>JAWDAA010000029.1:7195833-8515000 GCA_036785405.1 Coenonympha arcania
AACCAGTGGATGACTTAAGGCTTTAAGAGCTGGCAAACTGGCTCTTTTTTTACGATGTTTAAGGAATTTTGTTTAAAGAACTGATCATCGAATCCTTGCAGAAAATATATGTAACGGAAAATTAGGGTTTTATGAACAATCGGTATTGACAAGAAAATGAATTTTCTCAAACCCTGTTTCAGAAAAAAATTCCCAAAAAGCATCTAATTTTGTCATACTTTGAAAATTGTCTGTATTTAATTAATTCTTGCACACAAAAAAGTACATAAAAATTACAAAAACTTTGATTGACAGTTTTATTTTTAGGCCTTCTAACAATCGTGTAAAGTAATAATTTCCCCGAAATTTAAGTAAATCCGTGTGAACGCGGCTGCTCCGTCCCTCTGTACACTGTCATTCGGCCTTCTTAAACCCTTAACTATGTGTCAAAAAAGCGGCTCGACTTGGTCTCAACGGAGTGCCATTGAGGGACTTTTGAGACGACGAATTTTGTATATTCTATAAGCCCAGCGTGATGAATGAATTGAATCACAATTCACGGTATGAATTAGGAACATGTTGCGTGTTTTCAGGGAACACGTCTTTGTCTTTCACCCGGAAACATCGCGGTACATTTCCTGGACAACTACTGTCTTATGAAGTCATGACTTAGCACGTCACATTCAATTCAATTCAATTTATTTATTTGCTGATATAGGTACATATTATTACAATGATGGTACATAATACAATACAAGTTCTCGGTATATCATACCATATTAATGCATGCAAATTTATACAAAAAAAAACAAATAAAATTATCAGTTTATATAATATGATTGGGCCCACTTAAACCCCATTCAAACAACTTAAATTCACAAAATTTACATAACTTTTTAGGGTTCCGAAGCCAAATGGCAAAAAACGGAACCCTTATAGATTCGTCATGCCTGTCTGTCTGTCTGTCTGTCCGTCCGTATGTCACAGCCACTTTTTTATTTAGATTTAAGCAACTAGAAAATATTAAATTATTCCTATTATTTCCTATCATCCTATTTAGGGCCGATTTGTCTATCGCCAGATAAATATCTGAGGAATAAATTTGAAACATATTATGCCATGCCTATGCCATACAAAATCTGTCAAAACGTCATATTTGTTCCTTGGATACTTAATGATTATCTGGCGATTGAAAAATCAGCCCTTAGCGTTTGTAAGTTCGGTTGGTTGTTACTTAATCATGCCACAACTACTGAACCGATTAGTCTAAGATTTGGAACTGAGAAAATGTTTCGGAGCGTTTGGTTACCAGCGAAACGGCTTGACCGATTTTTATGAATTTTTTGTCAACGTTCGGTAGGTAAGTGTCGGTTAAAAATAGATTTAACCGACTTCAAAAAAAGGAGGACTCAATGCATCGGAATCTTTTTTTTCACACCCCTAAATGGGAAAACAACGTTTATAAAATTTAATTTAGGTATACGAGCTACTCTCTATTACTCTACGATCATAATTAAACCAAAATCATCTTTTACTTACTTTAGTAAGCGGTATTCAACCACAGCACTCGAACTCCCGCCAGCAAACTGAGAACTTGAGAAGTCGTCAAAAAGGTACTAACAACTTTTACAACTGTAAACAATACAACGCATTTACGTCAAGATATTCCGGAGTCTCGGAAATGTCATAAATACATAGTTAATCTCGCATTAATCTCAGTTAATCCGCTGTACACTCGAAATGATTTAGCCCGTCCACACCTCGCATCTGTCCGGCTGATGGATTTATTATGATTGCGTTGCGGAAATCATCTCTGTAACTTGCTTACAACAAAGCTGCTGACGGTAATGAGAAGCTTTTAATCATACGAAGTGCATGTCTTCGGCTAGAAGCCAAGACGGTGAGGGCTATAGCCTTTACCAGGTATACCGTGTAGGTAATTGGTCAATACTCGACCTACAAGGCTTGGCTCAGTAGCCTCGAAGGGACATCTGCCCCATGGTTCTGCCAAAATACAGTTTATAGCAGCGACGAGCTAACATCTATGCGCTGATTGGTTAATGCTTGCGTCAGTTATGCAGCCAATGCGGGTATTGGTTGCTGGAGGGTTGCTGATTGCTGCGTTGCTATGGTCACCGTCGATGGTTGGCCAATGATGTACAATTTTATATTTTCGAGAATTACTCCGCAGCTCTCGAAGGAGTCTATGCGATGATAGATGACAGTTGTCTGCACGAAAGTCACACGATCAATTTAGCGATCGTATGTGTCATTATGACACTTCGAATTTCATTCCATTTGAGCGAATCGAATCGAAATAATATGTCATACGGTTTCGGCTACAGGAATAATTCACATATTTTTTGTGAACTTGTCGCAAGTTTTCTGAATAGTATTCGCTTGAAAAGTCCGTCTTGGTATAACTTTAGTACCGTATCTATAACTTTTCTCTGCACCAAAATCGGGTCAAACACTTCACAAAGACAACAAAATATAAACAAACGAGCGAATGAGCTATAGCTGTATAGCAATCCTCGAAGACGCTCCCCACTCCTTCACAATCGCTTATGTATCATGCGATTCGTAAAGTAGGAAGAAGTGGGGCGCATGAAGGATTGAACTATACAAAATTGTTACGGCATTGTTCCGTTGGAGGACAAACCTTCAAACAATATAAATACGAAGAGATTCTTCACGTTTATTATGTTTTCGTACAAATCAAAATATTGTGCAATAAAAGTTTATACTGCTTCACCAATAAAACTAATTCGTTAACGAGAAGCGTTATTCACTGCGTGCATCACCTGTGCAGACTGAGAAATACATCGAAGCACGTTCCGGGATTTATGATGATGACTGTTTGGGTAATTCGGATCAGACAAGATGAAAACATTTACAGAAGATACAGTAAAACAGCCAGAGGTTGCATGCAATCCAAAAAATGGTACTTTAATTATTATCTCTTGGTAAAAAAAACTTTTTTTTGTCATGAAAAGCGGTAATTCCCGTAATTTTTTTGCATTTCGTCCGAAATCGTTGCGACAGCAATTTTAGTAAACGCAGAGATAAGTCATTATAGCTGCTGATCTCTTGCTATATTTCATGTATGGATGTAGATCATCGAGCAGAAGCTCTGGGTAAGCACTAGAGGTTCCCATAGGAGGAGGCCCAGCATAGACTTGAGGCTTTCTACCATAGAACGGCAAGGCATCGTCAAGGCTTCCACCCATACATAGTTGACGTACCAAAGACGTGTACGAAGCGGTGTATTTACAACCCGGGTGCCTTCAAATCAAGAGTGAATAGGCATCTTCTAGGCAAGCGCGTTCCACCTTAGACTGTATCATCACTTTCTATCAGGTGTGATCACAGTCAAGCGCTAGCCTATAGTATAAAAAAAATTCAATTTCGAATGTTTCCTGAGAATAACGCCCATAAATGAAGACCAGATGGACAGACAAGAAATCCATTAGGGTATCACTTTGTCGTCTAAATACGGAACTCAATCAAATAAAATTTTTGGGGCCGAAAACAATCGAATAAAATTTTTGAAGCAGGTACAGTCGTACTTAATGCTAATCGATCGTAAACATGAACTCAAATGCCACTGCGAAATGCGATGAAACCCTTAGTCACGAAGAAATAAATAATTACGGAGTTTTCAATTCAGGACCCGAAGAGACAAAGGGTCGCTGATCCTTTGTTCTGCGTTTACAGTATTTTTGCTGGCGGTGCGCCAGACTCGAAACGGTTTGTGTAAACCGGCTAGTTTTTATTGCACAAGACCCCCAACAATACTGAGTTAATGGTGGATCAATCAAAGTTTATAGAACAAAGATTTTAAAAGGGAAGGATGAACTAATCTGAATGTTTTACCTATTAAAAACAATCTGTACTTCCATGGGCCCTAAACAAACATTTTCGTGGTCAGTGCATGGGCGAAATTTTGTCATTTTTTGGTCCTTTATACACTGTATAGTATGTAATAGCTAACAGGTCAATGCTGTAAAGGTATACATAAAGTAAGAGTCTTTGGTTAGGAATCTCTATTTGATATTTTTGGTTCCTTAACCTTTAAACACCAGAGCACACGTTTGCGCTCCACAGATTAAAGATACTATGTTATGATATTAGCCCTCCACGCTAAGCCGAAAATGCAGGAGGGGCGTACTGCGTCAGGCATGAGAAAGATTAGCATATAGCTATCACTCGAAATAGTAAACGGCTTAGTTGTTGGCCCATTTTTTTAAGCTATTGCATTAGCTTCTATCGCGGGCCTTGAGCGTGGAGACCGAACTAACACTTTTTAGTTTGCCATCTATCGATGAATAGCAGAACTTTTAATGACTTTTTGAAATATCACGCTTGTCTCTTTAGTTCAGCAACTCGTCTCTAGGTGGCATTGGTTGTGTAATTATAATAGCATAAGTTGATAAAAACAGCTACGCAATAGCTTTACCGCGGCAGTCTCCGAGTGCCACACCTCTTTTTTTTAAAAATCCAGCAAGTTGCAATTGATAGCCCGTTTGCAAACCACGCAGAGCGATCAAATGATTGTCGGACTTTTATTGTTGCCTCCTGCATCAAACGTACGGGCGGTGAGTCTGTGAAGTGTGATCTCTTCCGCATCTCAACAGATGGTTCCAATGTCAACGATGAAGTTTTCACTGTACAATAAGCAAATAATAAAGACTGCCTGTCCACCCCAGAGTCTATTAGCCGTCTTCGAGAGTGAGAGTATTTCTGTTAAAGATCAAGATGACGTGATCGGCGCGCGATGGTCAAACGGCCTTATACTTCAGAATGAAATAAGTTTCCGACTCAAATAGAAGGAGGAGGTTCTCAATTCGGCGGATTTTTTTATGTATGTTATGTTCCCCGATTACTCGAAGATGCGTGGACCAATTTAGAAAATTCTTTTTTGTTTGAAAGGGTATAACTTCACAGATGGTCCCAAAGTCATCAAGTCAGGATCTGATAATGGGATCCTCGCGCAATCGAGGGAACTCTTCAAATTTTATAAGCACACTTGAAGTGATTTGGGTATTGTTTGAAAGAGTAATTTTTTTCAGGTTGTCTTATGGTCTACTTAGGGCAAACTATCTCCTTCAGAGATCAAGCTGATTTAGAAATAGAAAGAAGAGTGACTTGTGCATGGAGGAGTTACTGGTCATTGAAAGAAGTCATGAAAAGCAAAGACTTCCCAATAGTTTTCAAAAAGAAAGTGTTCAACACCTGCATTCTCCCATGCCTAACATATGGATGTCAAACGTGGGCACTGTCGCAGAAAAACCTTATGAAGCTCAGAACCTGCCAAAGAGGAATGGAGAGAAGTATGTTAGGATTGACTCTCAAAGACCGCAAAATAGCAAAGGACATTAGAGAAAGCACAAAAGTTGAGGATATACTCCGAACCACACTCCGAACAATCAAAAAGCTTAAGTGGCGATGGACCGGTCACATGACAAAAGAAAGTAAAGAAAAATGGACACAAAAGATTACTGAGTGGATACCTACCGAGAGATGGGCAAAGAAAAAGGGGAAAACAACACAGAAGATGTGAGGATGACATCAAAAAAGTAGGAGGAAACACATGGAAGAGGACAGCAAGGGATAGACTAAAATGGAAGATGCTGGAAGAGGCCTATGTGTCAGAAGGACACGCTGACAAATCTTAAACTCAGTGTAGTTGGACTTTAAAGAATTATAATAATAATAGTGAATTAATAAACTTATTAGTAAAAATAAGACTGTATACTGTGTCAGCAAGACGGCTAATAATAATAATAATGGTCATCAGGCCGAGATCTGATGATGGTATCTTGGTAAAATCAAGGGGACTCTTCAAATTTTGCTGGTATGCTTGAATTTGTCGAATTGGCGTACATTAAAAATTATTTCACTCTTTGTAGTGGCATTTGAAGTTGGTTTTTCGGAAAGAATTTTCCATTTTATTTTTTGTTTAATTTTTCTTACTTTTTATTAGCAGTATCAACACTGAACGAAAAAACGTGGGCGTAAGAATTATCTCGTTCGATGTTTTCAGCCAATGGAAGTCCGCAGACAGTGGACATAGGCCTCCCGGATCTTTATGTTTTTTTATTCGCTTGGATCCAGTGGCTTCTTTCGAGTCCATCTGGTGTATACCAACGCTGCGTCTTCCGTTACGATCCGTAATATTCGGTGACTAAATTAAGGTATTGACTACAGATAATAAATAAAACACAGGCTAACTATATTATAGTATAGTTATGTAATTTTAACATTTATTATGCTGTATTATTTCAAGGTAAACGAGTATTTTATAAAAATACAATAATTATTTTGGAAACATAATATAACAATCAAGATACTCCGCGTACGGCCGAACTGTTTGACTTTACCTGTAATGCAAAGAATTTAGAATCTTCATTGTGATAAAAATATTTTTCAGTGTTTAAAATTTTTGTATGACAGAAGCAAGCTCTCTTATAAAAATCGCAATCGGCAAGGAATCGATAGAATGGGCAAAATTGCTCAGTTTACAAAACTGACGCAATGTTGCCTGTTTAGCGATAGGTATTTTATACATTTAAATTATTTTTCGCTTGGCGTTTGAGTGGAAAGTCCCGAGGGTTCGAGACACAGACTAATCTGTGATGTTTTATTTAATTTCTAAATTTACTAAGGTCTAGTCTGGGAAAAGGCTTCGAGTGCGGCTACTTTGGCTATCCTTTTTTTTTATTCTATACAAGTTAGCACTTGACTGCGATCTCACCTGATGGTAGGTGATGATGTAGTCTAAGATGTTATCGTACTAACTTGGAAGGGGTAAGTAAATTTACCCCAACGGTTTCTACACAGCATCGCACCGGAACGCTAAATCGCTTGGCGGTGCGTCTTTGCTGGTAGGGTGGTAACTAGCCACGGCCGAAGCCTCCCGCCAGACGCCAACTACCGGAAACAGACTACCAGAAACAATGTACCTCAAAACAATTAAGCGTTCCGATTCGATGCCGTGTAGCAAACACCATCAGTGGGTTATTTACCCCTTCCAAATTAGTACCTACGATTTCGATAACAATTTCGACTACATAATAACTTAACGTATGATCTGAGCGTATGATAGTTGTCATACGGGATACAAAATAGACTGTCATTTTCACTTCATCACAACATCATGGAAGATTTTTAAGATTATTATTCGTTTTCCTTGTCCTACTGTCTCACAGAATCATGTATCATTCACACCTTTTTCTAATTCTATAAAATGTCGTTATACATAATACATTTCTCGGAACCGAAAAATCAAGTTCGCGAAAATGTTTCGGCAAAATTTTCCGGTTATTTCTTTTATACAAAATCTATATTCAGTTTACGACGGTATATTTGTAGCGGAGTTGCACTGACTTTTATGAAAGTGTTAAATGGATTTAAACGAGTCTCTCGAATGATGTTTTGGCGCTTGGATTTGTAGTTCCTAATGTGCTTACAATAACGTATGTATGGTGTATTTACTTGTAGTATACGACTGTTTTATATCCTATATTTTTTGGCAGCCTATTACATTACGTAATGGAAAAACCATTGATATAATATTATGTTACAGATGTGTATACCTATAGAGTTAGAAAATACTAATAATAAGTTAGTATTTCTGATTGCCTATAATACCCTTAATAGTGGCATAGTATCTACTACTAGTGGTAGGTACTAAGACTAACCTAGGTATACCGAACGTATTCAGGAGCTCCTTCCAGCCAAATAGAATTTAAATCCTCAATGCTCCAGCTATGATTACCTAGAACCTACCCATAAGCAGAAACCCCAGCATTTCTATATCACACAGTGCTCCGTCTAGCTCTGGTTGCATGGTACCCTCAGCTCAGGCAGTCCCAGCGCAGCCTGCAGCCACGGTGCGGCTTGCGCATTTATAGGAACTTCTCACTACCTTACCAAAGCATTTTATAACTGACCTATTCAGTACAGTCTTTCTATATCATACAGTGCTCCGTCTAGCTCTGGTTGCCTGGTACCCTCAGCTCAGGCAGTCCCAGCGCGGCCTGCAGCCACGGTGCGGCTTGCGCATTTATAGGAACTTCTCACCATCTTACCAAAGGATTTTATAACTGACCTATTCAATCAGTACAGTCTTTCTCCATCATACGGAGCTCCGTCCAGCTCTGGTTGCCTAGTAGGTACCCTTAGCTCAGGCAGCAAGTCCAAGTGTGTCCTGCAGCCACGGTGCGGCTGGCGCATTTATAGGAACTTCTCACCATCTTACCAAAGGATTTTATTTATAACTGACCTATTCAGTCAGCACAGTCTTTCTCCATTATATGGAGCTCCTTCCAGCTCTGGTTGCCTGGTACCGTCTGACGACAGGCCCCAGCGCGGCCTGCAGCCACTGTGCGGCGTGCCGCGTGCCCATATTTTATTGGAACTTCTCACCATCTTAGAAAGCATTTTATAACTAACCTATTCAGTAAAGTCTTTCGCCTTTATACGGAGCCGGGAGCTCCGTCCAGCTCAGGTTGCCTGGTACCCTCAGCTCAGGCAGCAAGCCCCAGCGTGGCCTGCAGCCACTGTGCGGTAAGAACTTCTCACCATCTTACCAACCTATTCAGTACAGTCTTTCTCCATCATACGGAGCTCCGTCCAGCTCTGGTTGCCTGGTACCCTCGGGCGGCAGGCCCCAGCGTGGCCTGCAGCCACTGTGCGGTAAGAACTTCTCACCATTTTACCAACCTATTCAGTACAGTCTTTCTCCATCATACGGAGCTCCATCCAGCGCTAGTTGCCTGGTACCCTCGGCTCAGGCAGCAAGTCCCAGCGCGGCCTGCAGCCACTGTGCGGTAAGAACTTCTCACCATCTTACCAAAGCACTTTATAATTACTAACCTATTCAGTATAGTCTTTCTCCATCATATGGAGCTCCTTCCAGCTCTAGTTGCCTGGTACCCTCAGCTCAGGCAGCAAGCCCCAGCGTGGCCTGCAGCCACTGTGCGGTAAGAACTTCTCACCATCTTACCAACCTATTCAGTACAGTCTTTCTCCATCATACGGAGCTCCGTCCAGCTCTGGTTGCCTGGTACCCTCGGGCGGCAGGCCCCAGCGTGGCCTGCAGCCACTGTGCGGTAAGAACTTCTCACCATCTTACCAACCTATTCAGTACAGTCTTTCTCCATCATACGGAGCTCCGTCCAGCTCTGGTTGCCTGGTACCCTCGGGCGGCAGGCCCCAGCGCGGCCGGCAGCCGTTGTGTGCCTGGTAGCGCGGTATGCGATCGTCTCGAACCAATTCGTAGGCCACTCGCGCTACGCTTTGCTGGTATTCGCTAATGCCAGTTTTGTACAGAGTAGGTCGGACGTAGCCCAGAACTAGAAGCAAGGATAATAAATATTATTATTGTAGATATTCAATAGGTAGAAACTTGGGGATATTTTTGTCATGGGTCCGTAGTACAGCCCGTATTTCTTTCTAGAGCCAAAAGTTTTTACAAAAGCGTAATCTTGTTTCTTTGAATCACCTAAGGTTTATTAAATGTCTCTAAAATCTCTATTATAGTAGAAGGTATGAGATTTCGACAAGGAAAAAATCAATGATCAGAGTTTGGTCGTTTTTTGATTTTCTGAAAGCACGGTAGGTACTTAGTATGCAACAGTAGTTAAAGACGGTGTAAAAGTTAACTCGCTCTCATCGTTGTTTCCCACGCTATAGATTATGCCCAGCTGTGGGATATCAATCCATTAACAGTTGAAAATAATGATAATGATAACGAAACAATGGAATACTTACTTAGGTACTTACTATAGGTATTGCCAGAGTGGTCGCAACGTTTTCACCGGAATGAATGCTTAACAGACACGTTTCAGAATTTTAGTGTTACAATTACATTCGTAAAAGCGTTTTAATACCGATAATTTATAAGGCGATAAAATTTTTTCGTGTAAGGGCCAAGAATAAATGAAAATCATTTCCTTTCAAGACAACATATTTATACTTTACTCCTTCGAAACATCAAAAATGTTTAATTCTCGTGTCACAGTGTATAATTATGACGTAGGAAAACAGACAGATTTTTATGAAATATTTCGTGTTGTATAAGGTCTGAGAATAGGATGTGTGTCAACTATTTTTAATACCCCTAAGGACTGATTTTTCAGTCGCCAGATACTAAATCGTTAACTAAGGACGTATATGACTAGTGTGAATAGTGAGAAATAATTTACGTAAGAAGTCAGCTAGTTAGCTGATTCTGTTCGTTCGCTTTTTTTGTATTATGTATCGACTATTGCCTCAATTTTTTGAGATGGCAATGCTAACAATATTCGCTTTCCACCTATAGTACGGTTAGTTTCTTGGTAAACTCCGCTCCTACGATTAAGCTGTTTCTTTGCTCTAGGGTTTCGCCATCTACTAACTCCTGGGATGCGTGGGTAGCGGCTCCAGTGTGGGCTTGTCCATGTTCCTCTTATACAGCTCGCGGGCCACCTTCATCAGCTCTGTGTCTTTGATAGCCAGCTTAGGCGCTGGTGGCGGAGATGCCTCCTTCACCGCCACATCTCCGCGCTGGCACGTACGGACCTTCTTTTCGCGGGGCTTGAATGGTCTGGTCTTGAATTCTGAAATATTTAAGTAGCAGCGTAAATAGATAGTTTAGTAGCGACATAGCTCAAAGTATCGCGAAGCTGAAGTGGCAATGGGCGGGGCACATAGCTCGTAGAACCGACGGACGTTGGGGACCCAAAGTGATGCAATAAATAAATAATAAATAAATAAACAAGCCTTTTATTTCCCAAAACCTTAACCTTAATAACATAAAAATTTTTCTTATATTTAAATAAATTAAACTACTTAGTCTTATTGTCTACATTTTTGTTGAAGAAGTGATGGAATGGCGAATGGAAATCCAGAGCAATGTAGTTTTATGATAAATCGCTAAGTCATGAAGTGGTCCTTTACGATGAATCCAAAACTGTACCTATGTACCTATTTTGGGTTCGTTTCGAGGCAGAAACACATATGGACAAAATTTCCTCCATATAGAAAGTTTTCCCAAAAATTGTTCCAAAATCTCAATTTTTTTAATTTTTATCGGCAACTACAAAACGGATTTTTATGTAATTGAATTTGTTTATTTGTGTCGGTAATAATAATTTCCAAAAACACTAAATTTTTTTTTTGATAACTTGCTTAATTTTGTAGTAATTAGATAAAACGTTGTTTTCTGTCACATTCTCTGGTGCATATCGCACCTACCAACGTGTTCGTAAGAGTGAGGAGCACAAAAATAAAATCCGTCTACGGCCTTAATTAGCTTGTGTCAGTGTGACAGATAACACAGAAACTACGCACGAATCAACCATGAAAACCGAGGTTACTACGCCTTACGTTATTGTGATACATATTTCCACACCAATATTAATAAAATATGACAATGTGTCGGGTAAAATTAATTTTGAAAATGACCTCAATTTGTTAGACGCTTCCGTTTTTTTTGTGAAAATGTTAGAAAATAATTGAAATATAAACTGCGTGAACCAGTCGAAGGTTCTTTTGTCATGTAAATAAAATAAAATTACGAGTAACTCGAGTTGTTAAATTACGAGTGTTTAAATAATAAAAAAAAGACGTGTGGCACTCGGAGACTGCCGCGGCAAAGCTATTGCATAGCTGTTTTTATCAACTTAAGCAATGTAACGCCGATACAACCAATGCTACCTACAAACGAGTTGCTGAACTAAAGACAAGCGTGATATTTCACAAAGTTCTGCTATTCATCGATAGATGGCAAAACTAAAAGGTATCACCGCTGTGCCGGTCGGAGTGGGGGGTGTTAGGTTATTTTCGTTACGGAATTTCTGGATTCGGTCTCCACGCTCAAGACTGCGATAGAAGCTATGCAATAGCTTAAAAACAAATTGATTTGGTTTCGTGCTGCTCTGTACTCTTCAGAAGTTTTTTTAACGATACGACCAGGGCCCTTATTCTGTATCTCAGTGTTGAGTTCATCACAGTAATCTTCAATGAGATCATGTTTTGACATATACTAGGTTTTTTATCCATTAAGAGTTTGCCACAAAATCTTATGTTCCGCTTAATAATGCAGCAATGTATATATAACGAACCATAGACAACACTGATTATTATCGCTTTTCTACAGTAGGAAGTTAGACATTAGATTTTCTTACTTTAAATACTTTGCTTTAGGTGCGAGATTGTGATTTTGTGACTAGTATGCATATCTGCTGAACTTGGTCTAATTAAAATAGTTAAAGTCTAAGTCCTATATATTGCAGCTGGACAGCTGTTGACCATAATGTTTAGAATCTAGAAAGCTCAATTATTAAGAGTGACGAATATGCATCAGTGACGTCATACCGGTGGACAAATGCGCGCAGTAGTCATTGTAGTAAGTGGACTGACCGCGAAGGCTCCGCATCGTCTCCTCGATGAACCGCTCGATCTCCTCCTCCGTCCACGCTTTCTGTAAAGAGAGAAAGACGTCTTGGTTGCATAAAATGATATGTATACACACATCGACAAAATGGAAACACGACTTTAATCAATTATTTCATGGTAATCTAAAGCATGGGGTAGTCAAGGTTTGCGTGTTTTAATTTTTTTTAATTTTTGATTCACATGGGATTTTTTTTTTTGCCTGTGGTACCCCTAGAGGTTTTAGGGGTACCACGGGCAATAAACGGAAGTTTTAAACTTTACCACGTCCGCGTCACCAATGGGGAGTTAATGGTGATTGGTGAGGCTTAAGACTTAAAGGACAACGTCCAGCCCAAATCCTTGGACTTAGAAAGCTAACTACCTGACCTAGATTTTGCAAAGGTTCCCTTAGTAATTTAGACAATAAGGAAAAGGTAAGGAAGAAACTTGCGCGGGCTAGTTTTGGTCGTGTGTTGCAACGATAGACATGTACCGTGGGCAAGGCGGATGGCGCTTGTTTTGCCAACAGCACAGAACACTAAATATTACACGTACAGAAGGTCCACTCCGCACGATGAATTAAAGAAATAGCGACTCTAGCGCTGACACAAAAAGTGCAATTCAGTTCGCAATAGCGCCTGGCCCCGCCCTCAAAATCGACACGCAACAAACGCAATGTTGTGGTCTCTTTCTATCGCCTAACTTTAACTCTTACGACGTTCTAGGGCTGCCGTTGTCAGACGGCGCGTAAAATAGACCGTACAGAACTAGCGCGTACAACTCGGCCCGCGAGCGGCAACCATCTGAAATATTGAGGTCCGAAACCTTACTTGTAGCCGGGACGGTCACGTGATAAGTGAGACTGGCCGCCAACAGTGGCCTGTAGAATTTTGACAGATGGCGTTACTGTTTGCTTGTACGAAAGCGATTTACGTAAATCGTTCAGATGCCCATATCCTGAGGTTTCTTATCGGTGGTTGCAACAGAATCCAAGTTGTAAAGAAGTGTGTATGTAGTTTTGTTACCACTAACATCTTCGGAGCCGACTCTAGGGTCCAGCCATTTCCTCTCTAACTTAGCCCATCTATCCTCGGGGCGGCACCTGCCAATAATTTAACATTATCTTAGCTATGATACAATGTCGCAGTGATGCAAGACAACATAGATAGATCACGTGAGTTCCTTTCTCATTCGATAACTGTCATTCTCATACAGTTTTTGAATTTCGATCCTTGAGCATAATACAGCAGTTATCTTAGAAAAGGAATAGGTAAGTCAATATGACTACAGCAGGCTGCAGATCTAAGCTAATTTAGAAATTATAAAATTCTAAATAAGCCCGGGGCAGACCGCGGAACCCTCAGTGCTAGAGCCCGACTCGAACTTGACCAATTTTTTTCTATAATACTAGTTTGTACTTCGATCTCATCTGATGGTTAGTGATGGATGCCACCGAAGATGTTATCGTACTAACTTGGAATGGATAAGTTAACTCGACAGTCGACACCCCTAACCCTATCTCCTTCGACACAGCATCGTGCCGAACGCTAAATAGCTTGGCGGTGCGTCTTTACTTGTAGTGCGTTCGCCACGACCACCAGTCCCCACCAGACGACCACCAGACCAGACCTGAGTCAGTTAAGAAATATAAAATTTCAAAGGTCGTTCTTTTGTTGACTTTGAATCTAGAGTTACCTCCTATTAAATAAACGGTGGAATAGCGATGGAGTACTTATATTCTGTTTTGTCTTTCTCTGTCAACAGCAATTTGAAATTCAACGGAACAAGACATATTAAAAGAATTCCACCTTTATTCCACGTTTATAATAAAGTAACAGCTGGTTAGAGTCTAGACTAGCTGCATTATTGCCTCTAGCAATTCAAATAGCGGCTGTAATAGTGTTAACTGTTAAGTATTAGGTATGGCTTGGAAAGACAGGTGGATGAGATGATAGAGTGAAAAACTTCATGACGTGGATGTGTGTAAACTCAGAATATAAGCAGTAGGTACTTAGGGTTGATTTTTCAATTGCCAGATAAACTATCTGGGGAATAAATTTGAAACATATGCCATACAAGATCAAAAAGTCGTATTTAACGATTATGTGGCGATTGAAAAATCGGCCCTTTGATGAATTTCGACTGACAACTTACATTTTAGTTTTTCTGATAGGATGCTGCCGATATTCGTCGAAGTACTCAGTAAGGAAAGACATTTTATTTTTAGCTAATTATCTTTTTGATTAGTGTTTTCCACACTTAGGAAATAATTCCTATAAATTTAAATACGAATCAAAATTTTTCACTCGCAGCGGGATAGGCTCATAATTTCATATGAAGCAAGCTTCGAACGAGAGATGACACATTGCCGTTTTTAACTAATTATCTTTTTGATTAGTGTTTTCCACACTTAGGAAATAATTCCTATAAATTTAAATACGAATCAAAATTTTTCACTCGCAGCGGGATTTGAACCCGCGTCTCCCCATCTCTCGCGGCTGGGTGCTCTTACCACTGAGCTATACGAGCATATCCAACTGCGGTGAAATTCTGATTCGTATTATTAGGTCCTTTAGGCAGGACTAGCGTCATCTATTAGTGAAACGTAACAGTTGAAATTATGAGCCTTCGAAATTGGTTTGAAACTGTTACGTTTCACTAATAGATGACGCTAGTCCTGCCTAAAGGACCTAATAATACGAATCAGAATTTCACCGCAGTTGGATATGCTCGTATAGCTCAGTGGTAAGAGCACCCAGCCGCGAGAGATGGGGAGACGCGGGTTCAAATCCCGCTGCGAGTGAAAAATTTTGATTCGTATTTAAATTTATAGGAATTTTATTTTTAGAATTTTTGTTGATACACCTAAGTATGAATTATTTTCTTGCACTCAACAATTTAATTAAATAACTGTTTTCTTTGTAATTTTATTTGAACAGATTATAGTATGCCGTAAAATGACTTTGTCAGATTTGACGTGAAATACCTACAAAAAACTTATCTGATTTCTTTAATTAATTTTTTTATTTATTAAATGGCATTCCGCATTCGTCCGCAGATTCGTCGATTCCTAGCTCAGACTTTAAAAATTTTCTTCAACATCACCTCATGAATTTATGTAAAAGATGTAGGTATGTACCTAATTAACAATATCATGTAAGATATCACCACTGCCAGCGAAGTAGGTAGGTATAGATATAGGACGCGCCCCACCCTGTCAAAATCGCTTATGTTTTATTCCTCAGTTTTATTCGATTCGCATGGACTGACAGAGTGGGGCGTGTCATCATGGATTAAAACATCTTTAAGCTACGTTTATGTCCCAACAACAGATGGGTTTTGTTATCGGTGGTCCCAACCCACGTTTTCAGCCCAATACTGGACACGGTCTCTTCTTACCACGGTAGCCAAGTGCGGGATGGCAGGCTTCATACACCCTTGAGAACATTGTACGGTAGAGTCCAAGGCATGCAGGTTTCCTCGCAATGTTCTTCTTTACCATCTTGCAACGTTTGTAGGGAACGAGTAACCAAGTGGCTTAAGACACTATCATACGGTAACACTGAAGATCTCATTGTAAATTTAAAGTAATATTTTATTTTATTGTACCTCTGGACACACATACACACATGAAACCATTGTAACATATGATAATAAAGTTTAATAAATAATAATAAAGTTCACAAACGTACCAGTACCACTTAAACCGATTAACAAAACCCTAAAATAAACCTACCTACTATCCGTTCGCATAAGCTTTGCCGATGACTTCCCCTCCCACTTCATACTACTGCGACCCGCGCTCGTTTGTTATTAGACGAATTTGAGCCGCGGTAGTATGAAGTGGGACGGCAAAGCTTCTGCGAACGGTTTATAGGTACCTAGGTACTTCAAAGTTCAAATCCATAAAAAGCACTGTTAAGGTACCTAATTACCCTACAAAGATGCACTAAATTGGAAAAAATGTAAAATTATTGCGATTATTAAATAAAGATTAAAGAAAATAACCGTGAAAAGCTTTGAAAGAACATTTTGTAGCAAGTTAATGTAGGCTGAGGTAGCAAGATGCCTGCCGCTTGTATAATGGTAAATGCCACAAAACGACTGATTTTTCTAATTTCGTTCGTTATGTTATCATCGTATTGCATGTTCCATGAACTATGATTTAGAGGCGGGCGTTGTCAACATTTTTTCATTTTTGAAAAATTGCTGTAGGTATTCGAAAAAATTAATTGTACCATACCTACATGGTACAAAGTAGACAAATCTTGAATTTTCTTGTTTCAATAAAAGCCAAAAACCACACTATTGAAGAGGCGGATTGAATCTTGACTTTTCTCGCCTCAATTCAGGAGAGAAGGTTCTATCCCCAGCAGGTTGACAATGAAGGCTGACCCTCGTTACAGACCATTTAAATGTTTCAGGCTCTCGAGCTAGTCAAGATAACAGGTGATTCCTATAAAAAAAAATGCGAGTCGGACCGGCCAAGTGCGAGTCGGACTCGCGCACCGAGGGTTCCGTACTCAAGAAGTACTGAAGCAAAACAATCAGGCAAAAACCAATATGTTTATTTGACGACGAGTACTTAGAAGAACTTGCGTTTAACCCTATAAGTATGAGGGATTTTCATTTAAAATCTTAGCCACAATTGCTTATGATGACTGAAAAGTATTTTTTAAGCAATTCTGATACTAATGTAGATGTAACACGACCAAAACTGTAACGACCAAAGATGTAAAACGGTAATAATTACCTTTGTTAATGAACCGCAAAACTAACTTTGGTTGTAGAGGTTTATTGTTAATATCAAAAAACTATGCTAGTTAGAGCATTGGCTATAGTTTTCCTGTAAAATATACGTAAATTCCTATTGACCATAATTATTTGAGATTTTTCGATTGGTAAACTCCGGAGATAAGGGAGGAAGAACGGTATTTTTTTAGACATTTTCCCCGATAAATCAAAAACTATCATGACTAAAAATAATTAAAAATCGGTTTTAGAATGTACAAAGTAAACCCTTTCATATGATATCCCACACAGTAGTTATCTCACTTTTAAATTTCAACCCTCCGATTTTTCCCCCTTTTTAAATAAGAACAAAAATAATTTGCATTTTTTTTATTCCAGTGTCATTGGGCCACTAATATACACAACTATTCCAAATTTCATATCGATAGCTCTGGTAGTTACTGAAATAATCTAGTGTGACGGACAGACAGACAGACGGAGAAAGTCGCACCATAAGAGTTCCCTTTTACCATTTTGGTACGGAACCCTTATAGCAACAGCTGTTGTCAAAAAAATAAAATGTTCAAAAAATAAACGTGACTTTTGGCTTTTAACCAGCTAGTTAAAAATATTTGTAGATAGGTAGATAGATAGATAAACACTTTATTGCACAACACAGAATAAAATATAATAAATAAAAAAGAAGATAACTATAATGAAAACACAAACTAAGTACAACTTGGCGGCCTTATCGCTACATAGCGATTTCTTCCAGGCAACTAATGGCATGAAGGAATATTTTACATTGGATACGAGGTAGGTGGTGCCAGAATAAATACCTAAGTATAATAAACTACTTACAATAAATTATTTATACTAAATATAACAACGATAAAACTAGAACAAAAATATTAAATATACTTGTACATATCTATAATATACATAATAAATATAAATAATAATATTATATAAATAAAAATATTTGTACTAAATATTCAGAAGTAAGCACCAACGATGCAGCACCCCTCGTCCCGAACTTCGCTCCAACTCGTTCCCGTACTTGGTCGCGGTACAGTTTTTATGCTCGCCGCTGCCACTGAGTACTCAGCTAACTGGAGTGTTACTGTGGTTAAAGGATATCATATGACTGGCAGCCTTACTCCTTATAAAACGTTTGTTTTTAGATGAATGACTCCAAAACCACCGTGAAGGTTTCGTTCAATAACCAAATTTTTAACTGGAAACTTTTTGAAGCGTGTTGGACATATTTTGAGATGGAGAAACCCACTGAACTCGCGACACTAACCGTTAACGACACCTCTGTGTATAGTATTAGTATCTATAGAGTAAAAGTTTTCATTTCTATAGGCACTCCCGGAGTGCTGCTTTTTACATATTTTGTATCGAAAGAACTAGAGAAGTAAGTACCTACTTACTTGTTTTTGTTTAACTCGATGGCCCGCCCGGACCATCGGACTTAACTACCTACGTATAAACTCATTGAGTTGTCTTTTTATCGATAATCGTTAACTAAGGCATAAATACTCAGACCAATAACATAAATATGACGTTTTGACAGATTTTGTATGGCATATGTTTCATTTCTCAGGTAGTTTATCTGGCGATTGAAAAATCGGCGCTTAGCCAGCCTTTTTGTTGCAAAGGAATAATTTTAGTGCACCATTTCCCATCCTGTCGCGTGAGTACTCAGCGGCGGCTGCTAGAGCCGCAGTTCGCGTGACTCTGTGTCGTAAATCACGTGATCGTTATTTTTGGAAACCGCTAATTCGTCCTCCATCTGCAATCTACTGCTGTAGTCAGGAACTAGATCAAGCCAACTGACTGACTAACTAATACCGACTGTACCCGTCCTTGATTGTCCCTGCGGTAGTCACAGAAATAGTAATGGTAGAGTCATATTAATACCGATAATTATATGACCCTAGATTGTCTAAGAAAAACGTATTCATCGTTATCGTAATCGTTTATTAATTCTGCCCGCTGATCCGCCCCTGGATTGTGTAACTAAAACCTATTCATCGTTATCGTAATCGTTTACTAATTCTGCCCGCTGATCCGCCCCCCTAGATTGTGTAACTAAAACGTATTCATCGTAATCGTAATCGGAAACCAGTTTTACCTGCTGATTGGTTCGCTGATTCATGTCAGCCAATCGGGGTGTAGAATTCGCAAACGATTACGATAACGGTGAATACGTTTTTCTTACGCAATCAGACCCTTTGCGTTAGTGCATTATTTTGTTCTATTCTATAGTTTTCGCAGAGCACCCGGTATTTTTTGACGTGACAACGTCTTATAAATCGATAGAGCCGGTTGCACGCACAAAAAAACATGACTCATCCGGCGTTACCTCGCTGATGCGGCGTTACCGGCGTTACCTCGCGAGCGCGGAACGAGCGACAATAGAGACATTGTCACGTTCAACTATCGTCAGTAAACCGACTTTACAGGCAACCAATTTTTTTTCACACCTTTTGGTATTTTTTTTCACACCTTGGGTTACCTACATTATCGGAGGTTTATGTAGTATGGATCCCTAACTTTTTTGAAAAATTTATATAGCCCAATGTCTACCGGAGATAGTGTAGCTTCCCAACAATGAAAGAATTTTTCAAATCGGTCAAGTAGTTTCGGAGCCTATTCAATGCAAACAAACAAACCAAACAATCAAATCTTTCCTCTTTACAATAGTAGTGTAGATGAAGAATCTTTGAACATTAACAATGAATAAAATAATCATTTAAAAAAACTTGTTATCCGTATTTTTCTCAGTACCCAGACCCTGGTTACGATCTAGCACCAAAGTTGTGTTGTTTAACTACCGAGTTCCTATGGCCTTCCGGTTCCATCATCAGATCAACTCCATTTTATTAGGTATGTCACAAATAAGTTTAAAGTATCTAAGGGTCAATTCACACGGAATGGAATGGAAGCGTCAATTTCGCTGGAATGCTCGAGTATTCCAGCGAATTGTTTCGTAAACGCTTGGCACCGCACAATCCACATGAGCGACCCAACCCACTGCCCGTTCGCACCACTTCCCGTCCATTGGAATTCTCGAAAATGCGCGAGGATTCCTCGGACGACTTTTTTTGCTCTTATTTAATTTGTATGCTATGCTACTGACATATTATAGTTCAATATCTGCTCGGTAGTATTACAGCTACTCAGCAATAGATGGCATCAGGAGTTTACTGTAATAGTTTTACTTTTTCACCAATAGATGTCAGTTATAGTTTTATATATATGTATATTTTTTTGGTAAATACATTTTCTAAAAATGAATCCTAGCTAGATTAATTTATCGCCCCCAAAACCCCTTGTATACTAAATTTCATGAAAATCGTTCGAGCCGTTTCCGAGATTCAGATTATATAGAAATATATATATACTAGCTGACCGGGCAAACTTCGTTTTGTCGTTTAGGGACATCAAATATACATAACAACCCGCTACCCGACCTAAAGATCATACCCTGAAAACATAACGATCGGTCCAGCCGTTTCGGAGGAGTTTGGTTACAAAGAAAATCGAGAGAATTTTATATATTAAGATAAGATATATATATATACAAGAATTGCTCGTGGATTATGCTATTTACAATTTCGTTGCAAAAATCGCTTCCATTCCATTTCGCGGCGGTGTAAGTTGGCCCTAATGTGTAAGTTACGTGCCAATCAAACCGATAAAGCGTAAAGGAATCAAATAAAACAAAAGTTTAGTAAGAATTATTTATTTTATTTCTCTTATAAAGTACGTACAATGACGCTATGTTTGTTCATTTACAATTTTCGTATTTAAAACAAGTATAGAAAAAAAATGTAATTCTCACAATTTAAAAGAGTCTCAAAAAACGTTTTACTCATGTTATCCATATTATGTACTAAATGATGTACTTTACATACAATATTAAAATCAACAAAATTTTTAAAATGTTTTTCTGATTTTCGTTTTTTGTATTTACTTAATTTTTTTATGCATTACCATAAAAATTAAATCAACTGTATTTTATTTAATAAAAGTACACCACATTTCACCAATAATAACTTAATTAAAACAATTTTCCATCACTAAACAATAATTTCGAGAGTGGTCTTCGATTTTAATTATTCTTTGATCTTAAAATGTCTATTACTTATCTTAATTATTATTTTATCAAAAAAGTGAGTAACTTAACTACCTCGGTGATTTTACTAATAAACTTAAAACCCAATTATTTATAATGCCGGCTCTACACTAACGGATGATACAAAATATAAGACAAATAAAAAAGACATTACACACATCGCAATCTAGCCCCAAAGTAAGCGATAGCTTGTGTTATGGGTACTAGATAACTGAGACATATATACATACTAATACATTTAAATATTATATATTGAAAAACACCCAGACACTGGAAAACATTCATGCTCATCACACAAACAATTACCAGTAGTGGGAATCGAACCCACGACCTCCGACGCAGACGGCAGGTCCGCTGCCGCTACGCTATTCGGTCGTCAAATAGATAGAACTCGTCAAGTTGAAATGACGCAATTAGTTGATTTAAGAACCTCCTCCGTTTTAATCGTTTTTTGACGTCAGTTAATTAAATAACTGAGCACAGTCCTCTATAATCGATCGCTAGTGTAAAGCCAGCGTAAATAACTAAACTTAAAAAAAATAATTATCTACTAAAGTAAGAGTTTATCAGTAACAATACAACAAAACACGAGTTTAAGAATTACTCATAATTTTTCTACGTTGAGTTTTTTATTGTTAATAATTACAAGTTACTTTTATAATATATTATGTAATATTATTACTAGAACATAATTACTTGGACATATTTCTCTTATGAAAATATTCTATATTTTGTAACTTCTCGCATTTTACCCACATTAAATTAAACATCGAAATGTAATCGTACATTGTTTATTAATATAATAAGGCTATACACGGCACGATTGAAATTGTACCATAAGGTTTTTTCTAAGAGAGTTTAGCTTCAAGTGTTTTTGAAGAACTGCTAAGTTTTGAAGTTCAATTTTCTTTATAGTTTCAGCTGCAATAATAAGTGCTTTACATTTAAGACATGACAGTTATACCTACTATTTTTTTCATGACACTACTCCAAGTTTGATTTTACTAAAGTGGGAATTTTGTTTTCGCTAAATCTAGAAATTAATGAAAAAGCAAATTAATTACATAATTACAAAATACAAGACAAGCTAATAAAACAACTAAGAGAAAGTATTCTTCAAGGACATACCAATTTTGTGATTAAAACATAAATAATCACGAGAATAAAACAAAATCAAAATGTTTAAACAGATTTATTAAAATATGATATCGAACATAATATTTTATTATTATATTATAGCTTAGATTAAGAACCTTATCATATACCAATGGGTGATTTGCAATGGAAAGTAGATTTTTGACGTGATAACGTTTAATAAATTGATGAACACCAGCAACGCACATGAAAAATAGTAACGTTCCGCGTAACGTTCCACCTGAGCCTGTGCGTGCAAGCGAGAGCGCGCAACAAGCGATACAGAGGCACGATAAAACAAACGATAGAGAGGCCAATTATGACGTTATCACGTACATCTATCGTCCGTAAACCGACTTTACAGACAACTTATTTTTTTTACTAAAAAGAGGTATCTATGAGTTCCAATTTTCTGTTCCACACGCCATCTCCTATTTCACTTAAAACAATAGACATAACATATCCTGGACAGGGCGGACGTACGTTTTGCCAGCAACAGTAAGGCCACGCTGTAGTTCGCTTAGCAGCCACCTAAAAGATTTTGACCGATGGCGCTACTGTTTGCTTGTACGAAGAAGGTTTATGTAAATCGTTCGGATGCCCATATCCTGAGGTTTCTTATCGGTGCATAAGGACCACAGGGCACGGCGAACCGTGCGACAAAATTTCGCCTGTTTACTGGTGTCAAAACTCATCAAAATGTTTGTTTTAAGTTCGCTCTAAAGTAACTCTATGGTAGTTCGTAGGAGTTTTGATAGATGGCGCTACTATTTTTTGTATGAAAAGGGTTAACCATGAATTATATGTCTTGAAAAACCAAAACGTCCATTTAAAATTCTCTTTACAAAAAAAAGAGTACGAGAATATAAGGTTTTAGGTATATAAGTGAAGAATTTTGTTGAAATATAGGAGTTGATAAGATACGCAACGTCTTTTACTGCATCGAATTAAAAGTCGGAGTATAGGTGTTAATGATACGCGTGTCAGATATTGTCTGTGGTCAAATTCCTCGCACAATACCGCAAATGATCCCATTCAGAACCACGCGTATTTGTCGATGACGTAAATGTTATAGGTGTTTTTCAGAAGTGTTAATAATAAAAACATGTGTCAGATACACCTATGGTCAAATTCCTCGCACAATATCGCAAGTGATCCCCATTCAGAACCATGCGTGGTTATCGATGTTGTCGATGTTATAGATATGTTTTTCAGAAGTATTCATAATAAAACGTGTCAGATATCCCTATGGTCAAATTCCTCGCACAATATCGCAAGTGGTCCCTTTCAGAACCCCGCGTGTTTATCGATGCTGTCGATGTTATAGATGTTTTTCAGAAGTGTTAATAATAAAACGTGTGTCAGATACACTTATGGTCAAATTCCTCGCACAATATCGCAAGTGGTCCCTTTCAGAACCCCGCGTGTTGATCGATGCCGTGGATATTACAGGTGTTTATCGAGAAGTGTCAATGATACAACGTGTGTCAGATATATCTATGGTCAAATTCCTCGTACAATATTGCAAGTGATCCCCATTCAGAACCATGCGTGTTGATCGATGGCGTGGATGTTACAAAGTGTCAATGATACAACGTGTGTCAGATATATCTATGGTCAAATTCCTCGCACAATATCGCAAGTGATCCCCATTCAGAACCATGCATGTTTATCGATGCCGTGGATGTTACAGGTGTTTTTCGAGAAGTGTCAATGATACAACGTGTGTCAGATACCCCCGTGGTCAGGCCCCCCGCCAGTGGCGCCCCCTAGAACCTGGCGCGGATGTAGACGGCGGCCACGTCGTGGTTGGCGTAGCCGAGGCGCTTGGCGTGCTTGAAGATCTCGTTGGTGGTGGCGGTGAGAGGCAGCGACTGTTCCAGCGCGTCGCCGAGCCCCAGAGCCAGTTTCAGGTCTTTCTGCATGTGCGTCAGCGGCTGGTGCGTGGAGTACGACGACTCTACCATCGCTGGAAGTGTCAGAAAAATAGATGAGTATTTAGGATTTGGTGTGGGTTGATCCTAATAAAATACTGATTAGCGCGAACAAATATTTAATCCCAATTAATGTTGTATTTTATTTATTTATTTATTTAATGTTGTAATACAAGTTACACAGCTTAACGAATTGGGAGCTAAGGCGTCGCGCTAGTGTGTCTCGTGTGAGACGAGAGATGGTACTGTATGTTGGCGCCAAGATATGGCGGGATAGACGCCAAGCGCTAAGCGGGACGCCTGCTCCTAAATTTAAAATTCCCGCGTGAGGGAAGTTGTGGGGAAGGTTTTGTAGATCTTATGGCAAAGTTGTCAGTGTAAAAAGATATCCGCCACAAGTCTTTTGACACATAAGCACAGAACACTAAATAGTACAACAGAATGTCCACTCCGCACGATGGATTTAAAGAAATAGCTACTCTAGCGCTGACACTAAAAGTGCAATTCAGTTCGCAATAGCGCCTGGCCCCGCCCTCAAAATCGACACGCAACAAACGCAATGTTGTGGTCTCTTTCTATCGCTTAACTTTATCTCTTACGAAGTACTAGGGCTGCCGTAGTCAGACGGCGCGTAAAATAGACCGTACAGAACTAGCGCGTGCAACTCGGCCCGCGAGCGGCAACCATCTGAAATATTGAGGTCCGGACCCGTACTTGTAGCCAGGACGGTCACGTGATAAGTGAGATTGGCCTGACATAAGGTTAGAATAATATCGATTCTATTGTTGTAACTCAGCCGGTACCTACCAAGGGGTATTCGTTACGCAGTGTATATGCTTTGCTACAGCGAGCGGGGGCTACTCTCTCTCCGCGCCTCCGGCCGATAACCTGTATACACATAACTAGCACTTCCAGTCTACTAAACTAACCAGTCAAGGCCAGTCCGCCAGCGACACCCCGCCGACACTTGCAGCGATACACACATAGACACGACACATGACAGCAGCGCACGGCGACATACCTCGCCCCTTCAGTATGAGATGCGGCGACGCGAGCGGCGTCAAGGCCAGCACGTCCAGCAAGTCGGCTTGGCTCAGCCCCGCGCGGTCCGCCAGCGCCAGCCCCTCCGCCAGCGACACCCCGCCGACACTTGCAGCGATACACACATAGACACGACACATGACAGCAGCGCACGGCGACATACCTCGCCCCTTCAGTATGAGATGCGGCGACGCGAGCGGCGTCAAGGCCAGCACGTCCAGCAAGTCGGCTTGGCTCAGCCCCGCGCGGTCCGCCAGCGCCAGCCCCTCCGCCAGCGACACCCCGCCGACACTTGCAGCGATACACACATAGACACGACACATGACAGCAGCGCACGGCGACATACCTCGCCCCTTCAGTATGAGATGCGGCGACGCGAGCGGCGTCAAGGCCAGCACGTCCAGCAAGTCGGCTTGGCTCAGCCCCGCGCGGTCCGCCAGCGCCAGCCCCTCCGCCAGCGACACCCCGCCGACACTTGCAGCGATACACACATAGACACGACACATGACAGCAGCGCACGGCGACATACCTCGCCCCTTCAGTATGAGATGCGGCGACGCGAGCGGCGTCAAGGCCAGCACGTCCAGCAAGTCGGCTTGGCTCAGCCCCGCGCGGTCCGCCAGCGCCAGCCCCTCCGCCAGCGACACCCCGCCGACACTTGCAGCGATACACACATAGACACGACACATGACAGCAGCGCACGGCGACATACCTCGCCCCTTCAGTATGAGATGCGGCGACGCGAGCGGCGTCAAGGCCAGCACGTCCAGCAAGTCGGCTTGGCTCAGCCCCGCGCGGTCCGCCAGCGCCAGCCCCTCCGCCAGCGACACCCCGCCGACACTTGCAGCGATACACACATAGACACGACACATGACAGCAGCGCACGGCGACACACCTCGCCCCTTCAGTATGAGATGCGGCGACGCGAGCGGCGTCAAGGCCAGCACGTCCAGCAAGTCGGCTTGGCTCAGCCCCGCGCGGTCCGCCAGCGCCAGCCCCTCCGCCAGCGACACCCCGCCGACACTTGCAGCGATACACACATAGACACGACACATGACAGCAGCGCACGGCGACATACCTCGCCCCTTCAGTATGAGATGCGGCGACGCGAGCGGCGTCAAGGCCAGCACGTCCAGCAAGTCGGCTTGGCTCAGCCCCGCGCGGTCCGCCAGCGCCAGCCCCTCCGCCAGCGACACCCCGCCGACACTTGCAGCGATACATACATAGACACGACACATGACAGCAGCGCACGGCGACACACCTCGCCCCTTCAGTATGAGATGCGGCGACGCGAGCGGCGTCAAGGCCAGCACGTCCAGCAAGTCGGCTTGGCTCAGCCCCGCGCGGTCCGCCAGCGCCAGCCCCTCCGCCAGCGACACCCCGCCGACACTTGCAGCGATACACACATAGACACGACACATGACAGCAGCGCACGGCGACATACCTCGCCCCTTCAGTATGAGATGCGGCGACGCGAGCGGCGTCAAGGCCAGCACGTCCAGCAAGTCGGCTTGGCTCAGCCCCGCGCGGTCCGCCAGCGCCAGCCCCTCCGCCAGCGACACCCCGCCGACACTTGCAGCGATACACACATAGACACGACACATGACAGCAGCGCACGGCGACATACCTCGCCCCTTCAGTATGAGATGCGGCGACGCGAGCGGCGTCAAGGCCAGCACGTCCAGCAAGTCGGCTTGGCTCAGCCCCGCGCGGTCCGCCAGCGCCAGCCCCTCCGCCAGCGACACCCCGCCGACACTTGCAGCGATACACACATAGACACGACACATGACAGCAGCGCACGGCGACATACCTCGCCCCTTCAGTATGAGATGCGGCGACGCGAGCGGCGTCAAGGCCAGCACGTCCAGCAAGTCGGCTTGGCTCAGCCCCGCGCGGTCCGCCAGCGCCAGCCCCTCCGCCAGCGACACCCCGCCGACACTTGCAGCGATACACACATAGACACGACACATGACAGCAGCGCACGGCGACATACCTCGCCCCTTCAGTATGAGATGCGGCGACGCGAGCGGCGTCAAGGCCAGCACGTCCAGCAAGTCGGCTTGGCTCAGCCCCGCGCGGTCCGCCAGCGCCAGCCCCTCCGCCAGCGACACCCCGCCGACACTTGCAGCGATACACACATAGACACGACACATGACAGCAGCGCACGGCGACACACCTCGCCCCTTCAGTATGAGATGCGGCGACGCGAGCGGCGTCAAGGCCAGCACGTCCAGCAAGTCGGCTTGGCTCAGCCCCGCGCGGTCCGCCAGCGCCAGCCCCTCCGCCAGCGACACCCCGCCGACACTTGCAGCGATACACACATAGACACGACACATGACAGCAGCGCACGGCGACATACCTCGCCCCTTCAGTATGAGATGCGGCGACGCGAGCGGCGTCAAGGCCAGCACGTCCAGCAAGTCGGCTTGGCTCAGCCCCGCGCGGTCCGCCAGCGCCAGCCCCTCCGCCAGCGACACCCCGCCGACACTTGCAGCGATACATACATAGACACGACACATGACAGCAGCGCACGGCGACACACCTCGCCCCTTCAGTATGAGATGCGGCGACGCGAGCGGCGTCAAGGCCAGCACGTCCAGCAAGTCGGCTTGGCTCAGCCCCGCGCGGTCCGCCAGCGCCAGCCCCTCCGCCAGCGACACCCCGCCGACACTTGCAGCGATACACACATAGACACGACACATGACAGCAGCGCACGGCGACATACCTCGCCCCTTCAGTATGAGATGCGGCGACGCGAGCGGCGTCAAGGCCAGCACGTCCAGCAAGTCGGCTTGGCTCAGCCCCGCGCGGTCCGCCAGCGCCAGCCCCCCCGCCAGCGACACCCCGCCGACACTTGCAGCGATACACACATAGACACGACACATGACAGCAGCGCACGGCGACATACCTCGCCCCTTCAGTATGAGATGCGGCGACGCGAGCGGCGTCAAGGCCAGCACGTCCAGCAAGTCGGCTTGGCTCAGCCCCGCGCGGTCCGCCAGCGCCAGCCCCTCCGCCAGCGACACCCCGCCGACACTTGCAGCGATACACACATAGACACGACACATGACAGCAGCGCACGGCGACATACCTCGCCCCTTCAGTATGAGATGCGGCGACGCGAGCGGCGTCAAGGCCAGCACGTCCAGCAAGTCGGCTTGGCTCAGCCCCGCGCGGTCCGCCAGCGCCAGCCCCTCCGCCAGCGACACCCCGCCGACACTTGCAGCGATACACACATAGACACGACACATGACAGCAGCGCACGGCGACATACCTCGCCCCTTCAGTATGAGATGCGGCGACGCGAGCGGCGTCAAGGCCAGCACGTCCAGCAAGTCGGCTTGGCTCAGCCCCGCGCGGTCCGCCAGCGCCAGCCCCTCCGCCAGCGACACCCCGCCGACACTTGCAGCGATACACACATAGACACGACACATGACAGCAGCGCACGGCGACATACCTCGCCCCTTCAGTATGAGATGCGGCGATGCGAGCGGCGTCAAGGCCAGCACGTCCAGCAAGTCGGCTTGGCTCAGCCCCGCGCGGTCCGCCAGCGCCAGCCCCTCCGCCAGCGACACCCCGCCGACACTTGCAGCGATACACACATAGACACGACACATGACAGCAGCGCACGGCGACATACCTCGCCCCTTCAGTATGAGATGCGGCGACGCGAGCGGCGTCAAGGCCAGCACGTCCAGCAAGTCGGCTTGGCTCAGCCCCGCGCGGTCCGCCAGCGCCAGCCCCTCCGCCAGCGACACCCCGCCGACACTTGCAGCGATACACACATAGACACGACACATGACAGCAGCGCACGGCGACATACCTCGCCCCTTCAGTATGAGATGCAGCGACGCGAGCGGCGTCAAGGCCAGCACGTCCAGCAAGTCGGCTTGGCTCAGCCCCGCGCGGTCCGCCAGCGCCAGCCCCTCCGCCAGCGACACCCCGCCGACACTTGCAGCGATACACACATAGACACGACACATGACAGCAGCGCACGGCGACATACCTCGCCCCTTCAGTATGAGATGCGGCGACGCGAGCGGCGTCAAGGCCAGCACGTCCAGCAAGTCGGCTTGGCTCAGCCCCGCGCGGTCCGCCAGCGCCAGCCCCTCCGCCAGCGACACCCCGCCGACACTTGCAGCGATACACACATAGACACGACACATGACAGCAGCGCACGGCGACATACCTCGCCCCTTCAGTATGAGATGCGGCGACGCGAGCGGCGTCAAGGCCAGCACGTCCAGCAAGTCGGCTTGGCTCAGCCCCGCGCGGTCCGCCAGCGCCAGCCCCTCCGCCAGCGACACCCCGCCGACACTTGCAGCGATACACACATAGACACGACACATGACAGCAGCGCACGGCGACATACCTCGCCCCTTCAGTATGAGATGCGGCGACGCGAGCGGCGTCAAGGCCAGCACGTCCAGCAAGTCGGCTTGGCTCAGCCCCGCGCGGTCCGCCAGCGCCAGCCCCTCCGCCAGCGACACCCCGCCGACACTTGCAGCGATACACACATAGACACGACACATGACAGCAGCGCACGGCGACATACCTCGCCCCTTCAGTATGAGATGCGGCGACGCGAGCGGCGTCAAGGCCAGCACGTCCAGCAAGTCGGCTTGGCTCAGCCCCGCGCGGTCCGCCAGCGCCAGCCCCTCCGCCAGCGACACCCCGCCGACACTTGCAGCGATACACACATAGACACGACACATGACAGCAGCGCACGGCGACATACCTCGCCCCTTCAGTATGAGATGCGGCGACGCGAGCGGCGTCAAGGCCAGCACGTCCAGCAAGTCGGCTTGGCTCAGCCCCGCGCGGTCCGCCAGCGCCAGCCCCTCCGCCAGCGACACCCCGCCGACACTTGCAGCGATACACACATAGACACGACACATGACAGCAGCGCACGGCGACATACCTCGCCCCTTCAGTATGAGATGCGGCGACGCGAGCGGCGTCAAGGCCAGCACGTCCAGCAAGTCGGCTTGGCTCAGCCCCGCGCGGTCCGCCAGCGCCAGCCCCTCCGCCAGCGACACCCCGCCGACACTTGCAGCGATACACACATAGACACGACACATGACAGCAGCGCACGGCGACATACCTCGCCCCTTCAGTATGAGATGCGGCGACGCGAGCGGCGTCAAGGCCAGCACGTCCAGCAAGTCGGCTTGGCTCAGCCCCGCGCGGTCCGCCAGCGCCAGCCCCTCCGCCAGCGACACCCCGCCGACACTTGCAGCGATACACACATAGACACGACACATGACAGCAGCGCACGGCGACATACCTCGCCCCTTCAGTATGAGATGCGGCGACGCGAGCGGCGTCAAGGCCAGCACGTCCAGCAAGTCGGCTTGGCTCAGCCCCGCGCGGTCCGCCAGCGCCAGCCCCTCCGCCAGCGACACCCCGCCGACACTTGCAGCGATACACACATAGACACGACACATGACAGCAGCGCACGGCGACATACCTCGCCCCTTCAGTATGAGATGCGGCGACGCGAGCGGCGTCAAGGCCAGCACGTCCAGCAAGTCGGCTTGGCTCAGCCCCGCGCGGTCCGCCAGCGCCAGCCCCTCCGCCAGCGACACCCCGCCGACACTTGCAGCGATACACACATAGACACGACACATGACAGCAGCGCACGGCGACATACCTCGCCCCTTCAGTATGAGATGCGGCGACGCGAGCGGCGTCAAGGCCAGCACGTCCAGCAAGTCGGCTTGGCTCAGCCCCGCGCGGTCCGCCAGCGCCAGCCCCTCCGCCAGCGACACCCCGCCGACACTTGCAGCGATACACACATAGACACGACACATGACAGCAGCGCACGGCGACATACCTCGCCCCTTCAGTATGAGATGCGGCGACGCGAGCGGCGTCAAGGCCAGCACGTCCAGCAAGTCGGCTTGGCTCAGCCCCGCGCGGTCCGCCAGCGCCAGCCCCTCCGCCAGCGACACCCCGCCGACACTTGCAGCGATACACACATAGACACGACACATGACAGCAGCGCACGGCGACATACCTCGCCCCTTCAGTATGAGATGCGGCGACGCGAGCGGCGTCAAGGCCAGCACGTCCAGCAAGTCGGCTTGGCTCAGCCCCGCGCGGTCCGCCAGCGCCAGCCCCTCCGCCAGCGACACCCCGCCGACACTTGCAGCGATACACACATAGACACGACACATGACAGCAGCGCACGGCGACATACCTCGCCCCTTCAGTATGAGATGCGGCGACGCGAGCGGCGTCAAGGCCAGCACGTCCAGCAAGTCGGCTTGGCTCAGCCCCGCGCGGTCCGCCAGCGCCAGCCCCTCCGCCAGCGACACCCCGCCGACACTTGCAGCGATACACACATAGACACGACACATGACAGCAGCGCACGGCGACATACCTCGCCCCTTCAGTATGAGATGCGGCGACGCGAGCGGCGTCAAGGCCAGCACGTCCAGCAAGTCGGCTTGGCTCAGCCCCGCGCGGTCCGCCAGCGCCAGCCCCTCCGCCAGCGACACCCCGCCGACACTTGCAGCGATACACACATAGACACGACACATGACAGCAGCGCACGGCGACATACCTCGCCCCTTCAGTATGAGATGCGGCGACGCGAGCGGCGTCAAGGCCAGCACGTCCAGCAAGTCGGCTTGGCTCAGCCCCGCGCGGTCCGCCAGCGCCAGCCCCTCCGCCAGCGACACCCCGCCGACACTTGCAGCGATACACACATAGACACGACACATGACAGCAGCGCACGGCGACATACCTCGCCCCTTCAGTATGAGATGCGGCGACGCGAGCGGCGTCAAGGCCAGCACGTCCAGCAAGTCGGCTTGGCTCAGCCCCGCGCGGTCCGCCAGCGCCAGCCCCTCCGCCAGCGACACCCCGCCGACACTTGCAGCGATACACACATAGACACGACACATGACAGCAGCGCACGGCGACATACCTCGCCCCTTCAGTATGAGATGCGGCGACGCGAGCGGCGTCAAGGCCAGCACGTCCAGCAAGTCGGCTTGGCTCAGCCCCGCGCGGTCCGCCAGCGCCAGCCCCTCCGCCAGCGACACCCCGCCGACACTTGCAGCGATACACACATAGACACGACACATGACAGCAGCGCACGGCGACATACCTCGCCCCTTCAGTATGAGATGCGGCGACGCGAGCGGCGTCAAGGCCAGCACGTCCAGCAAGTCGGCTTGGCTCAGCCCCGCGCGGTCCGCCAGCGCCAGCCCCTCCGCCAGCGACACCCCGCCGACACTTGCAGCGATACACACATAGACACGACACATGACAGCAGCGCACGGCGACATACCTCGCCCCTTCAGTATGAGATGCGGCGACGCGAGCGGCGTCAAGGCCAGCACGTCCAGCAAGTCGGCTTGGCTCAGCCCCGCGCGGTCCGCCAGCGCCAGCCCCTCCGCCAGCGACACCCCGCCGACACTTGCAGCGATACACACATAGACACGACACATGACAGCAGCGCACGGCGACATACCTCGCCCCTTCAGTATGAGATGCGGCGACGCGAGCGGCGTCAAGGCCAGCACGTCCAGCAAGTCGGCTTGGCTCAGCCCCGCGCGGTCCGCCAGCGCCAGCCCCTCCGCCAGCGACACCCCGCCGACACTTGCAGCGATACACACATAGACACGACACATGACAGCAGCGCACGGCGACATACCTCGCCCCTTCAGTATGAGATGCGGCGACGCGAGCGGCGTCAAGGCCAGCACGTCCAGCAAGTCGGCTTGGCTCAGCCCCGCGCGGTCCGCCAGCGCCAGCCCCTCCGCCAGCGACACCCCGCCGACACTTGCAGCGATACACACATAGACACGACACATGACAGCAGCGCACGGCGACATACCTCGCCCCTTCAGTATGAGATGCGGCGACGCGAGCGGCGTCAAGGCCAGCACGTCCAGCAAGTCGGCTTGGCTCAGCCCCGCGCGGTCCGCCAGCGCCAGCCCCTCCGCCAGCGACACCCCGCCGACACTTGCAGCGATACACACATAGACACGACACATGACAGCAGCGCACGGCGACATACCTCGCCCCTTCAGTATGAGATGCGGCGACGCGAGCGGCGTCAAGGCCAGCACGTCCAGCAAGTCGGCTTGGCTCAGCCCCGCGCGGTCCGCCAGCGCCAGCCCCTCCGCCAGCGACACCCCGCCGACACTTGCAGCGATACACACATAGACACGACACATGACAGCAGCGCACGGCGACATACCTCGCCCCTTCAGTATGAGATGCGGCGACGCGAGCGGCGTCAAGGCCAGCACGTCCAGCAAGTCGGCTTGGCTCAGCCCCGCGCGGTCCGCCAGCGCCAGCCCCTCCGCCAGCGACACCCCGCCGACACTTGCAGCGATACACACATAGACACGACACATGACAGCAGCGCACGGCGACATACCTCGCCCCTTCAGTATGAGATGCGGCGACGCGAGCGGCGTCAAGGCCAGCACGTCCAGCAAGTCGGCTTGGCTCAGCCCCGCGCGGTCCGCCAGCGCCAGCCCCTCCGCCAGCGACACCCCGCCGACACTTGCAGCGATACACACATAGACACGACACATGACAGCAGCGCACGGCGACATACCTCGCCCCTTCAGTATGAGATGCGGCGACGCGAGCGGCGTCAAGGCCAGCACGTCCAGCAAGTCGGCTTGGCTCAGCCCCGCGCGGTCCGCCAGCGCCAGCCCCTCCGCCAGCGACACCCCGCCGACACTTGCAGCGATACACACATAGACACGACACATGACAGCAGCGCACGGCGACATACCTCGCCCCTTCAGTATGAGATGCGGCGACGCGAGCGGCGTCAAGGCCAGCACGTCCAGCAAGTCGGCTTGGCTCAGCCCCGCGCGGTCCGCCAGCGCCAGCCCCTCCGCCAGCGACACCCCGCCGACACTTGCAGCGATACACACATAGACACTACACATGACAGCAGCGCACGGCGACATACCTCGCCCCTTCAGTATGAGATGCGGCGACGCGAGCGGCGTCAAGGCCAGCACGTCCAGCAAGTCGGCTTGGCTCAGCCCCGCGCGGTCCGCCAGCGCCAGCCCCTCCGCCAGCGACACCCCGCCGACACTTGCAGCGATACACACATAGACACGACACATGACAGCAGCGCACGGCGACATACCTCGCCCCTTCAGTATGAGATGCGGCGACGCGAGCGGCGTCAAGGCCAGCACGTCCAGCAAGTCGGCTTGGCTCAGCCCCGCGCGGTCCGCCAGCGCCAGCCCCTCCGCCAGCGACACCCCGCCGACACTTGCAGCGATACACACATAGACACGACACATGACAGCAGCGCACGGCGACATACCTCGCCCCTTCAGTATGAGATGCGGCGACGCGAGCGGCGTCAAGGCCAGCACGTCCAGCAAGTCGGCTTGGCTCAGCCCCGCGCGGTCCGCCAGCGCCAGCCCCTCCGCCAGCGACACCCCGCCGACACTTGCAGCGATACACACATAGACACGACACATGACAGCAGCGCACGGCGACATACCTCGCCCCTTCAGTATGAGATGCGGCGACGCGAGCGGCGTCAAGGCCAGCACGTCCAGCAAGTCGGCTTGGCTCAGCCCCGCGCGGTCCGCCAGCGCCAGCCCCTCCGCCAGCGACACCCCGCCGACACTTGCAGCGTTACACACATAGACACGACACATGACAGCAGCGCACGGCGACATACCTCGCCCCTTCAGTATGAGATGCGGCGACGCGAGCGGCGTCAAGGCCAGCACGTCCAGCAAGTCGGCTTGGCTCAGCCCCGCGCGGTCCGCCAGCGCCAGCCCCTCCGCCAGCGACACCCCGCCGACACTTGCAGCGATACACACATAGACACGACACATGACAGCAGCGCACGGCGACATACCTCGCCCCTTCAGTATGAGATGCGGCGACGCGAGCGGCGTCAAGGCCAGCACGTCCAGCAAGTCGGCTTGGCTCAGCCCCGCGCGGTCCGCCAGCGCCAGCCCCTCCGCCAGCGACACCCCGCCGACACTTGCAGCGATACACACATAGACACGACACATGACAGCAGCGCACGGCGACATACCTCGCCCCTTCAGTATGAGATGCGGCGACGCGAGCGGCGTCAAGGCCAGCACGTCCAGCAAGTCGGCTTGGCTCAGCCCCGCGCGGTCCGCCAGCGCCAGCCCCTCCGCCAGCGACACCCCGCCGACACTTGCAGCGATACACACATAGACACGACACATGACAGCAGCGCACGGCGACATACCTCGCCCCTTCAGTATGAGATGCGGCGACGCGAGCGGCGTCAAGGCCAGCACGTCCAGCTAGTCGGCTTGGCTCAGCCCCGCGCGGTCCGCCAGCGCCAGCCCCTCCGCCAGCGACACCCCGCCGACACTTGCAGCGATACACACATAGACACGACACATGACAGCAGCGCACGGCGACATACCTCGCCCCTTCAGTATGAGATGCGGCGACGCGAGCGGCGTCAAGGCCAGCACGTCCAGCAAGTCGGCTTGGCTCAGCCCCGCGCGGTCCGCCAGCGCCAGCCCCTCCGCCAGCGACACCCCGCCGACACTTGCAGCGATACACACATAGACACGACACATGACAGCAGCGCACGGCGACATACCTCGCCCCTTCAGTATGAGATGCGGCGACGCGAGCGGCGTCAAGGCCAGCACGTCCAGCAAGTCGGCTTGGCTCAGCCCCGCGCGGGCCGCCAGCGCCAGCCCCTCCGCCAGCGACACCCCGCCGACACTTGCAGCGATACACACATAGACACGACACATGACAGCAGCGCACGGCGACATACCTCGCCCCTTCAGTATGAGATGCGGCGACGCGAGCGGCGTCAAGGCCAGCACGTCCAGCAAGTCGGCTTGGCTCAGCCCCGCGCGGTCCGCCAGCGCCAGCCCCTCCGCCAGCGACACCCCGCCGACACTTGCAGCGATACACACATAGACACGACACATGACAGCAGCGCACGGCGACATACCTCGCCCCTTCAGTATGAGATGCGGCGACGCGAGCGGCGTCAAGGCCAGCACGTCCAGCAAGTCGGCTTGGCTCAGCCCCGCGCGGTCCGCCAGCGCCAGCCCCTCCGCCAGCGACACCCCGCCGACACTTGCAGCGATACACACATAGACACGACACATGACAGCAGCGCACGGCGACATACCTCGCCCCTTCAGTATGAGATGCGGCGACGCGAGCGGCGTCAAGGCCAGCACGTCCAGCAAGTCGGCTTGGCTCAGCCCCGCGCGGTCCGCCAGCGCCAGCCCCTCCGCCAGCGACACCCCGCCGACACTTGCAGCGATACACACATAGACACGACACATGACAGCAGCGCACGGCGACATACCTCGCCCCTTCAGTATGAGATGCGGCGACGCGAGCGGCGTCAAGGCCAGCACGTCCAGCAAGTCGGCTTGGCTCAGCCCCGCGCGGTCCGCCAGCGCCAGCCCCTCCGCCAGCGCCGCCAGCGACACGCCGCCGACCACTTGCAGCACGGAATTCATCTTCGACGCATTTCCGATTTCACCTTGAACATTCCAAAGCACCTGTAGCCAGTTCCGGTGATAAGTTTGACCACACCTTTCTGCAGCTGCAGCCCTGTTCTAAGATTACTTTTAGTACAATATAACAGTTGTCATCGATAAGTCAATACCTATTTGGAGGTAAAGAAATGTATGCATCACTGGAGATTATAGCAATAAGGAAACAGCAGTGTACCCTCTTCCGCCTGCGTCTTAGACCGAAACATATACATACACCAATGGTAACGAGTACTACTACCTAGGTAGAAGGAGTTCTTGCTCATCGCCTTGAAGCAGGACTGGCAGTCGTCGAACAGCGTGCGGTCGCCGGCCGCCAGGATGATCAACGTTCCCTCTTCCGCTTGCGTCTTGGACCCCTGGATCTGAAAGTGGACAATCAATACTCATTATACGACTGCCACCTCAAGTACGAAGTATTTTAGGGTAACTCCCGTGCGTAGCGAGAATTCTAGTAAAGTACTGAAGTCTAGAATCCCTCGTCAGACTGACGTCATCTCCACGTAGCCCTTGCCCTCCAGCGCCGGGCAGTGCAGCACGTACCTGCGCCTCAAGATATCTGCCGCCCTTCCCGCTGATGGCCTCGACGATGTCGTGCGACGTGTCCGCGTCTATGGACGTCATCTCCACGTAGCCCTTGCCCTCCAGCGCCGGGCAGTGCAGCACGTACCTGCGCCTCAAGATATCTGCCGCCCTTCCCGCTGATGGCCTCGACGATGTCGTGCGACGTGTCCGCGTCTATGGACGTCATCTCCACGTAGCCCTTGCCCTCCAGCGACGGGCAGTGCAGCACGTACCTGCGCCTCAAGATATCTGCCGCCCTTCCCGCTGATGGCCTCGACGATGTCGTGCGACGTGTCCGCGTCTATGGACGTCATCTCCACGTAGCCCTTGCCCTCCAGCGACGGGCAGTGCAGCACGTACCTGCGCCTCAAGATATCTGCCGCCCTTCCCGCTGATGGCCTCGACGATGTCGTGCGACGTGTCCGCGTCTATGGACGTCATCTCCACGTAGCCCTTGCCCTCCAGCGACGGGCAGTGCAGCACGTACCTGCGCCTCAAGATATCTGCCGCCCTTCCCGCTGATGGCCTCGACGATGTCGTGCGACGTGTCCGCGTCTATGGACGTCATCTCCACGTAGCCCTTGCCCTCCAGCGACGGGCAGTGCAGCACGTACCTGCGCCTCAAGATATCTGCCGCCCTTCCCCCTGATGGCCTCGACGATGTCGTGCGACGTGTCCGCGTCTATGGACGTCATCTCCACGTAGCCCTTGCCCTCCAGCGACGGGCAGTGCAGCACGTACCTGCGCCTCAAGATATCTGCCGCCCTTCCCGCTGATGGCCTCGACGATGTCGTGCGACGTGTCCGCGTCTATGGACGTCATCTCCACGTAGCCCTTGCCCTCCAGCGACGGGCAGTGCAGCACGTACCTGCGCCTCAAGATATCTGCCGCCCTTCCCGCTGATGGCCTCGACGATGTCGTGCGACGTGTCCGCGTCTATGGACGTCATCTCCACGTAGCCCTTGCCCTCCAGCGACGGGCAGTGCAGCACGTACCTGCGCCTCAAGATATCTGCCGCCCTTCCCGCTGATGGCCTCGACGATGTCGTGCGACGTGTCCGCGTCTATGGACGTCATCTCCACGTAGCCCTTGCCCTCCAGCGACGGGCAGTGCAGCACGTACCTGCGCCTCAAGATATCTGCCGCCCTTCCCGCTGATGGCCTCGACGATGTCGTGCGACGTGTCCGCGTCTATGGACGTCATCTCCACGTAGCCCTTGCCCTCCAGCGACGGGCAGTGCAGCACGTACCTGCGCCTCAAGATATCTGCCGCCCTTCCCGCTGATGGCCTCGACGATGTCGTGCGACGTGTCCGCGTCTATGGACGTCATCTCCACGTAGCCCTTGCCCTCCAGCGACGGGCAGTGCAGCACGTACCTGCGCCTCAAGATATCTGCCGCCCTTCCCGCTGATGGCCTCGACGATGTCGTGCGACGTGTCCGCGTCTATGGACGTCATCTCCACGTAGCCCTTGCCCTCCAGCGACGGGCAGTGCAGCACGTACCTGCGCCTCAAGATATCTGCCGCCCTTCCCGCTGATGGCCTCGACGATGTCGTGCGACGTGTCCGCGTCTATGGACGTCATCTCCACGTAGCCCTTGCCCTCCAGCGACGGGCAGTGCAGCACGCCGCAGTTGCCGAACACCATCTGGAAGACACATGAAAAACATCTCGTGATCTTGTTGATAAATTAAAAAAAGACGTGTGGCACTCGGAGACTGCCACGGTAAAGCTATTGCATAGCTGTTTTTATCAATTTTTATTTCACCAGACCATACTTAGTATTTAGCACCGAAGTACTCGTCAAGACGGATCAAATGGGGTTGGTTCGTTTAACCACCGAGTTCCAAAAACCACCTTTCAGTTCCCCACGTCACCGTTATAATTCATCCGATCCACACATCAACTGCCCAAGACGACGACTGACGGGTGGCCCGAGTCTTAGTAGTAGAAACCTGATTTTTACCCGTTGAGTACGGAACCCTAAAAAGTAGTAAAGAAATGAAATACCATGTCAAGCATTATCAATTAAGCTCTACAATAATGGTTTTCCACATTCTCGGAAGGGCGGCATTATGGCATTATCGCTGAAACCTTTCAACTATGACCTTTGCGATGCCGCGAAATAGATATAAATCGTACATTGCGTCGCTACCGACCTTCGCCTTCGCAACAAAGTAATGAAGTTGCAACTAATGGCAGCTGAAAACTATTAAATCGCACGAAACTTTCTCATCCAATTTTCTGAGGGTTATATTTCTAATGCTTTGGTATAAAACGTCCTTGCGACATCCATGTTCCTTCACATCTCCTGAGGATGTCCCGGTTCGGGACGAAACGTGCGTCGAAGAAAGTGTTGGAAAATTGTGTATGGTGTTTCATGTGGGCAGTGTTCCTGCATATTGTACCATACAGAATCTTTTCAAGTAGCGGATTACAGCAAAACAAATTAATCTGTCCTGCTCCATGTTCCTTGTTAAGGCATTATAAAACCCCATCATTGCTTTCCACCAGACAATAATGCCTTTAAGCGCAAGTAAAAACGTCTCCAATAGTACAAGCCTTCTAAAACCTTCTTTTATTACAATATACTGCAAAGTTCCCTTCGGTATTTTACAAGGGTATTATAATAACTCCCAATTCAATGTCCCAATCCTGGAGTACAAGACCCTAACGTCTTTTCAGAAGGATAGTAACCAGTCGGAGCTGAAGCATTTCTTGGCCCTTGCACCTTTAATAACGTGAATTATTTAGGGTATTTCGGGGAGTGGGTATTCAGGGTTAACGGTGAAGGTTGTGTGCTTGAGGCTCGAAGGGCCCTAAGAACATCATGTTCTTAAAGGTACTGAGCCCGCCAACCTGCACTTTCCATCGTGGTGGGTTATCGCCAAACCCCTCTGTCTGTGCTCGCAAAGCACATAAAAAACCTGTCAAGTGCGAGTCGGACTCGCGCACTGAGGGTTCCGTACTTCAACCGGAGGAATAAAACCATAAAAACCACTTTTCTTATCGAACCGCAAAACTAACTTTGTTTTTAGAGGTTTTATTGTAAATATCAAAAAACTACTTATTAGATCTCGTTCAAACCAATTTTCGGTGGAAGTTTGCATGGTAATGTACATCATATATTTTTTTTAGTTTTATCATACTGTTATTTTAGAAGTTACAGGGGGGGGGACACACATTTTACCACTTTGGAAGTGTCTCTCGCGCAAGCTATTCATTTTAGAAAAAAATGATATAAGAAACCTTAGTATCATTTTTGAAGACCTATCCATAGATACATATGGGTTTGATGGAAAAAAATTTTTTGAGTTTCAGTTCTAAGTATGGGGCACCCCCAAAATTTATCACTTTTTTTAAAATTTTGTGTGAAAACCTTAATGCGGTTCACAGAATACATCTACTTACTAAGTTTCAGCAGTATAGCTCTTATAGTTTCGGAAAAAAGTGGCTGTGACATACGGACGGACAGACGGACAGACGGACAGACGGACAGACAGACATGACGAATTTATAAGGGTTCCGTTTTTTGCCATTCAGCTACGGAACCCTAAAAAGGGATTAAAAGAGAGATTTAACGGCGTACAAGCTGTATTTAAGTGATTTTGAATGCAGTTTTACGTAAATACTATAAACACAATTACTTTCAAATTTAAACGTCATGTATTTTGGGTCTTTAATCTTAAATCGCTAAGAAGCAGAAACACGATTGGATGAAATTTTCTCGATAGAAAGTTTTCCCAAAAGTTGCTCCAAAATCTCAGTTTTCATGTTTTTTATCGGAAACTACAATGGATGTAATTTTAATTTTTGTTTTAATGTGTCGGTAATAACAATATCCAAAAACGCTAAGAAACCGATTTTTGATAACTGCCTTAGTTTTTGAGTAATTAGGTAAAAGGTGGTTTTTCTGTTATATTCTTCCGCGACGCTGCATGTCGCACCTACCAACGTATCCCTGAGAGTGAGCAAGAAAAAAATAAATTCAATAAATCCCCTTAAAGGGTGACTAAATAAAATGATTGGGTACCTCTTTCGCAGCCTGCGGGTCCGCGACGCAGGAGAATGTGATGTCAGCCTCTTCCACCACATCGCAGGGTGTCACCGCTATCGTCGCGCCGACCTTCTCGAAGTCTTTACACTGTAACAATGAAAACCAAACAATATTAAGTTGAAGGTAAGTTTTAAGACAATAATCTGGAAATCATTCTTATTATGCTCTCTCTCTTATGGGATATGCAAAGATTTTTAATGAACTTTTTAATTTGGTTCCCCCGTCACCTTTCTACCATAGAACGGCAAGGCATCGTAAAGTACCCATACATAGTTGACGTACCAATGACGCGTACGAAGCGGTTTGATTCCTCGTTCCTGATACGCACTGCAAAGGCCTGGAATACCCTCCCAGGCAGTGTCTTTCTTGCCACTTACAACCCGGGTGCCTTCAAATCAAGAGTGAATAGGCATCTTCTAGGCAAGCGCGCTCCACCTTAGACTGTATCATCACTTTCCATCAGGTGTGATCACAGTCAAGCGCTAGCCTATACAGTATATAAAAAAAAAACAGTCCACGTTATAAAAATCGCGTTTTAAGTAATTATTGCCACAATAACATGACATTTAAAAATTTTATTATTAAATCCAATGATTTAAATTAAAAAAAAAAAGATTAATTCAAAAATCCCATAACAACGCCATCTACATTCACCAGCGGAAAATAGACAACTGCGCTAAATCTCCGCCAGATGTCGCAACCGGTATAATTCACTCCGCGACGTCGTCGCCGAATCGATAGATGCGCCACGCCAACGATCGAGACGCAGGGACGTCAACGACCGCACGCTCGCAATGGCCGCCGGGTACACGGCGCCATTTTGATAACGGCTCTTTCCCTTTCGCGCAGTCACGCAATATTGAACACTGTGTCTGCCGGGACGATCGCGAACGTAGTAAATGTTTGGACACTGTGTCAGCTCAATGCGTTGTTGGAATAGGTACATATCCCTAGGTAATTCCTATCTTTGTGATAAATTGTGGAGCCGACTACTACGCTGAACGATACTTTACAAAAGTAATTAAAATATAAAAAAAAATTGGTTGTCTGTAAAGTCGGTTTACTGACGATAGTTGAACGTGACAACTCTCGCTTGCACTTCAAGCCTTGGAACGCCTCAGAGCGAGGTAACGGCAAATGAGTCATGTTTTTTTGTGCGTGCAGCCGGCTCTATCGAATTATAAGTCGTTGTCACGTCAAAAACTCTAGATTAACTAAGGTACTGGGTGGTATTGTATAGTTCTAACTCTGGGTGATAAATATTATTATGATTGACTTCGGATATTAGGAATCATAACACCTACTAAGTATACCTTACCAACTATGCCACATGTCTAGAATCACAGCCTGAGTGCGTTGTGTACGTAAAACGTAGATACGCAAATCAATACCACGCGATAATTTACATTTATAAATTGCGTTTCAGAGTTCTCGATAAACGTTAGTAAAAATATTGAAACCAAATAAATAAATATCTTGTTCATTAGTCACTTAAAATCTTAGTTTTGGGCATAGATCTCATTCCTTCACCCAAAAAGGCCATTATACAGTAGGTTACAGCGCTAAATTTATCTAGACTGCTCCCTAGTCAATAAAGGGTCCTAACAAATAATATATTATGTGCCTTTTTTTCCGTCTTAGTTCTTACTAAGACAGAAAAAAGGCTCATATTAAATATGAAGTATGTAAGATATATTTCAATAACAATACCAGAAACTTGGCTAGGGAACCAGCTTTTTCTCTCACCAACGCAGAGGCAACCCTAATCCGATCTCCCAAATATTTACCATCTCATCAAACGATCAAGACGATAAAGGCGGCGCTCGTTAGAATTGCGAAAGTGTCTGCACATTGCATACTAACGAAGTTCAATGGCAAAGTTTTCATGGAATTCACGGAACAGTCTCTAAATCTAAAAGATCAACTCAACGTTTCCGTTTTGGTTTGCAACTTTTAAGCAATGTGTTAAATATTTAAACCCCCTGTATATTTACTAACTAGGTCCTACTTATAAAATACCCTATACTTTCGAAATTCGTCCAAAAAAGTCGATCTTTCCAAAGGTTCATAGTAGAATCACAAATCCCTTTAAAGCTTCAGAAGTCATGAGTCCCAAAGCCATCTAAAATCAAGTGATAAAAATATGTCTTTAATCCGGATATCGCCAAACCCAGGACCATGATTAATTAAGTGGTTTTGTAGTTTGCATGAAAAATAGAGAACCGCCTTTAAAACTACTACTCGTTTCTTTTACCCTCACCAAGGACAACCCTATTGGAACCTCTAACAACTTACAATATGTACCATCTAATCAAAGACTACCTACGCAGTTTGGAATAATCGCCATCCTGTCTGCAGCTGACAAAAGTCAATGCCAAAGTTATAACAGCGATTAAAGGAAGCAGTCCCTTCTCTCACCGCAGGATCCCTTATCCAATCTACTAAATATTTACCTCTTTAACCAGTTGCCGATAAAAGTCGAGGGCAAAAAGGTCGAAACCAGCGTTTCCTTTTCTGCAACCCGAGCAGATCTAATCAAGTCTCTTAAATATTTACCGCTTTAAAACAATCGAGTCTTGAATTGCGAAAGTGCCTGCAACAGTCAAGGTCAATGGAAAAGTTTCCGATCGACCCTGTGTTTTCTTTACTCTCATCCGAGCAACCCTAATCGTTTGCTATAATTTACCTTCTCTTAAACAATTCAAACTCGTATCGCGAGTGTCTACAGCCGACGAAGGTCTGGGGCTTATGATCGAACTCTGCGTTTTCTTTCCTCTCAATAGGGCAGCCCAAATCTTTTCTTGAATGTCTTAAATATTTACCAACACTTGAAACAATAGAGTCTCGCGTCGGAGGTAAATGGCAATGTTTGCAATTCACTAAAAAAAACATGCAGTCTAAGGTAATCTGCATGAAACTCCCTGTGTATTGTGTTATAGGTACAATATCCATCGCAGTTTAAAATAACTTTGAAATAAAAATTTCCGCTGTACATAGGTTTTTTAGTACAAATTTCCTAAAGCATCTTCAATTTAATGTTTGATCAACTTGCCCTTTCTGCCTTAGTATAAAATATCTGACTATACCTATATATTTTACATAACATATGCCGACCTTGTTGCGAAAATATATCCTTTCTTGATGGCTCATTGTTTTTGCGACACGCAATATGGCGTCGGTAACAATAACGTAGGCGATAATGTATCTATTACGTTATTCGCAATTGGCAGCGCCTAACAATGAATTATTTATTATAGAATGGTGTCAATGTATACAAGCACCCACGAATCACGATAGATATGTATATAGAAATATTATTTTTATGTACAACTAGTCTTTGACCATAATTTCGTACAGCTACTTTAATCTTCAAAAGGATAACCAGTTTTACCAGTTTTTTCACTTTGACAAATCAAATAAGTTCGAAGGTCCTCTATTGTGTATGTTTTCACTTTACATAACATACATTACAGGGCATCTGGAAGAGATCCTCATTTGTAGCGATAAGATGTCCTTGTGCATGTCCTCTCTATGTTTGTGTTTTTTATGTGTCTTTATGTATATGTAAATACATTATGCAAGTACTAGGTACTAATTTTATATCCAAAAACAAAAATATACAAAACATAAGTTATGGCCTAGATGAGTAATATCCACAAAGGACGCAAAACCGGCTTAGTGAAAGTGAATGATATTATTGTAATCTGAAGGTCGCAAAGTAGATTTGCTACAAGTGGAACTTTATGATGTTTACCAAAAACACAAGTACAAGTACACTCTAAACTAGTTTAGAATGATTGACCCTGAGGGGTCATTCGGTAGCCCAAAGTGATCATTGGAGTTAACGTTTACGTAATAAAGATTATGGACATTGATTGATCGTCTAGTGAAGACCTACATACGATAGACTATCTACAATGCTGTTTAATGGATACTATAAAAAATAATATTTCGTAGCTAACCTTCTGTAAGGGATTTGGAGAACTCAAAGAAATTAAAAAAAAATGGATATGAGGGGAAGTTTAAATGTTGATATCAAGAAAGAACGGTTGAGTTTCTTGTCGGCTCTTGATAAAATAACTAATATATTCAAATGCCGTGGTAGAGTGGCTACAATTTAGTAGACCCACTATCAATTTTCAGAAGCAACTTAAAATAGCTAGACCCAATTAAAAACAAATGAAATAAATGATTCAATTTTATAATGAGACAATCTATTTACACTCGGAATCGTAGATAAGACTGACTAATTAGTATAATTAGGCACTGTTATTACTGTACTGGAGCCAACTATGAGATAGCTTAAGAAACAAGTAACAACAAATGTGTTGAGTGATCGGTTTGAGCCGTAAATAAAATATGATGGTTCAAAGAGAACTGTTGTTTTCCTTTCCGTATTCCTTTATCTGCTAGAAGAAGCTACATTATTCGAACAAGGCTATAATAAACTGTGACGGGGCAGAGCCACACGTCACCAGCAGCGGCCTACACGCCGCGCGGCGTGACGTCACCAGCCGCGACCGACGGCGCCTCACCCCGCACGCCGCCCGCCGCCGCCGCCGCTGCCCACACCGCGACCGCGCAAGCAGTCGACCCCACCCGGCAGAGCGTATAAATACCGACACGCGAACAGCGAAACGGCTTTTGCTCCAGTACGCCTTGCGGCGGTTTGATTTCCCTCGAATCGCTGCAGGCCCTGGACAAAAGACCCCCAGTCTCCAAGCCCATCAGGCGGAGACTGGCTCGCGCCTTCCGTACCGATAAATGTAGCTTAGGAATTGTGATTGAACGGAGTCGCTGATCCCGACCACACTATTCTTAACGTTCAGTAGCTAGATCATGTCGCGTGAATAAAGTCCCCGTCCCGATAGAAACCCGTATTTAGTAAGAGAAGCGAAGTTCGTGCTATTGTGGATATTAAATGCGTCATATGAACAAAGTGTAATAGATATACGTTGTAACGTGTAATGGAAATAACCTAACGAGTGCAATAAATCATATTTTGATGTCGATCGTGAGTTTTAATCATCATCATAAATCTATCAACTGGTGGTTTGTCCGAAACCACCACGTTATAGTGGCGCCTCAACGTTAAAAACCCACCGGCTAGCTAGAAATATTACCGCGAAAAAAAAGAAAAATTGTGTCGTGCAAGGCAAAAATATAGTGATCGCGTCGCGCTCGAAAACTGAAAGTTCTCGAAACGCGGAACAAGTTCCGCGCCGTGCCGCGCTGCATCGATGAAACAAAACAAGTAAGTACGTAGGTACGACTCCGCGCAAATAAAGCGGGCGTACACTCACGCCGTGGACATTTTAGAAGCGTAATTTAGTATAAAAAGCCGAAGTACGCATTCTATAGGGCTTCATCGATATAAAACGAATTTTTAGCCAAAGTGTCGCGCGGGCGAAAAAGAATTATAAGCAACAAAGTATAAGTAAGAAATTAAACGATTTAAAGTATACAGAAACGCGGTAGGCGAAGAAAAAGTCGCATAGAAACAGTCAGACGAAACCGGATCGACAAACAATAGAACCATTGATATAAGAAATAATAGATACCACGGGAAAAAACCGTAGATATACTAAACAACTGAGAAAGATAGGGAATCTTCTCTGTCGGTGTGATTACTCGCTGCTCGATTGAGAAGAATAGATAGAAGTAGACAAGGACCCTCTCGAGTCGGTGTGATTTCTCGCTGCTCGAATCGGGAGGTATAGAAAATAGGGAATCTTCTCTGTCGGTGCGATTACTCGCTGCTCGATTGAGAAGAATAGATAAAAGTAGGCAGGGACCCTCCCGAGTCGGTGTGATTTCTCGCTGCTCGAATCGGGAGGTATAGAAAATAGGGAATCCTCTCTGTCGGTGTGATTACTCGCTGCTCGATTGAGAGGAATAAAAAGGAAAATAGGCAAGGACCCTTCCGAGTCGGTGCGATTACTCGCTGCTCGAATCGGAAGGTGTAGAAACTAGTCAGATCGTAAAACGTATAGAATTAGCAACCGTCTAGGTCAGGACAACCCATCGCAACGCGAATAGACAATCCTAATTAATAACGTCAAAAAGAAAAAAAAAACACCACAAATAAACGAGAATAATAAGCAATAAAGTCTAAGTACGGTCAAGAAATAGTAATAACAGTAGTTAACCATAGTTAAAGATAACTAAAATCGTCCCAAAATCGAACAGAATAAAGCGTAAAACCACTCCGTTATAGTAGCATTTATCGCTTTTCGTTAAAATCGCGCAGGAAGGTGCAAAACAAAAAAAAAAAAAATTTTACAATAGATAAAGGATAAAGATAATAATAAAAAGATTAAATAAGGCACAAGCTTAATAAACTAAAAGATAGAAAAATACTTCAATGTCCACAAGCTGGATCTATACCCTAAATAAACAAGAATTAATACGAGAGCTCGAAAAACGAGAGCTAGCAACAACATCAACGAACACAGTTGACGAACTAAGGAAACAATTATCACAAGCGATCAAAGCAAAAGAAGATACAAGGCAAAAGAGCAAAATGAGTGAAGAAAACGAAATAAGAGAATTTGATAAAGCAATATCAAGATGGAAAATCCAATTCGACACCTGGGGAGACCCCGTTGAATTTTTGGAAAGATTGGAAGAATTAGCAGATACGTTAAATGTCAATAAAGACAAGGTCTTACATCTAGTACCAAGATGTTTAAGGGGAAGAGCATCCTTATGGTACCGGAACAACAGTCAAAGTTGGACCGCATGGGAAGACTTCATAAATAGTTTCAAACTATATTATTATCCTCGGAATTATGAGAAAAATCTATCCGAGAGAATAATAAACAGGAAGCAAGGATACAAGGAAAAGTTTATAAACTATCTGACTGATATACAAACTCTAATGAGAAGATATGGAAAATTAAATCAGGAGGAACAGCTAGAAAGAATATACGACAACATTAAACCTAGTTACCAATTCTACATAAAAAGAAAAGATTTCAACTCCGTCGGAGAACTAATCAAGTTAGCAGGAGACTATGAAAAGATAAATATGGATCGCTACAAAGAAACTCAGAGAACCTCAGAGAATAAATACAGAGAACATCAAACAGAACGTAGAAGCAGCGGAGAACAAAGAACAGAGAAAAAACTAGTATGTGCAGACTACGACAAGAGAACATCCTGCTGGAAGTGCGGGAAAAGAAACCATTCAGCAAACGAATGTAGGGGGAAACAAGTCATTTTCTGCAACCAATGCGGCACACTAGGCAAATTCACCAAAAACTGCTGTACACCAACACCAGATAAACGAAACAACACATCCCAAAAAGCATATACAACAGAATCAGAGATGAAAAAAGACAAACGCATTTTCATACCAGTAAAAATAGAAGGGAAACAGTTCAACGGACTCGTTGACACCGGGTCAACCAGTTCTTACGTAAACAAAGAAGTTATGGAAGGAATCACAGGAAAATCAGCAGAAATCATAAGAAAACCGAAAACAATCAAACTAGCAGACGGCTCAGTAATAACAACAGAAAAAGTAATCAATGCTGAAATAGAAATAAAAGGCTGCAAATTAAAACACCAAGTCATTTACTTACCTTCATCAACAACGATAATAATAGGCATGGACCTACTACACAGAATGGGAATAGGAATAGACTGGAACAAGAAAAAATCAGAAATAGAAAATACATGCAGTTTCGAAACAGAAATAAAACCCGAGGTACATCTAACAAGTCAACAACGGAACATCCCAACCAAATTATTAGAAGAGGAATTTGAGAAAACAGACAAAAGCCCAAAAGTAAATAAATGGGTCAAAAACGCCAGAAAACTAAAACACAATGAACCCAGCAAACAAAAATACTACCCCAGAAATCCGAAAAGGCAAGGAAAAATAAACGAACAAATAGACAAGTTACTGGAAGAAGGAATCATCGGAAAGTCAAGCAACCAACTATCACGAAATCCAATATGTGCAACAACAATAGAAGGAAAAGAATGGTACACAAAAAAATTGAAAACGATAACCGAGAACCCACAACAAGATAGTCAATACGGCGTAAAGGAAGGGAAATTATATCGTAAAATAAGCAATCCACGTTACAATGGCAAACTAAACCCCGAGACAGAATGGAAACTATGTGTGGCAAACTCAGAAAAAGAAAAGATAATAAAGCAAAACCACGACGAACCCAACGCAGGTCACCTGGGAACATCAAAAACATTTAATAAAATAGCGCTTCGTTACTACTGGCCAGGCATGTTTAGAGACATAGCCAAGTTCGTTAGAAAATGCGATACCTGCCAGAAATGCAAAACGCCGCAAGAGAAAACCCCCGGTTTTATGCACGCAAAACATAAACATGCATTAAATACATCAGTCCAAAAAACAACGAAACGTACGCCAGCATTCCTACTATTCGGAAGAGAACCTAGACAGCTGCATGATACGAATCAATTTCCAACACCCGCCCTTAAGGAGAAACAAAAACTCAAAGAAATTTACGAAATAGTAAAAACGAATCAAAAACTCGCATCAGATAATCAAAAATACCACTATGACAGAACGAGGAGACAGTGGAACCCCACCTTAACAGAAATAGTTCTTAAACGTAGTTATCCACTATCAAACGCAGACAAACATTTTTGCGCGAAACTAGCTCCAAAATACTCAGGCCCGCATAAAATAATCGAACAAAAATCACCAGTAATATTTTTACTACATGACTTACAAACAAACAAAATAAGTACAGCCCATATTAAAGACATGAAAAAATATATACAGTGAGCGTACACCCTTAGCAAAGAAGACAAGAGAAAAATCAAACTACCCTCATAAAATGAATACGAAAGAAAAAACACTCATAAATAGGAATAGAAGCGCGGAAACACTTCATTAACACACAGAAAACGGGTCAGCATGGAGGAAAAAGCGGAATACAGTAAGCAGAGCGGACAAGAGGAGATAGAGGAATGTCTGGAAGTGGACACGCATATGAACGAATATGAAAGCTTCACGACAAACGGGACAGAGGGGAAAAAGAAGAAGAAAAGACGCAGAGGCAGGAAGAGGATGGGGAACCATCGGAAGGGCATAGTGAGGCTGCCCAAATATAAGAAAGATAATAAAAATGGCAATGAAAAAACCGTAGAAAATAAACACGAGGACACAAAAAGAAACTAAACAAATACAAAAACATAGAGGAAAAGAAACCCAAGACGGGATGTATATATAAAAATAAATGCCAGGTGATAACCTATGATTTTTTTTTACAGGTAAAAAAAAATCTTCCTGGGAAGGAGGGGAATGTGACGGGGCAGAGCCACACGTCACCAGCAGCGGCCTACACGCCGCGCGGCGTGACGTCACCAGCCGCGACCGACGGCGCCTCACCCCGCACGCCGCCCGCCGCCGCCGCCGCTGCCCACACCGCGACCGCGCAAGCAGTCGACCCCACCCGGCAGAGCGTATAAATACCGACGCGCGAACAGCGAAACGGCTTTTGCTCCAGTACGCCTTGCGGCGGTTTGATTTCCCTCGAATCGCTGCAGGCCCTGGACAAAAGACCCCCAGTCTCCAAGCCCATCAGGCGGAGACTGGCTCGCGCCTTCCGTACCGATAAATGTAGCTTAGGAATTGTGATTGAACGGAGTCGCTGATCCCGACCACACTATTCTTAACGTTCAGTAGCTAGATCATGTCGCGTGAATAAAGTCCCCGTCCCGATAGAAACCCGTATTTAGTAAGAGAAGCGAAGTTCGTGCTATTGTGGATATTAAATGCGTCATATGAACAAAGTGTAATAGATATACGTTGTAACGTGTAATGGAAATAACCTAACGAGTGCAATAAATCATATTTTGATGTCGATCGTGAGTTTTAATCATCACCATAAATCTATCAACTGGTGGTTTGTCCGAAACCACCACGTTATAAAACTACGGGTTAAAGAGAATAAAGAACGAGTATTTATTGCAGTAGATACATCAATAATGTATCACTGAAACGTAGAGATAAAACAAATGTGGCAGACGGTAGTGAACGACCCGACCGCAATTCTCCAGCCAATTGCGGTTACTAGTTTCTGTAGATGTTTATTAGATTGGACGTAACGGAACTCGGAGTTGTTACGCTCGTTAAAAAGTGAACCATTGTTTCATTTCATGTACCCCTAGTACAATTTTCATTTTGCACAATAAAATAAATACAATGATGGCAGTTATTATGATTTAATACATCGCAAAGGACAAAGAATGAAAGGAATTCAAATTGGAGGGAAGGATATTTGTGTATTAGATAGTGAAATGACGGTTGACAGAGTAAATTCTTCCAAAAGCACGGAGGAGGTAGGTATGTCAGAATCAAGAACAAAATGGTCATAGATAAGACGCGTCTGCTTGTACAATTTTGTTTTTTTACGATATACGAAACATTCAGGAAATAAAAACTTCCGAATGCCAAAGGATATTTTGAAACCATAACTCGGAATTTGAAGATCCGTCGAATTTAAATGAATTGTTAAACAAAGGGCATCTTTAGATGGCAAAATCTTCGCAACACGATATCGAAATTCGATTAAAAAACTCTCACAGGTGGAAAGTGACAGGGAAATAATAAATTGTTCGATCTCTATCGCTGATATGCTGATGAAGTTGAATCGAAGCATCAAAGTGGTTGTTTTGTTCTCATACAATATTCCGTAACGAAAATGGAACAATGTTTATCATAATTTCCACGTGACAGCGTCCGTGCTTCTGACTAAGTACGAGTAATAGTAAAATATGCTCGGTACGACCGGGGCGATGTATCAAAACGAGGAATTATTATCACAATATCCCGAACCAGCGAAAATGTCCTAAATATTTAAACGAGACCTTGAATAACTTTACCCGACTGTTCGTATGATATTTTAACATTATCTCGCCGGAAATCTCGCAATTTTCCTCCGTAACGGAAGAGAAAGTGCTGAAGTATAAAATGCGTCTTGAATTCTACACCGGAGTTTTCTGTTTTACATTTGGAGCAAGTTTTTGTTCGATCGCTAGGTTTCCAGGTCAAGGTGAATCGTCCACTAGGTATCCACGCTTTTGGGAACGCACAATTACTATCTAGATTCTAGAATTATTAGGAATCTTAAATAAGGGCTTATTCTTTACGGTTCAGTTTGTTAGTTAACAATCCTTACTGGGTTGTTCACTAATAAAACGGAAGCAAAAATTCAATTTGTGTATTCAATATGCACAAGTTAGCAACTGGCATGTTTTGTTGACATGAAACCATACCAACCTAGGTTGGCACGAGTAACTTGTGCAAAAAGAATAACAAAATAGGATTTTTGCCTCCGCCATCTCTTTCAGAATGAGATTAGATCGGAGATAGCTACCACGCTAATTTTACGATATTTCTATCCACGACGACGCGCCCCACTCTGTCAAGCTCCATACGAATAGAATGTAACATAAGCGATTTTGACAGAGTGGGGCGCGTCTTCGTGGAATGAAATGTCAATACCAGATCTGTTGAATTTCCCTCACAGTTAAAGCAAATTCATATTATAGTTGCCACAAAAACTCTACGTTGATATACGAACGCTTTGAAAACCGGACCCCTCGAACAGGAAAATAATATCCATGTTTACGATTTACTGATCGTTTACTTTGATGAGTAATCTTATGTTATTGTTGATAACAGGTGATACCGATACTTGTAGTTGACTTTATACTGATGGCGCAGTCAGTATGCCCTTTATTAAACCGCTATTATTTGAAGACGCCGGGTATTTCATATCAGTTTTATAACAGAAAAGTGCGCCTTGCCTAATTTCGATTTCTTTAGGTTAAGGTTAATGTATGTATCTATGAAGGTAGCTTAGATAACAAATATTTTAAAGTACATACGTACATTACATAGAAATGTATATTTACGTGCGACAATTTTATGTAATGTTTACCAAATTCGATGCATAAACAGGTGCGGTTTTGGCGAGCTTTTTCCATAAATCAATAGTTATAACATAGTAGATAGGTACAGTGCCGGATGTAACTAGGGTTGTCAGTCTCCAATTATTTACGAAATTCCACGATTTTTTGAGAACGAAAATGACGTACATTTTACGTCCATGAAGATAAATATTTACACTTATATTATATTTTAAAACAAAACTGGAATAGAACCTGAAATTTTTCGTCATTTATTCGAAGTCAGGAAGGTCATTAAAAAGAAGATCTTGAATATTAATATCGGCATCCAAGAAGTGCCAATTATCTACATTCCGAAAGATCTCTCATATTCATTACGAAATTCCCATTACACATATCAATGACAAATTACAATTCATTAAGAAATTCCCATTATACAGAACAAAGACAAATCACAATTTCGCTTTTAACGCGTTCGAAATTCTTCTCACAACTTCTTACTAAGTAATTGTCCAAGATTTTAAATCTTAGTTCACTCTGCCAATTAGTCGGATTCTACATAAAATACCAAATCGCAAGTACAATTGCATACAAGATGGTGCCAAGACAGATTTTAGGCAAGTATTGCTCCCACGCTTCTGCAATGCGGGTAGTTTGGTATTTGGCAATACCTGATCACGACGTGTATATTATGACGAATATTCTGGACAATTTAATTAAAGATGTACCTAGAGCAGAGTTTGATAAGACTGCCATGATATTTAAGAGATTTGCTTTTGAATAATGAATAAATCTATCTTTTCACACATAAATTCCGGAAACATTGGCCTGTTGGGTTAATATAAGATATTCGAATCTCGATTCGGTTTCAGCAAGTGATCTGTACGCGGGGACTGGGGAGTAACCGAAAACGAATACATAATAACAACTTAAAAACAAATAGCCTGACAGTGAAACATGAACTTAATTCCGTGCATACCTACACGAGTACATATTATTACAGAATTTATCAGTTGTGCCTATTCGGCCTCACGGCATAGATCCGCGGGAATTCAATATACATATAGATTGCCTTGGACTTGTGAAGCCAACTCTACCTCACATGATAGATCCCAAGGAATGTCAGCAGTTTACCTATGGATCTTTGGAACTCAAGGAAGCCCATTAATGCGCGTTTTCACCGACAAGCCTTATAGTCTTAGGGATGCTTAGTAAGTGAAAACTGACACCCATGGGCTTAAGTGTTCCTTAAAATTTAGCGATTGTCAGTGAAAAGCAGTATCAGAGTCTTGTTTGGGAGTTCTCAATCTCCTAGATGACTTTCGGACCAATAATAACGAGGCACAGCCTTCTAAAAAAATACACTACAGCCAACTGCGTATAAGTTTGCTAACCTGCTAAGTGGTTGCCTAAACGCTGAAGGTTAATATACCGGAATCACCTAGTATCTACAGTCAAATGTGTAAACAGTAAACACTAATAAAACTAAACTTTGAGATCTTGATCTCTCATTAAGTTGCATTTGGCTTATCTTAATGGCCGCTTATTTTGCGGTACTTATGGAGTAATTACATTATCCTCATCCTTAGAAGTAAGAAGCCAATGTACGAGTTCAAAGTTGGTTGGTGTATGTCAGGAAGGAAAACCAGAAAATTAATTCAGCAACAATATACGTCCAGTTCAAAGTCGGTTGGTGTATGTCAGTGAGGAAAACCAGAAAATTAATTCAGCATTAATATTAGTAACTATGCAAAGTTAATTATAAAATTATACATTGCATATGGCACCGTGGACGGTGGAAGCCATTGGCATTCGACTTCCCGTGTCAGTAGGAACTTGCGTCATCCATTGATAACACCGCATGTCATAACTCAACCCGCAAAAGTCAATACCGGAGTCCAAAAATACTCTTTAACGAGCGAGCGACAGATAAATTAGGCTATAACTTATTTGGCTTCTCTTACGTTTTCCTACTTTATTTATTCCTTAGAGAATTATCTTAGGTTATCATCATCCTCATCGGGGCCACTCTTGGGCAGTCCTGGACCGATCTCCAACAACCTCGATCGATCCTTGTGTACGGAGACTAACCAACTATGTATGAGATGAATAGCTAGTGTGTAAGTTTCGCTAACGGCCGAAATTAATAACCTAAGTTGTGCGGAGTTTATGTCAAATTTCTATCTCGGAAATGGCAAATCTGGACAGGATAAGTTATTCACTTCTCCCGTAAACTTTCAATCATCAGTTTGATGTGGGTAAGGTATATCTATCGTCCCACAGTGGATCCGGCCCGGGAGGGATCGGGACTTGGCCTGGGCCTACTAAGGCTTTACGTATTGAATGCTCTTGGAAAGGGCAAATCTGGATGGGATAGGTTATTCATTTCTCCCGTAAACCTTCAATCATCAATTTGATTTGGGTAAGGGCTCTATCGTACTACAGTGGATGCGGTCCGGGAGGGACCTAAGGCTTTACGTATTGAATGCTCTTGGAAAGGGCAAATCTGGATGGGATAGGTTATTCATTTCTCCCGTAAACCTTCAATCATCAATTTGATTTGGGTAAGGGCTCTATCGTACTACAGTGGATGCGGTCCGGGAGGGACCTAAGGCTTTACGTATTGAAAGCTACCTTTTTTTTGGGTAACCTAGTAGAGTATGCCTGTAGGAAATCGATAGGCATTACGTAATAGACAACGTCGTATGTCCTTAAAACGTACTTTCATTTGGAAAATTTCAACAGGCCTTCAAACTTGCATTGAGTAACTTGAAGCCACAGTCAACTAAACGAGTATAATACCTATAATATACGTTAGGAATTAGTTGAGGACGTCATATTGCGGCGTTATACCATTACTTTAGTGGTGTTACGCAATCCCTGTAGATTTCCATTGTTCGATATGCCAGTACATTGGCTGCGAACTGGCCTCTAGAGCCTAGACATTATACTTGCTCGTTAGATCATAAGCGCCATTTTCTATGTCTAACAATAAAACAATAACATCGCCCATCAGATAATGGACTGTTCACTCTACACGTACAGTATTTTCTATTATAACAAACTTCAAGGACAGCTTGATTGATATTAATAATTAGAAAGAAAAAGTGTAATTAGAAATGTAGAGATGCCCGCTAATTTCGAGGTAGGAGCTAAAATATTATTTTAGACAAATATTGGTCTCTAAAAACCAGTTTTTAATTAGACGCGTATTTCTCTACATTAATAGGCATTCCTGCTGGACGTCTCCTTCAGATCGGATATCATAACGATTTTACTGTAATACTCAGAGATGCTATTCTCGGAACTTTTCAATTAAAAGCAGCAATGAAAATCTGATCGAGATCTTTGAGGATCAAGATGAAAATCTTTAACAGAGTGATAACAGTAAATCACTACTTGGAACAAAGATATAACCGCATTCATTTAACAATTCGATCGTGAATATATTATTGTTCTTTAAGAAATTTCTAACCTATGTGTGAAGAAAAGTAAGATTCACTCACTGATTTGTCCTGTCTTTGCCTGGTCCTGAAATGCTATAGTAGTTACAGCTGTTAGACCTTAATAATGTACCTAAACAAGACATATTAGGAATAGCGAAAAAAATGAAATACTTTTATGGCAGGATTCTTCCGACCGTACGGGTAGGTACTAGTGTATAGTCCTCCGTGAAGCAGTAATTAATGTATTGAATATTGATGTGTTTCGGTTTTTAAGGGCACTGTAGCCAACGTGATTTTACTGGGCCAATTGTGACAAAAGAACTGATGTCTCAGTGCAGTGCGTCGTACTGCAATGCAAGGTATAGCGGGACATGGGCAGACATATCATCTTTCATCAGGTACAGAGAGTAAAGTATATCAAAATGACAGAATGCTTAGTTTTAGATGGTGGTCACAGTAATGGTAGGTGTGATCCCATGAGTGTACAATTCCCGTTTTCCACTTAATCTGAACACACCGTATGGCATACTACAATGCAAGGTATAGTGGGACATGGGCAGACCTATGATCTTTCATCAGGTACAGAGAGTAAAGGATATCAAAATGACAGAATGTTTAGTTTTAGGTGGTGGTCACAGTGATGGTAAGTGTGATCCTCAGATAACTTCAAGTGGTGTGATCCCTTGAGTGTACGATTCCCGTTTTCCACCAAATCTGAACACATCGTATGGGTAATCCTATAACCGCTATATTTAATTAGCGAGTTAGTTGTTTGCGGCTACATCACAAGGTCGTCGCACAAATGGGCTGATGCTAATCGGATCTCTTTCAACCGTAACTTCATTCTATTACCTACAGGCTACACCTACTCGTTTTAACAACTAAATTAATTTATAGAATGTAATGGTAGTTTCATTACATACCAGCGGACGCCCGCGGCTTTGCTCATCCGTGTCACATGAATGTAGGGGTTAAATTTTCAAAAGTCCTTTCTTATAGCGAATGGTTACATCATAATAGCTATGTGTAGTCGAGCCTGCTGTCCAGAGGTTAATTTACGGCATAAATTAATAAACCTATCCATCCTATCCAGATTTGCCCTATCCGAGATAGAAATTTGACACAATGCAATCAAACTTTTATGAAACGGATGTCAAGTTCCCGTTTGGAATTTTGGATAGGGCAAATCCGGATAGGATAGGTTAGTAATTTTTGCCGTTAATCTGCACGTTGATATACTCGTACAAGGCAGTCACTAGTCACTACAGTACCTTTTCTCTTTGTGTATTTTTAATTACCTGAGAATATTAACTTGTCATCTATGTACCTATGTTCTCATCTTAATTTTTACCGTAGATAATAAGTGGTTGAGTTGAGCGTATGTCTAGGAAAAACCAGAAAAGAGTGTCAATATCTTTGGCTGGGCATACCTGTGTGCCAAACCTCAGCGGTTCGTATCAAAAATGAGGAGGAGAATCGTTTTATTCGAGTGTGCTGGATGTCAATTTACGAACCACAAAATTCAAGTGGCAGTTAAGATAACAAGTCATTATCAGACGTCACAGAAGTTGAGATAAAAAATACTCATTCGCTGTAAATATCCAGCGGTCCACTCCTAACTCTGATACTGTTATTTGCACAACAGTTCCGCGAAATTGCATTAAAATTAAACTAACGGTTTTGTGGCGTATACTTAAGGTCAAACGCATTGAACCGTATCATGTCTTGTAGCACCTGCCGCTTTTTGCATAATGCATTATGCATAGTAAGGGGGATCAGATAGAGTCTATTATATTGTTGTTATGTTTTCTTAACCTATTCTTGCCAGTTTAAAATAGGAATGAGTACCTGAATGATTTTATTGTCGGCAATTTTTCAATGTAGTATGCGTTTCTGGTCATTCTAATCTGGGTGCCTTCAAGAGAAGAATGAATAGAGATTTTCTAGGCAAGCGCCATCCAACCTAGATCTCATCATTGCTGCCTATCAGACTTGATTGTAGTCACGAGCAAGCGTACAAAAGATATTAAAAATAAAGTCGGTTTACTGACGATAGTTGAACGTGACAACGTCTTCTTTGTCGCTCGTTCCGCGCTCTCGCTTGCACTTCAAGCCTTACATGGAACGCCTCAGAGCGAGGTAACGCCGCATGAGCGAGGTAACGCCGGTAACGCCGGATGAGTCATGTTTTTTCGTGCGTGCAACCGGCTCTATCGAATTATAAGACGTTGTCACGTCAAAAAACTTGAGAGGTGTCAAGGGACAACCGGATGGAAAGAAGTATATCTATCTGGCTTGCTTTCTATAAGAGAGAGAGAAAGAGAGACAGACAGAGAAACATGCGCACGACTCACGGGTTACAATAGCTTACTATAGCAAAGAGTGTCTTTACAACTTTTCGTATGATTTTTTTCCGTCTAACCCCCTTTCTTACTGATATCGAACTTCGTTCCAAAAAAAACTGTATACGTAATTAGCAATTCCAACACAAGTGGTGGGTCCCTTTGCGTTGTAGTTTGCATTCACCACAATTTTGTTTTTGGTTGGTTAGCTATAGCAAGGTATTCCCTACTGTGACTTGTAGACATACCCTCTGGCGTCTTAACAGGCAGAAGCAATGAATCGCAAACGTCGCCGCCTCACGAAATATGGTCATCTGTCACGAAACGCCCGGAATAACAATCGACCACTAAACAATAATGGCGTTCACAGACAGACACATTCGGCAGACGGCAGACACTCATACAGCCTTGTGATTAAATAGCTTTCTGAAGGGCTGCTCACTACAAGTGATAAACTAAGCCCCTTTGAACAAGTTGTACCTCTGAAAATGGCTATCAGCAGGGTTGCTCTCTGCAAGTTATAAACTAAGCCCCTATGAACAACTTATACCTTTGAAGCTGGCATTGGAAGATGGTGCCTATTTGCACGAAATTTTACAGCCATACCTACACTGGTGCCAATTCTGTTGGCCAAAATCTGTAAAATAAACTATTTTGACGTGTCTTAAAATTACGCTGTTTGGCTACTTAACACCATTTTTTGAGGCGCGTCAAATTAGTTTACGAGATTTTTCAGAAAGGAATTTCTAGACGCGTCAAATTAGTATAGATTTTGCACACTAGAACTGACACTATTGTGTTATTAGAATTTGAATTTGACAAGCAGAATCTTAATTTGAAAACACCTAACAGTATTTTACTAATGAAATATTTCAGACATTCACTAGTTATCATCTCATTACATTTAAGACATGGACCAATTTGAAGATAAGCAAGAACCTGTCTAAAATAAAAAAACAGACATCGTGGGAAGAAAATCCCCCCAGGATGGCACTAATTCAAGCGTCTGGATACAGCCGGCTAGGAATAGTGGGCTAAAAATAAACCTAGTTCTTACTATGAGTGTTTACGCTTTGATAAACGCTGCGTGGGCTTTTAGAGACGGCTTCGGGGCGAAAGTTCTATATCGGATTACAGAATAAATTTTGAGGTGCAGCTAAATGAAAACGTTTTAACTTTTAACCACCCAACAGAAACTCCTTTATTTTAAATTAACTTAAGGGCGTTTTTTAATAAATTATATTTTAATAAATTTTAATCGATATTTAATTAATTTTTTAATAAATTACGGCCCTCAAAGGCAACGTTTGGCGTTCTGTTATGCGTGCCGAGAATTTAGTCTTTTTTTTAAAAAAAAAAGATTTATTTCACACACAAATAAATTTAATTACTTTTCAATTCACAATAATTATAATAACTTTGAAATTCAAATTAACGGATCCGAGCAACGGAATAAACGTGCTATTTGGAATACGGACTGCCTCGAACTACCACTTCATGCCGCAATGGGTTTATATAGGTTTTTATTACATCATCTCGAAAAGGAGGGGATGGAGGTTACCGCGTCAACGTTAGTCAGCAGTAACCCTTACATTTAAAGTATATAACACCTCCGGGGGGTAGTAGAAAAACTTCGGATTGTTTCGAAGTTTTTCTTTTTAAAATCAAAATTACACATTTCTCTTTAAATTTGGATACTTGTCAGTCTGTTCGTTAGTGGTTTCAATTTCTGATAAATCTATATTAACTTCAGATTTGTTTTCCGTTAATTTGCTTTTCTTCACAAAATATCTTAATCTTAGGATTACAAAATATAATATCGCACATATAATAGCGATCAATATAATATTGGTAATGATTGAATAATGTGTCCCATATTTTACAATATGAGGGATCTCCTCTTCTAATTTAGTATTCAATAACTTTTTATTTAATTTATCCTTTAAAGGTTTCAAATTATCCAAATCTATTCTTTCTAAATCAATAGGGGAGACACTATTCTTTATCATCTCCGCTTTAAGTGTATTACAACAGGAATCATTAATTAAATTATAATCAAAGGCGACGGTTGGCAGGGGTAGATTTTTACTTATTTTACTCTTCAAAACAGTGTTCTTACTATAACCAATACATGATTCAGGTAGATTTATAATACCAGTGCCAACTATGGAATTTTCTTCATTTGATTCTGATTTTAAACATTCAATTGTTATTTTAACAGGTTCTGTTTGGACAAATATCCATTTGTTATCCTTTAATTTCTTCCATATATCTACTTTTCCGTATATAAATTTGGTTTCGCATTGAGAAGGAATCTCTCTTATAAATTTTGATAGTAATTCACTTTCACAGGTAATTTTGGTATCTGTTGTATACACATTTGCGACATTACAAACATAAAATTTATAATTAATAATTAAACAATTGTTCAAACTCTCCAGATCAAAATAATAACTTTTATCAATAGTAACTGCGATATATTTCGCACTGGGTATAATTAAACTAAATGTGTTAGGATTGCTAAAACTATGTGGTATGGGTAATGGGATATTGTGATAAAGATTAAATTCTTTAGTGGAGACTAATGGAATCTGTAATATAAAAGTTAATCTTCCTTTACTATAATATGATGATACTTTAGATATATCCATAATTATATGAATCATATCAATTTCTAGTGGAGTGGGTAATTCCAGATCTTGGGGTAAATGTCTGAAGCTATCGATAAGTTCCTTATGAAGTTGATTCGGCGTTATTACAGAAGGATGCGGTTTATTAATACTACTAAACATTATGGCATTTATTATATCTTCCAGTTGGAAAGATAGTGTAATTATTGACATTTCAAGGCTATTAAAAACATTATCTATAATATTTTGTAAATGAAATCTTTCCATGGTATTCGTAATATTGCTTAATATTAAAGAGAATTTATCGAATGCTTCATTTAATTTATACTCATTCTGTTGAATTGTCAATAAAGTTTCATTAAATTTATTAATCACAGAGTTCGTGACCAATATATTTTCCTTTACTAAAGATGACAACTTCTTTTCATTATTTAATACTGAATCAATTGCCTCATCAAATACAATAGCATCATTTTCGTCTAAAGTTCCAAAAAGGTATTTCATTATTGATCCGATTCCTGCAAACCAGGCACTTCTTTTAGTTTTTGTTTCTATCAAATGAGAAATGGCAGAATACTGTTTTACAATTTCTTTAAATCTTAATTCTAGAGGTTCAAAATTATCGAAACAATTCATATTATCTACCCAAGATTCTTTACATGATTTCTTAACTAAGTTTATTACAGAATTAATATTATCAATATGTGGTTTAATAAATGATATATCTAATGGAATAAGTACATTGAGTTGTCCTTCAATTATTTTTACATTACCCAGATAATCAAAGTATATTCCGGGGCTCTTGGTTATTTGTTGGATGAGCTCTGGATGAGTTTGTGCAGTAACACTGAAAATATATACAGTATTACAATTATAACTATTCTATTCTTATTTTATAAACTTATACTCTAAATAAAAGAAAAATAAAAAGAATGATCATCAATGATCACGGCATGCTGCCGGGTGAATTAGCCAATTTAACTTGGTCATAATGGTGTGTGACATGACGTCTATTTATCAACAAGGATAAGGTGTTGTTACCAAGTATTTTTACGACTTTGTATGGTCCTTTCCATACTGGTGAGAGCGCTTTACGCATCCTCAAATGATTTTTGAGATATACGTAATCTCCAACTTTATATTGTTGCGGTCTTGTATGTTTGTCGTAATATTCTTTAGATGTCGTTTTAGATCGTCTTATGTTCACAAGGGCTTTGTCACGAGATAATTTCAATCTATTTTGAAGCATTTTGACATATTCAGGATATGTTGATCCAGGTGATTCTTCAAATATGGAATTTGGAATATAAGGTTTATGTCCAAACATCAATTCGAATGGTGTATAATGAGTTGTGCAATGGACCGAGGTGTTATAGGCCAACATTGCTGTATAAACGTAACGAGGCCAATCAGTTTGCCCTTCGTTGACAAATGATTTTAAGTATTCTTTTAAAGTCGAATGACTTCTTTCTAATGCACCTTGTGTTTGTGGATGATATGGTGATGACCACAGTTGTTTGATTTTTAAGAACTGACAAGTTTTCTGGAATAATTCGGCTGTAAAATTTGTTCCTTGATCTGTCAAAATGATCTTTGGTATTCCAAACATAGATATAAAGTGAAGAAGACATTCACTTGTTTCTTCTGCAGTTGTGCTACGTATGGGGTAAGCTACTGAAAATTTGGTTAAATCATCTTGAAGTGTTAGTATGTATTTTAATTTAGCTAGTCCTGATTCTGGTAATGGTCCTACAATATCCAGACTGAGACGTTGCCAGGGTGCTGTAGAAGTACTAGTTATCTGCATTGGAGCTCTGTTAATTCTTCTTAGAGCTTTGTTCTCTTGACACAATTTACATGCTTTAACATAAGCTTCTATGTCGTTGCGCATTCCCTTCCAATAATATAAATCTTTGATTCGGTTATACATTCTGACTGAACCTAGGTGTCCGGCAATGGGGATGTCATGGTTGTCATGGAGTACCTTTTTGATTTCAGCTGGTGCGGGATATATTATGCTGTTATGGTATACATTTATTTTAATCCCGGTATCATTGAACAAATACAATAACATGTTATAAATTTTTGTGAAGTTATGTCTTTCAAATGGATTTCCGAAATCAGAAATACTGATTTTATCTGTTTCTCCAAATATTAGCAATCTGTTTCTGACGTGTTTTATGGTTTCAAAAATTTCCGAATAACTTGCTTGATCGAAGTGATGCACTTTTGTGAACATTAAATAACAAGTTTTATTATTTAATTCTGTTTGGAGGAAGGAATGTAATTGTTTTTCTGATTCTATTAATTCTTGAGAATTTGGTCTATTGTTTAGGATTTGTTCAACATACGGATTTGATTCATCTAAGTCGATGGATGTGGGAACCAAAAGAATTTTGTCTGAGGATTTTAGAAGGCTTTCATTGTGCTCATAAATTTCTGTGTTAAATGTTTTATTTTTATTTGACATAATTTTGAGGAAAGTGGAATAATCATCAGTTGACGGGCTTAGTGATTCGAGAAAAGATCTTTGTTTGTTTGATCCTGAAGTGGATGGTGTATCAGGGGATTGCTGATTGTTTAATTCTAGGTTTGGTTCATCATGAAACAATTCGGGGAGATTATTGGGTGATGGTAATTGTTGGTTTAAAGGATCAGAGATTGGAATGTGATCATCTGTATCGGAAATAACATCATCTAATTTAAAAGATGGTGGTGAAATCAGCAGTTCATCAAGATCTCTATCTATGTTTTCAGGATTAATCTGAGTTGGATTTTGAGGTGATGATGGGGTTCCTTCATTTGCATAAATTTTTATTGGGTTAACTGGGTATCTAGATAACGCATCAGCGTTTGAATTGATTTTGCCTTTTTTATATTTGATGTCATAGTTATACTCTTCTAATTTCAATCTCCATCTAATAAGTCTGGATCCTGGGTCTTTACAGTTAAATAACCACTGGAGGGGTTTGTGGTCGGTGATGATGGTAAAAGTCCTACCATAAAGGTATGGTCTAAAAGTTTTAGTACCAAAAACTATTGCAAGACATTCTTTTTCAGTTACACTGTAGTTACATTCAGCTTTATTTAAAGTTCTGGATGCATAGGCGATGGGACGGTCGCTTCCTATTGGACCTTGGGATAGTATTGCTGAAATTGCTTGATTTGAAGCGTCACAGGTAAGGAGAAAAGGTTTGGTAAAGTCAGGATAGGCCAAAATAGGTGCTGATGTTAATGCTTTCTTTAAATTTTCAAATGCCAATTGTTGTTCGTTTTTCCAATTAAATTCAACATTCTTCTTTAAGAGGTTTGTAAGAGGTTTAGCAATTTTTGATATGTTCGGGATGAAACGTCTGTAATAGGATACTAGTCCTAGAAAGGATTTAACGTCTTTGGGACATTTTGGAGTAGGGAATTCTTGTACTGCTTTGGTCTTTTCTGGATTTGGTTTCACACCTTCGTCAGTTATGATGTGACCCAAGTATGACACTTCTTTGCGTAGAAACTCACACTTATCAGGTTGTAATTTTAAATTAAAGGATCTAAGTCTGTCAAAGACATTTGAAAGGTTTTTGATGTGAGTATTAAGGTCGAATGAGTAAATGACTATGTCGTCAAGGTAAACGAAGCACTGAATTCCTTGAAGACCTGAAAGGGCAGTATTCATTAATCTCTGAAATGTGGCTGGGGCATTTTTTAGACCAAATGGCATACGGGTAAATTCGAAATGTCCTTGAGGGACTGAAAATGCGGATTTAGCAGCATCCTTTTCCGCTACTTTAATTTGATGAAACCCAGAAGCGAGGTCTAGGGTACTGAAGTATTTGGATTTTCCTAACTGATCCAGAATTTCGGAAATGTTTGGAATGGGATAGGAGTCACCTATTGTGATATCGTTTAGTTTTCGATAATCAATGACCACTCGCCATTTGCGTTGTCCAGATGCATCTAATTTCTTGGGGACGATCCAAATTGGGGATGACCAAGGGGATGTAGATGGTTTAATAATCCCATCTTCCAGCATTTTGTTTATTTGGGAATTTACTTCCTTTTTATGTACTTCAGGGAATCTGTAAGATTTGGTATTAATGGGATTGGAAGATGTCGTAATTATCTCATGTTGTATCGCATCGGTGCATGTTAATTTGTCACCAGGGAGATGGAAGATGTCGGAATACTGAGAGCAGACTTCGTAGAGACTTTCTGCTTCTTCTTCATTTAAATGAGATGTTCTCAATAATTTAAGAACTTCTTCTGTTCTTTTTGAGGTTTCGTTGAAATTGTTGTTTACTAAAGTAACGTTGTTGGGAACATTTTCCAATCTTAATTTTAAATTTGGTTTAATGGTTACCGGTTTTTCTGAAAGATTTACTATTGTAACGTTAACACAACCGTTGGGTTTTACTTTCACGATTGAATTTGCAAAAATTACTTTTTCAGAAATTTTCCTATCTAAGATTAAACCTTCTTTGATGTCCGGATTTATTACGCTACACTCAATTACAGTTTCTGATCGGGGTTTGATGGTTAATTTTGGTTCTTTGAAAATAAGGTAAGCTTTATGTTCGTTAATTTCAAAACTGTTTGTACTATAATTTAGTTGGGCATTATAGGTCATGAAAAGGTCTGTTCCGATTATTCCATCATAGGGTAGTGTTAAATTTTCAAAAACATGGAATTTGTGAGTTATTAATTTTGTCCCGATTTTTAATTTCAAATTTACGAATCCAATACTTTTAATTGGTGTACCTTCTTTAGTATCAATACCTTTAATAAGAACGTCATCTGGGTGTACCTTTAGGGTATTGGTTAAAGACGATCTTTTGACCAAACAGATAGATGCGCCCGTGTCTAGGAGTAGTGACAGAGGTCTGCTACTTCCAGATGTTTCTAGTAGTACGTGAGGTAAGTACCTGTCGTCTTTATTTTTTATATTAAAAACTTTATTCGTGCCGCTTTGGGGTTTTTGATTTTGTCTCGACCGGCACGGTGACGAGACTCCTACTCGTTTAAATGGTTGTCGTCATTGTCTTGATCGTTTTCATCATAGTAGTCCACGGTATCATAGGATTGTTCTGGCTCAGGTGGTGCAGAGCAATTAGTTTCTTCTGTTTCGCAATAGTATTCTTCAGGTTGGATGTTATCTTCTACGAAATTTATTCGCTGCCTGTTATTGTTGAAGTTAGAGTGGTGAGGGTTTGATTTAAAATTTTGAGTTGTCGTACCTCTTTGAATAAATGAGTTGTTGGGGCCTTGAGGAGGCCTTACAAAATTTTGATGCGGTTGGCCTTGGAATTGCCGTGGAATATATTGGCTTTGACCTTGGAATGGTCTGTTATACTGAGGTTGAGAAGGTTTGAAATTCGTGTTATAGTTATTTGATGACCCTTGCGGAGACCTGAAGGGTCTTTGAGAAGTACTGAATTTATTATTATTATTAAATGGTTTTTTCTCCTTTCGAGAATTTTCCGGTTTACGGTATAAGGTTTGCTGTATTTTTTCTTCTGAAATTGCAAATCCGATAGCCTCATTTAAATTTTTGGGTGATTTACACCTCACGATGTTGGAAATACGTGGGTGTAAACCCATGAGGAAGTGATGGAGAGCGAGGTCCTCCATAGCTGCAGTTCTTCCAGCAATCTCTAGTTTTTTCGTAGGGTTAAGTGAAATTTCCGTTAACAATTGTGTTAATATAGTTTCAATACGAGTGGAAAATTGTACCACTGTTTCAGCTAACTGTTGTTTGCATTCCTGTAAATCGGTTATTAGGTGAGAATAATGTTTCCTTTGGCTGAATTGGAGTTTAAGGAAATCTTTCAATTGTTCATAATTTTGGAAATCTTTGATTGATGCAGCTACTTCTGCTTTTCCCTGTAGCTGACTTAAAATGTATTTAAAAAGAATTGGTCTTTGGCTATCATTCGCCAATTCATAAGCATTGTTGCAGTTCGTAAGAAAGGAGTTTATTGTTTCTCTGGAACCATCATATGGTTTAATAAATTTTAAAAGAATATTTAAGTCAACTTCTGGTTTGACTCGCACAGCAGGGGAAGGAGTTTTTGAGTCTCCCTCAGGAGCAGGCATGATTGGAATTTCAATATTTAAATTTTTCGGCATGATAAACCAATAAAATTAAATTGTTAATTCACCAAAATGTTAGGATTAAATTGTCAATTACAATTAACACTTTAAACTTAATTTAATTGAATGCAATACAATTTAATAATTTTAGTATAAATTTTATAGATCAAATTACATTAAGTTGTTAATTACACAAGTTATTAATCGAATGTACACCGGTGTGGTGATACCTTTACTCAATTTTACGAGTATATTATAAACAATGAAACGTTGAATATTGTATAAACAATTTATCTTATTAGATTAATTAGAAGTAAGTATACCATCAGGAAATACAGTTCATAAATATTTATTTTACGTGTGGCTTCTTAGAATTGAAAGTATAAACACTCACTGTTCGTTTATCATTAACACGGCGATAAGCACGCAGGTGCAGCGACGTTGCATCGTCGAGTTATTTCTTGTATAAACAATAGGCGACGGCCGGACCTCCAACCGAATTTCCAACTTAGTGGTCACAGGATGTACCTGGGTCTGCGCCGGGCGGGCTAACAGACACTTCGCGTTGATGGGGTCTTCTGCCGAATTACGGCCACAGATTTAAACACTTTTCTGCTGTTCCCAGCAGTTTTTCTTTTATCAAATTAGTTTTCACTTAGCACTTTTGCACTTTTCCACTGTTCCCAGCGGCTATTTATTTAACGTGAGCCACACGGAGTTGAGGAGTCCGTTTTTATTTTGATTTTATATGACGATTTTTACGCTGGAATGCCCGGATCCCACCGCTGCCACCAAAATATGTTATGCGTGCCGAGAATTTAGTCTTTTTTTTAAAAAAAAAAGATTTATTTCACACACAAATAAATTTAATTACTTTTCAATTCACAATAATTATAATAACTTTGAAATTCAAATTAACGGATCCGAGCAACGGAATAAACGTGCTATTTGGAATACGGACTGCCTCGAACTACCACTTCATGCCGCAATGGGTTTATATAGGTTTTTATTACATCATCTCGAAAAGGAGGGGATGGAGGTTACCGCGTCAACGTTAGTCAGCAGTAACCCTTACATTTAAAGTATATAACAGTTCGTATTTGCAAGCAACAATGTGAGAAAGCGAATTATAAATGGATCATGAATGGAAAATAGTGTTATAACCTGTGAAATGGTATAACGAAATGTTAAAATTTGTTGGTGAATGCGAATATTTCTCCACTATACGCAAAAGCTAATTTTAAAGTTCAGTTTTCATTTGCGAATAAAAATATGTTTCATTCATATTCCCTTCCATAATTATAATTTTTGTTTGTCGCGTAAATTCCCAACCATTTATCGTGAATGGTCAAAAAATACGTAAATACTCGTACCTATTCGCGAATCCGAATGCGAGTATTCCATCACCTACCTAATAAACCACATAGCGGTTTAATTGAGAACGTACTCATTCGTTTTTAGAAAGAGCACACCCAAATATTTACCCTTTTTGATCAAACTCAGTTCTATTGATCTAACTCTAACTAGATCAGTAGCCTACGAGAACTGCCTAGGGATTCACGTAAACGCGTCGGCTGCATTTAGTGAAGTGAATTGTTTCAATAACGTTGCGGCATTCGCGTCTTTATGCAGACTACACGTGAACTCTCCCTGCTCCCGCCTACCTGAAATTTGGGGTGAAGTGGAGTGAGGCCCCAAAACGATACGTGAATTGCTAGACTACTATATAATTTGGCCAGAATTTCAATAGCAAGTAAATAAATGAGTTTGTTTTCTGTAGATATAACACTCGGCACCATCCGATGACGGTTACTGTGTCATTACGGCTTCCTCTTCCTACGTCTCACCTCGCAACCTTGGCTTTGAGACTGGATAAAGATCGTATTGCTTTTTGTACAGATTTAGTATAGGTAACATGAATAACAATAGATTAGCGACTGTGTGACTGTGACTGACCTATCTTAATACGTCTTCTATTTTTGATTATCTTCTCTGTTTAATCTTAGTTGCTTTTCAATTTCGTGTTTAAATTTTTATTAATTTCATTGACTCGCAAAACTTGTCTTTACAAAAGACAGTTATTAGTGAGCTAGTTTTGCCACTAATTTAATCCGAGGTTTTTGAAAATGAGTAAGCGTGTTTGCCCAACAAATTTTATTTTTCTCCTTCGTAACTATCTCTGTATCATAATTATGCTGTCGTAAAGAAATTTGCTATTAAAGTTATTGAACATTTATTGTATGTTTGTAAATATTATTTTGAGTTTCAGCAATGGGGTAGTTTTGTCCACAAGATTTTTTACTGGACGCCATTTTGTAAAATGGCGGCACGAGCGGCAATCTATACAAGTGATTAAAATAACTAAACTATCACTAAGTATACGTTTTAATTAACTTTTTTTTTTTCAAAACCTACAAGACGCGGTATTCAGCAAGACGCAAGACAACAAAGTATAGAATTTTATAGTGACTGGTTTGAAAGATAAAAGTTTTTTACACAAATTAGATATCTAATAAAATAGACGCTGCACTTAAATACAGTCATGTGGAATATTTTTAGCTAACGAAGGACGTCAGATCTTTCGTTCTCAGAAAAACATCAAGTCCGAAAGTCATGAAATATAAAATAGTCCACATAATATAGCAAGAAGTATATTTAAACACGATACTGCGCTAAATATCTACTAACTACAACGTACGTCATAACAAAGACGTATTTAGGCTTTATCTAATAGAGATTAGATAAGAATGTGCTCTACAGTTTTGTCGTTACGAGATGGATCTACTAATGCCCTACATTATACTGTTATCAGTACTGTAGTTTATATTGTGTACTGTAGCTTTGAACATTATCAACGTAGCTGTAAATATAAAACGTTAATTTTACCTGAAAGCTTGTTCATAATCGGTAACAGAATCTATTGTAATATTTTTTGACCACGTTATGTTACACTTAGTTCAAAATATCCCAAAATACATGCGGCGCTCTTTGTAAGCGTGATAAATGTTGTGATTTCCCTATTTAATTAATTTTTCTAATATATACAATTCTCGTGCCAATTTTTGTTACCCAACTCCTCCGAAATTGCTCGACCGATTTTTATGAAATTTTCTGCATATCTGAGTCCTGAGAATTCAGTAGGTCTGAAAGTAAGTCGTAAGCTATTTCTTTATGCCTATTGACAAAACAATTTTTGCCTGGTCAACTAGTATATTAAGTAAATTTTTACTTCATTGTCTGAACTTTAGTGTTTCGAATGATCGTAATACTACTTAGTAATCTCGTTTTAACATCGAAGATTGGATGAATTAATGCAATGTCTTGTATACCTATTATGTATTTAGGTTTTTGCATCAACAAAAACTAACATTGTATTGCAAGTTTGTCTTACGACGAATAGATGACTATGCAACATTAAAACCTAAAAGGAAACATAGACGACTCGACAATAGATATTATGTAGGTACATAACACGTATTCGAGTCAATAACATTTCGTATCATCAATTTAGCTTCAAACAAGTACCTATATTGCTAAGAATTTCCTATTGTGTATAGTGTAGTTAATGAGAGGAACACCTGTGTGTGCGTTTGTTGCTTCTTCTCGCTAATATTACTGAACCGATTTAGGTATTGTAATTAACATGCAGTTTTTTTCAACAATCATTCCAGTCACGTAGAGAAAAGCGATATCGTTAATCGACACTTTTTTTATTTTCCATTACAAAACAGTCCTGAACCCCATAAAGTGGAAAACTTTTTAATTAAATCTCCTTTTAAAACGACTGTCAAACGTTAATCCGCTTGCGTTACAAATGAAGCGATTAAAAGTTAAAACTGTATCCACAGATTAAATGAAAATATACACTGAAAATACGTATGACTTACTCGTATGAACACAGCAGCTAAAGAAACATTTTACGGCCTAGAAAGTTTTCTCGAGCAATACCATAATTGAAAATACCTTTAAATTGTGATTGATGATTGATTACTTTTAATAGCTTTAGACCCAGAATGTCGATTTTGCAGGCAAGCGGCAATTTTGTCTCAACCGTGAATTTCTACGGAATTAAAAGAACCCAAAAAGGCCTTAAGTGTTTATAGTATAAGGCGTTGCGTAAAATAAGTAGGTAGTAACCAGTAGGTAAGTGCTTACAAATATCAACCTACTCATATTATGTGTTCCTCTGTATATGCATAGAGGTAAAAACTTTTCTGGCTATACTTTCGCATACATTTTTATTCTTCGCAAGGAATCCATCTAAGTAACTTTCTTATATGTCTTTTAACGTGGGTATTAAAAAAACCGGCCAAGTGCGAGTCGGACTCGCGCACCGAGGGTTCCGTACTCAAGAAGTACTGAAGCAAAACAATCAGGCATACTAATGTAGATGTAACACGACCAAAACTGTAACGACCAAAGATGTAAAACGGTAATAATTACCTTTGTTAATGAACCGCAAAACTAACTTTGATTGTAGAGGTTTATTGTTGATATCAAAAAAACTATGCTAGTTAGAGTTAGTTAGAGGCTATAGTTTTCCTGTAAAATATACGTAAATTCCTATTGACCATAATTATTTGAGATTTTTCGATTGGTTAACTCCGGAGTTAAGGGGGGGAACGGTATTTTTTTAGACATTTTCCCCGATAAATCAAAAACTATTATGACTAAAAATAATTAAAAATCGGTTTTAGAATGTACAAAGTAAACTCTTTCATATGATACCCCGCACAGAACAGTTATCTCACTTTTAAATTTCAACCCTCCGATTTTCCCCCCTTTTTAAATAAGAACAAAAATAATTTCCATTTTTTTTATTCCAGTGTCATTGGGCCACTAATATACACAACTATTCCAAATTTCATATCGATAGCTCCGGTAGTTACTGAAATAATCGAGTGTGACGGACAGACAGACGGACAGACAGACAGACAGACAGACAGACGGAGAAAGTCGCACCATAAGGGTTCCATTTTACCATTTTGGTACGGAACCCTAAAAAGGGAAAGTAGGTTTATTTTGGATCGATTGTTTAGGTAGGTCGATTACGTAACTTATTAAACGCCTGCTGGTCATATAGTCCACGGTTGTGTTTAATTTCCGTGAATGGTGAAAAATATACGATACGACCGCGTCAAAGGATAATAAATGTAGGCACTTTATTAAATCCAAGAATCATGGTTATTCATAAGGTGTCTCTATATTATGAATTTCGACTATACCCAGCAGTGAAATCTATATAATGGTCGTAAACTTAGCTTTAAAAGTCGACTTGTAATTATCACATTATATGCGAGAAATATCATATTGACGTTTAACAAGAGCCTGCACGTTAGGCCTTTGTGAATTAAAGATATTTTGAGTTTGAATGATGATTTGATTCCCTAAACAGATTGATATCAGGTGGACTTATGACATAAAGACTAGAAAGTTACTGTGGGTTACCTGGTAGAGATCACTTTAGTGATAAGGTCGCCCTTTGTATTTCTCTGTTTTCCTTTCGTTGTAATTCTATGTACTCATCTAAAGCAATAAAGATATTTAAATAAAATAAAAAAAAGTTGCGGTGTGTCCTTGGGGCTTGGATTAAGACAAATAAACACACATTGCACTGATTTTTAAATCATATTTGTTTATATCATGGTGATGATTAGTCCACAGGTAGGTAGACAGCTATCTGTGGCGTTTTCCTTATAAATCCTACAATTTATAATTCATCAAGATAAGCCAACCATAGATAAGTTGGCTTTACATCTACGCGTGTTATATTTATATTTTTTTATTGAGTTGTATTGATTTCGATAAAATTTCAGACGTCGTAAGAACATCAAATGTGCCAATCAGAACCTACTTTAGCAACAAAATTCTTTGATACCTTAGTGACTCATCTACAGCCTATTAGGCACGCACGATTCGCTGCAATTTTTTTTTACACAATACAAAATTAGTACTTTCACTACAATCTCACCTGATGGTAAGTGTCGATGCAGTCGAAGATGTTAAAACTGTAAAAAGGTAAGTACTGAATAGGCGTTACGACGTGTTTAAAAGCCGACGCAATTTTCCGACCTACAATTCTTGCCCAAACCCCAAAAAAGTGAATTCTCCTTTTTTAGGGTTCCGTACCCGAGGGTTAAAAAAGAAACCCTATTACGGAGACGTCGCTGTCCGTCCGTCCGTCCGTCTGTCTGTCACCAGGCTGTATATTGAAAGCAAATAGGGTTCATCTGGACACGGATCCCTAATTATTTGATATTGACGGCCGGCGCGGCGGCATGTTTGATATCCGACGGCCGCGCGGCGGCATGATCCAATGTCTAAGTTTGTTTATATTAACAAAAGTCGCGTACACTATTTGGACCTTGTTATTTGAATCTTGTGTTTTTAAATGATAGAATAATAAATTTTGTGCTTTAGGGGCCGATGTTGTAGGCGAATAACGCGGTTAGATTTACTGGAGAGCTCGTAAGGAGCACACGCTTTTATATGTATAAGTAGAAGTACATTTGTTTCGTGACAACCGTATCAGTTCAATTAATTAAATTCTTAATGAAAGTTAAGGCTATGCCATATCGAAATAAACTATGTAAAGAACAATACTGGTGTGTTATTGTGTGTCTCTGGGGTTGGTGTGTCTTCAATTCAGAAGTGGAAGATACCTTAAAACTTGGAATTCCTGACGTGATGACTGTGGAAAAACTGTGAGTCATTATAAAATATAAACGTCTCTAACTACATACCTACGGTACTACGAGTATATCCGACAAACGTTTCCTGATTTACGAAACCTGAGGTTGTGTTGCATTTTAAGTGTGTGATCGGAATTATGTACGAATTAGTATCGAATTAGTGTCATCGTTGTTTTTGAACTTTTCTTCTTTTGATGCTACGAAGTTGAAGTTTAACAGTAAATAACTATTAGAAAAGTGGCAGTAGATTTTGAAATAAACTTTGGTTAAGTGACAATTATTTTAGTGATAAAAAAGTTAATAGTTGATAGTTATTATAATAGTTTGATTATTTATTATTATTGATAGTCTATAGTATTTGAAGCATTAGAAGTTATGTAATATTTATTATAGTTAAATCATTATAGTACTTACATTTATTTAGACTTAGAATTTTTAATGTAGTTAATGTTAGTTACTACATACTTGAAGATAGCAACTTCATTTTTTTTTTTCCTTGTTTTTGTTACTTTTAAAATTTTAATTATTTAATATTTGCTCTAAAGAAATAATTTATATAGAAGGACGTTGGTAAGCATAGTATCATGTTGATTTATAAATAGTTGGAAGTTTAATTTTATTCGTGAAACTAGTGAAAATAGTGAAACTTTATGTTGATTCGAATCGTTAATTATGGGGTCTGAAAGACGTTCACGATCGCGTAAGCGCCACTTATCCAAACGACGTCACCGTTATCTTTCGAGTAGTTTAAGTACAGACACTTCCACGTCACCGGTTAGTGTTAAACGCTATAAGAGGAATAAAAAATCCAAGCATCGCAAGAAGACAAGTTATCACAAACATTCTAAGAACAATAAGACTTCGAAGTCATCTAGCCGTAAAACTAAGCACAGCTCAACCAGAAAACAGACGCTAACTCCACCACTTATAAATAATATACAAGAATCAAATGTATATACTAACAATTCACGCAATCGTGAATCTTCGCGCATTTCAGAGTCAAATAGTGCGGAAATATCTCAAAATAATTATGATTATTCTATACCCACACAATGTGCAAATATGCACATTAACGTTATTCCTGAGTTCGATCCTAATGACGGTTCTCAAAATATTGAAGCGTGGATACATAAAGTCAATGAATGTGCAACTATATATTCTTGGAATGAAACTCAGATTCGCCATTACGCTTTAACTAAGTTGACGGGCCTTGCAAAGCGATGGTATCAGGGTCTTCCTTCTCTACTGTATACTTGGGAACAATGGACCGAGAAATTAAAAGCTGCATTTCCTTCCACTGAGAACTACGGTGAACTTCTCCAACGAATGTTGCAAGCGCGATGCAAAATAGGTCAATCCTTAGATGTGTACTATTATGAAAAAATGACTTTAATTAACAGATGCGAGATTACCGGACGCAAAGCTGTTGGATGTCTGGTACATGGTATAGACGATAAGTTTATACGAATGAGTGCAAATGCGTGTCGTTTCGAGGAACCGGAACAATTGTTTTCATATTTGAAAACGTTAGTAAGTGATGGATATTCAGTACAAAGGCGTAAGTTACCTTTGAATAAGGATGATAAAGGGTCTTATCAATCACAGTCAAATTTAGTGTCCAATAACAATGAAGTGGTTAAACCTGCAATCATCTGTTTCAATTGTGGAGAACCAGGGCATATTCGAACTAAATGTACACAACCCATGAATAGATGTAATATTTGTAGAAGAGTGGGTCACATAGCAAAAGATTGTAAGAATAATAAAAGTCACGATCTCATTAACCTCTCTAACAATAACAATGGTCCTAAAAATGTGATACAAACTACCACTTCATCTAGTGATAAAACAACCATGTCTATTAGTTCAAATGGTTCTGATTGTGACAAATATTTCAAGAATATTAAGTTGGAAGGTTTTGAACGGCAGGCATTCGTAGATTTAGGCAGCAACTGTTCTCTTTTAAAGGAGAGTGTGGCCAAAGAAATTTACGGGGCTTATCACATTGACAAGGAACTTCCAAATCTCAGGGGATTTGGCAACGCGAGTGTTAAGCCGTTGGGTTCAATAAAGAGTACACTCGAAGTTGACAATGTAAACGCGGAAGTTGAATTAGTAGTAGTCTCCGATCAGTACATGCCATGTGACATAATCATAGGACAAACATTCACTGAATTACCTAACTTAGTTATGTATAAAACATCCAAAAGTTTGATATTTTATGAAGCACCTGAAATAAGTTGTTCTGATATAGCTATTAAGACTAAAATTCAATCGCTACAAGAATTTACTATTCAGCCTTATACCACTTCTCCCGTGGAAGTGAAAACGTCAAATACATTTTCAGGGTCCCTTTATGTTCCGATAAGCTATTGTTCTTTTACTGGAAAGAACTACATGGTACTACCAGGATTATATAATTTTCAAAAGAACGAAGGCTATGTCATGATTACCAACCTTAACAAAGATGCATTAGTGATCACAAAAGGCCAAACATTGGCTAGAGGAGTAGGTTATGAAGAAATCGTAGAACCTTATGTTGGGATTACGGAAAATACCACTTTAGAAACCGATGTTTTATCCCTGCAAGATATTCAGGTCGGTACAAAATTATTGAATGAGGATGAAATTAAGTTTCACCAGTTATTAAAGAATTACAGGGATTGTTTTGCTTTGAATTTGTCAGAATTAGGTAAAACTAATTTAACAGAGATGACCATCAGACTTAAAGATGATATACCGGTTGTTTACAATCCATATCGTATGTCGATTAAAGAAAAAGAACAATTATCAGAAATAATAGGTGAGCTTCTTGAGAATGGTATAATACGGGAAAGCTCATCGTCATATGCAAGTCCAGTAATACTCGTGAACAAAAAGAATGGTCAAAAGCGACTATGTATTGATTATCGTGCATTAAATCGAAAGACCCTAAAAGATAAATATCCGCTGCCTCGAATAGAAGATAGGTTGGATAGTTTGGGCGGTAACAAATTCTTTACAAGCTTAGACCTTGCTTCAGGTTATTACCAGGTACCTGTAGAAGAAGAAAGTAAGCATCTAACGGCATTTATTACCCCAGATGGACTTTATGAATACAATCGTATGCCATTCGGATTGGCCAATGCACCAAGTGTTTTTCAAAGAGCAATAAACACAATGTTAAAGGGGACTGAGCAAAATCTAGCTTTAGCTTATATGGATGATTTGTTGATCCCTTCTAAAACAATACAAGAAGGTTTAAATAAGCTTGAAAAAGTACTGCAATTATTGAGGAAAGCTAATTTAACTTTAAATCCTAAAAAGTGTGTTTTCTTCCAAACCAATATTGAGTACTTAGGTTATGAAATTTCGGAAAATGGAATTCGCCCAGGAAATCTTAAAATTGAGGCTGTAAGATCATTTCCTATACCTAAAAATGTACATGAAGTTCGCCAGTTTATAGGATTAGCGAGCTATTTTCGTAGATTTGTTCAAAATTTCTCGGCAATAGCACGACCGCTTACGAAGCTTACTAAAAAAGGTGAGGTGTGGCAATTTGGCCCAGAACAAATAAAAGCTTTTGAAACTTTGAAGGAAAAACTAATAAGTCGCCCAATCCTCGCCTTATACGATCCTAAGGCTAATCTTGAAGTACATACTGACGCCAGTAAATTGGGAATAGGAGCAATTCTCTTGCAAGATGGTGATAGGGGTCTTCAACCCATTGCTTACTACAGTCGGCAAACTTCACCTGAAGAACAGAAATTTCACTCATATGAACTGGAAACTTTGGCCGCTATCACAGCTCTGAATAGATTTAGGGTATATTTACTTGGCACATCTTTCAAACTAGTAACGGATTGTAATGCGATCAAAAGTACTATGACTAAAAGAGATTTGATACCTCGAGTTGCGAGATGGTGGATTGCAATGCAAGAGTTTGATTTTACAATAGAATATCGGGCAGGAGTTAAAATGATGCACGTGGATGCCCTTAGTCGGAATCCTGTTGAAGGAGAAAATCCCCCATCTCGCGATGATGATGATCAAGTGTTTAGTATTCACTGGGATATAAATAAAATTGACGTAGTTGATGATAGGTGGCTTCAAACTGTTCAACAATCTGACAGTGAATTACAACGAATAATAGACATACTAAAAGATCCGGAAAGTAGTAATGTAGTAGAAATAAAGAGCAACTTTACTATCAAAAACAATAAGTTGTATCGCGTGGTGAGAAAAGATGATACTGTCAGATTGTTGTGGGTAGTACCAAAAGCAGTAAGATGGCAAATAGTTAAGAGTAATCATGATGATGTTGGTCATTTCAGCTATGATAAAACTTATGAAAGAGTACGAAGAGTATTTTGGTTCAAAAATATGCGACGTTTCATTAAAAAATACTGTAAAGCTTGTTTAAACTGCGCACATAATAAGTTACCTGGAGGTCCCAAGGAGGGTATGCTCCATCCAATACCCAAACCTGATAAGCCGTTTGAAATGATACATGCAGATCATTGCGGACCATTTCCACAGAGTAAAAAGCGAAATTCTTATATTCTTGCAATCATTGATTCCTTTTCAAAATATATTTATATAAAACCAGTAAAGAACTGTAAAAGCAAGACTACCATTGGTGTTTTTGATGAGTATTTTGCACTATTCGGGGTACCGTGCAAACTGGTAACGGACAAAGGAAGCAGTTTTACCAGTCGTGAATTTTGCAATTTTACTAAAGAAAAAGGAATAAAACATATAATTAATGCAGTTGCAACACCTAGAGCCAATGGTCAGATTGAGCGTTATAATCGGTCTATTATTGATGCTCTCACGGCTATAAATCATGAACATCCAGATGATGAATGGGATATCATGATACCCCAGGTCCAATGGGGTCTTAATAATACGGTAAACAAAGCTACCGGGAAAAGCCCAGCTGAAGTTTTATTTGGTGTTGCACCTACCGGCATTTCAGACGGTGCAATGAACTCGGTTGTGTCTGATAGTAATAGATGTGAAAATCGAGACAAAATGAGGATGGAAGTCAAAGATCGCATTAAGAGTCAGCAAGAGAAAAACAAAATAAATTTTGACAAAAGGCGAAAAACAGCTCATACTTACAAAGTTGGAGACCTCGTTCGAGTTGAGCGTGAAATAGGATCTTCTGTTCCAGGCCAGTCAAAAAAGTTGATTCCTAAATGTAGTGGACCTTATAGAGTAGCTAAGATTTTAGGAAATGATAGATATGAGATCGAAGACACCCCTATAACTAAGAAAAAAGGTAAACCAATGTATAAAGCCACATATGCAATTGACAAAATACATCCTTGGTTGGTGTTTTCTAATGACCCTATAGATAGCGATTCGAATAATAGTAGTACTGATTAGAACGTTTAAAGAGATATTGTAGTAAAATAATGTGGTATTGTAAAAGATTTAGTAGTTATCGGAAATATGTATAAAAGTTGTATTTTATTAAAGTTTATTTTGTTGGTTAGCCCGGTGTGGCGTTACTAGCCCTTTGTGGCGTTAATAGCCTGGTATGGCGTTACTAGCCCGGTGTGGCGTTACTAGCCCGGTGTGGCGTTTCTAGCCCTGTGTGGCGTTTCTAGCCCTGTGTGGCGTTTTTTTTTATTTGCAGGTGGTGTTACTTCTGATTACAATGTTGTTTTGACTTGTATGATTGTTATTAAGTTTATTATTGCTGTAATTACATGTTTGAAATTGACTGCTTATTAAGTATTGTAGTAATAATTCAAAACATGTATGAAAAACTATCAGAGAAGCCAATATATTATGTATCTAAGTTTCGTTGATTTATTGTAATATCCTGTGTATTCTAAATTTTGTTAAATTGTTTGGTGATTAGATATGGATAATTCATTGTATGGTCTCGTTTATAAGTGTTTAGTGTTAAGAATATTATCATTGTAACGTTAAAATTTTTGTTATATTTGATTGTGTAATCGAAACACGCGAGGACGCGTGCAAGGTCAGAAATGGCCGAATGAAAGCAAATAGGGTTCATCTGGACACGGATCCCTAATTATTTGATATTGACGGCCGGCGCGGCGGCATGTTTGATATCCGACGGCCGCGCGGCGGCATGATCCAATGTCTAAGTTTGTTTATATTAACAAAAGTCGCGTACACTATTTGGACCTTGTTATTTGAATCTTGTGTTTTTAAATGATAGAATAATAAATTTTGTGCTTTAGGGGCCGATGTTGTAGGCGAATAACGCGGTTAGATTTACTGGAGAGCTCGTAAGGAGCACACGCTTTTATATGTATAAGTAGAAGTACATTTGTTTCGTGACAACCGTATCAGTTCAATTAATTAAATTCTTAATGAAAGTTAAGGCTATGCCATATCGAAATAAACTATGTAAAGAACAATACTGGTGTGTTATTGTGTGTCTCTGGGGTTGGTGTGTCTTCAATATCTTGAACCGTGATACACACTTGAAATTTCCACTTGCATACGACGAACGTTAACAAATAGACGCTCCAAATATCGACAGAATACAGTTCTTAGGTCTGTCTCATTTTGCCCAGTAATCTAATCACGTCGCTCGGCGTACAGTGTCCTCCAAACCGAAACACATTGCACATTACTGCTTCACGATAGCTGAATAACTGGCACTGGAGTGGTACCTAGACGTACTCTGCAAGAAGAGTCCTAGCACCAGTAAATCTTCCCTTTTGAATAGACATTTTCAAGCAGCTATGACATTCTCGTAACGTTTTCACACACTCAGTGATGTGATACAAGAAAAAGAAAAAATATTAACACTGAAAAATGAACTTTACACCTATTTGCTTAGAGTGTAAAATTGAATCTATTTCATCATAGGAAATACAATGTTCAACTTTGACGCGCTGTAATTTCAATCACGGAGCTGTCGACCAATATGGCGTTTTGAACTACATTCAATTTCATGCTCTATGTTAATTGTATTAAAATTAATTTTTCAGTGTTCGCAAGAAATGTTTTGAATTCAATATCGTCTGCTTATGTACGTAAATACCATCACCTTTTTAAACATATCACATCACAAAATGTAGCCGAAACGTAACGTGAATAGCCCCCCAGGTATCAGCAGAAAATATTAAGTGTAACATAACCCAGTGAATACCTATCGTAAATCGTAATGAAATACGCGCGCGTGTCGACTGTCGAGACCCAGTTTCGGTTTACGCCACTTCGTGAGCGTAAAGTTTTACTTTGTACCTAATCAGCACTCACGTTATTTACAACACCTTCTTACTTCCCCAGCGAAACAATGGCTGACACGTGAAGAATTATTTTTAATGTATTAATAATTCTTAAAGTTCATTGCAAGGGTCAGCCCGCCATATTCAAATTTTATTTGGTATTTCGTATGCAAATTAATACATTGTATGACAGTTAAATTACGGGAAAGATAGTAGGAATTTTATCTAGATACACGTATTAATAATAATCTTTGCTCAAAGTGTTCACTCTAGGCACGGGGCCACCATCTCATACATCGAAAATTGTAGTACTAGAGTATGTTCATAGAGGGCATTAGGGGTAGCCATTTGAATGAAATTATTAAAATTAGCGTCAGCTCACTAGCGACAAGCGATAATAATTTGAACTACATTGCAAGATGTGGTACGATACGGTCAGCTAGGCACATCAGCGCCAATAGATGGCGTTTATTTTGTAATTAGATAATTTTATTTTGTTTATGAATGAAAATGTGCATATTTTTTTATAATAATATGGTTCCCGGCTATAGCACTATATTTATAAAGTATCCAACTACAGTTCAGATGTATTTTAATTTTCAAAATACTTTCATTTGTACCGACAATTACGAGGTGGTAGCAGCAGAAATTTTCACACACACATTCAAGCTGTTTACTAATTTCGTTATTATTGACAAATACTCACTAGCCTATTGGTACAAACACTAGCTACAATGACTACGTATACTGGGTTCTATTCACTGACTTGAAATCCTTTTTTTATTTTTTTATTGTTTAAAATTATTATTATATATTAAATATAAAAATGAATTTTTGTCTTGTCTGTGTGTATGTCCTTTATAGAATCGTAAACTATGCATTGATCATGGTGATCTTCAGCAAAAGTGTTGTGCATCGGCCCACGAAGGTTTCAGAGTTAGTACGGGTTGGCGGGCTTCACACACCCCTATCATTCCAATATTTTAGTTAGTGGCGTAGAAACCGATTTCGTTTAAACTCGCAACGATTGTAGATATAAGTAAACGATTAATAGAGAAAATGGAAAATTTTGGAAAAACAAGATGGCGGCCTTTGGATTGGATTTGGAAAAACAAGATCAAAAACTACTACTATAGGCAAATAAAAGAAAGTATATTTATTTATCATAATCATCATCCTCGCAATAGCGGTGGAATAGGTATACCTACCACCTGTATAATAGGTAGTCCGTTTTGTCTTTGTTTGTCAACACTAATTTGACATTCGAAGGAAAAAGAACAAACAGAGTATAACTATTTCACAGCTATTTCACATTTATGAATAAGGGGGTTAGTATAATACTGCGATATAGTTCATGTTTTCAAAAGAATTTTTCCCTAATTTCTTCCGAAAATTCATACAGTTGGCAATACCTGACCAACGCAACGCAAACGTCGAAAACAAAGTTTTAATTTTGTATCAAATGCATACAACGAAGAGCGGCAACATCGCTTGCTGTCTTATTTTATCAGCGAACTGGCAACGCAGCATTTACTTACACGCAATCCAGCTGATTCGCCATCTATTAGCATTTTCATAACTGCAACTATTGCCAAAGCAACGTCATCTATTGGGGTTCGATCAAACTGCGTAGAGCAGCGCCACCTATTTTTAAACTTATTATCTGCTATGAAGCTACTCGCAGTAACAGCGCCATTATTTCCAGTTTTATCCGTCGGGTGGCCCACCCGAAGAAATTAAGCTTGTCGCATTTCTTTCTTCGTGATGGGGTATCTGTACTAGTATAGTATTATATTATCTGTGCTCTAGGAAATTAAACCAAAAATCGACAAAAGCTCGATACTCCAACTAATTCCTTAAAATTGACAATTTAAAGAAAAGTTTTGAATTTCAATATGTGAAGATTTGCTAGCTTATAAATTGCAAGAATCCAAATATGAATTTGGTGGGCAGACCCGTTTACATATACAATGGAAGCAGACTTTATTTTACGGTAATCCATAATTAGCAGGACAGATTAATTTGTTTTGCTATAATCTCCTACTTGAAAAGATTCTGTATGGTACAAATTACAATATGCAGGAACACTGCCCACATGAATTTTCCAACACTTTCTTCGACGCACGTAGACCCGTTTAGTTTGCCCTAACTGTATCTCCTGGTATTGTGCCAACGAACCTTGAGAAAATTACAGCTAATATTCTACAAGAAGTGCCACAAAAAATATATAAATTCCGTTTTACGTTTAGCAGCTACAATCATTATTTTCTCTGGAGGAGAGGAAAAGTAAACTTTTCTGAAAATAAATCTAGCAGTTTGCTTAACGTACAAAGTACCATTGAAAATTTTCAAAACAAGGCAATAATTTATTGCAAAACTATTATTAAATTCTCACCGGGAGCGGAAAAGAAAACTTTTCTGCAAACAATTCTAACAGTTTGCCAAGCGTACAACGCACCAGTGACATAAATTCCTCAAACTAGGTAGTTTTTGCAAAACGAATCTTCATACAAAATTGGAAAGCGAACACTAACGATAAGGCCGGATGGCGAAACTATGTTTTTGAACAGGATTGTACTGATTCCTGAAAATGAATTTGTATATCGGCCAAACATCATCGGTAACAATAGCAACGAAGCCATCACCAGCCAATTGTCGCCTTGGCTGCATAATTGATGTAAGCATCAACCAATTAGTGCTCACGCGACTCTACCATTACAACCAATCAGCTGCAAAGGTAACTTCGTCGATGCTATAAGCTAATTCCATAAAGTTCGAATTATGAAATCAAAATGTGTCACATAATGACCTACTTTATTCCGAGAGTATGAATGGGCCATGATTGACCATAGACAACAACAACAATGTCTATTGTCTATGGTTCTGCGCCACATTTGCAGAATTTTGGCGCCATACATACTAATGTGAATGTTATTAATTGGGAACTATATTTTCTATCACCAAAATTTTCCGTTCTCACCGAAATATTTTCGTTCTCAGATAAACAAAAATTGTTCCCAGGTATGAATTATCAAATTAATGTTAATATATGTGTAAAATATAAGAGATCGATAACCAGTAAAATTATATTGCATTACATGAATATAAACTTCGTTCTTATAATAACAGTTTTGTACTTAAATAATAGCTCTGTGCTCAGAATGGTAGATCTGTCACCAAATAAATCGATTATCGATCCCTGACTGCGACTCCGTCGACATGCTCTTGGAGGGGAAGAGGGTGACGGCTAAGGAGTTTTCCTAGGTCCCATGTGCACCTATAGGGTTATTTTCCTTTTTTGACCACCCAGAAATAGGAGCCCCGCGAAGCGGGGCTCCGTCGACATGCTCTTGGAGGGGAAGAGGGTGACGGCTAAGGAGTTTTCCTAGATCCCCCACTTTTTTTTAGGCTATAGTCGTAAATTCTTAAATAAAGTTAACACATAACCTCAAAAAATAAAAAAAATAATAAACATAATATGATTTATTGGTGATCTCTTTAAATTAGTTTGCTTAAATACTTATTAGGGCACACCTATTATAATACATACAAAAACATTTATTTGGTACTAGACCTTATATCTCAGGATTTTAGGTGATTTATTGTGGAACTGATTTTGCATTGTTTGGTGACTACATTTTGGTGACAGATCTACTATTTTGAGGACAAACCCTATTATTTAAGAAACACAAAACTTATTAAATTGGTGATAGCTTAAATGATACCCTTATTAATTTAACATTTTAATATGTTATTTTTGTTACTTAGTCAAAACTTTGCGCTGAAAAATGTCTAGCAGTGAAACCTATTAAAGAAAATTTAACTCCACCTGACATTTTAGTAGTTGCAACAAAAATGAAACAAAGTGAATGATTTACGACAAACGTTAGCAAGATTTTATGGTTTGGATTTATGATAATAATATGAGCGTAGATAAAGTAGTGTATGAAACTCTACATAATTAGGTATTAAAACACTCGTGTGATACTATTAAAAAACTCACACTCATGTTTTAATACCCCCCCATTATGCAACCGTTTCATAAACTACTATTGCAGAATAAAGAACCAGACTCGGGGCCACAAATTAATGGCTGTAGCGCAATTTTTGCACAAAAATTGGAACTTGCTTCTCCTGCTGGCTTAGTACTAACTGTGGTATGTGCGCATAATAAAATATTAATTACACGTACGGAAGTACGGATTAAAAAAGTGGAGCATACGTGCCTCCTCAAATTAAGATCACTGCGAGGCCAATACCGAGTCGTGTGATAAGATATCAAGAGTATTAAGGAGCAGGACAGATTAATTTGTTTTGCTATAATCCGCTACATGAAAAGATTCTGTATGGTACAATATGCAGGAACACTGCCCGCATGAAACGCCACACACAATTTTCCAACACTTTCGACGCACGTTCGTCCCGACAGCCCGTGCTAAGGAATCAGGACTGCAACTTTCCCTTCAATCTAGAAGACTAGAGTACAACAGTCAAATATTGTACGATGGGATGGTCTCTATACGAGCAGACCGCTTGGTTTCCATTCCTCCCTTTAATCTTGGTTCGGAGGAGCCCAATTCGGCCACTTGTCTCGATATCGTAAGCTCGATATCTCGAGACATTTAATTTCGCCCGCTACACTGCTCTTCGAAACCGAAACACAACGGACACTATACGTTGGTTTGAATTTGTACTCATCCAGGCGTACTTTGCGAGTAAAGCGCTACAACCTTTTAAACCTGGTGATACGTGGTTAGGCCGTTAGTTACTCGTAGTTTCAATAAACCCAAAACTAACAGAAGTGTGCCTGGTATTTACACCACGGATCTTACGCGGGGCCTTACGAACCATAGAGACTGTAATGATGCATTCTGTTATTGTAGTGTTATTATCTCGCTGCAGATTCGGTCATAAATCATTCGAGTGTTTCGCTTTTCTTGTTCTTTGTTGAGTTGCAAACAAAAGCGAAACACTCGAATGATTTATGACCGAGTCTGCAGCGAGATAATAACACTACTATAGTAGTAACTCATAATAGCCTATTGTTAACACCGACAAAGCCTGCAACACTGCCGAATATCGCTGATTGCTTATCCGATATATCACAGTGTGCGTGCTGCCCGCAAGGACGTTCGGTTTTCGCGACCGGCAGGCGGGGCGGGCCGTTACTGGTATCATTGGCTCGATAACAGCTGTCTATAAAACTGTACAGCGCTGTTTTTTGTTCATATTAATGTTCGCCGTTATCTCATGCAGACTCGAGTGTGGGTTAAATGCGCGCACGCAGTGGGTTTATTTTTGTTTCACGCGCTGTTAGGGTAATATATTAGATATTTCAATCCTTGAATACGCGCCCCACTCTCTCAAACTCCATACGAATCGAATGAAACGCGTCTTCGTGGGTTGAACTAGCTATTCCTCCAGGTTTAGGGCGATTTTCTCTTAAAAAATGCACATACAGGTGTTCATAAATAAAATCGAGAGTGACAGACAGGCATTCGCTCCATAAGGGTTCCATAATCCATTTTAACCATTTTGGTATGGATAATGGAACCCTTGATACCTACCAACCAAAGGCACATTTCCTATGGCAAAACATTTGTCCTACGGCTTTCTTAAGCCAATATTTTGGGACTTTTACATCCCACAGTTGAACACGGATATCCTTTCAGAATGAGCGGGGTTTGTTACCACTTTGACCTTTGAGGTCATTATATGGTGGTTTTCCTTCATCGCTAAGTGTCTGGTATCTACAAACATGTAACATAGCTCGGAAAAGCTGAAAAGGTGCTTGCACGGGATTTGAACCTACGACCTGCTGATGAGAGTCAGAGGTCTGAACCAATGGACTATCATTGCTTCCGTGATTGCTTACGAGGCATGTTTTTCATGGGTGTACGCATATTCATTACCCTGTTGTGGCTTTGTCATCTTGCTTATAAGACGCTCACATATAGAGCTCGAGAAGTGGTTTTCATTGCCAACATTCAAACGACAGACGATTAATTATAATGGTCAAACTTAGTCTGGCCGGAGTTGAATGAAGTTTATTTTGAGTGTGCACTATGCTTAGCGACAAACATTCCAGCAGGCTTGGGTTATTTAAGTACGAGCATGTTGGATCCTTTCTCGTTTCTGTGTTCGCTTCCAGTTATAGTTAAAAGTTGATACTTGACACCTACACAATGAAGTCTGAAAACATTTTATACACAGGACAAAAAATAGACAACATATTTTTTTACATGAAAGGTGCCGTAAGCCGTTTGTTGGGAACTATGATCTACATGATCGAAACATAATAGAAGTAAAAAAAAGAAGAGTTGGAATAAGGAATCCAGGCTAAGCAAGATACGACTGAGCATTACAGTTAATTAGAAATTAACCTGACAGAGAAAGAGAAAAACGGACAGCCGAACAACAAAATGATCCTATAATCCCGTTTGTTTACCGCAGCCGTCGGCGGGGGCTAGTCCACCATGATCCCTGGGGCATTCGAATAGTTCATCAGGATCCCCTGACAATAACAGCAAGTGTAAAAAGATTCTACGACACTGAACCTTCTTCTCATACCTATATTTCGGTACGTCACTGAAAAGAAGATCGAGTCTGCGGCGCCGAAGTAGCGGTCGTACATTTACAAAGGCCGTGTACGGGCCGTTTGTCCACTGTGTTCCCATCGCTTCATATTGATCTCACCCAAAAATTATCTCGATCTCGGAAACGTCTCGACGCGGCGACGCGACGGCTGCGGTGGACAAACGGCTTACCGGCTCTGGTTTCTTATTTTATTTTGAGGTAGGTACGGAACCCCGCAAAAATCATAATCCGTGTATTACGCCTACACGAATACACTGTATTATAACTACGTATTCGAGCCCACTCCGAAAGCCCAGCAAAGTCGAAGCCGTACAACGCAAGTATTACCAGCGCAAGGCCAAGACCGTTTCGCGCACCTGTGACCCGGGCCTGACGTCCATGAATGACGACAATGGATCTCCCGTCTCATTCGCTCCACACACAATATATGCGCGAGAGAAAAGGACGGTGGAACTGGCGGTATTTAACTTTTTAAGACACTTGAAGGGCCATGAAGACGCGGAAAGCCGAACTGGAAATCTAGACTATAGGAATATCGATTGCTTGTTCGTAACATCGTAACGGGGCGGTTTTATTGGCTTACCGCCAAGGCGTCCTTGTAATGATAAGAGCATACAACAAACATGCAACATACTCTGCTAGTCTTTTTAACACATTATAGTAGCTGACCTGGCAAACGTTGTCTTGCCATTAGGGATATGGGGGGAAAATAGCTTACGACCTACTCTCAGACCTACCGAGCACACATAGAAAATTTCATAACAATCGGTCGAATCGTTTCGTACGAGTTTGATAACAAACAATAAACATGAGACACGAGAATTGTATGTACCTACCTACTAGAGAATATTTTTTGAAAAGGTAAATAAAAGTACGGTTGTGTAAACAAAAGTTACAACACAGCTTAGGTTCCTTTTAGACAAATATCCGCCTGATAGTCTTATGTACGGAATAAACAGCCACGGATGTTCTATAGTTAGAATTCTAAGGGCTAAAAGGGATTATGCTACAGGGCGTAAACGGCTGAAAAAAATCGATGGTAAGCAATTTGAAAAACACAATGAAAAGTGCAAACTGACTTTAAAACAAAATAGATTCAGAGAAGTTTATATTTTCCAAGTTTTCGATGTTACTGTCAGGTCCTTAGACCATTTCTAAGGTCTGGGGGCCCATCACCATCTATTAAAGCAGTATTATTGTAATATTGTTTTAAAACTTTCATACAATGTCAGTATGAAAATGTTAAAACAATATTACAATAATATTGCTGAGATGGTGTTAAGGCCCCAGGTTAGATAAAGGCAAGATAGTCCAAACTAAAGTATAAAATTCCAAGGGTTGGTGACCCAGTTGGTGTGACATTGTCACTTGTCAACGACTTCTACTAATGGAGTAGGTACCTACTAATGCGTTACTTGATAGATACCACTGTTAGACCATGTTTACACTTTCGTCTAGAAAAATATGTGATAACATCTAATACCGTACTAGGTATATAGATAAAGATAGCTATTTCATATAATTTGTTAAAGGCCAATCTCGAATGAAGATAATATTTTTAATGTTTACAAAAATTAGTCCTCGTAATATACCTACTAAGTCCTTCCGTACTAACAATGTTCATAAATATTATTATTTAGTTAATATGGATGTATGGATATTTGTAACTCTTTCACGCAGAAACTACCGAACCGATTTGGCTGAAACTTGGAAAGTAGATAGATTATACACTCGATTAACACATAGGCTACTTTCTATTCCAGAAAAACCCAAGGCTCCTGCGAGATTGGTGAAAAACCAAAACTTACACGAGCGGAGCCGCGGGCGCACGCTAGTACTAAAAGATACATAAAAAAATAAAATAAAAATCTTTGAGATTTGGGAGTAAAAGCACAGACAGATACTATAGCAGTTAAGTACTATAGAAACCCCAAATTGCCAGCTATGCGGATAAGTACCTATAACTTTACATTTACTATTCCTGCATAATTTGACTATATTTTATTATGATAGCCTTTAACAACATTTTGCAATAAAAAAAATAGAATAACATTGTAAAGATAGTAGTTAATGTAACATCCGCGGTGTCGCGTGGTCGACGATAAAAGAATTCACGTGTAAACAGGCTCCCCATGCTTTACATTTTTCGCGGGATAAGAATAAAATTACTATCGTTTAAATTGCGGCCAACAAAATGTACCAACCTACCATTATGGCTATTCTGTAGCTACTTTTAAGTCTACAAATATTTTTCGCCATTATATCAATCAAATACTTTATTGACCTTCCGAGCTTGTAAGTTAAGCGAATCTATAAGTAATATGGCCAGGCCTTCTGAATATTTTCGTTTGTTATGTGTGACTTGTACAATGTACAGTAGGTATGTGATCATAGTATGTGATTAACTCGTTCATCAGCCGATAGGGACAAGAGACGAATTTAACAAAACACAGATCTAAGAAGAGCTATCCACTCACTCACTCCACTCACTTCGGGAGAGCCGAGAGAAGTGAAAACAGTAAGTTACAGATGTGTCGGTAAAGGTAACGGTGTTCGGAAGTTTAATGGTTTTCCCATCTCAAAAAAATGTCCAATGCGCCTAAAGAAGCTTCAAAAATTCATCTTTAGCTTGTAGGGCAACGTTTTGATTGTGCGAAAAATACTTTAAATAGCATCGACGAGGTTACACATCTATGCAGCTGATTGGTGAATGCTTGCTTCGGTCAAGTCGCGTAGACAGTGATTGGTTAATGTTTGCATCGACAATACAGCCAAGGCGCCGATTGGCTGGTGTCATGGTTGCGTTGCTTTGGTTACAGGCGATGGTTGGTCGATGTACCACAGTATATAGATATTTCAATCAGGAGTTTGACGGAGTGGGGCGCGCCGTTGTGAATTGAATTATCTATACTATAATAGTGTTATTATCTCGCTGCAGACTCGGTCATAAATCATTCGAGTGTTTCGCTTTTGTTGTTCTGCAGTAATGCACAACTCATCAAAGAACAACAAAAGCGAAACACTCGAATGATTTATGACCGAGTCTGCAGCGAGATAATAACACTACTATAGAGTTAAACTAAAGGAGTGTGTGGCCTAGGAGACCCGTGCCGAGTAATTCGTAAAAAGGGGTAGAGACGTAAGGGGTCGGGGTAGGCTTGACCTACTAGGAAAACAAAAATGATGGTGATCATAATCCGTATTTATTTATAGTCAGAGACCGCTCACTGCCAGCTGTCCCGAGAGTCGGCATCTTGCCGCACATGCTATCTCCGATGGACGTGTAATTAATTGATTTTTAAGCACAAAATTAAGATTATGTCAACTACACATATTCATATTTTGACTCCCACACTCCTATTTATTGTGATGGCCAAAGTTTATATGTTTATATGTGAGTGTTTATATTTGTTATTTCTCTACGCTGCAAATACGTTCATTGTTTAATTGATTATAGATGGAAATACAATTTACCTTAAATCCATATGATTCCTGCGGCTTTTGCAAAGAAACCAATTAAGGGGATTTATTGAATTTATTTTTGTCTTTCTCACTCTCACGGAGATTTGGTAGGTGCGACATGCAGCGTCGCGGAAGAATATAGCAGAAAAACGACGTTTTACGTAATTACTCAAAAACTAAGCCAGTTATCAAAAATCTGTTCTAAGCCTTTTAGGATATTATTATTACCGATACATTAAAACAAAAATTACAATTAAATCCATTGTAGTTTCCGATAAAACATAGAAAAACTGAGATTTTGGAGCAACTTTTGGGAGAACTTTCTATCGAGAAAATTTTATCCAATCGTGTTTCTGCTTCTAAGCGATTTTAGATTAAAGACCCAAAATACGTAACGTGTAAATTTGAAAGTAATTGTCTATAAAGTTTTTGCATAAAACTTCATTCAAAATCACCTAAATACGGCTTGTAGGCCGTTAAGAATCTTAACGCATCTTCGCCCTCCAGGGATTTTTCAACACTATGGGTTCCGGTTTGGGTTTTCAAAATTCATCCCGTATAAGGGATGAAACAAGGGATGATATTGTTTTCTACGACGGCGTATCATAAACAACAAAGCTTGTAAATATTATTTGAAACATAGTCAATAGGAAATACCAGCTATTACATAAACGTATATTTTCCCTCTTCTGTGAATGACCAACAGTTTCCCAATAACACCCATGAGCGTGACAAAAAGCGTTATTCAGATACTCCTAGGGTTTCCTTGAACTACGTTGGAGGATCTTACGGCAATTCCTAAGTATTAGGTAGGTACTTACATTATATTATTAAATATTACTAGCTGACCGGGCAAACGTTGTTTTGCCGTTTAGCGGTATAAAAAAATAGATAACAACCTGCTCCCCGACCTAGAGAATATACACTGAAAGTTTCATAACAATCGGTCCAGCCGTTTCGGAGGAGTTTGGTAACAACGAAATGCAAGAGAATTTTATATATTAGATGTGCTAATATTAAAATACACAAACATGCTTTCAATATCTCAAACAGCTGACATAGTAGGTATATTAAATTGTTACATTTATATTTCATACAAAGCCCGTACTTTAAGTATTTTATTTATTACGTAAATATTATGTCCACGCGTTCGCACAATAATTATGCATACCTATTTCAATTATGTCCGGTTCCGTAAACCGTATCGCACATAAACTGTGAGCATTTAATTCGAAAATGTATCTGTGTATTAACGGCCTACAAGCCGTATTTAGGTGATTTTGAATGAAGTTTTATGCAAAAACTATAAAGATAATTACTTTCAAATTTACACGTCATGTATTTTGGGTCTTTAATCTAAAATCGCTAAGAAGCAGAAACACGATTGGATAAAATTTTCTCGATAGGAAGTTCTCCCAAAAGTTGCTCCAAAATCTCAGTTTTTCTATGTTTTATCGGAAACTACAATGGATGTAATTGTAATTTTTGTTTTAATGTATCGGTAATAATAATATACTAAAACGCTTAGAACAGATTTTTGATAACTGGCTTAGTTTTTGAGTAATTAGGTAAAACGTCGTTTTTCTGCTATATTCTTCCGCGACGCTGCATGTCGCACTTACCAAATCTCCGTGAGAGTGAGAAAGACAAAAATAAATTCAATAAATCCCCTTAATATTGGTCTGAAAATATCACGACCATAACCGCGAGCAAGGCCGCGCACCTGCCAATTTAATATAACTAGGGTTGCCGCAGTCCCTTTATAAAAATTTTCATCCCCTAATGAGCCCGGTAGGGGATGAATTTTAACCGACTTCAAAAAAGGAGGAGGTTCTCGATTCGACTGTATGTTTTTTTTATGTTTGTTACCTCATAACCTTTGACTGGGTGAATCGATTTTGATGATCCTTTTTTTATTAGAAAGCTGACGCTTCCCGTGTGGTCCCATTTCAATTTAGTCCAGTTCTGATAATGGTATCCATAAGAAAAACCATATAAGTCTTAATTAGATGAGAGTTGAAGTTGGTTTTTAGAATAATTAATTAACGTATATTATAAGACATTGTTTCTTAGGTATCCTTAGTCACCACCGCTGACTTGATCATCAGGGTTGCCACCGAAAAAATTCGGTAGGTACTGTTTAAACTTTCATCCCCACAGACTCCTGAGGGAATGAATTTTCAGAAATTTTCTTGATGTTTAAATATAAAAGAACTCTGGTCTATGCTTTATTGCTTTTAGTCTAGAAAAGGCACCTACTCGTATACTTGCAATGTATATTTCTACATCCCAATTCCCAACGTAACTAACGTAGAGTCAAATATAATAACAGCCTAGCTAGGTATTCTTAGAAGTAATAATGTAAGACTTTAAGTTAATAAAACTGTCTAAATTAATCTGTCAATTTGTATGGAAGCTTAAGGCTCTGACCTTCTAAAGACTAATTAACTAACTTAAAGATTTAGAATACCTGCGAGAGAAACTTTCATTGTGGCGGTGTAAATAATTAAACTATTAAGTGATTAATTTCCACTAAAATAATACGCAATTTCAACGAATTTGTATCGTAGTACCTACTTAACTAATTACATGTCCTACACATGTAATTAGTTACGCATACTACGTCACAAATTGGTGATTATATAATTACATGATAAATAAATTATTATTGATCTTCAAATTTAATAGGAGGCACATGGCACATAAATGAAAAAGAGTGGAACGAGACCCAATTTAATATTAAAGATTAGGCAAGTTCTCTTTAAGGGGACTTATTGAATTTATTTTTGTCTTTCTCACTCTCACGGATACGTTGGTAGGTGCGACATGCAGCGTCGCGGAAGAATATAACAGAAAAACTACCTTTTACCTAATTACTCAAAAACTAAGCCAGTTATCAAAAATCTGTTTCTTAGCGTTTTTTGAAATTATTATTATCGACACATTAAAACAAAAATTACAATAACATCCATTGTAATTTCCGATAAAAAGTAGAAAAACTGAGATTTTGGAGCGACTTTTGGGAGAACTTTCTATCGAGAAAATTTTATCCAATCGTGTTTCTGCTTCTAAGCGATTTTAGATTAAAGACCCAAAATACATGACGTTTAAATTTGAAAGTAATCGTCTTTGTAGTTTTTAAATAAAACTTCATTCAAAATCGCTTAAATACCGCTTTTAGGCCGTTAAAATCTAGATTTACGACCTTTCGAACGCGTGCGGGATAGGTAAGTACAAGTATAAATTACAGAGTAAATAAAATGATAAATGTGACGTCGAATATTTGCCAACTACAAAAATACCGCATTGCACGATGGTGCGGCGGCGTGCCTCTTTAAACGGACTAAACTAAATATAATAAAACGCGGATTTCCATCTACAATAGCAGCGCGAATAAAATCAAAGCTGTAATAGGTACCTACTGTTGGGTGGCTACTAGGGCATGCAGAACCGGTTCCGGTTCTTAATTTTGAATTCCCGGTTCTGCACCGAGCTCAGAACCGGCTACCCGGGATTTCCCGGTTCTTGGTAAAAAAGTTTTAAAATTTTAATTAAAAACATTGTTTTTAATATTCCTACAAAAGGGGCTATTACGATTTGTAGTAAACATTAAAATAGAAAATTATTTCCAAAAACCGACTTCAAATGCCACTACAAAGAGTGAAATAATTTTTAATGTACCTATACCAATTTGACGTCAGGCGATTGTTTATAATATTATCGTCTTTTCTTCGCACATGGAGGTATTAGGAAGGACTATGACTGTACGAAACATTCAAGTGTTCTTATAAAATTTGAAGAGTTCCCTCGATTTCTCCAGGATCCCAACATCAGATCCTGACTTGATGACTACGAAACCATTTGGAAAGTATACTCTTTCAAACAAAAAGTAATTTTCGATAAAATACGTAATAAATGGATTTTTTAAAGAACCGGTAGAACCGGGAAGTCATATTCTTAACCGGTTCTGTTAACACCTTAAAAATCCCGGGATTTCCCGGGATTTTAAGAACCGGGAAATCCCGAGTGCATGCCCTAATGGTGCGGCGGCGTGCCTCTTTAAACGGACTAAACTATAATAAAACGCGGATTTCCATCTACAATAGCAGCGCGAATAAAATCAAAGCTGTAATAGGTACTGTTGGGTGGGTACAACAATTATATCCAACGGGAATCGAACTTACGACCTTAATCGACGAACGACGAATAATAGGAAACATATTATACTTATATAGGCACTTCTTTATCTACATTCATCAAGTATGCAAAATGGCGCGCAGATTTTTCCTTATTTTGGAAGTAAGCGACAAAGGTCGAATCACAGATAAACTTAATTCTCTAATCTGTACCTAGTTCGAAGTAGGTATCATGGGTGGGAAAAAAAACAACGAACATTAATAATTTTAATAATTTCGTACCCAAACATAACAACTAGGGAATGCAATCCCGCAGGAAAATCCCGGATTTGCGGGATCCCGCGTTATTAATAAGTTTGCATATAATTTATCAATATGTTCGTTTTTAGGTTTCCGTACCCTGATTGAGGGTAAAAATTGTACCCTATTAGTCTATTACCTACTAAGACTTCGCTGTTCGTCCGTCCGTCTGTCACCAGGCTGTATCGTGATAACTACAAACTTGAAATTTTCAAGTAGTTATCACGGTTCAAAAGATGCAGCCAGATGTAACAGACGGATGGACGGCGAAGTCTTAGAAATAGGGTCCCGTTTTTACCCTTTGGGTACGGATCCCTAAAAAGAACACTAACGTACTTTCAGCTAAAATTCAAGCCATTAAGTCATTTGTTAAACATCAAATTAGTATTCAGCCGAGAGCTCGGTAGCGTCTGGCGGTGCTCAACTAAAGTGGGTATTGTATTACGAGCATTAACGCGCAAAGCTAATATAAGAAGCAATGGGGATATTGTCTTGAACTTTAGACGACTTCAGGGAGGTCTATGATAAATAACTGTCACCAAACCTGAGTTTATCAAGCAATACCGTGGTTTATATTCAGAGATCATTATTATATTAGCATCTCTTTCTGAAAATCGCATGTGCATTTATATCATCTGCAAAACAGTTTTGTAAGGACTAAAGAAGTAGGACCAAAAAATAAAATATGCCAGGGGAAAAAATTGTGAATCATTGGACTACACGACACACCTCAAAGATACGTAATCGTAGTACAAACTGTCATTTGATAGTACGGAACCCCAAGGTATTTACTTAACTTAGGCTGAAACTTAGTCTATCTACCTACTCACTACGTACTAATACTACTTCTAATAATAGTAAGTAGATAGTACATTCCCCTAAATACGGTCTATTGCCAAGTCTAGTAGGTAGGTACTATATCTCTTAGCCATATATCTGATAGCAGAGATACTACCGCAGCTAATTATAGTTATTCTATAGGTACTATGTAGGCAGTAACTTGTTACACAAACAGTCATCAACAGGCAGAAACCTTTGAATCCATAAAAAAAGAATAGCTGCCTACTTAGTTGATTCGTTTTCATAATTGTAAGTATGCGTAGGTACCTACATAACCGAAAATCAAAATATCAATTGCTTCAAAATAAAGCTAAAGCAAAATTTAAATGGCTATCACAAAACTATTTGTGACATCCATAACATACTTATACGGACTACGGTGTGGGGAACCCTAAAAATACTCCACAATCGCTTCCCATCCGGCGCAAGAAATTCCAACAAAAATTGAAGAATGAAATGAACGCGACCCAGACACTAGTCCGTACCCGAGCCGTACGAAACGAACGCTCTTCGGAACACTTTCGCCAACGATCGGCGCCCGTCGGCCGCGCTCGCTCCCCCAGCTGACTGGGACCGAGACAGAGCGAGACAGCATGCACGAAACCCAACAAGTGCGACAGGGACGGCAGCCCACGCAAGCCCGACCGCCGCCATGAATTTCTTTCTAGTGCGCGACTTTGCCGTAGTGACAGCGTTCATCGTTTTATATTCACGCGTAAACGTTTTATATGTGAAAATTGTATATTAGGTTTCGTACATACATTTACTATATCCGTGTGACACGACAGTGGATGCCGAATGATAAAAATGTGTGTGCAACGCATTACATGGTTATAAAGTGACGTGTGAAGCCGCAGCGATGTCTTTATACGATTTTCCATCTGGTGTCAACGATAAATAAAAGTGGAAGCAAGTTGGGATGAGATGTGGACGAGTATTAGGTAAATTTCGTGTATTGAATTCTATTGGGGATGTCTTTTAATAGTTCCCGTGTAATAGATTAGTAGATGTTCGTTCTACAGGTGATGGGACCGAACAATGCAGGTATCTACTACGACACTACACAGTGAACAACTTTTGAATGGACTAGTCTTTCGCTCAAGCTCGCATCTAGGCATTTAGGGCCTGTTAAACCTACATTTGACAATACAATGCAAAGATTCTATTACAAAAGAACTTCAATATAATTAATTCACAAAGCATTTAGAATGATTCATAAATATTTTCTTCCATTGTGAAGTATCTAGGATCTCGTAGTTAGAAGTAATTATTACATGGCAATTAAAAACTAATTACCTTTGCATAGTTTCCAAAGTTTTCCTGGTCTTCTTCGTTTTAATATTACAAGTATCTGAGACTGTTGAGTTGGTTAAAACCTTATTTAAGGATGGAATTCTAGGTTCTAACATTCTGAAATAGTTTCTTTTTAATTTACTATTCAAATTACCAGATCCAATACATGGACAATGGACATAGTCACTGGTCATTCGGTAGAAACACATGTAAAAATAAACTAAAATAGTGCTATCCTTATTACAATTTAAGGAACATTTGAACAGGACAGACCAGGAGTACACCATCTCTTAAAGCAGTATTATTGTAATATTGTTTTGACATCTTCATACAATGTCAGTATGAAAATTTCAAAACAATATTACAGTAATACTGCTAAGACTTGGTGGTAGGGCCCCTGATTTTGTTAATCCATACAGACATGTTAGTAAACAAATGTAGACAAGGAGCTAAGAAGCTTATTAGTCATTAATTAAATAAATAGGTTTTAATTAGTTAAAAAATAGGAATTTAAGCATCTACATAACAAATTAAATCAAATCATCTTTAATAGCGAATTTGGGTACAGATACAATATAATATATAGATGTTACATAATATAATAGTTCTTATCCAAATCCAGCCTTACAGCTTGCAATTTTACAAAATAATTAAGTTGAATCAATAAATGGAAGTCAAAATAATGATTATTAATTTATGTGGCTGAAAAACTGATCACCCACCCACTTTGTTGTTCAGTTGGGTAGGCAGTCCACAGTAGGTGTATTGGAGGCACAAATTGATTGAGTCAATTATATCCATTAACAGTGCACGAGGTAGGTATTGTGCCTACTTAACTGTTTGTGTACGCTGTACACTTGATGGTGAAACATCTGTAGCTGTGATCAAAGGCTCTACACATTTTTATAATGCTCTTTAATTTCATAAGGACTATGTTAATAAAGCGACATCAGCTATGAACAACTGAATTCACCACAGAATCAGAACAGCATTAACCAATAGAATTGATTTTAAAATTTCCAAAAATAAAACAAACTTACAAGATTGTAATGATAAATAACTCAAAGGGCCTCTATCTTAAATCCAAAACTAAATCTTTAGCTGATTTGAGTTTATGAATTTAGAGGCTATAGAGCCAAAAGTTTTAAAATTTAGTGTTAGACAAATCATTGTACGAATCTACATATTATATTACTATGACCTTACTGTTGCAGTGGCATTTAACGGAAAGGTCGGGTTTGATTACTATATTACTGAGGGCAAGTTTTTTTAATCTGCTTAAATCTGTGTATGGTGCAGCTTTACACAATCATATTATGCACCACAGGGACGAGTGATTTAACTTATCAGTAGGCTTTAAGTTATTGTTAATAACAAACTTAATATGACAGTAGTAAAAATATTCACTTAGTTAGAAGTAAAGGAGTGAGTACTTATTAAAAATAAATTATAGTAAGTCATCCTTGACAAAACTTGGAAATGGCTTGAACCAATTTGATTAAAAATAATTCAGTTTTTTTAGGATTCTAGTGATTTTTTATTTAGATTGATTCATTCACCATTTGTATAGCAGAAAATGTCAGTAGAGTGGCTAATGAATAGTGAACAATTTAAGTTGTAAGGTTAAATATTCAAACAACTAACAACGTCATGTAATTGAAAAAAACTATTAGAACGTTGATTTTAAATAATGTAGGTATTTAAATTATGGGACTATGAATTCCACCACCAAAATAAAATGTTTACATTTCAAACAATAATATTGTTGCAGGTGATAATTTAATAGGCACCTACAATTTGGTGAGGAACATAATGATAAATAATATCTACCAGGTCTAATTACGACTTGTGTTGAATTACATTATCATAAGTTGAAGGTGAAATAATGTAGGTAAATAATTAAACGAATATAAATTATAATATAATTAGGACTGTATATTGTGAGGACAGAATATTATCTTTATTCTTTAAAATGTGATATTGTTTGTTTTGAGACTGTGCTATGTTTATTTTGATTCACTATCTTCTAGAACGTGAGTGTTATCAGCGAACTAAAAGTACAGATATTGTAGGGAAGTATGTTGACAATTTAGTAAAATTAGTAATAAATATAATAATGAACTAACTACGATTAGGTGTGTTAGTAGGTGTAACTAGTTCGTTTAGCATGCATTGATAACAGGAATAGGTATAATTTAACTAGGAAGTAACACATACTCACGCTCAAATACTTTGATGAACAAAATATAAAATTGTAGTAATGACTAATTAGGTATCCCATCAAATAAATATCACTGCCTCGATTTTTAAGAACCCATACCAACACTTAGATCAATCAATAAGTGGTTACGCACCAAAAACATAACCCTCTTTCTGAGGCGATCTGACAAAGAGCCAGTTGATTAGTTTTATGCAGCAGGTAGTACTTCTAACTAATTGTTAGGTCCTCAATTAAGTTTAATTCATAAGTCTGATTATAGAAAAAATAAACCTGGCAAAACAAATAATCTGAATGATATGATATATAGATCATCTTATCCTATACCTTTAAACGAGCAATTCTTGTCTAAATATAAATATATATATTTCTATATAATCTCAATCTCGGAAACGGCTCGAACAGTTTTCATGAAATTTAGTATACAAGGGGTTTTGGGGGCGATAAATTGATCTAGCTAGGAGTCATTTTTGGAAAATGTCGTATTTACCAAAAAAAAAATATATAAATCTATACCTGACATCTATTGGCGATAAAGTAAAACTATCACAGTAAACTCCTGCTGCCATCTATTGGTGAGTAGCTGTAATACTACCGAGCAACGCTCGGTCACCCAGATATTAAAAATTTAAAAAGCCTGTCAAATGGTTAGTTCTATTCGAAGTAGGAATAAAGCAGTGACCTGCAAAAACAACAATATAACACAATGTTTACCTACACTTCACGTTTCGTCAAGGTTGCTGAATTCCTTTAAAAACAATTTATTTACATTACACAAACACAAAGGAGTTGTACCAATTCTTATTAGACAGTAATAATTGAGAACAAATCATTTAGATGAGTAACTAATTTGGCTGGTGTTAGTAATACACCTAACATTAAAACCCGATAAATAAATGAATATTGAATTTAAAAAACGCTAAAAGATAAAAAATAAACATATACAGTAAAATTCTTTTCTACTTATCAACTATAACCTAAGTACTATCGCTACTATACAAACTATTACCTAATTGTTAGTTATTTAATAATTAAAGGGGTCTAAAACCACCAAAGGAATTATGAATAAGTGCCTCTCGGGGAAGGTTTAAACATAAACTTAATTATAAAGTACATAATATTTAACGTCCCTGCAATGGCATACGAGTATAATTATTATAGCTGTTGTAAGTTGTTAATATTTTAAATGATGTTGCAAATTCCGTTGTACTGAAACTGACAGTAAAGAGCTGATATTATTTTATACAGGATCGTGAAAATAATAGCAATATTTTTTACTACACATAAAGACACCGGGCGGGCTTTCATCCTTACTACCTTCACACACTAGCACTTCAAATTTTCTCATATGCTAGGGTATAGAATGCCTTCGCAAGATCGGCATTTCCTGGCAATTAAAAAGTTAATAGGTATACTTTAAGCATTCGCGTTTTTACTATTAATTTCTTTGACCACATCATGGGGTAAACTGTAATTTGTCAAGCGCAAGAAACTTAATTTTATTTTATTTATTGGATCCGCCAACAACACTCGAGCACAACAAGTACATTACTTAATTAGCTTACAATATACATATGGATACATTATACTATAGCCCGAGCATTAACAACTGGCAGATACAGAAGCTTCATAAATTATTATGAAAGAAAAAAAACAGTTATGGATAGTTGGAGTACAAAATACTGTCAGTTTAAGATTCTGTACAACAAAATTTGCACCATTGTATGCGTTGTAAAGGTTGGTGTTTTTTCTCTTTTCAGTCAGTAAGACTATGAGGGTTGTAAAATAATGCAGTGGCTGCACAAAATATTGACGCTGGCAATAATTTGCGCAGCTGTGGAGGCCGAGGTGTGCCCCGCGACGTGCTCGTGCTCGCGGGCGCGCCTCGCGTGCGCCGGCGCCGCGCTGCCGGGCAACACGCTCACCAGGGCCGTCATAGCCAACCATGGCTCCGAGCTGCGAGAGATCGTGTGGACCGACTCCAACATCAGCTCCGTGGAGATCAACCTCTTCGACGGCCTCTACGACCTCGATTACATCGATCTGAGCAGAAACGAAATCAAGAGAACCGACCACGGGCTGTTCGCGAGACTGAGGCGACTGAAGCACTTGAACCTCTCCAGGAACCACATCGACGACGTGCCCCGGTTCACGTTCGCCGATCTGGAGAACCTCGAGGTGCTCGACGTGTCTCACAACAGGCTGCAAGTTATACCATTCCAGGTCTTCGGGCCGATGATTAGATTACAGTATTTGGATATATCTTATAATAAACTCGCGACTTTCTTAGATTACTATTTTAAACCCAACCGCCAACTGAAAACACTGTTCCTAAACAACAATAGCCTAGTCAAAATTACTCCTAACGCTCTAGTCAACCTCGAGGAGTTGGAGACGCTGGATATATCTAGCAACAAATTAGATTATTTACATAAGTCTCTATTCGATACGTTAGAACAGCTGCGGGACCTCGACCTGAGCTACAACAACTTACTAAACATATCACAGGATGCTTTTAAAAACCTCAAGAAACTAACGACGCTGAATATAGGCGGTAACAGACTGAAAGTGATGCCCTCGATGCTCTTCCAACATAACGAAAACTTGTTAACAATCTACCTCGATCACACGGAAATAGCCGTCTTACAGAACACTAATTTTAAGAACTTACACAACCTCCGGCGACTGTACATACGGAACAACAGCGTGCTTCGGGAGATAGAGCCTTTCGTGCTGCTGGACACGCCGGCGCTGACTCATTTGGACATTAGCGGAAATGCACTGACGTACTTGCCGCTGTCTTTGAAGAATCTAGAAAATTTAGAAGAGTTGAGAATAGGTGGCAATCCCTGGGCTTGTGACTGCAGAATGGCCTGGTTCGTCAGCTGGGTGGAGAAGCGAAAAGAGATAGTGAAATCAGACCTAAGCTGTCGACTGACGTATCCAAACGACATGCTGACCATCTTGAACAACACCAACTGCAAACCTCCCGTGCTGATCGAGAGCAGTCCACTGAGTCTTCACAGGCTGCAGACCGATGCGAAACTTCAGTGTATATTTGATGGGAATCCATTGCCTTCCATTACATGGATCACTCCGACGCGAGACGTCTACCACTGGAACCCGGAGCCGTCGCAGCCGGACATATTCCACAAGCACGGAATCGCGCACGATCAGTATTATCGCCCCATAGATTACAGCAAGTCGCGAGTGAAGATCCACGAGACGGACGGATCTCTATTTATAACTGACATTCACAGGCAGGACAGTGGAACGTATATATGCTTGGCGTCGAATCCTTCGGGCAATGTCACTGTGGAGGTTGTCCTGAACATAGATCCTATGACAATGTTCGAGATAAAGATGTACAGTTTGCTCTGTGGAGGGATTTGTGCAGCCGCTTTTCTGGGCCTCACTTTGCTAGTGCAGGCTTTACGTCACATATTCTACAGGTTGGTCAATCAAACATATCATACCTACCCATCTATTGTCACTATATTTTGCATAACAATAATGTAAAATCTTCGTTTTTAGGTTCCGTCTTCTGGAGACGTGCTGCAGTTGCTGCACGTGTGTCAATCGGGACGCACCTCGCTCTAGACAAATCTATCACATGCTCGAAAACATAGAGCATTACAAGCGGATGCAATTGGAAAAATTAAGAGAGAACTACGCAATTCAGGTAACTTTCACTTAGGTTCTTTATTGATATGTAAATTTTTATTACTCTTATTACATCATCGTAATAATATGAATTTCGTTATTGACCATAATATCATGTTGTAAAATTCTACGTAAAGTGAGGCCTCAACGTCTTAAACGTTGTTCGAAAGTCGTTTAGTTATACTATGTGTCTTTTTCTTTTGATAGCCAAATGTCTAACGAGACAAAGGATCTATTGCAAATAGAGATAAAGCATCAAATTATTGAATGTAAACACTGCTTGTTCTATTCGTAGGTGCATCGAATCAAAGACAACTGCACGCAGCAAATGGACTGGATTCAGAGCAGTTACTCAACACAGGCAGCTCACTTGCGCAACATTCGAGACATAGGCTCTAACCATTTGACTTCTATGAAAGATCAATACCACGATCAGGTGTGTACAGTAGTGATAATTAGATTATTTTATAGAATGACTATATAGTTGCTATGTTGCTATAACACGTGAGGAATGAAATATCTTAGTCTTAATTACACAGTTTGCTGATAACACATAGTTCTCTGTCGGATACCAAATAGTCTTTAGAACTGAACTTCTAATGCTTACATAGAGATCAATGCCGTTAGTAGATTTAATTGTGAAAATATACGTATTATCGTCATCTTTAATAGCTTACGCAAATATTTTTTGACTCAATGAGTATTTAACAAAAAAAACTTGTTTTGATATTATAGTCGGTCAGATAGCAGTGATAGTTTTGCCTAAGTTTTGCGGGTAGAAAATGTGTTTGTAAAATATCTAGACACGTTAAATATTAATAAGAATCTTTTTAAAAAATTCTGGCAGATAGCAGTCAAAGATACGAGTAGGCATATAGGTATTAGGTTTTGGGAGCATCTATCAGAAAAAGCATTTTTAGCATAAATATGTCTCGTTACTGATAACGTAAGCAAAAATGATACATCTTTGTTAACACCGTTTGTTTACGCAGGTGAAACGCGTTCGCGAATACTCCACCTCGCAACTGAATTGGGTGCGAGAAAACTACGTGTTCCAACGAAACAAAATAAGAAAATTCAGCGCGCACCAGATACTGAGACTGAGGGAGTCTTATAAATATCAGCAGCAGACGCTGAACAAAGTGTTGGAGAACCTACCCAGCCTGTACTTCGAGAATTGTCGGAGCGGATCCTGCGGCAGGAGCGACTCCATGCCCTTCGACCCCGACGTCGAAGTGATAGACATGTACCTCAAAACGAAGATCGATAAGCTGGCCAAGCTCCCCAACCCCGACGACGAGAGTAGGATATCGATATACTACACGCCGACGGAACGCTCGCTCAACTCGAGGCGCAGCTCTCCCGTGATGTTACCCGACGGGATCCACATAAACATGATCGAGAGGAGCGGGCCGCCGAAGCTGCTCGCGATGATCAAACCGATGCAACCGGCGCCGCCGCCCACGGTGGAAGTGCACACGCCCGTCTCCGGCTCCCACTCGCCGTCCAGAAAGCCGAAATACAAGGAAGAATCTAAACCTTCCAGCGAGCCTCTGTTGGGACATCGGGAAGAGCGGCTGGCGCGACGCAAGTTGAACCTGGCCGCGAGTGTCAGTTCGCCGGAACTATGCCGGGAAGTGGAAAAGGACGAGACGATAGTGCAGGACAGGGACAGAGCTCGAGTGCTGCTCGCGGTGGAGTTGGCGCAGCCGGAGTGCAAGGTGCGGCACGCGGCGGGACAGCTGGTGTGCGGCGAGTGCGCGCGGCTGTGCGAGAATACGCCCTTGTAGTACAGGCTTTTGACGCGCGTGTTCAAGATCTACGCGCTCGGGCCCGGGCCCGGTCGATCGGAGGACATACAGCTGAGCGATTACAAGGAGTCGCCTTCCTACGTGTGAGTTATTCGTGGACCCATCGTTTGGGGACTTACGTAGACATCTTCATGTGTGAGATATTGTGAGTAAACTCGGGCCCGGGCCCTAAAGGACATGCGGCTGGTTCCAGGAGTCGCCTCGTAGTTAATAACCGTCTTGCCCGGTCCTAGTGGCCGATCAATTAACTTAACTAAAGGAACTAACGGTCGAGTGTCCGAACCGCTTGTACTAAGTAAGCTGTGATAGTCTAGGTTGGGATAAACAAATGCGTACGTGCAGTTTTAGGCAATTTATTCGTTTCTCCTAGTGGTAGGTTAAGGGGAATTGATGCGATCTGTTCGTGTAGTGATACCTGTTAAGTGTCTCTGTGGGTATTCAATATTCATCTCTGTAAATAGTCGTCTGCTCGTTTCTCAATCGTTATTATGTTTTCTTTTTTCCATTTTGATGTATTTTTAGGGTTTAAACTCTTAGAGCGTTATGCATTTTGTATTTGTTCGTCTTAAAAGTGAAACAATGAGTAGTTTAATGCGAGGTTTAAGGAAATTGTTACTGTCATTGTTGTAAATTGTTCCGGTTGTTGTAAATTGGTGTATCGTATGTACCAGCTAACCACGCAATCCGTACCAGCCCACAACTCATCTTCTACACTTGTCTACATACAAACATTGCATCTCAGTGTCTTCGAAAATAGTGTCTTCCACCAATCAGATTATTGAAGTTCCCGCATATTACCAACAATATCAAGCTTAAGACAAGAGCATTAGGTTCAAAATATTTCTATGCAGTTTTTACTGACTGGTCGAACGCATGCAAGGGATCTTGTTTGCAAATTCTATATTGACTTTAGAAGTTGCTTCCAATAATTCTACTGGTGGAAGAACTGAGTTAGATGCACTTTGGGATTTCATAGTAACATTTTGAGTTATATTAGCAAGAACCTTTGCACCTACAGTCGACGCGTCAAAAGCGTCGGACGCATTTTGTCTTTGTGTGCAATGGTTCACTAACGCTTCATTGTATGAACTGTGCTGTAACGGATCCAACTTTGCTATTTATATATGATACTATGTACACTATATATTTTGTGACCACGCCGTATGTAACGAGTCTTGCAGTGATATGCCAAATGCTACAACAATGAATACATTGTATAATGTTTCATAAAATATAAAAAAATTATACAATTATTGTTGAAAATTTTCTAAATATTATAAAATATGAGAGTAAGCAATCATGAGGAATAAATTATTTTTCAATGTATATACTTTAGTTTTTATTTATTTCTCACACAGAAACTGACGTGAATTTGTTAATTTGATTCAAATTAACGCACAGACCACAGTGAGGACCTATACTTTTCAGTTCGTTTTATTTTGGTTCTATTTAAATATCTCAACAATCTGAATATTATTATTATTTTATAGGAGAAAGTAATTATCTTTAAATCCTCAAGAGGTTGTCATATAGATGAGCTCTTAAAAGTCACTATAGGCAATAGAGTAATAAATCTACTAGTAATTACTTTATTATAATAAATCTGCTAGTAATTACTTTATTATTAGGTATTTCATCTCAATCAAAAAACTATCGTTCTATGTCAAAAATACTCTACTTTAAATGAAATAATAAAATATGCTTAAAATACTTGCAACTGTCAAATAATTTTAAAATAAATATAATTCTATTGGTCATTTATGTATTTGCGTTTCATCAATATCACCTGATGGTAAGTGATTACTCTATAAATGAAACACACAACTCTTTTGGCATAATTTTATTGGAATGTATTTTTAATATCACCGTAACGAAGAAGGCACCTCGATAACATATAAATACGGTAACATATAAATATCAAGGCACAAATATATATAAACATACAAACATTATAACAATATAATTTTTATTACTTACTACTTTTTTTTTAATATTAATAAATAATTGTAGTTAAAAATGTCGGTTCAACGATGCATGTACGAACTATAAAAATATATAATATGTAATTAATATCAATGAAAAATTAGAGATGAGAAGTATTTAAAAGTTTTGAAATATGTAAATAATAAAGTACCGTATATTGAATCTACACATGAATTTTGTCATAAAAAGTAATTCAGCAATTTAATTTCTAAAATAAATTTTAAGTTACAAGTTTTTACAAGCCCGCGTGAATTTCGAGTTTTCACTAATCCCGTGGCAACCATGGATTTTTTTAATATAAAAAAACTAGCCTATGTGTTAATTCAGGTTCTAAGCTTTCTATTATCGTAATTTCAGCCAAATCGATTCAGTACTTGCGGCGTAAAAGAGTAACAAATATCCGCACAACAAAATTTCGCGTTTATAATATTAAATAAGAATAAAATCATTTTACTTTATGTCAACCGGTTATGGCAAAACGGGTGTTTTGTGCCGTAACCTTATTTATGTAAACTTCATCGAAATAAATAAGTCTCATACTGTTTATAAGTTGACTCTTTTGTTAAAATTTAAGATGGCCAGCCGCCATAGAATAAGACTAATAACATACCAACCTTTTCAATCCATATTCTACCTTCAACCTATTTTAAGAAGTCACAATTTTAGCTGGTCAGAATTTTTTTAATTAATTAACATTAGGCACTTGAAAAGGAACATAATATTGTAACTCGTGTTACAGTACTTGTAACAAAACTATTCCGAAACGACTTGACCGTTTTTTTTTATATATTCAGTAGGTCTGAGAATAGGATTTATATCCATTTTCAATACCCTTAGGCCTTAAGAGAAATAATTAATATGGCAAAACAACGTTTGCCGGATCTGCTTGTTATTCAATAAAAAATATTTTTCCAACGGTGTATGCTGAAATATGTCGTGGTTCCAGTGCAATGGCAATTTACGCGACTTGTAAATACCGAGGATACAGAATACCATAGATACAGAATACCTTACGCTACAGAAGGTTCACTCCGCATCAAAATGATTTAAATAAATATCGACTTTAGAGCCAACGAAATAAAGTGCAATTTAGTTCGCAACAGCGAGCGCCTTTTATCTACGTCGTTAACGATGTAGAAGCCGTATTTAAGCGATTTTGAATGAAGTTTTATGCAAAAATTATAAAGACAATTACTTTCAAATTTAGGCGTCATGTATTTTGGGTCTTTAATCTAAAATCGCTAAGAAGCAGAAACACGATTGGATAAAATTTTATCGATAGAAAGTTCTCCCAAAAGTTGCTCCAAAATCTCAGTTTTTCTAGTTTTTATCGGACACTACATTGGATGTAATTGTAATTTTTGTTTCAAAGTGTCGGTAATAATAATATCCAAAAACGCTAAGAAACAGATTTTTGATAACCAGCTTAGTTTTTGAGTAATTAGGTAAAAGGTCGTTTTTCTGTTATATTCTTTCGCGACGCTGCATGTCGCACCTACCAAATCTCCGTGAGAGTGAGAAAGACAAAAATAAATTCAATAAATCCCCTTAATAACCTAAACGTTATGCTCTCGTTCTGTCGCGTTACTTTATCTTCCCTCTAACTCCTTCCGGCTCGCTACAGGAGTCCAGAGGCCGTACCAATCTCTTATAACAGTATTACTGTAATATTGTTTTAAAATTTTCATACTGATATTGTATGAAAATATCAAAAAAATATTACAATAATACTGCTGTAAGAGACGGTAGTACGGCCCCTGATAAAGACGCTGAGCGGTTGAGGCTATGTACTTGTAGCCTTTGTACCTACAGCGCGAGTGAAACCTTCCTGGCAAGAACAACAAAGCACTTACCTTAGCGCCGGTGCGGTTCCACACGAGCACCTTGTGGCCGGAGTTGAGGAGGTTCTTCACGATGCCGCTGCCCATGATGCCGAGCCCGAGGAAGCCGAACTTCATCTGGCTCGCTTTGATGTTCTTCTCCAGGAGGGTCTCCGACACATTCTCCAAATCCAGAGGTGGCGTTTCCTGGATAATTTACGTAGGTTAGTAACACTTTTTATTTTTGGCACCGAATATCTATCTATACCAATATTATAAAGCTGGAGAGTTTGTTTGTTCGAACGCGTTAAGCTCAGGAAATACATCTCCGAAACTGAGGGGAGACGAAATGACTGGTTACTCAAACAGAGCTCCGCTCCGCTTTGGTAGAAACCGGGTCTAAAGTTACGCAAAAATCATGTATGATGGAATTGTTCTCCTCTAAAAATTCTAAAAAAAATCCACGATAGGTACCACATGTATATCTTTGGGACTTTAAAAACCAAAATTCATGCGGGTGAAACCGCGTGCAACATCCTATACATATACAGTGCCGAGTTCCTTGCCAGTTTCTCCAGTTCGAACTGCTTTCCAACCTTAACGGTAGACAGTCATTTCATAAGTGTGTACTATGTGTGAATGAACGTGGCATTATTTAATTTTTTTTAGTAATAATTTATTAATTAAGGGGATTTATTTATTTTTGTCTTTCTCACTCTCACGGCGATTTGGTAGGTGCGACAATATAACAGAAAAACGACCTTTTACCCTAATTACTCAAAAACTAAGCTGGTTATCAAAAATCTGTTTCTTAGCGTTTTTGGATATTATTATTACCGACATTTTAAAACAAAAATTACAATTTCATCCAATGTAGTGTCCGATAAAAACGAGAAAAGACCAAAAATACATGACGTGTAAATTTGAAAGTAATTGTCTTTATAGTTTTTGCATACAACTTCATTCTAAATCGCTTAAATACGGCTTCTACACCGTTAAGAAGTACTTATAGTAAGTAGCCATACTATGATTTATGAGGAACCGGATGCTGACGCCCTCTGACGTCACAGAGGGCCGCCTACATTTGTGGCGTTTTGAAAACACATGACATTTTTTTAGAATATTTCCTTCTATAAGATTTTCAATATTTTTTGATAAAAGTCGTCAATCATATCAAACTACTGATGTTGTCGTTTTAAAATAGCGAATCAAAAAAATGCTAATTTTTTTCAACCGACTTCAAAAAAGGAGGAGGTTCTCAATTCGACTGTATGTTTTTTACCTCATAACATTTGACTGGGTGAATCGATTGCTGAGTATTTTTGACGTGACAACGTCTTATAATTCGATAGAGCCGGCTGCACGCACAAAAAAAAAATTGGTTGCCTGTAAAGTCGGTTTACTGACGATAGTTGAACGTGACAACGTCTTCTTTGTCGCTCGTTCCGCGCTCGCGAGGTAACGCCTGTAACGCCGCATGAGCGAGGTAACGCCGGATGAGTCATGTTTTTTCGTGCGTGCGACCGGCTCTATCGAATTATAAGACGTTGTCACGTCAAAAATTGGTTGCCTGTAAAGTCGGTTTACTGACGATAGTTGAACGTGACAACGTCTTCATTGTCGCTCGTTCCGCGCTCGCGAGGTAACGCCGGTAACGCCGCATGAGCGAGGTAACGCCGGATGAGTCGTTTTTTCGTGAGTGCAACCGGCTCTATCGATTTATAAGACGTTGTCACGTCAAAAAAAATTGGTTGTCTGTAAAGTCGGATAGTTGAACGTGACAACTCTCGCTTGCACTTCAAGCCTTACATGGAGAGAGCCTCAGAGCGAGGTAACGCGAGCGAGGTAACGCCGGATGAGTCATGTTTTGACGTGACAACGTCTTATAAATCGATAGAGCCGGCTGCACGCACAAAAAAACATGACTCATCCGGCGTTACCGGCGTTACCTCGCTCGCGTTACCTTGCTCTGAGGCATTCCATGTAAGGCTTGAAGTGCAAGCGAGAGTTGTCACGTTCAACTATCGTCAGTAAACCGACTTTACAGACAACCAATTTTTTTTTATTAGAAAGCTGACGCTTTCCGTGTAGTCCCATTTTAATTTAGCCCAGTTCCGATAATGGTATCCATGAGGTATCCATGAGAAAACCTTGTCTTAAATTTTTATAGGATGTATTCAACAGTAATTTGATGAGAGTTGAAGTAGGTTTTTTGTTAATTAATTAAGGTATATTATTTGGAAAGCATAATTGGCATTTCCATACGAAACAAATGAAACAAATTTATTGGACACACGAAAAAAAATGTTACATTATACGAACACTCCCTGACTCCCAAACTAGGCAGAAACCCGTGTCTTGGGAGTCAGTTTACACAAATAAACAAACAAACACAACACAAATAAAATATACAAACTAATGTGATATTGTGTCTGCACTTACAGGGCGCAGTATGTTGGAGGGGCGGTGCAGCAGGCTGGACTTCTTGCTGAACGAGTGGTTCAGCATGGTCGGCTTGTCCGCCATGTCCGAGTCGGTGAAAGAGCGGCGGACGCTCTTCACCTTCTTGCGGGGCGTGGGTTTGAGTCCCGCGCTGGACGAACGCTTGACGGGCTTCACCTTTGAACCCAAACGTATCTATAAATATCAACGGTCGATCAGTAAAGGGGTCTGATTGCTATAAAAAGGTATTCATCGTTATCGTAATCGTTCATGCATTCTGCCCCCCGATTGACTGACGTAAATCAGAGAACCAATCAGAGGACAGAATTCATAAATGATTACGAAACAATGAATACGTTTTTCTTACCCAATCCCCCCTGGATTGTGTAAGAAAAACGTATTCATCGTTATCGTAATAATTCGCGAATTCTGGCCTTCGATTGGCTGACGTAAATCAGGGACCCAATCAGCGGGCAGAATTAGTAAACGATAACGATGAACACGTTGTTCTTACACAATCCAGAAGCTGATTGCGTAAAAAACGTATTCATCGTTATCGTAATCGCTCGCGAATTCTGGCCTCCGATCGGCTGACGTAAATCAGGGACCCAATCAGCGGGCAGAATTAGTAAACGATAACGATGAATACGTTGTTCTTACACAATCCAGGAGCTGATTGCGTAAAAAACGTATTCATCGTTATCGTAATCGCTCGCGAATTCTGGCCTCCGATTGGCTGACGTAAATCAGGGACCCAATCAGCGGGCAGAATTAGTAAACGATAACGATGAATACGTTGTTCTTACACAATCCAGGGGCTGATTGCGTAACAAAAACGTATTCATCGCTATCGTAATCGTTCATTTATTCTGCCCCCCCATTGACTGAGAACCAATCAGCGGGCAGAATTCATAAACGATGAATACGTTTTTCTTACACAATCAAGGGGCTGATTGCGTAAAAAACGTATTCATCGTTATCGTAATCGCTCGCGAATTCTGGCCTCCGATTGGCTAACGTAAATCAGGGACCCAATCAGCGGGCAGAATTAGTAAACAATAACGATGAATACGTTTTTCTTACACAATTTAGGGGCTGCTCCGCGATGGGCTGACGAAATCCGAGAACCAATCAGCGGGCAGAATTTTGAAAACAATTAAGACAGCGGTGGGTACGTTTTTCTAACACAATCTAAGTGCAGGGCCGGGCGCGCTGCGAATATCACATCGCTCAATAGACGTATACACAGGACCCGGCGTGCCATGTCGCTAGTTACTGGGGTCAGTTAACCAACCGCAGTATTATCTATGGACCGCGGTCCACGCTACAGATCACTATATTCGTTCGCATGCGAATTTCTACAGGGACAATTTCCGCCATGTTGTGGCGTATTAGCGGGAATTTTGACAGATGCAAACCTAATAACCCAAGTGTAAAATTGCGCAAATGATAGTTTCATCAACAACTTTATATAAAACTAGTAGGGCGCGAGGGGGCGCGGGCCACTTCCCCCCTTTGCATTCCAACTTTTAGTTTCTTCAATATAAATTCCGCCATTTTCTATTTTTTTTCTATCCATCGAATATATCTTTGGTTCCTGATCACCTCTTGTCAAAAAACTGTTCTTCCATCTTTAATACTTTCCGAGGCAACGGCGAAATTCTTTTGGCGGCCATTTTGAATCCGCCATTTTGAATTTTTTTTTCAGCTCACTGGCAATTGGATGACGTTACAAATGACATTTGGTCGAGCACCCCCCACCTATCTTCAATATCCTGGTCGTGCTCTTCACCCGTCATCAGCTCTCTCCATATTTTTGTTCTTAATGATTTTTTCCCCTCTATATGATGCCATCCTTGAAAAATTTTTTCATACAAAATTGTTCAGGAGAGGTGATCAATCAGTCAGTGGCCAATCAGCACGAACAGCTATAATATACTTGACATAGTAAAAATCTTTGCTACGTGTCTAGCATTGAAAATTAATTTGAGATTTGTGAATTTCGTACTAATTCCTTAACATCAGGTTTCCAATTAACATATATTTCTTATTAGTGCGAACACAACTAATGGTAGCATGCAATCAACTGTCGACTCTATTACCTTGGGAGTAGAACTCTTTTTCTTCACCTCCGGCGTAGCGGCATCTGCATCGTCAGTCGCCGGCTTTTCTTCAGAGCCCTCTTCATCCTTGATATCGCTCTTGAGCTTGTCAAACTCTTCCTCGGGATTACGGACGTGCTCGTCCAAATCGCCGAAATTCTACGGTAAAAAAACTCGAATGAAAAGGGATTCTTTAACAAAATGTAATAAACACTAACTTCTACTACTAGATTCCATATTATCAAGGGAGTTCGCAAAAAATAACATGTCCGCCATCTTGGGGCGTCCGCCATTTTGAACTGAGAATGACGTCACTTTAGGCTGTCAGTCCACCGCAGCGGAGCCGAGAAACGGAGAAATATTAACCAATAGGGTTGCACAAAATCAGAGGAGCGGGGAATGTTATTAACACTTACTTCTACTACTAGATTCCATATTATCAAGGGAGCTCGCAAAAAATAACAAGTCCGCCATCTTGGGGCGTCCGCCATTTTGAACTGAGAATGACGTCACTTTAGGCTGTCAGTCTACCGCAGCGGAGCGAGGCCGCGAAGCCGAGAAACGGAGAAATATTGCACAAAATCAGAGGAGCGGGGAATTTGTTCAATCATATTAGTTATTATTTCTCCGTTTCTCGGCTCCGCTGCCTCGATCCACTGCGGTGGACTGGCAGGCAGCCCAAAACTATAAGCATTGTCATCCGAACTAAATGTTTATGCAAAATTTTATTTCAATCGGTCGTGGATAGCTGCTTTAAAATTCAGTTTCTTTTGACTCAAACATTGCAATTTGCAAGTTACAATATAGGTAGGTATTATAGGTAATCATACTGCGCATTGTAGTATCTATGCCATTATCGTAGCCACCGGATTGTATAGGAAATAAATCCAAATCAATGTACAACTTAAGTATGTTTCTACCCGACCCAAAATGGGAGATACATGTCCTGTATGACGTAACTTCTAACTTGATTTGAGCCACTGCCTTCTTGAATGTGGTGGTCTTGCAGGATTTGATCATACTCCTGGTAAAGCTGGATGTTTCCACTCTTGGCAATGATCACATAGCTAGGTGTTCACTACTAACCTCTGGATGCTCAATGTACTCTTCGATCTGAGCCACAGCCTCCTTGAATGCGATGGTCTTGCAGGACTGGATCTTACTCCTGGTACAGCTGGATGTTTCCACTCTTGGCAATTATCACATAGCTGGATATTCACTACTAACCTCTGGAAGCTCAATGTACTCCTCGATCTGAGCCACTGCCTCCTTGAATTCGTCGGTCTTGCAGGACTTTATCATACTCCTGGTACAGCTGGATGTTTCCACCCTTGGCAATGATCACATAGCTAGGTGTTCACTACTAACCTCGGGATGCTCAATGTACTCCTCGATCTGAGCCACTGCCTCCTTGAATGCGATGGTCTTGCAGGACTTTACCATACTCCTGGTACAGCTGGATGTTTCCACTCTTGGCAATGATCACATAGCTAGGTGTTCACTACTAACCTCAGGATGCTCAATGTACTCCTCGATCTGAGCCACTGCCTCCTTGAATGCGATGGTCTTGCAGGACTGGATTATACTCCTGGTACAGCTGGATGTTTCCACTCTTGGCAGTGATCACATAGCTAGGTGTTCACTACTAACCTCGGGATGCTCAATGTACTCCTCGATCTGAGCCACTGCCTCCTTGAATGCGATGGTCTTGCAGGACTGGATCATACTCCTGGTACAGCTGGATGTTTCCACACACTTTTGGCACCGATCACATTGCTAGGTGTCCACTACTAACCTCGGGATGCTCAATGTACTCCTCTATCTGTGCCACTGCCTCCTTGAATGCGATGGTCTTGCTAGACTTGATCAGTTGCTCCTTGTGCTCCTGGTACGGCTTGATATTGTGTTCCTCAATCCATGCACTGTTGACAAGGACCTTTATGTAGGTATAGTTAATTTTTTTTAGCAGATAATAAACAGGCAGCTTTTTGATGAACAGAATGCAATGTAACGTACAAGGTTGAACAGGAGCTACGGAAGAGAATGGGAGAGGAGTAATGAAAAGCTCTTCAAATAATAATGTTTTCAAATGGTTTTATGATGCCTGGAGGTAGATAGTATCTCTCTTTTACCAGATACTTTTGCATTTGGATTACCAGTACCTCTCGATTCCGTTTTGATGACTTCCACAATCAGATTGTGTGTGTGTGTGTGCATGCGTGTGTGTGTATGTGTGTGTTGCGTGCGTGTGTGTTGCGTGCGTGTGTGTGTGTTGCGTGCGTGCGTGTGTGTGTTGCGTGCGTGCGTGCGTGTGTGTGTGTGCGTGCGTGTGTGTGTTGCGTGCGTGCGTGTGTGTGTGTGTGTGTGTGTGTGTGTAAAAAAACACATTGAGCATTTTTTTTAATTTTAACAACTATCATTCTCTGTGAGTGATAGAAAGATCCGCACAACTATGACTACCCATCGCATGCGCCACCCGAAAGCGTCTGTCATGAGGCTGTATATCCCACCAAAGTGTGGTGGTCGAGATATCCAGCCTCAGGGCATACTTTGAGACGAAAAGGGAGTCTACAGTGCATCGGGAAGTCATAGAATGTGATAAAGGACTTACCCTCGCATTTTTATTCTGGTTCTTTTGCGGATTTCAGAAACGTGAAATTTCCAAAAGAACCAGAATGACTTGAAGAGATTGTTCAATAGCTCAACGTGTCCAAAACTAAAGTGGCAATGGGCGCGGGTCAAAATAATAACTGCAACATTATTGCTTTCATAGTAGATGGTACAGCCCCAGTACTTTGAGTGTTATGCCAGTATAGTGGACAAACAGCCTTATTGTTGAAGTTATTTGTGGGTAGGACAGATTAATTTGTTTTGCTGTAATCCGCTACTTGAAAAGATTCTGTGTGGTACAATATGCAGGAACACTGCCCACATGAAACACCACACACAATTTTCCAACACTTTCTTCGACGCACGTTTCGTCCCGAACCGGAGATGTTGACTTCACAATGCGAAATCGTAGAGTATTGTACCACACAGAATCTTTTCAAGTAGCGGATTACAGCAAAACAAATTAATCTGTCCTGCTAATTATGGATTTCCGCAAAATAACGCCTGCTTCCATTCATTATTTGTGGGGTATTTTGTTGGACATTCTAGTTCAAATCAGATTCAGATTAAGTGGTTTGTTGTTTTCCTATTTTGGTGTAAGGCTATTTCTGTAATGTAGATCTGACTAGAATTTAATTTTCGAATTGGGATAAGCTCCCAGGTATATAAAATGTCCCTAATCATCCCCTTGTGTTGTTTATAACTTGCCTACAAATTCTCATCAAAATTGTACCAGACTATTACGACAATTCTTCTTATTGGGCTTAACAAAATATTTATACTTACTACTTAGACATAACTAAAAATAGTGCTACCGTTTTCAAACTGTATCACATGGAAACGATTCAGATTAAGTGGTTTGTTGTTTTCCTATTTTGGTGTAAGGCTATTTCTGTAATGTAGATCTGACTAGAATTTAATTTTCGAATTCCTGTGGGATAAGCTCCCAAGTATATAAAATGTCCCTAATCGTCCCCTTGTGTTGTTTAAAACTTACCTACAAAGTTTCATCAAAATTGTCCCAGACTATTGCGACAGTTCCTCTTATTGGGCTTTACAAAATATTTATACTACTTTGACATAACTAAAAATAGGGCTACCGTTTTCAAACTGTATCACATGGAAAGAAAAGGACTATTTTTAGATGCATCAGATAGCTAAGAGAATTTCAAACCTGAGTAAGTAAAAATGTTACACTCCCCACTTAAAAGATATAACATGATGAGTTATTCTATTAAGTACACTAAATAATAAACTTGTATAAAATAATTCAATCTTTGTACTAATATTAATATTTTATAATAGAGGAAGCTACGATGGTGTACAGATTAAAGTTGGTTATTTTATCCTTTAAACTTATGTTTAACTACTCGTCTGGATACAGATTTTCCAATCTAAAAGTGTATGCCCCTCCATGTGTTTACCCTTACATGTTGACAGAATATTGCAGTGGAGGGGCATTCATTTTAGAACTATCTATACTTACATCTTTTTTTTAATCAGGTCATTTCACACATCGCAATGTAGCTCCAAAGTAAGCGATAGCTTGTTTTACAGATACTAGATGACCGATAAATGTACATAATATTTGATATACCTACATAAATGCAATATATTAAAAAAAAACACCCAGACACGTGAAAATATTCATGTTCTTTACACAAATATTTCCCAGTTTTGGGAATCAAACAAGGTAGGTTTGCTACCGCTGCATAATTTGGTCATCGTCATGTCTGGGTCAGGTCTGCTAAGGACCCATTCTGGAATTTAATTGGGTAGCTTTTTTCCATACTCACTAGTTATTAGTGCCAAAGAAATAAATGCACTGGATGTTAGTTGCTTTCTTGAGAGGTTTCAGCTCAGGAGTGGGGACAGCCACCTGGAACAGAAAAGTGGCTTATATAATAGCTTCATGTCTATGATAGTCCAGTGGTTCAAACCTGGCTCCTAGCAAGGGATCCAAGGTTCAATTTTTCAAAGGCTCAGTATGAAACTACATTGAATTATGAAGGTTTTAAATTTTCTAAAAACTACATTAAATTTTAAGGAAATCTACATGTATGATTTGTCCTAAATGATTTTAATTGAGGAGGCAACCCACACTTGGCCAGTAGCTATGCCTCTCTTCTTTCTGAGAGACCTGTGGCAGTGAACCGAAAAAAAGAGGTTGAGACTACCTGTCTCTTTTTTTCACACCACTTCTATTAATATAAAGAAAGAGACAGAAATATGAGATAACTTAAAACTGTTTTTTTATAGGTTTTGTTTACATACAATAAAACAAGATACATATAAATTTAGGATGTTTACAGTGGACTACTAACTAATAACGTAATACTTGGGTTCATGGGACTTTAATACAAGCGGCTAATAGCGTCCAATTTGGCTCACCCGAAAGTTCCCGCTCATTAAAGAAATTTGAAAAAAAAATGTCGCAAAACTTTATACGGGTTAAAAAGATCAAGTTAAGAGTGAAGTACAAGATTTTTGTCCATAAAAACTCAATATACTCAGCATTTTTAACGTTAAAATAGCTTAACGTAAAGACTTACCCGGCCGGGCCAAGGGCTGAACCCCTTCATTTTAGCCCTGAAACAACAAGAGGTAAGGAAAATTATATTCCGGGCATTATCTAATACACGTTTTCAACATTTTACAGTTAGTTTTAGCAACATACCAAACTAAATCACCAAGTTTGTATGCGACAGACATGACGTACGTGCACTACTCTCCAATTTCCACGGGGAACTGAATCAGAAACAATATAGAGTCAAGACCAACATAAACTTTTCCGCGTCAGTTCTGTGTGTCTATGATTCCAACTTACAATAATTGTGGTAGGTAGATATTTAATATGTATGAAATAAAAGCTTTTAAAATAAAATTTGTTTTATTTTTATTATGACAAAAATGAAATAATTTTTGGATACCTACTCAAAGGATTTTATGTACCACCTCGAAGACCATACTTTAAACCTAAACATTTGCGTCCATATTTGACTGATGTTTTATCTGTACTGTTATTTTTTTTATTCTACTTATCGTCTTGATTCCTGTCTTTTGGATTTTTGATATTGCTAGAAATAATATTTTCCCAAAACTATGGGAGATATTTATGTAATCATCATAATCATCATTTGTATCTGCAGTCTTAGTATAATATAGCCTGATATTTTATGAGATTTTTTCTATCTCTATACATCATTTATTCTTTTAATCATACTTTCTATACTAAATTATAACAGTAAAAGTTTATACTAACACAGCAGCGTCTGCTTTTGCATAATATTCGCATTCTCATCGTTATTTTGATACTTGCAGAGATTTTCTTTCAATTACTTTGAAATATAGGCTTTTTGTGTGATGTATTTATTTATAGGATTTTGTTAGAGGTTATATGTTAAATATCTAATGTTACGCCAGCCACACAGCCTGGGCCAATAGCACTGCGCACCGCCACCTGCCAGCCAATCACAGCAAGCCTACATTGTGCCATAGCCTGCCAGCCAACCACGGTCACCCATGCCACCTCAGCCGCCGAATGTGACCGAGCCAAACCGTAGCCAACCGAAGCCACTAGCCGCCCTTCCACTATTCAGTTAGTGGGAAGTTGGCTATAAATATGACTGCGAGTTCATTTTACCGGTCTTAGTCAGTCTTTTGTGAGATCGCGTAAGTGCAGTAAAGTTATCACGAAAGTTAGTGCCATAATAGATGCAGTAGTGTTTCACTGTTTAATAGCTGCTAAGTGTAATTGATTCAGTATTAACGTTTAATTCGGTGTTTAAATACGCATGAGTTTATACTTGTAAGGTGAATTCGCATTAAATAATCCGTGTGATATCGCCGTCTTGCATTTTATTTATGCCTTCTGTCACACTAATAAATAAATAAATAAAATAAAATAGCCTTTATTTCACTGAAAAGTTTATTCAGAAACAGTATGGATTAATTATTATAATACTACTTAGTACAAACTTAGTTTTGTTTTTTAATTACAAGATACCTATATTTCACCATTGATTGCAAATATACAGTTACAATGTTTAAAGTTACAATGTTTACGCTACAAATGTCAGTAACAATGTTTTACAGTTACGTATTGTTTTAAGTTACAATGTTTTGCGCTTATGGCGCAGTGACACCACTATATTAACAGATTAGAAAATACTTACGAGATACTTACGAGTTACGTCACCATCGCTCCGGCCAGCCGTCGTCCAGTATATTACCTTACCGTAATAGAACAAACCACACCACCGTACCAGACCTGATTATCACGGGACACCAGGAATAGGAAGGAACAAGGGAAATAAAACAACACCATAATATTTTATTGAAGAACATCAGAGAGAAATGAAACTACGCACCGAGAACAGAATATTTATTTTCCTACCTTACTGGTTGATTGCATTGATCATTGGTATCGTTACGATAGCATTAAGAACACTATAATTTGATGGTTGCCGGATACTGATACCGCAACACGAGGACGCACTTCAGCACTGAAAAGAAAGAGCACTGCAGCCGCAACAAATCGAGGATATTCTCCACCACAGCGTGTTTCTCACTGTACGTCCGTTCACCACCGCGCGCACGAAGACTGAAGCCGGTGCGGCCGTTTCCAGCGAGTTTTATTCAGCGCGGCTGCCGCGTCGCCGTGGGCCACGCCTCTCGTCCCGGACTTGCGCACGCGCACTGCACTCGTACTTTGTCATCTATTTCTTGCAAACACTCGTAATTCTATTGTATCTTTCTTACATTCTATTGACTGTTACTAACATTTCACTCGTTTTAATTACTAACACTGACGATATAATTTGTAAATAAATTAGGCTAAGGAAATTGCAATAAACGAGTAGCGAGTAGCTACAATATGAAAAACCGAGAGTTTCACTCCAACTGCTCCCACTACAGTTAGCAACCCGCTACACGCTACAATGTTATTAACAATATATTTTTACAGTTAAAATGTTTCAGTCTCACTGTTAAATATATATACTACTTTAAATTAGTTTGGTTTAAAGATTTTGCACAAAAGAATCGGCCACAATATTTTGGGTATTAAAATTTTGAGAATGACAACATTCAATCAAGTCAAAATAAATATATCGCCGTCACTGTCACATTTGAAGTCTGCCCAACAACAGTCTATGATTTGATCTATGATTTGAAAAACACGAAAAGGCAGTCGCGGACGCAGAGTGAAGGTTACCAAGCGCCAAATTTTAATTGAAAATAATGCATTTTATTTGAAAACCAATAAGTTTTCTGCAAAAATGTCCAAACGATACATATTTCCTCAACAGTACGGCGAAAGGAAAAAGGCCAAACTAGATGTAACTGTGTCCGACCATAATTTTCCAGTGAGTCAAAACAGCGGGACTGATAAAGGTATTTGATTTTTTTATTTTTTGTCGGACTTTGTAAGTTTAATATAAATATAATACTACCATTAATCTGTAATGATCATCGCCTAAAGACTAACTACATCAGTATTGGCTAAAATATGGAAACAAAGTCCTATTCCATACTTGTTAATTCATACTATGTTTTTCTCCAGATGGAGACCAAGATAACGCCTGGGGCGACGATAAAGACGACGAAATCTTACTCCTCGCCAGTCAAGTGTGCGAAGATGCGTATAACGACCATAATTTAAGCGAAATACCAAACTACAGCATATGTATGCAACCATCAACCACGAGCACACAATACTTCGAACCGGTACCGAGCACTTCAAAATCATCGTTCACCTTCAAAAAACCGATTTCAAGCCCCATGAACATGGTCACAACGAAGTTAAAAGACAAATGCGAGAGGATATCCTCCCCTTTGCCCGGGATGTCCAAAGTGTGTAACGCAAATGGAATCAATGTCAGCGATGACATCATAATAAACGAAAATAAAAGCAAACAAGATCCTGATCACATCTACAGACAATTGGTGAAGCTGCAGGAGGAAAACGCCAAGCTGAAGTTGGAAAATGGACAGTTGTTGGAAAAATGTGTTACTAAAGAAGGTAATATTTTATATTAATACTTCTATATTGATACTTGATAAGATATTATAGAGGCAAGAAGTAATGGAGAGAGCTATATACAGAGAATTCGAAATTGGACCTCCAGCTGTTGAAATCTGGGACATAAAACTCAAAATCAAAATATCTTTATTTCACATAGGCCTAATAGGCCTAATGTACAGGCTCTTGTAAAACGTCAATATTATGATATTTGTTTTTTTTTTTTATATTTACAATAAAACTTATCACTAGCTTATTCTAATTACTATACAAGTCTTGCCCGCGTGGAATGGTGGCAAGAATACTGGCTGCATTTCCGCGTTGAACAGCTAGGCTGATATGTTGTGCAAAAAATGAACCAGCCCTTCTGTCACCAATTGAGGTTATTAAACGCGGGGAAAGCTCTGGAATGAATTTTTTGGCACTATGACTCCATGGCCCCAGGGTATCCACGGCAAACGGGACAAATATGTAACTCTGTAATAGAGAGGCATATTTGCGACGCTTACCTGATTCAGCAGTTTCAGCTGAGATTTGTTGCATATAATATATGGTGATGGTTCTTGTGTAAGTGATTGCTCTTGGAAGTTATATTAATACTATGAATCCCTGTATAGATATTTCAATCTACAAAGACGCGCCCCACTTCGTCAAATAGATATGGAGTTTGACAGAGAGGAGCACATCATCATGGATTAAAATATCTATAATCCGGCCCTTTTCTAATCTGACACCTCCTGTAATTCAACATGCACATAACTGTTTGAAATACACAAACAAAATCTTCACTTAGGCATTGCATGATTGATGATGATTGCACCTAGTTAGTGAAGTAATCTTATTTAATTAAGCAAGCAATTCTTATATGTATAACTTCAAGTTCATAGAATGCATATCCTAAAGCAAACAGCTAGTTAAGCAAGGATTGTTATTAGGTAGATGATGGTTGTTTAAGGGAATTTATTGAATTTATTTTTGTCTTTCTCACTGTCACGGATAGGTTGGTAAGTGCGACATGCAGCGTCGCGGAAGAATATAACAGAAAAACGACCTTTTATCTAATTACTCAAAAACTAAGCCAGTAATCTAAAATCTGTTTCTCAGCGTTTTTGGACATTATTATTATCGACACTTTAAAACAAAAATTACAATTCCATCCTATGTAGTTTCCGATAAAAACTAGAAAAACTGAGATCTTGGAGCAATTTTTGGGAGAACTTTCTATGGAGAAAATTTTATCCAATCGTGTTTCTGCTTCTTAGCGATTTTAGATTAAATACCCTTAATACATGACGTTTAAATTTGAAAGTAATTGTTTTTATAGTTTTTAAGTAAAACTTCATTCAAAATCACTTAAATACCGCTTCTACGCTGTTAAAGGTGAGGCATCGATACTGCGCAGTCAACTGAAGAACTCTCAGATAGCAGCGGACAATGCTCGACTGGACAAGATGAAGACACAGGAGAGAGTCCAGATGGAGTGGTCGGACAAACTCACAGCTGCCAATAAGCAGATGCACGAATTGAGAACACAACTTGATTTTAAGGTATGTATGTAACTTTCTGTCTATAGGTAAACCGCTATAAACTTGACCCTCCTGATGGTCTGCGGGACGAATAGCGGGAGCCGCTCAACCAATCAGCGAGTCTGTAGTTGTAGGTTGGCAGCGCTGACGTATCGTTATAGCCAATCACATCACCCGCCCCGCGTCCTGCAGACCATCAGGAGGGTCAAGTTTATAGCGGTTTACCTATAGTGCTACATTACTGGTTGCAACATATCCCTGCACGCAGTGCAATAAAACAGGAATTCATCTTGTGTGTAAAGCCTCTTAGTGTCTCAAAGAGACTTTTCTAAACCTAAACTATTTTGTTTTTATAGAATAACATAATAGTATAGGTTCATAAAAGTCTATACCATAGGGTAAGGTCCCATGTGTGTGTGAGAAGTACAGTGTTATACAAAAGCTGAGCATGATTTTTGGTTTTCACAAATCCTATAGGAAACTTAGATTTTTCATGGATTAAGAAATACATGTGGTAATGCAAGATGTAATCTATGTCCAATATGTCCATTCCAAATTTCAACCAAATTGGTTCAGTAGCTGCAGCGTGAAGGAGGTATTTCTCTATACAAATTTTGGACATCCTTACAGGGTGAGTTTTGAAAAATTCTTTCTTAGTGCACCCCTAGACCTTATATAGAACCTGTGCCAAATTTAGAGTCTATAGACTTGCGTTAAAATGTTAGTAACCAATCTGTAATTCAGTTAGTTTCTTCTTATATATACAGTTAATAATAAAATGCTATTGGACCGTAGTGCCATCAGGCCCCTGTAAATTAAAATAGACTACAGTCAAATAGACAGGAGATATCCTATACCTTTAAACGAGCAATTCTTGTATATATCTCGGAAATGGCTCGAAGGATTTTCATGAAATTTAGTATACAAAGGGTTTTGGGGGCGATAAATTGATCTAGCTAGGATTCATTTTTAGAAAATGTCGTATTAAAAAATTTATATATAAATCTATACCTGACATCTATTGGCGGTAGAGTAAAACTATTACAGCAAACTCCTGCTGCCATCTATTGGTAAGTAGCTGTAATACTACCGAGCACAGCTCGGTCACTCAACTAGTAATATTTATGTGCCCTGTTTTTTTTTCAGAACTTGGAAATAATAAGCATGAAAGAAAAGTGTAAGATGCTGGAATCCAACAAAGTGAAACTCACACAAGTGACTGTGGCTGCAAATGACATATCTATGAGGTAATTGATAGTACTTTACTACAGTGACCTGCAAAAGAGGCATTGACGGATGGTGTAGTGTGGCCGAGGCGAAGCCGAGGCACACATACGTAAGTACGTAAGTCGGTGCCCAACATGTACATTAAATCAAAGCCAGCATTAAAGTGTTTATTTGTTTTTGCCAAAATGCTTTTGAGCTTCTAGATCCTTTTATTGAAAAACTTTTAAAAGCTTTTTTATTTCTATGGATATTAAAAATTCACACCAAATATTTGACTTCTACTCTGTGTAATTGAGTGTAAATTGAGCAGATTTACATAGTAATTTTGATGATTTTTTTTCTATTAGAAAGCTGACACTTTGTCGTCCCTTATCAATTTAGTCCAGCAGTTCTGATAATGGTATCCATGACAAAACCATATAAGCCTTAAATTTTTAATTGGAATGGATGTATTCAACAGTAGTTTGATGAGAGTTGAAGTCGGTATTTTGTTAATTAATTAACGTAAATCTTTGTCCATTAACGGCGTAGAAGCAGTATTTAAGCGATTTTGAATGAAGTTTTATTCAAAAACTATAAAGACATTTACTTTCAAATTTACACGTCATGTATTTTGGGTCTTTAATCTAAAATGCAACAAACCTAAGAATCTAAGAAGCAGAAACACGATTAGGTAAAATAATCTCGATAGAAAGTTCTCCCAAAAGTTGCTCCAAAATCTCAGTTTTTCTACTTTTTATCGGAAACTACATTGGATGTAATTGTAATTTTTGTTTTAAAGTGTCGGTAACAATAATGTCCAAAAACGCTGAGAAACAGATTTTTGATAACTGGCTTAGTTTTGAGTAAGGTAAAAGGTGATTTTTCTCTTATATTCTTACGCGACGCTGCATGTCGCACCTACCAAATCTCCGTGAGAGTGAGAAAGACAAAAATAAATTCAATAAATCCCCTTAATGGCAAACATTTCATTGTAATTAGACATCCTGTAAAAGTTGTTAAGAATCTTGTATGTGTCAATAAGGTCGCCTCTTTCTCGCCTATGCTAGAGAGTGCTGAGACTTTTAAGCCTTTGTTAATATGAAAGGTTTTTCAGTCGAAGTCGGTTTTTTGTTAATTAATTAACGTATATTTTTGTCTATTAATTCCAGTCAAAGGCATAACAGCAGCAGTCAAAGATACCACAACAGCAGCAGTCACAGACACAACAACAACAGCTTCGCGGGCAATGAGGTCACTCCGCAGCATCGGAAAGTGAAGACGGCAGCGAGCGCCGTGCAAACTGAGCTACACTCACACTACATAAAACTTGCCATACCGCTCAGAGAAGGTTTTTTTTTATATACTATATAGGCTAGCGCTTGACTGTGATCACACCTGATGGAAAGTGATGATACAGTCTAAGGTGGAACGCGCTTGCCTAGAAGATGCCTATTCACTCTTGATTTGAAGGCACCCGGGTTGTAAGTGGCGGGAAAGACACTGCCTGGGAGTGTATTTGCAGTGTATACCAGGCCTTTGCAGTGCGTATCAGGAACGAGGAATCAAACCGCTTCGTACGCGTCTTTGGTACGTCGACAAGGTGAATACTTGTGCGTCCTTACTATCTTTTTCATTTTGAATCCCGGATAGCACTGCCAGGCCAGAGGGCACTAGACAAGTGGCATTTTATTAGCGATATCACGTATAGAATGCCAAAAATGTACGAGATTGACATTAGCTAACGCTATGTTATAACTTATAGCGTTAACCGTCTTCGATCCCATACACTTTGGACTTTTCTATTCGCGACAACGCTAATAGAATGTCACTTTGTCTACAGGCGCTGGTCTACTTATCACGTGATCGAAGAAACTACGGTAGCCGTCTCGACTCTCGACGTACTAATTTCAGACAGCCGCCGCGCGCCGGCTACTTTGCCTGCGTCACAGAACACTTAATAGTACCAGAAGTTCCACTCCACACGATTATTTAAAGAAATAGCGACTCTAGCGCTGACATAAAAAAAAAATTGGTTGCCTGTAAAGTCGGTATACGGGCGAAAGTTTTACGTGACAACGACTTTGAGTGGTAAAATAATCTTAATGTGAATATTCATTCGTATAGTAGGAAGAAGGATGAAATGCCTTTCACTTTTTATGTCTGTCTCTCTCGCTCTTAGGCGGGCTAACCATGCCCGAGTGGAAGGGACGCGTGCCTCTCACTCGCTCTCATTGTGAGCGCATAACGTGAGCGGAGCGTAACGCAGTTTCTTGAAGTGTCACCCGGCAAACCAATTTATAAGACGTTGTCACGTCAAAAGCAATTCAGTTCGCAATAGCGCATGGCCCCGCCCTCAAAACCGACACGCAACAAACGCAATGTTGTGGTCTTTCTATCGCCTAACTTTATCTCTTACGACGTACTAGGGCTGCCGTAGTCAAACGGCGCGTAAAGTAGACCGTACAGAACTAGCGCGTGCAACTCGGCCCGCGAGCGGCAACCATCTGAAATATTGAGGTCCGGACCCGTACTTGCCGGGACGGCCACGTGATAAGTGAGACTGGCCTGCCTGCGTTAGCTCTTGTACGGTCTATTTCACGATTGCGTACAACCTTAGTACATCGAATGAGATAAAGTGACGCGATAGAAAGAGACTACAACTTAGCGTTTGTTGCGTGTTGTTTGCGGAGGCGGAGCTAGACGCTATTGCGAACTGAATTGCACTTTTTGTGTCAGCGCTAGAGTCGTTATTTCTTTAAATCATCTTGCGGAGGCAACCTTCTGTACCGTAGGTACTATTTTATGTATTATGTGCACAGCGCTCGTGGTAGATAATATACCTCTACTACCTAACTGCGCTTTGTTACCTGCAATTACTCTTTTGGGACCTACCTCTGTGATTTCTGTAGCCCTAGTAGCCTTCAGAACGCGTGAACGATGTCCATTGTGCGTCCGTCGCGCACGTGGGTAACTCGTTTGCTGTTTCACCTTACTTTGTGTGAGAAAGAGATAGTCAATGATGGGCGGTCTACCTACTTCCGTGCTACTACTAAGGCCCCACTCTGTCAAAATCGCTTTTGTTTTACATTAGTATAAAGTTTGACAGAGTGGGGCGCGCCATCGTGGATTGAAATAATATCTATGTATACACGGAGGTTATTGGATATTTTATTATTATTTAATAGGCCATAATCTTTTCTGACCCATTTAGCATGATATTAGGGTTATTGTTAACAGTGAATCGTATTATTATTGAATGGAAGCAGGCCTTATTTTGCGGAAATCCATAATTATACTCTTTCCATTCGTTTATTTTCTCTTGGACACATGAAACAGATATAGCAATAGCTAGGGACCAACAAGAGACAACTTTACCTTTATCTCTCTCTGGTCCCTTGCTTTTGCTATATCTGTTTCATGTGATTTCATGTGTCGAAGAGAAAATAAACGAATGGAAATAGTATAGCAGGACAGATTGATTTGTTTTGAAAAGATTCTGTATGGTACAATATATGCAGGAACTCTGCCCACATGAAACACGGCACACAATTTTCCAACACTTTCTTTGACGCACGTTTCGTCCCGATACCGGGACATCCTCAGGAGATGTTGACCTCACAAAGCGAAATCGGAGAGACATCTCCTGGGGATGTCCTTTCCTGCGTTACGGTTTTTACACTGCATCGCGCCGGAACGCTAAACCGCATGGCGGTGCGGCTTGAGCGTCGGCGAGAGGAATCAAGCGCGCGGAAAAGGTTGAACAGTCGTTTGGGAAAATAGATAAATTAATAAACTATGTAAGGATATGATTTTTTTAATTATTTACGCCCACAGTTAATATTAATATATCATTGAGTGTTAAAAATTAAATGAATATTTCGTGGCTCGTAATTTAAAAATCATTTTTTTTTATTAATTCATCACTTATCCTAGATATTGACGAGACAAACGATTTAATGCTTAGCTTTGGGTGTATAATATCAAATAATGTAGTAATCACCGTTTTACGTTTGTATGAAGAAAGTACTGTCATGACTCCCCTTAACACAACGTAATAATAATATGTGTTCAGCCTTCGTGGTGGAAAACATACAACTGTTCTTAGCTTGAAATGATTCTATTGGAACATATTATCCCTTTGTCATCCTTGTAGCCCTGGTAGCCCTAACACACATCTGTGCTCAGCGCTCGTGAATGGAAATAAATATACCTACGTAGTCCGTATCTAAACCGCGCTTTGTGAAATGCGTCTATTATCTATGTAACCCTAGTAGCCCTAGCACGTATACGTGTTCAGCGCTCGTAAATGGAAACCTCGCTTCATGAAATGAAATGTTTTATCGGGACATATCCCTTTGTCATCTTTGTAGCCCTGGTAGTCCAAACACACATCTGTGTTTAGCGCTTGTGAACGGAAATAAATATACCTCCGTATCCAACCGCTCTTCGAAAAATTGAGAATTCACTGTTGATGAAATGCTTTTGTCATTCTATGTAGCCCTAGTAGCCCTAGCACGTATACGTGTTCAGCGCTCATGGACGGAAATATACCTCTGTATCTAAATTGCGCTTTGTGAAATGAAATGTTTTATTGGGATATATCCTTTTGTAATCTTTGTAGCCCTGGTAGCCGGAACACGCATCTGTGTTTAGCGCTTGTGAACGGAAATAATATACCTACCTACCTCCGTATCTAACCGCGCTTCGTGAAATTGAATTGACTTGTTGATGAAATGCTTTTGTCATCTATGATCTATGTAGCCCTAGTAGGCCTAGCACGTATACGCGTTCAGCGCTCGTCGAAATCGAAATATACCTCGGTATCTAAGGGCCGATTTCACCATTACACATAAACGCGATTAGTTAAAGATAAACTCGGTTCACACGTCTAACTGAGTTTAATGCATTTCAACAACATAAATTGGACGCAGTTTAAGCTAAACGCGGTTTAAATTCTAAACCCGCCAATATTGGCGTTCGCTCACGCTAAACGTGTTTAGATGGCGTTTATCGGTCTGTCAAATTTTCAACTTTCAAGTGGACTGAAATCAACACAAAATTAATTCTTTTTATCGAAGTACCTATTTCTTTTATATTCCGATAGTGTTATATTAACAACAATGCAAAGAGCGTTGGAGCTAGCCTTTGAAGTCTTTGTTTACTAATTATGCATTCGCTTATCGGACAGACTGTAAACGCGATCACAATGGAGCGGGTGAAATTGAAATGACGTAAACTGAGATCAACCTTATCATTTAAACTCAGTTACGCAAAACTCGGTTTGAATAAACTACGTTTTCAGAGCGATTGGTGAAATCGGCCCTAAATTGCACTTCGCGAAATGAAATGTTTTATTGGGACATATCCCTTTGTCATCTTTGTAGCCCTGGTAGCCCAAACACACATCTGTGTTACGGGCTCGTGAATGAAAATAAATATACCTCCGTATCTAACCGCGCTTCGTGAAATGAATTGACTCAATAAGGGCATATTCCTATGTTATCTTTGTAGCCCTGTTAGCCCAAACACACATCTGTGCTCAGCGCTCGTGGACGCAAATTATAATTTTGAATCTGGGCCGCGCTTCTTGGAATGAATTGACTCTATTGGGACATATCCCTTTGTCATCTTTGTAGCCCTGGTAGCCCAAACACACATCTGTGCTCAGCGCTCGTAGACGGAAATATACCTCCGTATCCTAACCGCGCTTCGTGAAATGATGACTGTTGATGAAATGCTTTTGTCATCTATGATCTATGTAGCCCTAGTAGCCCTAGCACGTATAAGTGCTCAGCGCTCGAGGACGGAAATATACCTCTGAATCTATCTAGCCACGCTTCGTGAAATGAATTGATTCTATTGAGGCATATCCCTTTATCCTGTTTGTAGCCCTGGTAGCCCAAACACACATCTGTTTTTATTTAGCGCTTGTGATCGGAAATATACCTCTGAATCTAGCCACGCTTCGTGAAATGAAATGATTCTATTGGGACATATTCCTCTGTTATCTTTGTAGCCCTGTTAGCCCCGACACACATCTGTGTTTAGCGTCCGTGAACGGAAATATACCTCCGTATACCGCGCTTCGTGAAATTGAATTGACTTGTTGGTGAAATGCTTTTGTCATCTATGATCTATGTAGCCCTAGTAGGCCTAGCACGTATACGCGTTCAGCGCTCGTAAATGGAAATAATCTAAATTGCGCTTCGTGAAATGAAATGTTTTATTGGGAAATATCCCTTTGTCATCTTTGTTCCCTTGGTAGCCCAAACACAACATCTGTGTTTAGCGTTCGTGAACGGAAATATACCTCCGTATACCGCGCTTCGTGGAATTGAATTATTGACTGTTGATAAAATGCTTTTGTCATCTATGATATATTCTGTAGTCCTTGTAGCCCTAGCACGTATACGCGTTCAGCGCTCGTAAATGGAAATAATCTAAATTGCGCTTCGTGAAATGAAATGTTTTATTGGGAAATATCCCTTTGTCATCTTTGTTCCCCTGGTAGCCCAAACACAACATCTGTGTTTGAGGCTCGTGAATGAAAAGTATACCTCCGTATCTAACCGCGTTTCGTGAAATGATGTATTGGCTGTTGATGAAATGCTTTTGTCATCTATGATCTATGTAGCCCTAGTAGCCCTAGCACATATACGTGTTCAGCGCTCATGGACGGAAATCTAGCCACGCTTCGTGAAATGAAATGATTCTATTGGGACATATCCCTTTGTCATGTTTGTAGCCCTGGTAGCCCAAACACACATGTGTTTAGCGCTCGTGAACGGAAATATACCTCTGCATCTAGCCGCCCTTCGTGAATGAAATGATTCTATTGGGACGCATTCCTTTCTCATCTTTGTAGCCCTGGTAGCCCGAACACACATCTGTTTTTAGCGCTTGTGAACGGAAATATACCTTTGCATCTAGCGGCCCTTCGTGAAATGAAATGATTCTATTGGGACACATCCCTTTCTCATCTTTGTAGCCCTGGTAGCCTGAACATACATCTGTGTTTAGCGCTTGTGAACGGAAAATATACCTCCGTATCTAACCGCGCTTCGTGAAATTGAATTGACTGTAGATGAAATGCTTTTGTCATCTATGATCTATTTAGCCCTAGTAGCCCAAGCACGTATACGTGTTCAAAGATCATGGACGGAAATATACCTATGAATCTAGCCACGCTTCCTGAAATGAAATTATTCTATTGGGACATATCCCTTTGTCACAGAACACTAAATAGTACCAGAAGGTTCACTCCGCATGATTATTTAAAGAAATAGCGACTCTAGCGCTGACACAGAAAGTGCAATTCAGTTCGCAATAGCGCCTGGCCCCGCCCTCAATATTGACACGCAACAAACGCAATGTTGTGGTCTCTTTCTAATTCTATCGCCTAACTTTATCTCTTACGACGTACTAGGGCTGCCGTAGGCAGACGTGAGACGGCGTGTAAAATAGACCGTACAGAACTAGCGCGTGCAACTCGGCCCGCGAGCGGCAACCATCTGAAATATTGAGATCCGGACCCGTACTTGTAGCCGGGACGGCCACGTCATAAGTGAGACTGGCCTGCCTTTGTCATCCTTGTAGCCCTGGTAGTCCAAACACACATCTGTGCTCAGCGCTCGTAGACGGAAATTATACTTCTGAATCTAGGCCGCGCTTCTTGGAATGAATTGACTCTATTGGGATATATCCCTTTGACATCTTTGTTCCCCTGGTTGAAAATAAATATACCTCCGTATCTAACCGCGCCTCGTGAAATGAATTTATTATTGACTGTAAATTTGATGAAATGCTTTTGTCATCTATGATCTATGTAGCCCTAGTAGCCCTAGCACGTATACGCTGAACGCCCGTGGACGGAAATATTACCTCTGTGAATTCTAGCCGCGTTTCGTGAAATGAAATGATTCTATTGGGACATATTCCTTTGTTATCTTTGTAGCCCTGGTAGCCCCGACACACATCTGTGTTTAGCGTTCGTGAACGGAAATATACCTCCGTATACCGCGCTTCGTGAAATTGAATTATTGACTGTTGATAAAATGCTTTTCTCATCTATGATATATTCTGTAGCCCTTGTAGCCCTAGCACGTATACGCGTTCAGCGCTCGTAAATGGAAATATGTAATCTAAATTGCGCTTCGTGAAAGGAAATGATTCTATTGGGACATATCCCTTTGTCATCTTTGTTCCCCTGGTAGCCCAAACACAACATCTGTGTTTAGCGTTCGTGAACGGAAGGAAATATACCTCCGTATACCGCGCTTCGTGAAATTGAATTATTGACTGTTAATAAAATGCTTTTGTCATCTATGATATATTCTGTAGCCCTTGTAGCCCTAGCACGTATACGCGTTCAGCGCTCGTAAATGGAAATAATCTAAATTGCGCTTCGTGAAATGAAATGTTTTATTGGGAAATATCCCTTTGTCATCTTTGTTCCCCTGGTAGCCCAAACACAACATCTGTGTTTAAGGCTCGTGAATGAAAAGTATACCTCCGTATCTAACCGCGTTTCGTGAAATGATGTATTGGCTGTTGATGAAATGCTTTTGTCATCTATGATCTATGTAGCCCTAGTAGCCCTAGCACATATACGTGTTCAGCGCTCATGGACGGAAATATACTAGCCACGCTTCGTGAAATGAAATGATTCTATTGGGACATATCCCTTTGTCATGTTTGTAGCCCTGGTAGCCCAAACACAACATCTGTGTTTAGCGTTCGTGAACGGAAATATACCTCCGTATACCGCGCTTCGTGGAATTGAATTATTGACTGTTGATAAAATGCTTTTGTCATCTATGATATATTCTGTAGCCCTTGTAGCCCTAGCACGTATACGCGTTCAGCGCTCGTAAATGGAAATAATCTAAATTGCGCTTCGTGAAATGAAATGTTTTATTGGGAAATATCCCTTTGTCATCTTTGTTCCCCTGGTAGCCCAAACACAACATCTGTGTTTAAGGCTCGTGAATGAAAAGTATACCTCCGTATCTAACCGCGTTTCGTGAAATGATGTATTGGCTGTTGATGAAATGCTTTTGTCATCTATGATCTATGTAGCCCTAGTAGCCCTAGCACATATACGTGTTCAGCGCTCATGGACGGAAATATACTAGCCACGCTTCGTGAAATGAAATGATTCTATTGGGACATATCCCTTTGTCATGTTTGTAGCCCTGGTAGCCCAAACACACATCTGTGTTTAGCGCTCGTGAACGGAAATATACCTCTGCATCTAGCCGCCCTTCGTGAATGAAATGATTCTATTGGGACGCATTCCTTTCTCATCTTTGTAGCCCTGGTAGCCCGAACACACATCTGTTTTTAGCGCTTGTGAACGGAAATATACCTTTGCATCTAGCGGCCCTTCGTGAAATGAAATGAAATGATTCTATTGGGACACATCCCTTTCTCATCTTTGTAGCCCTGGTAGCCTGAACATACATCTGTGTTTAGCGCTTGTGAACGGAAAATATACCTCCGTATCTAACCGCGCTTCGTGAAATTGAATTGACTGTAGATGAAATGCTTTTGTCATCTATGATCTATTTAGCCCTAGTAGCCCAAGCACGTATACGTGTTCAAAGATCATGGACGGAAATATACCTATGAATCTAGCCACGCTTCCTGAAATGAAATTATTCTATTGGGACATATCCCTTTGTCACAGAACACTAAATAGTACCAGAAGGTTCACTTCGCACGATTATTTAAAGAAATAGCGACTCTAGCGCTGACACAGAAATTGCAATTCAGTTCGCAATAGCGCCTGGCCCCGCCCTCAAAATTGACACGCAACAAACGCAATGTTGTGGTCTCTTTCTAATTCTATTGCCTTACTTTATCTCTTACGACGTACTAGGGCTGCCGCAGGCAGACGGCGTGTAAAATAGACCGTACAGAACTAGCGCGTGCAACTCGGCCCGCGAGCGGCAACCATCTGAAATATTGAGATCCGGACCCGTACTTGTAGCCGGGACGGCCACGTCATAAGTGAGACTGGCCTGCCTTTGTCATCCTTGTAGCCCTGGTAGTCCAAACACACATCTGTGCTCAGCGCTCGTAGACGGAAATTATACTTCTGAATCTAGGCCGCGCTTCTTGGAATGAATTGACTCTATTGGGATATATCCCTTTGACATCTTTGTTCCCCTGGTTGAAAATAAATATACCTCCGTATCTAACCGCGCCTCGTGAAATGAATTTATTATTGACTGTAAATTTGATGAAATGCTTTTGTCATCTATGATCTATGTAGCCCTAGTAGCCCTAGCACGTATACGCTGAACGCCCGTGGACGGAAATATTACCTCTGTGAATTCTAGCCGCGTTTCGTGAAATGAAATGATTCTATTGGGACATATTCCTTTGTTATCTTTGTAGCCCTGGTAGCCCCGACACACATCTGTGTTTAGCGTTCGTGAACGGAAATATACCTCCGTATACCGCGCTTCGTGAAATTGAATTATTGACTGTTGATAAAATGCTTTTCTCATCTATGATATATTCTGTAGCCCTTGTAGCCCTAGCACGTATACGCGTTCAGCGCTCGTAAATGGAAATATGTAATCTAAATTGCGCTTCGTGAAAGGAAATGATTCTATTGGGACATATCCCTTTGTCATCTTTGTTCCCCTGGTAGCCCAAACACAACATCTGTGTTTAGCGTTCGTGAACGGAAATATACCTCCGTATACTGCGCTTCGTGAAATTGAATTATTGACTGTTGATAAAATGCTTTTGTCATCTATGATTTATTCTGTAGCCCTTGTAGCCCTAGCACGTATACGCGTTCAGCGCTCGTAAATGGAAATAATCTAAATTGCGCTTCGTGAAATGAAATGTTTTATTGGGACATATCCCTTTGTCATCTTTGTTCCCCTGGTAGCCCAAACACAACATCTGTGTTTAGCGTTCGTGAACGGAAATATACCTCCGTATACCGCGCTTCGTGAAATTGAATTATTGACTGTTGATAAAATGCTTTTGTCATCTATGATATATTCTGTAGCCCTTGTAGCCCTAGCACGTATACGCGTTCAGCGCTCGTAAATGGAAATAATCTAAATTGCGCTTCGTGAAAGGAAATGATTCTATTGGGATATATCCCTTTGTCATCTTTGTTCCCCTGGTAGCCCAAACACAACATCTGTGTTTAGCGTTCGTGAACGGAAATATACCTCCGTATACCGCGCTTCGTGAAATTGAATTATTGACTGTTGATAAAATGCTTTTGTCATCTATGATTTATTCTGTAGCCCTTGTAGCCCTAGCACGTATACGCGTTCAGCGCTCGTAAATGGAAATAATCTAAGTTGCGCTTCGTGAAATGAAATGTTTTATTGGACATATCCCTTTGTCATCTTTGTTCCCCTGGTAGCCCAAACACAACATCTGTGTTTAGCGTTCGTGAACGGAAATATACCTCCGTATACCGCGCTTCGTGAAATTGAATTATTGACTGTTGATAAAATGCTTTTGTCATCTATGATATATTCTGTAGCCCTTGTAGCCCTAGCACGTATACGCGTTCAGCGCTCGTAAATGGAAATAATCTAAATTGCGCTTCGTGAAATGAAATGTTTTATTGGGACATAATCCCTTTGTCATCTTTGTTCCCCTGGTAGCCCAAACACAACATCTGTGTTTAAGGCTCGTGAATGAAAAATATACCTCTGTATCTAACCGCGCTTCGTGAAATGAATTATTGGCTGTTGATGAAATGCTTTTGTCATCTATGATCTATGTAGCCCTAGTAGTATAAGTGTTAAGCGCTCATGGACGGAAATATACTAGCCGCGTTTCGTGAAATGAAATGATTCTATTGGGACATATTCCTTTGTTATCTTTGTAGCCCTGGTAGCCCCGACACACATTTGTGTTAAGCGTTCGTGAACTGAAATATACCTCCGTATACCGCACTTCGTGAAATTGAATTATTGACTGTTGATAAATTAATGCTTTTGTCATCTATGATATATTCTGTAGCCCTTGTAGCCCTAGCACGTATACGCGTTCAGCGCTCGTAAATCGAAATATACAGTCGCGGAATGAAAAGGTTCGTCACCTTAGTGTCGATATTCGTTTGCACTAGTACTCTAGTACATTATGCCAACATTCCAGTGCAAGAAACAGCGCTGCTAACATTTGAATAAATATGACGTTTGCTATCGAATAAGGTTTTGCTTGTTTTTTCTATCCCGTCAATGTATTAAACCAAATATAATACCAAAATGTATTAAAACCTCACTTAAACCTTAGTTATTTAGGAGAAATTACGATATTTTGAAATTATGACATTGACTGATTGACAATAGTTTTAACAGAAATAATAATGTCAGGTTGAATTAACAAGAAGGTTGCAGTTTATCCAAAATAATCTTGTTGACAAGATAAATAGTCAAACTACCTTGATCTGAACAATTTTGAACTTTACTATCGAACAGTTAAACTTTATTTTCTCTAACTCGAGTCTATTCTGTAACACAGTTTCAAAACGTAATATGTGCTCGTGATACGTTGAACGAATCAATTTGAAAATCGACGAACCTTTTCGTTCCGCGACTGTACCTCGGTATCTATATTGCACTTCGTGAAATGAAATGTTTTATTGGGACATATCCCTTTGTCATCTTTGTAGCCCTGGTAGCCCAAACACACATCTGTGTTTAGGGCTCGTGAATGAAAATAAATATACCTCCGTATCTAACCGCGCTTCGTGAAATGAATTGACTCAATAAGGGCATATTGCTTTGTTATCTTTGTAGCCCTGTTAGCCCAAACACACATCTGTGCTCAGCGCTTGTGGACGCAAATTATAATTTTGAATCTAGGCCGCGCTTCTTGGAATGAATGACTCTATTGGGACATATCCCTTTGTCATCTTTGTAGCCCTGGTAGCCCAAACACACATCTGTGCTCAGCGCTCGTAGACGGAAATATACCTCCGTATCTAACCGCGCTTCGTGAAATGATGACTGTTGATGAAATGCTTTTGTCATCTATGATCTATGTAGCCCTAGTAGCCCTAGCACGTAATAAATAAGTGCTCAGCGCTCGAGGACGGAAGTATACCTCTGAATCTAGCCACGCTTCGTGAAATGAATTGATTCTATTGAGGCATATCCCTTTATCATGTTTGTAGCCCTGGTAGCCCAAACACACATCTGTGTTTATTTAGCGCTTGTGATCGGAAATATACCTCTGAATCTAGCACGCTTCGTGAAATGAAATGATTCTATTGGGACATAAATCCCTTTGTCATCTTTGTAGCCCTGGTAGCCCAAACACACATCTGTGCTCAGCGCTCGTGGACGGAAATTATACTTCTGAATCTAGGCCGTACTTCTTGGAATGAATTGACTCTATTGGGACATATCCCTTTGCCATCTTTGTAGCCCTGGTAGCCCAAACACACTTCTGTGTTTACTGTTTAGCGCTCGTGAACGGAAATATACCTCTGAAAGTCTGAATCAAGCCATGCTTCGTGAAATGACATTATTCTATGGGACATTATCCCTTTATCATCTTTGGAGCCTTAGCACATAATTATTAAAATTATTTCACAAACTATACCCATGTTTACGAGCAATTATTAAAAATCTACCATATCATTTCAGAGTCATCTCAACTGTCTCAAATTCTGCCACTAGTGTTGACACCTACGACGGATCAGTGTTGCATCTTGGACTACAACGAGAAGCTGCGGCAGGCCTCAGAGCCCAGCCGGTGTAAGATCTACAGCACTTACCACAGACTGCCCTCGACTCCTGGTGTTTGTAGGGAGAAGAGGAAGAAAATTAATCTCACTTGTATCTGTGAGGGGTTGTCCAAAATGGCTGCTTGCAGGGAGTGGACGGTGGGAGACTTTTTGCAGGTACTGTTCTATCTCAATATTATTTAATTGGGTTTTTTGAAGTAAAAAATTCTAGCACGCTAGCCATTTTTTGAGGTGGGAAAAGACCATTGAACTCGTCACCGTAATGTAACTGATATCTCACAGGCTCACACTGTTGCCAAAACCAGCACCTTCCGTAAATGATTCTTTTTTGACACACTTTAGGGTTCCGTACCCTAAAGGTAAAAAGGTACCTAAGGGTAAAAACGGGACCACATTACTAAGACTTCGTTGTCAGTCCGTCCATCTGTCACCGGACTGTATCTCTGGTACTGTGATAGTTACAGAATTGAAATTTTCGCAGATGATATATTTCTGTTGCCGTTATAACAACAAATACTAAAGAATAGAATAAAATAAATATTTAAAGAGGCTCCCATACAACAAAGTAATAAACGTGATTTTTTGCTTAATTTTGGTCGTACTTGGCCGACTTTTTTTTTAGGATGTTAGGGGTTTACTCACTTTATTAGCCAACCCAAAGCGTAAAGCGAAGCCATGTTGCTGCGACTCCGCCGCCCGACCCGTCTTACCGTTTATCCGTCAGTCTATCACTAGACTGTATCTCTTGAACCTTAGTCCGTTCCATCAACTGTCTATAGTGTATGGTACTGACCAACGTGCGCCAATCCTTTCGCATTTGGAGGATTGTTTTAATTTTCAAATATTCAGAACGATTGTCGTTTGTATGATAATTAATACTAAGCAAAGTCGTGGGACAACTAGTACTTAGTACCACACCGTTTACGTAAAGTACAGAAGTCCTTGGTGGGGTTGAGTGTACGCTTCTACAATATGATCCCGAAGTCTGTTTTGGACTTACCTTTGCACAGGTTTAAAGTCACTGTAAAAAACATCTAATACATCGGGGTTACTATACTATTGAAGAATTTCTTAATGACAAGAATTCTTGGAATGATAGGGGGGATATATTTCCATCTCCTCACGAGATATTATCTTAAAAATTATGTAATAATTTTTGATATTATTTAAGGAATTGTTTTTTGAAAAGAGCAAGTGCCGAGTTTCTTGCCGGTTCTTCTCGGTGCAAACCTGCTTTCCGAACCTGACGGTAGAGTTTTGACTTTTCATAAGAGCCTATTAATTGGGCCTATGTGAAAATAAAGATTTTTCATTTTCATTTTATTTTTATTTTCACTGACATGGGTAGGCGCGTATCACCTACCATTAGGTGAATGTTTTGCTCGGGTGTCATTATTTAGTATTTAAAAAAAATCCCTTTTAAGGTCAAACACTTTAATCCCTGTTCCAGATATTTAAGACAGCAAAAGAACTGCTAGAAGAGGTGCAGTACACTCTGGAAGCAGTGAGCCAGCGGATGACGACAGCCTTCCAGAGGGAAATGGACGAGAAGTACATTGACGCCTCCTCTCAGTTGCTGGTTGTTGACGCGCGGGAACTACTGGAGGGCAGGTCAGTACCCGAGCCTACAGCGGGCTAAGGCGGCTCCACCCACTGAAGACGTGTCCCGCCGCGGTGCGCGGAGCGACAGATAACGCGCGCGGTGACGGAGGCGCAGATCTGCCTTACTTAGCGGTGTAATCTGCTCCCCCGCGCGGTGATGCAGATTTTTTTTTTTAATTCTCATTTTAAGAGCGGAGTCACTTATGTGACTATGTTGCTCTGGTGAGGCTACAGATAATTCTAACTAATCTAACTTAAGCTACGCCTACGTTCTAGATTTTTCTTAATCATATTATAGATGAATTTGGCATTCTTTGATATCGGGTTCGCCAGGCACACATTAGCCCAACCACAAAATATTTCACTTGGCACTTCGCTACGGACACATTCCATTAAAACATGGTAGACATCTTCTTGTACGCCACAATCTGGACAGTTGGGAGATTCCCAGCATAAATGCGAAGTGATGCAGATTACGACGGCCTCGCGCTAAATAAACTCGTACTTACTTATGTTCACTGTGTTGTCGATCGTCGTGGAGAATGGACGAACTTATTCAATTTCAAGATGTTGCAAAATAACTTATTGTCATTTTAAGGTTTTTGTATACAAGAATTAAAAGAAACTGCGTTTATAGAAGATTTTGGACAGTATCAAATCACGCCCGGGACTGCGGAGCCGGTGTGTCATACCCCGCGGCACGCCCCGCGTTCCCGCGCAGATTGGCAGAAACTGCGCGCGGCCGCCTTCCCGCGCGTTTTTGCGTCGCCAGTGTGTTGTGCTAGGCGTGATTTCTATACAAATTGAGATACTTGCATACAATGGTAAAATCTACCATCCCGCGCTACTCGACGGGGCGCGGTGTAGTGGGTAGAGCGCCTTAAACGGTTTATTTTAACGATTTTTAGTGAACTCCGGGCAAGTGGCAACGATTTACGTAAATCTTTTTCGTACAAGCAACAGTAGCGCCATCTGTCGAAATTCTATAAGTGGCTAATTCTCAGCGAAATGCAGTGTGGCTTTACTGTTTGTGGCAAAACAAGCATTTTTGGCACCAGACTGGCGACATTTTTTCGCGCCGTCCGCCTTGTCCAAGGGTATATGCCTATTACTCCAGATTAATAACACTATCTGCTTCCATGTCGAGCTTTTTGAAAGAATTTTTTTTTAAAGCTGCTTAGTTACTAGCTCATTTAAGTTAAATTTAAGTCGTATTACAAAATAATATGGTAGGACGCACAACTACGTTTACACTTTAACGTTGATTAAATGGGGATCTTATAATTTTTAGAGATTTTATAATTTATATTTTCTAATAACATGAAATCTACGTTCCAATGTATTACATTAGTTTAGCTGTTTTACATTACTAATTTTCTTTCTCGTTTTTATTGGTGTACAATAAATAATTTCCTATTTTCTATCTATCTATCTATCTATTACATTTTTGTATTCCAGGGCCCTCTACAAAGAAGAGCAAGCGATCTTGGCTCGAAGAATGCTAGCTGTGTTGGCGTATGTTCTAGAAGACTCTAGAAGTGAACAAGTTATACACAGTTTACTTTACGACGGTGATATGAAGGCAGAGACTGACTTTGTTAATACTATACATAAGATATGTACATTATTGGATAATACTGTAAGTAGTTATCACTACATAATATATAATACCACCACCATAATACATAATATATTTGACCACCTCCCTGGCGCAGTGGCGGCGCGCTCTGATTCGAGTGGGAGGTCGCGGGTTCGATTACCGCCACGGGCCACTTTGGAATTTTATAATTTCTAAATTGGCTCAGGTCTGGTCTGGTCTGGCTTTGGCCGTGGCTAGTTACCACCCTACAAGCAAAGACGCACCGCCAAGCGATTTAGCGTTCCGGTGCTATGCTTGTAGAAACCGTTGGGGTAAATTTACTTACCCTCCCAAGTTAGTACGATAACATCTTAGGTTGCATCATCACTTACCACCAGGTGAGATCGCAGTCAAGTACTAACTTGTAAAGAGTAAAAAAAAAATACATTCTTTGACTTAAAATCTAAGAACCCCGGGTGTAATACAAAATTCACGAAAAAAGTGTCCCAAGAAAACCTATAATTATATAAACGAGGGTATGTGTATTTTTATAAACAAACTAAAACATTGTAATTTATGTCTTAAACGATTATCATACAACCTAATTTTACTTGCAACTAGCTATAGTGCGATTGTCTCACTTTTCGCGTTTTATCTCTCTTTCGGTTCGGACACTTTTTAGCGCTGACCCGTCATCCTTAGTATTATATATCCTATGTATACGTTAATTAGTTAACAAAAAAAACAAACTTCAACTCTCATCAAACTACTGTTGAATACATACATCCTTTCCAATTAAAAATTTAAGACATATATGGTTTTCCCATGGATATTTTTATCAGAACTGGACTAAATTGAAATGGGAGCACACGAGAAGCGTCAACTTACTAATAAAAAAAGAATCATCAAAATCGATTCACCCAGTCAAAAGTTATGAGGTAACAAACATAAGAAAAAACATACAGTCGAGTTAAAAACCTACTCCTTTTTTGAAGTCGGTTGAAAATTAAGTGGGCAACATTTCGCCTATAGTTTTGCCTTTACGTATTACAAACCAACATACAAATCGTTTCTCTTTGTGATGTTAATATAATAATTATTATTTTATTTCAGACATGCGCACTACCATACAGCGGTCTCCTTTCATCAATAACATTATTGCTAAAGAAAATAACGAACTTTCAAGCGATACAAAAGCGTATTACACAAATAATTAAAACAATTATTCTCTCACGACCGATGCCTTTCGTCGCATGCGAGATTTTACACCTCATCACTCGAATACCATCGAAGTCGGTAAAAGAGGTGTGTTGCCACATTCCAGCTGGAAATTTAAAAATAGATTTCGACCAGGGAGTGTTGCTATATAAAAAGGACTCTTGTGTGCTACAAGTGATGTTGAAACAGATAGAGGGCGTTCTGAAATGCACGGAAAAAGCAAGGAATTTGGAGCACGCTGTATATAATACTAGGAATCTGATTTTGCTGTACAGTTGTATATATTGTGATTCGGATGATCAACAAGAAAACAGGTATTAATGAGAAGAAAGGTTTTTAAGTATACTTAGCTCTTTAAACACCACAAGTTAACACTTTGCTGTGATCTCGTGAGTAAGATCTCACCTGAGTTTTCGTAAGAAACTCGTTGGAACGGGGTAAGCCGCCCCTAATAGTTCCTACACAGCATCGCGCCCGTACGCTAAATCGCTTGGCAGTGCGTCAGGAATTTCGAAAAGTCCTCCCTTATTCCTTACCCTCATCATAAAAAATAAACCTCTGCATAATTTCAGCTTTCTACATTAGCTTTGGGCAGTGATGAGTAGGTGATTGAGTTTTAATTTTTTTACTGAGTTCAAAAACCAAACGAAGGAGGAGGTTCTCAATTTGGCCCCTACGTTTTTTATGGACGTATGTCCCCATTGATTTCTCCGATAATACAAAACGGATTTTTATCGTTCTACTTTGATCGACAGGAAATAGTCTCGAATAGATCCCATGTGAATTTTATCGAAATTGATTCAGTAATTTTTATACTATTTTTAAAAATAGGGCGATTGAATTTTGCTCAATGCGATGGAATTTTGCTCAAATTTTATGTCCGATTTAAATATTTTTTCTAGACAGTGATTAGTTAGTGAGTACGTTTTAATATTCTTTCTTCTCTTTCCCCCCACAGATGCGAGTGTGCGCTGGTGCATACGCAAGTGTTAGTGTACGCAATCAACGTGTGCGCAAACATGCTCGATGCAGACAATAATTGCACAGGTACTAAGAATTTATTGCAAGTTGTATCGGGTTGGTCCCATCTGGCCCGGTGCCTCGGCCGTGTACCGGGCCAGATGGGATTGTTTTGTGTGTATGTTACCAGGTATAGCTGTACCTGTGTGTGTTTCTGTCTGTGTACGTGTGTGTGTTTCTGTCTGTGTACGTGTGTGTGTTTCTGTCTGTGTACGTGTGTGTGTTACCTTTTTTATAATATGACGTAACCGGGGCAGATGAGAATTTTATTTTACAAATTTTGTCCATCCTGCCTTGCACTCGATTGCACGGTGCATAACGGACCAGATGGGTATTTTTCCCACCTTTATGGGATGGACGATGGGTACCGGGCCAGATGGGACTAACACGTTGTATCGGAACATGACATTTGAGGTGCCCTGAATAGAACTGTTAAAATTCTTCAAGAAAAGTACGTGTGAAGTGGAAACTTCTTTAGGTGCGTTGTACATTTTTGAGATTAGAAAAACCATTGAACTCGCAAAAATATCACCGCTTTTAATTTTTGATGGTGTTATCAAAAACACATGTTAATCGTTTCATTTTTTACTTTTATGGCACTCCCGGAGTGCCAATGCTCTTTTTCTAGGTGATGTCGAGAGTGAGACGATGATGACGCACTCAGACACTCTGGCGGTGTGCCTGTGCGGCGTGCGGCTGCTGTACCGCTGCGCGCTGCGGGACGTGGAGTTCGCTTCCCGGCTGGGGCACAACGAGGGGCACCTGCTGCGGCTCTGCGAGCTGCTGCGCCGTTACACGCGTACTGACATTCACAGTGAGTGTGTTTCAACTCTCAACCCGCATGAGACGCACTCAGACACTCTGGCGGTGTGCCTGTGCGGCGTGCGGCTGCTGTACCGCTGCGCGCTGCGGGACGTGGAGTTCGCTTCCCGGCTGGGGCACAACGAGGGGCACCTGCTGCGGCTCTGCGAGCTGCTGCGCCGTTACACGCGTACTGACATTCACAGTGAGTGTGTTTCAACTCTCAACCCGCATGAGACGCACTCAGACACTCTGGCGGTGTGCCTGTGCGGCGTGCGGCTGCTGTACCGCTGCGCGCTGCGGGACGTGGAGTTCGCTTCCCGGCTGGGGCACAACGAGGGGCACCTGCTGCGGCTCTGCGAGCTGCTGCGCCGTTACACGCGTACTGACATTCACAGTGAGTGTGTTTCAACTCTCAACCCGCATGAGACGCACTCAGACACTCTGGCGGTGTGCCTGTGCGGCGTGCGGCTGCTGTACCGCTGCGCGCTGCGGGACGTGGAGTTCGCTTCCCGGCTGGGGCACAACGAGGGGCACCTGCTGCGGCTCTGCGAGCTGCTGCGCCGTTACACGCGTACTGACATTCACAGTGAGTGTGTTTCAACTCTCAACCCGCATGAGACGCACTCAGACACTCTGGCGGTGTGCCTGTGCGGCGTGCGGCTGCTGTACCGCTGCGCGCTGCGGGACGTGGAGTTCGCTTCCCGGCTGGGGCACAACGAGGGGCACCTGCTGCGGCTCTGCGAGCTGCTGCGCCGTTACACGCGTACTGACATTCACAGTGAGTGTGTTTCAACTCTCAACCCGCATGAGACGCACTCAGACACTCTGGCGGTGTGCCTGTGCGGCGTGCGGCTGCTGTACCGCTGCGCGCTGCGGGACGTGGAGTTCGCTTCCCGGCTGGGGATCAACGAGGGGCACCTGCTGCGGCTCTGCGAGCTTCTGCGCCGTTACACGCGTACTGACATTCACAGTGAGTGTGTTTCAACTCTCAACCCGCATGAGACGCACTCAGACACTCTGGCGGTGTGCCTGTGCGGCGTGCGGCTGCTGTACCGCTGCGCGCTGCGGGACGTGGAGTTCGCTTCCCGGCTGGGGCACAACGAGGGGCACCTGCTGCGGCTCTGCGAGCTGCTGCGCCGTTACACGCGTACTGACATTCACAGTGAGTGTGTTTCAACTCTCAACCCGCATGAGACGCACTCAGACACTCTGGCGGTGTGCCTGTGCGGCGTGCGGCTGCTGTACCGCTGCGCGCTGCGGGACGTGGAGTTCGCTTCCCGGCTGGGGCACAACGAGGGGCACCTGCTGCGGCTCTGCGAGCTGCTGCGCCGTTACACGCGTACTGACATTCACAGTGAGTGTGTTTCAACTCTCAACCCGCATGAGACGCACTCAGACACTCTGGCGGTGTGCCTGTGCGGCGTGCGGCTGCTGTACCGCTGCGCGCTGCGGGACGTGGAGTTCGCTTCCCGGCTGGGGCACAACGAGGGGCACCTGCTGCGGCTCTGCGAGCTGCTGCGCCGTTACACGCGTACTGACATTCACAGTGAGTGTGTTTCAACTCTCAACCCGCATGAGACGCACTCAGACACTCTGGCGGTGTGCCTGTGCGGCGTGCGGCTGCTGTACCGCTGCGCGCTGCGGGACGTGGAGTTCGCTTCCCGGCTGGGGCACAACGAGGGGCACCTGCTGCGGCTCTGCGAGCTGCTGCGCCGTTACACGCGTACTGACATTCACAGTGAGTGTGTTTCAACTCTCAACCCGCATGAGACGCACTCAGACACTCTGGCGGTGTGCCTGTGCGGCGTGCGGCTGCTGTACCGCTGCGCGCTGCGGGACGTGGAGTTCGCTTCCCGGCTGGGGCACAACGAGGGGCACCTGCTGCGGCTCTGCGAGCTGCTGCGCCGTTACACGCGTACTGACATTCACAGTGAGTGTGTTTCAACTCTCAACCCGCATGAGACGCACTCAGACACTCTGGCGGTGTGCCTGTGCGGCGTGCGGCTGCTGTACCGCTGCGCGCTGCGGGACGTGGAGTTCGCTTCCCGGCTGGGGCACAACGAGGGGCACCTGCTGCGGCTCTGCGAGCTGCTGCGCCGTTACACGCGTACTGACATTCACAGTGAGTGTGTTTCAACTCTCAACCCGCATGAGACGCACTCAGACACTCTGGCGGTGTGCCTGTGCGGCGTGCGGCTGCTGTACCGCTGCGCGCTGCGGGACGTGGAGTTCGCTTCCCGGCTGGGGCACAACGAGGGGCACCTGCTGCGGCTCTGCGAGCTGCTGCGCCGTTACACGCGTACTGACATTCACAGTGAGTGTGTTTCAACTCTCAACCCGCATGAGACGCACTCAGACACTCTGGCGGTGTGCCTGTGCGGCGTGCGGCTGCTGTACCGCTGCGCGCTGCGGGACGTGGAGTTCGCTTCCCGGCTGGGGCACAACGAGGGGCACCTGCTGCGGCTCTGCGAGCTGCTGCGCCGTTACACGCGTACTGACATTCACAGTGAGTGTGTTTCAACTCTCAACCCGCATGAGACGCACTCAGACACTCTGGCGGTGTGCCTGTGCGGCGTGCGGCTGCTGTACCGCTGCGCGCTGCGGGACGTGGAGTTCGCTTCCCGGCTGGGGCACAACGAGGGGCACCTGCTGCGGCTCTGCGAGCTGCTGCGCCGTTACACGCGTACTGACATTCACAGTGAGTGTGTTTCAACTCTCAACCCGCATGAGACGCACTCAGACACTCTGGCGGTGTGCCTGTGCGGCGTGCGGCTGCTGTACCGCTGCGCGCTGCGGGACGTGGAGTTCGCTTCCCGGCTGGGGCACAACGAGGGGCACCTGCTGCGGCTCTGCGAGCTGCTGCGCCGTTACACGCGTACTGACATTCACAGTGAGTGTGTTTCAACTCTCAACCCGCATGAGACGCACTCAGACACTCTGGCGGTGTGCCTGTGCGGCGTGCGGCTGCTGTACCGCTGCGCGCTGCGGGACGTGGAGTTCGCTTCCCGGCTGGGGCACAACGAGGGGCACCTGCTGCGGCTCTGCGAGCTGCTGCGCCGTTACACGCGTACTGACATTCACAGTGAGTGTGTTTCAACTCTCAACCCGCATGAGACGCACTCAGACACTCTGGCGGTGTGCCTGTGCGGCGTGCGGCTGCTGTACCGCTGCGCGCTGCGGGACGTGGAGTTCGCTTCCCGGCTGGGGCACAACGAGGGGCACCTGCTGCGGCTCTGCGAGCTGCTGCGCCGTTACACGCGTACTGACATTCACAGTGAGTGTGTTTCAACTCTCAACCCGCATGAGACGCACTCAGACACTCTGGCGGTGTGCCTGTGCGGCGTGCGGCTGCTGTACCGCTGCGCGCTGCGGGACGTGGAGTTCGCTTCCCGGCTGGGGCACAACGAGGGGCACCTGCTGCGGCTCTGCGAGCTGCTGCGCCGTTACACGCGTACTGACATTCACAGTGAGTGTGTTTCAACTCTCAACCCGCATGAGACGCACTCAGACACTCTGGCGGTGTGCCTGTGCGGCGTGCGGCTGCTGTACCGCTGCGCGCTGCGGGACGTGGAGTTCGCTTCCCGGCTGGGGCACAACGAGGGGCACCTGCTGCGGCTCTGCGAGCTGCTGCGCCGTTACACGCGTACTGACATTCACAGTGAGTGTGTTTCAACTCTCAACCCGCATGAGACGCACTCAGACACTCTGGCGGTGTGCCTGTGCGGCGTGCGGCTGCTGTACCGCTGCGCGCTGCGGGACGTGGAGTTCGCTTCCCGGCTGGGGCACAACGAGGGGCACCTGCTGCGGCTCTGCGAGCTGCTGCGCCGTTACACGCGTACTGACATTCACAGTGAGTGTGTTTCAACTCTCAACCCGCATGAGACGCACTCAGACACTCTGGCGGTGTGCCTGTGCGGCGTGCGGCTGCTGTACCGCTGCGCGCTGCGGGACGTGGAGTTCGCTTCCCGGCTGGGGCACAACGAGGGGCACCTGCTGCGGCTCTGCGAGCTGCTGCGCCGTTACACGCGTACTGACATTCACAGTGAGTGTGTTTCAACTCTCAACCCGCATGAGACGCACTCAGACACTCTGGCGGTGTGCCTGTGCGGCGTGCGGCTGCTGTACCGCTGCGCGCTGCGGGACGTGGAGTTCGCTTCCCGGCTGGGGCACAACGAGGGGCACCTGCTGCGGCTCTGCGAGCTGCTGCGCCGTTACACGCGTACTGACATTCACAGTGAGTGTGTTTCAACTCTCAACCCGCATGAGACGCACTCAGACACTCTGGCGGTGTGCCTGTGCGGCGTGCGGCTGCTGTACCGCTGCGCGCTGCGGGACGTGGAGTTCGCTTCCCGGCTGGGGCACAACGAGGGGCACCTGCTGCGGCTCTGCGAGCTGCTGCGCCGTTACACGCGTACTGACATTCACAGTGAGTGTGTTTCAACTCTCAACCCGCATGAGACGCACTCAGACACTCTGGCGGTGTGCCTGTGCGGCGTGCGGCTGCTGTACCGCTGCGCGCTGCGGGACGTGGAGTTCGCTTCCCGGCTGGGGATCAACGAGGGGCACCTGCTGCGGCTCTGCGAGCTTCTGCGCCGTTACACGTGTACTGACATTCACAGTGAGTGTGTTTCAACTCTCAACCCGCATGAGACGCACTCAGACACTCTGGCGGTGTGCCTGTGCGGCGTGCGGCTGCTGTACCGCTGCGCGCTGCGGGACGTGGAGTTCGCTTCCCGGCTGGGGCACAACGAGGGGCACCTGCTGCGGCTCTGCGAGCTGCTGCGCCGTTACACGCGTACTGACATTCACAGTGAGTGTGTTTCAACTCTCAACCCGCATGAGACGCACTCAGACACTCTGGCGGTCTGCCTGTGCGGCGTGCGGCTGCTGTACCGCTGCGCGCTGCGGGACGTGGAGTTCGCTTCCCGGCTGGGGCACAACGAGGGGCACCTGCTGCGGCTCTGCGAGCTGCTGCGCCGTTACACGCGTACTGACATTCACAGTGAGTGTGTTTCAACTCTCAACCCGCATGAGACGCACTCAGACACTCTGGCGGTGTGCCTGTGCGGCGTGCGGCTGCTGTACCGCTGCGCGCTGCGGGACGTGGAGTTCGCTTCCCGGCTGGGGCACAACGAGGGGCACCTGCTGCGGCTCTGCGAGCTGCTGCGCCGTTACACGCGTACTGACATTCACAGTGAGTGTGTTTCAACTCTCAACCCGCATGAGACGCACTCAGACACTCTGGCGGTGTGCCTGTGCGGCGTGCGGCTGCTGTACCGCTGCGCGCTGCGGGACGTGGAGTTCGCTTCCCGGCTGGGGCACAACGAGGGGCACCTGCTGCGGCTCTGCGAGCTGCTGCGCCGTTACACGCGTACTGACATTCACAGTGAGTGTGTTTCAACTCTCAACCCGCATGAGACGCACTCAGACACTCTGGCGGTGTGCCTGTGCGGCGTGCGGCTGCTGTACCGCTGCGCGCTGCGGGACGTGGAGTTCGCTTCCCGGCTGGGGCACAACGAGGGGCACCTGCTGCGGCTCTGCGAGCTGCTGCGCCGTTACACGCGTACTGACATTCACAGTGAGTGTGTTTCAACTCTCAACCCGCATGAGACGCACTCAGACACTCTGGCGGTGTGCCTGTGCGGCGTGCGGCTGCTGTACCGCTGCGCGCTGCGGGACGTGGAGTTCGCTTCCCGGCTGGGGCACAACGAGGGGCACCTGCTGCGGCTCTGCGAGCTGCTGCGCCGTTACACGCGTACTGACATTCACAGTGAGTGTGTTTCAACTCTCAACCCGCATGAGACGCACTCAGACACTCTGGCGGTGTGCCTGTGCGGCGTGCGGCTGCTGTACCGCTGCGCGCTGCGGGACGTGGAGTTCGCTTCCCGGCTGGGGCACAACGAGGGGCACCTGCTGCGGCTCTGCGAGCTGCTGCGCCGTTACACGCGTACTGACATTCACAGTGAGTGTGTTTCAACTCTCAACCCGCATGAGACGCACTCAGACACTCTGGCGGTGTGCCTGTGCGGCGTGCGGCTGCTGTACCGCTGCGCGCTGCGGGACGTGGAGTTCGCTTCCCGGCTGGGGCACAACGAGGGGCACCTGCTGCGGCTCTGCGAGCTGCTGCGCCGTTACACGCGTACTGACATTCACAGTGAGTGTGTTTCAACTCTCAACCCGCATGAGACGCACTCAGACACTCTGGCGGTGTGCCTGTGCGGCGTGCGGCTGCTGTACCGCTGCGCGCTGCGGGACGTGGAGTTCGCTTCCCGGCTGGGGCACAACGAGGGGCACCTGCTGCGGCTCTGCGAGCTGCTGCGCCGTTACACGCGTACTGACATTCACAGTGAGTGTGTTTCAACTCTCAACCCGCATGAGACGCACTCAGACACTCTGGCGGTGTGCCTGTGCGGCGTGCGGCTGCTGTACCGCTGCGCGCTGCGGGACGTGGAGTTCGCTTCCCGGCTGGGGATCAACGAGGGGCACCTGCTGCGGCTCTGCGAGCTTCTGCGCCGTTACACGCGTACTGACATTCACAGTGAGTGTGTTTCAACTCTCAACCCGCATGAGACGCACTCAGACACTCTGGCGGTGTGCCTGTGCGGCGTGCGGCTGCTGTACCGCTGCGCGCTGCGGGACGTGGAGTTCGCTTCCCGGCTGGGGCACAACGAGGGGCACCTGCTGCGGCTCTGCGAGCTGCTGCGCCGTTACACGCGTACTGACATTCACAGTGAGTGTGTTTCAACTCTCAACCCGCATGAGACGCACTCAGACACTCTGGCGGTGTGCCTGTGCGGCGTGCGGCTGCTGTACCGCTGCGCGCTGCGGGACGTGGAGTTCGCTTCCCGGCTGGGGCACAACGAGGGGCACCTGCTGCGGCTCTGCGAGCTGCTGCGCCGTTACACGCGTACTGACATTCACAGTGAGTGTGTTTCAACTCTCAACCCGCATGAGACGCACTCAGACACTCTGGCGGTGTGCCTGTGCGGCGTGCGGCTGCTGTACCGCTGCGCGCTGCGGGACGTGGAGTTCGCTTCCCGGCTGGGGCACAACGAGGGGCACCTGCTGCGGCTCTGCGAGCTGCTGCGCCGTTACACGCGTACTGACATTCACAGTGAGTGTGTTTCAACTCTCAACCCGCATGAGACGCACTCAGACACTCTGGCGGTGTGCCTGTGCGGCGTGCGGCTGCTGTACCGCTGCGCGCTGCGGGACGTGGAGTTCGCTTCCCGGCTGGGGCACAACGAGGGGCACCTGCTGCGGCTCTGCGAGCTGCTGCGCCGTTACACGCGTACTGACATTCACAGTGAGTGTGTTTCAACTCTCAACCCGCATGAGACGCACTCAGACACTCTGGCGGTGTGCCTGTGCGGCGTGCGGCTGCTGTACCGCTGCGCGCTGCGGGACGTGGAGTTCGCTTCCCGGCTGGGGCACAACGAGGGGCACCTGCTGCGGCTCTGCGAGCTGCTGCGCCGTTACACGCGTACTGACATTCACAGTGAGTGTGTTTCAACTCTCAACCCGCATGAGACGCACTCAGACACTCTGGCGGTGTGCCTGTGCGGCGTGCGGCTGCTGTACCGCTGCGCGCTGCGGGACGTGGAGTTCGCTTCCCGGCTGGGGCACAACGAGGGGCACCTGCTGCGGCTCTGCGAGCTGCTGCGCCGTTACACGCGTACTGACATTCACAGTGAGTGTGTTTCAACTCTCAACCCGCATGAGACGCACTCAGACACTCTGGCGGTGTGCCTGTGCGGCGTGCGGCTGCTGTACCGCTGCGCGCTGCGGGACGTGGAGTTCGCTTCCCGGCTGGGGCACAACGAGGGGCACCTGCTGCGGCTCTGCGAGCTGCTGCGCCGTTACACGCGTACTGACATTCACAGTGAGTGTGTTTCAACTCTCAACCCGCATGAGACGCACTCAGACACTCTGGCGGTGTGCCTGTGCGGCGTGCGGCTGCTGTACCGCTGCGCGCTGCGGGACGTGGAGTTCGCTTCCCGGCTGGGGCACAACGAGGGGCACCTGCTGCGGCTCTGCGAGCTGCTGCGCCGTTACACGCGTACTGACATTCACAGTGAGTGTGTTTCAACTCTCAACCCGCATGAGACGCACTTAGACACTGGCGGTGTGCCTGTGCGGCTGCTGTTATGTGTCTGTATGTGTTTTTATCTCTCTGTGTGTGTCTGTTACCCTTTTTTATAATATGACGTAACCGGGGCAGATGGGAATTTTGTTCTATATTTTTTCCCATCCGGCCCGGCAAACCATCGCACGGTGCGCAACGGATATGATGTGACCAACACCTCGCATGGGTTCTACTGCACGCGGGGCAATAAATTGCCTATTGCACTCTGTCGTACTTGCGGACTTTACAGCAAGCATGCGGGGCTACAGATTCCGTCATGTTTATATATTCCTTCATTTTATTTTACCGCGGACAGCGAGTCGTCATAGAGTGATCTCTCGTTCCAGCGAGCATGCTGTCAGAGATAACGAGCTCGCTGCAGTCCTCGCCGGAAGAGCAGTCCCGCTCCCACCACGCGCGGGCTTGGCTTCAAAGCTTCGAGAGTTTCACGCTGACTGACTGACATTAGTGATCATTCCATGAATAAGTTACATTTTAATAACAATGTATTATAATTAAATTATAATAGACCAATTATTTTATAATTGAAGGTGTTTTTCTGTTTGTATACACAAATGTTTTCAGTTTTTAACCGACGAAAGAAATTGAGAAGGTTCTATCAACTCTCAAGTCGACGCGTATATTTTTTTAACCGACTTAAAAAAAAGGAGGTTCTCTTTTGGTTGAGGGAGGTTGTATTCGACCCGTATGTATGTATGTTTGTCCGCGATTATTTCGCGTTTGGCTGAACCGATTTTGATGCAGGACTTAAAAACTAAATATTTATACCCAGATTCATTAGAAAATTATTTTGTTCTTCTCAGTGGGTTTGTTTTGTAAAGGCGGATCCCTTTTTAAAAAAAAAGCAATTGAAATATGTGTTTTGATTGGGATTTTTTTAATTGTACGTAACTTTTTACAGAGCACGGAGTACTTAACTAGTCAGATTTTGTTATTTTTTTTGCAAAAACATTGGCGAATCTCAATGTTAAAGCCCATAATTATTATGATTTTGAAAGTAACCAGCTTAGACAATTTTCTTTGATTATGTATAGAAAACAAATCAAAATAAGCTTTGCCTTCTGCAGTCTTTATGAGAATCTCACTTGGTCTCTCTCCATTTAGATTATGAATAATTCAAAGTGGCAGAAAATAAAACAGGACGTCTTAGTACGCATTTATTCGTTTAACGATACAGCAAGTTGACAAGCAATTTTTGGGCTCTCATAAAACCGACCCTTGAATATAATTATTATTATAATTATTGAATGGAAGCAGGCGTTATTTTGCGGAAATCCATAATTAGCAGGACAGATTAATTTGTTTTGCTGTAATCCGCTACTTTAAAAGATTCTGTATGCCGCCGAAGTGAGTGGGGCGAACAATAGGATGAGTAATTCGAAAGGGTATATAAGAACGCGTTGCTGACACGAGAGTCACTCTACGATTTCGCATTGTGAAGTCAACATCTCCTGAGGATGTCCCGGTTCGGGACGAAACGTGCGTCGAAGAAAGTGTTGGAAAATTGTGTGTGGTGTTTCATGTGGGCAGTGTTCCTGCATATTGTACCATACAGAATCTTTTAAAGTAGCGGATTACAGCAAAACAAATTAATCTGTCCTGCTAATTATTATAATTCTATAAACTAGTAATTCTATAAATATGTTTTCACTGATGCGGTGGGTATTGTGAATGGGCCAATCACAGTGTCCGAAATATCCGCTCTGCTTCAGTGGAAACGTATCCTTAGTAGAGAATTCCTATTTACATGAAACCTAAGGCTGTTTATCCACTGCACACTGTCACCGGAACGTCACTGCGTATGAAAAGACGGCGCCGAAGTAGTGGTCATTTACGATGGCCGTGTGTCCACCGCACCCGCCACTTCATATTTACCTAAGGGGCTATTCACAGTGATGTAAAACAAGAAAAGAAACCGCTGAAAATTAACTTTACGTCTATTGGTTAAGTTGAATGTATTGCATCATAGTAAAAACAAAGCTCGATTTTAACGAATCTCACAATTATCGACCATGTTGCGTTTTGAACTACATTCAATTTTACGCTCTATGTCAATAGTAGTAAAATATTTTTTTTAAGTGTTCGCAAAAAAACGTTTTGATTTCAATATCATATGCTTAACTAAATGATATCACCATTTCGTGTTACGTTAGGTGAATAGCCCCCAGCTCAGATTTCGTTCTCGGTTACGTCTCGGTACCGGGTGCCAGCAGCAATGGACAAAATGCCTTAATTAAGTTATAACAGTCTCGATAATGTCAAGGAATGTACAAAATAAATAAAAAATATATTCATTTAATTAATATAACTCAAATACAAAATAAACTAGCGCTCAGGTGTTACGCTGCATTTAAATTCCATCGATACGTATCCGATTTAAGCATGAGTAGTGGTTATACAAATCTACACATTAAATTAATTGCTTTATTTCTTATTGATTCGTCCACTTTCCGGATAGGCGTCGCCCTTCGTTTGGGCGCATCTTGTTGTGCACCACACCGCTGTCACTGTGGTGTTGTCGTCGACCAACTCGGTCACCACGGTCTTTCCTGTGCCAGGAGCGCGGGTAGGATTCCCCGACACGCCAGCCTTAACGATATCATCCGCCGTGCCCTTACCACCGCTAACTGTGCGGCCGTTCTTGAACCGAGCGGTCTAGTGCGTAGCGATGGTAAGAGACCGGACGGAATGACCCTGATTCCATGGAAGATGGGAAGGCCTTTAGTGTGGGATGCGACTTGTGTCGACACACTTGCACCGTCCCATCTTCCTGGAACCCAAATTAGGGCTGGTGCTGCGGCTGAATCCGCTGAAAACCTCAAAAGGCGCAAATATGTATCCCTGGACAGTGGGTACAAATTTGAGCCTATTGGGGTCGAAACTATGGGACCGTGGGGACCGGGAGCAAAGAAAGTTTTTAAAGAAATTTCTTTACGCCTGGTCGATGCAACGCGTGACCAAAATGCTGGCCTCTATTTTGCCCAGAGAATAAGTATCGCGATACTACGAGGCAATGGGGCTAGCATTTTGGGAACAATTCCCTCTGACAGCGGTCTACTAAATTAATTTTTTTTTTTTTTTTTTTTTTTTTTTTTTTAACATTTTAGATTAATATGTAGTTTTTATTTTAGATAAGTATGTAGTTTTTAATTTAGATATAGTTTAATTTTATACCTAGTTTTAATTTATAACTTTTAATTTAAGCTTATTTTAGTTATTGTTTATTGTGTCAATAAAAGTTTTTAAGTCATTGCTTTACATACAATGACACTTAGGCCAAGAGCGGTCATACTGAGGTTGCATACTGCACCATAGCACCATTAGTTTCTATTCATGGTTAAAACTAAAATCGAACGACTTTACGTAATTCTGTACATCATAGGCAGTTATTTGATTTCTCTACTCTGCATAAAATACATTATAGCGCAGTGTCACAGAGTAATGAAAGCGCGTACATCTATGATGTTTTTTTTAATTTAATACTGCACAAAACTTCCGAGTTCAGTTGTTATGTTTAATGACAGAAACTACGGAACCACTACATACTCTGTACCAGCTCTGAAAGTTTCATCGTAATCAGATGAACAGTATAGGAAACGCACAATGATACATTTTAATTTTTAATTATCAGGTAATTTATACAGGAGTTATGGTAACTTTAATAGCTGGGGCAAGAGTTGCAGCACTCACACTATCTGGTACATGAAAGAAATATAGCATAAAACCTGTTGCTAACAAGAAATGGAATGCTAATATCGAGCCTATCAAGATGAGGTAGTATTTAGATTTCTTCAATGCTGGTAGCAACCAGAAGATCAGAACTGCTCCGGAGACGAACGCTGCCATCAGCACAAAGAGCCACTGCAGCCAGGATACTTGGATAGTCCACAAAACTGCTACGGGAATGTAGATAGAGAGTGAGTACCCGTACAGACAGAAGAGAGATATCATTGACGGCGAGCTTGATGTCTGGAAAAAAAGAGAGTTTTTATGTACTAGCTGTTCCAATTTCCTACTTGTATAACTGATTACTTGGGTTACTACCAGTTTTACTACAAGTAGTAGGTGACATGTCTGGTGGTCTGTCCATCCACAACCACACAATAGTTCCAGTGTCTAATATTACACATTTAGGTGAATGAAATTAACCTACTATTAGATTAATGCCATCTCTGGAAACCCTCTTGAACATTAACACTATCTGGTAGTCGGCAACAATCAAGAGACAACAATCAAGCCATAGACATGATTGTCTGTTTTGTAGTAACGGTTTCAAGGGCTCTCTAACTGGCTTAATTACTGGGCATATTGAAACCAAAGAACTAATGTGTTAAGGTACAAGTTGGTAGCCGACTGCACACAGCAGCAGCAGACGACGTGTCGCAGCGACACTACTGGTTTCTAAGTATTTCTATGGAATTCCCTCCGTAGTTAGCGACGTGTCGTCGAGCGGCAGACGCCAGTGTCGTCCGACCGCAGATCAGTAACGCCGCTGACGCTGGAGCAACGACCGCGTTCGAGCGTGTTTCTTTTCAAAATGGATGTTTTTATTTAAACGACAATACTCTCTCAATTCTTTCAAATGGTTTTTGATCAGCATTGAGTAAGTTCCCTCACATTGCTCTGCATATAAGCATAGGACGTGTGGCTTTTCGTCTTTTTCTGTATAATAAAAACAAGTCATCATCGTCTTCTTCCTCTTCCAATAAAAGATATAAAAAATGCGATCACTATTCTCGAACACGTCAGACATCTTGTTTCACGGAGCACTCGGAACCAACTGGATGCTATCTGCTGTTGCCGTCTGCAGTCGGGTTTGAAATCATGACTGCAGCGACATGACGCAACGACGTGTCGCGACGACATGCAGCGACGACACGTCGTCTGCTGCTGCTGCGTGCAGTCGGCTACCAACTTGTACCTTTAGGATGACAAGTGCAGTGAAGTATGAGGTAGTCATCAACAGCTGCAAACAATTTATTCTGACATAGAACCCCTATTCTAACTACAGACCTGTGTCTCGATCTCATCCTGGCTCTCAGTTGTGGTCCACTTGAGTGCTGCCCACAGCGCGAGCGGCACAAGCCACACGTAGCAGAGGATGGCGGTGGCGGCGTACGAGACGAGGTGGTAGTTGTACCGCCAGTGCACCGCCTTGTTGGCGCTCTGCAGGTAATTCGCGATGTTGCCACTCACAGCTATGGTGAATATCTGAAAAATTAAACTAATAATGAAGTTCTGAGTTCTCACATTACGTGTTAAACGTGTAAACAGGTTCAAGTGACCAGATTATAGCAGCTTACTACCCGTTCGCAGAATCTTTGCTGATTGCTTACTCTCCCACTTCATACTACTGCAACCAGCATTTGTCTGTTATCAGACGTCCATGGGTGGTGGTAGCATGTAAGGGGAAGTCATCAGCAGAGCTTCTGCGAAAGGATTATAGTACCTTATAAGGTATTAAACACAAAATAACAGTACAAAATGCAGATGCAATGTTCTATTAAATCAGGTAATAAATTTCATATACAATGTATTAAATTGTGCCAGAAACATCCTTGTTGTAACAGCTTTTGTTTTAAGTTTTTGTAAAACTAATATTTAAATAATTACCAGGGTAACAGAAATCCATATAGGTCCATACAAATCAGGCTTGCCCTTGATCCTTTCATCAAAGTAGTTGCGGGACACCTTCTGCGGCAGCACCGAGGATATGATGCGCTCCACCACCTCACTTGTCTGGACATCAAAGTACTTCTGGTAGTACTCTATGGTCCAGAAATTGTGGTTTTCTGTAAAAAATGCCAAAAAATAATTAATCCAGATGGTAGGACTTTTACTCAGGACTTTTATTGTCCATCTGTATGGGTACCACTAGTTCATCTTTGCTTTAAAAAAAAGATGTGGCACCGTGGGACATCAGATAGAAGTGACAAGTTGAAAACTCACACAGAGGTGTTGGGTTACAGTAAAATGATGTGAGGTGTCAGTAACAGTGTCGCGAGTTTAATGGTTTTCCATCTCAAAATTGCACATTGCACCTAAAGATTTGAAAATACAAAATGAGAGTAGGCATTGTTATTGAAAAATCCAATAGCAATTCTCAATTACAAAATTCACATGATAATATTATTATTGTGACTCATTTACTAAAATGTTACATGTTTTGTTAACTTCAAATCTGATAGAGAATAGTTCTTTGATGCCTTATCATTTGTTTATCGAAAACATTACAATGTACACGTTTTTAGATGTATTTAACTGTATAAAACACATGAAAAAAACACAAAACATTCGCTTTTACGTAGATTCAGATAGTATTTCTCAAGAATATAAAGTTGTTGTTGGTATCTAACAGAGGCTTACTTTGTGCTTGTGGAGTCTCCTCCTCCACTACAGGCTTGGGTTCCTCGTAGTTATAATTGGAAGTAGACATGGTATTGTACTGGTTCGTATGAACAGCTTCTACATCGATTCGGGCGCTTCGCTCGTTGTGCTCCGGCGAGTAATCTTGAAAGTTAAGTAGCTCTCCTGTGTTCACGTGCGTCATTGTTTGATAAGCTTATCAGCTACAGCCGCGGCGTATTTTAATTATTAAATTCTTAATTTCTCAAATACAACAAAAACTTCGCAACTATATTCAATATACCTACTCTATGCTTCGCAATTCTCACGTATTTTATGTCACTGTCAATTGTCATTGTCATTAACGTCAACTTGTCACTGGCAATCACAGAACACACACAGATCCTCACCCATAGATTATAATAGATCTATCATCCCACGTGACATTGGCGAAGTGCTCAGTGCTGCTTTGGCACAAACAAAAGCCATAAACGAAATCAACAACAACAAATTATAGATCTATTATAATCTATGTCCTCACCGAACTCTCTGGTAATATTGACATGTGTAGCAAAGTCACAGAACATAGGTATTACCATAGAGGTATTAATACCTCTATGGGTATTACCAATGGGTATTACTCTTAGATAACTATACCCAAAACATGGACCCAAGGTGCCACAGCATCACGACACAGATTTACCATAAAATAAAAATTAATACCTACTCTTCACTTGTCCATCAACGGGAATGCAACAGCCGAAAAAATAATAGAAATACAAAATTGACTTCTTAATTGACGTAATCTTTTGAAGGTACCATGGAATTAATAAGTACTTCTACCATACTAATTACCAATACCAACCTACTATATGGAAATACGAAGAGGCGGAATTCGCGCCATTTTTAACCGTTGACTCGCCGCCAGGCGGCGATGGGACGCTATGGGCCGAATGTGACATTCGCCGCCTGGCGGCGATGGGACGCTTTCGGGGATATGATTAATACAATGAAAGTCTATGGATCTTGTGCGTAAGTGACAAACATAGGCATGTACACAGACTTATAAGGACAGGCCCCGTCTACAAAATTAGCGTGACCATTTTTAATCTGTAAAGTAGCGCATAGGATGGCATCGCCTAGGGTAGTAACTCAGTACACAAACATTTGACAACAAATTTTGGCGTTCATCATGGCGCCACATGTCACGCAAGGCTAGGCTAGAATTAATGAATAGGGCGCCTCCATAGTTCTGTTATCTCTATGAGTCTGTATGTCTGATAGGTTGTGTGGTCTGTGCTGTCAAGTCGCAAGTGTCAATTCCACAGACAACACAACTGTCAATTCCATAATCCATGAATGTACAGTTGTAAACAAAACAAGAAATCTGAAACATTTCTTAAAAATTACAAAATGCTATCTAAAAGATTGTGTATTAAACTAAAAAAATACATAGTTTTTACTCAACGTCGTAGAAAGTACAGCGTTATAGCTTCTGTATTGGAAAAAGCTAGTGTCGGTGAACTTGCAGAAATTAAGGTTATAACACAGTTTCAAGGAATTATCGCAATTTTATAAACCTTGTGATTGAAATACATAAAAACTAACTTTCTGCTTTTGTAATTCAGGGATGGGTGAAGAGTTTGCGCGTGCAAAAAGACCACATTTTTGCGGACGTAAACGACGGTTCATGTGCTCAAAAACTTCAGATAGTCATACCAAAACACCTCAAAACTGACGCTCTGACGTACGGAAGTTCGGTGCACATAGCTGGGAAGCTGTCGAAAAGTCCACGAGGGCAATTGGAGTTGCACGCAGAAAATGTAAATGTCCTCGGAAAATGCGTGGTTCTCGATGGCTATCCATTTAATCCTCGTACTTCTCACCCTCCCGAATACACAAGACAATACCTACACTTTCGTTCTCGCACAAATTATTTTTCCGCTGTACTCAGAGTACGGAATGCACTTACGAGGCATATCCATGATTATTTTGCATCCAAAGACTATATCCACATCAACACTCCAATACTGACGTCTAACGATTGTGAAGGAGCCGGTGAAGTGTTCAAGGTACAGCCTGAGAATGATGGAACTGTTAAAGCTATGATGCAAGAAGGTAGGGACAGAGATACTGTGTATTTCGGTACAAAGACATACTTAACGGTGTCGGGCCAACTGCATCTTGAAGCCATGTGTAGAGGCATGGGTAATGTCTACACTTTAGGTCCTACATTCAGAGCTGAAAACTCCAGGTCGCGATTACATTTATCAGAATTCTATATGTTGGAAGCAGAAATAGCATTCTGCGATAGTATTTTGAAACTTCAGGATGCTATAGAGGATTTACTAAAGTATTTATTCATTGCAACAAGGAACACTAATGAGTCTGATATGTTTTTAATTGATAAGAATAATAAAGCTCCTAGTTGGCTGAATAAAGAATTTGTAACATTAACATATAATGAGGCGAGGAGTATATTAGACAAAAAAGGTTTGAAAATAACTGAAGAAGGTATAAATAAGGAGCAAGAGCTTGCTTTAGTGGAATATTGTCAAGTACCAGTATTTGTAACACAGTGGCCCAAACATATGAAGTCATTTTATATGAAGGAATCACTTTTAGATGATTCAAAGGTTTGTTGGATTTTTGTAACAATTATAAATTAAAATGGGGAAACAAGCCTCCTGTTGGCTCTCTGACGCACTGACCTTGCTAGGATAGGCCTGAAATGTGGCTATTTGTTTCCAATTTATGCTCTACATGCAGTAAGATATTGTGACCAGTATGAAACTCTATTTAAAATTACCGTTTATATTGATCTATCTTGTGGTTATGGTTAATGATTATGCGGCAAATCAAATTTAAAAGCATTCAGCAACCCCTTCCATTCCAATTTATTCTATCTGTATATCCACTTACAATAGTATAGCTATTTGACGACCGAATGGCGTAGTGGTAGCGAACCTGCCGTCTGCGCCGGAGGTCGTGGGTTCGATTCCTACTACTGGTAAATGTTTGTGTGATGAGCATGAATGTTTTCCAGTGTCTGGGTGTTTTTCAATATATTATATTTATGTATATTAGTATGTATGTATATTTATCAGTCATCTAGCACCCATATCACAAGCTATTGCTCACTTTGGGGCTAGATTGCGATGTGTAAAAATGTCCCGTATATATTTATTAGGATCGAACTTAATTTTTTTAAACATTTTTCAGGTGGACGCATTAGACCTACTAGCTCCGATCACAGGAGAAATCGTCGGCGGTAGTCTCAGAGAGGATGACTATGATAAGCTAAAGGGCAAGCTACCGTCTGATCAGTTGAACTGGTATCTAGAGCTGAGGAAGTTTGGCAACATACCCACAGCTGGTTTTGGTCTGGGGCTCGAAAGAATCATGCAAGTGCTGTGCAATATATCTAATATTAAGGACACTTTACCCTTCCCTAGGTGGCCACATAATTGTGATATGTAAAGTATTGTAAAATATAATATGAATATTAATAAATTATGATGTTGATTGACTGCTTAGTTTTGATTTAGCCTAATCCCTTGCTAATGTACCCGAAAAATTGTAAACCACTGTTGGAATTTACATTTTAATTTATCTACCTGGTGCACTGTATGAATCGTAACAAACTGCATATAATTTAACACAACTTTGTGTAGATAATAATCCTATACCTTTTTCTATAGTATTATATTATCTGTGCCTTTTTCTTGTATATACATATGTATATATATTTCTATATAATCTGAATCTCGGAAACGGCTTGACCGATTTTCATTGTATACAAGGGGTTTTGGGGGCGATAAATTGATCTAGCTAGGATTCATTTTTCGAAAATGTATTTACCAAAAAAAAATTTAAATCTATACCTGACATCTATTTGTGATAAAGTAAAACTATTACAGTAAACTCCTGCTGCCATCTAATGGTGAGTAGCTTTAATACTACCGAGCAAAACTCAGTCACCCAATATTTTTTCCCGATAGCTCGAAATCTGGGAAACTTCATGACATCTATTAGCGAATAGTGAAACTAATTTTAATGACCGCGGCCGGCATTTGTTTTAACGACAATAACATAAAAAAGGTAAAATAGTATGACTCCTCCCGAAATCTATTGGCGAGAAGTAACACTAATTTTTTTTATGACTTCAACGAACTGGGCGCGAAAATTCAAATTTTATTTAGTTTTCGCTAATAGTGGGCTAATTATACATCGTAAGTTTATGGCAATGAGTTTTGCGGGCACAACATTTATGCATCTACATATTTTAAATCAACAATACTCATTTTTAACTCTGCTCAACAATACTCATTTACCTCATATTGTTTCCCGATTTATTGAAATCTGGGAAACAACGTGACATCTATTGGCCAATAGCAATACTATTATAATGGCCTCAAGCATCTAACTGTTTTAACGACACAATAAATATGACTCTTTCTGCTGACATCTATTGGCGAGAAGTAATACTAATTTTTTTATGGAGTCAACGAACTGGGCGCGAAAATTCAAATTTTATTTAGTTTTTGCTAATAGTGGACTAATTATACATCGTAGGTTTATGGCAATGAGTTTTGCGGGCACAACATTTATGCATCTATACATATTTTTAATAAAAACTCTGCTCAAAAATACTTATTTACTTAATTTGCTTCATATTGTTTCCCGATATATTGAAATCTGGGAAGAACACGACATATACGAATTACACTCGTGATTTTTATTTAACCATACTTACGAGGTCATATTTTTATTATTATTATGTCGTTAAGATCGAAAAATATTTTTCTTATTTCATCATTACATTAGTAACTATGTAATTCATATTTAAATATAGTTTCTACCCCAAATCACAATTTACAAAAAAAACCCGAGCGAAGCTCGGTCATCCACGTAGTATAATGTATTGAAGTGAAACAAACTCACTAATTATTATAATCTTATAACATTGTGCTTTGTGTATGTGTGTCACAACTCACATACTTATGCCCATATTCACAAGTTAAAAAAAAACTAATCCTTATTTCACATAGGTCTAACTTAGAGCCCAGGCATTTATGAAAGGTCATTAATACATTCTTCGTTAAACAGTATACAAATATGGTGATAAAATCATTTGGTTGTCATAAAATTAGGGTTCTAAACTTCTAACCAACTTCTAACGCGCCTTGCACTGCGAAGAAGCCCACAACAAACTCCGGGGTTTCGTTTATTTCACTAAGCCGATACTGATATGTAGTAGGTAATCAACAAAAGATGCAACAGTCGAGGATTTATAGTTAGTAAGTACATCGCACCGTAATGCTGAATTGCTATGGGGTAGCTTTGGTGGTATGTCATGCAACTGCAAGTAAAAAACTGGTAACAGGCTGCGGCTAAAGCCTACCAAGTCCCACCAAAAATCTGTGACTAAAGCTGCCTGTGCGGGAGTCCAACCCGAACTTAGGCTCATTTACATCGCGGCGGAATGGAATGGAAGCGTCAATTTCGCCTTAAGACGCGAGAAGGCGCGTGAATTCCCTGGAATCTTTAATAAAGTACTCAAAGCAAAGACAGCTGGTAAAAAACTCGGCATTTTAAATAAAGTTAAACAGTACTTCACCCCGGAACAGCTCCTAACCTTATACCAGGCACAGGTTCGCTCAAGCATGGAGTACTGTAGCCACTTGTGGGATGGCTCTGCCAAGTACCAGCTTGATGCTTTGGATTCGGTGGATCGCCGTGCTAGAAGACTCATTGGCAACCCGACACTGGTCTTCAAAAAACTCCAAAGCCTTGAACATCGTCGTAAGCCTGCCTGTCGGTATTCTATAGAATATACCTATTTCGGAGAGCGTGCACAGGAACTTTTTAATTTGGTTCCCCCGTCACCTTTCTACCATAGAACGGCAAGGCATCGTAAGGGCTTCCACCCATACATAGTTGACGTACCAAAGACGCGTACGAAGCGGTTTGATTCCTCGTTCCTGATACGCACTGCAAAGGCCTGGAATACTCTCCCGGGCAGTGTCTTTCCTGCCACTTACAACCCGGGTGCCTTCAAATCAAGAGTGAATAGGCATCTTCTAGGCAAGCGCGTTCCAGCTTAGACTGTATCATCACTTTCCATCAGGTGTGATCACAGTCAAGCGCTATAGCCTATATAGTATATAAAAAAAAAACTCTGTGCCTGAAATGCTCGAGTATTCGAGCGAATTGATTCGTAAACGCTTGACATCGCAATGCAGCTGTGACCGACTCCCCGTTTGAACCACTTCCCACGGATTCCACAGATGGCGTTGACAGTAGCTAGGGATATTATCGAGAATGCGTGACGATTCCCCGGCAGACTTTTTTGCTCTTATACAATTGACCTATTGCTCATTAGGTATGCTATGTTTGTACATAGCATACCTAATGATTTTCATTTCGTTGCAAAAAGTCGCTTTCATTCCATTCCGCGACGGTGTAAATTGACCTAAAACAGGATTTGTTTACAGAAATTCACGTCTGCGTCTGCTATATAGTTGTCTATTATTATCTAAAAGAACCTAAGCCTAAAGAAATTTAGGTGTCTTGGATTAAATAACAAAAAAATCTTTATTTCAAGAAATTAAACTAAACAATAATCAATATCTGGCACCTTATTAAATAGCCTACAGCAAAAGGACCGTTAATAATAGTGGTAAAACAAAACAAATGATTTAATTTTTGTGTATTTTATTAGATTTTTTTATAGATTAAAATGTTTCAAACACAGTTTCTTTTTCCATCAAACAAATTTATACAAATTACCAGAGATTCCCTAAAGAGTAATAACATAACTTTTCAGCAATCAACATATTTATTTTATTTACAAAAATCTAAGTCTAATTGGTAAGACATAATAATTACAGGAATCTTTAAATTCATATTATTATATGAACATCCTACCTTAATTTAATATCACAATTTAATTAATATTATTTGATATTTATTTTAAAAATGGAAACATACATTAAACAAGTAACACAACCCCTGACAAAACAAGATTTCAGACATTAAATTCTTGGGGTTCTTTGTTTGAATCTGTGGATTGACTTGCGACAAAAAAATTCAGATTCGACAAAACTAGAAAACGCTTGATTGCTATACTGTCTAAGACTATTTATATAAAGGATTTATACAGGTTGTTACATGCACACTCAAATAGGTGTTTGTGTAACTGAGTATTGGTTTCTCATGAGAATGAAGAGGAGAAAAAATGAGGAATGTCAAATGTTGAAAGCATGTATCCATCTTTACATTATACACATATTACAGAAGTAATAAAAAATTATACTAATATTTAATTTTGCGCTATCATAGGTTTGTAGTAGTAGTAACATTAACTACAAGATTTCTTGTAATCACATATAAATACTGATATACATAAATGTATATTACAAATGTAAAATTTCTACAGGTTTGATTATAATAATTTAAATGTTGATTCATAATAATGAAGCTGTGTGTTTATTATACAGTTATAGTTTTAATAAAAGTATTTATCCTTGAATGTTAAAATGTTTCCTTTTTTACACACCTTTCTCCTTTTTTAAATAAAGTAATAATATTTTTTATACAATAGGCGTATTATAATACGTTTTGAATGTAAGATGATAAATATACAAAAATAAAATTAGTATTACATACATAGATAATAATTAGACTAATTAGTAAATACATTGTAAAGGAATAGTAGAGGAAAATACGATTTTTAATTTAGGTCAGAACAGATATTAGCATGAGAAACTAGATTCCACAAGTGTATTTCCAGGTAAGAAATATTAAGGTTTTTTAGAAACAATCAAGTAGCAAATATAGCACAATAACATTGATCTATCCAATATTCATTTTCCCGCAGACGGAAATTTAAGAGTTCTAGACACAACTAGCCCAATGAGGTATCAGGGTAGAAAGTATATCTAATTTTATTAGTAGAATTACAAAACTTTGGGGCCTAGATAAAATATCTAGCAGGTACATACTATAATAGCATCAGTTTTATTACATTTTTGAGCATTTTATATTTTTTTATTAAATTTTTTGACATGATTATTAACAAATTACTAACTAATAGTAGGTAATATTATTTACAAAGGCATATTATATCATATAGCAAAACCAATCAATGGGAAATGGGAGCATGTTGCTGGCAGCAACGTGCTCCCATTTCACTTCTCACTAAGTTGACACAATGATTATTAGACACTTTTACATTGTGACGACACTTTTCAAGGTTTCACACTTTACATAATAGAACACAGTCCGGATAGCTCGCTTCCTTTTTGCACTGGTGGGTGCCTGCTGAACTGATCGCTTTCCAACGACGGTTTCAGTTTGTACACCACCTCTGGTTCCTCCCCAGGTGGTAAGGGCTCCTCGTGGATACTGACATCTTCACTTCTAGTTTTCACACTTTACATAATAGAACACAGTCCGGATAGCTCACTTCCTTTTTGCACGGGTGGCTGCCTGCTGAACTGAACACCTTCCAACGACGGTTTCAGTTTGTACACCACCTCTGGTTCCTCCCCAGGTGGTAAGGGCTCCTCGTGGATACTGACATCTTCGCGGGCCGAGCTGCACGCGCTAGTTCTGTACGGTCTATTTTACGCACCGTCTGACTACGGCAGCCCTAGTACATCGTAAGAGATAAAGTTAGGCGATAGAAAGAGACCACAACATTGCGTTTGTTGCGTGTCGATTTTTAGGGCGGGCCAGGCGCTATTGCGAACTGAATTGCACTTTTTGTGTCAGCGCTAGAGTCGCTATTTCCTTAAATCATCGTGCGGAGTAAGCCTTCTGTGCTTGTACTATGAAGTGTTCTGTGTCGTGGATACTGACATCTTCACTTCTAAGGTTTCACATTTTACATAATCGAACACAGTCCGGATAGCTCGCTGCCCTTTTGCACGGGTGGCTGTCTGCTGAACTGAACGCCTTCCAACGATGGTTTCAGTTTGTACACCACTTCAGGTTCCTCGCCGGGTGGTAAAGGCTCGTCATCGATACTGACGTCCTCCATCGTCCTGTCATCATTGCTGGTGACGAAGGAGGGTATGGACTTGGAGATGTTGATGCGGATGCCGCCGAGCGGGAAGGCGGGCGCGGGCGTGGCGTCATCGAGTTGCACGTTGCCGTCGATGGATGACGTCACCGTGGTGTGCGTCGTGTCTATGGTGGGCGGTATGCTCTCAACCTCTGCCGTTATTATTGGTTCGTCATCTGGAAAGATAATGCACTCCGTATTAAGAGGGGGCTGAAAGCTACCAAAACTTGTCATGCGCAGAACATCGTTCTGGTACAAAAGACTTGACGTATTACGCGAAAAAAGAATGTAATGAACGCCATTTATAGTTTTACTGTAATAACTTTTAAAATACATAGCTTAGAAAGAAAAAGATAATGTACCAACGTACTTCATAATATTTATTGGAATTATAATCCTAAACCAGGGCTCTCTCTAGTACGTACAACATTGATAATAAATTGAAAAAAATTGAACGCAATTTCGGGTTTTTTTTTATCGACAAAAAATTATCCTTTTATGTTTTCATTGATACAGTTTCTCGAAAATATGTTTTATTTCAGGTAGTTGAGACTTTATTTACTACTGTAAAAATCATACATATCTTCAGTCAATACCACCGCGAGTATTCTGAGAAAAACTATCATCCACCAACCCAACCATCACTTGACGACCTCCCTGGCGCAGTGGCGGCGCGCTCGGATTCAAGTGGGAGGTCGCGGGTTCGATTCCCGCTCGGGCCACTTTGGAATTATATAATTTCTAAATTGGCTCAGGTCTGGTCTGGTGGGAGGCTTTGGCCGTGGCTAGTTACCACCCTACCAGCACAGACGCACTCCCAAGCGATTAAGCGTTCCGGTGCGATGCTGTGTAGAAACCGTAAGGGTTAATTTACTTACTCTCCAAGTTAGTCACTCACCATCAGGTGAGATCGCAGTCAAGTACCAACTTGTATCAAGTACTCCTTGGTACTTGATCGCAGTCAAGATGTGAACTACCAGGCTATCATAACTCATAGTATTCCACGTACCAGGGTCGATGGGCTCCTGCTTGACCTTGACGGCGGCGAACTCCTGGTGGGTCTTGTCGCGGTCGGCGCGCTCGGCCGCCGTCTCGTCGTCCGTGTCGGCGTCCTCCACCAGCACTTGTTCTACCGGCTCCGCTTTCAGCACCACGTCGTCTTCGTCACCGTCCTCCTCGATACCATCGACCTGGATACACGACTAAATAATAATTGCTGTCCTAGTTCCTACCATTGATTATTAATATAACAAAAATATGGAGAGAGCTGATGATTGAGGATTTCGGAGACGGGTGAACGGTGACGGGTAGGTGGGGGGTGCTGGACCAAATTTCATTTGAAACGTCAGCCAGTGAGCTGAAAAAAAATTTCAAAATGGCGAATTCAAAATGGCCGCCATGCGAATATCGTCGATATCTCGGAAAGTATAAAAGATGGAAGAACGGTTTCTTGACAAGAAGTGATCAGGACCCGAAGGCCTATTCGATGGATAGAAAAAAAATCCAATATGGCAGAAATTATTTTTCTATAAAAAAATTGGTTGTCTGTAAAGTCGGTTTACTGACGATAGTTGAACGTGACAACTCTCGCTTGCACTTCAAACCCTACATGGAACGCCTCAGAGCGAGGAGAAGCGAGGTAACGCGAGCGAGGTACGCGAGATAACGCCGGATGAGTCATGTTTTTTTGTGCGTGCAGTCGGCTCTATCGATTTATAAGACGTTGTCACGTCAAAAATGTTTGGCGAAAATTAAAGGCTGTCAGCGATGATACTTTTATAGGCGGGAAGACAGCACGCACCCTACTAGTTAAACATATAAAGGATCAGCACTTAGTAACGTCACGCATGCATTTTTACACTCCGCCCTGAAGCACCATTTTTAATTTGCCAAAACTGTAAAATGGGGCTAATGTAAGCGATCGACAGCGGTATGTGCTGTTTGCAGAAATGTTAACGGTCGGTAGAGACGCGCGACGCCATATTTGAGAAATTTTTAGCTTCAACATACGTCAGATATTTCCCGTCCTCTTAGCGTAGCGTATTTCGTCGTTGGTTCCTACACACATACTTTCATAGAGAGGTATTAACTCTATATCTGCCTGTTTTTGAAGTATAGAGAACTTTTGAAGTATTGAAGACTTCAAAAAGCTAATCAAGGCTTTCACCTGCCCCCCGATCAATTGAAAATGTATCAAAAGAACTGTATCAATGTCAAAACATAGGTTTTGACCAATACTTACTAACTTAAAATAACTTTAGAATCTTGCAGATGCAGTTCTTTATGACTGATAGTCTGTGGACGTTATCCTAAGTCGCATTATGCTTTTGTCAGTCTGGTTCACTGTAATACCTGACGTACATAACCACCAGTTTTATAGTAAAGTACCCCCCAGGTAATGGAATGGCGGCTACATACTGTGCAGTGATACTTCAATAGGAGTCCTACCGAAAAATTTCCAAAAACAACTTACCTCAACAGGTTTTTCAGACTCGGGTTCCACAACCTCGACGACAGACTCGCCGTCGGATTCGTCGTTGTCGTCCACGTCCTTGATCTCGATGGGCTGGTCGGCTGTTTTGTCTTCATCCGCGACCTCCACTGCCGGTTGCTCCTCTTTCGGAGGCTCTTCTTTTGTGAGAGACGCCTAGGGAAAGACGATGTTATCAATATAATGACGAAAACTTCAGAATAGCTCAAAGAACAACAAATTTACATAAAAACTTTAGTGTGTTTACTATAAGAGACATATATGTGGATTTAATCTGAACAGGGTAGGATGTCATTGTGTTAGTTAGTATGAAATAAAAACTTCAATTTTGAAGTGCGCCACCAATCCGTTAAAGCTTAATATAATCATGAAACGGATCTTACACCACGCCGTAAAAAAAACCGTGGTAAAAAATATGTTTTCGAATAGTCAAACATTTCGAAAGCACATTTAATATGTACGCACCTATGTACGAACTCACACACGCAAACATGTAGTCATTCGAGGGTCACACGTACGCACTCACACGCGCACGCACATACTGTTAGATCTCCAAGTACATCCCAGTCGGAATTTAGTTAAATACTATGGCGTTGAGTCCGGGCCTGTTTGAATTTTAGCAGTCAGCAAAATTGGTGTATATATACCAACTTTTTCTATCTAAGATCAGATAGCGAGAGTAATCCATCCCGAGATGCTGTCTCCGGCTGAAAACGAAACATCATCTAGCCCTCTCGAGTGAGCTATCCAAGTATTCCTCTTGGTCGCCGAAACATCAATAAAACCACCATGTGAAAAGCTCGTGTTTCAATGTCACCGCCAAACCTGCACCTTACAGTACGCACCCACACACGCTTGCACGCACGTACGCACTCACACACGCTTGCACGCACGTACGCACTCACACACGCTTGCACGCACGTACGCACTCACACACGCTTGCACGCACGTACGCACTTACACACGCTTGCACGCACGTACGCACTCACACACGCTTGCACGCACGTACGCACTCACACACGCTTGCACGCACGTACGCACTCACACACGCTTACACGCACGTACGCACTTACACACGCTTGCACGCACGTACGCACTCACACACGCTTGCACGCACGTACGCACTCACACACGCTTGCACGCACGTACGCACTCACACACGCTTGCACGCACGTACGCACTCACACACGCTTGCACGCACGTACGCACTCACACACGCTTGCACGCACGTACGCACTCACAAACGCTTGCACGCACGAACGCACTCACACACGCTTGCACGCACGTACGCACTCACATACGCTTGCACGCACGTACGTACTCACACACGCTAGCACGCACGTACGCACTCACACACGCTTGCACGCACGTACGCACTCACACACACTTGCACGCACGTACGCACTCACACACGCTTGCACGCACGCACTCTCGCACACGTCAAGCGGGTACCTTGTGGTCCTGCAGGCACAGCGGGTGGTAGTAGTGCGCGTCGTGGCGCACCGAGTTGCGCAGGTGCCACTCCTCGCGGTCCTCGTTGTAGAACTGCTGGAAGCGGTCGCCGCACAGCGCGCAGTGGTGCTGCGGCGCGCCGGCCGCCGCGCTCACACACGCTTGCACGCACGCACTCTCGCACACGTCAAGCGGGTACCTTGTAGTCCTGCAGGCACAGCGGGTGGTAGTAGTGCGCGTCGTGGCGCACCGAGTTGCGCAGGTGCCACTCCTCGCGGTCCTCGTTGTAGAACTGCTGGAAGCGGTCGCCGCACAGCGCGCAGTGGTGCTGCGGCGCGCCGGCCGCCGCGCTCACACACGCTTGCACGCACGCACTCTCGCACACGTCAAGCGGGTACCTTGTAGTCCTGCAGGCACAGCGGGTGGTAGTAGTGCGCGTCGTGGCGCACCGAGTTGCGCAGGTGCCACTCCTCGCGGTCCTCGTTGTAGAACTGCTGGAAGCGGTCGCCGCACAGCGCGCAGTGGTGCTGCGGCGCGCCGGCCGCCGCGCTCACACACGCTTGCACGCACGCACTCTCGCACACGTCAAGCGGGTACCTTGTAGTCCTGCAGGCACAGCGGGTGGTAGTAGTGCGCGTCGTGGCGCACCGAGTTGCGCAGGTGCCACTCCTCGCGGTCCTCGTTGTAGAACTGCTGGAAGCGGTCGCCGCACAGCGCGCAGTGGTGCTGCGGCGCGCCGGCCGCCGCGCTCACACACGCTTGCACGCACGCACTCTCGCACACGTCAAGCGGGTACCTTGTAGTCCTGCAGGCACAGCGGGTGGTAGTAGTGCGCGTCGTGGCGCACCGAGTTGCGCAGGTGCCACTCCTCGCGGTCCTCGTTGTAGAACTGCTGGAAGCGGTCGCCGCACAGCGCGCAGTGGTGCTGCGGCGCGCCGGCCGCCGCGCTCACACACGCTTGCACGCACGCACTCTCGCACACGTCAAGCGGGTACCTTGTAGTCCTGCAGGCACAGCGGGTGGTAGTAGTGCGCGTCGTGGCGCACCGAGTTGCGCAGGTGCCACTCCTCGCGGTCCTCGTTGTAGAACTGCTGGAAGCGGTCGCCGCACAGCGCGCAGTGGTGCTGCGGCGCGCCGGCCGCCGCGCTCACACACGCTTGCACGCACGCACTCTCGCACACGTCAAGCGGGTACCTTGTAGTCCTGCAGGCACAGCGGGTGGTAGTAGTGCACGTCGTGGCGCACCGAGTTGCGCAGGTGCCACTCCTCGCGGTCCTCGTTGTAGAACTGCTGGAAGCGGTCGCCGCACAGCGCGCAGTGGTGCTGCGGCGCGCCGGCCGCCGCGCTCGGGCTCTCCTCCGCCTCGCTGGGTGGCCGCTCCTCCTCCGCGCCGCCCGTCTCGAACCAGTTCTTTTCTGTGAACAAGACGTGTCATGCCACTATTGCTGTCCAACACATAATATTGTCACTACGGTATCTACACGGCTCTTCATAGGAAGAACGTTATGCCCTGCATCTTTCTACACTATTGTAGGGATACATTGTAATAGTGTGTATGTGTGAGTTAGAGCGTGACGTGTGCAAAGCTTCACTTATGACGGGGGCTCTGCGATTCTCCCCCGCAGTTGCTGTCTGAACGGGATTGGGTGCGAGCATACATAGTATAAAGTATTGGGGCATTTTATTATTAAAACTATATTTGGACTTTTGGGCAGTATTATTTCACTGACAGCAACTCCCACTTCACCAGAAAATATAAAGTAGGCAGGATATCAACCATCTCCTACAACCATACTCCTCTTATCTGCTTAAACAGTCTTCATAGGATAAAGGTAATCTTTACTATATGTTTACGCGAGAGTAGCTGGCGCGAGCGCCGAGCCTATTGTATTGTGTTGAATCGTGTTCTCTCTCTCTAACCCGCGGAAGCCCTCGTCGGCGCGTCTCGCTCACGCTTTGGTTACGGCGAGTTTTTTGCTGCATGCGTTTTGTATCGAATCGTGCGCTCCCGCTCCAACTCGCGGAAACGCCAATCTTCCTATCCCGCTCGCGCATCGGTCGCCGAGATTTTTTTATGCCTGCAATGACGCGGCGACTTCGGTGCGCGCCAGTATTAAGCACCATTCGTCTGCTGTCGACCGACGAACTTAGCGGTCCCCCGCGCGTGGCTGACGTAATTTTGATCACGTGTCGTCCTTGAAACGCGTAGTCGCGAGACGCAAATTACTACGTTTGAGTAGCCACGTTTCTATTTGCGCGGGTGTTTAGTCGTCGAATAACATCGCAACGGGACGTCCGTTTTTTGATGCGCCTGACTTGTTTTCGCACTGCGTTTTTTGTCTGTTGCCGCGCCCCCTCTCTCGCGCGCTGGGGCGCTGGTGCGGTCCCTTTCGCACTTCGAACCGGTAGCCGACGGAAAGTGGGTTCCTGCGCGTGTGGTCTTCGTGTTTGGAGGCTGATTTGAAGCGGAGGTCAGACGGCTCTGCCAGTCCCATACACACACGCACCCTTGTACATACCCTTAACACTTTCACGTCACACACTGTCACACATCTACTACAGAGGACTCCGTATCAAGGCCGACGCTTCGGGATCAAGGTCAGTCAATAAGTACCTACTAATTTTAAACTATTTTTATTGTTGGCCGCGTCCGGTGGCGTACTGTATCAGCCGTAGTGGCCGACCTGTTGTCTAGTAAAAGTCGCTGATTACTATTTCCACTGATCGACTAGTGAGACTCGATTACTATCCGACTCGGATTGGATGCCGTCATCTGACCCGAGACTGATCGTACACTAGTGATCCCGTGTAGTCTCACTAGTCGGTCCCCCCTCGACCTGTCCGGGCTCGTTCCTCTATGGGCCCGGGAACTGAGCCCTCATCTGGACAGGCAAGGGGCCGTAACACTTGGTAGCAGAGCGTGGTTTCGCGCCTTTTGGTTAAGCGGCTTTTACACGTTCGGCGCGTCGATATCGATATTTGTTGCGCGTATTTAATTCGTCGCGTATCTCTGTCGGTCACACGTTTGTAGGCGCGGTACGCCACGTGTCGGACCGATACGCCGCGTTAACGGCCACAGATTATTGTACCGCTACACCACGCGTTTTTGTAGCAACGCCGCGTTATTTACCGCGTGCCGCGCGTTTGTTAACCGCGACCTTGATTAGCGTTCTGCACGTGTTGGTGTTTGCATCTGTGCTTGTTCTACTTCCTTGTAATTATCCTCGCGCAGTCTCGCCATGCCTTCGCATAGGCCTCCGGTGCGCCGTATGCAGGATGAGCTGCGGTGGGCAGCTAGCGCGCATGCGCTTATTACTCGTCCAGACAGGACGGCTAGCTTGCTCCACCGCCTTGAGCAGCTCCCTGCCAGACGAGCCCATTTTGAAGAGGCCTATTCGGAATTCCTTGCTACAGTGGAGGACGACGAGGCGCGAGAATCGGCCCAGAAGGACTACGAGCAGTTCTTCGAGTTCACAGACGATGTGCTCGAGGCTGGGGCCAAAATGAATCGTGAGGCTCGAAAGAGCATTCTGTGCGAGTCGCCTCGCCCGCAGCAGCAGCCCGCCCTATTGGGTCGGCTGCCTACTTTGGACCTTCCACACTTTGGTGGGCGTCTTCAAGACTGGATGGGGTTCATCTCCATCTTCGACAGTCTAGTCCATACCCGCCGCGACCTATCCCCAGGCCAAAAAATGGCCTATTTGCGGACCTCCCTTCAAGGGGAGGCACTTGGGGTAGTCTGCCATTTGAAGTTGTCTGACGCCAGCTACTCCACGGCCAGAGAACTCCTCGAGAGGCGCTACGCCAATGTGCGCCGCCTTGCTGACGCGCACATGATGGAGTTAATATCCCTCCCGGTTTTGAAAGACCTAGCGCGTCTCCGGGAGGTGATCATTGACCCAGTCGTGGTTGCTTGCAACGCCCTTCGACAACTTGACTTACCGGTGGATCAGTGGTCCTTCTGGCTTCTTCACCTGGTTCTGTCCCGCCTGCCTCTCGATCTGCGGATCCGATTTGAAGAGAGGTACGGCGGGGACGGGGCTAATTATATACCCCCGTTCAGTGACCTCTTAAAGTTCCTTGAGGAACAGAGCCGCCAGGTGGAGAATGCCGTGGCCTCGGGAACACCGGCAAAGGAGCCGGCGCGACCGACGCCCGCTTCTAAACCCACGACTTCCACCAGGGGTTTCAAGCAGCCAGTAGTGGCGCAGCAGACTGGTCGCCGCACAATCCCCAACTTTAGTGGCCTTGCTGCGACCGAGGCAACCCCCTGCAACTATTGCCGTGCTTCCACGCACACAACGGCCGATTGCCCTAAATTTTTGGAGAGACCGCCCAAGTACCGTAGGGCCATCGCGAGGGAGCGCCGTTGGTGCTACTCTTGCTTAGGTCGGCACTTGCAACGCAATTGCCAGCACCAACGGCCTTGCACACACTGTCAGGGCAACCACCTTCCTATTCTTTGTCTCGACCGCAATGGTGCCGGCAGGCAGGAGGTGGTTGAACAGACACCCGGCAGGAGTGGAGGCTCCTCCTCGGTCACGTGCCCAGCCGATGGACGGCGTGGGGCGAACACTGTTCGTCCGGCCCCTGGTTTTGATAGGGCTTCACCCCCCCCTCGGGCGGGGGTGCAGCCCTCCAGGGGCGGGGGCGTTCCGCCCTCTGTCAACCCTGAGGGAGGTTTTGCCGTCGCTCAGTCTGAACCAAGGAGGTACTCCCCTCCTCTGGCTGAATACCCCAGGCTGGAGCGATACCCCCCTCGATGGTCTGGACACCCCCCTCCGCACTACGTCGTCCCGCGGCTGTCGTACGTGACCAGACCCCCTCAGCCCATGAGGGACGCTTGGGTGTACCCTGGGGGAACCCCACCTATTGGTGTGGTAGAAGTTCCGCAAGCTGGCCCCTACGAGCGCCCGAGGCTGGAGGAGTCGCCCGAAAGGGGCAACTCCCGTTGACTAGTTGCTGCCCTGGCTCCCACCACCGCCACCTCACCCGACAATTTGAGCGAGCATAAGACGGTCTGCCAGACCGTACTTTTGCCCACGGCTTTGGTCAGGGTGTTTAACCCGAACGGTGAGTGGCTAATGGTACGCGCGCTGCTAGATCTCGGTTCACAGCGCTGCATTGCATCGTCGTGGTTGGTGAGGACGCTGGGGCTCCCCTGGAGTCCGGACAATCGTCCAATGTTAGGAATAGGAGGATCGGTTCCTCCGACTCCCAGGGGTCGGGCAGAACTTATGTTTGGTCCAGCCGAAGGTCCCCTTCGTATCCTAGTCGATGTGAACGTTCTTGACGATATTGTGGGACACCTCCCGAACGTTCCTATCCATAACTCGGCGGTTCATTGCGCGTCGGGTTTAACCCCGGCGGACCCTTCATGGTCTGAACCTGGCCCCACTGATTTGCTCTTGGGCGCCGATGTGCTGGGCTTGATCATGTCAGGAGAGATTAGGACATTGCAGAAAAATGGTTTGTCGGCCATGTCCACTATCTTTGGGTTTAGTTTTTTCGGTCCGGTTTTATGGACCAACCTGCCTCCTGACGTGGACCATCTCCAAACTATTGGAGTGGCACTTTCCGATGTAGTCCAAAAATTTTGGGAAATTGAAGAGCCCCCTCAAGCGGCTCGGGTAGACCCCCTCCATCAGGAATGCGAGTTATTCTACCAGAATAACACAGGTCGTCGCGTCGATGGCAGGTTTGTAACTCGGCTACCCTTCCTTGCCTCACGCCCCCCCCTTGGTCATTCAAGGGCGTTAGCTGAAAAAAGACTTCTGTCCATGGAACGCCGCATGAAGCGAGACCCTGCATTTCGAGAGAAATATATTGAGTTCATGAGGGAGTACGAGGCGTTGGGGCACATGTCCCCTTCCTCATTTGACTGGCGCTCTCACGAGCACTATTTTCTCCCTCACCACGCGGTCTTGAAGTCTCCAGGCGGTAAAATTCGTGTGGTCTTCGACGGGTCAGCGGCCACGTCTAATGGGGTTTCCTTGAACCAGTGTCTCCACACTGGCCCCAAACTTCTTAAGGATCTATCTGACATCCTCACCAACTTCCGTAGGCACCAGGTGGTTTTTGTGGCCGACATACGAATGATGTTCAGGCAATCGGTAGTGCATCGCGATGATCGTCGTTACCAGCTGATTTTGTGGCGCGAGAATCCCAGTGATCCTGTGCGCGTGTTCGAGCTGAACACTACAACTTATGGCCTTAGGTCTAGTCCTTATATTGCAATGAGGACGCTCTTGGAGCTGGCCAACCGGGAACGACTGAATTATTCGCGAGCAGCGGATGTCCTAGAAACTTCTGTCTATATGGACGACATCTGCGCCGGAGCATCCAGTGTTGAGGAAGCTCGCATCCTGAGGGACGAGTTGATCGCCATCTTGAAATCCGGAGGGTACGAGTTACGTAAATGGCTATCCAACTCACCTCAGGTTTTGCAGGACTTACCTGGAGAGGATCAACAGGATCCTCACCTGTTTGAACACCCGGAGGATCCCAATTTGCTGACGGTGCTTGGTATCCAGTATCAGCCCGTTCAGGATTCTTTTACGTACCGGGTCAAGTTAGATGATCCTCCGAAGTCTTGGACCAAACGACTGGTCCTGTCCACTGTGGCGCGCACCTTTGATCCAAACGGTTGGATAACTCCGGTTGTTTTTCTGGCCAAGTGCTTTCTTCAAAAGCTTTGGGTGTCTGGGTTAGGCTGGGATGAGCCTCTTCTTGGTGCTCTCTTAAGAGAGTGGCTCTCTTTGGTGTCCTCCCTTCCCGACATCAACCAAATCTCTTTACCCAGATGCTTCTTGCCTCCGGGCAAATGTCGTGCAAGCTTACACGGGTTCTGCGATGCCTCTGAGAAGGGATATGAAGCTGTGGTATATCTGCGAACCGTGAGTGCTTCTGGGCAAGTCTCGTTGCACCTTGTCCTAGCTAAGAGCAAGGTTGCACCTATTAGGTCTCGTCTAACAATTCCTAAGTTAGAACTTTCGGGAGCCGCACTCTTGAACCGGTTATTAAACCACGTCCACGCTTCTTTGAAGTCCTTCGTAAACATTTTGGACGTTTTTGCATGGTCGGACAGCGAGATTGTCCTGTGTTGGCTTCGGGCTTCGGTCCATAATCTTGAAGTTTTCGTGGCGAATAGAGTGTCACAAATACAAAGTTCTGTCACACCCTTGAAATGGAGACATGTACCCGGGGAACTAAACCCAGCTGACTGCGCTTCTCGCGGTTGCGAGGCTTCTTTGCTAGTCTACCACCCACTCTGGTGGGGACCGGGCTGGCTATCTGGCCCAGAATCCTCCTGGCCCCCGGACAAATTTGAGGCTCCAGCCGAATTACCCGGCTTGCGATTGAGGGTTGGCGTGGTCAACGATAGGCCCATTTATGACCGCGCCCTCTTGGAGCGGTATAGCTAGGGCATCGAGCCCGGGTTTACCCGGACCGAAAAAACCCGGGTTTTCCCGGTTTTGAGGATTACAAAAAAACCCGGGTTTGATTTTTAAAACTCGGGTTTTTCGGGTTTTTTTAATATATTTGTTGTTGTCTCGGGTCTGGGTGTTGTCCCATACATTATGATTCAAAAGACAAAAATAATTATAACATGCAAGAATGTTCTATGGAAATAGACGATTTAAAAATAGATCAATCCAATCCTGCCAACATTATAGATGAAACTTTTGAAAAAAGAAATAAGTCCGAATCCAATACAAAACTCTGCCTAAACGGCCTTTTATTGGATTCCCTAAATGTATTGAACGATGAAGAAGATAATTTGTTTAAAAAATTATTTGATAATTCACAAGAACGCGCAAAAACGTCCCGAGAGGTTAAAAACACAGTACTTTCTAAGAGCGAATCATTCAATTCTGTCGTTTCTTTGAATAAAACTTATAAAGATCTCGGTAATAAGAGTTTGGAGACAATCCATATACAAGTAGATGCGTTTTTAAACTCTCAGTCGCAAACTTTTTTACTTAGTACCGATTGCAATGATACAGAGAACAATAAAGATAGCGTAGATTATAAAACACCTACTGGAGATAATTTTTTTAATTTATTCAAAGGTGGGAAGTCAATAAAGCCTGATAAAATGGTTCCTTTGTCGACTAAAGTAGGTGATATGGGCTTGAATGCTTATTTTAAAGACGAAGATATTATTAATGAAGAGATGGACACAAGTGAAGTAGTTTCGAAAATTTTAGCTATGTATCCGAAGGAAAATGAGATTCGTATGAAGAATCAATTTAAACTTTAAGAATAAAGTTAATTTTATATTTATGATTGTAATTCAATAATAAAAATATACTGTAATTGAGATTTTTGAACTTGAGATTCTTAGAAAATAATTTATTAAATAAATTTTTATTTCAAGTTTTATTAAAATTTGTACCTATGCAGATTCATATTCTCTCACCTATTTATTTGTTAAAATTGAAAGAATTTGGTAAGTTTATAAGACACTAGCTTTTGCCCGTGGCTCCGCCCGCGTTAAATTTGATTTTATAATGATCCCGAGAAAAAATTTAATTTCCTTTTCAATGACCTTTACTTACACCTACTTTTTCTTGGAAAGATTGTCAAAGTAATCTACCTATAGCTGTAGCTATAGATTACTGTTGAAAATTAGGGTTTTTTAAATATGGATTTCATGGAAACTATGGATTTTCCAGGATAAAAAGAAGCCTATGTTTTAATCTGGGTTATAAGCTATCTATGTTCCAAATTTCAGCCAAATCGGTTCAGTAGTTGCGGCGTGAAGGAGTAACAAACATACACACTTACACACGCACACACACATACACACAAACTTTCGCTTTTATAATATTAGGTACTAGCTGTTGCCCGCGGCTCCGCTCGCGTGAATTTAGGTTTTTCACTACTTCTGCGGGAACCATCGCTTTTTCCGGGATAAAAAGTACCATAATGTGTTAATCCAGGTAATAATCTATCTCCATTCCAAATTTCAGCTAAATCGGATTCGTAGTTGCAGCGTGAAGGAGTAACAGACAAACACACACATATATACAAACTTTCACCTTTATTATATTATAGTGTAATGTGCACATATAAACTTTCTTACTTTAAATACGCCGCTCCCAAAATAGGTTCAGTGCTAATGCCGAGTTTCACGACTCTTTAAACTTCAAAAACACGGGACTTTCATACAAACTCCCAACCCCTATTTCACCCCCTGATTTTCTCAAAACCGTTTCTTAACTGACAACTACCCATTAGAAAGAACCTACTTTCCAAATTTCAAGTCAACAGTAACAATATTAAAATTTTCACATAAAAACTTTCATCCCCTATTTTATTTAAACTTTCATCACCTACCCATTACAAAGAACCTACCTTTCAAATTTCAAGTTTGTAGGCTTTATACTTCCTGAGATATCGTGATGAGTGAGTGAGTGAGTGGTAACTCTCTTTTATATATAGATTAGTGTGAGTGTGATAACAGGTAGAGTAAAATTGCGAGTATGGCATTATCATCTCCACTGGCCATTTTCAGAAAGAACAATGAAAAGATTGAAAAGAATCGATATATAAACGCCGATTAGTGTATTTAAAAAAATTACAATAAAAAGACCGAAAAGCTCGAAAAAACCGGTCTACCCGGGTTTTGATTACTCTTAGACCCGAAAACCCGGGTTTTTAAAATTGAACCGAGTTTCGATGCCCTAGGTATAGCTCGTTTGACAAGCTGATCGGCGTAACCGCTTGGCTGCGTCGATTCATGCATAATGTCAGGGATCCCCTCAATAAAAACTTAGACTCGGCGCTCTCGCCCTTGGAACGGCGAGAGGCGTTGATGTACTGGATACGTGTGATCCAAGTGGAACACTTTGAGTCAGCGATTGAGTCCTTGAAACGAGGCTCGCCACTGAAGGGCCACCTTGCTCGCCTGAGTCTATTCTTGGACAGTTCCGGATTACTACGTGTTGGGGGACGCCTTAAAAACTCCAACCTCCCTTATGGAGCGCGACATCCTTTGCTGCTCCCAAAGGATGGCACCTTTGTCAATCTGTTGATAACTCATTATCATATTAAAAATGCTCATGCGGGTTGCAATACCCTCTCAGCCATTTTGCAGCGTGAGTTTTGGATTTTGGCAGGCCGACGAACCATTCGAAGCGTGATCTTCAAATGTATTCCTTGCTATCGTTTGAAGGCATCCATTGCACAGCCTGTGATGGGTGACCTGCCTGCGGACCGCGTAAGGGCTGCTCGACCTTTCGCCGGTGTTGGAACCGATTTTGCCGGTCCTTTTCTAGTTAAGAGCTCTAACCTTAAGAATGCTCGGTCTTTTAAGGCCTACTTGTGCGTCTTTGTTTGCCTCGCAACCAAGGCAGTTCACTTGGAGCTTGTCAGTGCCCTCAGCACGGAGGCGTTCGTGGCCACTCTGGGCCGCTTCGTGAGCCGTCGCGGCCTACCCGACTTGGTTCGGACAGACTGCGGGACCAATTATAAGGGAACCGATCGTTATTTGAAGGAGGTCGTTGACTTCCTTGTTAAGAACAGGCACTGTGTAGGCACCGCCATGTCTAGAATGGGAGTTACTTGGAAATTTGACCCTCCGGCGTGTCCTCACTGGGGCGGAATCTTCGAAGCTGTTGTTAAGGTCGCTAAAACGCATTTGCGTCGCGTTATTGGGGAAACCATCTTAACCTTCGAGGAACTGTCCACGGTATTTTGCAAGATTGAGGCGGTTCTTAACTCTCGGCCTCTCGGTCCCGTCTCCTCCGATCCAAATGATTTGGAGGCTTTAACGCCGGGTCACTTCTTGATTGGTCAGCCTCTTAACGCGCTGCCCGAGTATCCCTATCGGGAGGTCAAGACCTCACGGTTGTCTCGGTTTGAAATGTTGCAGCAAATGACTCAAAATTTTTGGCACCGTTGGTCTCTTGAGTATTTGCACTTGCTGCAGCAGCGCGTCAAGTGGACTGACAAAACTAACCCTCCCCAGGTGGGAGATCTTGTTCTGCTTAAAGAACCTAATCTACTCCCACTATTTTGGCGTCGTGGACGCATTGTTAAACTGCTATTTGGATCGGATGGCGTTCCCCGGGTGGCCGAGGTATTTGTGGGGGACTCAGTATTGCAACGTGCCGTGGCCACGTTGTCCCGACTGCCTATTGATTAGCGAATCTACATTCTTAGATTCGGAGCGGGGGATTGTTTACGCGAGAGTAGCTGGCGCGAGCGCCGAGCCTATTGTATTGTGTTGAATCGTGTTCTCTCTCTCTAACCCGCGGAAGCCCTCGTCGGCGCGTCTCGCTCACGCTTTGGTTACGGCGAGTTTTTTGCTGCATGCGTTTTGTATCGAATCGTGCGCTCCCGCTCCAACTCGCGGAAACGCCAATCTTCCTATCCCGCTCGCGCATCGGTCGCCGAGATTTTTTTATGCCTGCAATGACGCGGCCACTTCGGTGCGCGCCAGTATTAAGCACCATTCGTCTGCTGTCGACCGACGAACTTAGCGGTCCCCCGCGCGTGGCTGACGTAATTTTGATCACGTGTCGTCCTTGAAACGCGTAGTCGCGAGACGCAAATTACTACGTTTGAGTAGCCACGTTTCTATTTGCGCGGGTGTTTAGTCGTCGAATAACATCGCAACGGGACGTCCGTTTTTTGATGCGCCTGACTTGTTTTCGCACTGCGTTTTTTGTCTGTTGCCGCGCCCCCTCTCTCGCGCGCTGGGGCGCTGGTGCGGTCCCTTTCGCACTTCGAACCGGTAGCCGACGGAAAGTGGGTTCCTGCGCGTGTGGTCTTCGTGTTTGGAGGCTGATTTGAAGCGGAGGTCAGACGGCTCTGCCAGTCCCATACACACACGCACCCTTGTACATACCCTTAACACTTTCACGTCACACACTGTCACACATCTACTACAGAGGACTCCGTATCAAGGCCGACGCTTCGGGATCAAGGTCAGTCAATAAGTACCTACTAATTTTAAACTATTTTTATTGTTGGCCGCGTCCGGTGGCGTACTGTATCAGCCGTAGTGGCCGACCTGTTGTCTAGTAAAAGTCGCTGATTACTATTTCCACTGATCGACTAGTGAGACTCGATTACTATCCGACTCGGATTGGATGCCGTCATCTGACCCGAGACTGATCGTACACTAGTGATCCCGTGTAGTCTCACTAGTCGGTCCCCCCTCGACCTGTCCGGGCTCGTTCCTCTATGGGCCCGGGAACTGAGCCCTCATCTGGACAGGCAAGGGGCCGTAACACTATATATATATAGCTGCTCGTACTGATTCATTCATTCACTGACTCATTGATCACCTCTCCTGAACAATTTTGTATGAAAAAAATTTTTTTCAAGGATGGTGTCGTATGAAAGAAAAAAATTCATTCGGAGGAAAAATACGGAGAGAGCTGATGAGTGAGGATTTCGGAGACAGGTGAAGAGCACAGCCAGGGTATCAAAGATAGGTGGGGGGTGCTCGACCAAATGTCATTCGAAACGTCATCCAATTGCCAGTGAGCTGAAAAAATTTTCAAAATGGCGGATTCAAAATGGCCGCCAAACGAATTTCGTCAATATTTCGGAAAGTATAAAAGATGGAAGAACGGTTTCTTGACAAGAAGTGATCAGGTCCCGAAGGTCTATTTGATGGACAGAAAAAAAATTCAAAATGGCGGAATTAATTTTTTTCCATAGAAAATGTATGGGGAATTTTGAAGGAGTTTTTCTATGGGCGGGAAGACAGCACGCGGGCCACATGTGGCCCGCGCATCCACGCACCCTACTAGTCTTATCATATTCTCATTCACATTAAAACGATTGAATGGCTGCACTTGTCTAATACATCATTTCACAAACTGACCTAAAATGACTTTTTAATACATTTGCTCAAAAAGTTGACATTTCCATGTGTGTTTAGCGTGCGCAAAGTTATTCTTTTCCGCACTAATGCTTTTGTGTTTTCCTCCTACGCGGCACCGGAGCGGGCGCACCAGGAGCGCATGAACACGAACACGGCATGCAAACACGGAGCAGGCAAACACGTAAAACCAATATTTTTTTTTCGCAAATGTATTAAAAAACGACGTTCAATGCACGTGCGGAATTGTCATTTTTACTACAACTTTCCGCACTTATATTGAAATGTACTATTAAGGTACAGTAGTAGACTCCTAATAGCAGGCAAGTCCAAGCTTGCGCCTGCTCAGACAGATATTAACCCATTCTGTGTTCAAGTGACATTCTAATCCGGGGAATTGAATAGAAAAATTACCTAACTCATAAGTACTGCTACCTTCAATCCTGGCATTTTTTTTTTAATTGACAGGCTTGCGCTTGACTATCAATCATGTCTGATGGACAGAAATGTTGAGGTCTAGGTTGGAGCGCGCTTGCCTAGAAAATGCCTATTCACTGTTTCCTTGAAGGCACACCCAGACTACCCGAGTGTTTAACCAGTGCGTCCTGCCGGTCCTCACCTATGGCGCTGAAACGTGGACACTAACAATCGGCCTGAACCACAAATTCAAGGTCGCTCAGCGTGCTATGGAGAGGGCTATGTTAGGGGTTTCCCTGCGTGATAGAATCGGAAATGAGGAGATCCGCAGGAGAACCAAAGTCACCGACATAGCCAAAACCATTAGCAAGCTGAAGTGGCAATGGGCAAGTCATGCTTGTCGCAGGGACCATGGCTGTTGGAGCCGGAAAGTCCTGGAGTGGAGACCGCGTACGAGTAAGCGTAGTGTGGGGCGACCTCCAGCCCGCTGGACCGACGATATAAAGCGGGTGGCGGGAAGCGGCTGGATGAGGAAGGCGGAGGAAAGGGTGTGGTGGCGCGCGCTTGGGAAGGCCTATGTTCAACAGTGGACGTCCGCAGGCTGAGATGATGATGATGATGATGACCCAGACTACCAGAATGCCCAAAGGGATACTCCGCTAGTGAAAGCCGTGTTTCGCTCCTCACCTCGCTCCTCCAAGTCCTCGAGTTCCTCGTACTGCAGCCAGTCGGAGAGGTCGTAGTGCCAGTGCCGGGAGTGCGCGCGGCGCGCCGAGTCCCGCTCGCGCCGGTTCTGGCGGAAGTGCCAGTCCAGGTGCTGCGAGTAGCGCACCGTGTGCTCGGGCGGGAAGCGCGCGCCGCACCCGCTGCACTGCATGCCGCCGTACAGCTTCGCCACGATACCTGGCTGCTTACTGACAAATTAAATCAAACTAGTCAACTTTCAGCGCTCACCCGCTCTTAAAGGCCTGAATGTGCATGTGAGTGTGTCCAATGTGTGAAATGAAAGCACGGGGAATGAAAGTGAAAATGAAAATATTTATTTTCACATAGGCCTAAATAATAGGCTCTTATGAAAAGTCAAAACTCTACCGCCAGGTTCGGAAAGCAGGTTTGCACCGAGAAGAACTGGGAAGAAACTCGGCACTTGCTCTTTTCAAAAATGCCATTGTTATAATACAATATAAAAAATTATAACATATTTTTAAGAAATCTCGTGAGGAGATGGAAGCATATTTCTATCATTCCAAGAATCTTTGTCGTTAAGAAATTCTTCACTGGTTACTAATAATTACTATACCATGATTATTTAAATGTTTTTTGACTGTCTTAAAACCTTTGCAAAGGTAAGTCCAAAACAAACAGAATAATGACTGCATGGCTAAAGGGGGAAAAAGGGAAAATAATCCCCATTTAATATTTCACGGAGTCTTCCAGGGATTAGTCGAGGAGGACTATTGTTTTAGACATTTCTAGGTTGGTTAATTTTATCTGTAGCTTTGTCAAAATCATAACTCCATGATTTTGAGTTGACACTTGACACATTGCAGGGTAATTCCTGATTTATCCATGGAGAATTTATCTCAGTTGACTGATTGATTAATATTTTACCCTTTCCCGATGGAGAAAATAGTCCCCAGCCCATGCACTGCAGGTGCGGCCCGGTTCCCCAGAAAGGTCTGAATACTGATAGTCGGGGGTAGGCACTACTGCAGGGCTAGACAAAGTAACAGTCGTTTAGCGTTAACGACAGTAGACAAAAACGTATGGACAAATCACGTGACTGTAGAAAAAGCACGTGACCGAATAGAGGAAAACACGCTGTGTTTGAAAATCGACTACGACAATTTGAACGCTCCCTGGCGTTCTCGCAGACGTTGTAGATATTTAACGTTGCAGATAACTTTAGCGTACTTCGCATGACAATTGACAGCCGACAGTGAACAACGCTAAGCATAAAGAGGATTCTGCTTTCATTTGTTTTCACTCGGTCACGTGGTCTGCAAATACATTTTTATCTACTGTCGTCAACGCAAAACGACTGTTACTTTGTCTAGCCCTGCTGATAAGCCAGCAACAGATGGACATGGTGATTGTTGCATTATCTAATATTATTTCAGTTGCTGAAAATTAAACATTAATACTTACACTTTGAGGGTGTGAGATTTCAGCAAGTCGACTTTGTGCACCACGTTCTTGTCCTCGCCGGCCTTTTCCTCGTTCGCATCAGTCTTCGCGTCCTGTTTGGCCTCGTTCAGCTGCGGCACGATGCCGGTCGCCACGAGCTTCGCGTACAGATCGTTCACGTTGATGTTGCCGATCAACGGCAGACTCGGCGCTGGCTTTTCTTCTGAGGGTGTCTCCAAGCCGGGGATTTTATCAGGCTTGGCGAACAGAGGCTCGGCCGAGCTGTATTCTGAACTCGACGCGGGCGCCATGCTCGTTGGCATCAGACTCGCTAGCATGTCCAAACCTGTGTGGACATTAAGGCAATTTATTGAATTTATTCTTGTCTTTGTCACTCTCATGGATACGTTGGTAGGTGCGACATGCAGCGTCGCGGAAGAATATAACAGAAAAACGACCTTTTACCTGATTACTCAAAAACTAAGCCAGTTATCGAAAATCGGTTTCTCAGCGTTTTTGGATATTGTTATTACCGACACATTAAAACAAAAATTACAATTACATCCATTGTAGTTTCCGATAAAAACAGGAAAACTGAACTTTTGGGAGAACTTTCTGTCGAGAAAATTTTATCCAATCGTGTTTCTGCTTCTTAGCGATTTTAGATTAAAGACCCAAAATACATGACGTTCAATTTTGAAAGTAATTGTCTTTATAGTTTTTACGTAAAACTGCATTAAAAATCACTTACAAGCAGGTGAGATCTCAAGTCAAGTATGTATCAACTAACAACAAATAGTACCCTTTTCAATCGAATTTATAGAATCTGTAAACAAATTTGGCCAGTCCTTACCTTTCATTTCACCTTCAGGGCTTGGCGCTTTAGGCGGCACTTCCATGGGCGGCATTTCGTCTGTTTCCATCGGCGCAACTGCATCGTTTGTTGGTGGCTGCAGTTCTGGCATTGACGGCTCGCGCGCCGGCAAAGCTTTACTCATACTACCCTCCATTTCAGCGATCTCAACCTGCCCAGGCTTAATGTTCTTCGGTAAAGCTGAGAAGCGTACGAACAGCTTTTCTCCCCCAACGAATATCGGCTTCGGAAGATCACCGTATTCGACCTTGAACGGTTGCTCATTGATAAGTACGGTTCGCAGGGAATCCACGAAACGAATCGTGAAGAATTTCCCATTGACTTGGAACTTCTGCACTTTAGCGTCCAAGTATACGGGACATATATTCGTAGCGTTAACTATGAGGTTTATTTTCCCCGCTACCAAGTCAGTCCGCCTTACTTTCCCTATGTCCACCTGCGGAAGAGGTCCCTCTAGGTGCACTAGACGAGGCTGACCGTCGATCAATACCCCTAGAGGCTGACCGCCGAAGAAACATTCGTACCATCTCCCGTTGATGTATAACTCCCTGGTAGGCGCTCCGAATCTGATATTAAATACCTGATCATCTATTTCCACCTGTTTGTATCCTTCGTTGAACGACAGAACAACGGAGTCTTTATTATCGAAAGTGACTCTTCGGCAGCCGGGCCAGAATTTAATCTCACGGGGATCATCCCAGTCCATCATTATTATGGCGGTTTCTCCGTAGAACCTTATTTCCCTGGGTATGCCGTCGATCTGTATCGTTTTCACGGGATCCTGGTCGATGTACTCGAGGATTTTGTAATCGGTGGGTGGGACGTTATAGCAGGGCGTGCCGAGTGGGGGAGGTGAGGCCGTGCGTTCGTAACGTTTGAGGGGACACTCTCCTTGGCACATGCCGAGAGTAGGGGCCGGCAGGAGCGGCATTCGAGGTTCAAATTGCGGTCTCGGAATTCTCTTATCGAACTTTCCTCTAAAATACGGAGGCATTGGGCCTCTGAAACGCCGCGGCCCAAATTCTTCCATCCTCGGCCGCTGCCCTCTCCACATCGGGTACGGACCCATATACACAGGCGGCATCATCGGCGGTCCGGGGAAAGGAACCGGTGGCTGAGGCAGTTGAGACGGTTGAGGCACCATCTCCATATTTTCCCTCGGGAACGGGTTCATCCTCATATCTGAATCTTGGAAGTGGGTCTGGTTGTTTTCAGGTACTTGCTCCACGAAAGGCGCTGGTGTTATCCTCTCATCGATATCTCCGAAATTGTTGCGTTCCGACGGCGAAGATTTGGGAGATGGTACCTTGTTTTCGCCGTGCAAATGTGCTTTGAGCTTGCGTTTCGATATTTCTAGGGATTCTCTCTGTTTCGCCTCTTTCAACTTTAACTTTTCGTTAAGCTGCAAGACCTGGTACATCAATGTGTTGTACTGATTCTTATCCAGTTGTCCATCAGTGAACTGCTCCTTTGCCTGGTTCATAATGATCGATATGGTTTTCTTGTGATCTTCTGCGTCGAAATCTTCCGTGTCTTCGGTTCGCACGTCGTTTTCTTCCGTACTGAGTGTGCGACGCCGTTCTTTTTCGACACCTTAGAAATAACAAATCAAAACTAATTTAAGGACTTTTCTTTTTATAATAACAAAAATATGACATAATTATGTATGCTAAATGCTTACTTGGTGATTTGCTGAACAACAGGGGTCGTCCGAGTCCGTCTTTAACTTTTGTCGCTTCTGCCAGTTTTGCTCTAACTAGATCTAACTGCGAAGGTGTTTTCTTAGCTGGTTCTTCCTTTTCTTTGACTTCGTTCCAGTCTTTTCTTGGCGACCTAACTGGAGAGGCCATTACATCTTCATTATCATCTTGGATATCTTCTTTTGGTTTGGCTTTTACCTTTTTCCCAATGATAGGCGCCGGTGGAGCGGTTAGTTCTTCTACCTGAGGTAATTTGCGAAGATCGACGTCTTCGTTCCCAAAAAGACTAGAACCAAAAGAGAACAGTTAATATCTTCTTAGTTCATCAACTTGTGCCAAATCCAGACTTTTGATCAACGAATAAACAAAACCTTCACTCTAATATAAATTCGTCGTGAAATTATTCCTTTTCTATCGAATATCACGTCATACAAGATTAAAATCACGTCATTGAGATTGAAGTGATCATTTTGTGGCGATTCAATTAGACGTCGGCTTATTTCGGAGGACCCGGTTTCAAGCCACACGTCTCTAACACTTTCTTGAATGTTGAAGGGAATTATCATCAAATCAGTAAGTAAAAGTATATTCCTGCTAGCTAACACTTGGCGCTAGCCAAGCTAGCTAGGTGTGAGCTAGCATATATGTGATATGGTGGGCTAGTTTTTTTGGGCTAAGACCAAACCCTTCTCATTCCAAGAGAAGAAATGCCCAAGATGGGATATAATGATGGGCCGGCGCTTCAGAGCCGAATAAGTTTTCGAGGGATAAATAAACTAACTATGATCTAATCCGAGGTCTAGGTATTTTACAAAATTTACTGGTTCTACTTACATATCGAATTTCTCGAGTTTATTCTTCTTAACTTTTCCTTCAAGGGACTCAGTGGAAGGCCTCTTGTGTGCGACGGGAGCAGCTGTTTCTGTAATAATGGGCAAGACCCGAAGATCGACGTCTTTCGTTTCCGCTACAATCTCTGGTGGATCTGAAAACACGACTCTATTTATTGTAGTCTAAAGTCTAAACTTCTTTACTCCAACCATTTTACCTGCTCCCTTTGTACTACAAAACAATTTTTCGATGAACAGTGAGTCTGAATCCCTTTCTTTTAGACGAGACTCGTGGAGTGACAATGTTCGACGATTTCAGGTGTGAATTTTATGACTGGATCTTGAATCTCATGTGGTCTAGTTTTCTAGTAGGCCTATAGTGTATCTACTTATCAACTAACTTTCTACTGAACTATCCAGTGAGCTGTTAAACATTTTGAACTAACCACTTTACCTGTTGAAGCTTGTAAGATAAACCAACTTAAATTAGATTTTTGAAAATGTTAAAGACTACTAAAGGACCGTTTTAATTTAAGGAAGGTGATACGGCAGTAGAAGTCACAGAAAAGAGAAGTTTGCCTTCTTGTTTCTGTGGTAGTTCTTACTGTAAACAGAAACAGATCACAGTGTGTTATTTTAATTGCTGTAGCAATATTCCTTTTTATAAGAACCCAGTAAAACTACTTACCAAGTTTCTGGGAAAAGATATTGAGAGAAACAGAGAGAGAGCGATACTCCATCACTTTGTATAATTATGTAATAGAGCAGTATATTAGTTAAAAGAAATTGATACTGAAATTACATCGAATATACTAAATTTTTTTACCGTTCACACAAAAACGACGGGTTGTTATAAGTTCAACGAGTCTTGAGTGTGTGTCTGTCTGAGGCATCGGAGCGCCCGAACGGATGAATCGTTTTTGATTTCGTTTCAAAGGTGAACTAGTCGGAAGGAAGAGTTTGATAATAATCGGTACAAGACGGCAAGTGGCAACCGCTATTAAATTGCGAATTACATATTTTTTCACAATATGGGTATCAAATGAAAGGGCTTGATTAGTAAAATACTGCAGGCAAGGCGGTTGTTAAGTATTGTATATTTCTGTCCCATAATAGAGTGTGAGCACATAGGGTCAAGGACCAGGAAAAAATTTGTAGGGAGTCAAGAACACGCCCTGGGAACACGCTAAGAGCAAGTACTGAACGGGCGCCCTGCCGCGATTCGGCCCCCATAACCGCGAGATTGCCAGCCAATTGGAGCCAGCTAGAGTCGGAGTGCAAGAGGAGTCGGGCCAGGAGCAGCAATTGTTTGAAAGGTTCTCCCTACTCTTATACAAATTGCAAATCCAAGGTGGCCGCCTACACAAGATGGTGAATTACATATTTTTTCACAACTCTCTCAAATATGAGTATCAAATGAAAGGGCTTGACTAATAGAATACTATACAGTACACTAGAATACTATACAGTACAATTTCTTTTTTTTTCTCATATATAAAAAAAAGTTACTAAACATTACCGGGGAACCGCATGCATACCTACAGATAGTTTTTCAATTCGTATTTTATTCAAATTCCAAATCAGACAACAGCAATATTTCCACCCCATAATCAGACAATTATAACATAGGGATTTCCTTAATCTGCCGGGTTAAAAATAAGATTTAAAAATTTTATCCGGCGGATTCGGAAAACCCCTCGACGTAATTGTCAGATTATGGGGTTAGGACGACAATCACATCAAGATGAAGCGTCTGTATAAAAATCTGACGCGCTTGAGAAAAATAATTGTCACGATTATTTTTTTCATCTCTCCTTCACCACTGAAATAGCATACGTCATATAGCCTCATTTTTTTGCATCTAATATTTAAAATCCAATAGGTCCGAGTAACTACCAAGATAACCCTCTTGGGCTCCCCTACTATTGAGGGAACACTGCTGCTGGTACCTGGTTCCAGTTTGCATGTGAGCGGAAAAGGAAATACTGATCCTCCTGGCATACCGGGTGGTCGTGGATTGACAACCATCAATCATGTATTCAGTTTCCAAAGACAATACAAGAACTATCAAGAAGTGAAACCCATTTCACGCAATCGTCTTTAGTGAGAAAGCATCTCTAACAACTTAAAAAAAATAACAACTAAATACTCATAGATCATTCTTACCTTGAAGATTTAGCTGACTAAAGTTTAAGTGCACATAATGGGTATAATATTTTGAGACGCAAAACTGTGGACAAAATGACACGAAAGAAGTTCTTTTTGGCTAGCTCAGTGACCTGAAGAAGATCTTGGTTTCTAGACCGAACAGAGATGTTGCCAGTTATACCATATGCCATGGCATAGACATGCCCCAATCAGCAAATCCAAGTTCTCCGTGCAGGTCCCTTAATGATGCTCCAGAGATAAATACTTCCTTCTGTGATACGAGAAGTGGGTCTCTGCTGGATTGTTTTTCTGATTTTCTTACAGCATAATCCTCAATAGGTGTCCAAGCTAGCTAAATTCATAAGTACAGTCCATAAAATCAACGCATTAATTTACTGGTGATAGCTATTATCGGAGTTTTGAACTTTTAAAATGTCTTTTTAATTTTTTATACTGTTCTTTACCTTTTCAATATGAAGTACACATTCATGTTATACGTGAAATGAGTTTCATCCCCGATACCTTAACTAAATGACATCTTAGCTGGTCTTAGATAATTTAAAATGTTTTGAAAGTTTCTGTGTGTAATATTCTGAAAATACTGTTTAAACTTAAACACAGTTTTAAACCAGTCAGGATCACACAAATAGGCAGATTAGCTGCTATTTGAACTTCATCACGCAAAACCTAGTTAAAACCTAGTCACGCAAAACTTAGTTAAAAGTTAGGCTTTTTTGTGGGTTAAATACGCATCAATATATTTTCGGTAATTTAAAAGATGAAAGAGACCTAATAAGAGCTTAACTCGGCAGAGTCTTCAACTCCCTCAACTGTGTTTCATGTATAATTTCTAAGCATAATTTCTTTCATGTACATAAATTGTTGCGTCTTGCTGTTTATTTAAATCGAAGTCCATCTCCATAGCCGTTCTTGATTTGCATCTGCTGAGGTAACATCTTCTTAGCACTGTAGCACTCATTTACAGATGATAATATTTGTCAATGTTGCTATAAATTAATACCATAAAAGAAGTATTTAAAATACACTGTCTTACGTTCATAAGTTCACTTTAGATCTATAGTTTGTGTATCTCTATTGAAAAATTTAAAAAAATAAAGAATTGTATGGTGTTAAAGAAGTAATGGTTTGCAAAATATTATTTACCAAAATTAACATTTTGGTAGAGATTTCTGATTGATGTGGCAGCTCACTGGATATTCTGTTTTGTCAAGATTTTTTGCCACTATTTAAAAGATACATACTTTCTCTTTCTTCAAGGAATTTCTACTTTGATACCCAGAATAGTAGTTACAATGTCAGAATTCTTAATTATTTTTTGAACGGTTTTTTTGTCGTCGTTACATTTAAAGGTAAGGGTACTGAGTCCTAAGCATTTCAAGATGAATACTCCAACAGTTGGTAAACATTTTATTTGCACACAAGTGTTTGTTGTCTTACATCCTAGTATCACAGATAGAGACTAGACCGGTCGTCCGAATACAGTCTAACCTCGCATTCTAAAGAGGGATATCTTACTTGTCGACTCTTCGGCGGGCTTGGCGTCCTCTTTCTCCGTTCTCTCGGGGCTCTCCGACTTTTCCTTGTTCCGCCGCATGTAGCGCTCCTTGTGGTAGTTCTTGAGCTCCTTGAAGGCTACGACTTCCGGTTCCGCCGGTTTCTCTTCCGCCTCCGCGCGCTCTTTGGTTTTAACTTTTTTCTCTTTCTCTTTTATTTTCTGTCGCTTCTCAGGGGAAGAGCTCGAGCTGTCTTTCGCGTCCCGCCGCTCTCGCTTCTTTTTGTCACGGACGACGTCGCGCTTCTTCTTAGCGGGAGTATCTTCTTTGTCGCGCTGTATTTTGGGTATGGGGGGTAGTTTGTTGATTTTCTTGGGGTCCGGGATCTGCAGGCGGTCGATGTAGACGTCGACGGGTGTCTTTTCGTCGTCGTTCTTCTCTTTGTCAGGTTTGTTATCTTTGTCTTTTTCTCTTTCTTGCCTGCGCTCGTCGCGCTTTCTGTTGCGCGCGCGGTCGACGCGCGGGTCGCGTGCGGCGTCGGGGCGGACGTCTATGGTGATGACGTTCTTTCTCTTGGTGACCCGCTCGAGCGGTTTGATGTCGAAAACGTTGGGCGCGATGGGCGGTGCGTCGTGCTGCGTCGGAGGCACGACGGGCGTCGGGCGGGGCGGCGGCACGCGTCGCGCGAGGCGCGGGTCTCGACGCGCGGAGGCGAGCACGCTACTGACGGGCGCGATGCGACTCGAACTCGACTTGTTGACCGGCTGCGGACAAATTGACAGTTGTCACACTCGCCCGACAAGTAACTTGACATTTTAACGCATCCCTTGGTGACCAGATAATAGTATTTTTCAACAACAGAATAGACCTTTAGAATCGATACAGCTGATCTATATACGAGTCTGAACATCGATGAGCTCTGGCTTCACCCGCAGGCGGTTAAGATATCAATTTACGCGACAGTGTGGCACGAAATAACCTCATAAGCATGGCAGAAGATGCTCCCTAAAGTAACAGTAATGTTAAGAGTGTCAGCAGTGAGAACAGTTTGAACTCACCGGTCCCAGTCGTTGTTTGACGGAGAGCGTGGGCGCCGCCTCCACCGGCGCCACCACGGGGCTGACCATCGCGACGGGCATGCTCGACACAGCTGCCACCGTCGCCACCGGCGGCGTCACCACTGGCTTTGTCACCGGGGGCACGACTGGCACCTGATAGAAATTACACTTGTTACAAAAATCCACTGCATTGCCCATTTCTACTATTTATCGGAAGTACGCTGGAGAGGTCACTGCATAATACATATATTGCAGTATAGACTTAGGTTGAGACTTCTTTAAAGGTTTTTAAGCTATTGCATAGCTTCTATCGCAGGCCTTGAGCGTGGAGACCGAATCCAGAAATTCCGTAACGAAAATAACCTAACACTTTTTTAGTTTTGCCATCTATCGATGAATAGCAGAACTTTAAATGACTTTTTGAAATATCACGTTTGTCTCTTTAGTTCAGCAACTCGTCTCTAGGTGGCATTGGTTGTATAATTATAATTGCATAAGTTGATAAAAACAGCTTACATAGGCTTTACCGCGGCAGTCTCCGAGCGCCACCAAGGTAAAATATTGAATTCTGCATGAAAGCTGAATCTCCTCAAGATACTCCTATCCCTATCAAACACCATTTCTCAAAGTGATACAATATACATAAATCAGCGACAGTCAAAGCTAAATGAAAATGAAAATCTTTATTTTTCACATAGGTCTAAATATATTCATAAGAGGCTCCTATGAAAAGTCAAAACTTTACCGCCAGGTTCGGAAAGCAGGTTAAGACAGCAAAGCAGTCTAGCAGCTACATATCTAAGAGTATAACTTGTCATAATACCTTCTTGGTGCTCTTCTCAGCGAGCTGCAGCTGCCGCCTCGTCTGCTCGAGCTCCATCTCCACCTTCTTGCGCTGCAGCATGAGGAGCTCCTGTTCCTTCTTGGCGAGGATGGAGCGCATCCTCTCCTCCTCTTCTGTCAGCGCCACGGCGCTGGTGGTTGGCACCGCCGTTGACTGGTACAACGAAAACAATTGTTATTTCCATGATCAAAGGTTACTGTGAAAATCATCTATACAAGCTTTATCACCATAGCTAATCATCTACTTGTTACTACCTGTCTCTGTCACTCCCGCGTCAAAATAATGCGGTCACGCTCGCACAGATGCAACGACCCCGTCCTGTGCGAGCGTGAAGGCATTATTTTGACGCGGAGTGACAGAGACAGGTAGTAACAGGTTAATGTACGAAATTCTTCGTGCTCCGCGACCGTGCTTTAGTCATAGAATTGAAACTTTTTGTTTGAAAATTTAAAATGTTGCATAGTACTATTAAAATTCTTTCTGAATTCAATGTATCTTTAGTATCATAACATTGAATAACCTCTGAACTTGTTGAGGAAAATATTGTCAAATTACTCAAAATCATGACATACTACTAGTCTGGTTTTTACAGAACTTTCTGTAGTGGTTTTTCTAAGATTAAACATAGGTTATTTGACAGTGATCACAGTATCACATTTAAATTTTTTATTTTCTTTACATTTTTTGTAGCAAGCAAGCCATAAACAGCATTACTAATAAAAAAAAGTTGATGATAAATATCAAATGAATTATCATGGAGATATCGATTGCCTAGAGAAAAATCAAAATTCAGCAAATTTATTATCAGCATTTGATTTTTATAATGCTTTTAATATCCAATATCAATGTTAAGGTTAATGACCTGCTAAACTCTTGCAAATTCTATTGTGAGAATACAATATGAGGAAAAATATAAAATGAGGAAAAATTCCACATTGAAATATACTCTACATAATAAGTGATAGCTGAGAGATTTAGCACATATACATATATACGATATACATCAAAACATAATCAACTAAAAAAACACCTTTTTCAGAAAATTTGGATTTACATGGATGTTAGACTGCTGCGGCTGCACCTGTATGGGCCACGCCGGGTCTATGAGGTTCACTTTAACATCCAGCTGGTACAACTTCGTAGATGGGAACACATCGTGCCAAGTCTCTCGCAACTTGAACATTTGTGAACGGATTTTCTCATCCACCTGTGAAAACAAACTACATTACTTAAGCTGTTACAAAATTGCCTAAATTACACTGATTTCATGTAGTTCAAGCAATTTAATATATGTACCTAAGCAATTAATGAATTAAACCAGTGAAAGAAATATGGTACAAGAATTTTTGATTTGAAATGAAAAAGTTCTTGGATTTTTTGTAATCAAAAAATGATTGACGTAATGTGTGTGTGTTGTGTGGATATTCATAAAGAAATAGATATTCACCTGTTTGAAAGTCTTTGTGAACATGTTAACGATGCTCTGTGAGAACTTCTGTGTGTAGGCACCTCCGACATTCTTGATAATGGAATCAACTAAATACAGTACAGGCAGCTTGATGTCTGGAGGAACCTGTTGGAAACACAACTTCTAATCCTGAGCCAAGAGGCCGACCCAGTGTTTACTGGCCTGCGATGCAATCTAGAGCTCGTCATAGTTAGATTATCGTGGTGCAGGAAATAATACAAAACTTCGTTTAATAAACACTTTAATTGTGAAAATAAATAAGAACTTTTTAGTGTTTCATAACTTCTTTATTATACAACATGTTTGTACACATCTGATCAGATGAAGGTATGATGCTGTCTATTACACACCAGTGGAAGGTGTATTAGTTATTTTCTTTTACAGAGTGATAACAGGTATCTCCTATTTATGAATACAAATGAAATTGACACAAAATGAATAGAATCAAAAATAAATGTTTACATGACACAATCTGAAATTAGGAAAGGATTCAAAATTTTATTGAATTTAATTTATTCACTTATTTCACGCAAATCTAAATAACAAAATTAATATTTAGATACATGTCTGAACAAATAAATAATGATCTAGGCATAAATAACGCTTTGTTGGCTGGAAGATAACTCTTTAGTAATAAGGCAGTCCATTCTACAGTGTTTGTTTTATTGTTATTTATCCTTATTTTATTTCAGTAAATACAGTTTTCTTCAAGGTACCAAGACATTTATTGGAAAATATAAGCTTCATTTCCTGTTAATAATTTTGTTACTCAATATTTGTTTATGTATTTGTGTGTATGTTTGTATATTGATATCATGTAATAGATTTTCCAAGTCTTAAAAAAAATCATTGCATAATGGTCATTGTAGCTTTATTTTCAAAGATTTAGAAAGTATTTTACACTGGCCTTTTGGCAAGAGAATGTAATATTAACATTTTTCAAACTTTTAACTTAGATTATGTATTATTAGTCAGCCAAAAAATCAGCCAAATATACCTAAGTCAAACTTGCACGCAAAGCATTCTGTATCTATAAAAACTGCAAAAAATCAAGTTTGTTGTATTGGAGCCGCCCTTAAATATTTGTTTTATTTTAATTTTATTTTATTATTTATTTCAAAAGTATAACATACTGTGATTATTTCAAGAATCTACTTGTTGTCACTGTCAATATCAAGCAAAAACAAGCAAAAAAAAAATTGTTTTATGAGAGCCCTTAAATATTGATTTTTTAGTATTTGTTGTTATAGCAGCAACAGAAATATATAATCTGTGAAAATTTCAAGTGTCTAACTATCATGGTTCAAGAGATACAGCCTGGTGATAGACAGATGGACCGACCGCGAATTCATAGGAAAAGGGTCCCGTTTTTTCCCTTTGGGTACAGAACCCTAAAAAAGTGGTTCTTGCTGATATTGGCAATACATTTGTATGAGTAAGGACAGTAATCAATTGCAACATATTTGTATAAGTAAGGACAGCAATCCCTTGAGCTAAAGCCCATTAAATATGCCACATAGAAACAGCTTGGTGTTATCATACTGTTGGCATAATTATTGTCTTAAGGATTTCATAGAGCACCTTTAAAAATTTAATAAATGTTTGCCATGCATATAAAGTGCAATTCAATGAAATCATACAAGGAAAATGTATAAATCACAAAAATGGCAGATTGTTAGGAAAATTCAGTAACAAATTTCAGTATAAATCATTGCTTAGACATGCAATATTAATTATTAACAATCAAAATTAATAATGCTTTGAAAATTACCCTATTAGAGATACTAATTAGCATGAGCTCCACACAAGTTATATTGTATCTCTAGTATGCCAAATCTAAATGAAATGTTTAGTTACATATGGCTGTTACCCAGAATCTACAATTAGTATGAAGCTAGAATGCAATTCGATCTATATATTCAACATTTAGTTTCACATTCAACAAGCTAAAATGGCCATTTTTGAACTATTTTTATTTATTTTATTACTGCACTTATCATTCCACCTTATCTTGCTAGGTCTTTGAAAAGTAAGGTTCTCCTAACAGAATGCTTGCATGTAGAATTTATAACTTTGGTAAAACATTACATCGAAAGTAGAGGCAGATTCTAATTCTATCAGGTAATTCTTGTCGTAATAAATGCCTGTTATCTAATCTACAGAACAGATTGTAATCATTGTAATGGATAGAAAGAACTAGGAGATACCTGTGAAGTGCCAACTGGTTACAAATATATTATTCACAATCTGACGTGAACACAACGCGCCAATTGGCAGAGTGCGTCACGCGGCGACACTTTCCCTTATCCCGCGTCATCGCGCTTCCCAACGCCGTTCGCCAAATTTAAAAATTTAAATTCACCTTCTCCAAATGCTTCTCCACGGTTTCAACGATAACTCCGGCGTGCTCGATGTTCTCTTCCGCGAGAATAGTTAACATGTTTATCAGAGGTTTGCTGTTCACCGTCAGATCCGCCAGACTCGACGCGTACTCTTCGGCAATTTCCTTCGCCATGGTGTTCACAGTCGCCCGGCGCAGTGAATACCATTCCCAGAACTATCTTCAAACGCACATCACTGCAATTAAAACAAAATCTCCGTTACGTGGCTCCTCTTTTTCAACATGGCGCAACTACGAGGCGATATCGCGTGAAAACTTACGTTATCGGCGATAACAACGTATGGCCAGTGTAAATTGCACAATCCGATGATTCCACCTCACGTACAGAACTAATTGCACATATTATAGTGTCTTAAAATCACGTATGCTTGAATTATATAATAAATTAAAATGCAATTGATAAAAATCTTGTCTGCATGCGAGAAGTTCAAAGAACACAAACTAAGATGGCGGCCGAGCCGAGGGCGGTGGGGAGTGGGGACAGTGGGGTGCGCTCGCTGAGGTGCGCTCGCTGCGGAACCATAGAGTATATAGAATATAGTGCTCTTTTGCTAATAGCCTAAAAACAAAAACGTCCTTAGTCTCTCTGCTGTGTGGTCGGTGGTCCTAGTCTATGGATCAACAATGGCCATGGAATTAATAAGAGTGGTGTGTGGTAGTGTATATACCTTTGGTTTTATTTAGATAGCTTTGCATTAGCTACAAACAAAATCAAAAAGTTTACTTCGATGGACTAGAATCTTACGAGTCTTAAGTTTAATATCGATTATTGGAATTAAATCATTTTAAAATGAAGCAGAAAAGCAAATTCTTTTATTAAAAAAGGTAGGTAATTATATCTACTCTGTTTAAAAGAGTCTCGCCTCCTGTGATATACAGGTAAGAAGATGGTTACACTAGTTTGAAAGAGACGGACCAAGATTTATGACCTCTTTCTCGGTGCGTTTTTCGATACACAGTATGCCTTCCAGTTGTTATTAATTCCATGACGATGGCAGAGTTGTTAGTTGATCAGAGAGCAGAGTGTTGCTACCTACTGATTTCATCTTTAAGCTTTTCCTTAGCTCTTGGTCTGTTTAATAAGTCAGTTTAAAGCAAAGACGTTATACTTTAACAAGACTGAGCACTATGATGAAAAAAACGGTCCGCGTGAAAGGGCACCTCAGGTAGGGCATCCTTTTCTAATTTAAGGTGACCATGATGAAAAAAAATTCACAGGACAAATTATTTTTAAAAACGATTGTGTATATATTAATATAACATGTATCTAGATGCTTGTGCTGATTTACCCACTGATTGACTGCTGACTCATTTATCACTTCGCCCGGGAATTTCGAATAATATTTTTACACAATATCACCTGACAATATGATACATGTAGGGGCACGCCACACATACAGGCGCGCGAGGCGTATGCTCATGTACTGGGACCATTTATTATATAGTCATGCTAAGATGCAGCGTCTATGTAAAGCGTTGCGTTATAAGAACAAATGCTACAGGATTTTGGTTAGTTACGCTAGATCCGCTCTACGCTACAGTCGTATTTCACAATAGAATCATATTTGGTATATTGTTTGTGCATTTACTAAATTGTTGAAACTTAAGTACTTGAATTAGAGTCTTGTTGGAGTCAATCGTGTTTTATTTAGCATATTCCCCAAGACAGCTTTGAACATAGCTACAGTACATATTGAGTACCTAAAATACACAATAAAAAAATGAAATATCCAATTTGGTGCAGTCGCTCGGAAGTTAAGGTAGGTATGTGCTTACAAATAAACATGGGAGATTTATTTTTATTATATAGACTATTATTATACATCTGCAATTAAAGTCCTACTACAAGAAAAATCTTTGATCTACGTAATTCATGGTTACCCTATAGAACAGCAGTGAAATAAACGCCATCTTACTTTTAGTAATACCAGTCCCAAGGACATAAATACTACTTTTACTCAATAATAATAATTTTGTTTTTAATATAACTAAATAATTATCATTTAAAATAATTATAATGACTGTAGAAACTTATTAAAATAAGTTTCAGAGTTTATAGATTTTTCGTTTTGGTATATTATAAAAAAAAAACAAAAATAAAAAAATCTACCATTTCTACCAAACCTAATATTTATTTGAGATGGCAAGATGTCAGACAAGGACACGACGACCAAATCTATCCGTCTCGCTCAGGACCGCTTTTAGCTAGCTACTGCAAGATAATAGCTCCTCTAAGCTAGTAGCAATATGTGTCAATTTAGCGTAGCAAGAATGGTTAGTACTCAATCTTGTTATTGTGTAATATCTTTGGTTTAAAGTCCTTTTCATGAAAAGTCCCGCGGTGATTTTTGGAACTTTTGTCAGGTCGGTCATATTGTCGATGTTATCAAGTTCGTTTGTTGTTGTGGTAGATTTTTGTGAGTTTTTAAATAGCTTAGTGCATTTAAAAGATTGTTTACAGTGCCAAAAGTTGCCAAAAAATGCCAATGTTACGCGAGTACAGCGTTGCGTCTGGGGGACTTCTTTCATGAAAAGGACTTTACTTGGGTAAATTAAAAGGAAGTTGAAAAGTGGTATAGTGATCTATGCACGATTCTATAATACCTTGATTCTTGTTCTAGTGGCCTGAGAATTCGAAGAAATAAATACAAACTTTTGCACCGTACTGATCTTGATTTTACAAAGGATTTTATTGTATATAATTAACATTGATTTTACGCATTTTATGGCTAAAAGAATCGAACAAACCTCCTGGAGGATGGGTATTCCGCGTGCGCAAATTTTATTTAGTTTTTCGCTAATAGTGGGCTAATTATACATAAGAAAATAGATTTTACGTGCATATAGATGAGCCTTTGTTTCTTAGGTTTGAGGTTGGTCTGTGGTTATCTCTGTTTTCTAGGTAGGTATGTTGTCTTCTGATATCTTATTGTCTATGCGTAATGTCATTATCAAATGAAAACTTGAATTGTCAATCATTTGTCAAAATAATTATCATCATTGTGAATCGTGATTCGTATTTCGTGTTCATGAAATGCAATTAATTAATTAATTTCTCTTGTTGTGTTGAGAAAAAATAACAATAAATCCTTTTATTAATCTTGTGCATTTAGTTAATTAGGGAAATTGTGAGTATCTTTAAATTAGACTTCTATAATGTTCAATACATTGGAGGCTGGACTGACTGACCACAATTAATTTTTACTTTATTAACCTTATAAACGAGTTTTACTACGTCATAGTCATTAAAAGAACGACTTAAATATTAGCATTTTATTTGTTACAGCTTGTTATAAACTTTTCATACTTTGAGGTTAGTTTTTGTGTGTAATATCTTTTTATCTAGAAAGATAATCGTGATTCGTGGGTTCATACTTCATAGTCACAGCAGATAGAAAGTGATGATGTAGTCAAGATAAAACAGATTACCCAGTGGTTTGTGGTATCTACTGAGATTGTTAAACTTTCTTAATAGAAAGTTAATATTTAAGTTAAGTTAATAGGAAATTAATGTTTCCCTAAAGCTAATAATTAACTGCAGTAGATGAGTATATATTCATAATAGTGAGTATTTCCTTTGAAATGGCCTTGAGTGTACATTATCTAAACTTCAAAAAAGTTGTGGCCTTTTTCTTTCATCTATGCTTCAGAGAGCATATTAAGCCATCTCAGTTTACAATAGGTATCAATGGAAAGGCTTTAATGGAAAATTTTATTTGTAGTAGTGTAGAAGTTTGCATCTAAGCCTACAAACCTGGACTCGAAGACTTCGGGGGATTTGAAACCTCAATATTAGAAGTTAAGGGGTTTTTTTTTATACTATATAGGCTAGCGCTTGACTGTGATCACACCTGATGGAAAATGATGATACAGTCTAAGGTGGGATGCACTTGCCTAGAAGATGCATATTCACTCTTGATTTGAAGGCACCCGGGTTGTAAGTGGCAAGAAAGGCACTGCCTGGGAGGGTATTCCAGGCCTTTGCAGTGCGTATCAGGATGGAGACTTAGCAATCATAGACTATAGACCAACACACTAGCAGATTGGCAGAATTCACAAACCTTTAAGAAAGTTGTAGGTATAGTACGATTCACGAAAGATGACCACAAATGGCGGGCCTATTTTAGGTCTCTTTGGACTTATCTAACTAATATTATGGTCTTATTTATTTTAACTAATATATATGGTCTTATTTAACTAATATATGGTAATTATTTTGGCTTAAGTCTTTTCTTCATGAGTGTACATGAAGAAAAGACCCGCCATTTGTGGTCATCTTTCGTGAATCGTACTATAACTCCCAGAAAAGCGGGTTCCTTCCTTATATATTCCTTTATGTTAAGCAAGTAGTAATAATAGTTGATAGAAAAAATAATTGAAATGTAAATGTGTTTGGGCCTAATTATGAGGCTGAACTTTTTTAACCACAAGGCTATCTCACTGGGTCATTTATAGAGTCGTTACATTAATTAATGATGATGGTAATTAGTGATTATCGGGGCCTATCTTATACTTATTACTTTTTGATTAATGTCAAAGATTAAATGAAAAATCCGTTAGGTTTCAACACATGATAGTGGTGGTATCAGTAGATAAGAGCAGTGTGTGCGAAAGGTCAGCCAGATTTCAGGTTCTTCTTGACATTAACATGTGTACATACTTTTTTGTGACTTTTATGTACTACTTTCACCTTCAAAAAGCATCTGCATACCTACTGCTATTATGAAACTTAGTTGATGCCCTTAAACTTATTTTGTAAGAGTTTTATGGAATGGTAGCTCTTTAACACAGGCTGCAGTGTTGACTGGGAAATAAACAAAAGAAAAAAATATTAAAGGTGCTGATTTCAACCTTAAACCAATGTTATTAGATTCTAAATTACTCCCCAGCTTAGTATGAGGAAACGTTTGGAGGTTTTTCTAATAACAGCAAAATAAATTTATTAGGTACTTTATGTTATTGTTTTTCCAAAATAACTTAAAAATAACAAGATGTTTAAGAAACTTATTAATGCAATGAGTAGTAAGCTAATAGCTGAAATCTTTTTAGGATAGGTTAATCCTATCTCTCTAGATTTGTCGTACAAAAATACTTTGACATAACATGTATGGAGCTTAATAACTTGAATGTAAAATATCTATCTTGGACAGGATAAATCTGGATAAGGTAGGTAAGAGTAGGTAGGGTGTTAGGATAGGGAAGGTAGGATAATTTTGGTTATGAGCTGATTTAAGGACAGTCATTATTAAAACGGTATACACAGGTCACTAGTAAAACAAAGCCTTATTTGATTTGAGTATCCATAAAGTCTGTTTTTGGCAGAACTAATAGTGAACATGTTCACAAGAGAGTTTCTAAAAGCGAAAGTAAAATGCCTTTCCCCGACCTACTTTTCACAGATGAAATATCGTGCGACCATTTTTGTACTGAGATCGTTTAATGTTTGAGTGGTATAAGATATGAAAACTATATAAACTTTATGCTGTAACTAATTTACATTTAAATTTTAATGATACAATTGAGCTTGAATATATTTAACTTGAATGGAAACAGGTTCTTTTATTTAATAAAAATAATTTAGTACTTTTTTAATTAGTGTAAAAAACTAACTGGTCAGAATGCTTAGGTATTAGGTAAAGATATAATAAATTGAGGTTACTATTTGAAAACTTTTTGGCAATGGATTCTTAAAATCCCTAATGCTTTAGTTATAAAGGTTCTGTCTGTAACCAAAATGGTAACAATTGTATGCAATTTTATTCAGTAGCCAATCCAGTACAGTAGCCAGTTTCCGAATTATTTAAAAAAAAGTGGAGAAAAACGAAGTTTATTTATAATTTTCATATTCAGAAAATGACAGAAACAAAGAGGTCCAAGAGGGAGCCCTCGACTTTAAAAGTACGGCAAAAAATACTTTGGCCAAATTGGCAAACCCGAGCCGTCGCTACACAAATTTTCACACACACTAGCATCCGCACACCATACAAATTTCAAATTGACACACTCACACTACCAAAAAAAATAACCTGTCAAGTGCGAGTCGGACTCGCGCACTGAGGGATCCGTACTACAACCAGAGGAATAAAACCATAAAAACCACTTTTCTTATTGAACCGCAAAACTAACTTTGTTTTTAGAGGTTTTATTGTAAATATCAAAAAACTACTTATTAGATCTCGTTCAAACCAATTTTCGGTGGAAGTTTGCATGGTAATGTAATGTACATCATGTATTTTTTTTAGTTGTATCATACTCTTATTTTAGAAGTTACAGGGGGGGGACACACATTTTACCACTTTGGAAGTGTCTCTCGCGCAAGCTATTCATTTTAGAAAAAAATTATATTAGATACCTTAGTATCATTTTTGAAGACCTATCCATAGATACCCTACACATATGGGTTTGATGAAAAGTATGGGGCACCCCCAAAATTTATTACTTTTTTTTAAATTTTGTGTGAAAAGTTGAAAACCTTAATGCGGTTCACAGAATACATCTACTTACCAAGTTTCAACAGTATAGCTCTTATAGTTTCGGAAAAAAGTGGCTGTGACATACGGACGTACAGACAGACATGACGAATTTATAAGGGTTCCGTTTTTTGCCATTCGGCTACGGAACCCTAAGAAGCGGCGCTGTTGTTGTTAGGTTGGGCTCTATCTAGTCGGAGCGCAAGTGACGACCTAAAAATCTATGGACAGAAAGTTAAAATTAATTGGTATCTATCTGACTTGCCTGGGTGATCCAGTAAAAATAAAAAACTTTCTTATTTCGTGTCTACATCATTAAGTTGAGGCTATGCTATGATGAGTGAGTGAGTTAGGACTTCTTTTTATCATCACCTATTATATAAAATTCTTGTGTCACAGTGTTTGTAACCAAACCAAATGGCTCGATCAATTTTTATTATATACTAGCTTTTGCCCGCGGCTTCGCCCGCGTGAATTTCGGGCTGTTACAAATACCGTGGGAGCCAACGATTTTCTGGGATAAAAAGTAACATACGGGATAGACAAACAGTCAACTACTACAACAACTAAAAGAAACATCGGCTTAGTTGTTTTACTGCTTTTCCCGCTTCCGTCCTTAATCAATATAGGTTCAACTACGGGGCTCAATGTATCTACCCATTTTCACATTTACAGCATTACTATCCCATATCACATTGCTCATCTAAAACATAATATATTCATAACGAATTTTTGATAACTGGCTTAGTTTTTTAGTAATGAGGTAAAACGTCGTTTTACTGATATATTCTTCCGCAACGCTGCATACCAACCTATTCTTACCTAAGCTAACCTGGAGTTCTTGCAATTTCAGCAGCTGTGTACCCATTTTCACATTTATCGTATTACTTTCCCATATCCCTTGTCAACTAAAACCAAAATTTTCAGTAGCAAAACAGTTATTAGTTTAAACCCTATGTTATATGGGTACCCGTTTTCACAAATATAATATTTTTCACCTGTATCTCGTTGACTCATCTATCTCAACTAAAACAAAAAAACTTATAGTGAAACAATGGTAAGTCAGAATTTATATAGGTATTTAATATTACAGTTACAATATTACTAACCCAAAATCCCATTGCTCAACTAAAACACACAATGTAAATAGAGACCTATTTAGGTACCCATTTTCACATTTATAGCATTATAATCTCATACCCCATTTTTCAACTAAAACACACATTGTTAATAGCGAAAAAGTTAACGGTCTGTATTGGTACCCGTTTTCGGTTATAATGTTATTAACCCATAACCCATTGCTAAACACACATTGTTAAAAGCTACAGTGCTAAGTTCAGAACCTATATGGTGCCCATTATCACAGCTGTAGTGATCAGTAGTAGTAGTATCAGATCTGTAGTATCATTAGCTTTTGCCCACCGCCCTGCCTGTGTCGAATTCGCTTTTTAACAAATCCTGAGGGAAACATAAATTTCCCGTTCCCATTCAATATTACAACCTTATACCTACTTTCAAAGAAAGATGTTTGCTTTAGCTACGTACCTATAGATGTAGCTATAGATTGCTGTAAAAATTTCCCACGGGAACTATGGAATTTCCCGGAATAAAAAGTAGCCTATGTGTTAATCCGGGTTATAAGCTATCTATGTTCCAAATTTCAGCTAAATCGGTTCAGTAGTAGCGGCGGGAAAGCGGAACAAACATACAAACAAAGTCACTTTCCCATTTATAATATTAGTAAGGAAGTAAGGAAGTAAGGAAGTAAGGATAAGGACTAGCTGACCCGGCAAACGTTGTTTTGCCAGATACATTTTTCTCTCACTTAACACTGTCGAACGGAATAAATAGTATCCTATGTCCCTCTCCTGGCTCTAAGCTACCTCCTCACCAATTTTCAGCCGTATTGGTACAGCCGCTCTGAGTTATAAATAGTGTAACTAACACGACTTTCTTTTATATATGTATATAGATTTTTTGTCTACATTCTGTAGGTCTCAGGTCGTTATCTATTTTTCATACCCCTAAATGGCAAAATAACGTTTGTCAGTTCAGCTAGTCAATATAAAAAAAATGGCAGAGAACAGCAATGTTTATGGTAACGTATTTGTGTCAGGAAATGGCAGACCCCAGCCCGCAAGCCGGAGACGCGGGCCCGCCGAAGGGCATCCCGGCGCTGAAGGCGCACGTCATCGCCAACAAGATCGACGTGGCGCTGTGGGGCATCCGCCTGCTCACCGTGCTCTGCACCGTCGGATACGTCTTGCCCATCTTTAACAAGTAAGTAAACATTCCATCTATTAGCAGGACAGATTATTTTGTTTTGCTATAATCCGCTACTTGAAAAGATTCTGTATGGTGCAATATGCAGGAAAACTGCCCACATGAAACACCACACACAAATTTTCCAAAACTTTCTTCGACGCACGTTTCGTCCTAACACCGGGACATCCTCAGGAGATGTTGACTTCACAATTCGAAATCGTAGAGTCATATCGTTTAGATAACCGTAGAGGTTTCATACATATTTCGAATTGTGAATTCAACATCTCCTGAGGATGTCCCGGTGTCGGGACAAAACGTGCGTCGAAGAAAGTTTTGGAAAATTTGTGTGTGGTGTTTCATGTGGGCAGTTTTCCTGCATATTGCACCATACAGAATCTTTTCAAGTAGCGGATTATAGCAAAACAAATTAATGTCCTGCTAATTATGGATTTCCGCAAAATAACGCCTGCTTCCATTCAACATTCCATCTATGTTTGACCAAAGTTGGGCTAAAGTGCCCTGGAGACGATCATTGACAATTGTCAATTTTTACGTGATTGAAACCAAATTACCGTCTACAGAGGCATTTGAAGCCATTGTCATTCCCAACTACATGATTGAAGGCGAATGATAGAAGTTAAGTTAAGCCTATTGACAATCGAGAATGACGCATTGACGTGCCGTGAATGACGTCTGTGTGATTGATAGAATTTGGTCAATCGCTCGCAAGTCGAGAAACATGGCAAATGTGGGCGAGCACTTTCGCCCGTGATATAACCAGAGCTGCCATGCCTTCGGTGTTCCCGGATTTATCCTAGTTTACAGGCTGTCTAGAAGTTGCCCTGAAGGAGTTGTCAAAAAGTGTCTTGGTGAAACCCAGAGAACTTTTACGTCAGGGGAATTCCGATTAATTGAAAGATAAGCATAAAATTATAAATCTTAGTACAATATCACAAATATAACACCTTTCATAGGTGCCTGTAAGTTAGGCCTATGAGACGTCACAGAACACTAAATAGTACAGGTACAGAAGGTCCACTCCGCACGATGATTTAAAGAAATAGCGACTCTAGCGCTGACACAAAAAGTGCAATTCAGTTCGCAATAGCGCCTGGCCTCGCCCTCAAAATCGACACGCAACAAACGCAATGTTGTGGTCTCTTTCTATCGCCTAACTTTGTCTCTTACGACGTACAAGGGCTGCCGTAGTCAGACGGCGCGTAAAATAGACCGTACAGAACTAGCGCGTGCAACTCGGCCCGCGAGCGGCAACCATCTGAAATATTGAGGTCCGGACCCGTACTTGTAGCCGGGACGGCCACGTGATAAGTGAGACTGGCCTGGAGACGTGAAGATATTTTTTATTTGATTTGAAATGCTGACTCAAACATCCACAGTGCTTCAGCGGCGTTCTACAAGGCACTGCTCGCCAATGCAGCGACATCGGCACTTCGGCTGCACCAGCGCATACCGGCGCGCGAGATCGCTTTCTCGCGCGAGTTTGTCAACCGGTTCTTCCTGGAGGACTCCGCGCACTACCTCTTCTACTCGCTCATATTCATGAACGTCACCCCGTATATACGTATCCTTTTCAATCAATCACTGCTATGACATTGTCGTAACGTGTTCACACACTATTGTAGTGTTATTATCTCGCTGCAGACTCGGTCATAAATCATTCGAGTGTTTCGCTTTTGTTGTTCTGCAGTAATGCACAACTCAACAAAGAACAACAAAAGCGAAACACTCGAATGGTTTATGACCGAGTCTGCAACAAGATAATAACACTACTATAAGTAAGTGTAGTGAAACAGAAAGAAAAAAAATAACACTGAAAAACGAACTTTACGTCTGTTGAATTAAAGTGTTAAATTAAATATAATGCTCGACTTGGACGCGCTTGAGTAAATTCAATCTCACAATAATTGTCTAGGCTTCCTTAATTTCCCCTTTTAGGGATATGAACTAGCAACTTTCAGAAATTCTTACTTAAGTGATACGTCATGATAGCTATCCGTCCTTAAGAGACATCATTAAGTCAAATACAGAATAAACACTATACTATTGGTGTAAACAGTCGCTACCTCTGGGGCAATAAATAGGGGAAACAAATTAGATCTCTGTCGCACTCAAAGGCTTTACGGTAGGCCTGCCTGCAATAGGCGCCCGCCTATTTTCCCATTTTAATGCGTTGCGGGCAGCAACTATTTAATACAGGTATAATGTGAATTATGTATGGTCATAATTACATATTTAACTCATAATACAGTTAGTATGTTCCCTTCCCAGCCTCGGTATATTATGTTGTAAACGTTATCTTTATAAACAAGGTAAAGTTTGAAGTGATTTCAAGGTTTTATGCTAACTATTTTATTGTTTTTCTACATCCTTTAGATATGCCTAAATCTTATTCGAACTTTATATTTTTAAAACGAACCAAAGTAATTATGCCATTCATAAGAGTTTTCTGGCGAATGTCTTATTTTTTTAAATAACTAGTTTTATGTGATATTCTGTTACTAATTTGGCATTGATTAGTAGCTATAATCTATAACAATTATATCAATATAATAGACATAAATTTCACATTTTATAATATGATCACAGTAATTTCCTTGATTGAGAAATACAATTTCTCAGTCCTAAATAATTGAGCCATACTTGAAATCCTTTATGGTATAAAGTTTGTACAACTGTCCCTATAATTAACTGGTTGACCTACTTTTTCGTTTAACCAGAATATGACCATAAAAGTTATTTTGGTAGCATAACAACTACCATCTTAAACACAAGTTGATCATACATAATAATGTGTTAATACAGATTAATAGAAAAAATAGAGAGTCAAGACGCGAGCCATTGTTAAACTTTACCTTCCAAAAACAAAATTGATTGCAATTTCACCCTTGTAGTAAGTGACGATGCAGCCGAATATGGTATCATATTAACTTAGGGATAAGTAACCTTTAATAGTTGCTACACAGCATCATACTGGAGCGCTAAATCGCTTAACTAATATGGTGGCAATCATCTCCGGCCTAAGCCTCCTGCAAAATAATAATTTAGTGTTAGGTACACATCGTGTACAGACCATGCCCACTTGGTTCCTATTGCAAAACAAAAATTGTCACACTCGAAAGTTGTGTCCCTGTCAATGACAAAGTACGCAACGCTAGGATGTTTAAGGCTCCCCCCCACAGGCGCGTTATTATCGGTCGATAATATCGCAAGCGTTATTGCGATATTGCGTCCCGATTCCTTGCACACAGCTGCGTTTTTATCGTGCGATAATAACGCGCAGACGGACGCAGCGTCCCGCGTTATTATCGCAGCAGTGTGTAACTACTTGATCATCCTAATACAAAATGTACTGAAAACAGATATCGCAATAACGCTTGCGATAATATCGACTGATAATAACGCGTCTGTGTGGGGTAGCCTTTAATCAATGGTCACAGTACAGTTTTCCGTCTATTTTCTTTAGTCTGCGTACTTGTGCTGTCAAGGACAACCGGTTGTCGTATAGCGTTGAGTAGCTATGTAATTGTGTTATTATGTGTTAAGCAGACGTTGCCCTTGCCGCCCGGTTCCATTTTCGGCGTTCTTCCACATTTAAGTCTATTATATTACGTTTAAATTAACATATAATAGCTCGTTCTTGCTCAAAAATGGCCGATTATCTTATAATTGTGCCACATCGATTATGTTTGTCCTGTTACCCAGATTTCGGCAATTAAAAGGAATGGTCTTTTTTGTGCAATGTGTTTATCATATACCTACCTAAATATGATCGTGTTATTTAAACAATTATGATGCCATACATTTATAATGTGTTATTACTTTATTAGTCTACTTTTCACAGGTTCGAATTGATAGATAGTAACCATAATAATAAATATTATTAGCCACAGACGCACATAACTGTAAAATCAGAGCTCCGATTAGGAGGCAGACGCTAGAACCACTAGGCGGCCACGCTTCCAACTTAGGGTTGCGGCACACTGGGCACGGCAAGGGATTTCAAGCTTTTGCCAATCGAAATTCAAACGTGTTGTCATAGAAATACGACATAAATGGCTATGCTTCAAAATTATGCCATGCCGTGACCAGTATGCCTTTAATATGAACTATCACTTTTATAAGGGATATACTTTAATGTGTGTTTTTACTGCTTCAATCATCCAGTTAATAAATCCTTAGCAGTGGAGCAGTGATTCTGATACCAATCTTCTTGTTCGCGCTGCTGCACGCGGCGTCATACTCGCTCACCATTCTTGATGTAAGTATCGAAATCGTTAGGCCTTATAAATCTAATTCTAATAAATCTAGTTTAAATATATGCAGGCGCCTGTACAGCACGGCCATTAATTCTTCGTTAGTCTAATTCATGATCCACAGAGTAATTTCTCATAAGGTCACAATACCAATAAAAGACTTCACTGAGGTTAACAACTGTATTAACACATGATAATAAAGAACAATACACCAACTCAAACCCTACACGAATTACGAGGTAGCTAGCTAGGTGGAGATTCCCGGTTGTACTTTTGGAGTCCAATCCAGCATTCCGCCATCATGGCACCATCGACAAAGTCAATCCTTGTCTGGTCGTCCCGCGCCATAGACTCGACAATGACTTTTACCCAGCGTAACACCATTGATTACACAAACTACATACAATAATTAAATGAAAATCCTTGGTTCAATGTGATGAGCCGACTTATATATTTAAATATATTAGTCCCCAAAGCACAATGAAATTACGTCGTTTGTGGTGCCACACTGCTGGAATTTGTAGACATTCCTACCGCGTCGATGAAGATTCATAGAAAAGTCTCACAGACAGTTGCGATATGGATTTCTAGAGGAGGCGATATATATGCATATAGCAAATGTCCATTGTCTGAGATCAATTTAAACATACCTCTTATCTAATACGGTTAGAATTTTTCCTGACCAAAAGATAAATCATGGATCTGCTAATTCTTGCCATTATTATAGGCGTTTTTCCAACCCATAATCTTCCTGACTGATGATGGGAAGACCAGGGACCTTACCACCATCTCTTAAAGCGGTATTATTGTAAGATTGTATATTTTTTTTATTAAACCATAACCAATGTATAACGAATGATAGACAATAGTGATCAAGTGTCAATTTTACAGAATGTGGCCCCTGGTGAGGATGATAAAAAAAATATATGTTTTAAATATAAAATTGGTTTGGTCCACAGACGCTGGGCCAGAACTCGATGTGGGTGGCGCGCCTGCTCATCTCGCTGGTGGAGTTCCAGTCGCGGAACATCCTGCGCGTCGCCGCGCTCGCCGAGATCGTGCTGTTCCCCTGCGTCGTCGTCATGGCCATCACGTGAGTTGGGCTCGCTTACCAGACGCTGGGTCAGAACTCGATGTGGGTGGCGCGCCTGCTCATCTCGCTGGTGGAGTTCCAGTCGCGGAACATCCTGCGCGTCGCCGCGCTCGCCGAGATCGTGCTGTTCCCCTGCGTCGTCGTCATGGCCATCACGTGAGTTGGGCTCGCTTACCAGACGCTGGGTCAGAACTCGATGTGGGTGGCGCGCCTGCTCATCTCGCTGGTGGAGTTCCAGTCGCGGAACATCCTGCGCGTCGCCGCGCTCGCCGAGATCGTGCTGTTCCCCTGCGTCGTCGTCATGGCCATCACGTGAGTTGGGCTCGCTTACCAGACGCTGGGTCAGAACTCGATGTGGGTGGCGCGCCTGCTCATCTCGCTGGTGGAGTTCCAGTCGCGGAACATCCTGCGCGTCGCCGCGCTCGCCGAGATCGTGCTGTTCCCCTGCGTCGTCGTCATGGCCATCACGTGAGTTGGGCTCGCTTACCAGACGCTGGGTCAGAACTCGATGTGGGTGGCGCGCCTGCTCATCTCGCTGGTGGAGTTCCAGTCGCGGAACATCCTGCGCGTCGCCGCGCTCGCCGAGATCGTGCTGTTCCCCTGCGTCGTCGTCATGGCCATCACGTGAGTTGGGCTCGCTCACCAGACGCTGGGTCAGAACTCGATGTGGTGTCTACTTAAGGCTTGGATAATAATTGTATCGGTCTCCCCATGTTTTCTTTCCATCCAAGGCCTGATATCGGGGATCAGTTTTCTGGTCCAGTTCCGTTTCTCCACTCGTCTAGCGTCAGTTTTTGTTCCTGTCCTAATGTTTTGGAAGTCTGAATTTTGTATGTTCTCGTACTTTCCGTTGCCAGTTTCGCTATCACTAAAACCGCGCCCAGCCCGAGCGCTGCGGCTGGATTAACGGTCTAATGGTGTATATTCTTGTTCAGCGGCAACTGCGGCTACCTGACGCCGTTCGTGTACTACTACTTCGTGGTGTGGCGCTACGCGTCGCGGCGCAACCCCTACACGCGCAACACGTTCCGCGAGCTGCGCGTGCTCGCCGAGCGCACCGCCGCGCGCCCCGGCACGCCCGCGCCGCTGCGCTCCGCGCTCGCCGCCGGCGTCAACTTCGTGTGCAACATGGCGCCGCCGCTCGAGCAAGTGGCGCAGTGAGTACCCACTGCACAGTGCACAGTGCACATACCGCCGACACCCCTACACGCGCAACACGTTCCGCGAGCTGCGCGTGCTCGCCGAGCGCACCGCCGCGCGCCCCGGCACGCCCGCGCCGCTGCGCTCCGCGCTCGCCGCCGGCGTCAACTTCGTGTGCAACATGGCGCCGCCGCTCGAGCAAGTGGCGCAGTGAGTACCCACTGCACAGTGCACAGTGCACATACCGCCGACACCCCTACACGCGCAACACGTTCCGCGAGCTGCGCGTGCTCGCCGAGCGCACCGCCGCGCGCCCCGGCACGCCCGCGCCGCTGCGCTCCGCGCTCGCCGCCGGCGTCAACTTCGTGTGCAACATGGCGCCGCCGCTCGAGCAAGTGGCGCAGTGAGTACCCACTGCACAGTGCACAGTGCACATACCGCCGACACCCCTACACGCGCAACACGTTCCGCGAGCTGCGCGTGCTCGCCGAGCGCACCGCCGCGCGCCCCGGCACGCCCGCGCCGCTGCGCTCCGCGCTCGCCGCCGGCGTCAACTTCGTGTGCAACATGGCGCCGCCGCTCGAGCAAGTGGCGCAGTGAGTACCCACTGCACAGTGCACAGTGCACATACCGCCGACACCCCTACACGCGCAACACGTTCCGCGAGCTGCGCGTGCTCGCCGAGCGCACCGCCGCGCGCCCCGGCACGCCCGCGCCGCTGCGCTCCGCGCTCGCCGCCGGCGTCAACTTCGTGTGCAACATGGCGCCGCCGCTCGAGCAAGTGGCGCAGTGAGTACCCACTGCACAGTGCACAGTGCACATACCGCCGACACCCCTACACGCGCAACACGTTCCGCGAGCTGCGCGTGCTCGCCGAGCGCACCGCCGCGCGCCCCGGCACGCCCGCGCCGCTGCGCTCCGCGCTCGCCGCCGGCGTCAACTTCGTGTGCAACATGGCGCCGCCGCTCGAGCAAGTGGCGCAGTGAGTACCCACTGCACAGTGCACAGTGCACAGTGCACATACCGCCGACACCCCTACACGCGCAACACGTTCCGCGAGCTGCGCGTGCTCGCCGAGCGCACCGCCGCGCGCCCCGGCACGCCCGCGCCGCTGCGCTCCGCGCTCGCCGCCGGCGTCAACTTCGTGTGCAACATGGCGCCGCCGCTCGAGCAAGTGGCGCAGTGAGTACCCACTGCACAGTGCACAGTGCACATACCGCCGACACCCCTACACGCGCAACACGTTCCGCGAGCTGCGCGTGCTCGCCGAGCGCACCGCCGCGCGCCCCGGCACGCCCGCGCCGCTGCGCTCCGCGCTCGCCGCCGGCGTCAACTTCGTGTGCAACATGGCGCCGCCGCTCGAGCAAGTGGCGCAGTGAGTACCCACTGCACAGTGCACAGTGCACAGTGCACATACCGCCGACACCCCTACACGCGCAACACGTTCCGCGAGCTGCGCGTGCTCGCCGAGCGCACCGCCGCGCGCCCCGGCACGCCCGCGCCGCTGCGCTCCGCGCTCGCCGCCGGCGTCAACTTCGTGTGCAACATGGCGCCGCCGCTCGAGCAAGTGGCGCAGTGAGTACCCACTGCACAGTGCACAGTGCACAGTGCACATACCGCCGACACCCCTACACGCGCAACACGTTCCGCGAGCTGCGCGTGCTCGCCGAGCGCACCGCCGCGCGCCCCGGCACGCCCGCGCCGCTGCGCTCCGCGCTCGCCGCCGGCGTCAACTTCGTGTGCAACATGGCGCCGCCGCTCGAGCAAGTGGCGCAGTGAGTACCCACTGCACAGTGCACAGTGCACATACCGCCGACACCCCTACACGCGCAACACGTTCCGCGAGCTGCGCGTGCTCGCCGCCGGCGTCAACTTCGTGTGCAACATGGCGCCGCCGCTCGAGCAAGTGGCGCAGTGAGTACCCACTGCACAGTGCACAGTGCACATACCGCCGACACCCCTACACGCGCAACACGTTCCGCGAGCTGCGCGTGCTCGCCGAGCGCACCGCCGCGCGCCCCGGCACGCCCGCGCCGCTGCGCTCCGCGCTCGCCGCCGGCGTCAACTTCGTGTGCAACATGGCGCCGCCGCTCGAGCAAGTGGCGCAGTGAGTACCCACTGCACAGTGCACAGTGCACATACCGCCGACACCCCTACACGCGCAACACGTTCCGCGAGCTGCGCGTGCTCGCCGAGCGCACCGCCGCGCGCCCCGGCACGCCCGCGCCGCTGCGCTCCGCGCTCGCCGCCGGCGTCAACTTCGTGTGCAACATGGCGCCGCCGCTCGAGCAAGTGGCGCAGTGAGTACCCACTGCACAGTGCACAGTGCACATACCGCCGACACCCCTACACGCGCAACACGTTCCGCGAGCTGCGCGTGCTCGCCGAGCGCACCGCCGCGCGCCCCGGCACGCCCGCGCCGCTGCGCTCCGCGCTCGCCGCCGGCGTCAACTTCGTGTGCAACATGGCGCCGCCGCTCGAGCAAGTGGCGCAGTGAGTACCCACTGCACAGTGCACAGTGCACAGTGCACATACCGCCGACACCCCTACACGCGCAACACGTTCCGCGAGCTGCGCGTGCTCGCCGAGCGCACCGCCGCGCGCCCCGGCACGCCCGCGCCGCTGCGCTCCGCGCTCGCCGCCGGCGTCAACTTCGTGTGCAACATGGCGCCGCCGCTCGAGCAAGTGGCGCAGTGAGTACCCACTGCACAGTGCACAGTGCACATACCGCCGACACCCCTACACGCGCAACACGTTCCGCGAGCTGCGCGTGCTCGCCGAGCGCACCGCCGCGCGCCCCGGCACGCCCGCGCCGCTGCGCTCCGCGCTCGCCGCCGGCGTCAACTTCGTGTGCAACATGGCGCCGCCGCTCGAGCAAGTGGCGCAGTGAGTACCCACTGCACAGTGCACAGTGCACAGTGCACATACCGCCGACACCCCTACACGCGCAACACGTTCCGCGAGCTGCGCGTGCTCGCCGAGCGCACCGCCGCGCGCCCCGGCACGCCCGCGCCGCTGCGCTCCGCGCTCGCCGCCGGCGTCAACTTCGTGTGCAACATGGCGCCGCCGCTCGAGCAAGTGGCGCAGTGAGTACCCACTGCACAGTGCACAGTGCACAGTGCACATACCGCCGACACCCCTACACGCGCAACACGTTCCGCGAGCTGCGCGTGCTCGCCGAGCGCACCGCCGCGCGCCCCGGCACGCCCGCGCCGCTGCGCTCCGCGCTCGCCGCCGGCGTCAACTTCGTGTGCAACATGGCGCCGCCGCTCGAGCAAGTGGCGCAGTGAGTACCCACTGCACAGTGCACAGTGCACAGTGCACATACCGCCGACACCCCTACACGCGCAACACGTTCCGCGAGCTGCGCGTGCTCGCCGAGCGCACCGCCGCGCGCCCCGGCACGCCCGCGCCGCTGCGCTCCGCGCTCGCCGCCGGCGTCAACTTCGTGTGCAACATGGCGCCGCCGCTCGAGCAAGTGGCGCAGTGAGTACCCACTGCACAGTGCACAGTGCACATACCGCCGACACCCCTACACGCGCAACACGTTCCGCGAGCTGCGCGTGCTCGCCGAGCGCACCGCCGCGCGCCCCGGCACGCCCGCGCCGCTGCGCTCCGCGCTCGCCGCCGGCGTCAACTTCGTGTGCAACATGGCGCCGCCGCTCGAGCAAGTGGCGCAGTGAGTACCCACTGCACAGTGCACAGTGCACATACCGCCGACACCCCTACACGCGCAACACGTTCCGCGAGCTGCGCGTGCTCGCCGAGCGCACCGCCGCGCGCCCCGGCACGCCCGCGCCGCTGCGCTCCGCGCTCGCCGCCGGCGTCAACTTCGTGTGCAACATGGCGCCGCCGCTCGAGCAAGTGGCGCAGTGAGTACCCACTGCACAGTGCACAGTGCACATACCGCCGACACCCCTACACGCGCAACACGTTCCGCGAGCTGCGCGTGCTCGCCGAGCGCACCGCCGCGCGCCCCGGCACGCCCGCGCCGCTGCGCTCCGCGCTCGCCGCCGGCGTCAACTTCGTGTGCAACATGGCGCCGCCGCTCGAGCAAGTGGCGCAGTGAGTACCCACTGCACAGTGCACAGTGCACATACCGCCGACACCCCTACACGCGCAACACGTTCCGCGAGCTGCGCGTGCTCGCCGAGCGCACCGCCGCGCGCCCCGGCACGCCCGCGCCGCTGCGCTCCGCGCTCGCCGCCGGCGTCAACTTCGTGTGCAACATGGCGCCGCCGCTCGAGCAAGTGGCGCAGTGAGTACCCACTGCACAGTGCACAGTGCACATACCGCCGACACCCCTACACGCGCAACACGTTCCGCGAGCTGCGCGTGCTCGCCGAGCGCACCGCCGCGCGCCCCGGCACGCCCGCGCCGCTGCGCTCCGCGCTCGCCGCCGGCGTCAACTTCGTGTGCAACATGGCGCCGCCGCTCGAGCAAGTGGCGCAGTGAGTACCCACTGCACAGTGCACAGTGCACATACCGCCGACACCCCTACACGCGCAACACGTTCCGCGAGCTGCGCGTGCTCGCCGAGCGCACCGCCGCGCGCCCCGGCACGCCCGCGCCGCTGCGCTCCGCGCTCGCCGCCGGCGTCAACTTCGTGTGCAACATGGCGCCGCCGCTCGAGCAAGTGGCGCAGTGAGTACCCACTGCACAGTGCACAGTGCACATACCGCCGACACCCCTACACGCGCAACACGTTCCGCGAGCTGCGCGTGCTCGCCGAGCGCACCGCCGCGCGCCCCGGCACGCCCGCGCCGCTGCGCTCCGCGCTCGCCGCCGGCGTCAACTTCGTGTGCAACATGGCGCCGCCGCTCGAGCAAGTGGCGCAGTGAGTACCCACTGCACAGTGCACAGTGCACAGTGCACATACCGCCGACACCCCTACACGCGCAACACGTTCCGCGAGCTGCGCGTGCTCGCCGAGCGCACCGCCGCGCGCCCCGGCACGCCCGCGCCGCTGCGCTCCGCGCTCGCCGCCGGCGTCAACTTCGTGTGCAACATGGCGCCGCCGCTCGAGCAAGTGGCGCAGTGAGTACCCACTGCACAGTGCACAGTGCACATACCGCCGACACCCCTACACGCGCAACACGTTCCGCGAGCTGCGCGTGCTCGCCGAGCGCACCGCCGCGCGCCCCGGCACGCCCGCGCCGCTGCGCTCCGCGCTCGCCGCCGGCGTCAACTTCGTGTGCAACATGGCGCCGCCGCTCGAGCAAGTGGCGCAGTGAGTACCCACTGCACAGTGCACAGTGCACATACCGCCGACACCCCTACACGCGCAACACGTTCCGCGAGCTGCGCGTGCTCGCCGAGCGCACCGCCGCGCGCCCCGGCACGCCCGCGCCGCTGCGCTCCGCGCTCGCCGCCGGCGTCAACTTCGTGTGCAACATGGCGCCGCCGCTCGAGCAAGTGGCGCAGTGAGTACCCACTGCACAGTGCACAGTGCACATACCGCCGACACCCCTACACGCGCAACACGTTCCGCGAGCTGCGCGTGCTCGCCGAGCGCACCGCCGCGCGCCCCGGCACGCCCGCGCCGCTGCGCTCCGCGCTCGCCGCCGGCGTCAACTTCGTGTGCAACATGGCGCCGCCGCTCGAGCAAGTGGCGCAGTGAGTACCCACTGCACAGTGCACAGTGCACATACCGCCGACACCCCTACACGCGCAACACGTTCCGCGAGCTGCGCGTGCTCGCCGAGCGCACCGCCGCGCGCCCCGGCACGCCCGCGCCGCTGCGCTCCGCGCTCGCCGCCGGCGTCAACTTCGTGTGCAACATGGCGCCGCCGCTCGAGCAAGTGGCGCAGTGAGTACCCACTGCACAGTGCACAGTGCACATACCGCCGACACCCCTACACGCGCAACACGTTCCGCGAGCTGCGCGTGCTCGCCGAGCGCACCGCCGCGCGCCCCGGCACGCCCGCGCCGCTGCGCTCCGCGCTCGCCGCCGGCGTCAACTTCGTGTGCAACATGGCGCCGCCGCTCGAGCAAGTGGCGCAGTGAGTACCCACTGCACAGTGCACAGTGCACATACCGCCGACACCCCTACACGCGCAACACGTTCCGCGAGCTGCGCGTGCTCGCCGAGCGCACCGCCGCGCGCCCCGGCACGCCCGCGCCGCTGCGCTCCGCGCTCGCCGCCGGCGTCAACTTCGTGTGCAACATGGCGCCGCCGCTCGAGCAAGTGGCGCAGTGAGTACCCACTGCACAGTGCACAGTGCACATACCGCCGACACCCCTACACGCGCAACACGTTCCGCGAGCTGCGCGTGCTCGCCGAGCGCACCGCCGCGCGCCCCGGCACGCCCGCGCCGCTGCGCTCCGCGCTCGCCGCCGGCGTCAACTTCGTGTGCAACATGGCGCCGCCGCTCGAGCAAGTGGCGCAGTGAGTACCCACTGCACAGTGCACAGTGCACAGTGCACATACCGCCGACACCCCTACACGCGCAACACGTTCCGCGAGCTGCGCGTGCTCGCCGAGCGCACCGCCGCGCGCCCCGGCACGCCCGCGCCGCTGCGCTCCGCGCTCGCCGCCGGCGTCAACTTCGTGTGCAACATGGCGCCGCCGCTCGAGCAAGTGGCGCAGTGAGTACCCACTGCACAGTGCACAGTGCACATACCGCCGACACCCCTACACGCGCAACACGTTCCGCGAGCTGCGCGTGCTCGCCGAGCGCACCGCCGCGCGCCCCGGCACGCCCGCGCCGCTGCGCTCCGCGCTCGCCGCCGGCGTCAACTTCGTGTGCAACATGGCGCCGCCGCTCGAGCAAGTGGCGCAGTGAGTACCCACTGCACAGTGCACAGTGCACATACCGCCGACACCCCTACACGCGCAACACGTTCCGCGAGCTGCGCGTGCTCGCCGAGCGCACCGCCGCGCGCCCCGGCACGCCCGCGCCGCTGCGCTCCGCGCTCGCCGCCGGCGTCAACTTCGTGTGCAACATGGCGCCGCCGCTCGAGCAAGTGGCGCAGTGAGTACCCACTGCACAGTGCACAGTGCACAGTGCACATACCGCCGACACCCCTACACGCGCAACACGTTCCGCGAGCTGCGCGTGCTCGCCGAGCGCACCGCCGCGCGCCCCGGCACGCCCGCGCCGCTGCGCTCCGCGCTCGCCGCCGGCGTCAACTTCGTGTGCAACATGGCGCCGCCGCTCGAGCAAGTGGCGCAGTGAGTACCCACTGCACAGTGCACAGTGCACAGTGCACATACCGCCGACACCCCTACACGCGCAACACGTTCCGCGAGCTGCGCGTGCTCGCCGAGCGCACCGCCGCGCGCCCCGGCACGCCCGCGCCGCTGCGCTCCGCGCTCGCCGCCGGCGTCAACTTCGTGTGCAACATGGCGCCGCCGCTCGAGCAAGTGGCGCAGTGAGTACCCACTGCACAGTGCACAGTGCACATACCGCCGACACCCCTACACGCGCAACACGTTCCGCGAGCTGCGCGTGCTCGCCGAGCGCACCGCCGCGCGCCCCGGCACGCCCGCGCCGCTGCGCTCCGCGCTCGCCGCCGGCGTCAACTTCGTGTGCAACATGGCGCCGCCGCTCGAGCAAGTGGCGCAGTGAGTACCCACTGCACAGTGCACAGTGCACATACCGCCGACACCCCTACACGCGCAACACGTTCCGCGAGCTGCGCGTGCTCGCCGAGCGCACCGCCGCGCGCCCCGGCACGCCCGCGCCGCTGCGCTCCGCGCTCGCCGCCGGCGTCAACTTCGTGTGCAACATGGCGCCGCCGCTCGAGCAAGTGGCGCAGTGAGTACCCACTGCACAGTGCACAGTGCACAGTGCACATACCGCCGACACCCCTACACGCGCAACACGTTCCGCGAGCTGCGCGTGCTCGCCGAGCGCACCGCCGCGCGCCCCGGCACGCCCGCGCCGCTGCGCTCCGCGCTCGCCGCCGGCGTCAACTTCGTGTGCAACATGGCGCCGCCGCTCGAGCAAGTGGCGCAGTGAGTACCCACTGCACAGTGCACAGTGCACATACCGCCGACACCCCTACACGCGCAACACGTTCCGCGAGCTGCGCGTGCTCGCCGAGCGCACCGCCGCGCGCCCCGGCACGCCCGCGCCGCTGCGCTCCGCGCTCGCCGCCGGCGTCAACTTCGTGTGCAACATGGCGCCGCCGCTCGAGCAAGTGGCGCAGTGAGTACCCACTGCACAGTGCACAGTGCACATACCGCCGACACCCCTACACGCGCAACACGTTCCGCGAGCTGCGCGTGCTCGCCGAGCGCACCGCCGCGCGCCCCGGCACGCCCGCGCCGCTGCGCTCCGCGCTCGCCGCCGGCGTCAACTTCGTGTGCAACATGGCGCCGCCGCTCGAGCAAGTGGCGCAGTGAGTACCCACTGCACAGTGCACAGTGCACATACCGCCGACACCCCTACACGCGCAACACGTTCCGCGAGCTGCGCGTGCTCGCCGAGCGCACCGCCGCGCGCCCCGGCACGCCCGCGCCGCTGCGCTCCGCGCTCGCCGCCGGCGTCAACTTCGTGTGCAACATGGCGCCGCCGCTCGAGCAAGTGGCGCAGTGAGTACCCACTGCACAGTGCACAGTGCACATACCGCCGACACCCCTACACGCGCAACACGTTCCGCGAGCTGCGCGTGCTCGCCGAGCGCACCGCCGCGCGCCCCGGCACGCCCGCGCCGCTGCGCTCCGCGCTCGCCGCCGGCGTCAACTTCGTGTGCAACATGGCGCCGCCGCTCGAGCAAGTGGCGCAGTGAGTACCCACTGCACAGTGCACAGTGCACATACCGCCGACACCCCTACACGCGCAACACGTTCCGCGAGCTGCGCGTGCTCGCCGAGCGCACCGCCGCGCGCCCCGGCACGCCCGCGCCGCTGCGCTCCGCGCTCGCCGCCGGCGTCAACTTCGTGTGCAACATGGCGCCGCCGCTCGAGCAAGTGGCGCAGTGAGTACCCACTGCACAGTGCACAGTGCACATACCGCCGACACCCCTACACGCGCAACACGTTCCGCGAGCTGCGCGTGCTCGCCGAGCGCACCGCCGCGCGCCCCGGCACGCCCGCGCCGCTGCGCTCCGCGCTCGCCGCCGGCGTCAACTTCGTGTGCAACATGGCGCCGCCGCTCGAGCAAGTGGCGCAGTGAGTACCCACTGCACAGTGCACAGTGCACATACCGCCGACACCCCTACACGCGCAACACGTTCCGCGAGCTGCGCGTGCTCGCCGAGCGCACCGCCGCGCGCCCCGGCACGCCCGCGCCGCTGCGCTCCGCGCTCGCCGCCGGCGTCAACTTCGTGTGCAACATGGCGCCGCCGCTCGAGCAAGTGGCGCAGTGAGTACCCACTGCACAGTGCACAGTGCACATACCGCCGACACCCCTACACGCGCAACACGTTCCGCGAGCTGCGCGTGCTCGCCGAGCGCACCGCCGCGCGCCCCGGCACGCCCGCGCCGCTGCGCTCCGCGCTCGCCGCCGGCGTCAACTTCGTGTGCAACATGGCGCCGCCGCTCGAGCAAGTGGCGCAGTGAGTACCCACTGCACAGTGCACAGTGCACATACCGCCGACACCCCTACACGCGCAACACGTTCCGCGAGCTGCGCGTGCTCGCCGAGCGCACCGCCGCGCGCCCCGGCACGCCCGCGCCGCTGCGCTCCGCGCTCGCCGCCGGCGTCAACTTCGTGTGCAACATGGCGCCGCCGCTCGAGCAAGTGGCGCAGTGAGTACCCACTGCACAGTGCACAGTGCACATACCGCCGACACCCCTACACGCGCAACACGTTCCGCGAGCTGCGCGTGCTCGCCGAGCGCACCGCCGCGCGCCCCGGCACGCCCGCGCCGCTGCGCTCCGCGCTCGCCGCCGGCGTCAACTTCGTGTGCAACATGGCGCCGCCGCTCGAGCAAGTGGCGCAGTGAGTACCCACTGCACAGTGCACAGTGCACATACCGCCGACACCCCTACACGCGCAACACGTTCCGCGAGCTGCGCGTGCTCGCCGAGCGCACCGCCGCGCGCCCCGGCACGCCCGCGCCGCTGCGCTCCGCGCTCGCCGCCGGCGTCAACTTCGTGTGCAACATGGCGCCGCCGCTCGAGCAAGTGGCGCAGTGAGTACCCACTGCACAGTGCACAGTGCACATACCGCCGACACCCCTACACGCGCAACACGTTCCGCGAGCTGCGCGTGCTCGCCGAGCGCACCGCCGCGCGCCCCGGCACGCCCGCGCCGCTGCGCTCCGCGCTCGCCGCCGGCGTCAACTTCGTGTGCAACATGGCGCCGCCGCTCGAGCAAGTGGCGCAGTGAGTACCCACTGCACAGTGCACAGTGCACATACCGCCGACACCCCTACACGCGCAACACGTTCCGCGAGCTGCGCGTGCTCGCCGAGCGCACCGCCGCGCGCCCCGGCACGCCCGCGCCGCTGCGCTCCGCGCTCGCCGCCGGCGTCAACTTCGTGTGCAACATGGCGCCGCCGCTCGAGCAAGTGGCGCAGTGAGTACCCACTGCACAGTGCACAGTGCACATACCGCCGACACCCCTACACGCGCAACACGTTCCGCGAGCTGCGCGTGCTCGCCGAGCGCACCGCCGCGCGCCCCGGCACGCCCGCGCCGCTGCGCTCCGCGCTCGCCGCCGGCGTCAACTTCGTGTGCAACATGGCGCCGCCGCTCGAGCAAGTGGCGCAGTGAGTACCCACTGCACAGTGCACAGTGCACATACCGCCGACACCCCTACACGCGCAACACGTTCCGCGAGCTGCGCGTGCTCGCCGAGCGCACCGCCGCGCGCCCCGGCACGCCCGCGCCGCTGCGCTCCGCGCTCGCCGCCGGCGTCAACTTCGTGTGCAACATGGCGCCGCCGCTCGAGCAAGTGGCGCAGTGAGTACCCACTGCACAGTGCACAGTGCACATACCGCCGACACCCCTACACGCGCAACACGTTCCGCGAGCTGCGCGTGCTCGCCGAGCGCACCGCCGCGCGCCCCGGCACGCCCGCGCCGCTGCGCTCCGCGCTCGCCGCCGGCGTCAACTTCGTGTGCAACATGGCGCCGCCGCTCGAGCAAGTGGCGCAGTGAGTACCCACTGCACAGTGCACAGTGCACATACCGCCGACACCCCTACACGCGCAACACGTTCCGCGAGCTGCGCGTGCTCGCCGAGCGCACCGCCGCGCGCCCCGGCACGCCCGCGCCGCTGCGCTCCGCGCTCGCCGCCGGCGTCAACTTCGTGTGCAACATGGCGCCGCCGCTCGAGCAAGTGGCGCAGTGAGTACCCACTGCACAGTGCACAGTGCACATACCGCCGACACCCCTACACGCGCAACACGTTCCGCGAGCTGCGCGTGCTCGCCGAGCGCACCGCCGCGCGCCCCGGCACGCCCGCGCCGCTGCGCTCCGCGCTCGCCGCCGGCGTCAACTTCGTGTGCAACATGGCGCCGCCGCTCGAGCAAGTGGCGCAGTGAGTACCCACTGCACAGTGCACAGTGCACATACCGCCGACACCCCTACACGCGCAACACGTTCCGCGAGCTGCGCGTGCTCGCCGAGCGCACCGCCGCGCGCCCCGGCACGCCCGCGCCGCTGCGCTCCGCGCTCGCCGCCGGCGTCAACTTCGTGTGCAACATGGCGCCGCCGCTCGAGCAAGTGGCGCAGTGAGTACCCACTGCACAGTGCACAGTGCACATACCGCCGACACCCCTACACGCGCAACACGTTCCGCGAGCTGCGCGTGCTCGCCGAGCGCACCGCCGCGCGCCCCGGCACGCCCGCGCCGCTGCGCTCCGCGCTCGCCGCCGGCGTCAACTTCGTGTGCAACATGGCGCCGCCGCTCGAGCAAGTGGCGCAGTGAGTACCCACTGCACAGTGCACAGTGCACATACCGCCGACACCCCTACACGCGCAACACGTTCCGCGAGCTGCGCGTGCTCGCCGAGCGCACCGCCGCGCGCCCCGGCACGCCCGCGCCGCTGCGCTCCGCGCTCGCCGCCGGCGTCAACTTCGTGTGCAACATGGCGCCGCCGCTCGAGCAAGTGGCGCAGTGAGTACCCACTGCACAGTGCACAGTGCACATACCGCCGACACCCCTACACGCGCAACACGTTCCGCGAGCTGCGCGTGCTCGCCGAGCGCACCGCCGCGCGCCCCGGCACGCCCGCGCCGCTGCGCTCCGCGCTCGCCGCCGGCGTCAACTTCGTGTGCAACATGGCGCCGCCGCTCGAGCAAGTGGCGCAGTGAGTACCCACTGCACAGTGCACAGTGCACATACCGCCGACACCCCTACACGCGCAACACGTTCCGCGAGCTGCGCGTGCTCGCCGAGCGCACCGCCGCGCGCCCCGGCACGCCCGCGCCGCTGCGCTCCGCGCTCGCCGCCGGCGTCAACTTCGTGTGCAACATGGCGCCGCCGCTCGAGCAAGTGGCGCAGTGAGTACCCACTGCACAGTGCACAGTGCACAGTGCACATACCGCCGACACCCCTACACGCGCAACACGTTCCGCGAGCTGCGCGTGCTCGCCGAGCGCACCGCCGCGCGCCCCGGCACGCCCGCGCCGCTGCGCTCCGCGCTCGCCGCCGGCGTCAACTTCGTGTGCAACATGGCGCCGCCGCTCGAGCAAGTGGCGCAGTGAGTACCCACTGCACAGTGCACAGTGCACATACCGCCGACACCCCTACACGCGCAACACGTTCCGCGAGCTGCGCGTGCTCGCCGAGCGCACCGCCGCGCGCCCCGGCACGCCCGCGCCGCTGCGCTCCGCGCTCGCCGCCGGCGTCAACTTCGTGTGCAACATGGCGCCGCCGCTCGAGCAAGTGGCGCAGTGAGTACCCACTGCACAGTGCACAGTGCACAGTGCACATACCGCCGACACCCCTACACGCGCAACACGTTCCGCGAGCTGCGCGTGCTCGCCGAGCGCACCGCCGCGCGCCCCGGCACGCCCGCGCCGCTGCGCTCCGCGCTCGCCGCCGGCGTCAACTTCGTGTGCAACATGGCGCCGCCGCTCGAGCAAGTGGCGCAGTGAGTACCCACTGCACAGTGCACAGTGCACATACCGCCGACACCCCTACACGCGCAACACGTTCCGCGAGCTGCGCGTGCTCGCCGAGCGCACCGCCGCGCGCCCCGGCACGCCCGCGCCGCTGCGCTCCGCGCTCGCCGCCGGCGTCAACTTCGTGTGCAACATGGCGCCGCCGCTCGAGCAAGTGGCGCAGTGAGTACCCACTGCACAGTGCACAGTGCACATACCGCCGACACCCCTACACGCGCAACACGTTCCGCGAGCTGCGCGTGCTCGCCGAGCGCACCGCCGCGCGCCCCGGCACGCCCGCGCCGCTGCGCTCCGCGCTCGCCGCCGGCGTCAACTTCGTGTGCAACATGGCGCCGCCGCTCGAGCAAGTGGCGCAGTGAGTACCCACTGCACAGTGCACAGTGCACATACCGCCGACACCCCTACACGCGCAACACGTTCCGCGAGCTGCGCGTGCTCGCCGAGCGCACCGCCGCGCGCCCCGGCACGCCCGCGCCGCTGCGCTCCGCGCTCGCCGCCGGCGTCAACTTCGTGTGCAACATGGCGCCGCCGCTCGAGCAAGTGGCGCAGTGAGTACCCACTGCACAGTGCACAGTGCACATACCGCCGACACCCCTACACGCGCAACACGTTCCGCGAGCTGCGCGTGCTCGCCGAGCGCACCGCCGCGCGCCCCGGCACGCCCGCGCCGCTGCGCTCCGCGCTCGCCGCCGGCGTCAACTTCGTGTGCAACATGGCGCCGCCGCTCGAGCAAGTGGCGCAGTGAGTACCCACTGCACAGTGCACAGTGCACAGTGCACATACCGCCGACACCCCTACACGCGCAACACGTTCCGCGAGCTGCGCGTGCTCGCCGAGCGCACCGCCGCGCGCCCCGGCACGCCCGCGCCGCTGCGCTCCGCGCTCGCCGCCGGCGTCAACTTCGTGTGCAACATGGCGCCGCCGCTCGAGCAAGTGGCGCAGTGAGTACCCACTGCACAGTGCACAGTGCACATACCGCCGACACCCCTACACGCGCAACACGTTCCGCGAGCTGCGCGTGCTCGCCGAGCGCACCGCCGCGCGCCCCGGCACGCCCGCGCCGCTGCGCTCCGCGCTCGCCGCCGGCGTCAACTTCGTGTGCAACATGGCGCCGCCGCTCGAGCAAGTGGCGCAGTGAGTACCCACTGCACAGTGCACAGTGCACATACCGCCGACACCCCTACACGCGCAACACGTTCCGCGAGCTGCGCGTGCTCGCCGAGCGCACCGCCGCGCGCCCCGGCACGCCCGCGCCGCTGCGCTCCGCGCTCGCCGCCGGCGTCAACTTCGTGTGCAACATGGCGCCGCCGCTCGAGCAAGTGGCGCAGTGAGTACCCACTGCACAGTGCACAGTGCACATACCGCCGACACCCCTACACGCGCAACACGTTCCGCGAGCTGCGCGTGCTCGCCGAGCGCACCGCCGCGCGCCCCGGCACGCCCGCGCCGCTGCGCTCCGCGCTCGCCGCCGGCGTCAACTTCGTGTGCAACATGGCGCCGCCGCTCGAGCAAGTGGCGCAGTGAGTACCCACTGCACAGTGCACAGTGCACATACCGCCGACACCCCTACACGCGCAACACGTTCCGCGAGCTGCGCGTGCTCGCCGAGCGCACCGCCGCGCGCCCCGGCACGCCCGCGCCGCTGCGCTCCGCGCTCGCCGCCGGCGTCAACTTCGTGTGCAACATGGCGCCGCCGCTCGAGCAAGTGGCGCAGTGAGTACCCACTGCACAGTGCCACAGAACACTAAATAGTACCAGAAGGTTCACTCCGCACGATTATTTAAAGAAATAGCGACTCTAGCGCTGAGACAAAAAGTGCAATTCAGTTCGCTATAGCGCCTAGCCCCGCCCTCAAAATCGACACGCAACAAACGCAATGTGGTCTCTTTCTATCGCCTAACTTTATCTCTTACGACGTACTAGGGCTGCCGTAGTCAGACGGCGCGTAAAATAGACCGTACAGAACTAGCGCGTGCAACTCGGCCCGCGAGCGGCAACCATCTGAAATATTGAGGTCCGGACTCCGGACCCGTACTTGTAGCCGGGACGGCCACGTGATAAGTGAGACTGGCCTGACAGTGCACATACCGCCGACCACCCAGCGGTTTTATCAGGACATCAGAGGGCTTAATACAGGTTTTTGCACGAATTTCGAGTCGATTCGCATCGCACAAACGAATCGAATTCCTCCATACATTTACAGCCAGCGCCATCTATGGGCGGTCGCTGACATGCAGCTGTCAATAGATGTGATATTTTAGTTCATTTTAAATTAGTCCCATTTCAATTTAGTCCAGTTCTAATAATGTTATTCATGAGAAAACATTAAAAGTCTTAAATTTTTAATTGGAAGAGATGTATTCAACAGCAGTTTGATGACAGTTGAAGTCGGTTTTTTTGTTAATTAATTAACTTATATTATTGATTATTTTCAGGTAACATGCAAAACTGACGAAACAATGTGGTGGTGCAACTGTAAACTGCCTGTCGTGTACATTATATCACTGAGTCCATTTCGCATATAAGGGTCTTTATTTTTAAGACTGCAATAGTATTTAAGTTTTCGCTTCCGACAGACATGACGACTGATTCTAGTTGCAATAAAACCTGGCAAATGTCGAAATATACATCTTTTCTTTATATAAAATTGTTGCATAATATAAGTGTTGATAGACATCAAATTATTATCTTTTTGTGCCACTATTTGGTTGTATTTTAATTTTTTATATTATACAAGTATTGTTTTAAATGGGACAAAATTAAGGTTAATATTATGTTAAGTTTGATTAATTTTATTTCACATCGAGAAGCGAACAATTTTGGTCCAATTTGTGTTAGAGGTTAGAATGCGTTAGTGCATAATTAATTATTGATAAACACTAATATATTACGATGTACATTTAAAGTTATATATACCGATTATACACGGAATATACGTTATTTGTACAAATTTTTAAGAGACAAGGCGTCGGGACTTTTATGTTCTATATTTTCTTTTTCGATAGCATTTTCTTTAAATATTTTATTCCATTCCAGTAACGAAGTTAAAAGCAATTAACAATTAATTGGAAGTACACTAATGAAATTCTGTTACACCTATAAAACAAACATTGCTTAGGTTTTTGTATTTAAGTATTAATGCACGTGGTTTGGGATGAATGTAACTTGGATTTTTGTAATAAATATTGTAAGAATTTGTTGTATTTTTTTTTTCATTTAATTCATAATTTCCTTTCTTTTCAAAACGGATATCCCTCAGGATATCCGTTTTGAGATGTGGTGCTGGAGGATGCTTGGCATACCATGGACAGCCAAACGAACGAACATCTCGATCCTAAAGCAACTGCATGTTAGCACTAGGCTCTCGATAATCTGTTAACAGAGAATTCTTATTTGGTCTTATGCCCGCCGCCTTCCATATAACTTGGAGGAACATAGTTGTGGGCAAAGTGGAGGGGAAGAGACCACGCGGCCGATCACCTAGCCGATGAAATCACTCACGGGAATTCCTTTCGCAACAGCTATCAAGAAAGCCGAAGATCGAACTGTTTGGAGGGACATGGTTAAGAAGGAACTGCTGCGGACACGACCTTCAGTAATGAAGATTGACGACCGAGGAGGAGGAGGAGGATCCGTTTTGGATACCAATGTGCCACGGGGAGGTACTTATTTTTGATTATGTCGCCTCGTCTAAAACCCAACAGTGTCCGTCGCCACCGTCGCCTGGTAGTTGGGCAATGGGACCAGTCTGTACCGCACTGTGGTGTCGCAACTACTAAAATGTCAGGTGGAGTTAAATTTTCTTTAGAAGGTTTCACTGCTAGACATTTTTCAGCGCAAAGTTTTGACTAAGTAACAAAAATAACACATTAAAATATTAAAAATTAGTAGGTAGGTATGTATGGCGCCAAAATTTTGCAAATCTGGCGCAGAACCATAGACAATAGACATTGTTGTTGTTGTCTATGGTCAATCATGGCCCATCCATACTCTCGGCAATGACTACCAACTATATGTTGTCTGTGGATTCCATAATTTAAATAAAAAGACAGAATTAAGGAGATTCTACACTTCTTTCGGCTATGACGCCACATAAAAAGACAGGAACTCAGAGTCGCGTATCGTAATGGAAATTATGCAACTATCTTGAAATATTTCCATATTAGATCGATTTTATAATAAATAACTTTTTAATAAGAAATAATTTAGAAGTCTGTGAATAAAGTAGGTCATTATGTGACACATTTTGATTTCATAATTCGAACTTTAAGCAATGAGCGTAGTTAAACTACTATTATTACCTACGGTGTATTGTATGACACGGTCCACGGGAAGCATTCGCGCTACCCTACCTTGTCTGTAAAGGCTGACCCTCCTTGGAGTCCTTGAACTATTATTCTCAATAACTAACCGGACGGACTTGATCCATAAGTTGACGGTGATGAGCTGAGGGCCATTTTCCATCGGACCAAAGACTTCCCGTGTGCTAACGGATTGCTTATGGAGGATTGTTTAGAGTTTATTTATTTATTTATTTACTTAGAACACAAACAATATACACGTATTACATGTTAAACAACATATTTTTTAAACAAACTCTTTCACCTACATGTATATCTATAGTGAGCACAACATTGGCAATTAATAAGAGTTAAAACGTGCAAACGACTAATTAATCAGGAAAAAAGGTGGGCTCATCCATCCGGCGCAGAAAGGCTGGGCCATATATACATAGGTATACGTTATATAGGTACTTGGGGGCTGGGCCATAGATAATCGGGGCAAAACCTAAATTTGATGTGGGCAAGATACATTTTGCGAGGCCCTCTGAGATGGATGTGGCAAGAAAGCGAATTTAATAATAGATTATTTTTGATACCTTGCTTTGGCAGGTACCTTAGCACAGAACAATTGCTCTTTCCGGTCTTACAGTCCGGTCAAATTAGACCAAAAAATGAGTAAGGTTACATAAATTCCCACCAAGCTGAAAATCGGTAAGATTGTTTAAAATATTATTAAAAACAAAATTTGAAAGTTTCCCATCTTTCCCCTGTAAGAAAAAAAAAAATATTCAAGGTCCAAGGTAAAGAAAATGAGTTTTTCGCGATTTTCAGCAAAACGGTAAGTTTTATCATAAAAATATCTCAGACAAAAATTGTAGATCATAAATATATCTACAAAAAATTTATTAATACTTTTTTATTTATTTTACCACCGTTTTTGAAATATAATGATTCAAAAAATTGTTAAAGTTGTAATCGTCATAATATGCACACGTTTCCTCGCCACCGCCGGAAAAACCACGTTTCGCGCCGGAAAAACTGCTGAACTCGATTTTTTGCAACTGCAAAAATTGGACAAGTGCGAGTCGGGCTCGCGCACTGAGGGTTCCGCACTATCAAGACCAATTCTTAATAGTATTAAAGTAAACTAACCAGTAAACAACGCTGCCCACCAAATTCCGCGAGTTAAATACGTGCAACGCCATCTGTCGTCATCAAAGTTAAACAAAATATTAGACTTAAACATTAAAAAACATTAAACATTAAAACGTATTAAAAAAACTACTCACTAGATCTCGTTCAAACCAATTTTCGGTGGAAGTTTGCATGGTAATGTACAGTCGCGGAGCGAAAAGGTTCGTCGATTTTCAAATTGATTCGTTCAACGTATCACGAGCACATATTACGTTTTGAAACTATGTTTCAGAATAGACTCGAGTTAGAGAAAATAAAGTTTAACTGTTCGTTAGTAAAGTTCAAAATTGTTCAGATCAAGGTAGTTTGACTATTTATCTTGTCAACAAGATTATTATGGATAAACTGCAACCTTCTTGTTAATTCAACCTGACATTATTATTTCTGTTAAAACTATTGTCAATCGGTCAATGTCATAATTTCAAAATATCATAATTTCTCCTAAATCTCAGCTCCTAAATAACCTCAGACCAATATAAATAACTAAGGTTTTATTGGGGTTTTAATACATTTTGGTAACACATTGACGGGATAGAAAAAACAAGCAAAACCTTATTCGATAGCAAACGTCATATTTATTCCAATGTTAGCAGCGCTTTTTCTTGCACTGGAATGTTGGCATAAATGGACTCTTGCAGTACTAAAGTAGTAGTGCAAACGAATATCGACACTAAGGTGACGAACCTTTTCATTCCGCGACTGTACATCATATATTTTTTTTAGTTTTATCATACTCTTATTTTAGAAGTTACGGGGGGGGGGGGGGACACACACATTTTACCACTTTGGAAGTGTCTCTCGCGCAAGCTATTCATTTTAGAAAAAAATGATATTAGAAACCTTAGTATCATTTTTGAAGACCTATCCATCTATCTAGGTATATACCCCACACATATGGGTTTGATGAAAAAAAAATTTTTGAGTTTTAGTTCTAAGTATGGGGCACCCCCAAAATTTATTACTTTTTTTTAAATTTTGTGTGAAAAACTTAATGCGGTTCACAGAATACATCTTACTTACCAAGTTTCAACAGTATAGCTCTTATAGTTTCGGAAAAAAGTGGCTGTGACATACGGACGGACGGACAGACAGACATGACGAATTTATAAGGGTTCCGTTTTTTGCCATTCGGCTACGGAACCCTAAAAATGGATGCAGTGCTAAATGTGGTTGCAAAAAAGTCGGACTGTTCCATTCTCCGGCATATACACATTGTCAAGGCTGGCTGTGCTCTAATATTGAATCACCAACAGTAGAGGATCCGTTTGATTCCAACCAGGCAACATGCGATACATCGCTATTAACGCAGTTCACATGCACTCAGGATGAAGATAAAGAAGAACAAGAAGAACAAGACGAACAAGAACAATTAGAAGATCAAGAAGACGAATTTGATACTTGAACGACTCGGACGATTAAATTTCACTACTTTTTTAACTTCAATTGCTTTTATCTTTTCAATCTCTGGTAATATCCATTATTTTTCAATAGTTTCAAATTAAACAGGATCAAAACTGACCCGTGGAACAGGAATACTGGGGAAACCACGTTAAAAAAACGCGCTAAGTACACTACCTCATACGTGCCAAGGAAACGTGTGCATATTATGACGATTACAACTTTTTGAATCGTATATATCTCAAAAACGGTAGCTCGTAGAAAAAAAAATATTAATAATTTTTCGTAGGTAATTTTATGATCTACAATTTTTGTCTGAGGTATTTTTACGATAAAACTTACCGTTTTGCTGAAAACGGTAAGTTTTATCGTAAAAATACCTCAGACAATAACGCCGCCTCTGTAGATAATACATATTTAGTTGGGAATGGGCGCGCAGGCGTGCTCTCCAAGACCGCCACCTGCCCCCATAAAAGAGTCTTCCGGACTATAAACACGGGAGTGTGCGTTCTATGGCCCAGCCTTTCTGCGACGGATGGATGAGCCCACCTTTTTTCCCGGTTAACCTCCGAACGCAACCGTTAGCACGAGTATCTGCTTGTGCGATGTCAATCCAACGTTTTCTCAAAAAAACGAAAGTAATTTTGCGCTTCGGTAAGAAGTGATTTTTAGGTTTTACTTCTTCTCCACCACCACGGAACGCGAGTCCGTTTCGCAATTGGCCGGTTTTAATTTTATTTTAGCATTTAGCACCTATCTTTACTAGGCCCTCACCGGTCACGACCAATAGGCCATCGTAGGCTCCGACAGGTAGGATCCTATGAGCGCCCGATAGATATCCCTGCTCTATGGTCGCAGCACCTATATTCAATATACTCTATGGTCGCATTGTAACGGGTCTAACCCGTGGAACGATTTCTCTCCGAGATCGTAAAGCCGGCTCTACACTCGCGCCGCGAAGGCCCGCGAAGGCCGCGAACCGCGAGTGTGGATGGTTTCGCGACATCGCGTTCGCGCTTCGCGGCGTTCCCCGTCCGGTGGCGGTTTTTTGGTCCGCTTCAAAGGGTTTGCGAAGCGCGAACGCGAACGCATCTACACTCGCGCTGTGTTCACAGTTGTGTGCGAGACGCAGTAGCAAGCGGACGTCAAAATGAGCACCCAGTGGAGCAACGATCGCGAATTAGTGTTCCTGGAGTGCTATCAAGCAGAACCCGTGCTTTGGCAAGCCCAACATGAAGGACATAAAAATAAAAATAAGATACACGATGCATGGACGAGAATTAGTGCAATCATGGAAATTCCAGTGCCAGATTTGAAGAAGAAAAGGGATTCCCTATTGTCCAGCTACAGAACGTACAGAAAAAAAGTGAAGGACTCTATCCACAGTGGTGCCAGCACAGATGAAGTATATAAACCTATATGGTTCGCCTATGAAACCATGGATTCATTTCTCGGAGAAGGAGTGGCATGTAATAAAACAATAAATAGTGTAAGTATGTTTTATTTGATAATTTAAAAAAAAGATCTTATACCTAATTATAATCTATACTTATCTATCTAGGTACCTACTTACAAAGTACTTCGTAAATTCTTCTCTTATTTCATGGGCATTCAGAGCTGATCGGCGTGCTGTGATTGGAATATTACGAACAGCACAAGTAGTTTCAATTTCGTTTCTCCATGAGCCAGGTGCGATTAGTACACTATTTTCATCATAAATGTCTATGTTTCCAGGCGGTGTATATATATGTGATGAAGTGGCACTTTTTCGTAAGAAATTATGCAGTAAAATGCACGTCATTGTTATAAGAGAGACTTTTTCCGGGTTAAATGGAATCGGTTTTTTAAATATTCTAAATTTTGTGACAAGTATCCCAAACGTATTTTCTACTACAACCCTTGATCTTGATAGATTCTGATTAAATATACGTTTTGGCGATCCTGAATCATGGTTACCCGGATAAGGTTTCATTACATGTGTCGACAGCGCAAAAGCACCATCTCCTAAAAATACATAGGGCACATCTTTGTATGAACCAGGCAAGGGGTGTGGTGTAGGCAAGTTTAATGTATTCAGACATATTTTTTTCCATAGTAAACTATTTCTAAACACGCCGCCATCACTAATTCTGCCCCGGCATCCTATATCTGCAAATATAAAATTATAATTGCTGTCAACTAAAGCTAACAATACTATGCTGTGTGTTTTCTTATAATTAAAATATTCCGATCCCGCTTCAGGTGGGCATTGTATAACGACATGTTTTCCATCAATTGAACCAAGAGCTCGAGGAAATTTAAATCCTTTTTCAATTTCAAGCCATTCTTCTGCGCACGTCGGTATCTGTAAAAGAAAATAAATTTCTTTAATTTATTCAACTTAGCGTTATAGTCTGTATTTTTAGGTATTTAAATAAAGGTAAACAAACAAGTTGCACATTTTCGAGAAGTTATAATATTATTATTTTTTTATTTCAGGAACAATCAGCAAATAATGAAACAAATGAGGAGGCTCAGGAGGCTGGTCCGAGTCGTAATATAAACAGTCAACAAATGATATCTAAAACGATTCGTCGTCGTAACAACCCCTCTGAGCTTTTGATTGCTGGAGAAACGGTTAAAGATTGTCTTTCGACACTCAAAACGACACTAAGCGCTCGACAGCCACAGGAAGATGATGAATGTGACTTACACGGTAAAATAATTGCCAAAAAGTTGAGATTATTATCTGAAGAAGAAAGAGAACAGTTCATATGTGAAATGTATCAAATGTTCCAGCGTTATAACCGACGCAAAGAACTACATTCCCCTGCCTATTTTTCACTAGCTCGATCAGAAATTCCTGGGTATTTTTCGCCTGCTCAAACGTATGTTTCATCACCGTCTCCATCACCACAGCAACAACTCAGGGCAACTAGTTCACGCAGTACTTACTCTGAGCCGCCCATGCAACAACAGAAGGGAACTAGTTCAAGCAGTACTTACTCTGAGCCGCCCATGCAACAACAGAGGGGAACTATGTAGTTCATGCAGCACTTATTCAGAGCAGCCAATGCAGCAACAGAGGGCACCTATTCAACAGCGCATCTACTCAGAGTCACTACCATTTCATTCACCAGTAATTCATATTCCAGAAGCAGCAACCGCAGGAGATTCTTCAGTGATTATAATAAGCAATGAGTTGATTTCCAAAACTACTGAAAACTTCACAGATTATACTAATGACACGAGCGACCAACCTAATAAAGGTCCAACAGATTATGACAATTTGATTGATAAGGCTTTCAAATTCTCTTAATATTGAAACCAAATCACATTTAGGCACACAGGTTCCTTGAATTACTAAGTTTAGTTTACAAATTGTAAAACCTAATATGACACTTATCGTAATAAATGTTTTTGATTATTATGTATTTGTTTTATATTCAATTACCTTTATTTCCGTCTCCAGTACTTGATTCAAAGCTTGGCACACTTCGGGTATTATCAGCGATATCAGTTGAGGTGACACTTTAAACAAAAAGTGTAAACTTTCTAGGCTATCTCCAGTTGCCAAAAATCGTAATGTAATGGCGAGGCGTGTTTTAGCAGGGATTGCTTTTCGTAATTGCGTATCTTCCTTAGCAATTAGTGGAGAAACTGTACATTATAACTTCTCGAAATCTAAGAGAGACATTCTTGTAAACTTTTTGAATTCACCCGAAGGTTCTCCTACTAATTCGGCCAGTTGCTCTTCCAGAATCGCACTGAAATAAATAATTGAAAAAAAAAACATATTTTTTTAAATGACTAATAATATTTTTTCGCTGTGCTATCTACAGTCAGCAACAAGCCATGCTATATAATCTGCTTAGGAAATGGGGTTGGCAACTGACAGTATTTGACTGATGGCGCCATTATAGATCTGTCAATAGCCTTTTTCTATGGGATTTGGCTTAAACAAGAAAATTCCGAAAAATACAAGAATTTGAGTTTTGGTAAGACTGACAGGTTCATCCTATGCTGGCGCCATCTGCAAATACCTTCGCCCGGCCAACCCCATTTGTAGTAACTTATTAGGTCATACTAGACTTGCCTGGTTCTGTTGCGATGGATTTGTGTCATCCACCACCTTCTTCTCCTCCATTTCTTCTTAACTTGTTTTTTGGACATTATAAATGCATAATTGTAATTCGCTAAAGCGCACAATGTCAGAGCAGCAGCAACTTCCACGTCTATTTTAGTCAAATGCGCGAACGTTAATGCGAAAGGTTGCGAGTGTAGAGGGCTATATTTATCGCGGCGTGTCAATGCGCGAGCCCGCCGCGAACCGCGGCCGTGAACCACGGCCGCGGTTCGCGGGCGAGTGTAGAGCCGGCATAAGGGCCAGGGGCCCCCCGCGCGGTTCGAGATGAACACCGCAAATGATATTTTCTGTTTGCAATTACTTAAGTTCATATTTCTCGATTACGCTGAAAGGTTTTTACAAGTATCGTATATCATTTTCTTCCTTATGAAATAACCTACCTACCTATATAAATCTTTCCCTGAATAGAAACACTCAGAAAGTTATTTACGATATGTAAAAAAATAAGTTTGCTAAAATTACTTGCATGAGCGGATATTGATGTTGTTTTCACTTATTATTTCATAATATTTTCACTCACTGCACAATTATTCACTTAGTATAAACTAATACCAATCCATAAATATCTTTAGTTTGATAAGAAACCCCTTTTTTTATAACAAATAAACATTTTATAATACACAAAAGTTTGTTTACATTTGCCGCGCGGCCATGACTGATTTGCGCGCTAGAACTGCGCAGTAAGTAGCGTCAGCATAGACGGCGGAATGATCGAATGATTATTTTATAACGAGTGTCATTTCTTTTTCACAAATTTTATAGTTATTTATTATTTTTCGGTGTTATTTATTATTTTACAATGTTATTTATATAGCTTAGTAATAAAGATGAAAAAAATCAACAATATTGTCAAAATAACAATATCAATACTAGTGAAAAGATTATATTATGTTTGACCTAGAAATCTCTGGAGGTACAAATATTGCAATTATAATGTACTAAGTAAGGGATAAGGATCTATATATAGAGCGTCTATATTATAGGTTTTTCTACAAGGTTTCGTTTTTTTTTTTATAAATTTCGAATTTGTGGACTTCTCCGGAATAGAAAGTAGCCTATTCTCAATTTCAGCCAAATTGGTCCAGTAGTGAGTCGTGAGGGAGTGATAAACATACACACATATAGTACCACCAACTTAACTGTTCAGGCGGAAAAAATTGGAACTAAAGCAATTATAGGATCTCTGAATAGAGAATGACATCATATGACCACTAGCGACACCGTCATCTGAACAGAAAAGATGGTGGACCTGTATGTTAGGTATTTCAATCAACATATTTATAGTTAGATAGTTTGCGGATTGAACTACCCAAACATAATTATTAGTGTAAAGGTAAAAGAAACAACAATTATTATATTTTTAATACTATTCATTTATTTATAATAATATAAATCACATACAGAAATCAGAAATTCTTTATTTCATATACGCCTAACACACAGTACTAATGACGAGACATTTTACAGTAGATTTCAATACATAGTTATATAGTATAATAGTGATAACTATTTCACGATGATTTATACATGTTGTTCACTTGTTACTTGTTATGTTACATATTGTATTATGAAAATTTTTTTTGTGTTTTCTTACTGTTTTATTTGTAGTTTAGCAGAATACTGACATAATCAATGCATTTTCAATTACAAAATATCTTTTTTGACCCCAAAGCAAATTGAAAATCACACAATATTTACATTATATACAATTAACAAATATTTACAAAATTGTACACGAATGACAAAAGTTATTTATAATGAAATTTACAAAATTATTTATAAAAACAAATATTTACAAAATTATACAAAGACAAAAGTTATTTACAATGAAATTAAACTAGAACACCTAGCCGAACCACAAGATAAATGTTAGTAGTTGCGCCGGAAATAGAAAGCTATGAAAGACAAAAGCCAAAGTTAAACTGCCTTTTATACATATATGACTGTGATGGGACCACAACACAACGAATATTGCGAATAACAAACGTACGTACATATCAATAATACCTCCCCCAAACAAACGTACAAACATATACATAATGCCCAAACGTAAGAATCTACCATGTACTAATCGCAACTGAAAGTAATATATATCTGGTAATTACAATTAGGTGCAAACGGCAATTGTGCTGTTTATTAAAAAAATTGCTTGAGAAAACTGGATCCAAACATCTCCCATTCATATTCCACTTTCTGGCACCATTCACACAACGCAAACAACGCAATTCAGCTCTTACTGATTGCGTCTCCGCTTGCGCCCACGTCCTTGCGGATTGATCACTGGTAGAGAGTGCCAGTCTCTCCAACAGTTCACGAAACACAAAGCCGCGTCGCAAGTGAGGCATACACTACGAACCTGAACGCGTTGGTTGCGTAGCTCGGAGCAAGCTCGACAACGCCTACGTGAATCAACCCAACGAGGTTCGTGCACAATATCCCTTCTCAGCCTCAAGAGATCTGACTCAACAGGCCTAGGCACTGGTTGTAAGACATGGGGATGCTTATCAATCAATAACCTAGCCAAGCTGAAGCGGAACTCGCGGTGCGTCATCAAAGGTTTATCACGTCGAACCAAGGAGCTTGTGGTCATAACGTAGGCATTGTGGATGCTTACGTTGAGCAACCTTTTAAAAATCTTTACATACCATTTCAGTCCGCGCTTTCGCTCTAACAAGTACATTGAGAGTTTTTGATCTTTGAGATCAACACCTCCCATTGTACTGTTGTAATCTCTGACACACACTGGTTTCACCAACGGCTTACCTGCCTTCGAACCGACATAAGTTTCGTTCGAATGGAAAGTCGAAATCATAGTCACCACCTCGGAGTCTTTCCATGCTACGATGGAAACATCCCCAGAGTGGCGCGCTATGATGATACCTTTCGGTGCATTCTTCGGAAACTTAGCTATCGCTTCGGGCACGTTCCTCCGGTTTGAACGCAGTGTCCCCAAGCAATCAAACCCCAAACTTTTGAGATACCGTGCCAACGCTGGAGAATTATAAAAATTGTCCATTGTCACACAGTGTCCCCGATGTTTCAGGGTTTCTAATAAATCGAGTACTACTTTAGTACTCTTGCCGCCCAGATCAGTACTTGGTGCGTCATCAGCAGAGCTGGTGTCCGCAGGATTCTTACCCGTGTATATTTGGAAGTTGTGTAAATAGCCAGTACGTGACTCGCAGAGCTCATACGATTTTATGCCGAAACGCGCAGCCTTTGTTCTTATCGTCTGGACCCAGCACAAGCGGCCCTTGAATAAGGTTAAAGACTCGTCGAGTGCAATATTTTTGTCAAGGTTGTATAGGGAGGAAAATTTTGTGTTGAGATGCTGAATCACTGGCTTTAATTTCGCTAGTCTCGGTGAGAGCGTGTCCCTTTCACTATGTGACAAATTCTGACCTGCATCAGAATTGTCTACAAAGTGTAGAAATTTGCTCAGCAAGAGGTAGCGGTTATATGTCATAAGGCGAGCGAACTTGGGCATTTCCAGATCGTTGCCTTTCAACCAATATTCGTGTACTGATGTCCTCAAACAAAGTGCCATGTACATATAAATGGAAAATAAGCGCATTATCTCGTCTGCATCAGTTGGGGTCCACTTATGCAGACGAGATGCTGGCTTCAGAGTCCCTTTGGCTTTCATACTGTCAATTGTCTGTTGAGCGTACCTATTAGTCTCTAGGACGATAAGATCTATGATATCTTTATTCCAGATATCAATAAAGGCATCATAGGGCGTATCATAATCTACGACTGGCCCAGGTGTAGGACCTGAAAATATTTCAGGAACACCCCTGAACGAGACGTAATTATCTACCCAGTCATAACTGGTAGATACGCCCAGACGATCGGCAGCATCATCCATTGCCCTCTCAACCGCATGTAAAACATTTATTACCTCCGGTTCGTCTAGCTGGTCGTCCTCCGGAATATTCCGATCTCCTATGACCATTCGAGGTATGGCAGTGTCTCGTTCAGCGAGTTTGTCGAACTCGTCGTCAAACTCGCTGTCCAAGTCACTGCCCACGTCGAGATTAGGCCTAGTGGTGTAGGTTGCTACCATCCCCGACGTAGATGGCATAACGTCTGCAGCAGAAGCGCAATTCGTAACATTTACAGCATTTCTAGGATCTGGAGACATCCTAGAAACACCTGAAACGCCTGGAATAGGCGCTTCCACTGTACCAGCAGGGCTAAGGGGCCTAGAAGAGGAAACATCCGTCAGCCACCGACTCACGTGCCAGGGGGTATTGGTGAATACTTCCTCCAATTCTTCGTCGCTCATGTCTAGAGTCTCCGCAATCTCTAAGACATCAGCGCCACTGTAAAAAACACCACACTATTCTAGTTCTATACACAAAACTGATTTCGTCGTCATCGTCGTTTCAGCCAAATATATATAGACGTAGTATTTATTGAAATATAACAATATTGTTAGAATAAGGAATACAAACATTAAAAACGCACAATTTAGGGTTTTATGACATTAAATGTTGTTCCGTTATATGTAACTTTAAACACGTATAAAAAAAAACTACGTGTCTCCGCGCAGAGTGAGGGTGCCGTAACGACATTCTCACTAAATTCGGGATGCGTATTTCTAATGCCTTGTGATTGTGATCTTGTGCTGCCTAAATCCAGCGACTCTCTTTATGTCGTCCGTCCACCTAGTGATAGATAGTAGTAGATTTACACGTACAGTAAATTTTAATCTTACCGAAGACTTGCAGGAAGTAAAGGCTTCACGCGTCCCCCTGGCGTTTGGCGCACGGCGTCTGGACCCACCACGTTCACCGTCCCACCAGGCGTCACCGCCACCTTGATCGAGGGAATGATACTGAAAAAAAAATTATTCTCTATCGTCAAACGCTGTTCTAACTCTAACTACAACAAAATTGTAAATATATTTACTTACACATCGCCTGGATTCACTCGCATGAGTGGCGGTGGTAGCGGCGGCGAGCGAAGCGGTGCCTGGCGGGACAGATCCAGCAGCTTTTGGCTCCGCCGCTGGCTGGCCGTAAGCTGCTGGTGGGTGGGTCGCGACGACGACGGCTGGCGGCTTGTCGTTGGATCACTGGATACAAATAAGTACACATAATATACATAAATATAAATAAATAAATAATAATAATAAATAGTTAATTTCTTACACATTGGTAGCCGTCACCAACTCCAGCATTCTCCGGACCCTTGGGGTCAGCGATCGAGAGCGCGACCGCGACCGCGACCCCGACCCGGACCTGCTGCGGCGGCGCGTCGCCGGAAATCTACATATAGGTACACATATATACAAACAAACAAACAAACAAAACAAACTTTTCGAGTACATATACAATTATACAAACATACAAACCAAAAAAAATCTACATATAGGTACACATATATACAAGCAAACAAACTTTTCGAGTACATATACAATTATACAAACATACAAACCAAAAAAATCTACATATAGGTACACATATATACATACAAACAAACAAAGTTTTTGAGTACATATACAATTATACAAAAAAAATACAAACCAAAAAAACTTTTCGAATAGAGATATAACTACATACATACAAACAAAAAAGTATAGTACTCGTATTTTATAATAAATATATGGCATCATTTATATCCTAGTTCACAATAAAGTATGAACAAAAATAACTAAAAAACTACATTTCGGAATATTATAATATTATAATTTTACATTATCGGACGATGTCAAAAGAAAATACTAATAAAAAACCACATCGAAATCGGTTCAGCCAAACGCGAGATAATCGCGGACAAACATACATACATACAAACATACAAGTCGAAGAAGAAATGATAAGAATGCAAAATCATTTCCGACGACGATTCGATTGCTTTCGTAGAATGATATTTTTCTGCTGTCGATACCTAAATATTCGCCATATACATAGCAATATATAGTACGTATGATAGGTTAGTTCAGCCGTAACAACTTTCAAATGATATTACTAATTATTTACTTAACACAGCGCAAATCTCTTTACTGAAATAGTTTCGGCGATAAGCATACAGCATACTTATCTATAAATTATAAACTCATCAAAATAAATAAAGCTAGTATGAAACGATAATTACAACATCTCACAAGAAAATTTCTGTGTCTGAAAAGTTTACTGCTCATTTTATAACAAAATCCTCCGTTTTTCCGTAAAACACTTATATACACTACAAAACCACTTCATCCTTAGTATTTTGTATAAATTTTTAAGTTGAAAACTCACCTTTTTCTCTTGGAAAACATTTTCCTAAACAATTTCACAAACACTCCGTAGAACGATAAATGCAAAATGGCGTCACACAGAATACTATTTGCATAGATTTTTTATTTTTGTATCCGGAAAGACATCAACTGTACGAACTTCGTGGTGAATTGTGGTCTATGATAGTCTCAGATATTGAACAGACGATCCGATACGATAAATATAGATAAAACAGCAAGCATCAACTTTCAAAAGTTGACTGACCGAATGCGGCTAGGACTGGTATAGCCGGAATCGCGTCGCGCCACGCGTATTGGCGGCTAGGGCTGGTCTAGCCGGAATCGTGAGAAAGGCAAACGCCACTGGACCCACGTACTAAGTAGGTAGGTAGGTACCTACTGTGAAGTTTAGCACCAGATATGGACAGGAACTTCATCAAGTATAATAGGTATCTTGCTTTGACATTTTGCGATCGTCACGTGATCAGTAAATATTTTGAATTTTGTTCCATTCCATTCCAAGATTTTTCAAGACGAGCTTTATCTCATTCTCTTGTGCAAAAAAATAGGCATGGGATATAAATAAAAGTGTTGTATCAGGTTTTATATTTAATTAGTGTATCGTAGAGCTAGGCGACGGCGGGCACGGGCTGCGCGAGCGGCACGGGCGCCACGGAGCGCACGTCGGACGTGGGCTCGAGCGGCACGGGCTCGTCCTTGGGCTCCGTCACCAGGATGTGGTCGGGCTGTTGCCATTCCATTCCAAGATACCACGCATGGAATAACAATATGTCATGAGATAAGAGCTTTATCTCATTCTCTTGTGCAAAAAAATAGGTACGGGATATAAATAAAAGTGTCGGAGCAGGTTTTATATTTTATTAGTGTATCCTAGAGCTAGGCGACGGCGGGCACGGGCTGCGCGAGCGGCACGGGCGCCACGGAGCGCACGTCGGACGTGGGCTCGAGCGGCACGGGCTCGTCCTTGGGCTCCGTCACCAGGATGTGGTCGGGCTGTTTCCATTCCATTCCAAGATATCACGCATGAAATAGCAATATGTCATAAGATACGAGCTTTATCACATTTTCTTGTACATACAAAAAATAGGCATGGGATATAAATAAAAGTGTCGGAGCAGGTTTTATATTTTATTAGTGTATCCTAGAGCTAGGCGACGGCTGGCACGGGCTGCGCGAGCGGCACGGGCGCCACGGAGCGCACGTCGGACGTGGGCTCGAGCGGCACGGGCTCGTCCTTGGGCTCCGTCACCAGGATGTAGTCGGACTGTTTCCATTCCATTCCAAGATACCACGCATGGAATAGCAATATGTCGTAAGATAAGAGCTTTATCTCATTTTCTTGTACAAAAAAATAGGCATGGGATAGTCACCAGGATGTAGTCGGGCTGTTTCCATTCCATTCCAAGATACCACGCATGGAATAGCAATATGTCATAAGATACGAGCTTTATCACATTTTCTTGTACATACAAAAAATAGGCATGGGATATAAATAAAAGCGTCGGAGCAGGTTTTATATTTTATTAGTGTATCTTAGAGCTAAGCGACGGCGGGCACGGGCTGCGCGAGCGGCACGGGCGCCACGGAGCGCACCTCGGACGTGGGCTCGAGCGGCACGGGCTCGTCCTTGGGCTCCGTCACCAGGATGTAGTCTGGCTGTTGCCATTCCATTCCAAGATACCACGCATGGAATAGCAATATGTCATGAGATAAGAGCTTTATCTCATTCTCTTGTGCAAAAAATAGGTAGGGCATATAAATAAAAGTTTTTAATCAGGTTTTATATTTTATTAATGTATCCTAGAGCTAGGCGACGGCGGGCACGGGCTGCGCGAGCGGCACGGGCGCCACGGAGCGCACGTCAGACGTGGGCTCGAGCGGCACGAGCTCGTCCTTGGGCTCCGTCACCAGGATGTAGTCGGGCTGTTTCCATTCCATTCCAAGATACCACGCATGGAATAGCAATATGTCGTAAGATAAGAGCTTTATCTCATTTTCTTGTACAAAAAAATAGGCATGGGATAGTCACCAGGATGTAGTCGGGCTGTTTCCATTCCATTCCAAGATACCACGCATGGAATAGCAATATGTCATGAGATAAGAGCTTTATCTCATTCTCTTGTGCAAAAAATAGGTAGGGCATATAAATAAAAGTTTTTAATCAGGTTTTATATTTTATTAATGTATCCTAGAGCTAGGCGACGGCGGGCACGGGCTGCGCGAGCGGCACGGGCGCCACGGAGCGCACGTCAGACGTGGGCTCGAGCGGCACGAGCTCGTCCTTGGGCTCCGTCACCAGGATGTAGTCGGGCTGTTTCCATTCCATTCCAAGATACCACGCATGGAATAGCAATATGTCGTAAGATAAGAGCTTTATCTCATTTTCTTGTACAAAAAAATAGGCATGGGATAGTCACCAGGATGTAGTCGGGCTGTTTCCATTCCATTCCAAGATACCACGCATGGAATAGCAATATGTCATAAGATACGAGCTTTATCACATTTTCTTGTACATACAAAAAATAGGCATGGGATATAAATAAAAGCGTCGGAGCAGGTTTTATATTTTATTAGTGTATCTTAGAGCTAAGCGACGGCGGGCACGGGCGCCACGGAGCGCACGTCGGACGTGGGCTCGAGCGGCACGGGCTCGTCCTTGGGCTCCGTCACCAGGATGTAGTCTGGCTGTTGCCATTCCATTCCAAGATACCACGCATGGAATAGCAATATGTCATGAGATAAGAGCTTTATCTCATTCTCTTGTGCAAAAAATAGGTAGGGCATATAAATAAAAGTTTTTAATCAGGTTTTATATTTTATTAGTGTATCCTAGAGCTAGGCGACGGCGGGCACGGGCTGCGCGAGCGGCACGGGCGCCACGGAGCGCACGTCGGACGTGGGCTCGAGCGGCACGGGCTCGTCCTTGGGCTCCGTCACCAGGATGTGGTCGGGCTGCGGCTTCTTGGGGCCGTTCTTGCCCTGTTGGTCCCACGGCAACATGATTTTCACCTGCAGAACATAGTTTAATTGGTTATTTAACAGTTAAAGAAATGAAAACAGTTAAAGTTCTATACTGTTCTCTGGTCCGCAGTCACCTTGAATATTATGCTACTCAAATCTGGAACCCCTCATATCACGTTTATATCAACAAATTGGAGAACATACAGCGCAAATTTATTAGATTTTTACTACTACCACTTCCACTAAATTCTTTTACTAACCTACTAACTTCTACCACGTGCACTCAAACTCCCTCTCATTTGTCTTTACCCACTTGTGAAAACTTGTCATTAGCGATAAGATAATTAGATGTAACACTAGTCTGTAAGATTTAGCTGTAAGTTTTCCTTATTAAAATAAAAATAAAATAAATCTTAAAATATTTGAATAAATACTTTTCACAAAACGAGGAGAAATTTAGGGTTATTAACGACAAATCCCTTGTTAAACAATTTTGTTGTTACACCAAAGAAACTACTTCCCAGATAAAAAAAAAACTAAAAGAAATATGACATAAGGCAAATTTTAAGAATCTGACGTTCATAATTTTTTGGGAGAATCAATTACTTATTCTTATACTAGCTGACCTGGCAAACGTTGTTTTGCCCTGTAACTTGGAACACTGTCGAACGGAATAAATAGTATCCTATATCGTCTCCTGGCTCTAAGCTACCTCCTCACCAATTTTCAGCCATATCGGTAAAGCCGTTCTTGAGTTATAAATAGTGTAACTAATACAACTTTCTTTTATATAATATATAGATTGCTTCTTCTACTAATGTATTAGGATCTGGTCGATTGGCTCAATTAAGTGTAATTTTATTGGTGGTAATGTTCAACTTGCACTGTACAAGAGCTTGTACAGACAAACCCTCCAACAAACAAGTTGTTTTACTCTCCCACAAAACATCAGGCCACCAGACATGAGGACTGGCAACCCCTGATTATGTGGAGTAACTCTAAAATGTATCAGGAATGGTCTGATTATTACCCTCTCCGTTAAGCCTCCCCCACACAGGCGCGTTATTATCGCGCGATAATATCGCAAGCGTTATTACGATAATGTGTCCCGATTCCTTGCACACAGCTGCGTTTTTACCGCACAGACAGAAGAAGCGTCCCGCGTTATTATCGGTCGTTATTATCGCAGCAGTGTGTAACTACTACATCCTAATACAAAATGTACTGAAAACAGATATCGCAATAAAGCTTGCGATAATATCGACCGATATACTTCCATTGTGGCGTTATTATCGCAGCAGTGTGTAACTATATGACCATCCTAATACAAAATGTACTGAAAACAGATATCGCAATATCGCGCGATAGTAACGCGCCTGTGTGGGGGAGGCTTTAAGATACCATGGGGATTTAGCGTTAGGTGGGATTCCAATAAAGCACTAACTTGTAGTGAAAACTTCACTGCTGATAATTATACAGGGCGTCTCACGACAATCTAGCTAGTGGATTTGTATGTCAATACAATAACGTCAGCATTTTATGAAAAAAAAATTTGTGTCAAAATATGTTAAAATTACTTTTATTTCTGATTCTGTAATTTAGCAAAAGATTATCTACAAAATGAAAATGACGCCTTTTTATCATGGTAATAGAGCTAAATTTTTTTTTATATAGCAGGTTCAAATCCCAGTTCAACCAGGCAATTATTTGAAAATCTATGAATGTAGTTTAAATTGTTTTCTAAATTAAAGAGTAAAATGTTCACTTCTTTCAGTAAAATGTTCCATCTACAATATTTAAAGTACTTCCTCTCCATGTGGCATGGTTGCCCTATAATTTACAGAGGTGTGGGTAACAGTAACAGTATCATGAGTTCAATGGTTTTTTCCCATATTAAAAATACCCAGTGTGCTTAAAGAAGCTATGTATAGCTTGTTATAAACAAACCTTGATTCCCAACACTCCCTGCCTTAGCAGCACGTGTCTCGTAGCGGTGTTCACATAGTCATTGCACGGGTCTCCCGAGTGGATCATCAGGCCGTCGACGAACTTCATGGACTTGGCTCGCTGTCCGCGCAGCTTGCCGGAGACCACCACCTCGCAGCCCCGCGCGCCCGACTCCATGATGAAGCGCAGCACACCGTAGCACGCGCGTCTGACGGCCAGGCCTGGAATCATCAGTGAGAAAATTATTTCATTTTATGAAATATGAGTTTCTTGTCAGCTTTATGCAATGAAGAGCGTGTTGGAACCCTTGTAAACTTAAGCCGCTTTTCCATTATGCAAGTCTTGCATGCAAATATACACACTTATGTGCAAGTGATTTGAGGATTAAACCTAATCGCATACAAGTTGCTACTTGTTTGCAAGCTGTGGTTTCCACTATACAAATTGTATGCCAGTCATTTGCATAATGGAAACGTAGTAAACGTTTAGTTTCAAGCAGTGAAATAGTAATCACCATTATAGCAATGCAGTATGTTACTGACTTTTTATAAATGCCTGTTAGACATGTGAAATACTATGTATAATTGATGACAATGGTGCAGTCCGCAGCCTGCAGGTGGTGCTTAGGTACTTGACTCTGGAGGTCCTAGGTTTATTTTCTAGGAAGAGGGTGGTATTTTAAATGCCGACATTGACTCAGGTCTGTCCTGAAAGTCCTATACAACCAAAAAACCTTCTCATTACGATTATATCCTACAAAATCCATGGTTCCCATGGGATTGGCGTTTTCCACAGAGCCATAGGCAAAAAAATTCAAATGAAACATTAAGTCACAAGTAACTACTAAAAACTAACAAACAATAGATTTAACATTGATTAAGTCACAAAAATACCAAATACATTGCCATATTTCACTAGACTGTGTCCCTTGTGGTTTATGTAAAAGATCATGCATAATTGCATGATCTTACGAGATCTCAGCTAGGTCTTAAAATGTCGCAAGATTGCATTCCCTATAAGTAATACTAGGCCAGGTTCACTGATCACATGATCGAAGAAACTACAGGTAGCCGTCTGGACAGTGTCAGAAGGCTGCGGGGCGCCGGCTAGGTTGCACGCGTTAGTCCTTGTACGGTCTATTTCACGTGCTTCGTGTGTCCAATTGGAAGGCAACCTTAGTACGTCGAAAGGGATAAAGTTACGCGATAGATGCACAGAGGAAGCAGAGCCAGGTGCTATTGCAAAGTGAATTGCAGTTTTTAGTGTCAGTGCTAGAGTCGCTATTTCTTTAAACCATCTTGCGGAGTGAACTTTCTGTACTGTTACATACTACTATGTATTCTGTGGTAATACTGACCTCCAATAAGCTTGTATCGGAGTGACTCTGCTTGTGCGATGGCGCACAGGCCCCTGGTGGCCACCTTCTCTGCGTACAGCTCCACAGACTGTTCAGGGATGTTGAATCTCTTCTGTACCACAGAAGTCAACTCGCGAATCCTTCTGCCCTTCTCTCCGAGCACACTCTGTGTCCTATGAGGTAAGAAAATTATAACTCAGTTGAAACCTACGTGAAACTGCTTATGTTTATTGGGCTTATGTTTATTGGGCTGAGGTTTTACCACTATTTTAAGAAAATACTATTAAGTAGTAATAAATTAAGAGGAAACTTTTTAAGTAATCAAAATGCCAGGTTATGGCATATTATATTGAAATTAGGGATAGCTTATACCCTTAAAACATGATCCTGGAATGAATTTTATAAAGGAAAACTATTTAAAAGCTACAGAATACACATACATTATGGATTACTTCTGGAATAATGTACCTTTAGGCAGCTTGTAAAGGCAATACACATATCACATAATATTAGGTGCTTACATATGAAATTGGCGTTTTGTCGTACTGGCCACTTTGATCTCAAATATCTCTTCTTTGGTTAGAAATTCCAATTTCAAATTTATACAGCTATTTACTCATGCTTTTGTGTTTTGAAAATCGTAATTCATTTGTTTTTTTCTCTTTTGGTTTTTTTTTTGCGCCACTCTGTTTACAAAATGGAAAACTTGAAATATCGCGTTATTTACGAGTACGAGTTCCATCGTGGCACCAGTGCTGCAGAAACGGCTCGAAGGATTAATGATGTGTACGGCGAGGGTGTCGCAAAAGAAAACACAGTGCGTTTTTGGTTCCAACGTTTTCGTTCTGGAAATTTCGACCTGCAGAACAAGCCCCGTGGACGGCCCGAGACCAAAGTTGACAATGAAGAATTGAAGGTTATTGTGGAAGCGGATCCATCGCAAACCACGTCCGAGCTAGCTGCAGGCTGCGGTGTTAGTGATAAAACTGTTTTAGTTCACTTGAAGCAAATTGGGAAGGCGAAAAAGCTTGAAAGGTGGGTACCTCATGAATTGAGTGCAGCAAACCGACAAATGCGCGTAGACTGCTGTGTTACATTACTCAACCGGCACATTAATGAAGGGATTTTAAATCGAATCATTACCTGTGATGAAAAATGGATCCTGTATGATAATCGGAAACGCTCATCGCAATGGTTGAACCCTGGCGAACCAGCCAAATCCTGCCCCAAACGAAAATTGACTCAAAAAAAATTACTTGTGAGCGTTTGGTGGACTAGCGCCGGCGTCGTTCACTACAGCTTTCTTAAATCTGGCCAGACGATTACGGCGAATATCTATTGTCAGCAACTGCAATCGATGATGGAAAAGCTAGCTGCTAAACAACCGAGGCTGGTCAATCGTTCTAGGCCACTGCTGCTTCAGGACAACGCTAGACCATACACTGCACAACAGACGGCTACCAAATTAGAGGAGCTTCAATTGGAATGCCTAAGACATCCACCTTACTCCCCGGACCTTGCTCCAACAGATTACCATTTTTTTCGAAATTTGGATAACTTCTTACAAGGAAAAAAAATTAACTCCGATGAGGCAGTCCAAAGCGCTTTCAAAGATTTTATTGATTCCCGTCCGAATGGCTTTTTTAGTAAAGGGATCAATGAACTACCTATAAAGTGGCAAAAGTGCATAGATAGCAATGGTACATACTTTGATTAAATATATATATTATAGTTAAAAAAAATTGACTTTATGTTCCTCCCGTACAAAACGCCAATTTCATATGTAAGGACCTAATATTATGTACGTAGGCCTAAACTTATCTCTAATTTGCACTATTTTTACGACTTACTAAAACTCTTTTCAGATAAATAAATAAATCAACTCTATAGCCAGGTTCGGAAAGCAGTTGTGAGCTAAGAACAGGCAGAAAACCAGCACTGTCACCTCGTTTAGTTAAATTAAATACCCATTTCATTGTAGGTAGTTTTATAGGTAGGGTTTGGGTGTATTTTCAAACGTACCTGGTGGCCATGATGATGATTTCCGACTTGGTCGGGGTGACGCGCACCTCCACCCCCGAGTAGCCATCCTCCGCGAGCTCCCGAGTGAGGAACTCGTTCAATTCCGCCTTGAAAACTCCGTCGCCGACGAACTGTAACACCGCGATAGGTTATGTTTTGATTACGATATTTATGAAAATTATCGCAGTTTACGTCACTAAGGACACACAAAAACGGGAAGTAAAACATAACAAATACGTTTTAGAGGTCGATAATTGTAATTTGGGGAAGAATTAATGAAAACAGTTGCTAAAACAAGTAGAACACCGTCTCACAAATCCGCTAACATCATCGAGTACACTTCAGCTATTTAGAAAATCGCCGCAATTAAACATCCGTATGGTTCTTGATTCTGTAGGACAACGGGTATTTCATTATTTTATGCACATAAATCACACATACTTTTCGCTTTTTGGAAATGTTGTTCACCGCCATGATTGCAACGGGAGCGGAAAAACTCAAAAGACAATTTTCTGTAAGATGAACGTCAATGTCACACAGCTGTCATTTGTCAATGTCAACATGAGAGACTGCATTCTTTTTGGAGTTTTACGGCTCTGTGTTGTTCATAGACAATATAATTTTTGCTGTCAGAGATGGGTGTTGTCAGTTTGGCAAATAGTCCCAAAATTAAAGGACATACCGCAGCCACTGTACCTTGCCTCGAAATTAGTAAGAAATTGCTTTCGTGTTGAATCTACAGTTGAGTTATGAAAAATATTTTATTGGTTAAAACTAGTATATAAAACTCTCATGTCACAGTGTTTGTAACAAAACTCTTCCAGAATGGTTTAATCGATTTTTATGATTTTTTTTGTGTATATTCGGTAGGTTTGATGACGTAAATTATTTTTCATAACTCAAATTCAGAAATGACACAACAACGTTTGCCATGTCAACTAGTTGTAATATAGATATTCGTAATAATATATTTTGCTTCTGAAGCTTAAAGTTCTCAATAATGTTCTTAAAGGTGTGTGAAACCTGCCAAACATGTACTTTGCCAGCGTCGTGGATATAAGTTAAACTTGTCTTACTCTGATAAAGGAGACTCGTGCGAGATGAGGTAAGGGTTCAAATAAAATAATAATATTTATTCAATGCGGTTTATTTATTAAGATCTTTCCATTAAATACGAGCGCACCATGTACCATAACAATTAATTGCGAACATTAATGAATTCGAACGATACAAAAATTTGCAAATGATACAATTGTATTTTTGTTCTTAACGGGAGAAATTGCGAATAATAAATAAATGTAATAGTGTCCATCCGGGTTTACAAATTCTCCGAATGTAATTTAACGGGTCTAAAATATAGTGTTATGCTTTTCATGATGTTCTCCGTAACATTATTTTTTGGCCTCTTAAATAGAAAAAAGAAAAGTAAACCCAAATAGGCAAATTATTCTGCAATTAAAAAAGTAATTTGTGTCAGTTTTAGGTGATCACATTCACACAAAAAGTTTCTTATATTAATACTATGGATTCCATAAAAAGCATGTGGTTTTATCAGAATTCGATTCAAAAAGTTAAATATCGTACACTTACTTACGATTTACTGAATAGTAAGTAATAATTGATTTAGCATTTCAATCACTACAAAAAACTTTGACATAATAATTATAATTATGTGAAAACATACTTTACAATTACATAACAACATAAATTCGACAAACTCTAAGAATAACAAATCAATAAGACTACTGAAATACATTCCTAGCACTATTCGACAACACCAGAATATAATAAGTTATCAATTAATGTGAATAATTTAAAATTAAATTACGCTAAGTGAAGATTATGACGAAAAAAAACATTTCAACAACCATTGCATTATCCTGTTCAGTAATCTAACAGCTACTACGATCCTACAACTTATTGTAGACTAAGTTTCATTGACTATTTTAATCATAATCATAACAACAATTTATTAATAATTATTTTAAAATTATCTAAACTAGATATCATTCCATTACGGTACGTGTGCAACAATCGACGGTATGAGCTTGCGTACTGGTTGCAAACGACATGCGTATTCCATTGTACACGCATTGTTTGTGTAGCTGTTTATTCCTCTTTCTGGTTCAATTAATATATCAGAGGTTACCGTGTTCCGTTTCATCGCAAACTCGATAAACTCGCATGCTATGCATAGGTCTGTAAATGCACGCGTACGCAAAACGGCGGCGAAGGCAATTCATACAAAATTTTTAACTTTAAGTGAATATTTAGATAAAAAATTACCGAAGCATAAAATACGACTGTACGCATGAAAAGCGAACTCTATTATTATCCTAAGGTGTAATGCGTGAGCTCCAAAAAGCTTCGTAAATATTATTTTATTTACTTATTATTATACTAAGTAATGAAATTGTTTACTTCTAAAATGGACAGGATAGTGTTTGTTAGAGCGGTTGTCGAAATGTACAAGTGATCTTAGAAGCTAAAATTATGATTAACATTAATCTAATACACCTTTTGCATCTTACAGTTAACTTACTTTAATGGACAGATTTGCGTGTAGCGTGTACTTTTTATTTGCGTGCTTGCCAATGAATGAGCTATGAGCTGTGTATGAGTTAAAAGATATAGGTCTCATGCTCTTTTGTGCTTTTAATTAATTTGAAATCATTGTGGTAACTTAACAAAACACATATTTAATTTCGTCAGTGATTTACAAAGTGTTAACCCTGTAGAGTGAAATAACATTCGTTACATAAAATGATCTTGAATTAATTGAGGTTTTTAAAATTGTATAATTACACTTGTTTTTGCTTGTATCTGAATAGAGATCTAAAAAATGGTTATTTTCAACACTGTTATGAAAAATGTATTTAAACGACGTGCTAATTATTGTAGATAGCTTGAATTTAGTATAGAGTAGGACAGTCATGAAACTACGTAGAGAAGCAAAATAATTGAAGATAAAATCAACATGACTGATACATCTATCATAAGAATAATATTCAGCTAGATATAGACACTACAGTAGGACGAGAGACAAGGGTTCAAGGGATTTGTACAATTTACTAGAAGGTACTACAAGACTTTGTAACTACAATTGTCTAGAATATTCTTTAAAGATTTTAACTTTCTTAGCCTAAACAAGATACGTAGAGATAGGAATGGCAATGAAGGCAGAGCTATATTTTTATTTCATGCGATAATTTACTGTTCTTCTCTCGATTACTTGGGGAGTAATAACGTAGTGCACTGGCAACACTGAAGCTTTCATTTTGACATTTGATGGTATAGCATCATTGATGAATGAATAAACTCAAAATTCATTAATCTATGAATACTGTCATTTGAAAAGCGCGGCGAAATTGAATAAATAATAAAAATAATAATAAAGGCGAGTGCATTACGCAACTACTCCCATAATTTACAATAGTTTTGGCACAGACAGATATTAGAAGATATATTTTATTTCTAGTGTGCAGTTTAAAGCCTAAATCACAGAACGGAAGGAGCGGTGCCGGCGTGGTGATGCAAAAATATAGTTTTTTAATTGTATTTTTTTTACAATATCGCGTAATAAACTATTCTGGTATAGAGACCCAGTCGTAACATATAAATAGCTTCAACATTACAAACAGCCTTAAGATTCTTTCTAAGACTTACTGACACTTTATAATCTATCAGGATTCCAAACAAAGAAAATACACCTATTTATTGCATAAATATTTTAAAAATTCGATTGGCTTAAATAAAGTGACTAGCAGTTTTATTCCGATTTATTAATTACATCGAAACTTTATACTTCCCGAAATGAAGAAATAAAGGAACAAAAATAAAAAGCAACATAAGTCAATATGACCATTTAATAAAAACCAAAAAAAAAGATAATAAGTCACAACAATAATATTCATTTAATTAAGTACTAAGCCTACCCATCACCAAAGAAAAAGGAAAAACAACAAAAATGGAATGCTTTTGGAAATAGCCTAAATACCTCTTAAACTAATAATATTACACTAATATAAAAAGATGTAAAAACTACATAATAAACAATATTGCAATGATTTAAATTAAGTACATATTCCATTATAATCTCCTACATGTTATAAATTATGGACGAAATAAAGAGATCTAAATAGGTACTCAAGAAAAAATGTAGTTAGGTATCTATGGCACTACAAATGATTATAATATTATATATAAATAATAAATAATAATTGGTCAATTCAATTTATACAAATAAAATTCAATAAAATTCATTTAATAAAATAATATTGGAATGTCAAAATATAAAAAAAACTTAAGTATAAATGTCATTACTAAAATTTCATTATCTAAGTACATACGAAATTCTGGCGTTAATTACTTGAGGGTACTTACAGAAATAAATGACACATTCCCAAAATGAATTATTCTTATTCTATCATAAAATTAGAATTAATTAAATAATAATTTATTATTGCAAAGTTCTTCACTGTTGATTGGATTATTTTTATAACTCATTCGTCTGTAAGCCAATATTATTTTGTTGCATAGAAAATGCGTTGTCTTGTAAATTGATATAATTCCATGAGAGTCTACAATAATCGTTTTTCATCACATTATGTTACACAAAAGTATAACTTTACTTCCGATGTAGCCATGTAGGTATTTTTATTCTTAATAAATGATTAAAAAATAATAGAAACATTGGAAAAAAATTTAAATCTCAGAAGGAAGAAACAAATAAAAAATAATAGAATAATTAATGCAAAGTTTTTAGAGTCAGAGATATTTAATTCTCCAAAGATAACACGATATGTCAAATAAGTCCAAAGCAAATTATTCTTGTTGCACTCTACAATACCTACGTTAACTATTCACTCTTGCAAAATGTACTTTCGGTTTACAGCAATTTTAATACGTATTTTTGAGTTTAGCAAAAACGAAGAACAGTACAATTAATATTATAAAAATTAGGTAGATATACATCTTATTTATGCAAACTAACTCTTACTACTGCTTACAAACGCTTTAGCAATCTTTCTAAAGTCTAAGTACTCCGCGATTTTTTTTAAACTTCCAATTTTCCAATTGGCTTAAGTACTCATTAATTTTTTTTATTCATCAGCCATTAAAATAGATTATATCAATATTACCATGATTTTCGATGATGAATATTACCGAATAGACTTGCTGAATAATTGTATGCAGCACACATTAACACCCTGAAAAGTGTATAGAAACCATCTCCATTTTGTTTATCAAACAACCCTACATTCACTTGGGCCAAGTTTGCAGTGCTTCTGCGTTACTCTGCAAGTCTATTAGGACAGTATCATCATCTGAGACCACTTTTACTAAGATTAGACAATTTTAAACTTTACTGCTTTGAAATTAAGTCGTCATTCGCATGTACTATACTTTCCGGTTGACTTGTAATGTGTAGTGCGTATTAGACGCTAAAGCTAAGGTACTGCAAGCCTCAGTAGCGCTGCTGGTACTCGTGGTGCCACCGGTTGAAGTCGATATGGAAAACCACTAGCGACCCATTCTCTAGCCCCGCCAAGAGGAACCTGCAAGCAAATAAGAGAATAGTTAAACGATACCTTTCTTCCTAGTGCAGAGGATCCCAAGCTTTGTACATCAAAGACCCCTTGTCATGTTTTTCGAGCTTGGGTAGACCCCCTATTGCACTTTTGTAAATGCATACTTCAAATCTGTTCATTACATTAAAACTTTAGCGAGGAATTGAGTAACAAAAATTATAAAACACTGACGACTGAGATTCATGCTTTTACGATGGCATTCATGATGCACCTAGATTACATAATGCATTGCTTTCGATAGATATTATTTGTCTACTAGATTAAAAATATTAAAACTAAAGACATGACCTACATGAAATCCTACATGTATCGTGGATCTCTGAGTTGATCTCGCGGATACACAGTCATCGTTTTCACGAACCCCTAGTAATTTATTCATCGACCCCTAGAGGTTGATATAGACCACTTTGGGTACCATTGATTTCGAGGGCACTGTGATGAAGGAGTCACTCACCGCTGGTCGTGCGACAGCGCGAGACTGGTGACGGGCGCGCCGGCGGGCGGGAACGCGTAGAGCGGCGCCAGCGTGAACGCGCGCACTTATCGGGCGAGGGCACTGTGATGAAGGCGTCACTCACCGCTGGTCGTGCGACAGCGCGAGGCTGGTGACGGGCGCGCCGGCGGGCGGGAACGCGTAGAGCGGCGCCAGCGTGAACGCGCGCACTTATCGGGCGAGGGCACTGTGATGAAGGCGTCACTCACCGCTGGTCGTGCGACAGCGCGAGGCTGGTGACGGGCGCGCCGGCGGGCGGGAACGCGTAGAGCGGCGCCAGCGTGAACGCGCGCACTTATCGGGCGAGGGCACTGTGATGAAGGCGTCACTCACCGCTGGTCGTGCGACAGCGCGAGGCTGGTGACGGGCGCGCCGGCGGGCGGGAACGCGTAGAGCGGCGCCAGCGTGAACGCGCGCACTTATCGGGCGAGGGCACTGTGATGAAGGCGTCACTCACCGCTGGTCGTGCGACAGCGCGAGACTGGTGACGGGCGCGCCGGCGGGCGGGAACGCGTAGAGCGGCGCCAGCGTGAACGCGCGCACTTATCGGGCGAGGGCACTGTGATGAAGGCGTCACTCACCGCTGGTCGTGCGACAGCGCGAGGCTGGTGACGGGCGCGCCGGCGGGCGGGAACGCGTAGAGCGGCGCCAGCGTGAACGCGCGCACTTATCGGGCGAGGGCACTGTGATGAAGGAGTCACTCACCGCTGGTCGTGCGACAGCGCGAGACTGGTGACGGGCGCGCCGGCGGGCGGGAACGCGTAGAGCGGCGCCAGCGTGAACGCGCGCACTTATCGGGCGAGGGCACTGTGATGAAGGCGTCACTCACCGCTGGTCGTGCGACAGCGCGAGGCTGGTGACGGGCGCGCCGGCGGGCGGGAACGCGTAGAGCGGCGCCAGCGTGAACGCGCGCACTTATCGGGCGAGGGCACTGTGATGAAGGCGTCACTCACCGCTGGTCGTGCGACAGCGCGAGGCTGGTGACGGGCGCGCCGGCGGGCGGGAACGCGTAGAGCGGCGCCAGCGTGAACGCGCGCACTTATCGGGCGAGGGCACTGTGATGAAGGCGTCACTCACCGCTGGTCGTGCGACAGCGCGAGGCTGGTGACGGGCGCGCCGGCGGGCGGGAACGCGTAGAGCGGCGCCAGCGTGAACGCGCGCACTTATCGGGCGAGGGCACTGTGATGAAGGCGTCACTCACCGCTGGTCGTGCGACAGCGCGAGGCTGGTGACGGGCGCGCCGGCGGGCGGGAACGCGTAGAGCGGCGCCAGCGTGAACGCGCGCACTTATCGGGCGAGGGCACTGTGATGAAGGCGTCACTCACCGCTGGTCGTGCGACAGCGCGAGGCTGGTGACGGGCGCGCCGGCGGGCGGGAACGCGTAGAGCGGCGCCAGCGTGAACGCGCGCACTTATCGGGCGAGGGCACTGTGATGAAGGCGTCACTCACCGCTGGTCGTGCGACAGCGCGAGGCTGGTGACGGGCGCGCCGGCGGGCGGGAACGCGTAGAGCGGCGCCAGCGTGAACGCGCGCACTTATCGGGCGAGGGCACTGTGATGAAGGCGTCACTCACCGCTGGTCGTGCGACAGCGCGAGGCTGGTGACGGGCGCGCCGGCGGGCGGGAACGCGTAGAGCGGCGCCAGCGTGAACGCGCGCACTTATCGGGCGAGGGCACTGTGATGAAGGCGTCACTCACCGCTGGTCGTGCGACAGCGCGAGGCTGGTGACGGGCGCGCCGGCGGGCGGGAACGCGTAGAGCGGCGCCAGCGTGAACGCGCGCACTTATCGGGCGAGGGCACTGTGATGAAGGCGTCACTCACCGCTGGTCGTGCGACAGCGCGAGGCTGGTGACGGGCGCGCCGGCGGGCGGGAACGCGTAGAGCGGCGCCAGCGTGAACGCGCGCACTTATCGGGCGAGGGCACTGTGATGAAGGCGTCACTCACCGCTGGTCGTGCGACAGCGCGAGGCTGGTGACGGGCGCGCCGGCGGGCGGGAACGCGTAGAGCGGCGCCAGCGTGAACGCGCGCACTTATCGGGCGAGGGCACTGTGATGAAGGCGTCACTCACCGCTGGTCGTGCGACAGCGCGAGGCTGGTGACGGGCGCGCCGGCGGGCGGGAACGCGTAGAGCGGCGCCAGCGTGAACGCGCGCACTTATCGGGCGAGGGCACTGTGATGAAGGCGTCACTCACCGCTGGTCGTGCGACAGCGCGAGGCTGGTGACGGGCGCGCCGGCGGGCGGGAACGCGTAGAGCGGCGCCAGCGTGAACGCGCGCACTTATCGGGCGAGGGCACTGTGATGAAGGCGTCACTCACCGCTGGTCGTGCGACAGCGCGAGGCTGGTGACGGGCGCGCCGGCGGGCGGGAACGCGTAGAGCGGCGCCAGCGTGAACGCGCGCACTTATCGGGCGAGGGCACTGTGATGAAGGCGTCACTCACCGCTGGTCGTGCGACAGCGCGAGGCTGGTGACGGGCGCGCCGGCGGGCGGGAACGCGTAGAGCGGCGCCAGCGTGAACGCGCGCACTTATCGGGCGAGGGCACTGTGATGAAGGCGTCACTCACCGCTGGTCGTGCGACAGCGCGAGGCTGGTGACGGGCGCGCCGGCGGGCGGGAACGCGTAGAGCGGCGCCAGCGTGAACGCGCGCACTTATCGGGCGAGGGCACTGTGATGAAGGCGTCACTCACCGCTGGTCGTGCGACAGCGCGAGGCTGGTGACGGGCGCGCCGGCGGGCGGGAACGCGTAGAGCGGCGCCAGCGTGAACGCGCGCACTTATCGGGCGAGGGCACTGTGATGAAGGCGTCACTCACCGCTGGTCGTGCGACAGCGCGAGGCTGGTGACGGGCGCGCCGGCGGGCGGGAACGCGTAGAGCGGCGCCAGCGTGAACGCGCGCACTTATCGGGCGAGGGCACTGTGATGAAGGCGTCACTCACCGCTGGTCGTGCGACAGCGCGAGGCTGGTGACGGGCGCGCCGGCGGGCGGGAACGCGTAGAGCGGCGCCAGCGTGAACGCGCGCACTTATCGGGCGAGGGCACTGTGATGAAGGCGTCACTCACCGCTGGTCGTGCGACAGCGCGAGGCTGGTGACGGGCGCGCCGGCGGGCGGGAACGCGTAGAGCGGCGCCAGCGTGAACGCGCGCACTTATCGGGCGAGGGCACTGTGATGAAGGCGTCACTCACCGCTGGTCGTGCGACAGCGCGAGGCTGGTGACGGGCGCGCCGGCGGGCGGGAACGCGTAGAGCGGCGCCAGCGTGAACGCGCGCACTTATCGGGCGAGGGCACTGTGATGAAGGCGTCACTCACCGCTGGTCGTGCGACAGCGCGAGGCTGGTGACGGGCGCGCCGGCGGGCGGGAACGCGTAGAGCGGCGCCAGCGTGAACGCGCGCACTTATCGGGCGAGGGCACTGTGATGAAGGCGTCACTCACCGCTGGTCGTGCGACAGCGCGAGGCTGGTGACGGGCGCGCCGGCGGGCGGGAACGCGTAGAGCGGCGCCAGCGTGAACGCGCGCACTTATCGGGCGAGGGCACTGTGATGAAGGCGTCACTCACCGCTGGTCGTGCGACAGCGCGAGGCTGGTGACGGGCGCGCCGGCGGGCGGGAACGCGTAGAGCGGCGCCAGCGTGAACGCGCGCACTTATCGGGCGAGGGCACTGTGATGAAGGCGTCACTCACCGCTGGTCGTGCGACAGCGCGAGGCTGGTGACGGGCGCGCCGGCGGGCGGGAACGCGTAGAGCGGCGCCAGCGTGAACGCGCGCACTTATCGGGCGAGGGCACTGTGATGAAGGCGTCACTCACCGCTGGTCGTGCGACAGCGCGAGGCTGGTGACGGGCGCGCCGGCGGGCGGGAACGCGTAGAGCGGCGCCAGCGTGAACGCGCGCCACACCTCCACCACGCCCGCGTCGCCGCCGCACACCAGGTACTCCCCGCAGCGCGACAGCACCAGGCACTGCAACCAGAACAACGGGGGAGTTTATGTCAAGGCCTCGATCTCCGGTCTTCCTGCTAGAACTTATTGTTATCTTGAACTTCAGGTCTTGATGTCAAGTGATGATTATGTTGAACTAGTTTCAGGTTGTCAGGTTCCCTTAAAGGTTTTCGCCGGGTCTCGTCTCACCTGGTAGTTGTCGTTGTGCGTCTCGTGTCGCAGGCGGCGGCCGTTGAGCGTGAAGGCGGCGAGGTGTCCGCGCGCGTACGCGACCACCACCACGCCCTCGCGCGACAGCGCCAGCTGCTGCGGGCCCGCCACGCCCTCCGCGCCCGCCAGCGAGCGCAGCAGCTCGCCGAACGTCGTGTGGATCAGCACCGGGTGTCGTCTCACCTGGAAGTTGTCGTTGTGCGTCTCGTGTCGCAGGCGGCGGCCGTTGAGCGTGAAGGCGGCGAGGTGTCCGCGCGCGTACGCGACCACCACCACGCCCTCGCGCGACAGCGCCAGCTGCTGCGGGCCCGCCACGCCCTCCGCGCCCGCCAGCGAGCGCAGCAGCTCGCCGAACGTCGTGTGGATCAGCACCGGGTGTCGTCTCACCTGGAAGTTGTCGTTGTGCGTCTCGTGTCGCAGGCGGCGGCCGTTGAGCGTGAAGGCGGCGAGGTGTCCGCGCGCGTACGCGACCACCACCACGCCCTCGCGCGACAGCGCCAGCTGCTGCGGGCCCGCCACGCCCTCCGCGCCCGCCAGCGAGCGCAGCAGCTCGCCGAACGTCGTGTGGATCAGCACCGGCCCGTCTGCAACATCGTGGCGTCTCGCGTCAGTGTCTGTCAGTGGCGCAGTGCACCACCAGCCGACCAGCACACTTTTTTTGACGTGATAACGTCTTATAAATTGATGAACACCAGCAGCACTCATGAAAAAGTGTACCGTTCCGCGTAACGTTACGTAACGTTACCTGAGCCTGTGCGTGCAAGCGAGACCGCGCAACAAGCGATAGAAAGGCACGATAAAAATTACGTAAAATAATGATTATGATTATGACTATGATTATGATTACGATTACGGTTACGATTACGATTATGAATACGATTATGATAACGATTACGATTATGATAACGATTACGATTACGATTATGATAACGATTATGATTATGACGTTATCACGTAAATCTATCGTCCGTAAACCGACTTTTTTTTTTAGATAGGCTTGCCCTTGACTATATCATACATGTCTGATGGACAGAAATGATGAGGCCTAAGATGGAGCGCGCTTGCCTAGAAAATGCCTATTCGCTCTTCTCTTGAAGGCACCCAGATTGTACTTGGCTGGGAACACAGAAGCTGGAAGTGGAAGGGTATTCCACACCTCAGCGGTGCGTATCAGAAACGTGGACGAAAAGCGTTTCGTTCGAGTTCGCTGGACATCAACCACATAAGGATGCCACTTCTTTCGGCGTCTTGCAGTTCTGTGGTAGAAATGTGAAGGAGGTACTTACTAGATTGTGGAGTTCTTGAGCACACACTCCAAAACATAGACCTAGGTAACAGTACGCAATCACGCACGCACACACGAACAATCCGCACGCACGCACGCAACCACGCACGCACACGCGAACTCACGCACGCACGCACGAAAATAAAAAAAAACATTGCGCAACTCCTTTGATAAACCTGTGACGATACCACTTTATAATATGGGAATGGCTGTTCTGTACTCACTGACTGAGGAGGAGATGACTAGCCCCAGCTCAGCTGACACCAGCACGCCGTTGAGAGGCGCGTCGTGGCCTGTCAGAGTGACGCGCGGCGCCGGCGTCTCTCCCTCGCCGACGATGCCTCCGTGCCGCGCGGACCTGCCACCAAAACATTTAGGAGTGTCAAAGGATTTAGGGGGGGTAATGGGGGTGCACCTCCATCTTCGAACCCCAATCGACAACCTCGCCTGCCCGTGGTCCCCCTGCCGATTAACGAACGAGGCATGTCGACCGATGAACGGCGGTATTACCGTTCCGAAAGACTAGACCTGAATAAGAAGGCCGTTGTCGGGCAGCAGCGAAACCGCGCGACAGAAGGTCTAGTACTGCGATGACCAACCCGCCTGCCCAGCGTGGTCATTATGGGCAAACACTCCCAAATGGATAGCGCCAAAACACAATGGCCCCCAGTTCCCGGCAGCCCTACTATTCTCGTCCACGGTAGCGGACGCCGTCACGGTAGAGCGGGGGGTGCCAAGAAGCGTAGCGTGGGGCGTCCTCTAGCTCGTTGGATCGATGACATTAAGCGGGTGGCGGGAAGCGGCTGGATGAGGAAGGCTGAGGACAGGGTGTGGTGGCGTTCACTTGGGAAGGCCTATGTTCAACAGTGGACGTCCGCAGGCTGATGTGATGATGATGATGATGATGATGAAAGGATTTAGGAGTGTCATTTAGGAGGAGAGGCATGTGGACCAACTTTACACAGGCATCACTGAACGCAATTCGGGTTCAGTACAATAACGCCTTCAGAATGTTGTTGGGCTTGCCGCGCTATTGTAGTGCGTCAGAGAGGTTTGCGTCCGCTATAACAGACGATTTTCATGTTATAAGGATTAAGCGTATAGCATCTCTGATGCGAAGAGTGTGGGCAAGTGGCAACAGCATTCTGAGGGCATTAGGACAAAGACATGGCTCTCCAGTATATAGGATGTACATGAAATTGCATGTCAATTGATATTTTGTGATTAGTATTGTAATTTTGACATTTTGATATAATTTTAAGTATAAGTAATACATAATAATGTAATTTCTATGGGGGCCATAGTTGCCACAAATAAATAAATAAGCTATTATTAAATTATTATAATAATTGCAATGCAATTTCATGTACATCAAGGGTGCATATTACACGATTCACGTCATTATCTTTACTAGAACCTCTGGTGTTTACTTCTGGATGGGATTGTTCACGCAGTTTCTGGCCCAGTTTATTATCAGGATCTCGCGGGCTCAGCGGTCAACTTCAGAAAGCTACGGGCGTTCGCGCAGGCGTGACTTAAGAGTCGGAGCGGCTTGGAGTGACAGGACAGAGAACCATTGCCGTGGATAGATACCGCGCAAGGTGAGTCCGTTACTGTATCGTCTAGCCCCAAAATGGGGAGAATGACCACAAAGGGACAAGGAGCGAGAGGAAACAATTTGTAAGGAGTCAAGAATGCGCCCCGAGAACACGCAAAGAGCAAGGCATCCCGCGATTCGCGAGGTTGATTAGCCCATGGGTGTTGGAGGGTTGAATCACGCCGTTACCTTAGGAAAATGGGATAACTTTTTTTTTATCTTTCTGCGATCAGTCCTATAACTTAAATGGGATAACCTAAATTTAAATTCAAATTTCTTTATTGCGAACTTGGGTACAAAAGATCTTCATAGAAATTATAGGTATATTCAAGTTCCACCGCATGGCATGCAATATAACTTACAGACTAATGATAATTTATTGAAAAAAGACAATAAAAAAATAAATAAAATACCTCACGCAACGACATATTTTTATTGGTTCTTTCAAAATTTCCCAATGACGCCTTTTCGTCATAAAATAATAATCATTGTCATTGAATTATGTCCCGAATAATTATAAAAACAAATGTCAATACTTACAATATAGTCAATACCCATAAAATGTCGAAGTAAATCTCAGTTTTTATTTTTTGTCATTAAAATATTCATTTAGGGAGTAATATATTTTATTAATAAGGAATATCTTACGGGATTTTTTAAAATTTATTATATTATTAATAAAGCCAAAGAGTATACGTGGGGTTGTGGTCACTCACCAGTGCCACAGCAGCACCGTGCAGTCCTCGGAGCCGGACGCGATGTAGCAGTCGGACGTGATGTTGCACTCCGAGCGGGACACGCACGTCACCACGCCGTAGTGCCCGAATATTATTTGTACTATTTTAGCTGCAATACGAACAAATTCACGTGTAAAACAATAGTGAGGAGGCAAAGATAGAAAGTAATGAAGGCCCTATAAAGGTGAATTTAAAGTAGCTCGTCCGCCGTCTACTTTATCATACGTGTATCTGGGCACAACATCAGCGAATTTTCTATCGCCCAAAGGCCATTTACATATCATGCATTCGAAGAAATATTATGAAATAATATTATGCAAGAAGATTATATTACGAAGGAGCCTTAAAATCACTTGCGGCTGATTTTAAGGCTCCATTATAATATTCGTTTCTTAATTTTTAATAATCCTTCATAAAATTCCCAGAATATATTAAGAAATGTTCCCGATACCACCATTTGCAACGTGCAAAAAATAAACGTATGCTCTGAAAGTAGTGTGTAAATTTCCGAAAACATTTCATTCGACTTTCAAATGCCAGGCTTGTCAGTTGTTATTGTAGTTACAGTTATTAGAGCAATGGTTATAGTTATTACGGTTATTATGGTTGTGGTTATTAAGGCAATGGTTGTAGCTATTATGGCTATTATGGTTGTGGTTATTAAGGGGATTGATTGAATTTATTTTTGTCTTTCTCACTCTCACGGAGATTTGGTAGGTGCGACATGCAGCGTCGCGGAAGAATATAGCAGAAAAACGACGTTTTACCTAATTACTCAAAAACTAAGCTGGTTATCAAAAATCCGTTCTAAGCGTTTTAGGATATTATTATTACCGATACATTAAAACTAAAATTACAATCCCATCCATTGTAGTTTCCGATAAAATATTGAAAAACTGAGATTTTGGAGCAACTTTTGGGAGAACTTTCTATCGAGAAAATTTTATCCAATCGTGTTTCTGCTTCTTAGCGATTTTAGATTAAAAACCCAAAATACATGACATGTAAATTTGAAAGTAATTTTCTTTATAGTTTTTGCATAAAACTTCATTCAAAATCACCTAAATACGGCTTTTAGGCCGTTAAGGCAATGGTTGTAGCTATTATAGCTATTATGGTTGTGGTAATTAAGACAATGGTTGTAGCTATTATGGTTATGGTTACTATTGCTTTTTCTTTTCTTTTATTAATCTTATTAATTTTATATTAAATTGAATTTTAATTGTTCTTTTTACTTAAATGTAAAAATATAATAGTAATATGGACTATGTCTGAAATAAAACATTTTTATTTATTTATTGCAATAGTTGTAGTTATTATGGTTACGGAGTACGGTGAAGTAGTTACCGGTCTCGGTGGAGAAGACGCGGAAGCTGTTGTCCCAGAAGCCGGCGGCGATGAGGAAGCGCGAGTCGACGGTCGTCACGAAGCAGTTGCTGCGCGCGCGCACGCGCTGCGAGAAGTTGTCGCCCAGCTGCCGCCGCGACAGCGCCTGCGCGCCGCCCGCCGCTGCCAAACAAATACAACATAATATAGTTAAGGCAGGCCAGTCTCACTTATCACGTGACCGTCCCGGCTACAAATACGGGTCCGGACCTCAATATTTCAGATGGTTGCCGCTCGCGGGCCGAGTTGCACGCGCTAGGTCTAATTTACGCGCCGTCTGACTACGGCAGCTCTAGTACGTCGTAAGAGACAAAGTTAGGCGATAGAAAGAGACCACAACATTGCGTTTGTTGCGTGTCGATTTCGAGAACGGGGCCAAGCGCTATTGCGAACTGAATTGCACTTTTTATGTCAGCGCTAAAGTCGTTATTTTTTTAAATCGTCGTGCGGAGTAAGCCTACTGGTACTATTTAGTGTTCTGTGGTTAAGGTTAATACCATGCAAGAATAACAATCACGGGCATGAAGGTTAAGAGAAGGACAAATTCTGTGACTATTAAAATAAGCGAACGACCTCTAGTGTCTGCAGTGGCGGTATTAGTTAGTACTTTGGCAGTAGAAAGCAGGATCGTCGCTCAATGCTTGTCGATGATAAAATATTTTGAAATAAAACAAATGTTAACTTTAAAGCAAATAGTTTCAAAGTTCAAAAAGCATTTTCAACTGATAGATGTTGGCGTTTTGTTTGGCGTAATCTTCACATAATCCTAACAAGGACTGTATTGTTTCCCAAATTGAATAAATTAATAAATTAATTGGTAGCAGAGCGTGGTTCGACTCTAATAGTTCAAGTACCAAATTTTGTCTCTTTCTAAAATCAAAACAGGTAAAATTTAAAGCTCGTAAGGGAATCATGTCGGCCTTACCCCACACGGGGTCCATGACGAGGGGATGGTGCGGCGGCGGGTGGTCGGCGTGGCGCGCGGGCGCCGCGTGCGCGCAGCCGCCGCCCACCCAGCGGTGCGCCGCGAACGCGCGCGCCGCGCTCACCTGAAACCATTGACCAGGGGTATTTTTTTTATTATTTGTGGTTATAGATCTTTATTTCTCAAAAGAATATTATTAAGCATGTGATACACGGTTTCAAACGGCGGTTTGAAACAGAAAAAACAGATTTGCGCTTCGCCGGCTACACGGTTTAAAACATGTTTAAAACCATCAGTGTTTATAGAACGTTGCGTGAATAGGACGTCTCTACGCTCGCACCGTATATTCACTACAAAGACGTTATGGCGCCTAACCTATCTAAGGTTTTCGATTTTTTTTTGCAGTCGCGGCGTTGGCCTCTGGGTCAATTTCTTGTAACTTCGTAGCTAAAATATCCCACGTTTTTTTTTGGGTTGTGTCTTTGTACGACTCGCACGTAATATCCCATAGACAGGGCAATTCTCAGTTCGAGAAGTTATTTAAATTTTTTTTTTTTTAAATAAATAAATATAGTAAATATAGTATACGGGACATTTTACACATCGCGATCTAGCCCCAAAGTAAGCGATAGCTTGTGTTATAGGTGCTAGATGACTGATACATATAACATACATACTAATATACATGAATATAATATATTGAAAAACACCCAGACACTGGAAAACATTCATGCTCATCACACAAACATTTACCAGTAGTGGGAATCGAACCCACGACCTCCGGCGCAGACGGCAGGTTCACTACCACTACGCCATTCGGTCGTCGAATACTTGAGCGGCTAGACGGTTTCAAACAAGTTTCAAACCAACGCTAGAACCAGTGATTTGAAACGCAAGCCTCGCTACCAAGGGCGTTTAAAGGTCAAACGAAATTTGGCATAAAACAACTATCTACACTGTTTGAAACCTCAGTTTCAAACCGCCGTTTGAAACCGTGTATCACATGCTTTATTCACTTACTGAGAAACAATAGTTTTTAGCAAAAAGATAAAATAAATTTAAAACTACCCTCGGCCTTCGATTGCTCGACTTGCTCGCTTGGTCCGGCTGGTTCATAAATGCGTAATCGTTGCCACAGTGTAGCACGTAGCAGTAGATCAACATGAATTTAACATTGTAATTTTTTATCGTAAAGTACCTACGTGTTGCTTTAACTTGGATTTGAAAATATGGAACGATTTTGCATTCTTGACCTCCATGGGAAGTGTATTATTTAGTCCACAAAACTGACTACAACTGGGTATAACATTAAATAAGACAAAAATTGTGAGGGGGGAGCTTTGATGCCTATAACACGAGTTATTTTATACTCATCGTAGGCGTCAAACGCTCCACCTAAATTCTGATGTATTAAAGCTAGAAACAATAAAAATTTATAGTAAAAAATTGACAAGTAACACGTGACACGACACATATAGATATACACAATGTATGAGTTTTAGATTATTTATTTTTGGACCTCTACATAATTTCCTACACAAGGTAACACGGAAATCACAGTGCAGCACAGTGCAATAATGCAATGTAAAAGCCCTGGTGGTCCTGGCACACTCTAGTGTTGCCCAAAGTCAGTCTTAGTCTTGCAGTTTTGGTCTGACCAAGACCAAGTCTGCCTAATTTTAACAAGACCAAGAACAAGACTGGCAGTGCAAGATTTGAGCAAGAACAAGACTAAGCCTGCGAGACTCTTGCGTCTTGCAGTTAACGTGAAAGCACCCTCTGCCCGCGAAATTCAAATTTTCATCGTCACTTACCATCAGGTGCGATCGCAGTCAAGTACTAAATTGTAGCGAGTAATAAAAAACCTATGTTAATTCAAACTCATTCAAAACATAATTAATTCTCTTAGTTATATATAGGAATTTTCTACAATTTTCTAAATTTAGTTTGCATGACATACCCCATGAATGCTATGTACACTTTTAATTGATTTACATATCAGTTAGTGTAGTGTTGTGTATGTTTTCGTGCTTAAGTCTTATATGTAAATTGTAAGTGTGCTTATTAAATAAAATAAAAAAAATAAAAAATAAAACTCAAAATGTATACTTACTCAAAATGTTGCATTGTTCTCACATCTAAATTACCGTTTAATAAAAAGCAATAGGCTAATAGGTAAATGCGAAACTTGCGAGACTCTTGTTGCAAGACCAAGACCAAGACTGGGAGTGCAAGACCAAGACCAAGACCAGATGTACTGGCGCAAGACCAAGACAGGCTGAGTCTCGTCTTGTTATTGCATTTGGGCAACACTAGCACACTCCATCCATACTCATAAGACATATAATGCGGACAAGAGAGCTAGACGAATGGGACAGACAATTAACAATTGCTTAAAATAAACAGCGGCCTGCCTGATGTAATGCTATCAGCGGTTCCGGGAAGGCCTAGAGCGGTGAGCCGGAGGAGGTTTTTAGTCCGTGAGGTCACTGCGCAACCAGCAGCAGTGAAGTCGGGCATGCTAGCTAATGGCAGGAAGGCATCAGGGAGTAGCTAGTATCCATGAGGATTTTCCTCCTCCATTAAAAAAAAAAAGCACACTCCATCCGAAGGCGGGAGAAGGAAAGAAAGGAAATAACTCACAGTGACAGCGGCGGGCATGGCCAACTGCGGGTAGGTGTTCGCGGAGACGTGCACGACCGCGGCGTTGGAGGGCAGCTTGAGGCGCAGGCACACGTCGTCGGGCGCGGCGGCGAACATGAGCGGCGCGAGGTGCATGGTGGAGGCGCGCGGCGGGTGCGGCTCGCTCAGCAGCTGCGCCGGCGTCTGCCCGAAGCTGCGGATCTGGTCCTCCACGGCCGCGCGCGTGATCGGCTCCGCGATCTGCTCCAGGCGCACCCCGCCCTCGTACGTCAGGTAGTAGAACACGTTCGTCGCGCGCACCGCTTCGGGACCTGTACGACATCACTATTGTTCACAGGGATCGAGTTGAGCACATATAGAACACTAAATAAGTACCAGAAGGTCCACTCCGCACGATTATTTAAAGAAATAGCGACTCTAGCGCTGAAACATAAAGTGCAATTCAGTTCGCAATAGCGCCTGGCCCCGCCCTCAAAATCGACACGCAACAAACGCAATGTTGTGGTCTCTTTCTATCGCCAAACTTTATCTCTTACGACGTACTAGGGCTGCCGTAGTCAGACGGCGCGTAAAATAGACCGTACAGAACTAGCGCGTGCAACTCGGCCCGCGAGCGGCAACCATCTGAAATATTGAGGTCCGGACCCGTACTTGTAGCCGGGACGGCCACGTGATAAGTGAGACTGGCCTGTCTTCGGTTCCACCGATGTAGCCAAGGATTATTGTAGTGTGCAAAAAAATATGCTCCGGAATAATAGCTGTTAAAATCTTGACAAAATAAAGCAGACTTCAACTCTCATCAAACTAGCCTTGAAGTACAATCCTTTCCAATATGAAAAGAAACATCGAAATCGGCTAGCATGATCACGTATTGAGTTATTCGTATATTTGTCCTTATACAGATTACACATAGATGCCATTGGCATCGCACAGAATTTGAACACATTAAAATGGGGCCACACGGGAAGCACCAGCTTTCAAATAATAAAAGAATCATTAAAATCGGTTCACGCAGTCGAAAGTTCTGCAATAACAAAAAAAAAATTGAATTGAGAACCTCCTCCTTTTTTGAAGTCGGTTCACACACATAGCGTACGTATACGTATCACAGTAGAAAGGGATTTAAAACTTTACTTCTATGCTGTCCAATTCATATTTTGGAAACAACCTGAGGAAACAACACAAAATGCTCCGAGTCTAGTAGGTTTACAACAAAGAACATTTAAGAACGATACAAATTAGCAGGACAGATTAATTTGTTTTGCTATAACCCGCTACTTGAAAAGATTCTATATGGTACAATATGCAGGAACACTGCCCACATGAAGCACCACACACAATTTTCCAAAACTTTCTTCGATCGTAGACTCTATGATTTCGCATTGTGAAGTCAACATCTCCTGTGGATGTCCCGGTTCGGAACGAAACGTGCGTCGAAGAAAGTGTTGGAAAATTGTGTGTGGTGTTTCATGTGGGCAGTGTTCCTGCATATTGTACCATACAGAATCTTTTCAAGTAGCGGATTATAGCAAAACAAATTAATCTGTCCTGCTAATTATGGATTTCCGCAAAATAACGCCTGCTTCCATTCAATAACGATCCAAATGCTAAGGTAAAAGGTAAGTTACCTCTTTGTTTATAACCAAAGATCAGGTCGATCCACTGATGCAGCTGGCAGCTCACGAACTCTGACTCCAGAGCCATGCGGTTGATTCGCACAAACTCCTCGGCTGAGGACGCCCACGGCGGCAGGATCACGTCGCCCGAAGGTGACTCCGGGATGCCGAGTTTGTACCCGGAACTGTTCACCAGCATTTCAGGGAGGAAGAACAGTTCTGGGATCAGCTCCTGGAAACAGAATTCATTTGTGTTATTTAATAGGAATTTTGTCTCAACATGCATAATTATGTGGATCGTCGTTAGAAAGGAAAAAGGGACAGTGGAATGACTGGGAATTCGATTTCTTAGCTGAGTAGTTAACTACCTGCTCAGAATTCGATACTACTTAGTATGAATTTACTTAAATTAAAAAGTTTTTTTTTTATTGGTAGATCATAGGCTTGACGTCAATCATGCCTGATGAAAAGCAACGATTAGGTCTAGGTTGAAGCACGCCTGCCTTAAAATGCTTATTCGATCTTTGCCTTGGATGCCTTGTCTTGGAGGTACCTGGCTGGAAGAGCGTTCCACACCTTTGGTTTGCTGTTCATATCAGAAATGTAGAAGAAAGGCTCTAGCTAGCTTAAAACGGTAAAGGTTTATTTACGGCAATACCTTGACGTCGGAGGTGTCTCTCTGACAGTTCTTCCATGAGAGCGCGATGGAAGAGAACAGTCTGTTGGGGTGGTCGAACTTGCCGCCGTGGAGGGCAAGGAACATTGTCGTCATTGGCTCCTGTAATACAAAAATTTGTTACATAAAGGATGCTTAAAAGAGTTTAAAAAATGGGGGCGCCACTGTCTATAGATGGTCGATTGAAATAAGAAATTGAGAAGGTAATTCAGAGATAATACCCACACCGATAAGGCTGTGATTTTTTTCAGTGTGTGTATACAGCACAGACCTAGGAAACACCTGACGACCTCCCTGGCGCAGTGGTGGCGCGCTGGGATTCGAGTGGGAGGTCGCGGGTTCGATTCCCGCTACGGGCCTCTTTGGAATTTTATAATTTCTTAATTGGCTCAGGTCTAGTCTGGTGGGAGGCTTCGGCCGTGGCTAGTTACCACCCTACCAGCAAAGACGCACCGCCAAGCGATGTAGCGTTCCGATGCGATGCTTGTAGAAACCATGGGGTAAATTTACTTACCCTTCCAGGTTAGTACGATAATATCTTAGGCTGCATCGTCACTTACCATCAGTTGAGATCGCAGTCAAGTACTAACTTGTATAGAGTAAAAAAAAAAACAAACAAGGAGGCCTCATCTACAAAATTAGCATGACTATTTTTAATCTGACAAGACGTGGCGCATGAGATGGAGTGATGGAGGATGGAGAGGACATATGACAACAAATCCTGGCTCATCATGGTGCCGCATGTCAAGTTTAGGCTAGAATTAATAAAATGCCATCTCCAAAGTTTTATTATCTCTATGCTACTCAGCATCAGGTATGTAGTTGTGTAAAATAATTAAATCGTTTAGAAAATAGTTTTCGAATCATCGCTAATGCTGTCTTTTAATTTTTCTAGCAACAATCTCAATTAATTGTCAACATTTGTAGCACACACGCGGACGTGGACGAAGTTACGGGCAACACTTAGTAGCGTACTTACTCGTGTGTATTAAAATTTTAAAAATATGCCAGCTCCGTGTTTCCAGCCAAGTACAATCTAGGTGCCTTCAAGAGAAGAGTGAATAGGCATTTTCTAGGCAAGCGCGCTCCATCCTAGACCTCATCATTGCTTTCCATCAGGCATGATTGTCGTCAAGCGCAAGCCTATCTACAATAAAAAAAAAAAAATAAAAAAAAATATGCATTCCGTTAATTCTACATCACTTCCAAAAACATCAATCCTTTTAGCCTTAAGGGGATTTATTGAATTTATTTTTGTCTTTGTCACTCTCACGGATACTTTGGGTACCAAAGTAGGTGCGACATGCAGCGTCGCGGAATATAACATATATAACAAGAATATAACAGAAAAACGACTTTTTATCTAATTACTCAAAAACTAAGCCAGTTATCGAAAATCGGTTTCTCAGCGTTTTTAGATATTGTTATTACCGACACATTAAAATAAAAATTACAATTACATCCATTGTAGTTTCCAATAAAAAACAGGAAACCTGAGATTTTGGAGCAACTTTTGGGAGAACTTTCTATCGATAAAATTTTATCCAATCGTGTTTCTGCTTCTGAGCAATTTTAGATTAAAGATCAAAAATACATGACGTTTAATTTTTTTCAAGTAATTTTTTTATAGTTTTTACGTAAAACTGCATTCAAAATCACTTAAATACGGCTTTTATGCCGTTAAAGCGTAAGTATACCGTATACCGGTGAAGAAGCTGTCGCATTGAATTTCGCATCCCTTTACATTCCCAACAGTGTATGCAGTTGTCTGTACATCTGTTACCGCGCGTCTGCGCTCGCACAGCGATTGTTTTGACGTCGCTCGCTTCAAGTTAATGTTACACGTAATTTAGTCTGACCGGCGTTGCAGGAATGGCGTGGTATGCTTTGATGATGCGTGTTCAGAGGATTTGGTCTTAATGTGGTTGTGATTACCTTTTATGAGGACTTTACAAAATGTATTTTTAGTATTTCAGTCAATAGCTTTATTTATCCCACACGGCCAGACAAGATTCGACCCATCATTTCATGGAATGGTTGCATTTCGTCCCAGAAACGATCATTTCATATGCTAGCCAGCTGATGTAAAATGTTATAGTTGTATTGGGATTTTTTTAGGAAAAACTGAAGCGATTTAGGTATATCACAAGAGAGCGACTGTTTGCGGCCGTTAATATTTTCGAAAATAATTCCGACTAAGCTATCACGAAATACTTCACTAGAGCACAACTTTTATATCCGACTCGCCTGGGTACGAATTAAAAAAATCCTTTCTTATCCCTTGTATGCGTTATAATAGGATTTAGGAACCTATGGGTTTTAGGTTAAAAGTATGATGTGGGTGATAAATAATAAATAATTAATGAGTCATTGAATGAAAAAATCAAAAAGTTAAAAATTTGAAATACATTATACGCCATCTATTTGGAGATCTCGGAATGTTCCGTGCTTAAATTTTATAGACACCTTACACCCTAAAAAACATTGAAAAGGGAAAATTTCAATTTGGATCATCCCTATTTCAAATTAAATTAGAATGCATGTCTCCACCCGAGTATAAAGTATCTGCTTGCATTGTAGAGAGTCCCGACCGTTAAACTTAATTGTATCATATTTAAGAGCGATTCGGAAGGGCACATAAATCACATTGTTTTTTGTGGGCTTCACGCCACAGAGTAGATTACGGCAGAGGCGCGGTGTGAAAATGAACGAATGCAGAGTATAAAATATAATGTGTGAAAGAGACACACTTCATTACGCTTTTAATTTTACGACGCACGCACTATAGAAGGGTTTGGACAGAGTGTTGGCGTCATTATTTAAACTTTTGAGCTTTTTTATTTACAAAAATGGCTGGCGTCTGGCATGCCCACATTTTCCTTACTAATCGTGAGACTTTTACAACTTTTGACTTGTTGTATTGCGATACTAATTCACTGGGCAAAGTAGACGTCAGCATTTTGGTCACGAGTTGCATCGACCAGTCGTAAAGATTTTCTTTGCTCCCGGTCCGGCTATGGGACCGTGGCCATAGTTTCGACCCCAAAAGGCACAAAAATACGAACCCACTGACCAAAGGAGACATATTTGCGCATTTTGAGGTTATTACATTTTGGGAACAATTCCCTCTGACAGCGGTCTACTAGATTAATTTATTTTAATATGTAGTTTTTAATTTAGACACAGTTTTATTGTATAGCTAGTTTTAATATTTAATTTAAGTTAGTTTTATGTACCCTTTCCAGGAACCTTTGACTTAGGTTTTAGGTACCTTTCTCAATAGTGATTTTGTCAGAGAAGGCGGCTTCATTGTTTTGTTATATAAATAGTAACAGTACTAGCTAATTAAAAAACACATGTTGTTTGATTTACGTAAATCTTGGCACGATGTCTTCAGCATCGTTTGGTAAACATTATGTTTGCACGGAGAGTTATCAGAGGTGATCTAATGATACAGTTATATGACACGATGCGATAACGTATTGTAATATTGACTATTGTGTGACAACTTAGTAAGACCTTAGGTTTTATAACAGCTACCGTATAGGAATGTGGGTCGTAACATACAATAGGTACCGTTAGTTTATCTCCTGACGTTGCTGCGGCGTCGGAGCGAAACGAAATTACATGAAGGGAAAAAGATTTGAACAAGTGGTACATGTCATTCATTCGATTTTCAGGAGTAAAAAGATAGAAAATACCTTATTGTCCATCACAAAACATCTGTATAAGGAAAAAACATAAATGAAATAATATCTTTATTAATAATGTACTGTTAAGAGCTGGGGGTCGAGATTGGAAGAATACACGAGTCGATGGGTTGAGGCCTTTATTTGACGGTAGATTAAGCACACCGTACAAACCTCCGAGTGCCTCGGAGCAGTCGAGGACTACTCAATCCACGAAAACACTGTCTCTAGTCTCTCGCATTCACAACTAGTCCATTTTTCACTTTTATTTTTAATATCGCATTTTTCACTCTGACTTTTTGTCCACACAACACCATGACAACCATAAAAACCGAACATGTCTTTTTAAATTTCAAACATCTAATTTATTTTTCTATTATTCTGCTAGCGATCGAAAAGTTCTCTCTAAACTGTCATATTTCAACATAAAGCTAGAAGCGCACGATTAATTTCCTAGTATTTGCCTTAGTCCGTGACACTGCCCCCTCCTAAGACATGCTCGTCTCGAGCATCGTTATCTCCGTGGTATCTAGCTAAACGATCTATATGGACAATTTTCGCTGGACTTCTTGGCGTGCGTTGTATCCGAAAGGTAACATCGTTGATTTTAGTAATCACCTTATAAGGACCTTCCCAGCTTCGTTGTAGCTTGGGAGATCTTCCTTTTCTTCTTACAGGATTGTGCAACCATACTAGCGACCCTTCCTCAAAACACGAATTGGTCGCCTTCCGATCATAACGTGTCTTCATGCGTTCACTAGCCTGAAGACCTGCGGCCCTTATTTGTTCATGCACATCCAACATCTTAGTCCGCAAATCATTAGCGTAGTCGGTGACATTTCTAGGCGTGTCTGGAGGACAACCGCTCAGCAGATCAGCTGGTAGTCTTAACTCTCTTCCAAAGTTTGCAAATGCGGGGGTTACTGTGATGCTTTCATGAATAGCAGTGCGATATGACAGTAGAAATAGTGGTATATATTCGTCCCAATCATTCTGATGGCCGTCTACTACTTTAGCAAGGTGCCTTTCCAAGGTCTGGTTAAACCTCTCCACCATTCCATCTGATTGTGGGTGATACGGGGTGGTCCGAGTTTTATGTATACCCATTATCTTACAAACTTCTTGAAATACCTGTGATTCGAAGTTCCGCCCCTGATCACTATGGATTTCCAGTGGGGCTCCAAATCTACAGAAGACTTCATTGACCAACTTATTAGCCACAGTGATTGCTTCTTGATTCGGAATGGCAAACACCTCGGGCCATTTCGTAAAGTAATCCATTACCACAAGGATGTACCGATTGCCCAACTTTGTGATCGGAAATGGCCCTGCTACATCTAGAGCGATTCTTTCCCACGGAGCTCCAATATTGTATAGCCTCATTGCCCCCTTGCTTCTAGTCTGCGGCCCTTTAACAGATGCACAGCTAACACATTTTCGACACCAATCTTCGACATCTTCACGACAATGTAACCAATAAAATCGATCTCGAATCTTAGTAAGTGTTCGTTTAACCCCCAAATGTCCGCCGGATGCACCGTCATGATAAGCGCGCAGCACTTCTTTTACTTTTACTCTGGGGACGACTATTTGCAAATGACAATTGTTCATGCGCGTAGTCTCCCATTTTCTACATAATACTCCATTATGTAAAGTCAAGCTCTTCCATTGCGCCCAAAGACTTTTTGTGCCTGTGCTATATTGTGCTACATCAGACCATTCAGGTTTCGAAGTACCATTCCGCAACCATTCCAGGATTGGACGAATATCTCCGTCATCCTCTTGCGCCTTTTTCATGGCGTCATCGCTCCACTGGTCATCGACCGAATCCGTCCGAATAACTTTCACAGGTACTACTTCCTTTGCCTCCTGTCTTTGACAGTGTTTACAATTCTCAGCACATGGTCGTCGAGACAAAGCATCGGCATTACCATGACTTCTTCCTTCACGATGTTCTATCTCAAAATCGAATTCTTGCAACTGCTCAATCCATCTCGCTACTTGTCCCTCTGGGTTCCGGAATTCTAATAACCACTTCAGGGCAGCGTGGTCAGTCCTCACCAAAAATTTACGACCAATGAGATATTTCTTGAAGTGCTGTAAAGTCTTTACTACAGCAAGTAATTCTCTCCGAGTAACGCAATAATTTTTCTCCGTATTGGATAGTGACTTACTAAAGTAGGCGATCACATTCTCTTGATTATTCTTTTGCTGGGACAACACTCCTCCAATTGCCTTATTGCTCGCGTCAGCATCAACTATGAATTTCCCCTCTGGGTCAGGGTATCCAAGAATTGGTGCCTCACAAAGATGTTTCTTCAGTTTCTCAAAAGCTTGTTGGCAATCTTCGTCCCATATAAAGGGCCTTTTTTCCTCAGTAAGGCGATGCAAAGGCTTAGCTATATCGGAGAACCCCTTCACAAATCGACGATAATAAGAGCATAGTCCTAAAAATGCTCTAACCTGTGTCTTATCCTTTGGATCAGGCCAGTCCTTGACAGCACTAATTTTAGCTGGATCTGTTGCAATTCCATCTTTCGATATGACATGTCCCAAATAACCCACTTGATGCCTGAAGAGTAAGCACTTCTTCGCACTTAACTTCAAATTAGCTCCACGTAATTTATTGAAAACTGCTTCGAGTTTCTTAAGATGATCTTCAAAGTCGCGGCCCACAATAATTATGTCATCCAAGTAAACAAGGCAAGCCTCTCCCAATAATCCAGCCAGTACTTGCTCCATCAATCTCTCGAACGTGGCTGGTGCATTACATAGCCCAAAAGGCATAACTTTAAATTGCCACAACCCCTTTCCGGTTGAAAATGCTGTCTTTTCTTTATCTGCTGGATCTAAGTCTACTTGCCAATAACCACTTTTCAAATCAAGTGTTGAAAACCACTTCATACCGCTCAAGGTATCCAATGTGTCATCAATTCGCGGTAAAGGATAGCTGTCTTTCTTAGTGACGTCGTTCAATCGGCGGTAATCGATGCAAAATCTCAATGATCCATCTTTCTTCTTCACCAATACTACTGGAGAGCACCAAGGACTCGCAGAGTGTTCAATGACATCATTTTTCTGCATGTCTTGAATCATGTCCTCTACTTCTTTATCTTTTGCAAGTGGTATGCGTCTTGGTCGCTGACGGATTGGCATAACATCTCCGGTATTAATTTTATGTTTCACCACACCAGTTCTTCCAATATCACCATCATGTTTTGAGAACAAATCAGAAAAGTGGGTTAACAGTTCTTCGACTTTCTTTCTTTGAAGCGTAGTAAGATGATCTTTACAACCTTCTATGAGTTTCGTTACTTGATCATCTTCCCTATTCCACGTCGTTCGACTTTCTTCACAATTCCTTAGAAAACTTATTTCTTCACAGGTGCCTACTACGTCACCTTTTTGAATAATCTGAGGAGAATTACATGGATTGAATACTGGGATCATTGAAACTCGAGTTCGTCCTACAACAACTCTTGCGGGAATCCATGAATGTCCATGTCCACGATGTTCAATAATTGCGCATCTTCTTGGTCTTCGGATGTTTTCGGAAGGTAACGTCACAGGAACTAATGTTTGGGATCTTGGGAAAAGGGTTGTATTCTTCAAACAGTAAACTTTCCCATAATTTCCACCCTTTATTGGAATTTCTTGGTTTCCACACCTAAGCACTCCATACTTAATGTCAATTCTACATTGATGGTTTCGAAGAAAATCTAGACCAATAATGCAGTCATCAACGATATCTGCTAGTATTGCTCTTTGCCAATAGACCCTGTCTCCAATTTTAATGGCGACGTTCACTTCCCCCCAGACAGGTACGCGCTGGCCGGTGGCTGTCGTAAGATTGATGTTTTCTTTCTCCTGTAAATTACATTTATCAATATACTTCCCTTGTTGATGTTTAATGACTGTCCGTGATGCTCCAGTATCCAGGGTAAGTTGACATGCTACCCCATTAATGGCTCCATCTATCACCAAGCTGTTTCCATCTTCTATCTGTTTCAATGCAATATTAAATGGGGTTGTGATTCCTCCTGAATTAGAAACCGTTGCATCCACTTGGCTTATACTGGTCACTCGTTCCCTCCTGGGACAGCTACTCCGCAGGTGTCCTCGCTCTCCGCACCCATAGCAGGTTGGGTTAAATATACGCCGCTGCGTCCAATTCCTCTCTGTTGTAGCCATTTCTCTCAACTTTAGGGTTTTTGAGTCATATCGCACAGCCTCCACCTCTAGGGCATGAGCTACAGCCTCCTTCAGACTGATGTGGTGCTTCAAGCGGACGGTAGCTCTAACCTCTGAATCACGAATTCCATCCACAAAGGCTTGCAACAACATCGTCTCTACAGTGGACGGTGAAGATTTGTAAGCCTTCCGCACGAGTCTCTCAACTTCCACTGACCATTGCTGTAAGCTTTCATTAGTTTGCTGAACACGGTCCCTGAGTTGAGCCCTATAAACGTGTTCGAGATGGCTATCACCATATCGAGATTCCAAAGCATTAAGAAGTTCGTCACATGTAATCTTATTTTCATTGACGCACAACGCTTCCAACACAGTTAATGCTTCATCACGGAGTGCAATCGTAAGGGCAGACTGCGCTTCATCATCCGTCCAACGACTTGTTCTCTTGACGGTCTCGAATTGAAACTTGAAAGCCGCCCAAGATGATTTGCCGTCGAAATGTGGTAACTTAAAAAGCTTTGCCGGTGTCATACCTTCTGAACTACGCGATGCTCCTCTGTGCGTTTCAAGGAAATCAACTCTCCGCTTTATGTTCAATAACTGCGAGTCATGCTCCTGCAAGGTTAAATCTTGTTTTTCGGAAGACTCCTTCATTCGCCATACTTCCTTCTCCATCAGCTCTACCTTCTGCGTGATCTGTTGCAGCGCAGCTAGTATGTCCTTGTGAAATCTCTCATGAAAAGCACGTAACTGTTCCTCGAGACGCGCACTGGCCTGTTCTTGCACATGTGACTGTTCTTGTATCTTAACGGTCATCTGTTCTAACAGCGTGTTTACATCCGCCGCTGGCATTTGATGTGCGACAGGGTTGCGCTCAGAAGTACTTGCAACTGAGTCTTCTCGCTCTCGCGCTTCGGACATGGCACGCGTTGTAACGCCCTCCTTCTCGACTCTGGGTACCAATGGCATCTTCCAATCCCACTTCTGACACCAATGTTAAGAGCTGGGGGTCGAGATTGGAAGAATACACGAGTCGATGGGTTGAGGCCTTTATTTGACGGTAGATTAAGCACACCGTACAAACCTCCGAGTGCCTCGGAGCAGTCGAGGACTACTCAATCCACGAAAACACTGTCTCTAGTCTCTCGCATTCACAACTAGTCCATTTTTCACTTTTATTTTTAATATCGCATTTTTCACTCTGACTTTTTGTCCACACAACACCATGACAACCATAAAAACCGAACATGTCTTTTTAAATTTCAAACATCTAATTTATTTTTCTATTATTCTGCTAGCGATCGAAAAGTTCTCTCTAAACTGTCATATTTCAACATAAAGCTAGAAGCGCACGATTAATTTCCTAGTATTTGCCTTAGTCCGTGACAGTACTCTGGCAGCAATATCCCTACACAACGATCTCTACCAGGCAATTAGGAGAAAATATATCATTGATATAGTGAAATATTATATATCATTGATATTGTAAGTTTGCTGTAAAGTATCAATTTTATTTTGTGTTACCGAGAAGTATTTATAGAGTTTTAACTTTTAAGATTATTTTTTTAAAACTCTTTACGTATATTGTGACTTTTCAAAAGGAATTGGAAAAAGGAAGGGAATTTTAGTTGTCTGAAAGGGACTGAAAAAGATATGTCGAAAAATGTTACTAATTTAATTATAAATTATGAAAGAAATATAATATACAGTAGAAGCAGTTGCAAGAATGTTTTATTCACAATCCTGAACTTGCAGATGAATGGGAATTTCTGTCATTTGGCAAGGACGGAGGAGAATTGCTTTCAATATATTGATATTTTTATTTTCCTCTAGCACTGTGACCACACGCGCCCCAGCCGCGTTAATGGCGCCTCGGGAGTGCTTTATTAAGACAATCCCGTTTCTAAATCAGTCCGCTTCGCCCTGAAATCACCGGCGGCAAAAAAACCTGAAACTGTGTACATTGAAACGAAAATAATTAACACATTATCTCGTTCCGACAATATTTGTTTCCACTCGCGCAATGTATGCGTCGTATCTCGATTAATTTATCTGCCTACGTATCGCATTGCGTTGTAATTATTATTGAAATTGTATGGAAATACTCGTAAATTCTCTAGAAACAATATTATGTATGTTTGCTCGTCTTTTGTCTTAATGCCATTCAATCGACCTCTTTTGACTAATGTTGTTCTAAATTTGGGCAGGAAGCAAAAAGTGGGACGATAATGGTAGCGATTAGCGCGTTTTAAAATATTATTCTAAGATTCAAATTATTTATTTTATAAAGGTCTAAATTACAGGCACTTATAAATAGTTAGAAAAATAATATGACTATTCAATAATGCTAGCTATTCCACAACTTTACTTGTAAAACTAAGTTTACGAGGGTTCTAATCCGTCCTGAACTGAAAACTTCCTATCACAACGGTACGTTTGGAAAGATATAACTCTACCTCTAAAGACTAATGCTATCCTTTTTCAAAGGTATCTACGGTCGTAGTGTGAGTGTTAGTAGATTTTTAGATGCGCTACATTACAGACTCTATAGAAAGCTATCTTTTCTCCAGAGGCTTATATTCCTAACAAGGTACCAAGGGCCGATCCAAGATCCATTGTCTGGGGGCAGAGCCAAAACTGCCTGTGAATGGTCTGACTGCATGATGCATCCTTAAACCTGCATGAGAAAAAGAAAAAACCCAGCTAGACACTCACGATGCGTATGAGCCAGTTGAGCACGAAGGCGGCGGTGGAGTAGTGGGTGCCGTAGTGGAAGGGCGGCGTGGAGTCGTGCTCCCACGTGTTGTAGCGCTCCTCGAAGTACGCGCGCCGCGACGGGTTCAGGGCGCCGATTGGCTGGAATTAAAAACTCTCATACATTTTTTTGAACGCAGCGTGGTCTTCTTCGTCGGGAGTGATATCCCTCCGGGGGTACGGGCCTCGAGGTAAACCTCCCTACCCGGACGATATGTCTCGGTGTCGATCTTTAAGCCTCCTAGTTAGGGGCTAAGGCCTCGCCATCGTGGCTTGTGGCCTGAGGGTGGAGTTGTGTTGTAGGTATCCTGCCAGCGTCATTATTGAATTCTACTGAATGGAGGTGAAGGTTGTGTCCGGTGAAGAACCTCGCGTCATGTTCGTCGTCTCCATCACTTCCCGCACGCAATCGCACAGGGGACAGTGACCACAGGAGCTCGCGCGGTAGCGGACGCCCTTTTGAATTATATTATTTGTAGCGGTCTTTGATAGCTGACGATAGATGGCGTAACTAGCGCAATAGCAAACGCTGACAGAGCTTTCGACGAGCGTTCTGTAAATAGAAGTTCTGACGTCACACGCTCGGATCACAAGCGGTCCCCAGGCATAACACCTGCTTGGAGGGAAATTTCCCTATTGCTTCCAACACCGGCAAAAATATTGATAGGCTTGCACTTGACTACAATCATGTCTGATGGACAGAAATGATGAGATCTAGGATGGAGCGCGCTTGCCTAGAAAATGTCTATTCACTCTTCTCTTGAAGTCACGCGGATTATACTTCGCTGGGAAAACAGAACCTGGAAGGTTGTTCCACACCTTAGCGGTACGTTCAGAAACGTGGAAGATAAACGTTTCGTTCGAGTTCGCTGGACGTCAACCTCATGAGGATGCTACTTCTCTCGGCGGCTTCGTTTCTGTGGTAGAAAGGTGCAGGTGGTATTTCATAAGGAGAGGTTTCATGTAATTAAGGAGAAGGTGGTAGGATAAGATGAATTTCGTTCCATTTGACCGATCGGCTTGTTTCTGCAAGGATCGCAAGTGTCATATTATAGGGTGTAGAGTTCAAATACGCTACCTTGGACAGGTCCCGGTAGTTGGATGGCTGGCTGAGGTCCAGCTCCTCGCTCTCGTAGTTGGTTAGCACCCACGGGAACACGGGGTACTGGTTCAGGTCGTTGTACGTGCGGCCTGGGGGACAAACGCATTTATTAACACACCGCTGTAAGTTCTTGTGCTCCTGGTCCTGGGTGGTGCCCCAGGAGTACAGGAATTTACAGTCATATAGCCCATTTGTGTAGGCCACTGCCTCTCATCCGGGGATTTGGGACTAAAATAAAATGGGTTAAGACGATGTGGACTCCTATGTTTATTCTGCATATTAAATAGGTAATCAGCTGAGCCATGTAAGGTTTTCCTTAAAACCTTTTTTCATTTTACTTATAAAATAGCAATGTATAATCAAATGAACCATAGACATGTGATCACTGCAAGTCAATATTACAGCTTAAGGATCCAGATACAAGACAATTTGGAAATTATTAAATCAAATGGCCGGTGAAAGAACCCGGCCTTCCGCGATAGAAAAACGAGAAATAAATCATAACCTCTGTTGTTCTAATTAAATTATTATAATACCTGTGCATTAATGTAGCCATGTTGGTACAAACAAACCAATAATTAGACTCGATTCAATAATCCGTTTGAAATTGGAAATCTTTAATAGACCGGTGTAGCTTATCATTAACTATTTATAGACGATCGCTATCGTTTAATTAGCAATAAACGACGTCGATAACTGTCGTCTATCGTTAGTTGTTTTATAAAGACAACAAACAAACGGCAAGCGGATAGCAACGCGACCGGCGAAGGATGGATTGGCTAATCGGCAATCACCACCACGGTAAGGTCGGGCGAGTTACACGGCGCTGTGGTTGCTGAAAGGTCGAGTGAAATTCGACCTAAATTACTGTTGGTAAACAGATAGCAAGTAGTGGCCTAGAGGTTAAAAACGGTACCTAATCGGTTTGCATTGACACACAGACTGGAAACTGAGTTTTCACCATATTTCATGAAAGAGCTTAACGGTCAAAGGATTAGGTAATTTTCTGACACTTGAGATACTGTCCATCTATCTTCCACTTTTCCTAGGAATGGGTGTAATTTTCTTCGGGATATGAAGTTGAAATTGATACCAAATATTAAGGTCCAAGATTCCATGGTGATTTAAAATTCTGGTTTTGGCTATTCATGAAGTTTGCGGCTCGTAAACTACAACAAATAGGATGCTTCCTATAGACCTAGAATGATGTGGCAAGAAACAAAGTTTTGTACAAGTTAAAGTAAAATCTGAAATCATTATCAAAACATGATAAGAAATACAACTAAGGTCTTTAGATACCGCATACAATTTTTTTTTTGATTTCGCATAAGTACATCTGTATCTACCGCATCAATTGTAATAGCTGGGCAGTTCTTTCACAAATAATTCTGTTAGAATTAAAGAGAAGACAAACTAGAGTTTGTTCCAGTTTTAGTTCCATCAAACACTAGAGTGTTTGATGGAACTATACTAGTGTTATTATCTCGCTGCAGACTCGGTCATAAATCATTCGAGTATTTCGCTTTTGTTGTTCTTTGTTGAATTATTGTGCATAATGCAACACTACTATAGTACAGAACCCTTAATGCGTGATTGGGACTCACACATGAGTGAGTCTAAAGAGTCCTAGATCCATGCACTTTGACCGCATGCACCCGGCTGCCGCACGAGATGTTTGCTCGTCATACAAGAGCGCTTATCTTGCGTGTCCCACTGCCAGCCGGCTCATTGGCCCTATTGTTGACGCCACGTGACCCGCCTTCTCATTTCCCATCCGACACCCGGCCATTCGTCAAACGAGAGCCTACTTTCGTACGCCGACCACGCCTAATCATTAAAACCTCAGCTTTATAAAATTAAAAAAGAACAATTAAAAAAAAGTTATAAAGTGAGAGTGTAAAACGAAAGTGTAGCGCAGCGGCTGCGCTGTAGCGGCTTGTAATTGGAATATGAAGTCACGGTTTCCGCGCGGGAAAATTTTCGTCTTATCTGCGCATGCGAAGTGTCGAGTGATATGCGCAGACTGCACACGCGTATATTTAGAATGATAAAAAGGTGAGGAGATTGTTTTGTAAATATTGGCTTCGGGGATATGGACTCTTTAATGTTCAACGGGTGAGTTGAGTACCTACCTATGCTTTTTGATGCCAACCTATACGTAAGATACATACTCGAATACATCTACGATCATTCGTTTTCTTATTCAACCAAACATAAAATTAAGTGATTACAACTATAGTGAGCTCTTCAATAGTAAAATCACTTAATTTATGTCAAAATTTAGATAATGAAGATACAGAGTTTAAAATACGCCTTAGGCCATATCGCAATAAGACTAAATACGACTATTATTATGTTTTTACGTATATTCTTTCACCGCCTTAAGTTTTAACAGTTAAGTTTTCAGACATGACATAATGAACATTCAAAATGGTAGTTTTTAATTTTGACTAAGTATTAGGTTTTACGTATGTTTTTTCTCCGCCTTAACTTTTAATAGTTAAGTTTTGACTTTTGAGACATGACAATATTCAAAATGGTAGTTACTTTTTACGTCTGATTAATTAACTTCAGTCTACTTGTTAGCTTTACAATAATTATTATAATTATTTTTTATTTATGTAGGTAATTGATTACTGACTAATTGCAACATCCATCTGACAAGCCGGACGGACCTTACTTTTTCACAGTGACAATAAGTTACCAACAACTTTAATTATGTGAAACAGCGCTTACTATTTATTGAGGAGGCCGAAAGCGTAAGCAAAAAGTCAATTATCGTGAACAATTAGGTATTATTTATTGATGCAACAATGATCAGTGTTTAATATTATGATTGTTTGCGCATCAATCGATACTGACATTGCGGGACATTGAGGCTGTCACAGATTTCAATGGCGGGATCTGTTCGCCAGGGCCGCTTCATTGCTGCATCGCACGCAAATATCAATTAGTGTCACTTTCATAGACCTCTGTCTATGCGGGAAAACATGGGGAAATGGAAATTAAACGGGTCGCAACGCTCACGCACTTGCTTTCATTATTTAGCCTAGAGATTACCAATAAAAAAGTTGCAGAGGGAAAATCAATCAGATTTCAAAGGTTAGAGTAGTTTAATGGGTAAATCTGATAGAAATATTATAATCATCCTTTTTAGGACCCACAACTGGACACAGGTTCTCAGATCGAGAACACATACACATACACACATGCATGCACGTATACGCACGCACACGCACACGCAAACGCACGCGCACGCTCACGCACGCACTCTCACAAACACACACACTCACACACACACACACACACACACACACACAAACACACACACATACACACACACACACACCACGCATCTTTTTTGTGCACCACGCGGACCATACTAAAATTATCCCTAATGAGATGGAATTTTAACGTTTACGATTTAGTTGGTTTCTACCCCGAAGAAGTTAGGATTGAGGTTGAAGACAACATAACTAGCTAATAGCTATCTATCACTCTTTACGTTTAAAGTTGTTATAATCGTAAAAAAAACCTGAAATGCATAATTACTCGCAGGTAATAATTTGCACAACAATACAGTTAACCGTGATTTTTACCTCCGTTGACAATTGCCTCACTAAATGCTGTGCCATTTCTATTTCCACATCGGTTTCCCAATGTTCCGGTCCATTTATATATTTAGTTCTACCGCTATTTATGTACGGGAACTTTTAAATGGTTAAATGCCTTGTTACAAGAAAACATAAATTTTCGTAATTGATGAATGAAATGGATTTTGAACAGATTTTTAAAGTTTCTACATTTTATAAGGTTTTGAGCCGTTTTAAATGTTCTCGTGTTAGAATTCCTGAGTTCACAAATAGGCCGTTAAAAGGGGGTTGAGAGACTTAAACTATAGTTTCATGAGACAACCTTAAGTAAATCTTAATGCAAAATATGTAATATGTTGATAGTTTACTCTTGAAACGCATTGCAGGGATATATGTATATATATGTTATATGTTGTTTACTTATAAATCGCAGAAGGTCAGTCACATTATCCATTGAGTGCATCACTTTGTCCATTACATGCATGCACCAATCTTATCTAAATCGCGTCTATTGATTCACATCAGTCCGTAACTTCTGCCTATGCAGCATGCGCACGTAGAGATAGGTCTCTTTACTTTTGTCGCTTTCTTTTCCTGTCTATCAATATGGATCAGAAAGAGAAAACAAAGTGACAAAAATAGAGAGACATCTCTACGCGCATATGCACCATTTTACTTCTCCATGCATGCTGTCACTGACGTTTACAAGGGACGATCATAATTATATGACTCGGTGCATGCTGAGGTATTAGACCCGAAAGGTCCAGATGTTGGTAGTTATCCATTGACAGTATTAGCAAACGATGTTCAAGCAGCAAATGTTTATCGATTCACCAGCGATTAGGCTACCGAGCAATTTGCGATAACTGGTGCCTAATGAGGAAATTATCTGAGGAAATTGTCGTTTTGTCTGTCCGTCTCCGACGTAACATTCGCTAATAATAATTGCGTGTCGCTTGACAGACGTCATCGACAATAATGACTACGTAACGTTGTCTTATGTGATGATTTTAGACAATGGTGTAGGCATAAGTACTTACAACCTGATACCTACCCACAAAAAATTACCAACTTCATTTGTAATGTAAATTATCATAGAGACACCTAACGACGAACTAACGACTTTGAGAACATTACGAAGAATTCGCCACCATGCCTCCAAAAAGTTAGAGGTGCTTGCCTCGGGAGTCACTGGGATTCGAACTCCAGGATACCATATTAGAAGACAGGAGTTTTAACGACTGGGCTATTCTTTCATATGAATGTTGAAGTTATGGTGTTTGTATAAGTACCACTATACCGACCTAACCTCTTGCATGTTTGAAAGGAATCTAGTCTAAATTAACTTATAACCTTTAACACGCATAGTGTTTAGATGAAAGAGAAAAATCCTCTACTCTACCTTTCGCTCAACAAGAGAGTTTATAAAATCCTTCTATTACGAGTATGTTCATTCTTTCCTTTCAGTTCTTGTGCAACGTTAAGTTTACAGAAGCCCGACAAATATTTTAACGCCTGAGAAGACAGTCGGTCCCATAGAATTCTGTACTTACATTTTAAATAAACTTAAATATTACTTTAATAGTCTGGAAACAAAAAACCACACGGTACACTCGCGGGCAAAATCCAGAACTTAATTCTAAGTCTACAGCGGAACTGTGTGGCCGCGTCGGTTTATTGGCAAATAAGCTTATCAATTGCATATCGAGTTAATCCAATTGATGTTTCTCTTTACTTCGCCGTACCTCCATTGACTGCTCAATCGCATGACAAATTATATATCTTTAATTTGTACACGCCTAATAAAGACGTAAATCAAATGTGAGTAAATATAATATTCTATCTACTAATGGCAGTTCCCAATATCCGATCTCCCCATGGTTTGCTATAGATATCGCTATAGATTACTTGTACAAACTTTAATTTAAATGCACGGGAACTATGGTTTTTTCTGGGATAAAAAGTAGCAGGGCTGTCAGTCTGCCCAACGCGAGTGCAAACTCACCACAAATGTACTTACTTTAACATTATCTATATTATATAAAAGAAAGTTGTGTTAGTTACACTATTTATAACTCAAGAACGGCTTTACTGATATGGCTGAAAATTGGTGAGCTTAGAGCCAGGAGACGGACATAGGATACTATTTATTCCGTTCGAGAAAAAAATATATATATATATGGCAAAACAACGTTTGCCGGGTCAGCTAGTAGGAATATAAATTATCACCTAACGATGACCTACCGACTTTAAGAACTAGACAGACAGAGACTAGAGAGTTTAGATCATAACGAAGAATTTGTCACCATAGTTACATCTCCAAAAAGTCAGAGTAAACTCACCGGCAATCGTGTTGAGGAACATGAGGTACTCGAAGTTGGATATCTCGCGCCGCTGCCACTTCTGCGTCATGTTGGAGTTGCGCATCAGCTGGCGGGGCGACATCATCGCGGCGCGTCTGAAACAAACAAACACACTGTGTCATTCGCTGTTGCTATACCTATACATAAAAATCGGTGACCTCTGAAACTCAGTGATGGGCTGATGGGGAAATTAGACGGCAGAGTTTCTGCATAAAACATCTGGACAACCCACCCTACTCTTACTTTAATAGCAAAGACTGTTGAGACGACCAAGATGTTCATATGCCCCGCTAACATCGGGACCGGAGACAATATCTTCACTCTCGGAGCATGGATGCACGGGTTGAGTCCCCGTAGACCAAATTAACAAACGACTTTAGACCAGCTTTAGCCGTTGGAGAAACTAATTTTATGCCCCTCCCATGTTTTAAGTGATATGTTTGGCCAGTCAAATGCAGTGCGTGATGCGTCCCAAGACTTTCATTTCAATGCTATAGCATATACGATCGTATACGAAGCACTGTACTGCACTCGTCATCTTCCTTATAGGTCCAATTAATTACGCCCTGTAATTTTACTGGCTCTTCATTTTATCCTTCAAACCGAAACAGATATGCATCTTCCAGACAAGAACGGCTCTACCTAAGCAGCGACCCTGGAGTTTCCTGCCAGTTTTTCTCGGTATAAACCTGTTTTCATTTAACAGGTGTGATTCAGCGCTAGTCAAATATAGTTGTCAGAAAACTACTCCTATCTAAGCGGTTCATATTCAGTTAAATTCTCTAAATTGTCAATCGTAGTAGGTACGATCGTTTGGATAGCTACATCTAAATAATCATCGTATACATATAACTCAAAGTTAAATAATAGCAAGAAGACGCACGAGTGAACTTAATAAGATCAATTGTGAACCGATCAACTCTTTAAAAGTATCTCAGTAAAAACTGAAAACCTTAATAGAATCTCACCGCCGCTTTCAATGAATGCAATGTCCGTATTTGAACGGTTTAAATTAAGCGGAAATCGACACTTGCGGAGTTTCGGTTTTACCGTCTCATTTTTGTACGGGAAAAGTGCTCAAAATAAAATGGCCGACTGGCTATTTTTACATTTCTATAACTGCTTGTGTTACGCGAGAATAGGTATTGCGTTAAAAATGTATAGTTCAATAATTATAATAAAGGAAAAAGGAAGACTCGTATTCTATTTCTGGGCAAAGGACGTAGTTTCTTTCATCATCTTTTTATTTAGATTGGACCTTTTTCTTCCTCTTACAATCAGAACCCCAGGAGTTTTGCATCTAAAACTTAACTTGCTTGTAAGAGCAAGGAATTACTTGCAAATATGGCTTTGAAGGAGAAGAGTTTTCCTCCTTCAAAACCATATTTTGAAAAGTGTCGTCGTCGTCGTCGTCGTTTCAGCCGATGGATGTCCACTGCTGGACATAGGCCTCCTGAAATGACCGCCAAACACCACGATCTTGCGCCGCCTACAGCCAGGGACTCCCCGCGACCCTCTGACCCTCGACTGACACTGCGCTTCCCGGTGCGTGGCCGCCATTCCAGCATCTTGGGTCCCCAACGTCCATCGGTCCTGCGAGCTATGTGCCTCGCCCACAGAACACTATACTACTTCTGTGGCCTCGCCCATTGCCACTTCAGCTTTGCGACACGTTGAGCTATGGCGGTTACTTTGGTTCTTTTGCGGATCTCCTCATTTCTGATTCGATCGCGCAAAGATACTCCGAGCATAGCTCTCTCCATCGCTCGCTGAGTGACCCTGAGCCTTCTTATGAGGCCTGAAAACTGAAAAGTGAAAATAAAAGATCATAATGGAACCAAAGTTTTGTTTATTATCACTCAGATGATTCACAGCATCACAAACGTCAAATCAGGGATCATCAATTTGTATGAAAATATTTAGTTGTACAATAATTTGCGGATCATCGAGGCACGAATATCGCAATATGTCGCGTGAGCTCTTCAACTCAGTGGCTATCTATGCCAGTCATTTTGAAGGGGGCTAAGTGCAGATAATAACAATTAGCTAGCTTTTTTCAACACTATTACGTGTCGCAATGAGCAGTTTGCGGTTACGCCTTTGATGTTATCGTGTTAGAGCATAGTTTGAGATGCGCTTTGACTAGGTGACTACGCTAGTATGTTAATATTTGGGTTATTTTACAAGGTTCTGCAATGTAGGTGTTTGTCCAGCTGGTATCTAGCAACTCAATTTTGAAGCAGATATTTTCAACCGATTGAGGTGGAATTATGTATACACGTTTAGTTTAGATGATGGGTTAGTTATTGTGAGACACCATTTAAATCCAAAATGGCGGAATATCCAAGTTGGTGGGCTAGTTATTTTATAATGCATTTCTACAATATGAGTACCAAAATAAAAGGTTTGCTGAGAAAAATAAACTAATGTACTTATAAAAGGTTTTTTTGAATGAAAACTTATTTAGGTATATTATTAATTAATTAGGTATTACTTTAATGTAAAGACGATGTCACGCATGATTTTATGCAAACTTGAAAACAGATTAAGTAAATATTTAAAGTAGTAATCTTATCAAAAGCCCTTGACATATTACACTCGTAATAATTGTTATTTCGTGTTTATGCACAAAACCCATACAGTTAAATATCATTGTACTTGATCCACTGACATTGCAACGATCGATGCAAGGAAGTGCAGTGAACTCAAAATACCTACTTGTACATATTATTTACAACCGCATTTCACGAATGTGTAAAGTATAATAAATAATATTTACCGAGCCTTGAGCATTGCTAAAATGGTGTTTTCATTGTAAATCAATGTACAGTAAACTTCAAAAATCCATACACAACTTAAAGGCTAAAATGGTGAGCAAATACTTCATATTATCAAGAATACTGATAAACTGAGTACTGATTAAATGAGTGCATGCGAGTGATCTCGTGTGGCTATGAACTTTTGATGTTGACCGTACTAATATTTTACTTTTAACGGCCTACAAGCCGTATTTAGGTGATTTTGAATGAAGTTTTATGCAAAAACTATAAAGACAATTACTTTCAAATTTACACGTCATGTATTTTGGGTCTTTAATCTAAAATCGCTTAGAAGCAGAAACACGATTGGATAAAATTTTCTCGATAGAAAGTTCTCTTAAAAGTTGCTCCAAAATCTCAGTTTTTCTATGTTTTATCGGAAACTACAATGGATGTAATTGTAATTTTTGTTTTAATGTATCGGTAATAATAATATCCTAAAACGCTTAGAACAGATTTTTGATAACTGGCTTAGTTTTTGAGTAATTAGGTAAAACGTCGTTTTTCTGCTATATTCTTCCGCGACGCTGCATGTCGCACCTACCAAATCTCCGTGAGAGTGAGAAAGACAAAAATAAATTCAATAAATCCCCTTAACGGATAATACTACGTCTTTTTGCTTTAATAATGGGAGGCAAATCTCACCAAAGCATTTGTCATGTAAAATGTTGCCAACACGAGACCATAATGGCTCTCACTTTTAAAAAGTTATCATCTCATGTAGAGCCTCAATCAAAATACATTAGTTTTAAACCTTCATAACTTCATTAATTTGGATTTGTAAGCTATTAATTTAACAATCCGTATAGCAACCCTAATACCAACACTTACAATTATGATCCCGAAGACTTACAATTATTATGATCCCGAAGTCTGTTTTTAACCGACTTCATGGACTTACCTTTGTACAGGTTTAAAGACACTGTCAAAAACATTTAAATTATCATGGTTACTATACCATTGAAGAATTTCTTAACGACAAAGATTCTTGTAATGATAGAAATATGCTTCCATCTCCTCACGAGATATCTTAAAAATATGTTATAATTTTTTACTTCTTAAGAAATCTTGTAGGTAGGATTAACAATGACATTTTTGAAAAGAGCAAGTGCCGAGTTTCTTGCCAGTTCTTCTCGGTGCAAACCTGCTTTCCGAACCTGGCGGTAGAGTTTTGACTTTTCATAAGAGCCTATTATTTAGGCCTATGTGAAAATAAATATTTTCATTTTCATTTTCAACAAGATTAGTACTGGTGTAGTTATCACCGTAATAATTAAATGATTAACGACAAAGGAAACGTGTATGAAAATTAATCTCATTACCGAATATGTACATTGTACAATGTACATACAGACAGCGCGTCGCGTTACGCGGGTCAACAACCCGCGCGGCCGTGACCCACTGGCGCGAGTCGCTCGCCAGGCGAGTGCACTCGCGGAAAAATACGCGTTGCTTTTTTTCCATTTTTACTCGACCCACGGTTTAAACTTTGTCATGGTGGTATACACCTCATTTTATTAGGGTTCCGTACCTGAAAAGAAAAAATAAACGGATGCCTTTAAGATCACTTTGTTGTCAAGACAAACACAGACCAAGGAATCTCTAATGTATAAAATTCTCTCGCCAATCTTTGTAACCAAACTCTTCCGAAACGGCTGGACCGATTTTTAAGAAATTTTCAGTGTATGATCACTGGGTCTGGGAGCAGATTGTTATCTATTTTTTTTATATATATCCCTAATGGCAAAAGAACGTTTGCCGGGTCAGCTAGCCAGCTACACTGGCGTAGACGGCGAAATTATAGGCCATAATTACTGTAAGTCTTGGGGTGATGAGCAAAGTGCAATGCATCGTATTTGTATCACATTGCAATGCAAAGTCTTAGGACGCAATGTATTCAGTGATTAGGTGCGTTCCATTGAATAATGTATTACTGTCTCCACGTTTATGACCGTAAGAAGAACGAGGAACTGATACCGATTGAGTAGTAATAAAAAATCACAAATCGGCGTCAAAAATCTAAACGCCCGCCGTCCGAATATAGACCACACAATATAAATTCAAAGATTAGTTGATTCCGGAAACAGGAAACATCGATATTTCATCCGAGAATTTATTAGCTATCGAAAAAGGATTATGATCCATATCTGTGAGTGTTACGTTAATATTTGATCACAAATATGGATAGTGCTGTCGAAATGTCGTATATTTATCTAAATAAAAATCAATCAGGTATCGATAAGTGATACGTTTCCTATCGATCGCGTGGAACATGACATTCATATAAAATTTCCAATAGAATTAAGGTCAGACACATACACACGAACGCTCAAAAACATAACCCTCCTTCTGGCGCATTCGGCTAAAAAAACATTAATTTCGGTAAAACACGCTGTCGTCAGTTATCTCGCGCTAACGGGTTCAATACTAAATCTATATAAGTACGTGATTGCATGCATGCCCATTCTGTTGATTAGTAAGAGATTTTCATTCTAGATTTTTGAAGATTTTCGTAGATTTTCTTCGTGAAGGGATTTACGTCACGCAAAAAATCCATTTTCTTTCGCCTACCCTGCACTATACCCTCCGAAAAGAAACTTTGCGTCAATAATACAATGTTATAAATTGGAAACCTCCCAATAAGTTTCTAGTTATAAACTAGTACTCTTAACGGCCTAGAAGCAGTATTTTAGCGATTTTGAATGAATTTTTATGCAAAAACTATAAAGACAATTACTTTCAAATTTACACGTCATGTATTTTGGGTCTTTAATCTAAAATCGCTTAGAAGCAGAAACACGATTGGATAAAATTTTCTCGATAGAAAGTTCTCCCAAAAGTTGCTCCAAAATCTCAGTTTTTCTATATTTTATCGGAAACTACAATGGATGTAATTGTAATTTTTATTTTAATGTATCGGTAATAATAATATTCTAAAACGCTAAGAACAGATTTTTGATAACTGGCTTAGTTTTTGAGTAATTAGGTAAAACGTTTTTCTGCTATATTCTTCCGCGACGCTGCATGTCGCACCTACCACAGGCGGCTCCAAAACAATTTTTTGTAAAATATAAAATATGCTGGTCCTTCGTCGTTTTTAGCAATGTACCAAAAAAGTCTCGAAAATTTATTGCACAGGATTTCAAACTTCGCCCTTCATTTCATAAAATTTTATTTTATGAGTTCAACTTTTAACTTCGCGGTTCAATGATATGACAAAGGGCAAAGTTCAGTGGCTCTACAAACTTTACCTTATTTTTATTTATACGTTACACTAGTTATTTACCCGTGATTTGGTTCACGTGAAACTTTTTTTATTCCACATAATTTAAAAAAAATCAAAATTCAAAATATCTTTATTTCACATAGGCCCAACGTACAGGCTCTTGTAAAACGTCAATATGATATTTGTCGCATATGTAATTATGGTGATAACTACAAGTCGACTTAAAACTAAGTTTACGAGGGTTTTTATTTTTTAAAAAACAGATACATACTTTTTTGGCGCGTAGAATAATATGAGAACATATTGTGAGTACATACTTTTTTGGCGCGTAGAATAATATGAGAACATATTGTGAGTAGGTATCCTTTTTTCCCGTTTTGGCATTTGTCAAACGAGTTATGAATTCAGGATGTATGGCCAACTTAGAATGAAAGGGGTTTGTTAGTACATCCTAAAGTCTTAGGCTCGGTTGCTTGACTTGACTTTAGCCGAAACGTTATAGTTAAATATGGCGGTCTGAACCTTATTTCGAAAGACATAAGAGTCAAGCCGCCATATTTAACTATAACGTTTCGGTTAAACTCAAGTCAAGTAACCCAGCCTTAAAGTTTAAATTTCTGTAAGTATATAAACAATCGGTGACACGCAGATAACGATTTCTTTTTGAGGTTAACGTAATAATTGTTACAGACCATCTGTGTAACAACCACCTCAAATTCCATAACTGTATTTGCAATGAAACATACAGTACGCAAGTGAAGATTATAGTTTTTTTACTCCAATTACTATCGCATATATTTTCGAAAAAATCTTATTTTAACCCAAAAATTATATAACAGGCAATTTTTTTATCAAAATACATAAATATAAATAATTGTGAACGAAAGTGAATGTTTGTAACGTATTTGTGTGTCTGTAAAATAAGGCAGAACAATCTGTCGGTGAGTCGGAAGCGTTACTTCCTATTCGATTGCGCAATTTGTCTCTCATGCGGAAACCAAAGCGGCAATAAGTCCGCCTTTACACTCACGATTATACGAGTAAGTAATAACTATGAAACATTAATTTGAAATTAAAATATGTTTTTTAGTTTCAAAAGGGCCCCTTCCTATATCTACATAAATAACATAATCAGCAATAATAATTAACGAATGTATACAGCAACTCGCTTCAAATCTGTCTCACTAATCGTTACATTTTATGCATCTATCCGCCCATGCGATAAGGTAATCTAAAGCGGAATAACAGTAATCTGCATTTTACCAGTGCAGCGTAAATACTGATGGACTATAGGGCCCGAAAATAATAAATCTATATATCCAGTGGATACATAGATAGGACGTCTGTGCTTAGAAGTAAGAACGGCAAATAATTATCGAAATTTTAACAGTTAAAGCTTGTTAAAAATTAAATTGTCTGAATTACGAATTTGTGGCCTACACCAAGATAAGATTAGGCTTTAAAAATAAGAAGGATTTGTTCTTTGTTCGCCACGCTAGCAAAGTGCTAGTTTGTAAGCTTCACACACGCTAGAAAACACACAAGAGTGTGCACAGTCTCCTTACATTTGTTCCTTGTTAGTAGACAGAGATGTGGAACTCCCGACCCCCTATATAGTAAGCAGAAGTCTATACCACTGAGTTAGAGCAGCTTTATAAGCTTTGTAGATCTATTGCAATAATACTAGAAATGAGCCCTTCAATAGACACGTATTTGACCTTTTTTATCAGGCACCCAGAGCACATATTATTACCTACAATCATTTTAATTATCAATCATGGACATTCATCAAGTAAAGTGCCTTGAGTTTAGGTCAGGCTCAGGACATAAGTTTTTGGACCTTTATGAGCCTAGCAATATAAATTATGATAGGACTACAATCTCTAAAATACCTGAAATAACGTATTACAGGTTTTGAATAATAAGGTGCCATAAATAAGGAAGTTCTAACAAAAATACCTAATAAAAATCGAACATGTTATGTGAGATATTAACTCAAAAATGGACAGGCCATCGCAGCGAGGTCTAGTTCAGGCTAACCGCTAGTATGTTAGCAGGACAGATTAATTTGTTTTGCTGTAATCCGCTACTTGAAAAGATTCTGTATGGTACAATATGCAGGAACACTGCCCACATGAAACACCACACACAATTTTCCAACACTTTCTTCGACGCACGTTTCGTCCCGAACACACACAAAACACGTTTCGTCACAAAAAATCGGGCATTTATAAACTAGAATGTTCAGAATGTAATGGTGTATATATTGGTCAAACTGGCCGTAAATTTGATACACGATACAAAGAACATATAGCCGCAGTTAGAAACAAACAACCCCAAAAGTCTCATTTCGCAAAACATCTTCTAGACAGTGGACACAAATTAGCACTCGATCATTCGTATAAAATCCTACATACTTGTGATAAAGGGCTTTATCTGAGCATGCTGGAACAATTAGAAATAATAAAATTTAGCAATAATAATCAGTTTCAATTACTTAACGAACAAATTAACGTATCATCTTCGCCACTGCTTCGTTTGTTTTCGGGGGTACGAGACCAGCCGAAGTGAGTGGGGCGAACAATAGGATGAGTAATTCGAAAGGGTATATAAGAACGCGTTGCTGACACGAGAGTCACTCTACGATTTCGCATTGTGAAGTCAACATCTCCTGAGGATGTCCCGGTTCGGGACGAAACGTGCGTCGAAGAAAGTGTTGGCAAATTGTGTGTGGTGTTTCATGTGGGCAGTGTTCCTGCATATTGTACCATACAGAATCTTTTCAAGTAGCGGATTACAGCAAAACAAATTAATCTGTCCTGCTAATTATGGATTTCCGCAAAATAACGCCTGCTTCCATTCAATATTCGCTAGTATGTTTCTGACATGTACGATGTACTTAGAAACTATGTGCATAGGCAAGTCATTTAGTATTCCCGTGGTAAATGGACAACAAACCGTCATTGTATGTATATAAGACGCCAGTCTACGTACTGGTACATAAATCTTGGGCATCTTTTATTAATTCTAAGGAAATCAACGCTATCTGGGTGACGCGCGCAATTGTAATACTGTAACAATGACTGCTAAACGTGCAAATAATATTAATTAACTGTAAATGTCAACAGAGGAATTATAAAATGCAAATGTGTGGAGATTTTGTGTATTTCTATAAGTGGCGTAAGCTACACAGAATCTTTTCTAACTCAAAATTTTGCACTGTATCTCTCTCATAACATAGAGAAAAGAAATTCAAAAAGTAAACAGGGGATCAAAATCATATCCTATGCTGTGAAACTTCGACGGATAAAACTGGTACCTAACTTAGCATATGATTAGTTGCGGAACACGATGTTTTGGCAGTATTTTTGTTTTCAGTTTGATTCCTAAGTTAGGACAAAAAACAATCACATATTTAAAAAAAAAAAAAGGATGAGATATGTATATTTAAGCCATGCCCTGGTAAGATGCATTTAATAGCGGGATACGTACGGCATTACAATGTCATACGTTGCACCTTATTACGCTTGTCATCCTGAAATACATGTAGTTTTATTAACTCGAGAAATATATAAGCTTCGCTGGAAGTATATTTTGACACTGCGGTGGTACATATTCGAAAGTACTCTACAATAAGAGTCCTATTGCTACCACTTGTGTGCAAGAATGTACGTTAGTTTCAACATAACTCAAGCGAATGCATTTGTCAGTTTAGCGGCTACAATCACGACAATCTAGACATATTTATATCTGCACTTACGGCTCCGGAGCGACTCACAATAATTAAAACAATGAGAAGCATCACGAAAATGTAAACACGGCTACTATTTATCTAATCATAATATATCATGCTTGTTGCGAGTGGTTGCATTGTCTTCGAAGGATATGTTCACGTGACTTCAGTAGATCAAGTAAATAGTTCACATCGATATGGATGCATTTTGTCATTTTTTTTCGTAATAAAAATAACGACTCTTTTCCTTAGACACTCACACACACAAACATACACACACACACACACACACACACACACACACACACACACACACACACACACACACACACACACACACACACACGCTCACGCTCACGCTCACATTGGCTTATAGACAGGACAGTCCTTTCTGGAGGTCTTGGAGCGACACACATGCCAGTAGTAGGGGGTGAAGGCAGCTAGGTATTAGAATTAGTATAACCTGGGGGCTGATTGTGTAACTTTTTACGATGAAATGGTATTCCTTGACCATCAAAGTAAAATATTCCTTAAGTGTATCAGTTTAAAGTCACAAATTCATTACAACCGATTTCAACATGGAGCGTTATGGAGCGTATCGTACATACCTCAACGTATAAGAACGCATACACAAAATTGAGCTCTAATTCAATGTTGTTATGGTTTATTTTACTTTGATGCCGACGGCCATCAAATGAATACCATTTCATCGTAAAAAGTTACACAATCAGGGGGCAGGTTTAAAAGTGATGTTTATACTAACAAAATAGTTTAGTTTTAGCAGTAGGAACTAACATAGGTCTATGATTACTATTACTAACAAATGTCTATGGGGTTTTAAGTTTTACTATATTATTTTCTTACAAATAGCGATATGTTCTTGACTCCTTGTCCTCACTTAGGTAACATTTCCATTGAGACTAACTTTATGACCCGTACGTCACCGCGAAAAATCTGACGCGGCGCCGAACTAGTGGTGACAGTGACAGGTGACGTCTGCGGTGGACAAGCGGACTAAGGCTTTCCAGGCAGGAGATACCGGTGATATCTTTAATCATTGAGTCCTCTAATATACGCTAAAAATGGATACTAAGGAGGTTTTGGTAAATAAAAATGAAACATGATCAGTAGATTCCCCCAAACAATTGCTATTAGTAAGTTCTAGGGTTATAACTAAAGGTTTGTGTCATGAATAATATACGAAAATCTTTCTAATGGTTATATAAATTAGAATAAGTAATAATCTAAGTTTTATCGTCAGTTAGAGCCTTCAATTCCATACTTATTTTCTGCTCAAGTTTAAAATAGAAAATATTTTTTTTATTTATACATAATGCAGTTAGTTTCAAGGTGTCAAACGATTTCTCAGTATGTACAAGTTCAGTTAGTCACGAGCCACGCCATATGTTTCTAAATACTTCATCAATGGAACTTTGAGGAAAACACATAATATTTTGTATTCGTATTATGTACACTGGTGTAGGCACATATTGATCCAGCCGCAGAATTTGGCATAATTTCTTTGTTGCGGTATGACTATACGCTTCGTGGGCTGAATATTAACTAGCGTAGGTATCGCAAAAACCCAACGCACAAAGAATTAATAACATTGTAATACAATAAAACGATTTTGAGGAAAATTATTACTCATATAACACATTGAAAAGGAGAGTAAATATTTGGGTAACTTAAGTGTATATGACTTTTTCAATTCATAAGTTTTTTATAGTAAAGTAGATTACGTAGAATCATCTGCTATGAAAAATAGGTATAGGCTTTTCATGAACGAAAAAAAAACTAAACTGTACACGATTCTTTTCTACTCGTTTTACGATATTTTTGTTTAATACAACCAACATCTTAACTCCACGTGACTCCATGAAATTTATTATTTTATTATTTTTACAATGGTATAGCTTCTCAAAAAAGTAATTGTATCATAACATTTAAAACGCAACCTTAAAAAATGTAAAAATAATCAGGCAGTTCCGTTTCGATTCTTCTTTTGCAACCGACTTCAAAAAAGGAGGAGGTTCTCAATCGGACATTACTGCAGAACAACAACAGCGAAACACTCGAATGATTTATGACCGAGTCTGCAGCGAGATAATAACACTACTATAATGTAGCCGTTGGCAACTGCAATTTTCTGAAAACGCTGAAATCTAAAGAAGATAAAGAAGAAACGATATGTACATGAATTTGCGGGCATCATCTTGTATTAAGGGGATTGATTGAATTTATTTTTGTCTTTCTCACTCTCACGGAGATTTGGTAGGTGCGACATGCAGCGTCGCGGAATAATTTAGCAGAAAAACGACGTTTTACCTAATTACTCAAAAACTAAGCTGGTTATCAAAAATCCGTTCTAAGCGTTTTAGGATATTATTATTACCGATACATTAAAACAAAAATTACAATTACATCCATTGTAGTTTCCGATAAAATATAGAAAAACTGAGATTTTGGAGCAACTTTTGGGAGAACTTTCTATCGAGAAAATTTTATCCAATCGTGTTTCTGCTTCTTAGCGATTTTAGATTAAAGACCCAAAATACATGACATGTAAATTTGAAAGTAATTTTCCTTATAGTTTTTGCATAAAACTTCATTCAAAATCACCTAAATACGGCTTGTAGGCCGTTAAGTACTTTCAATTGGCCTGTTCTTTAGAGAACTATTTATTGAAGAATAGTTTCACACGATAAATTGTTTAACAACATTGTTGCGATGAATTACTTGTAGAGAACATGTGTTTAACTAGTTAATGTATGGCTCAATTACATTACAAATGCATCTATTATAACATCAAATTTGACGTAGGTAGGTATAGGAAGACAACAGACAAATTTTATTCGCACTATTTTAAATATTAAACAACTTTATTAGACCTCTTATAGAGGTGTTAAAGTAAAAGTATACCGCAGTTATTTTACGTATTATATATTATTTTGATACTAGGTTTCCCACGGTCTTTTCTCTCTGCTCCTTGCTAACCGACTTCAAAAAAAGGAGGTTTACAAATCGTCGGAATATTTTTTTACGTATATACTTCTTCACATGGTACAGACTACAGACAGCATAAAATAAATGCGTAGGTAAACATTTTCAGTTCGAAACGAACCTGATATAAATAAAAACAGCGATTTATAAATCTGTTTACGCGGAGCTGAAAGAAAAGCTAAATATATCTTTGGCAAGAACTAAATATAAACACTACTATAATGTAGCCGTTGGCAACTGCAATTTTCTGAAAACGCTGAAATCTATGTAAACTGTGGAGTTGCATTATCCTCACGAGATCTCTATACGATACGCTACCTACCTTTCCGGGAAATACGCCCGCGAAATTGCAGCCCACAGATAATAAACTACACTAATTACGTTACATACCTACCGACGTTTCATATAAATAGTGAATTCCTATATATTTTATCTTGCCTACTAGCAAACTGAAATCGCTTTTGAGCGATACAATATTGTTTAAATCTTGGCTCTATTGAATATTGAGTAAGTGGAATGAGCATGAATGTTCTCTAATGTTTGTCGAGTGTCTTACTATAATATGTATCTTACTAGCTGGCCTGGCAAACGTTGTTTTACCATTAGGGATATAAAAAAAAAATACCCAACGATCTACTCTCGAACCTACCGAATATGTACACAGAAAATTTCAATACAATCGGTCGAGCCGTTGCGGAGGAGTTTGGTAGCAAAAATTTGAACTAGAATTCTATATATTAGAAGATTTATGTAGTATATATATTAAATATTATGTGCATTCACCAGTTATCTAGTGCCCATAGTGTATCGCTTACCTTAGGGCTAGATTGCGATGTGTGAAATGTCCAATGTCTGATATATTTATGATTTATGTTATTAAAGAAAACCCCATTAGTAAATTTTCTTGTTGATCCTATAAGTCGAGTATAACATAGTAATCATACCATTCAGAGCAATTAGGGTTTTCCTAGAACACAGCTAGAAACAAGTCAGCCTCTAATCTGTGTCGATATACGACTAACACAATAATTCACAAGCCACAACGCCGTCACACGGAAATCGGAAGTTACTCCACATGTGTCGAGGGAATGGCGATTATTTATGACAAATGCTATATAACTTTTATTTCACTGCCATGATTGTATCGATCTGAGAATAGATTCAAGGTTTTTGTGGATATAGTTTATAGCTTTGTGTTCGCATGTATACGAAGCTACTTACACGTACCTTGTCAGTACAACTTCCAGAATATTTTCATTCAAATATTTGTTATCAACAATAAATAAAATTAACGGGTTATTTTAAAATATCTAACTACGATAAATAAATACTTTTTTGGGTTCTGTACCCAAAGGGTAAAAACGGGACTTAACTAACTAAGACTTCGCTGTCCGTCCCTCCGTCCGTCTGTCGGTCGCCAGGCTGTATCTCTTGAACCGTGATAGCTAGACTTGATATTTTTACAGAAGATGTATTTCTGTTGCCGCTATAACAACGAATACTAAAAAATATAATATACCCATACAAGCACCGTGATTTTTTGCTTGTTTTTGCTCGATAACGGCAACAGGTAGACGCTTAAAATATTCACAGAATATTTAGTGATATTCACTTTAAATATAAAAAATTGTCAAATTAAAACAAAAAAATATAAGGGGGGCATAAACAACAAGCGTGATTTTTTTTTTGCTCGTTTTGACTTTGGTAGGGTAGAAGTGTTTTGACTGGAATTGGTCTTGATAGGATGGAACCCTCAGTGCGCGAATCCGACTCGCACTTGACCAATTTTAATATATGTATATGAGCTTATAATAGCATTCTACATATAAGACAAACAAACAACACATGCATTGACTTACTATCTAAGGGCACCGGGTGTAATACAAAATTCACGAAAAAAAGTGTCCCGAGAAAACCTATATATAAACGAGGGTATGTGTATTTTTATGACCAAACCAAAACATTGTAATTTATATCTTAAACCATTATTATACAGCCTAATTTTACTTGCAACTAGCTATAGTGCGATTCTCTCCCTTTTCGTGTTTTATCTCTCTTTCGGTTCGGACACTTTTTAGCGCTGACCCGTCATCCTTATAGTATTACTAGCTGACCGTGCAAACTTCGTTTTGCCGTTAAGGGACATAAAATATAGATAGCAACCCGCTCCCGGACCCAGGGATCATACCCTGAAAGTTTCATAACGATCGGTCCAGCCGTTTCGGAGGAGTTTGGTTACAAAGCAAATCGAGATTATATATTAGATATAATATCTATGATCACATGGGATAAAACTGATCCGTACACACGGGTCCTCGATTACACGGGGTGTAATCACAACCGCCTTATGTATTCGTCACAATGATCGCCTCACGTCACGTTGACGGCTAGTGTTACAGACATCCTACAGGTATTGTTTACTAGATTATGTAATAACAAACAACGCATGCTTATTTATAAACATGCTTATTTTACGGCGTTAGATCTTTCCCACACGATTCAATACATTTACACACATAATATTGTGTCAAATGTCAAGCTGAGGAATAAAATCGAGTGTGACGAACGGACGGACGGAGAAAGTTTCACCTTATGGGATCCATTTTTACCATTTTGGTATAGAACTCGAAAAATTAATGATGAAGGAATGTAGGTCTTTTCTCGATTGTGACTACACTTACGGGTATAACGTAGTCAAAAAGAAGTATTCCCATTGTGGCGTAGGCTATTGTCGTAGCGGAGTGCTACGGCTACGTCCCGTAGCATGGTCCAGAGAGCAATATACTCGTAACATATTCAGTATTTACCTTTCTACCTTTCTGACTGCATCATCTATAATCTCTGTCTAATTCATTGCCTACATTGCCTAATTCATCGACTGATATAAATATTTCAATCCACGATGACGCGCCATACTCTGTCAAACTCCATGCGAATCGAATGAAACATAAGCGATTTTGACAAAGTGGGGCTGCCCTTACGCAGCTTAGAGCCTACACTAGGGCACAGAATGCCATAAAACCAGGCTATAGGGCTAGAAGATAAAGAAGAAACGATATGTACATGAATTTGCGGGCATCATCTTGTATTAAGGGGATTGATTGAATTTATTTTTGTCTTTCTCACTCTCACGGAGATTTGGTAGGTGCGACATGCAGCGTCGCGGAATAATTTAGCAGAAAAACGACGTTTTACCTAATTACTCAAAAACTAAGCTGGTTATCAAAAATCCGTTCTAAGCGTTTTAGGATATTATTATTACCGATACATTAAAACAAAAATTACAATTACATCCATTGTAGTTTCCGATAAAATATAGAAAAACTGAGATTTTGGAGCAACTTTTGGGAGAACTTTCTATCGAGAAAATTTTATCCAATCGTGTTTCTGCTTCTTAGCGATTTTAGATTAAAGACCCAAAATACATGACATGTAAATTTGAAAGTAATTTTCCTTATAGTTTTTGCATAAAACTTCATTCAAAATCACCTAAATACGGCTTGTAGGCCGTTAAGTACTTTCAATTGGCCTGTTCTTTAGAGAACTATTTATTGAAGAATAGTTTCACACGATAAATTGTTTAACAACATTGTTGCGATGAATTACTTGTAGAGAACATGTGTTTAACTAGTTAATGTATGGCTCAATTACATTACAAATGCATCTATTATAACATCAAATTTGACGTAGGTAGGTATAGGAAGACAACAGACAAATTTTATTCGCACTATTTTAAATATTAAACAACTTTATTAGACCTCTTATAGAGGTGTTAAAGTAAAAGTATACCGCAGTTATTTTACGTATTATATATTATTTTGATACTAGGTTTCCCACGGTCTTTTCTCTCTGCTCCTTGCTAACCGACTTCAAAAAAAGGAGGTTTACAAATCGTCGGAATATTTTTTTACGTATATACTTCTTCACATGGTACAGACTACAGACAGCATAAAATAAATGCGTAGGTAAACATTTTCAGTTCGAAACGAACCTGATATAAATAAAAACAGCGATTTATAAATCTGTTTACGCGGAGCTGAAAGAAAAGCTAAATATATCTTTGGCAAGAACTAAATATAAACAAGAATATAATGTTTATTCGTTCAGTCTGATCTTAATCCGGGAAAGCAAACGGTTTGAAAGAGCTTTGTTGAACAGGGCCTGAGGTTGATTTGACCGTCGAATCGTCGCTTGTGTTGTCACATGGCAAAGATTTTATGTTCTGTGGTGTGACGTCACTAGAGCAAACAATTTCCGTGCTGGGTGTGACTTGTGAAGCTGCCAGCTGCCAAACGCTATAGATTAGTCTCTTTGCGTGGGTATGTGAGTGAATGACTTTTAAACAGCGTTCTAACTTCTAGATATAATAATGGAGGATTCGGTGGACGCCGAATGGCGTAGAGGTAGCGATTCTTATGCCCTCTGCGCCAGAGGCCGTGGGTTCGATTCCTACAACTTTAAAATGTTCGTGTGATGAATGTTTTCAATGGTGTTTTTCAATATTGAATTTATAAAATATTGTATTTATTAATTATTATGTATATTTGTCAGTTATCTAGTCCCCTAGTACCCATAACACAAGCTATCGCTTGCTTGTGGGCTAGTTTGCTAAGTGTGTATATCATTTTGGTCAGTGGTACGTACATATTACTGGGTTCGAAAATTTCTGAGGTAGGTATGATATTCTCAGGTACAAATACATTTTCTATATCTATGTGATTTTCTAGAAAAACATCAAAAAGAGGTCACATCTACTAGCACGTAACCATTCGCTGATAGCCTAAATAGTTAAATTGCTCGTATCTAGCCGCTATCGAAAACTGTAAAGCCAATACAGCTTTGTTTAATATTCTCACTTTACTGTTTGCACTCCCCTGTTAGCATTGACAGCCTATTGGTTCAGAGCTCTGCCTCTGATCGGAAAATCGTAAGTTCGAATCCACGGGAATGTTTTCAAAGGTGTGTGAAGTCCGCCAACACCCACTTGGCCAGCGTGGTGGTCTATAACCAAACCCTTTTCATTCTAGGAGACCTCAGACCTGTGGCCAGCCGTGGGACATCAAGAAGGATTAAGACGTTAGGAATGTTTCCTCTATACTACACTACGCATTGAAGAATAATATTATACTTTCTTTGACACACGTTTCGTCTCGACACCGGGATATCCTCAGGAGATGTTGCCAAATCGTAGAGTCTGACTCTATATCTTACAGCAAAACAATTTAATCTGTCCAGCGATAGGCTTTGTTTGAAGGTATGAGTATACAGTTGAAGTTGATAATCGCCCAAAAAGGAGTATAAGCTATCGATTGCTATTGGTAGAGTATCGTACCGGAACGCTAAATTGCTCAGCGTTACGTCTGTGTTGGAAGGGTAACCAGGCACAGACTAAGTTTCCCTAGATCGAACCTGAGATATCTATTAAAAAACGCAACTTAGTTATACATTGGGAATCGTACCAGGAACCTCCGCAGCATACTTAATGCGTCAGAGGGGAGTTAAGAAAAAATGATCTAACAACCATTTTTATGAAAAAATCATCTAACTATAATTTGTATGACAATCATGTAGTGTGGCCAAAGTGTGGCTGATGTCGCCTTAATGCATCCGCCACAGTAGCTCGTTACAATCGCTGATAGTTCCTTTATTATCTATTTAAAGCAAATAATACTTATCTTTATGTCTTTTCTTTATTACTAGGTCTTAGTTAAAACAATATAGTTAGTTTTAAATAATTAGCACAGTCAATTAGTGTCCCAATTTGCGAAACCAATTGGGTATTTAGCTAATTTTTAAAATAATGTTCTGAAAGACACTCTTCTAATGTACCTAAATAAGTAAATGACACGATATATAGCATAGCAAATTCATAAACTTTTAGGTTCTGTCTTCCCCTACAAAATAATCTCAAGTTGAATTAATTAGAGCGATAAACAATCACGAATTAAGACTTAAATACTATCTAAATAAAAAATACATGCGTAGTACCTACACACGATGTGGCGAACCTGCTTTACCCGCGAATATACTCAATTTGATTAATTATATTGTGGCAAAAAAGAGTAAAAAAAAATGGAGGCACCATCGTCTGCATGCAGAGAGTCGCATGACATTCAAGTTATTATGAAAAGTGTAACTCCTATCAGAAAATAAAAAGTTATAGAACGTTGAACACTTTCAAATAATTTCTTAAAAAAAAAAAATTAGCACGCGCCCTCGCGGTCATAATCTTAATCCGCACAAAAAAAACGCCGATGGCTCCCAGTCATTATTTATCACAGTTCAGAAGCAGATGTTCCGTACCGCAAACAGACAACATTATCAGCCGGGTAAAAGTTACAACAATAATGCGTTATAAAACTAGTGGCGGCAACGAAAAGCAGCTTCAGTGCGACCGAGAGCTGCGCAAGGTCAAGAGCATACAACCTCTTTCGAAAACAGTCGATCGCCAGGCCTTTGCTGTGATGTGACTACCACAAATAATAAAAAAAAATAAACACGAAAAAAATAAACAAGAAAAAAAATAAACAGGAAAAAAAAATCCTAATAAAAAAATTGTGTGCACGTGCGTGTTCTATATTTAAAACGTCGCGCGCGCCGCGTAGAAATTCCCGCGCCACTGTGTTCGGAAAATCGGGAAATTGTTTGTGACTTTGATATTTTTTTTTATAGAGAAAGAGGGAGTTGGTGTTATTGACATTTAAGTTTACTAAAATATCAAATTGGGGCCCTCTACACATAGTTCAGAGTAAGTATTGTTATATGCACAATAAATGTTGATGTTGATTGGTTATAACTAATATTAATTATTTATTTTTTAACAAATGCCGGAATTCTAGTTACTTTAAGCGAATGGAAAGAAGCAGAGATATAAAGAAAAAGAGTCTCAAATACAATATTTTTAGTTCAAATGGATATTTTTCACACGTGTTTATTTAGAATACATATTGAATTCTTATCATACAAAAATAAACGTATATGACGCGAATGCATTAGAGTTAGCAACAATGGTACGTTACAAGTATCAATAAATAAAAAATATGCATTGCTCAGGAAATGCCAAATATTCCTTTTTCAACTAGATAGTTCGAAACAAAAAATAAATATTAAACATGCTCTTTGAAACGAAAAAAAAACTAAATAAAAGAAGGTTAATACGTTTTACTAACACCCTTTACCTTTGCTTCCGGTATTAAAAACAACAGCATAGACAAGAAAACTATTGTCAAACGAACAATAACAATACTCACGTACAAACACGAAAGAATGGTGATATGAAACCGCAATATCATAATATTATCGTCAATTACAAAGAAATTACGCGGCTTTAAATACCTCACAGAAAGAACTATTATAATACGCAAGTGGTCTGTAATCTGTATCCATGGATAAATAGATTTTCCAATATATCCATGATGTGCCTTTAGAGATGGATAAGCATAAGCTCCGTTAGTAGCTTACATTTTGTCCGCTTGCTTATCACCAGATGAACGTGTTTTTTAATCTCATTATTTTTTAGTACTAAAGACTAGAGAAAATCGTGGATAGACATAAGACAGATAGGAATTAAGAGGATTTATTGAATTTATTTTTGTCTTTCTCACTGTCACGGATACGTTGGTAGGTGCGACATGTAGCGTCGCGGAAGAATATAACAGAAAAACGACCTTTTACCTAATTAATCAGAAACTAAGGCAGTTATAAAAAATCTATTGCTAAGAGTTTTTGGATATTATTATTACCAACACATTAAAACAAAAATTACAATTACATCCATTGTAGTTTCCGATAAAAATTAGAAAAATTGAGATTTTGGAGCAAATTTTAGGAGAATTTTCTATCGAGAAAATTTTATCCAATCATGTTTCTGCTTCTAAGCGATTTTAGATTAAAGACCCAAAATACTTAAAAAGTAATTGTCTTTATAGTTTTTAAATAAAACTTCAAGGTATTAATACGGCTTCTATATGCCGTTAATTTCAAGCGTTAGCCGTGTACTAGACAGTTCGCACTGGTGTTGTTAAACCCTTTTAAAAGCTTATACTGTTTGGCACGCGTAGGAAACCTCAGACCACCTTGACCACAAGAAGGTATTACTAATTATTGGCGTTTTTCTTAAACATTAACATATTGAAAATTTTCGGGTATGAAACTTTACCGCAAAGCAATTAGTGTTATTAATTTTTAATTTTCACAATCGCACACATGCAGATCCTCTTTACGTCCGAACTACTGGGCCAATTCTTTGTAGGAGGAATTACCCAATTGTAAATTAATGAAGTGAATATGTATCTGACGAATCACGAATAAATCATCAATAGTACCTACTTGCAGATTATAACTTTAACAACATAACCCTACATCCCTTAATACTTTTACATACTTAGTGGGCGTGTCTTAATTAAGATTTATTTAGAGAGCATACAATCGCAACAGAAAATTATCATGGTCAGGGATGCTTGACCTCTGAGTGCGCAGATGATGTACCCAGTCGCTACGCATGATTTCGCCTTCTTCAAATGTATTCAGTTCAATATTAGATATTTCGGACGTCAATACTTGTTGATACATATGCTACTGTTTTTACGCAATTACAAATCCCTTTGAGATCGTCTGCAAGGTTTTTATGATGTATCTTGTGTCGATTATTCAGGGTATTATTTATTTTCATTCCTAATTTCAGCCAAATCGGTTCAGTAATTATTTTGTATTTGTTGTAAAAGAGCAAACAATCAACAAATAATCTTTCGGATTGTCAAAAATTTAGAAGAAAACTCCTACAGGATTAAAATCTACGCGTCGAGTAAACGTTTGTCTATGGTTTTCTCTTGCTAATTCTACCATATCTATAGAAGCTAAAATGGTCATTGGAATAGTTTTTCATACAGAAATACGTAGTTTTCATATCTATAGACGCTAAAAATATTCACGGAATATTTATTTTTATATTCACTTTAAAAACAAATATTTAAGGGGGTCTCCCTTGCAACAAACGTACTTATTTGCTCGTTTTTGAATTTGTTGGGCAGGGGTGTTTAGTTTACGTTAATGCTATTTCAGAATGGGTGATGGGTCTTGATAGTACGGAACCCTCAGTGCACGAGCCCGACTCGCACTTGACCAATTATTTTTAAATCGTCATATTCTTACTATTCCTTACTCTAAAAATCAGCGTTAAGTTATTGCTGGTAGCTACGACAATACTACAACGGTTGGGATAGAACCTGCGACCTCTCGCTTTCAGTCCGTTGAGTTATGTAGGCTTCACCAGAAGGAAGCTATACGAGCCCTAACAATGAAATAAAATAATGCACTAGAAATACGCACGTTTGTACACGTACATTATGTATAATGTATGTTGTATATCAATCAGTGACGTTCGCATTAATCACGGATGGTTCACGGTTATGATTAATAGAATATTCGTGTACTGGAGGTTACGATAAAACAATACAATAATGTAACATAATATGCGGAGTACTGATTGGTCAGCACTCAGCATATAATATTGAAATACTACGTCGGGTAGATCTACCTGTCTTGCAACATGGTTATAGTACCAAAGAGCGTTGAAAATTTGGATCACTTTGGACGTAAGTTAGACTTTCATACACAAAACAAGCATTTTTTATTTATTGTATTTTATGTAACCGTACAAGTATATTATTAACTAATTAATACTTTTGAGTTACTAAGTTCTTGCAATTGAATTTGATCATTCGCTATAAAGTATACCCACTGTGATACAGTAGGTACCTACTACCTATACATTTCTCGTTTGTTTTTTTTTATAGACAAATTGGCACAAAAACTTTATGTTCATAATCTTGGAAAATTATGCACACTTAGTACGTAATAATACCAAAAATATAACTAAACACTCTAGAGTCGAAGCTGAATCACGAGAGTAATAATTATACCCATTTTTAGAGTTTTATTATGTCTATCCAGAGATAAAATCAACTAAGAGCATGTCAGGCTTTTTTATTAAGGAGCACACACGTGGGTCGTAGCTACAGGTACCACCTATTTTGGCACAAAAAGTGTTACCTATTATTTCGTAATATTATTTTTCCATGTGCGTTTAGTTATTTTATTTTATACCCAGTACTGACACAACAAACAAAACAGATACAATTAGATCTCATTTTCTCGTATAAATTTATTTCGCGAATCTCGAAAACGGCTCTAACTATTTTGATGAAATTTTCCATTTCCATCCAAATCTCAATTTTTTAAAGAAAAATTGAGATTTTATTCATTTGAGTTTGTGACTTTGTCATCTGTTGTATGTTACGGTATGAATCCAAAGTAAATCCAAACCTCGGTCACCCTGGTCCCAAGTATAATATGAACCGACAAACATATTGCTGCTCGCGAAAACACACACAATATTTTAGGCAGACCTAGTTTGTTAGGAGGCAAAAGTCTGAAACGCTGAACTATCACTTCTTCAACACGGAACATATTGTGCTTCTAAATTCAAACCAGAAGATTTAAATCTTTATCTGATCTTGTGCACAATTAATAACTCCCGTGTGGATAACATAATCTGTAGACATTGGTCGCAACTGTCGAAAGACGAAAGTCGATTGAACATTACTAATGTTTTAATTTTCCAACGAAGCAATTTATCATTTGACAGTCTTCTAGATGCTTCCAACTTCAAATGACATCTGAAACGAAGACTTGGCTGAGGTGTCATTGAACTGACATTGAAAAGACTAAGTGTATTGAGTTCGCACTACCAAACGTAAAAAACGTAGCTACCAACAAAAAGGTGATTGTGAATGGTGAAACACTGGAAATGGAAAACTCTACAGTATTTCTGGGGGTAACCTTAGACGATAAACTACAATGGGGCGCTCATATTGAGACTCTGGCAGGTAAACTTAGTTCAGCTGCCTATGCTGTGAGAAAAATTAGGCAGTTAACAGACATTGATACAGCCAGGCTTGTCTATTATGCCTATTTCCACAGTGTTATGTCCTATGGTATTCTATTATGGGGCAAAGCTGCTGAGATTCAAACTATATTTGTATTGCAAAAGAGAGCAATTAGATCTATATACAAAATGAAGCCACGCGAATCTCTTCGCCAAAAATTTAAAGAAATAGGTGTTCTTACAGTGGCATCTCAATATATTTATAATTGCTTACTCTTTGTACGTCAAAACATTAATAATTATAAGCAACGTATAGATGTAAGTAACCGTCCAATTAGAAATGGCGGACACAAGTTAGTTGTAGTACCACACCGTTTACGTAAAGTACAGAAGTCCTTTGTGGGGTTGAGTGTACGCTTCTACAATATGATCCCGAAGTCTGTTTTGGACTTACCTTTACACAGGTTTAAAGTCACTGTCAAAAAACATCTAATAAGTCGGGGTTACTATACTATTGAAGAATTCTTTAATGACAAGAATTGTTGGAATGATAGGGATATATTTCCATCTCTTCACGAGATATCTTAAAAATTATGTATTAATTATTGATATTATTTAAGAAATTGTATATAATGACATTTTTTTTTGAAAAGAGCAAGTGCCGAGTTTCTTGCCAGTTCTTCTCGGTGCAAACCTGCTTTCCGAACCTGGCGGTAGAGTTTTGACTTTTCATAAGAGCTTATTAATTGGGCCTATGTGAAAATAAAGATTTTTCATTTTTTTTTTTTTCATTGACAGCATGAATAAATTCGATAAAATTTGGTAGGTACTTGTTTTTTCTACCGATTTCGATCTGATTTTGGGTAGCATTGACGTAGATACAGACGGACATTATATCTAAGTTTTTTCAAATTACTAAAGGATAAAAATGTAAAGAAACCGTACACCCTACCGTACCGTAAACCGTAAATCTATATTACCTACATCAAATCAATATGCTGTGATAAAAAATCATTTTCATCTATCATTAATTAATTATCATTACATCAGTGAAGATAATGAACATTTATTTTACTTACTACATATTCTACGTAGGTAAGTAGGTGTATGATTAAAAGATGCTACAGTTAAATTAATACCTCAATGTAACATAATCTAACGGTCACCTAATCGATTTGATGGCTTTTCTTGAATGGTGGAATATGGTTTAGTTTTTCTATCAGTACAATATGGAAATCGAAGAGCTTGATTTGCTGTAACAATGTGGTCGATTCTGTTGTGCAAAATCTCTAAACTTAACTAATTTGAAGTAGTGCTATCCTTTTCAAACTACTCCCTCTGGAAAAGGATAGCACTATTTTAAATTAGTTTAATTTAGAGATTTTGCACAACAGAATCGACCACAGTATTCGATCAACTAAATGCTCGAAATAGATAGTAGCATTATTTATCAACTGAAGGCAACAACAGTAAATTATTTTTTTATATCATTATTATCTTAGCTTTATTTACTTTAGGTGGAGCTTTCACCTTTGAAGTCTTAAAAGCAGTATAAGATAGAGTTTTGAGTTAAATATTCAAAACTTAGCACATTAAAACATATTTACTCCTACGTTGCCAGTATAAGGAATATAAAAACACGTACCACTTTAAATATATTAAACAATTATAAAAAACGCATCAACATTCTTATGATATAGCGGTCCAACAAAAATATGTGACATGACATGTCGAACACCGATAAATAATGAAGAGCTTATGTCAATTAACATATTGATTCATCTATGTAGAGTACATGTGCATATGTAAATACGAGTAAGCGATATATAATATGTATTTCGTAGAGTGTTTTAAGTGATTCATAAGTAGATAAATAAAACGGTGCCGTGATAGTTTTTTCTTTCCATTCAGTTTCACAAAAAACGTTTGAAGAACTGAGGACAATATTTTAAGCTTGTTCAAAAAAACTTTCTTTATTAATTTATTTGTGGATTATTATTTTCATATAGGGTCGGTTAATTTTGTTTTACTCGTAGGGACAAGATTTTTGGAACGAAGTTCCTTATCGCGCGTTGTGAAAGGGGGCTAGACGGAAAAAAATCATGCGAAAAGTTGTAACGACACTTTTTGCTATAGTAATAATGCTCTGATAGAAAGTAAGCCAGATATACTTTGTTCCATCCCGGTGTCCCTTGACACCTCTCAAGTTTTTTATGAGTTTGCTTTTGAATCCAAAAATATCTTTATGAAATATTTATGCAAAATTTTCTTAGATACAGCTTAGAACTTTGTGTGTTTGTTTTAAAAACAAATGTTTTAAAAACAGAAAATCTTATGTCATAAGTTTTAACACTGATTAAAGTTCATTGACCTTCCACTAAAATAAAAATAGCAGGACAGATTAATTTGTTTTGCTGTAATCCGCTACTTGAAAAGATTCTGTATGGTACAATATGCAGGAACACTGCCCACATGAAACACCACACACAATTTTCCAACACTTTCTTCGACGCACGTTTCGTCCCGAACCGGGACATCCTCAGGAGATGTTGACTTCACAATGCGAAATTGTAGAGATCTCTACGATTCTGAAACGATGAGGAATCTGTCCTGCTAATTATGGATTTCCGCAAAATAACGCCTGCTTCCATTCAAAATAAAAATAATCTTGTGTCATAAGTTTTATAACTTTGGCTAGAATCAATACTCAATTTTTTCAGTACAATGTTTTTTTGTAAATTAAAAAACAATTTAAAGAAGTTAGCATAAAGTGAGTGAATAAATAAACAAAAGCTTGCGATAGACGCGAGCAATTATTATATCACATCGAAGGTCTGTGAGAACATGTGAAGGGCACAGTTGATGTCGCAGCAATGATGATAGAAATGTTAGCCACATTTCAATCATCATTGCTACGACCTCAACTGATAACAACGCAGCGCATAGATCAATCGTTAATCGATAACATCTTTACATTCATAAACGAGCAAATCTTGCATAAATGTAAATATGTTTCGCGAATCTAAGAAACTTTACGATTTCAATGATTTTTTTCATTGCTATTATGTAAGGTTATGGGTTAATAGTTTATTGCATTTCTTGTATAAACGCGATTTTACAAAAAAAACTACTCGATTGCTCGCGTATTCTTATTTACACAAGCTCTAGCTCGCAGCTTTATTTACTTCAATTTTCGATCAAACTAAAAGCATTCTTTTCAAATTATTTTTCAATTGTACCTTAGGGTACCATGTGATTTTAGATAACGATTTAAGTATGTATATATTTAAGTAGGTACCTATATACATAAAAAAACGTATTAAGTGATAGTTAAGTTATATATTATGTTAAAAAAGTGACATTGACATTTAATCCAAAGAATTTACGAATTTTATTTAGTTATTCAGAGATTTGAGTCTATGAGAATATAGTTTACATAGATTAAACTAAATAGGAGTAGGTACAGGCCTGCAATTTGCCGTAAAATGTCGTATGCATGAAATATTCATGTATAGGTACAAGAATTAAACTAGTAAAGTTAAACTTACGCCGATAGGAAGTACAGTTAAATCTATTTTATTTGAACCATACGCGCAATTACTGGATCGTTAATAAATGTAACTTCCCTTCTGTATCTAGGTGTTTAGTGCTTACCTATAAGTACTAGGAAACTAGTAATAATCTATGTCCAGGAAGTGATTGTGAACACATTATAAAAACCTACTGCAAGCAATATGTAAAACAGTTCTATTCCTAAATATACAAAAATAAATGTATTGTTTTATCTACATACCACTATGAAATCGCAGATAAATTTTCATCATCCTAAGAACTGATGTCTCAGGGCGATGAGCGCAGGACAGTGCGTCGTATAATATTGGGAAAGGGCAAAGTCGTGGGACGCACTGCATCTGTCATGGACAGGCGTAACACTTAACATCAGTTGAACTTCTGCAGCATCTCCTGCGCTCACCAGTCAAAAATATAACCAGAAACAAGGAAATCTAGAATTGTTATTCTAAGTATGTAGTACTTGTACCTATTTATCTAGATTTCACGTTAATGTCATATCAGACTTGAGGTAAAGAGTTGAAGACATGAAAAGGTACCGCTAATCTGATCTGAATTTTTTGACGCGATTTAAAGTCATTGATGTGATTTGACAACCGAATAGCGCTGCAGCGGTAGCGAACCTGCCGTCTACGTAGGAGGTCGTCGGTTCGATTCCCACTACTGGTAAATGTTTCTGTGATGAGCATAAATGTTTTCTAGTGTCTGGGTGGTTTTCAATTTATTATATTTATGTATATTAATATGTATGTACATATTTACCAGTTATCTAGTACACTTAACACAAGTTAACGCTTAATTTGGGGCTAGATTGGGGAAAAAAAAAGAATAAAAAATAAGTGTGCGATAAATGTACCTATCGACCAAAATATGATGTGCAGACAAAAACTTACGTTTAGTAATCGGAACTCGGAACTTTCGTTGCACAAGATGCAATGAAATGAGGAAAGATTACGCTCTTTGACGCACTTTATATAGGTACGGCAGGTCTGCCGGGCAAAAGCGCAGTCTTGTTCTCCGTTCATTGCACCGCGGGCAGCGAGATATATTAACGGTGTAGAAGCCGTGTTTAAGCGATTTTGAATGAAGTTTTATGCAAATACTATAAAGACAATTACTTTCAAAGGACAATGCCTTTTCTTGTATGAAAAATGGGCTATACTTGCGCCTTAATGAAATCATCGGTAAAACATTAGAAATATTCCCAATAATATGTAAAAAAAAAATCAGTGAGATATAAACCGGGAATTCGTAGTAATCTAATTTTCTTTTTTTTAGGTATTTTGAGGTTAGGTTAGTAGTTCTCGCGCACTATAAGTTGCTCATAGTGATTATTTTATTTAAAGCGACCTCGTTATTACCGTGGAACCCTGGATGATGCATATAGATATACTTAATTATTCCTAGGGCCTACCTACACATATATTACGTTAGTACTATAAAACAAGATAGGTTCCTACCTCAGTAGTATCGAGGTACTTGATAAAAATACGGTTTACCTATTTATTTTTAAACAGTAGGTAGTTTTAAAATATAGGTATAAACCTGTGGCCTGCTAATATCAAAAAGAGGTTCCCAGGCTCCAAGCTAACGTTGGCAGAACCTTAAGAGAGAAAATAGTTAATATTCCAACTCCTTGCTTAGCTACTTATTTAGGTACTTAACTGCTTGATAAACAAACAAATATAGTTTGAGATACAATTTATATAAAGAAAAATATAATTGTGTTCTGCAATATACTATGGTTATAGGGAGGTAGACAGGTAGGTACCTACCTAAATAAATGGCTTATCTGCTGGCAGCATCAAGAACAGATTCCAAGGTCCAAGCTATCATTGGCTAAGTCTCGAGAAGGAGGAATTTTCTGTTATAAAGGAATACTTAGGTAGGTACGTACTTGATAAAAAAAGCGGTTAGGTGATTTAAATTGTTTATTATATGGGTATGTACATAATTGTCTATCAACCAAAGCAAACTTGTGATGTCCAAAGTCTGGTATAGGTGTGGTCTGGTCTTCAGAAGTTGTACGAGGAATCAATGTAAAGCATGCATCACATAAGATGCCTCCATCTGTTATCTGCAACAAAATGTTTGAATTTAAATAAGCATCCAGTTGGAATACACTTCCTAGAAGACCTTATGCAATTCTAAATTAAAGCTCGAGCTGAGATGTAGTCTCATGAAATGTTACATCTGGTCCACCTTCTTCTATGGCTGCAAAACATGAGTTCTCATAAACCATTGTGTATATATAATACACAATGATTTTTTGTTATGTGAGAAACGGCCCGTTCACCAAGAGCATAAAAGCTTAATGTATCAAAATGTAATGTTTTATTATATTTTGTCCATTTAGCAGCCATAACTTAACTACCAATTATTCTTGTTAGTTTAAATGAAATGTTTTACAGCAGGCTGCCAGTTTTAACCAAGGCATCGTGCATCAGTCGCATTGTCACATACAGGTCGAGTTTTGTCAGCCCTACGGGATACAATGGCATTACTCACACATAGAAATGGAAAGCGTATGCGAGTAGGGCCAGCGTTCTAGTAGTAGTGTAGGTGTTTAGGCCTGTTGTACTGAGTGTCAGGGGCCTGACACTACAATGAGTTAAGTTAGCAGAAGGAATTAAATATGCCTGTGTTAGGTATATAATAGTACACAATACTTACTGAACGCGGTGCGATCCAGGAGTTCAATACATTAAGTGCTGAATGTGATAATTCATCCAGAGAATGTACTAGCTGGTTCAGTTAATGCACCGGCGTGATACACTGCCAGGCCTAACTCCTCGAGACGACGCTGACGACATTGTTATTGCGTATTAGAGTCTATATCTCATTTAGATTATTGCGTAGAATAGGAGTCCATTTCTCAACAGTCAACACGCACAAACACTTGTTAGTTTTCACAGAGGATCGCTTTAGTCGGAGTGAAACTAAGCAAGCGACAACACTGATCACATTAATCACCGTCCAGAAAATAAGTTAATAAAACACTGGGTTTTCCAAGTTTTCCATGTAAATTAGGTACTTTTCCAATGGTTTTGCGATTAGATACGAAGTGACGATTACCGACATAGACAGTTCTGTTCTGTTAATCCATTCGTCCCTTTCGGGACAGGCAAAGGTCGGAGACCATACAGCCTATTCATTCGTGAGTATTTTCTGTGTTATGTATTATATAGGCATAGCCTGTTCAATCGTTTAAAACAATAATAATTAATCATAAATATGTATGATTCATCTGAATGATTTTTTTAATCTTGTAGTTTCTTTGGCGACATAGACAATCGAGACACGAGTTGATGTCTTGATGACATTTAAACCAGTGTTTCTACTTACGAGTTTGGTTTTACCCTAGTTTCGACGGTGGCGCCGCCGTGGCAGATAACATTAGAATCGTTTCAATAATTACGAGTCAAAGGTGTAATGGAAATAGGTTACAGTATTAAAGTAAAAGTAAAATATGCTTTATTGTACACTAAAACAGTATTATAATTAATAATTTTAAATAAACTAATGAATAGGGTTTAAGCCATGTAGGATTGTGTCACGATTAGCTGCACATGAAAATATCAAACAACACAATAAATGTGATGTACTCTGTGGTGTTGCAAGTGCTATTGTTTGTCGCAATTAAAATGTTTGGTGAAGCATTCCTTACTTTTCAATATACAGCTATGAAAAAAATTATTTGAACAGGTGGTGCAGTTCTAATCTGTATAGATCACTGATCTGATCTCTATTCTAATGATTAATCATTCTATACAGTTCTATTTATCTGACAGTTCCTATTTGTACCGATTTGAAGCGCCACCCTCGAACGTCCGTGGTACTAAATTGACATTTGTCATTTTATTTTAGTTCCATGGACGGTCGCGCCAGGTTAGGTACGTAACCATCAGCGCCAGAATGGCAAAAACCATTTTTACTTTGACAATCATCGATCCATGGAATAGAGATCAGTCACTGAGCTCTATCTCTGGATTAATTATTCTATACATCTGACAGTTCCTTTTTTGTACCGATTTGAAGCGCCACCCCCGAACGTGTACGGTACTAAATTGATATTTGTGTGCAAAAAGCTTGCCTTGTTTCGGTTTTTATTATTCGATCTATTTCCTGTATTATTGTATCCTAGTTTTCCCTTAAAAAGTGGGTTTATAAAAAACTGGTATCATTCGCCGAGTGGCAGTGGCTGTGACGTTTCCAGACTCTATTATGGCGGTTCCGCTTGTGTCGAAACGTTTAATTACTTTTATTTTTATAATACTTTTAAACCCCGGTTCGCACATCATTAAAAAAAAATACATGTAATATTATAATTTGAAAGAAGATTTTTCATGCATACGTGCTTCAGACGCAGAGTGACGCAATATAGCCCATTTTCGGTCAATCTCCTTTACACGTCATGTATTTTGGGAAGCAGAAACACGATTGGATAAAACTTTCTCGATAAAACTTTCTCCCAAAAGTAGCTCCAAAATCTCAGTTTTTCTAGTTTTTATCGGACACGACATTGGATGTAATTGTAATTTTTGTTTTAAAGTGTCGGTAATAATAATATCCGAAAACGCTAAGAAACAGATTTTTGATAACCAGCTTAGTTTTTCAGTAATTAGGTAAAAGGTCGTTTTTCTGTTATATTCTTTCGCGACGCTGCATGTCGCACCTACCAAATCCCCGTGTGAGTGAGAAAGACAAAAATAAATTCATTAATCCCCTTAAATTTCGCTCCTACAGATGGCGTGATTGGAGAAATTATGTTGTTTCAGAAGGGTAGCGGCGGCGCGGCTCAGCGAGCGGCGAGCGCGCACCATGCTCGCGAGCATCAAGGGCTTCTGGAAGGAGTGCCGATATGGAGATCTCTACATGGTAATTACCTCCTCCACCACCCGACTATAGTGGTCTCTGACCGTGGCTATAACGTAGGGGACAACCCTCCACCAGGCACCACCCATGGCCCGATCAACCTCGCGGTTATGGGGGCCGAAACGCGGGAGGGCGCCCGTTCGGTACTTGCTCATGGCGTGTTCCCGGGGCTCCTTCTTGACTCCCTACAAGTTGTTTCCTCTCGCTCCTTGTCCCTATGAACTCACTCTCCCCATTTTGGGGCAGGACGAGGCTATAACGTAGGGCCGACGACGCTGACTGGAGACCTTTCCAAAATGTTGCGAGTGAAATGGGTTATGGCAGGGGTGTCAAACTGGATTTCCTAAAGGGCCATCTTTAACATTAAGTGCGTGTTAGCGGGCCAGAGTAAAATTTAAAAACTAAATTTAGAGGCTCACTTCATTATCTTCCTGTATTTGAAGACAATGAAGAGAGCCTCGCAAATTGCGATCTGTTGTGAGGGTGTGTAAAAATTCTCACTGGTTAGATTCTGATGGCGTGGGCGGGCGGTCCGTATTCAAATGGCCTAAGGGCCGGAAACGGCCCGCGGGCCGTATCTTCGACATGCCTGGGTTATTGGGTTATGCCAGTACTAATTACAACGGCTGGTTAGTACAGGACGTTTCAGGACACGAAAACATCCTTATTGATAGCTACAGTAGACGAGTTGGAAGTAAGTCTACGTAGAAGTAGTAGAAAACTAGTAGGTATCCCTTTCGCAACGGCCTGTACCTTTGGAAATCCGTACCTTTTTACTCTACCTGTACTTTTGGAAATTGATAGAAGATAGGTAATAAGGTATATTTGGATGCGCTAAATTAAGAAAATAGCTACTAAAATGGAAAATAATAAAACTCGTTTTATTGTGGACGAAATACTCGTATAGGCGTAATTTTATAGTTTTTTAATATATTTACTTGTATTTTACTACTTTATGCAGATTAATATAGATACTGTAGCCCGCACATTATATAATCGATCCCACAACAATTGCAAAACTCTATGAAAATTAAGTCTATCTTGAAAACAATGAGTTACTTAGATACACACATGCCTATACAATTAGTGTAAGTACCTATGTACTAAAAACGAAACAAGATTAAGGTAATTGTAAAAACCATAATCACATTGTCAGAAAAAAAACAAACTACTTCAATGTTTTAAACATGAAATTACTAATTAAATTACAGTTTAATAAACACTGATTGTATATAGCCTACCTACCTATAGCTCATTTAGTTCTTTTATCATTCTACAAGATCTCGATCCGCTGTGAGATAAATTTTAACGTATAACTAACGAAACGTAACAAAGTATGGTTCATTACGTATTGATGAAGTAATGCGTTGTAAGATATAATAAATCTTAATTTTTTTTACTATACCACTATTCCGCCATAACAGCCTTTTGCCTTCGTATGTTTCACCCTAACACTGGAACATAATCGAGAAATTCGATGAAGTGAATACAATAGTCATAAGATATATGGGTACTAAAAAACAGTGAAATTGAAAACTTATTCTGATTTCAAATCTGATTAATACTTGCCGTACTTTCAGTTGAGTTTTGTACTTTAAGTCCCCTTTAATTTCCCCTAGCAATTATTAACCATAGTTTAATTAGAGGTACTTTATGGAAAACACTGCTGGCTCGCTTTGGAGGACGGTGGCAATGGACGGAAGACATTGGAAGGAGATAGAGGAGACCTTTGCTGAAAGGCACTTAGTGCTCATAGACTTTATATAATAAAGTAATTGTAATAGTAGCACTAAATAAAGACTATTTTTATTTTATTTTTATTACTTTATGGAAAAAGCTTAATATGTTATGTGCCAAAAAGGAATACTATCTCAAATGCTTGGTGAAGTAAAGGGCTAAATTGAACTCCATTTTTTTGCAAGTTTTTAAAATAACAAAAAATATGATAACGCTTGTTAATTTTCCGTTCGAGAAATATCCGAAATAATAAAAACACTACATCAGATTAGCCTACTACTTGAGAGTTATGTTAATAAACAAGCACGTAGGTAACTTTAATTTCTGTGATTTGTGTAATAACTAGCAAATTATTATGTACCTAGTGGTAACGTATTCGTAGATAGACGTAGCTAGAATTATTTCAACTGTTTATCAACTGATTAGGACGATTTATATGTATAAAAAAACGTAAATTAACATTTCTTTAATATAGAGTTTAACTCATTAGTTCCATGTTACACTGATGAAAAACTATTGAGAGGAATGGAAAAACTTGTTCGAAAATCTCTAGGTACGTATTAAAAGCTTTTCATTTAAAAAATTCAATTTTATAATAAGTATCTATATTATCGGCAACTTATTAACAAAATCAGTTAACATAAATTAACAAAATCAGTTAACAGTCAGTAATTAACTGACTGACATAGGTACAAGATGATCTATTTAATATGAAGAGATCAATTTTTTATCTAACAAAAAACTTTGACTGAATCATATAACTACCTTTCTTAGATAGAGATTGTTTTTTATTAGTATGTGTAGAGGTATAAATAATTCTTTAAATACTTATAGGAGATCTTGTTGTAAAATTCAAAACTTTGTAACAGATCAATTACATTAAGTACAATTATTCGATATTTATTGTATTTAATAAACATTAGGATCATGTCCATTATGACGTGCTGTCACATGTGATCATTAAAATGATGCAATAGATCAACAATGGCACGTAATATCTAAGCCTGTGTCTAAAAGCTCAGCTTCTAACCAGATTTTGCTAGGTATGTAAAGTTTTTTAAGGTTGTGTTGTACGGGACGTAACTGAGCCTAATTAAACCAAAGTGGATCTTTCTATCTGTGTTTCTTTGGTGCAAACATTTTTTTTTTCTTTAACAGTGAATACAGGAAACAAAGTTACAATATCCCGTATCCATCTGTCAATTACATAATCATAAACATAGTATTAATACCATTTTGCTCTGATTTGGTCAGCATTTTTAGTTCCTGAGTTATATTATCTATATTTTTAAAATTGGACATAAAACCGTAGCTAAAAACACACGTGATTTGCTCTATTCGTATTCCAGAAATCAAATAGATAAAACAAAAATAAACACTTACTGTAAATTTCGAGAAAATACTATGTATATGAAATTATCGTAACTTCCGGTGTTAATAACACGCGAACAAGAACATAACCGTATGCCACAAAAAATATTGTAAGCCTTGAACAAATGTAAACGTGTAAACACATTCACTGGAATAAACCGCGCGGTTTTTAAGCTATTGCATAGAAGTTATGCATAATGCATATCGCGGGCTTTGAGCGTGAAGGCCGAATCCAGAAATTCCGTAACGAAAATAACCTAACACTTTTTAGTTTTGCCATCTATCGATGAATAGCAGAATTTTTTATTACCTTTTTGAAATATCACGCTTGTCTCTTTAGTTCAGCAACTCGTCTCTAGGTGGCATTGGTTGTGTAATTATAATTGCATAAGTTGATAAAAACAGCTATGCAATAGCTTTACCGCGCCAGTCTCCGAGTGCCACACGTCTTTTTTGCTGTTAAAACTTTTGATTTAGTTTGAGTTATCATCATCACTATCAATGCTTTTTTATATCCATATTCTACAGTCGGATACAGGACTTTTCTCTCAAAAATTAAACGGATATTAAAACTTCACTTATTTTTCTATCCTCATAGCGTGTAATATGAATAACTCCCTAAAAATATTATTTATCTTAGAATTTCCTTTGTTCACAAAGAATTCAAAGATGCCAGTGGTAATTTTTACACAACAGGAAACTTGCCTAAAGAAATATTACTTTACTGTATGTCGGATGAAAATAAAGATTCCTAGTACGACTTTCGAATCTTTTCGTCTGAAAACGTATCAAGATTATCAAGGGTCGGTAATGGGTGTAAGGAGGAAAACTTTTTAAAGTTTGACCCAAGCATTGCTTGATGGCTATTTATGAGTATCGCGGAGTGATGAATCGCAGCGGTTTTTCTTGGTACGTCTGAAGAGGCCCTCACCGTGGTCATGAGCGGCGAGAACGGTTCGTACTTGAACTTGAACTGCCTCCGTGAGACTGACCATTCACAATATCCCGTCATTACAGTACATTATATTTTATCAGACGCGAATGACCGTACGATACTGCGGTAATTTATTGATGAAAAGGAGTTTTTACACTAGTTTGAGTCAACATCTCGTGATGATGCTACAGTGTCATACCGAAAACTTTTTCACGAAATGTACTTTGTTTATTTAAAAGTTTTTATAAGAATTACATGGTAAAGGTAACATAACTCAAAGCTGAAGAGACAGACATTAACATTTTGTTAAGATTAGTCTTTTCCGGATCTAATCCAATTCAGAAACTCGTCTGTGGCGATTATTGAAACCGCGACGTCCTATTCATATCAAAAGCTCGCCATCTGCATTAATCCGTGTTCAAACTGCAGTCTGTAAGACTGTTATGTGTATATGACACGAAATGACACTATTAACAATTAATACTACACAAAGAAGTCATTATAGGACTAAAAACTGTAGTCTAAATTATAAAGAAGTCAATAGAAACAAAACGGTGTAGGTAATATCTGGTTCTAATCGCCAATTATGATGAAACCCAAACTCCTAGGTAATAGGTATATCTGAATTTCCTACTTCATACTATGGAATCAAAGACATCATTTTTTTTCAAGTATTATTATATTATTTGATTCTTTAAACAGCACTAGCGTTCTCGAACTTGAACTCGACGCAGCCGACGATGACAACTGTCAATGTCATGTCATTAACGCATTATGTGGAGCTGCCGAGCGGAAAACTGTATGTATACGCCTCGCGATCGTGACTTTCATGTGCATTGTGCGAATTACGAGCAGGTTTTCGCTTATTTTGCCCCTTTGGTACAGTGGTTACAAGTCTACAAGTCCCACTTTCGATCATATGATGATGAGCTTAAGAAACTATCCAGCATCAATGTGAATAAAGATTATGAGGATTCTCTCTGCAACGACTGCAGCCCTGTCCATACAAAAGATGATACTTCATCGGTGGATTTTCGCAACATAAAGAAAGACATAGCCACAATTAAAAAAGAGCTGAGAACACGGAGGCCTCCAGCGCATTCTGAAAATCAACAACAATCCAGACAGGGTCCGCAGGAAATCTTCAATCCACCAACACGTAAAACATACGCAGAGGCTTTGGGAGCTTTTAGTAATATTCCCTATATGGGCACGATACGTTTTAGCGTGATTTTTGAATTCGTGTTTCGACACCATGATAATATGCCAAAATGAAAATTCAACAGCCAAATTTGCCAAATTAGTAGGAATCTTCCACAAACGTTCACCTAGAATGGTGTTTAATGGACGGGGGAAACGTGCAGAAAATGTATCACTGCACGAGAGGTTTCCTTTAAGAATTTAAAACCATTGCCATATGCTGCTCTGTATCAATGCTATTATTTCCGTATATAGGAATGGAAAACTTTCAGGGCAACTACAGGTTTGGCTTGCGACGTATTCCAGTATGACGTTTTTATAATGAGATATTTAGAATTAGAAACCCCTAATATGGGATGAATGTAAGTTACATAATAAGTAAACAACTGAAGTTAACGGTCGACAAAAAATAAAATATTATGCAACATCCATAACCTACAGACAAATAAGTAATTAAGAACGTCTAATAATAGGTTTAATGGTATTCAATTAACATATTGTTATGTATCTTTAAAGCTATTAAAAGTTATTGAAATTATGCAGAATCATCGTCAGCCTAATATCCGATATTTGCAAAACTGCGCAATTTGTCCGCACAGTAGATTTTTCAGGATTAAAATTTTAAAAATCTCCGTGCCGCTGGCGCATCTTACATAACTATGTACCCATTTTAAACATTATCCCCCTTATTAATAAACGTGGAATAAAGATGAATTAGTTAAACTCTGTTTTGTCTTTTTTCCTCAAATGTCAACTTCCACGTGACAGATAAAGACAGTAAAACAGAGTTTAACTATTCCATCTTTATTCCACGTTTATTAATAAGTGGGAAGAAGTAGAGAGTAGATGTAGAAGATGAGAGCTTATAGTAGAGGAAGTTTATCAGAAAGCTATAATCTTTATTGCAATGAGGCGGGAAGAACGTACTAAATTCTTACCCCCTGTTGTTTGAACTAAAAAAGGTTTAAGTATCACTTATATTTTTGAATTTATTTCGAACAGCTATTTTTTTAATTATCCCCTTAAAATAGGAATAGAGATTGGAATAAGCTATACTCTGTTTTATTTTGTTTATTTAAAAATTGCGCTCGAGCTATCGTTTCGGAGGCTTACAAGAGTACGTACTATGCAAAAGAAAACCAATCCATATAAATAATGTCATTAGATGATAAACAATGAGTGTGCGTAAGTATAATAACAGCTAGGTATAATTATCACTATAGTTGTTATCCAGTCCACGCGCCGGTATTTAGCCGTTAGTTATAGAGGACGCACGAGGAAATTGTGAGAAATAACTTCTTGCTTCCACTAACGCTAGCCTGAATCGCAACATAGAAATTAAACTGCTTATAGATTTTGTGTTGGACTGGAGTAGAAATTTGTGTACATACTCCCCTAAGGGTTTTTTTTCTTAGCGTGCATATACCTACTTTAGTTTATCGTGCCGTACCTCGATCTTTTCAGTAGTTTGAAATCTATGATGATAGATCAGTTATGGAGTGACTTAATCGATTATTTATCATTGATTACATCCTTACAGTGGAATTCCAACTTCTGAAGCAGGATAGGGTGGCGTTTGGGAAGAGCTCATATCAAACTTAGCTTAGTATTCATTAGATAGACAGATTGGTTACCTGAGTATTTAAAATCAATTTAACAGCAAACCTAAGATATCATATCGAAAACCTTTTTGATATCAAGGCAAAGAAGAGATTTCATCACCATTGCATCATGTTATGTAATGGAATCATCGTTTGTTTTTATTTCGTATTAATGCACAACATTAAACCTGTCCATAAAATACTTTGATAACAGGAGGGTATCGATCATCAAAGTATTGTCAACTGATTTCGGAGGTATTTATCGACTTGCAGAGTTTGCGCAGCAAACAGTTTTATATGAGACATACGTTTCTCAATCCTATACATTTGAAAGATTGGTAGAATCATATTTTCCACTACTGTTCACTCGGTACTTAATGTACAACCTGTCACATCAAATACGCTGTTTCAGTACGAGTGCACCAACACGACAGTTATGTAATCGAGATAAAAGGGAACAAGAGCGAAAACGTGTGCATTACATAAATACGATCGGAAAAATTAATGAAAACAACAATTATTCGCTTGAACAACCGTGCGACGTCACGTGGTAGCATCACGTGTGTTATTTCCACAGATCGTTTAACCGAGCTCTTCAATATGGACTCACGCTTGCCCATAATCTCAACTATTGGAAAATTTACACAGAAGACGAAACTTTCTATTAAGCATAGAAGATGCTTAGGCACCTTTTCACATTTTTTCTAGATTAACAGTTGCGTAGTGCATTTCTTTGCAAAATTAAACAATGCAATAATTTTAGTTTTCGCACTTCTTTACTATCTCGTAGTGTTTTTTTAATATTCCAAATGCCAATCTAAAACAGACATTTACATATAAAAATACAATATTTATGAAGTGATTGGACCTTATTATCTCCACGTATGGAAATTCCTAAAACACATTACTTAGGTAAAAGCTTATTTTAAAATTATAAATAAGGATATGCTGGTTAGTTCTAAGATCTAGCTACCAATTTGGTATGTTTACCAACGACGTATAGCAACTAGCTAAATTACACACGTAATAATTAAAGGTATAATTTAGTAGTTATTAGTTATTTTATACTTCACGTGGAGTAGGTAGTAGGCACTAGATACCCAGCTCCGTTTATACCAGTAGATACTTATGTTAACCTGACCGTAACAATGACAGACGGTTCTCCGTTTTATCACCGTAATCTTCATTAATCTTTAATATCTATCCGTAATCTAATTATCTATGGTAATTTGATAACATTAATATTTAGTTCTGTATACGCTTCACACAATCGAATCGAATTACATACATTTTCTATACGTCTTTTTTCACGTAAATACCTATTTTTTAAAAGTCTTTGAGATGATATTGAAAGATTATAGTTTTCGACGCACATCTTGTTTTCAGAAGAACCCTCAAAAACAATACTTTTGATTACTTTATAACAAAGTATATATACGAATTAAGAAGTTTGTCATTCTAGAATAAATGTATGAGAGCATATTATCGAGCAAATCAGACAAAAAACACAAGTAAGATACTTTTATAGTGAAGTTGATAAATAAGAGATTAAACTATAATTAACTTCAAGTGTTCCACGGCTCATAGAAATGACGAGTACACTAGATCTACAATAATAAATCAGTCAGTGATAAAACGATGAATTAAACTGTGCTCGGATTTGTAACTACGCAAAGAATGCCTGAAATACGCGATAACGAAACGTAATTCAAGTGTTAAGTGTTAATAATATGAACTGTTGTAGTTTACCTCCTGGACGAAAAATGGTGAGTACTTCGTTCTTACATTTATTGTAATGATGGCCCTCGCGCTAATTTTCTGGGGCCCCGTCCGTCCTTTCGAGCAAATAAAGGTCCTGACGTTAGTAGTTATAAATTTACCGTTGCCTCTGTTTAATAAAACTATTCTAAATGGATGTCAGGGTAAATGAAACGTCTTTTAAAACTTTCTAGGGCTTATTAATAACATCTAAGTGAAGCTTAAATCTGCTTTTCTCAACGTAACGGCGGCGTACCTCCTACTTCAAAAGGCGCGCTGTCAAAATCATCTAATGCATCAGCGCCCTCTGCTTAACGTTCCGTTCCATGCACGTTTCTTTATTATTTACCAAAACAATACATACAATAGTAATGCAAAATAAAATGATTATTTATATCAATTATTTTCACTCAAATAATCGTGTCGTCGTTTACAGACATTCTATAAAATTCAACATCGAGTCATATTGTATAAACTGTAACTTCTAGACTTAAGTTAAACTTTAAAACAAAACTTTGTATTACACGATGAAAAATCTTTAATACACGTGTGGAAGTGTGTTTGCATTACTTGCATACGCTAAGATTGCAATTTAAGTTCATTAACTTTGTGAATAAACATTTAACTTTACTCTTGTTTTGGCTAATTTATTTATTCAAAATCGAATCATATCGGAAATACAATTACACTTACAGCTACTTCCTTGTTTTGAAATTAACTAGTACCTATCTAAGTAGGTGTGACATAATTTATCCAAAAGATACTATAACTTCGACGCGTCAGTGCAAGGCCACGGCTGTAATACAATATCCTTCCGATTTATTATGCTAGCCTGGTATATACAGATACGATACTAGTATCTACTGATAGTGTTAGATTTCTTTATCCATTATTTATTGCATAAATCATTATTAGGTAAGTAGTAGTAGTTATGATTGGGTACAGATAGAGTAAAAAGTTTCTTAGGAAAGATAAAGTTAGAAATTTTGTAATTAGAAACCAAACAAAGGTCAAAAGGCTCAACCGGAAGTGGACTGTCCATGTGGTAAGAGGAAAAGATTATATAAAGTCAAAATTCTGACACGTTGGCTAGAGAAGGCAAAAGAAAAAGAGGAGCAGTTCTAAGCATCTAAAATGGAACGAAATTAAAAATTTTATAAAAATGATCGTTTAATCGATCATAAGACTTCTGCCATCCTTACATTTTTTTTTTAATTTGTTTAAAAAGAGAGGACGGGAAGTTTGCAATTTTTCTTCGAGCATTTATAAGGATATCGTTAGGCCTACCTAAAGCCATGTAGAAATGACAGTCGTTAATATTATTATCAACAACATTATGACCTTACATTCACTTGTTTTACCATAGAGTTAGGTTTCTGGAAGTGTTAAGAAACTCTGAAAGGATAAACGGTTAATATTTAAGTTATAAAATCGTCTAATATTATTTTTTGGTAACACCGAAACATGTTTCAACCAAAATCTTTCTGCCTGGGAATTTTTAGTACCTAATAGAAAAACTCTTGATGGAAAATGTTACAGTGTGTTGACATAGGTATTTTGCATAAAAATGTATGTATACCTACGTACTGTAAAACGTGAAGCTTATATTTCTTTTTCAACCACTTTCTCACAAGACATTGAGATGAAAAAATCACTCGCATCCTGAAATTCCTACTAACAATTAATTCTACTACCTCGCACGAAAGATTTTCGTCCCCGTTTCGTATCAAATGAGGATTAAAAGTTCCTTCCTACACATTTCCGATATCTACCTCGTAGTTGTCACGGAAACTTTTCGGAACCTGCGTTATGTATTCATTCATAATAAAGATATTTAATAGTATGGATGCCTTTAAGAAAATATAAAAGTAATTAGGAGTTTTATAGGCAAGTTGTGTTCTAACTAAGATCTCAATATTGCTTCCGTCGGGTAATATTAACGAATAGAGCAGTATAACCGGGTTTGAACAAAATTCTTGATTTTAGACGAAAAGGTTCCTTTGCAGCTATCGATTGATCCAAGTGGCATATTTAGTGGATGTATATCAACGCAATCCCATAGCCTCAGCCGCGCTAGTGCCTTGGCCTCGCTTTTAAATATTGGAACACAGAACTGCATTCAGTCACCAAGGGTCCGAGTTCGAATGCGCACTTCTAAACACGCTTACACTCACTCCGATATAGTCGGGGTTGATATCACTGTGAGTAGCCCAAATGACTCTCCATCTCAAATAGTTTTTATTTATTTTCAAAAATTATCAGTTTTTCTATTAACATCTAGTTAGCGCTCGATATTTTTTTACAATCAGATAAGTATAAAAATTGATTTCAGAGTCGTTAAAAATTAATTTATCTTGCTCTTACTTACGTGCAATATGGTCTCAGTAGTTATGGTCGTACTTATAAAACTTACCTAAATAACATTTATAAGTTACAGTTCAGAATTTTAAAAACTATTGTATCCAGTTCCATTAAATGTAAATACAAAGGCGATGAACTAAAGCTATTTAAACATTGTAAAACGTTACCCGTTCAGGAACAGTTTAAATATACGTTGCTAAAGGAGGAGTTCTTCAATGAGAAGATACTCCGGAAAAAAGAACATCCTGTACGGACGCGAGCGATGACGGCTAACCGGCTGATCACTACGCGCGCTAACAATACGTACGGCGAGCGAACCACCGCGTACTTGGTTCCGCGTTTCATGAACGAACTACCTCCAACCCTCATACAAAAAATTGACATTAAAAACATAAAGTTGAAATTGAAAGAGCACTTTTTAACAAAGTTACATACATGATTATATTTTGTCTCATACTTGCTTGGTTCTTTACACAATACGTTATATACCTACTGTATAATTTATTTAAGTAACTATTTACATAATCGTTGTTGAAGGCACTGAGGACAAACCTCTGTGGTTTTTTGCAGTGTCCTTTAGATTATGTTCTTGGATTGTATGCTTTTTAGTTAATAATAAAAAAAAAAAAAAAATGTACCTCTACTTATTTATAGTTCCTGATAACTACGGCTTTACGAGTAGGTACTATGTTTATTTTATACTAAAATAGTCTATAGGTTTGGTTGTAGGTACTTTTTTATTATGTAATATAATGTATTTTATCTACGCTCATTGCTTAAAGTTCGAATTATGAAATCGAAATGTGTCAAATAATTACCTACTTTATTCACAGACTTCTATAATTATTAAAAAGTTATTCATTATAACATCGCTCTACTATGGAAATATTTAAAGAAAGTTGTTTAATATCCATTACGATACACGGCTCTGGATTCCTGTATTTGTATCTGGGGTAATATTTTTTTTGTAATATTTTTTTAAGTGAATCCACAGACAACATATAGTTGGTAGTCATTGCCGAGAGTATGGATGGGCCATGATTGACCATAGACAACAACAACAATGTCTATTGTCTATGGTTCTGCGCTACATTTGCAGAATTTTGGCGCCATACATACAAATTTTCATTTTAATGTGTTATTTTTGTTACTTAGTCAAAATTTTGCGCCGAAAAATGTCTAGCAGTGAAACATACTAAAGAAAATTTAACTCCACCTGACATTTTAGTAGTTGCAACAAAAATGAAACAAAGTGAATGATTTACGACAAACGTTAGCAAGATTTTATGGTTTGGATTTATGATAATAATATGAGCGTAGATAAAGTAGTGTATGAAACTCTACATAATTAGGTATTAAATCACTCGTGTGATACTATTAAAAAACTCGCCTGCGGCTCGTTTTTTAAACTCACACTCATGTTTTAATACCCCCCATTATGTAACCGTTACATAAACTACTATTAATAGGTAATCATAATAAACACGCTGTTAAGATGTGGCCTGGCGGACTTTTTCCTCGACTTTCAGCTTATAATGTTAGTGATAATAACGTCGAATTTGTGTGTTTAACGCATGTTTAACGCGACAAATATAATACGTAAAATCTACCGACACAAATAACTCAATTATGTTATAACTGTAGTTTGAATTATAGCGTTCAAAAGGAAATGAGCTGGTCAGCAACAAAATTTTTTTGTCACTGAAAATTGCTAGTAATTGATCCGTTTATGCACGTCCAATTTAACACTGTAACATCATTTTTCGGCAGTTCAATAGCGTGATAAAAAATGTCAAATGTGCATTATTTTTTACTAGGTAAGTTGTAGGTGTATAGCGGGTAGATAATTGTAACAATTGCATGACAATTATAATTATTATTGTTACGAGTTTTTGCACTGTCATCGTAAAATAATAGAAAACATAGTTTTCGCGTCATCTTCAATTGTTAAGGGTTGTAATCATTTTATGTCCTGACAACATTTTCTAAGCATTTCCATTGTCCAGGGGTACTGGATGTATCTCTGACTAATCGATACTATGTGCCTTTTATACGATTAAATAAATATCACTTTCTACTGATTAAAGAAGACACGTGTCGTATAGGAGACATAACCTACGTAAAGCCTCCGTGTTATTCTCAAAGTTAAATAAAGTAAGCTAACCTTCAGTGAAAAATGGAACTTAGATCTAGGCCATAGTGATATTCTAGATCTAAAAATCCTTTGCTTGTAGAGAGGACGTTTGTAGACTAGCAATAGGAAGCTTTTAGGATGTATTGGAGGAGGAAGCGGTTATCCTACAATATGAAATGATATACCCGCAGTTTTGATTAGAAACCCGTGCGGACTATAGCAGTGTTATTATCTCGCTGCAGACTCGGTCATAAATCTTTCGAGTGTTTCGCTTTTGTTGTTCTTTGTTGAGTTGTGTATTACTGCAGAAAAACAAAAGCGAAACACTCGAATGATTTATGACCGAGTCTGCAGCGAGATAATAACACTACTCTAACAGGGCTGAATTCCGTAGATAGAAGTTGAAGTAAAAACAAAGGGTGCTCTCGGACAACCCTAGAGGTTATAGTTGTTTATCGTCACAATCGCTGTGCGCCCGCGCCGGCTGGTTCCGGTGGTTAGGTGCGATTATTATGTATTAATGGCCGCCATTTTGAAATTTGAACTAACGTCAAGATACATTTCTTGTATGGGAAAATAATTAATTATTTTCGCCCTCTGATTTTATTTATACGGCGCCCGTCCATAACGGACCATCCGTCCATCCGTCTGTCATCAGGCTGTATCTCTTGAACCGTTATAGTTAGACACTTGAAGCTTTCACAGATGATGTAGTTCTGTTGTCGCTATTACAAAAAATACTAAAAAGTGATTTTTTGCTCGATATTGACAACGGCAACAGGTAGAACGCTTAAAATATTAACAGAATATTTAGTAATATAAACTCGCCGGCATATTTAGCGGAACATAAAAAAAAGGTTTGATATCAGTATCATATAAAGTTGCTGGCTGGTTTATACGTTATTTAATTTAAAAAGAAATATTTTCAAATTAAGAAAACAACTGAACATCACATTTTATGCAATTGTTGTAATTTTATTCGAATACACCTTATCTGGAGCGAACTTCGAGTATTTCTTCCTTCTGAGTTTGATTTAAAATTTCATTGAAATACTGTTTTTTTTAATCGCGTATCTTTCTGGAGTTGATGACTGAATTATGCCTGACTTAGCCCCAACGGAGATTGCCAGGGCGCTCGAAATGCGAAGAAATGGTCAAACCTACAGAGTGATATCCAGAGATCTTCGTCGACCAGTTTCAACGATCCATCGCAGTATCCAACGGTTCAGGGAGACCGGTACTTATGTGAGAAGAGCAGGACAAGGCAGAAAAAGACGCACTTCGAGTAGGGATGATCGTTTCATTCGGCTTCGTGTACGTAGGAACCCCCGTTTGACGGCCCTCCAAGCCCGACATGATTTAGAAGCAGTGCGGGGTGTAACCGTAAGTGAGCGTACGGTACGAAGAAGGCTCGAAGAAGCTGGTTTGGGTTCATTTGTGCCCGCCAAGGCTCCAAGGCTCGAGGTAAATCATCGTAGAAACAGGTTAACTTTTGCTCAGGAACATCGACTTTGGAACGCGGACCAATGGAGTAAGGTATTGTTTAGTGATGAGTGCAGAATTCTCTTAAATCAAATTGACGGCAGGCAAAGAATATACAGACGCAAAAGAGAACGATACATTCAGACAAATTTTGAAACTACAGTTGCATACGGTGGTGGATCAATAATGGTTTGGGCGGGCATTTGTTTGGGAGCACAGACTTGGTAGTGATTGACAGAGGGAGTCTGACTGCAGACCGCTATATCAGAGAAGTTTTAGAAGAAAATGTCGTACCGTTTGCCCCATATATCGGTGACGATTTTGTTTTTATGCAGGATAATGCTCTGCCGCATACCGCTCGGGTAACTCAAGCTTATCTTAATGATATGAATATCACTGTTATGGAGTGGCCGGCGAGATCACCGGATATGAACCCAATAGAGCACGTTTGGGACTTGCTGAAAAGAAAAGTTAAGTCCAGAATTCCAGCTCCTGCCAACGTGGGAGAACTGCGAATCGCCGTAGTTGAGGAATGGCGGAGACTATCCCAGGAGACCATCGATAACATCATTCTCAGTATGCCTAGACGGGTAGAAACTTTAATAAGAGCACGTGGAGGAAATACGCGATTTTAATCACCATTTTTCTAATTTAATTAATTGTAATTTTAATATTAAATTTCACTTTTCCAGGTTACATGAAAAGTTCAAAAATGTACCATTTTTCACAAATAGCCTTTACTCGCAAAATCTGTTCTTAATGTGATCTCATTTTAAGTAAAAACAAATGAAACTTTAAATAACAAAAGAAGTGTAGTAAGTAGATTTTAAAATAAAACCATATTTTTTTTAATTATGGACCTTTTTTTATGTTCCGCTAAATATGCCGGTGAGTTTATTTTATTCACTTTAAATAGTTCAATAAAAAAAAGGGGGCTCCCATACAATGAACGTGGCCATGATTGACCATAGACAACAACAACAATGTCTATTGTCTATGGTTCTGCGCTACATTTGCAGAATTTTGGCGCCATACATACAAATTTTCATTTTAATGTGTTATTTTTGTTACTTAGTCAAAATTTTGCGCCGAAAAATGTCTAGCAGTGAAACATACTAAAGAAAATTTAACTCCACCTGACATTTTAGTAGTTGCAACAAAAATGAAACAAAGTGAATGATTTACGACAAACGTTAGCAAGATTTTATGGTTTGGATTTATGATAATAATATGAGCGTAGATAAAGTAGTGTATGAAACTCTACATAATTAGGTATTAAATCACTCGTGTGATACTATTAAAAAACTCGCCTGCGGCTCGTTTTTTAAACTCACACTCATGTTTTAATACCCCCCATTATGTAACCGTTACATAAACTACTATTAATAGGTAATCATAATAAACACGCTGTTAAGATGTGGCCTGGCGGACTTTTTCCTCGACTTTCAGCTTATAATGTTAGTGATAATAACGTCGAATTTGTGTGTTTAACGCATGTTTAACGCGACAAATATAATACGTAAAATCTACCGACACAAATAACTCAATTATGTTATAACTGTAGTTTGAATTATAGCGTTCAAAAGGAAATGAGCTGGTCAGCAACAAAATTTTTTTGTCACTGAAAATTGCTAGTAATTGATCCGTTTATGCACGTCCAATTTAACACTGTAACATCATTTTTCGGCAGTTCAATAGCGTGATAAAAAATGTCAAATGTGCATTATTTTTTACTAGGTAAGTTGTAGGTGTATAGCGGGTAGATAATTGTAACAATTGCATGACAATTATAATTATTATTGTTACGAGTTTTTGCACTGTCATCGTAAAATAATAGAAAACATAGTTTTCGCGTCATCTTCAATTGTTAAGGGTTGTAATCATTTTATGTCCTGACAACATTTTCTAAGCATTTCCATTGTCCAGGGGTACTGGATGTATCTCTGACTAATCGATACTATGTGCCTTTTATACGATTAAATAAATATCACTTTCTACTGATTAAAGAAGACACGTGTCGTATAGGAGACATAACCTACGTAAAGCCTCCGTGTTATTCTCAAAGTTAAATAAAGTAAGCTAACCTTCAGTGAAAAATGGAACTTAGATCTAGGCCATAGTGATATTCTAGATCTAAAAATCCTTTGCTTGTAGAGAGGACGTTTGTAGACTAGCAATAGGAAGCTTTTAGGATGTATTGGAGGAGGAAGCGGTTATCCTACAATATGAAATGATATACCCGCAGTTTTGATTAGAAACCCGTGCGGACTATAGCAGTGTTATTATCTCGCTGCAGACTCGGTCATAAATCTTTCGAGTGTTTCGCTTTTGTTGTTCTTTGTTGAGTTGTGTATTACTGCAGAAAAACAAAAGCGAAACACTCGAATGATTTATGTAATATAAACTCGCCGGCATATTTAGCGGAACATAAAAAAAAGGTTTGATATCAGTATCATATAAAGTTGCTGGCTGGTTTATACGTTATTTAATTTAAAAAGAAATATTTTCAAATTAAGAAAACAACTGAACATCACATTTTATGCAATTGTTGTAATTTTATTCGAATACACCTTATCTGGAGCGAACTTCGAGTATTTCTTCCTTCTGAGTTTGATTTAAAATTTCATTGAAATACTGTTTTTTTTAATCGCGTATCTTTCTGGAGTTGATGACTGAATTATGCCTGACTTAGCCCCAACGGAGATTGCCAGGGCGCTCGAAATGCGAAGAAATGGTCAAACCTACAGAGTGATATCCAGAGATCTTCGTCGACCAGTTTCAACGATCCATCGCAGTATCCAACGGTTCAGGGAGACCGGTACTTATGTGAGAAGAGCAGGACAAGGCAGAAAAAGACGCACTTCGAGTAGGGATGATCGTTTCATTCGGCTTCGTGTACGTAGGAACCCCCGTTTGACGGCCCTCCAAGCCCGACATGATTTAGAAGCAGTGCGGGGTGTAACCGTAAGTGAGCGTACGGTACGAAGAAGGCTCGAAGAAGCTGGTTTGGGTTCATTTGTGCCCGCCAAGGCTCCAAGGCTCGAGGTAAATCATCGTAGAAACAGGTTAACTTTTGCTCAGGAACATCGACTTTGGAACGCGGACCAATGGAGTAAGGTATTGTTTAGTGATGAGTGCAGAATTCTCTTAAATCAAATTGACGGCAGGCAAAGAATATACAGACGCAAAAGAGAACGATACATTCAGACAAATTTTGAAACTACAGTTGCATACGGTGGTGGATCAATAATGGTTTGGGCGGGCATTTGTTTGGGAGCACAGACTTGGTAGTGATTGACAGAGGGAGTCTGACTGCAGACCGCTATATCAGAGAAGTTTTAGAAGAAAATGTCGTACCGTTTGCCCCATATATCGGTGACGATTTTGTTTTTATGCAGGATAATGCTCTGCCGCATACCGCTCGGGTAACTCAAGCTTATCTTAATGATATGAATATCACTGTTATGGAGTGGCCGGCGAGATCACCGGATATGAACCCAATAGAGCACGTTTGGGACTTGCTGAAAAGAAAAGTTAAGTCCAGAATTCCAGCTCCTGCCAACGTGGGAGAACTGCGAATCGCCGTAGTTGAGGAATGGCGGAGACTATCCCAGGAGACCATCGATAACATCATTCTCAGTATGCCTAGACGGGTAGAAACTTTAATAAGAGCACGTGGAGGAAATACGCGATTTTAATCACCATTTTTCTAATTTAATTAATTGTAATTTTAATATTAAATTTCACTTTTCCAGGTTACATGAAAAGTTCAAAAATGTACCATTTTTCACAAATAGCCTTTACTCGCAAAATCTGTTCTTAATGTGATCTCATTTTAAGTAAAAACAAATGAAACTTTAAATAACAAAAGAAGTGTAGTAAGTAGATTTTAAAATAAAACCATATTTTTTTTAATTATGGACCTTTTTTATGTTCCGCTAAATATGCCGGTGAGTTTATTTTATTCACTTTAAATAGTTCAATAAAAAAAAGGGGGCTCCCATACAATGAACGTGATTTTTTGCTTGGTTTTGAATGGCGGGTGAGCCCGACTCGCACTTGACCAATTATTAAATTAATGGTATTAAATATTCAAAGTATTCTGAACATTTTATGTTTTACCAATGCAGCTTTAGCAAGTGGACTTTATATGTGAGATTTTTCGAGAACGACAGTTTAACGCAAACCAGTTACAGTTAAGTAGGTAATTCGCAGTAACAAGTGTTTTCTAGTCTCCTAGTATGTAATCAGATAGTTTAAATAGCCGTGCACTGCGAGATAGCAATCTGGCGATGCGCTCATGTGCTCCTAATACAATGTGATTACCTCTTATGACACAAATTAGACTTATCACAGGATACGGCCACGTGTTTTCACGTGTGTCTTCTTGTCTCACGTTTTAGTTTGTACTTAACTTCTACTATAGTAGTGTTATTATCTCGCTGCAGACTTGGTCATAAATCATCCGAGTGTTTCGCTTTTGTATTTCACTGCTGAGCTTCACTGCTGCTTTTGTATTTTAGTGAACAACAAAAGCGAAACACTCAAATGATTTATGGCCGAGTCTGCAGCGAGATAATAACACTACTATAGATGTTTACACGCGGGTAATTTAACCTAAGGACTCTGTCAAAACAGTGGAAAAGTTGGGAATTGGCACAAGTACAAAAATACTTGTAGTCTCTGGGTCAAAGCTCCGACTGTTTAAAATTAGGTAGCTGTTTACATTTCTACGCAGCAGTTGTGTCTCGATATTATCATTGAATTTTTTTCGCAAATTACTAAATACATACTTGGTATTGTTATGCTTACCGACATATATTTTTTATTTAATTTCAGCTATGGAACATACATATTCTACATACTTTACATATTTTAACGAAGTTTCATAAATATAGAAACTAATGTTTCGATTACTATGTCGTATGTTTTAAGTACTATGTACAACCATATAAAATCTGTATTGCGTAAATATGTACTTACATTTAACAAGGCGAAAATAAAAAGCGTACAAAACGTACACTATTACGAATCGATTTTAATGTAGGTAGTTACGATTGATAAAATACGATAAATCGAGTGTGAAGCCTATTAGGTAATTAAATAACGTATAACGTATAGTAGACCGTACTAATTGCAAATATGTAGAAATTTACGACTCTTATTTGGAATCATATTTTGCAACATGTTTTTGATGGATGAAATGGCGACAGGTCTCAGGTGTCATATGCGATCTAGGAATGCCTCTTAAAGTTAAGGGGAAAATTTATAAGACGGTCGTCAGACCTGTCGTGTTGTATGGATCAGAGTATTGGGCGGTAAAAGGGACAGATGAAAGAAGAGTGCATGCGACCGAAATGCGAATGTTGAGATGGATGTGTGGTGTAGCGAGAATGGATAGGATAAGGAACGAGTACATAAGGGGGGGGGGGGGGGGGGGTAAGTTTGAAAGTTGCGCCAATAACAGAAAAGATGAGGAGTAAAAGGTTAGCGTGGTATGGACATGTTATGCGGAGGGATGAAAGTCATGTCACTAAAAGTACGATGAGTATGCATGTGCAGGGACGAAAAAGTCGAGGAAGACCGAAGAAGAGATGGATGGATTGCGTGGAAGAAGATATGCGTGCGAATGGAAGGAGAAGACATGTTGTGCCGACCCCACATAGAGTGGGAAAAGGCAAGGAAGAAAGAAAGATTTTCCAACATGTTTTTAAATAAGTACAAATTAAAATAAATCCCGGAAACAATTACCATAAACCAGCAGCCCACCTAGGATGGACAGGCGATAATTTTTTATCCCCCGACCATTTGCTCTACCCTGGAACGGCAAAAGGAAATTGCTTTCGCCCGTTTTATCCACGGGGGATAGTACATACATTGGATAAAACCTACAAAGGTCGTATTATTCTGTGATAATGCTTAGTAAAGAGATACAAATATTATGTCCCGTGTTTTTTCTCCGAAATTATCCTCGTGCCATGCTACCGGTGCTCTATATTGACCAGGAGATTATAAACTTGCAGGTGTTGGCGGCGCTCGCCGCGCAGTCTATCAACATCTCGGTGGGGTTCTGCCAAGGCTTCTCAGCGGTTCTGCTGCCCCAGTACACGCACGAATATCCGGCCATCACTTACGAAGAGAGCTCATGGATCGGTAAGGCATTCCACTATTTTAACTCTTATTTCTAAAATAAAGCCTGTATTTATTTATTTTCACCGGTCCCGTTGTTTGTTTGCTTGTCTATATTATCAATCTTAAAGATCCACCTCTTGGTTACCAACAGATTTAGCTGAAATTTTGCATGCATGTGTAAATTGGATGACGATGTATAATTATTATGACATGGCGCTGATCTGATGATAGAACAGGAAGGTTGCCACAGGAATTCGGTAGTTAAACCACACAACCCCATCCAGTTTAGACTAGTATCGTCCGCCTTCGCGAGTACTTTTAAATGATAACTTGTTTCAGTCAACAATGCTTTATAGTTCCCAGCAATATTGCACTTGCACATGCACCAAGCATTATTTATTTAAGCCTATTAAGTTACTTAAACTGTTATTCGTCGTGTTGTTTCCTTTTGGTAGGTAAACGACATAATATATGATCTCCAAAAAGGAGAGATGCACAAAATGTTCGGTGAAAAGCATTTAGGTATTACGTTTAATAAATATATTTTATTCATACCACTATTGATAATGTAATGTCTCATTGAAGTATTATATTTTGTATTAAGTAAACACCATTCAAATGTGCGGTAGGCGCGTGCAGGTATGTATGTCTGTTTATCATTTCTCCGGAAGGCAACGTAAGTCGGCACGTGAGTTACGTATTTTGACCACGTAAACATTGTCTGGAGATAAGAAAGACACTGATTGTTTCCTTTGAACTATACACCTCGTCGTAGGTATTTAGGTACAGGAAAATGTTTAAATGTGTTTTAATTATTGTTTTTATCTTTCATTATATATTGTGCAATGTGGATGTACCTACCTGCGACTGTGTTCATTATTATAATTATCTTGCATTCAATTATAGTTTACCGTTTGGATAAATCTTTTGTTTTCCTTTTAGAATTATTTTATGAATCGGTACAGTCGGTACTTTTAAAAGACTATGCGATAGAAGGATTAAACCTACTTCATACATATTGAAGACTTTACACTTACGCTATTTAATTTATACCCAAAAACAATAAAAATTTAATAAGTATTTTTTTAAATCCAAGTCCGCCAATGCCATGCCCATATAGAAAAACGAAAAAAAAAATCTTATCTATCGATATAATCCTTATCTATGATATCACGTGATTTTCAAAATGCAAGCAATCGTAGATATGAATAAATAAAGAGTGAAGAATTTTATTTACGAAAGTATAATCGCTAAGAGTAACAACATTTACTTTAAAACCAGCAATCAAACACACAATAAATGCCCCTTTTGTGATTATATGACGCAAGTAACAAAAGCACACACAGAAAGTGGAAAAGTCAACAGCACAGCGGGTGCGCAAACATCTGATAAGGCCCGTTTAACACGAGAGAGCACTTCCACGCGATAACGAGTGAAATCGGTTGAGTTTATTTGTAGGCACGCTCCGGTAATGAAAAGGGCGTAGCGTGTTGAGATTAGCGTAATTAATACGATTGAATAAATAGGACGAGATGTTTATTAGATTGCTGATCGATTTTATTTGACGAAGGAAAGATCCATTCCCTTTCGTCCAAGAGAAGTAATGTGAAAAGAACTCTATTTGAAGACGCGTCATATTAGTTTTGTTAAGAGACTGCAAAAAATTCATTCGAGAGCTTTCCCGGCGTTTAATAACCTCAACTGGTGACAGAAGGGCTGGCTCATTTTTTGCGCAACGTATCAGCCTAGCTGTTCAACGCGGAAATGCAGCCAGTATTCTTGCCACCATTCCACGCGGGCATGACTTGTATAGTAATTAAAATAAGCTAGTGATAAGTTTTATTAGAGACTGCACAACCAAAGTCACACAGTTCTTGCTAAAACTTTATCTCTATGTAATACGAGTAGACATCATGTAGGTTCCATGGACAGTGATGTAGTTCACCCAGCAGCCACATATAGAATTTTAGCGGATGGTTCAACTGTTTGCTTGTACGAAAAACGTTTGGATGCTCATATCTTTAGGTTTCTTGTCGGTGCTCCACGTGGTTTTCGCCAAGCCACCAGATCACTTGTTTGTAAGCAAATAAAGGCTTGTAAAGCTTGTTGTGGTGTTGACTGTTAACAACGAAACCTCGGTGTCTATTCCAGCCAGCCTGGGCGTGATCTCCAACCCGATTGGTGCTCTGATCGGCGGCATGATGGTGGACGCGGTGGGGCGGCGGCTGCTGCTGCAGGCCATCGTGCTGCCCAACCTCATCGGCTGGCTGGTCATCGCCTTCTCCGAGACCTACGTGTTCCTCTGCGTGGGCCGGTTCATCACGGGCTTCACCATTGGTCAGTTCCCGCTACTACAGAGAAGCAGTATCTGCTACTCAAAGATAACAACAGGTCATCCGGGTAGTAGGAATTTTTTTCATTGTGATATCGTCTCAAAATGACTAGCACAGTGCAGTGCATCTTATGACATACTAAGGCAGATCTTTAACATCTGCAGGTGAACGTCTTGCTAATCCCGTCATTTAATCCTATAAAAAATTGGTTGTCTGTAAAGTCGGTTTAAAGACGATAGATTTACGTGATAACGTCATAATAATAATCATAATGATAATCGTAATCGTAATCGTAATCATAATCGTAATCGTAATCATAATCATAATCATAGTCATAATCATAATCATTATTTTATGTAATTTTTATCGTGCCTCTCTATCGCTTGGTGGAACGTTACGCGTAACGTTACGTGGAACGGTACGCGGAACGGTACTATATTTTTTCATGAGTGCTGCTAGTGATCAATTTATTAAACGTTATCACGTCAAAAAATCCGGTGACCCATTTTATTCTATGTTCGTGCGTTTATAGGTTGTTGTGTAAGTATCAACTGCCGCACACACTTTTTGCAGAATTGTCTACGTACAATGTCAGTAGGTACATAATATTGACATTAATTAGTGACTCAATGTTTACACAAGTAGAGCATTCTTTAACCGAATCATCTAAGGAGGATCATATCGTGAGCAAGGAGCATCCAAAAGTCATGCATTCAATTTATCAATCGATCTATGAAGCACTTAGGATTTGCCCTTGGAAGTAAGAATATCCGATTGGCAACTATTATAAAATTCGGGTGGTTGTGAGTTCGAAATATGGATAGATGCTTCACGCTACTTACCCAGAAACAGGTTTCATTTTTACGCATGGCAGAATTCGTTAGTTCCGTTTTTGTTTTGAATTTTTTGTAAAGGTATTATGGAATTTTTCATTTTCGTTACATAATAACATTTAATGGATTTGGAAAATTCCAGTGAAATCCTTTTACATGTCGTCGTTTCTCTGACTTGTACTGACAAGTACTGTTTGTTCCCAGGAATGTCAACGGTGTCGTACATATACGTGGCTGAGATCACAACACCAGAAAAACGTGGAGTTTTAAGTGCCCTGGGGCCCGGCCTAGTGTCCACGGGGATATTCATCGTGTACTCTCTAGGTGCGTTCGTGCACTGGCGCAAAGTCGCCGCTATCTGCGCTGGAGTATCTCTCCTGACGCCTTTTCTCATGTACTTCGTCCCGGAGTCACCGCTGTGGCTGGCCTCGAAAGGACAGATGAAGGAAGCCTACAACTCAATGTTCTGGCTGAGACAAAACAACAACACCGCCCAACAGGAATTAATGGAGTTCACGAAGGACCGAAAATCCAATGAGTTCATGTCTTTCAGACAAAAAATCGGGTTGTTCAAACGCAGATCTGTCCTCAAGCCGTTCGCGTTACTGATAGTGTTCTTCATGTTCCAAGAGATGTCGGGGATATACATCATTCTGTACTACGCGGTTGATTTCTTCAAGTCGGTCGGTACCAGTGTGAACGAGTTCACAGCTTCGATCATAGTCGGCGGGGTCCGAGTGTTCATGGGGGCGGTGGGAGCTTGTCTGATAAACAGTTTCAGACGCAAGACATTGGCTGCGGCGTCGGGTCTTTTGCTGGGTTTTGCGATGCTAGGCGCGGCGGTGTGCGACAGTTTGAACGGCCCCCCAGTGATAAAGCTGGCCTGTGTTTTGCTCCACGTTTCGTTCAGCATGGTCGGGTTTTTGCAGCTCCCCTGGATAATGTCAGGGGAGCTATATCCGCAGGACATCAGAGGGGTTATGTCGGGAGCTACTTCCTGTTGCGCTTACGTCTTGATATTTTTTAACATAAAAACGTACCCTCAATTGGAGAATTTGTTGACGAGCAACGGGACTCTATACCTGTTTGCTATTTGCGCGATCATAGGAGCGGCGTACTGCTACCTATTTTTACCAGAGACGAAAGGGAAGAGTCTGAATGAAATAATGCGTCAGTTTGACGAAGAAAAGAAAGAAAGCGACCCGGAAGCCGGATATGTTAAGAAGGTTATTGAAGGGAAGCCAGTGCAGAGAAGGCACAGCGCAGGGGCGTCTGTATCTTTGGAAAAGGCTAAAGAGTTAGGCTTAGACTGGATGCAGAATACTAGTGATAAGCAGAGCAATGGACAAAAGGCATAAAAATTCAACTTAAACGAAGGCAAGGAGTTGAAAAAAGTGTGAGTTTGGGTACAAAAATGTGGACTGGTCAAAATACCATTTGGCCATAGATACACATTTGATTGGTTAAACCTTTTACTTAAGACATTAATGATTTATTACCTGAGAGACTGTTCAAGTTTTTGTGGAGCGGTATAAGGGCGAAAACATACTTATAAAAGCTTGTAAGTTTAGGTGATGTAAGCGTGCCAGGGTCTTAAATTTCTGCTCAATTTGTTTTTTGTATTTTGAATGCAAAGGATCGAATTTATACGGTGATGTCTGATTCCTACTAGGAAGATTAAGTTTCAAGTGTGATTTTTTACTAATTGGATAAACGCCTAAACACACTGAGCCAATCTGTTGGCGCCAATCCTTGAGGCCAACCATTAGGTACAGGGTAAAAATATTCCTGTTTTTATAGTAATAATATAGAGCAACATGACCCAATGCTTGGCCGAAAACATTGGCTCAATGTGTTAATATTGTGGCCATTACAGAGTTAGGTTAATTATGTTTAATTTATAAAAATATTTATTGTGATCAGTATTATAGATGTTGTTGAGTGATTACTGAGTACTGAGTAAAAAACTAAGTAAGTGATACATTCCATTGTGATAAGAGTTAGTGATTATATACGCGGTTAATATACCTTATATAAATTAATTGATTAATTATAACTTTATTTTGTTGTATTTAATAAAACACTTCTACATCTCCAAGCAATGCTGTACATACTTTTTATAAATTTCATAAATGTTTGTTTGTTTCTTATAGTTCTTAACCATCTAGTAGAATAATATTATTGTTAATTAATTATTATTATTTTTTAAATGTAATTTTATCGATGTTTGTGATAATGTGCATTGCATTGGCTGTGTCAAAAAACGTCATTTTTACTTAAAAAATACAAATTAAAAGAAGATTTTTATAATCATTTACAAAATCTTTTGGTCAAGCTTACCTACATAAACAAACTGACGATTTGGCGTCAGATCCTGTGACGAGATTTTTTGACTCATCCTGTGTTTGAATAACCTTATTAAATAATTATATTATTTATACATAATTATGTATTATATTTTATATTTATGAGTGCTGTGATCTAAGTCGACGGACGTTTTGTGTGATATTAAAGAGTTGTTTTTCATTCCATTTGTTTTATGTATTTACAAAATTCGGAGCTTAAAAAACATAAAGCCGTTAATAGCTTGAAACCAAATTACTGCACTGCTTACTTTTCGCAATTCTTTTCACATTAAGAGTTTCGGGAAACTTTTAGTTTCCTAAAAGGCAGATAACTCCGAAAAGACAGGTAAGTGCGTGCCCCAGATTCGAACATGCGACTCCCTAATGAAGTAGTGGTCTGATCCAATGGGCTATCAATGGTCAATATTTTTTTTATTGTTTAATAAATTGTTTTTGGTTTCCTTCAACGCCATCTATCGCTATCAGCATCAAACACAAAGAATCAATAAAATAACGACTCACCGCTAGTTATCACTCTTATCAACGTAACTCCGACGAAGCCTTCTAGTTTCACCCGCCGCACATAGATGGCTGCACTTGTTACTTTTGAAAAATTCACGCGAACAGTAAAAACAATACCGAAAGTAACAGAATTTACTTACAGACAAGTGCTATTATCGAATAGCATCAACTCAGTTGTAGAATCAAATTATTGGAATGTAATAGCTGAATCGTAGGCGACGGTGTGTTTTACCTTTTACGCTCATACATAGTTGGTTCTCTAGCTATCGAGTTGTCTTATGAAAGATTGTTAGTACGATTCACGAAAGATGACCACAAATGGCGGGTCTTTTCTTCATGTACAATTGTACACTCATGAAGAAAAGACTTAAGCCAAAATAATTACCATATATTAGTTAAATAAGACCATATATATATAAGTTAAAATAAATAAGACCATAATATTAGTTCGATAAGTCCAAAGAGACCAAAAATATGCCCGCCATTTGTGGTCATCTTTCGTGAATCGTACTATAGTAGGTTTGATAATACGAGTAGATACGTAACTGCAAAACTGCAGCCTTTGTCATATGCCGCTACCATGGTGCAATTAAATGGTAAAAATGTCTCTGTTACACTTACAAGCTAAACAGCCCGTCAACAGGCCCCATCCTGTTTCACCATTTTATAGCAGCGCAGGCAGCGAAATATTGCTCTGACTGTAAATAATAGTGCTTCCCGACTTTGTTATCTTAACAATTTTCTCAATTGCCTTCCACTATGATCGCTAACACGTCAAATCCATTATCAAAGTTACATAATATTTCATAAAATGACCTCAGTCAAGTGGTCTGTTCTTTGAACATGTCCTTGAAAACTGCTGGATGAAGACCAAAAAGTACCTACTTCTTCGATCGCTTTTAATCTATAAATCCAGTTTAACGGCGTACAAGCCGTACTTAAGTCATTTTGAATGAAGTTTTACGGAAAAACTACAAAGACAATTACTTTCAAATTAAAACGTCATGCATTTTCATGCAGAAGCAGAAACACGATTGGATACAATTTTCTCGATAGAAAGTTCTTCCAAAAGTGGCTCCAAAAAATCAGTTTTCCTGTTTTTTATCGGAAACTACAATGGATGTATTTAATTGTAATTTTTGTTTTAATGTGTCGTTAATAACAATATCCAAAAACACCGATTTTTGATAAATGGCATACCTAGTTTTTGAGTAATTAGGTAAAAGGTCGTTTTTCTGTTATATCCTCCGCGACGCTGCATGTCGCACCTACCAACGTATCCATCAGAGTGAGAAAGACAAAAAAGAATTCAATAAATCCCCTTAACGATTCAATAATACCAAACTGGCATAAATACAAGCAAATCAGCACTGACCTGGTCTGCGGAATGCCGTACTTGATGCCAACGCCGACCCGGGGCAGGGCCTTGATCACCTTCTTCACCGTCGCCTGGTCGGGGAACGCGAAGAATATGGACGCTGGAAAACAAACAAACAGTGGGTTACACCACACCTCCTGTTCAAACTGAGAGAGAGAATCCAAAAATACATTACGATATTCATAATGTACCTATGTGATAAAAATTTTAGATATTTACGGTTGTTTTGCCAGTAGGGATCTAAAAAATAGCTTACCTACCTACGACCCACTTTTAGACCTACCGAATATACACAGAAAATTTCCGTTTCGGTGGAGATTGGTAACAAAAATTAGCACGCGAATTTTACATATTAGAAGAAAGAAAATTAGGTCAATATTGTTCTTCCTAGTCCCACATTGAAATAATGGACGCAGTTAACTATTAACTATGGTTAATCCAAAAATGCTTCTACGAAGTGAGAGAACTATTTACTAGACAGCAAGACCTCAATGTCGCGACATTCTGAAATAATAATAACTAAAGAATGTATATCTCTTACCCCTTTGACATTGCTTAGTTGTATTTTATTTTATTTACATATTTTATTTTCCTATTATATTTAAGGCCATTTTAGTATTTGACATTGTTTAAAATTATTTGTGACATTTTACTCTGTAATTAGCCGTTATTAATGACTTATGAGCAATTGTAAATATTTTAATTCTAAATGTAATTAATATCTTTTAAGGGGACAATAATTATGATTTGAAATTGCCATGTCCTGACAGGGCGTCTTGTGCACGCTTGTGCTATGTAAGCATGTGCATGAAGCAATTGAAATAAATAAAGAATAAATACTTGTGGTTGTGATCAATGGAACACATGGTCTCAAATCATAAACAAATTCGCGTTTTTGAGAATCTGGAGACGGCTCCGCCGGTATTTCCAATCAGCTTTTCATTTCATGATTGTTCCGTGAGTTTTAATAATTAGGACGTTAGTAGCATTATAAGTATGTAGTTAGTAATTTTATTACTTGAAATAAACTAGATGCATTAATAATCTCTCCGTACAGGCTAACACTAGTGGATAAGTACTTAGGTCTGAACGCTGTTCTAACATTTTTTTTTAATACTATATAGGCTAGGGGTTGACTGTGATCACACCTGATGGAAAGTGATGATACCTACAGTCTAAGGTGGAACGCGCTTGCCTAGAAGATGCCTATTCACTCTTGATTTGAAGGCACCTGGGTTGTACGTGGCAGGAAAGACACTGCCTGGGAGGGTATTCCAGGCCTTTGCAGTGCGTATCAGGAACGAGGAACACACTTGTAACGAACATGCCATGTTTCTGGAGTGTTGTTTGTTTAATTCTTTGTATTTTCTTAGAGCTAGCGTGGCTTAAATTCAATAGGTATTACTGGGACTAACTACGTTGTAGAATCTCGATAGATGGATGTACTTACTTCTGCTGGCAAGGAACATCTCTATCGCGATGCTCTGCAGCAGGTAGCGCCGCGAGAAGATGGCGCGGATCTCGCTGAAGTACCATTTTCCGTGCAAGTGTTCGCAGTACTTCAGCACCTGGAAGAGAAGAGAATAACTGCCTTTAGAACACACGCTGAAGTAGGTAACAGAAATGGGACAATACTTATTTTAGTCAAGAAACAACCACTGTGCGATGGACTCTCAGTTAGAAGTATAGAAGACTTAGTTTATCCACTAGTTCCTATTACGTTTATTTTTTAGAAAGGGAAATATCATAATTTTAAGCACAAAGACTATTATCATTAAAATATCGCAAGTAGAGAGAAGTCTCTATAAAGCGCTATAATTTGCTATAAAAAGCAAAAAGAATACAGACTTAATAGGAAGTTGCTTTATGGCGATAACGTTACAGCATGTGAAATATAAATTCGAAAATAACTCCACTTTTCGAGTAACACTTGCGTTGTCGTAAACGCGAGGACGTCGTAAAGTGTTCGTTAGCTCTTAATTTATTTAAATATGGCCGCCGTAAAATAATCTCTTCGAGATGACCTGATTGCTGTAAGGATTTATACGGCATGGTATTTATAAACACTTGGGATTGTGTTGCTGACAAGACATTTCACATGTTTTTCAAGTGAACGACTATTTACTGTCGTACAAAACTGCACGTCATCTGATTCATTACAAATCAGTAGGTAGTAGCTCATCTGAGGGTAAGTGAAAGTGATGATGCAGCTCTGAAGATGTAATCGTAAGTATTAGGAAAGGGTAAACTCCTAAATTATAGCACTAGAACGCTCAATCTATTGGTCCGTCTTTGTCAAAAGGTTGCGGTGACCAGTCGCGGTTAAAGCCTCCCACTAGACTAGGATCTGAGTGAATTCAGAAATCATTAAACTCCAAACTGATCGATGCCCAGAAGTCAGAACTTCGCGCATAAATCTTGAAAAGAGCTTGGCAACTGCGCTAGTGAGTCATCATAAAGGACGGTACTCTTTATTATAGATGTAGTTTGATTTGCATTACTGGAACAAAACTTTGCAAAGACTATACTGATAACTTTGAAATCGTGATCAGCAAAGCCTAAATCAACGAAATCTACCACTTAAGAAAATTTCAAACAGCCATGATTTCTTTAAAATCAAATTTCTTTATTTATTATACTTTATTTAATGCCTAAGAACTTGAATGGTTCCTATTTCTTCTTAGAAGTTTCTGTTTGTAATTTAAATTCGTTATTACTCCAAAATCACATCCCAATATCGGCCCCCCGGTTTGATAGCCCACCATTAATCATAGTTTAATAACAAATTCGATGCATTAATAGCGTGCTCTTACACACCAGAGGGTGGATTGCTGTTGTGTTTGTTTGTTAATCTTTTGTCTCCCTCGGGAACTCAGGGTCGGGGATACTGGACGAAACTTGAGAGGGATTATAGCTCTGAGAGTACATTGGTACAATGACTTGTATGAAAATTCAGTTTCACTTATTGAAATCTCGTAATACAAAACTATTTTTCTATGAAATGAATCGCGTTCAACAGAAAAATTAAACTTATATATGTTAAATTCGTATAAAATGTTGCTCTATTTTATTAAATACAATGAGATATAGCCTTATAAGGTAAATTTGGCGGAATCCAGTTACTAGTATGCATGTTTTTTTTGTTTAATCACCATGAAAACAAAAAGTACAATAATTTGCTTGCCCTTTGTTGCAATAGTTTTGTTTTATAAGAGTACATCCACCCACAATAGGCACACATTTCTGCGTGAGCTAAGTACGAGGGGTGGTGATAGGGCACGAACGTCCGATTCAATTGTTCTGCAATTTGTCAAACCAGCGCCCTCAGAGAGAGCCCACAGCGCGCCCTTTGGTTTGCATCTCACCCTCCCGTAAGGGCCACCACTAATCTAGCAGGTGCCTTCAAATGGAGACTGTCAAAACAAATGAACTATTTCATCGTTCCAAACCACGGAATGCTTCTTTTTACCCACGACGGAACGGAGTACGGGTATATGCGTTTAGGGTGAGAGACCGTTTGTACATTACTCTATTAAAAAGATTTTATGTTTGTTTGTATGTTAAATTGTTCACAAAAACCAATAATGCAAAAATATTTTTGTTTGTTTGTTTGTTTGTTTGTTAGTTTGTTTGTTTGTTTGTTTGTGTGTTCGTTTGTGCACATCGATGTTCCCATTTATTTCAAAAACGGCTTGACCGATTTAGATGCAGTTTTCTGTATAATGTTTGGTGTCCAGCGGCAATGGTTCCTAGATAGTTGTTACGAAAATCGATCACCAGGGGGCGCCATAAAATACATTTATATTGCAAACGAATGTTCCCATTTATTTCAAAAACGGCTTGACCGATTTAAATGCAGTTTCCTGTATAATGTTTGGTATTCATTGGCGATGGTTCTTTGATAGTTGTTACGAACATCGATCACCAGGGGGCGCCATGAAAAAACATTTACAGTGCAAACGAATGTTCTCAATTATTACAAAAACGACTGAACAGATTTGGATACACTTTTGTATAAAATATTAGTGAGTCATTGGCAATGGTTCGTAGATAATTTTTCTTGTGATTGAACAGCAGGGGGCGCCACAATAAACGTCTCTTTGTGACTTGGAAGGGATGATGCCTTCAAACGCTGCTAGAGGAGCTAATGGCTAGTTTGAAGATTAATTTTCATTTTTTAATAATAATATAATTTAAATTACATTAATATATTAATCGAAAAACTATAAAACAAGTGATAAATTAAAAAATTTTAAAACACCCACGACTTTTGCAGACTTGTAATTGAAAAAGGATTAAATATTTTTTTTGAAACTCCCCGACTAAAGGAAAGTAAGAACTAAGAACCTATCAGTATAATTACAAATCCAAGAAAATCCGTCGGAGCTGCCATTGCTATTTTCGTTTCCAATATCAATTAATGTAATAAGTAAGTATTGATAAACTGCCGGTATATGAGAAGTATCAAGAAATTGAATTAGTCATCAACTGGTAAACAGCACCATCAACACCGTCATAGGCAAAACACAGCAGCTCCGGCGGATTTTCTTGGATTTGTAATTATACTGATAGGTTCTTAGTTCTTACTTTCCTTTAGTCGGGGAGTTTCAAAAAAAATATTTAATCCTTTTTCAATTACAAGTCTGCAAAAGTCGTGGGTGTTTTAAAATTTTTTAATTTTTCACTTGTACACCGATTACGTCAGAAGATAAACAAATAGCAATGGTACAATCAACATATGACATACAAGGTTCTTCAAACCGAAACACAGCAATGCTTCACAGATCTGACACTGATGTGGTATTTTTTTTTATACTATATAGGCTAGCGCTTGACTGTGATCACACCTGATAGAAAGTGATGATATAGTCTAAGGTGGAACGCGCTTGCCTAGAATATGCCTATTCACTCTTGATTTGAAGGCACCCGGGTTGTAAGTGGCAGGAAAGACACTGCCTGGGAGGGTAATCCAGGCCTTTGCAGTGCGTATCTAGAAAGAGGAATCAAACCGCTTCGTACGCGTCATTGGTACGTTGACTATGTATGGGTGGAAGCCTTTACGATGCCTTGCCGTTCTATGGTTGAAAGGTGACGGGGGAACCAAATTAAAAAGTTCCTGAGCACACTCTCCGAAATATATTCTATAGAATCTACCCATCCGAGGTAATGGTATCTACCCATCCGAGCGGATTCTGCAAAAAATGTCCTCCCACAAAGTTACCTCTGGCTACCTAACCATACTTAACATGACTCTTCAATCTAATATGAGACGATAGCAAGCAAATGGCGAGTTTGAGATGAAATCCAAATGTACCAGCGAGTGATGAATTCAAACGTCTATTTGAGCACATTAGACACACTTGTCTAGTTCGCACATTAGCGTCATGTATTCTCTAATGTGCTTCTGTCACGCACTGCAGTAAGTATACCGCTGGGATGAGTGCCAGATTGTGAGAATTTGACACGTGTAACGAGTTAACCGCTTTTCTTGGATGAATGGATTTATGAATGAGCGATGGAATATCGCCCATTCATGTCGAGTGCTCGTTTCAGTCATACTGATTTGTCCCCTGTCCTTTTGCACAAACATATAATATAATATGTTCCCTCTCATAATCTGATGACACAAGGCTAAGTACGCTTTGCCAGAAAGCGTACTCAAGTGAGAAAAGACGTAGATAGAGTACAGTCCAACTTAGTTAAATGAGAACTCAAGGGACCTGTTTACTCTTAGAGAAGTTTCTCACTAAGACGAGACAAAATGACGGGACCAAATTCTCTCACTGATAGAGTTTTCTCGCTAACCCAGTTCTCACTTACTGAGGTTTGATTGCATAGCGAGGAACATCAATTACTGAGCCGCAGTACCATAGTAAAAAGTGAAAACTTGCCCTTTCGTTCGTCTAATCTGTAGTAGATTGCGTTTTGAAAAATTTTGAAATAAAATTAATGAACGACTTGCTCATGAGTTACGCGATATATTTGCGCGATTCAAAATGAAAATATTAAGCCGAAGTCGTCATTCTTATGTAAGAGAGTCATTTTCTATTCCTAGTCACTAGTAAGTCTAGTTGGTATGCGTAGGAGATACGCTGTCGAGTCCACATAAATTGTCACATAATCTCACACAGTGTTCTCTCTGAAGATCCACCAGATAGATTAGTGTGAATTATCTCTTCACCGTGTGAAGCATACCAGGAAAGTAGGAGTTACGTGCAGATTTATTTAATCTTGATTTTCGCACGAACGCCTCGCTCTCCGCATGCCAAGGAATCGTGACGATCTGGTGGCTTTTAGATCAACACTTGATTGTAGGCAACCTGTTTGTATTTTACGAAGCACAAAGCTTTATCTTGACCTACAGATAATACGTATACTTGTATTATTATGCTCTTTTGTCTAAAACTGTAGTTAAGTAGCAAAATTATTGCAATCAATTTTGGCCTAAACCCATATGAAAACTAAGTTAACTATTTATTTTAATTATATTGCTTGATTGATTTGGAAGGGGCTCTAGTATATTTCTTTTCCTTAAAATGAAAAATCTGCTAATGTCCTCCTCCCCTCAGTATTTATTTAGTAGTAAGTATCAACTCAAAAAAATCTATATTATAGCTATCACGGAATAAACTGACTGACTGATTGGTGACTGACTGTCATATCAACGCACAGCCCAAAACGCTGGGTCTATGAAAACTCCGGTACATAGATTCCGTATGAGGTCTAGGGAAGCACTAAGACAAGATTTCTCAAAAGTAAATAAGGTGAAACGGGGATCCAAAGTTTGTATGGAGAAATACTCTTTCACGTTGCAACTTTTGAAACGATTAGAATAGGTATACAATAATTTGGAATGGATAGATTATATCCTGTAATAACGGACAAGCTACTATATTGAAGAAAAATCCATTGTTCTCGCGGGATTTGTGAAAACCGAAATTACCGGTAATTTCCATCTGTTAGTTACGAATTAAAAAAATCCCTGTTTTTGGCAAATGCAAAAAAAGATAAAGAAAGATAAGATGAGCAACGGTTATCAATATCTTGCGTCCGTAAGTACCAGGCGTGCAGAGTGGCCGAGGAGGCGCCGATGGCTATCGCAGCTCGTAAATAAGACGCTTTGTGACAAGTGCCCCTATTAAAGGGACACGGCGAAAAACGCGCAACATTGCTACGGTTGACAAAAACCAACGCAAGCCAGTGATATGATTTGATTCATTGAATTTGGATAATCTGTACTGTTAAAGAAAGCTTAAGAATTAAGAATACGTAGACATTTATGATAATGACTAGCTGCATTCGCCGGCATGAATTCCGGTTTCTACATATTCCTTTATAATGAGGAAAGCTTAAAAGTATACATGTGGTGTTGGGGTGTTGCGGACTTTTTTAGAACTTTTAAAAGTTAAACTCAAAAATCATGTACAATTGAGTACATGATTTTTGAGTTTAACTTTTACTCTCCAAAATTCAAAAAAATTCTCGTTTTTGCAACATTTTCAATTTCATGCTGTTTCGCTCCTGTTAGTCATAACGTAATGTTATAAATATCCATCACAAAAATAAATTTTCAATTTGGACCAGTAGTTTCTAAGATTAGCGTGTTCAAACAAACAAACAAACAAACTCTTTAGCTTTATAATATTAAGTATATATTTAAGGGGTGGTTTTGCCATCATACCTATCATGAGAAAAAATTATATTTCAACAAACAGGTATTCGACATAACTATAATTCTATTCCCGTTTGCTTGCTGTTGTTTTGCGGACCGTACATTTAATAATCATCAAAGGAAGTCAACACCAGCTAGGTGGTTCCGTAGTCCCCAATGGTTGTTTGTTAGTTCGGTGTCGAACGCCGTGACCTTAATCGCATCTGCCTTTTACACCGTGAGATGATGTCAAGTTTTACTGACGAAGGAATAAAGTTTTAAGATGGCAGGATTCCTGTAACTAGCCCTCTAACTAAAAATATTAGTGGTTTAGATCCGCAAAGTTGGAAAATTTAGTTTCAGCCTATGAAATACATACCTGGTTTTCGTGAGATGACGAATAGGTTTAGTTTAAACCAAACTTTGTAAGTACATAACATTTTCACAAACCTTTGATTGTTTCGAATAATATTAGGTCCATCAAATATATCAAAGTATGTACCATTGCTATCTATGCACTTTTGCCACCTTATTGGTAGTTCATTGATCCCTTTACTAAAAAAGCCATTCGGACGGGAATCAATAAAATCTATGAAAGCGCTTTGAACTGCCTCATCGGAGTTAAAGTTTTTCCCTTGTAAGAAGTTTTCCAAATTTCGAAAAAAATGGTAATCTGTTGGAGCAAGGTCCGGTGAGTAAGGCGGATGTCTTAGGCATTCCAATTGAAGCTCCTCTAATTTGGTAGCCGTCTGTTGTGCAGTGTGTGGTCTAGCGTTGTCCTGAAGCAGCAGTGGCCTAGAACGATTGACCAGCCTCGGATGTTTAGCAGCTAGCTTTTCCATCATGGATTGCAGTTGCTGACAATAGATATCCGCCGTAATCGTCTGGCCAGATTTAAGAAAGCTGTAGTGAACGACGCCGGCGCTAGTCCACCAAACGCTCACAAGTAATTTTTTTTGAGTCAATTTTCGTTTGGGGCAGGATTTGGCTGGTTCGCCAGGGTTCAACCATTGCGATGAGCGTTTCTGCAGATTATCATACAGGATCCATTATTCATCACAGGTAATGATTCGATTTAAAATCCCTTTATTACTGTGCCGGTTGAGTAATGTAACACAGCAGTCTACGGGCGTTTGTCGGTTTGCTGCACTCAATTCATGAGGTACCCACCTTTCAAGCTTTTTCACCTTCCCAATTTGCTTCAAGTGAACTAAAACAGTTTTATCACTAACACCGCAGCCTGCAGCTAGCTCGGACGTGGTTTGCGATGGATCCGCTTCCACAATAACCTTCAATTCTTCATTGTCAACTTTGGTCTCCGGCCGTCCACGGGGCTTGTTCTGCAGGTCGAAATTTCCAGAACGAACACGTTGGAACCAAAACCGCACTGTGTTTTCTTTTGCGACACCCTCGCCGTACACATCATTTATCCTTCGAGCCGTTTCTGCAGCACTGGTGCCACGATGGAACTCGTACTCGTAAATAACGCGATATTTCAAGTTTTCCATTTTGTAAACAGAGTGGCGCAAAAAAAAACCAAAAGAGAAAAAAACAAATGAATTACGATTTTCAAAACACAAAAACATGAGTAAATAGCTATATAAATTTGAAATTGGAATTTCTAACCAAAGAAGAGATATTTGAGATCAAAGTGGCCAGTACGACAAAACGCCAATTTCATATGTAAGGACCTAATATTAGGTGATTACATATGAAATTGGCGTTTTGTATGGGAGGAACATAAAGTCGATTTTTTTAAAATATAATATATACCTATATTTTATCAAAGTATGTACCATTGCTATCTATGCACTTTTGCCACCTTATTGGTAGTTCATTGATCCCTTTACTAAAAAAGCCATTCGGACGGGAATCAATAAAATCTATGAAAGCGCTTTGAACTGCCTCATCGGAGTTAAAGTTTTTCCCTTGTAAGAAGTTTTCCAAATTTCGAAAAAAATGGTAATCTGTTGGAGCAAGGTCCGGTGAGTAAGGTGGATGTCTTAGGCATTCCAATTGAAGCTCCTCTAATTTGGTAGCCGTCTGTTGTGCAGTGTGTGGTCTAGCGTTGTCCTGAAGCAGCAGTGGCCTAGAACGATTGACCAGCCTCGGATGTTTAGCAGCTAGCTTTTCCATCATGGATTGCAGTTGCTGACAATAGATATCCGCCGTAATCGTCTGGCCAGATTTAAGAAAGCTGTAGTGAACGACGCCGGCGCTAGTCCACCAAACGCTCACAAGTAATTTTTTTTGAGTCAATTTTCGTTTGGGGCAGGATTTGGCTGGTTCGCCAGGGTTCAACCATTGCGATGAGCGTTTCTGCAGATTATCATACAGGATCCATTATTCATCACAGGTAATGATTCGATTTAAAATCCCTTTATTACTGTGCCGGTTGAGTAATGTAACACAGCAGTCTACGCGCGTTTGTCGGTTTGCTGCACTCAATTCATGAGGTACCCACCTTTCAAGCTTTTTCACCTTCCCAATTTGCTTCAAGTGAACTAAAACAGTTTTATCACTAACACCGCAGCCTGCAGCTAGCTCGGACGTGGTTTGCGATGGATCCGCTTCCACAATAACCTTCAATTCTTTATTGTCAACTTTGGTCTCCGGCCGTCCACGGGGCTTGTTCTGCAGGTCGAAATTTCCAGAACGAAAACTTTGGAACCAAAAACGCACTGTGTTTTCTTTTGCGACCCTCGCCGTACACATCATTAATCCTTCGAGCCGTTTCTGCAGCACTGGTGCCACGATGGAACTCGTACTCGTAAATAACGCGATATTTCAAGTTTTCCATTTTGTAAACAGAGTGGCGCAAAAAAAACCAAAAGAGAAAAAAACAAATGAATTACGATTTTCAAAACACAAAAACATGAGTAAATGGCTGTATAAATTTGAAATTGGAATTTCTAACCAAAGAAGAGATATTTGAGATCAAAGTGGCCAGTACGACAAAACGCCAATTTCATATGTAAGGACCTAATATTTTTTTTTTTTTTTTATAAATAAATATATACGGGACATTTTACACATCGCAATCTAGCCCCAAAGTAAGCGATAGCTTGTGTTATGGGTGCTAGATGACTGATAAATATATAACATACATACTAATACACATGAATATAATATATTGAAAAACACCCAGACACTGGAAAACATTCATGCTCATCACACAAACATTTACCAGTAGTGGGAATCGAACCCACGACCTCCGGCGCAGACGGCAGGTTCGCTACCACTACGCCATTCGGTCGTCAAAGTGTGTAAATTCTCGTTTGTTCAAGGACTCGAAAGTTATGGAATAAAAATATTTATAAAGATTACTTCCTCTACTCTACTTATATTACGAGTACTGTTCAAATGAAAGGATGTAAATAAAATGATTTGTCGTACATTGTAGAGCACTAGTCTATTCTTGCTACTGTCTCTTATCCTATACCACTATACCCATGTTCGTTCTTAACAGCCAATTAAAGTTTTTGTAGAATCTTTATAATCATTAGTTGATACAGTTTTTATTAATATAATTGTGAATATAATTGCCCCTTTATTCGTTAGTGTTTGTTTGAGACGGAAGCTTTTATGGCGTTGCTTTGTAACAGTTTCGTTATTATGGCATATCAATTATCACAAAACATTATGAAAGCCAAAGTTTGTATAAGTGTGTGTGTGTTTGTTTGTTACTCCTTCACACTAAAAGCAGTGAAAAGAGTCGGCTGTAATTTGGAATGGAGATAAATTGGTATAAGTATATCATAATATTATATCACGACATTTGTGAAAAAACTTAAATTCCGTTAGACAAAGCGGCGAGCTAGCTAATACCTATACCCTATTTTGTAACTATCAAATTCCTGTTCGAATTTTTCCGCAGTCTGATGTCTCGATTGTGAACGTATTACTATTCCGATTTTATTATTAACGTAGATTTCCCTTACTACACTTGATGACATTGAAATCGTGCACCTGCCTTGCATAAAAAAATTACGTTAACACATAAGTCAAGTGAGAAAAAGTTCATCGCTATAGGAAAGCACTTATAATTCTCTCACGATATGCAATCTCGTGGGAGTCGCAACACCAGCCCGCTTCCACGAAGCTCCGCGGGGACCTCTTCTATGATGCATCCTGTTCGCTCCTTTGCCAACACGCGCGCCGACAGTGGCCACTACACTCAGACAGCCTCTAGGAAATGGCAGACACAGAGACGTTGTGTGGGAACGCACACAACGCGCTTTGCATCTCATTTTCATATTGGATGGATACCAGCCGGTGTATTCACGGTTGATATGAAAGGTATGCATAAAAAATTGCAAGACTTTCGAAATCGTTACGACATTTATGATTCAAGCAAACAAAGGAAGAAATTATGTATTTACAACATAATTTCTAATACCATCATTTTCTAGCAGTAATCTAGTAGCAGCTTTGTTATTGCGCACTAAACTTAGGAAGCTTCTGTAACGAGTTACGACTGAATTTTTTTACATGATTGTTCGCTTTCGGAAGTGTCGATTTTATTGATTAGAAGTTTATGATATAATGCTTAGTTTATATATATATATATATATATATATATATATATATATATATATATATATATATATATATATATAAAAGAGAGTTACCACTCACTCACTCATCACGATATCTCAGGAAGTATAAAGCCTACAAACTTGAAATTTGAAAGGTAGGTTCTTTGTAATGGGTAGGTGTCAGCTAAGAAACGATTAAATATCACGCTTGTCTCTTTAATTCAGCAACTCGTCTCCAGGTGGTATTGGTTGTATAATTATAATTGCATACGTTGATAAAAACAACTATGCAATAGCTACACCGCGGCAGTCTCCGAGTGCCACACGTCTTTATTTTATTACAGAAAAAAATAATTCAGAGAAAGCAAAGAACGTCTATTGTGCAGGTTTTAAATCCAGGCAGGACGAAATTAAAGCTAAGTGACTACCCTAGGAACACATACAATATTAATTATAGAACTTTTATGGAAATCGAGCGAAGCGTGCGGCGCGGGAGCGGAGCGGGGCTGAAGGAAAAAAATCTCTCCAGAAATACGTGGAGATGCGATGACAGGCAATTTATGAACCATTCAGCGTGACAAACTGCGCACAGGACCGCGAAACCACTACGAGGTGTTTACGAGAAGAATTTATCTCGAGTTTACTCCTTTGTTCTAGATTCTAGTTTTTCCTAGACAATCAGGAGACAGGTCTTCTACGAGAATGACTCAATAAGGATGTAATTGTATTCAACTTTCAATTGTTCACGTTTTAGAAAAACAAAAGTGGAAATAAAAATGTCCATGATAGATCCTAACTTGAGCCGTATCACAATGCAGATTTATATATTTGTAAATGAATCCCTATCGTTCTTCATTTGAATTTGCCGCGCCGCCGCCATTTAGATAACCTACAGATAATTATAAGCAGAGCAGGCTTCACTCTATGGTGTCATCGTCGCTGACGGCTGTCAGGATTGACAGCTTTGTTTATGGATGTCAATGATAAAGAGAAAAAATTGGACTTGATTTATCAGTTTGAATTTAAATTATTTGTAACAATTTTTTAAGTGAAAATATAGCTTTTATTGTTCAATATAAAGTCATTCCTTGCTCTGTGGTTGTTTCTCTCACATTTTAGAGCAACACAAATTAGTTTTATTTCACTGATTAAAACTGTCCCTAAACCTTGTTATGTATTTAGCAGACTTTTTTTTTCTAAATAAATAATTATCAGATCTAATGTTGTTTGGTTTAAAATATTCAACATACTAAAGTACTATCAGAACTACCTAATGTTATGAATATAATATATTTTTGACTTGTGTACAAAATATTTTGAAAGGTAGTAAGTAGTTGTAGGGCACTTGTTAACTTCAATGACGTCGAAACCTCTGCTGAACGATATTCTAGAATCCAGATCAGAGATTGTCTCGTGCACGAAGTTTCGCTCTTGCTTTCATTCGTCATTCGAGTGAGAACGAGAACCTAAAGTAGGGTGGTCAATCGCGGAGGTAGTGGGTTCCGTCCCGGCGGCGGCTGCGTCGTGACGGTGACGTACGGGTATTTAATTAGGACTTCCTTTGACGGCGTCTCGCGCTCACTGGAATTAGTTTAAACGCATTTAATTATAGCTTGTTTTGTTTCACCCGACATCGAGTATGATGTGTTTATTTTTATTAGATAGTGTGCGCGATTAAACTGTTTGCAGCTGTGGTTTTGACTTTTAAGTTTATAGTAGTGTTATTATCTCGCTGCAGACTCGGCCATAAATCATTCGAATGTTTCGCTTTTGTTGTTCACTAAAATACAAAAGCAGCAGTGAAGCTCAGCAGTGAAATACAAAAGCGAAACACTCGGATGATTTATGACCGAGTCTGCAGCGAGATAATAACACTAGGTACTATAGTATTGTACAGACTTCTGATGCCTACAGGGTCTATGGTTCAAAACCTCTGATTTTTTCGGAGTTTTCTGTGTTTGAAGTAGATTAATATACCTATGTTTTAAGGTGAAATTATCTTGTGTCATTGTTCAAAACGAAATCGTGAGATAGCGTCACAAATGTTCTTGTCTCACCATATTTTTTATTCCTTTAATGTATGATGAGCAATTCTTGTACCTACATAATAAATATAATATTCCCAATAAATTTATTTCACGCGTCTCGGATACGACTCTAATGATTTTGAAGAAATTTTTAAATAAGATAACGTTTTTCCATTTGCAGTTTACCGAAATCGTTGTATTTCTTGCACGAAAACGCGATTTCGTACAAAAAAAGCCTTACTCATATAGCAAGCTAAAAGCCCAACTAAATCCAGATTCCAGAATGGCTCGTTTCCGGGCGATTAATCGTTAAACTAGTTAAATTCTCAAGTACCAACGTGCACCTACTGAAAGTGAAAAACCATTTCAGGCATTTTAATGGGCGTCTTAAAGTTATTGGCCAATATTTCACATCTTCCTCTCAGCGGAGGAAACTGTTAATCCTGGCCCAATCCCAACATGACAGAGCGCGCGAGTCATCATTCTTGCCTCATCCTGCTTATAAATCGTAATCGCAATCGTCCACAAGGTGGGTTGATGACACCAACATTTGTAGTCATCAAGAGCCGCAGAATAGTGATCTATTCTAATATAGATGTCAAAGAGGACATAGAGAGAGGTACAATAACTTTTTTCTTAAGTAGGTACTTGGTAGGCTAAAATACTTTAGAAATCACTTACCATCAGGTGAGATCGCAGTCAAGTAGTAACTTGTAAGAATAAAAAAAAAAAAAAAAAAATGATAAGCACCTATATTATTACCAGCTGACCGGGCAATCGATATTTTACCACTCGGGATATAAAAAAATAGCTTACAACCACCTTACAACCTACTCTCAGAACATATACCGAAAATTTCATAACAATTGCTCGAGCTGTTTCGGAGGAGTTTGGTAACAAGCACGAGACATGAAAATTTTATGATAATTAAAAAAAATGTTTTCTATTAAATTTGGAATAAATATAGACCGCTTAATGTATTCTAAATAAAAAAAATACAGCGCAATATGGAATTAAAGAAAGATTAGCTCCGTCTACTTAATCCACCAACACCTGCTGTAAGCTTTCAGGCGACTAACTAAATACGCACGGGACGTATTAAATTTTGAGGTCTACTGAAAACCAATTCCAGGCATTTTAGTGTGCGTTTAAAAACGATTGGCCAATATTTCACATCTCCCGCGCCGGCGATGGAAGCCGCTGATCCCGGGTAATCCCGACACGACAGGCGTCGTAACTAATCCCGCTCGCCTCATCCCACGCATAAATCCCGGATTGCGGTTTAGTCTTCATTTTAAATTATGATTTTCTAACCATAGCAAATAAAGTGTCTGTCTGTGTTTTTAAACTACATAAATGCCAATTGAAACTGAAATCTGAACTTCTATTCTTCTGTTTGTCTTTCTATAATCTATATAAATACGATACGATGTCCAATTTATATATTTCATTCGTTTTAAGGGTTCCGTAATCCGTACCCAAAGGGTAAAACGAGACCCATTACTAACACTCCACTGTACGTCCGTCGGTCTGTCTGTCTGTCTTTCTAAAATAGTTAAGTGGCTCCCAAATAACAAATGTGATTTATTCTTTCGGTGTCGTATGACGGTGTCTGTTCCACTTGGCCCTCCGTAAAGCCCGTAAGATCGACTGAGAGCGCAAATGGTGGGGCTACTTCCCCTGTCCCCATTCTATAGCCCGCATGCAGCAAGCTATGGAGTTTATTAATATAATTCACCTGTCCTGTGCTCGGTAGCGGGCTCTTATCTCCGAACAGCGCCGTTTATCTCGTGTAATCTCGCTCGCGCGTAACCGTGGAGCGCGGTTATCTCTAGCTCGTAGCACGTAGGCGTTACACTTACGCGGCTACGGGTGTCAACGGACGAGGGCGGGTGACAATTGTTTATTTACTAGCGATGGCCATGTTAGTTTGTTTGTTATTCTGATGAGGGTTAATAGAAAAGGCCCCTTGTTGTTTAGACCAGGGATGGCAAACCCTTAACGAACAACGTAGGTAGGTACCATTTTTTCCTCAAGATTAAGAAACAAGTTTAAAAATGATGACTAAACGATAAGTGGAAAAACCTACAAAAGTATTTAGTTAAATTAGGAACCAAGATATAATATTTCTAATTCGTTTTGGTCTAAAATAAAAGCAACAAATCAAATGCTAAGTAGGTACCTACCAAAAGGTATGGTATCTATACAGTGGGGTTTGATTGCGTAAGAAAATCATATTCATCGTTATCGTTTGCAGATTCTGCCCCTCTATTGGCTGACGTAAATCAGAGAACCAATCAGCGGGCAGAATTCGTAAACGATTACGATACCGATGAATACGTTTTTCACAATTCTTACACGATCCAGGTTCTGGTACTGGGTAGGATACAATCTGATGATTAGGTATCTTAAAGCATAACAAATATGTAGTAAAACTCTTGAAATCATAACATCAGCTAATTTAGACATAAGTCGTTCGGGTTTTCTCAAAGCTAGTCCCAATTTAGAGAAATGAGTTAATTCGACGCACGTGTCGCTCGCTCTGAGCATCGCATCGCGATTCAACCATGTGGAGCCGATTAGGTGGAGAGGCGCCAGCAGCGTATGTTTGGGTAGGTAATTAGGTAGGTATACTTCCGGATTACGACGAAATGCGAATAGGTGCATTGTTTAACCGACTTCAAAAAAAGGAGAAGGTTCTGAATTCGTCGGATTTTTTTTGTATGTTTCCCGATTACTCGAAAATGCGTGGACCAATTTAGAATTTTTTTTTTGTTTGAAAGTTCACAGATGGTCCCATAGTCACCAAGTCAGGATCTGATGATGGGTTCTTGGAGAAATTAAGGGAACTCATCAGATTTTATAAGCACACTTGAAGTGATTTGGGTATTGTTTGAAAGAGTAATTTTTTACAGGTTGTCTTATGGTCATCAGGTCATCATGAGATCTTGGTAAAATCGAAGGAACTCTTCAAATTTTGCTAGTATGCTTGAAGCGATTTAGGTATTTTTTATAGTTACTATTGCATTTCCTTGCAGTCATCAAGTAATGACTGTATTCATCAAGTCAGGATCTAATGATGGGATCTTAGAGAAATTGAGGGAACTCTACAGAATACTTCAAGCGATTTGGGCATTTTTTCCAATACCTTGCGCATTAGTTGTTTTCCACTAAAAAGTAAAAAATAAAATGGAAAATTCTTTCCAAAAAACCAACTTCAAATGCCAATACAAAGAGTGAAATAATTTTTAATGTACACCAATTCGAAGTCGGGCAATGTTTCGTTCAATCACTAACAGTCCTTCGTATTGTCGATAATTTTGTCGTTTCTTTGCATATCAAGTTTTATAAGATTGAACGAAACATTGCCCGACTTCGAATTGGTGTAAATTAAAAATTATTTCACTCTTTGTAGTGGCATTTGAAGTTGGTTTTTTGGAAAAAATTTCCCATTTTTTTAACTAGGTATATTTTGACAATGCTTACCTACCTACTTTCTACTGTTTTAATTCATCATTGAGGATCTTCATTATTGTATTAGATAAGTACTATCAGCCTAATGGGTCCACTGGACTTTCAAAAGTGACCGTAAATGACCATTGACATACCTATACTATTATACATTATGGTCATCATAAATTATTTGGTAGGTAGATATAGGTAGTAGGACCTACCTAAAATTATAAAATTGTTTCATGAGGTAAGTATATCTACCTATGTATACAGAGAGCTATACCTAGACCTATATTCATAGATCTTGGTTAAATGAGATTTTAGTTTAAGATAAGATTAGATTGTCTAGGTCGGTCACAGAGGTCGGCTATCGGACTAAAACTTTCCTATTTATTTAAAGCCTTACATAAATTACCTTGGAAATAATCTGTGTACGTAGAGCTGTGAGTGTATTTCCAAAAAACGGACACCTATATTATAAGGTGCCTTATTAAACCCCTTCATATCCTTTATAACTATATCCACGCTCGCTCGACCATTTAAATACGATTCGCAAAAGCTTTCAAAGGGCCCGCCACGCTTACAATGCGCACAAAAAGACGCCGAACAAAGACTTGTATCTTATCTCGAATCTTTATAATAATTACATGAGACAGGACAACTCAATCCACGTACACCTAGCCGCATTAAAAATGCATCCGTTCAACCCGCAACAGTCTATTCTCGCACCTAAAACAAATATTGTAAAGAACAATTTCGCGTCCCCCATATCCGACGAAATCTCAACTTCGACCATTGTATACGCCTGAATCCAATTATCTTACGGCACACCGAAATATCTTTTGCATTGCAAGAAAATAATTATTGTAAAAAAATTACGTGTCGCACCAACCCTAATAAGTGCAGTAGTAAAACTTCGCAAGGCGAAAATTCATTTTATTCCTTGACAATAGAGTCTGAATTTCCTTGAAAGGAAAATTAAGTGTTTGGTCTAATGGGAGTTGGGATGATTTCCATCAAATGGGCGGGGCGTATGTGGGGATACGCCCCGCCCATTTGATGGAAATCATCCCTTGTTTAAATAGGGTGGGAACGCTGTCAGTCGTTCTGCGTCGGTGGGGGAAGACAGATGTTCGCCTGGACCCATCTTTCATACAACACGATAGCGAATTCAATACACCATAAATATACCGGCCGTACTCCTTTTACAACACGCTCTGTCAGCCCTGTATCAACAAACGAGGCGTTGGCAGATGAAAATTCACTTTTCATCGTTTTATTATCGCACAAGTGTCGTAATATCGTAAGTGACATTACAAAACAGTTTAGTATTAATAATGAACGTACGCTGTGTATTAGAATATCGGTCGTAAATTAGTGGGCTCTTAAAATTTAAAAGCCATATGTTTTGAGACGTGATTTTAATAGTTTAGTGGCGATGAACGTTTTAATGAGCCTCTAGTTGTGATGTGTATGTAGTTAGGTATGGTTCATACAATTTGTATGGATGCGTCAATTGAATGGATTTGTTTGATCATTTGGAATCGGGTGCGAATGTTCTTATGTTACGAGGAGCTGAAAGATTATGTTCTGTTTCTTTTTATAATGTTAGTTATTAGTAGTTACGTTATTACAGAGAATGTGTGAATGGATTTAAATGGAATATTGTAGGTAGTTTAGCAATGTTTATCTACGCTCATTACTTAAAGTTCGAATTATGAAATCGAAATGTGTCAAATAATTACCTACTTTATTCACAGACTTCTATAATTATTAAAAAGTTATTCATAATAACATCGCTCTGCTATGGAAATATTTAAAGCAAGTTGTACACGGCTCTGGATTCCTGTATTTGTATCTGGGGTAATATTTTTTATGTAATATTTTTTTAAGTGAATCCACAGACAACATATAGTTGGTAGTCATTGCCGAGAGTATGGATGGGCCATGATTGACCATAGACAACAACACAATGTCTAACGTTCCGCGTAACGTTTCACCTGGGCCTGTGATTATGATTACGATTACGATTACTACTACGATTACGATTACGATTACGATAACGATTACGATAACTATTACGATTATAACGTTATCTCGTAAATCTATCGTCTGTAAACCGACTTTACAGACAACCAATTTTTTTTGTTACTTATTCAAAACTTTGCGCTGAAAAATGACTAGCAGTGAAATCTACTAAAGAAAATTTCACTCCACCTGACATCTTAGTAGTTGCAATGATTTACGACAAACGTTAGCAAGATTTTATGATTTGGATTTATGATAATAATATGAGCGTAGATAAAGTAGTGTATGAAACTCTACATAATTAGGTATTAAAACACTCGTGTGATACTATTAAAAAACTCGCCTGTGGCTCGTTTTTTAAACTCACACTCGTGTTTTAATACCCCCCATTATGTAACCGTTACATAAACTACTATTACGACATTTATTGACATAAAGTAAAATAGGCTGTGAAACGCAAGCTCATTCATAAAGCTTACTGTTATAGTATACAAAAACATACGACATCTAATTAACAGCTATATATGAAACAAGGATATTTCACCTTTCTCTTAGCAGCTCCGGGTTCGAGCCTCACTGCACTCAACATCTGACCTTTTATGTCGTAATTAGGTAATTTAATTTCTAAATGTTGTTAAAAATCGTGGAGAAGGAAAAGATGAGTCTTCGATAATATTCTCAAAGGTATGTGAAATCTGCCAATCGACAAAAGGATAGCGTGATTGCGGCTACGACCAAACTTTTCCTATTATAGAAGTTAACGACAGAAGCGACATTAGAAGTGGGTTTTTACTGGTTTGGGATGATGATTTATCAAAAGTATGTATGTATGTAAATGCTCACTGAAATTACATAATTATCTACCAATCATCAAAGGTTAATCTACAACTACTTGATACGGCGAAAAATAAAATACGTAAGTATAGGTAGGATGGGAGTTATATTTTAGTGAATGTTTAACATAATTTAATATCAGAACCGTTAGGTACAAACATTATTCCCTGATAGATCTTTGTTCCCTATTCCAAGCATTGCCAAAAGGGTAGGCTTCGCAGGGCGGGAGCGGACATCCGGCGGAAGTGGGCGGTGCTTTGCCGCCGCCATTTTGAATACTTCGCGCCTGCGCGCTGCGCCGACGGGGAGAGGCGAAGGGAAAATATGGAGAGCTTTTTTATTTTCAGCGCAATCGTAATTTATAGGATGGGGTTCTGAAAATGTTATTTTGCGAAAATGTTTTTTAGTCGAGAGTGATAAAACAATCTCACGAGTCTTAGTTAATATTATATTACTTTTTCTGAAAATGAAAATGTGCATGAAAGAGCACATTTTTTTATAAGACATGGTATTTGAATGCTGAGCTTCACAAAAGGATGAACTTAGTATAGGTACATAAGTAACTATTTAGTTCGTAGGTAAATGTTTCTTAGTTCTCAACTCTTAATTTTACCTCTTTCTGGTGCTGTCAGCGAAAACCGGATAAATAAACTAGGGGTTAAAAAGGACTAATCTAAATTCGGTGGCATGTCCCCCAGCTTCCAGGTACCAGGGTCCCATGAATCGCGGGAGACGTCGCGTAAATCAAGCGGCGCGCGACCATCCATCACGGAGCGGCCCGCCATCAATTTAGACCGAAATAGGCATTCCTGTACAAAGACCAGACTCCGCAGTCGTTTGACTGACTTTGTAGTTCGTAACGAACGGGACACCCCAGACACGCGCCTAGATGCGTTCGTCGATAGATGGAATAAAGTTCTAATTTGGTCCTGACTAGATTCTTTGGTCACATTTGTTTATTGTACACCGAGAAAACTTATAAAGATAATTACAGAAGATAGATGACGACCGAATGGCTTAGCGGCAGCGAACCTGCAGTCTGCGTCGGAGATCGTGGTTTCGATTCCCACTACCTACTGGTAAATGTTTGTGTGATGAGCATGAATGTTTTCCAGTGTCTGGGTGTTTTTCAATGTATTGTATTTATGTTTATTAATATTATGAATGTATATCAGTCATACCCATAACACAAGCTATCGTTTACTTTGGGGCTAGATTGAAATGAAATGTGCGATGTGTGTAATGTGAGGACATTACATCCTGATATAAAAAAAAATAGATAAACAGGTCAGGTAGAAAGGTAAAAGCTCTACGTAGTATCATAGCAGTTTGACTTTAGACATAATCTTCGAATAGGTATAGCTACAAAGTTCGAGTGATCTTGTATAAACATCATCCTGTCGTATTAATATCAACAGTTTTACTACATTTTATTAACTACTTACTGCATTTCATCAAACCTATCCTTTTTCAAATTAGGTTGTAAATCAGAGGTAGGTATACCTACGTAGGTATACCTCTGATATACAACCCATTCCACGCTATTTTTCAAAGCTGAAAATTATACCTACCTACCGACTGAGGAAAACTAAGGTATAGGTAGGTGCTTTCCGAAATTAAGGTTTTCGAGTAATATACCTATGTTTTTTACAAAAAAGGTCCTAGGGTAGGTAGTAGGCATGTATGCTGCAATCAGCCTAAATAAGTAAATATAAACGCTGCAGTCACGTCTACCAACACAGCATAAGTATTCTGTTAAGGCCCTCCTTGCTGCTCAAGTCATAATAAAAGGAAGAGCGATGCAGAGTTAAGAAACTGCATGTCTCTTCCTTGTATTATGACTTGAGCAGCAAGTTAATTTTTTTTTGCCATGAACTTAACTTCTTCAGATCATTCCTATGTTGATTGAGACGACCAAACACATCAAGATAAAATTTATCTAAGTATAGGTATACCTATACCTACTTAGGTACGGTGTTGAGTACACAAACCGATTCTTTTTTTTTTTATTCTATACAAGTTAGTACTTGACTGCGATCTCACCTGATGGTAAGTGATGATGCAGTCTTAGATGGTATCGTACTAACTTGGAAGGGTAAGGGGATATAATGTCAATGGTAGACTTATTAAACCTATGAAATTTCAATTTCATAAGTCTCATACTTACTTTCGATTTTATTGACATCTAAAAATCCCCGATTTCGTCACTGACTATGACTGACTGACTCACTGATGATCATCGTTTATTTTACATGAAAATGTTTTTGGATTATATTTTGTCGAAAAAAATTGGTTGCCTGTAAAGTCGGTTTACTGACGATAGTTGAACGTGACAACGTCTTCTTTATCGCTTGTTCCGCGCTCGCGAGGTAACGCCGGTAACGCCGCATGAGCGAGGTAACGCCGGATGAGTCATGTTTTTTCGTGCGTGCAACAGGCTCTATCGATTTATAAGACGTTGTCACGTCAAAAATGCACATAAATCTGAAGTATTTTTTACAGCGTAGTTACCTCCAACACCGGCTATTTTTTTTTAAATGTATCGCACTCATTTGTTCTCTGCTATAGGCAGAGACCTTTTTTATGCGAGCTTTGCTCTGAAGAAGTGCCAACTCACGTGATAGTCGTGACTTATTGACACGTGACACCGGCTATTATGGAGTTTGTTTAACAACCCCTTGAACAACCTCGTGTTAAAGTTTTGAGGGAACACTGCTGCCTGGTAGCTGGTTCCATAGTATATACACGTGGGCGGAAAGAGGGGTCTGGCAATTCGGGTGGTCGTGGATCCAGGTCGTAGAAGTGGATGGTGCAGGTTTTAGGTGTGTGTCTGTGGGGTTCTAGACCTGGACTCCCGATTAAGCAGCAAACGTTTGACTCCGTGAGCCTTGTGCAATTATATTGGGCTAACTACGTACCTATCTGTCCCGGTGTGTCGAATTCATCATCGCATCCGGATATATTTTGTCCGCTACGAAAATAAGGTTCTAGTTCCAGACGAGTAGGTTAGATACTAAAGTTTGTGTTTGCGTTTTTGTTAGTAGGTAGGTACGTACCTAAGTATATCTAGTACTTTTTATTTCGGAAAAAATTAGGTATCCCGTGGGAGGTTCAAATGTGATAAAAATTGCTAGCTTTCTCGGCAGCAAATGTCAGGATAAGTAAATACTTATTACTTTGTAAGTTACTGGTTTTGTTTATCCAGGTACAGGTAGGTAAACCTTAGGTACTATCGGTCGTTTTAACGACCGGTAGTGGAAATTACTAAGATGCGTAGGTAATACCTAAGCAGGTATCTTTTCCTAGGTAGGTGTCTGAGTGTCTCATGGTTACAGTGTCTAATAAAATTGATAGCTAGCAGCTGCCACCTAGCACTACCTATATTATGTAGAGAAATTATACAAATTCAATATTCTAACTGAGAACTCATATTTTGAATTAAAAATAATATAGGCGGGTTGGTACTTTGCAGTAATGAGTTTCAAATTTACGAATCACATCACGAAAATAAATAAACATTATATTATAGTCAACGACTTAAGGGGATTTATTGAATTTATTTTTATCTTTCTCACTCTCACGGAGATTTGGTAGGTGCGACCTTTTACCTAATTACTCAAAAACTAAGCCAGTTATCAAAAATCTGTTCTAAGCGTTTTAGGATATTATTATTACCGATACATTAAAACAAAAATTACAATTACATCCATTGTAGTTTCCGATAAAACATAGAAAAACTGAGATTTTGGAGCAACTTTTGGGAGAACTTTCTATCGAGAAAATTTTATCCAATCGTGTTTCTGCTTCTAAGCGATTTTAGATTAAAGACCCAAAATACATGACGTGTAAATTTGAAAAAAATTGTCTTTATAGTTTTTGCATAAAACTTCATTCAAAATCACCTAAATACGGCTTGTAGGCCGTTAACTAAGCACACCGCAATCCTTAGCCAACGCGTCAGCTATGTCTGAATATGGAAAAAATTAAATGACAAATCAGCCACAACAAACCATCCGCTATACCACAACTTACTGCCTCCGCAACCAATTTCATTAGTCGTCATAATTAAAAATATTATGAGGAAAAAAAAGACGAAGATGTTGCAATTAATAGCGTTAGGCTCGAGTCGATGGGCTACTGAATTAACGAGGATCGTTCTAAACCGATCATGTAATTACTTCACCTCGCCGGCATCGCGCGGATACCTACGGGGAGCCACGCGAGGCGGGGCCTCTACGCGATCAATACCGTTGCCAAAGAGCTACACAGCTAACCGAACACGAATAACGCCGTTCCCCTCCCACGATACAGCCGTAGCACCAGCGCGAGCGAGACGCGAGACGCTCCGTTGATTCGCCCCGAACAGTTTCCTTCCCCATGGGCGTACTCCACGGCACACGGTAGCTCTCAGGGCTCAGTCTCCAAACGTCAGCGTAGCGTGTGCTTGCGTGCCGCGCCGGACCATGCGAAGGTGAGCCACCAGGCACCATGCTCGTGCCACCCGAGATGATGGCGGCCCAATCCAAGCTCGTGTACCAGATGAACAAGTACTACAACGAGCGGGTCGCCAACCGGAAGGCGCAGATCGCCAAAACCATCCACGAAGTATGCCGTATCGTGCAGGACGTGCTCAAGGAGGTGGAGCTCCAGGAGCCGCGGTTCATATCCTCGTTGACGGACTACAACGGGCGCTTCGACGGCCTGGAGGTCGTCTCGCCGCACGAGTTCGAAATCATCATCTACCTGAACCAGATGGGCGTGCTGAACTTCGTCGACGACGGATCCCTCCCCGGTTGCGCCGTGCTCAAGCTGAGCGACGGCAGAAAACGCTCCATGTCCCTGTGGGTCGAGTTCATCACCGCGTCCGGATATTTGTCCGCGAGGAAAATAAGGTCCCGATTCCAGACGCTGGTGGCGCAGGCCTGCGACAAGTGCTCCTACCGGGACTGTGTCAAAATGATCGCCGAGACCACGGAAGTGAAACTGCGTATCCGGGAACGTTACATCGTGCAGATAACACCGGCTTTCAAATGCGCCGGGTTATGGCCCAGGTCGGCCGCGCATTGGCCGCTACCGACGATACCGTGGCCGCACCCGAATATTGTGGCCGAAGTTAAAACTGAAGGTTTCGACCTGTTATCGAAAGAGTGCTTAACGTTGCAAGGGAAGAACTCCGCGATGGAAGGTGACGCGTGGGTGTTGAGTTTCTTCGAGGCCGAGAATCGTCTCCTCCAAGGCGGGTGTCGGAGAAAGTGCTTGAGTATCCTGAAGACGATCAGGGACAGGCATCTGGACCTGCCCGGGAACCCGGTGACTTGCTACCACATGAAGACGCTGCTGCTGTACGAGTGCGAGAAGCATCCGAGGGAGCACGAGTGGGACGAGGCCGCCATAGGGGACAGGATCAATGGGATCTTCCTGCAGCTGATCTCCTCGCTTCAGTGCCGCAGGTGTCCCCACTACTTCCTCCCACACGTAGACTTGTTCAAGGGCAAGTCGCCGACCGCGATGGAGAACGCCGCCAAGCAAGTGTGGAGGCTAACTCGAGAGATGCTCACGAATTCGCGAGCTTTCGAAAAGCTGTGAACTCCTAGAGTATATGAAATAGCTTGTGAAGTGAACTAGTGATGTTGCGCTAAGTTGATAACTTAATCCCCGAGTCATTTTAGTCGTTTAATCGGATTAGATGGTGCGTTGGTTTCTAATAGGAACGCGTGCGCTTTAAAAGTGACATTTCTCCCAATTAGTTCGAGATGTCGAATATTCCATTTGGATCGGACAGACTGTAAGTAGACGTGATATGTACTGCCTACTCATGTTGATTTAACAGAGAAGTTTTAGAATGTTTAATGACATTTTAAACTGTAAATAGACGCAAGCTCTAGTGATAGTTAAGTTTCAACGAGCAGATTTTAAGTTTATAAAAAGTTTGATTGCAATTTAATATAACACACTTTTTGCTGAGTATTTTAGTACCTACTTACTTATATACTAATTTTTGTTTGAGTAAATTTTTTATAGGTAGGTAAGTAGGTACAATAACAAAACATAAAATGTTTGATTTTATTAAAATGTTCTGATACATTCTAAGACTTCAATGCGAGATCATTAAATTACACTAGGTCCTTTCAAATATAATTTGTGATATAATGTAAATAGCTTACTTAATATTAATATTATGTTGTACAATTTTAGTGATATTTATTTTGAAGATGGTAATAAAGTTCTTGTATTTATTTGACTGAAACTTTTAAAGTAGGTGTACTTATAATCTAAATATATTATAAACAATAAACAATTTTAAAAGTATTTTCTCTTTTCATTATATTTTATAACTAAACCTAATATCTACTGTGATGAAAAGGATACATAACAGAACTGAATAATTTATAAAAATGATTACTAAATCAAAACAGTTTCAATAATAACTGTAAAATAACTGTAAGGTTAAAAATCTTAAAATAGCACGAAAAGAAAAATTTGTATATTGCATTTTAATTTTAACATAAATTCAAGTAATTATTGAAAGCCGTAAGAGGTTCCAATAACGTATCGTCTCTTTGGAAAAATCACCGTAGGCAGGTAGGTATGCGCTAGGCCTTTTTGCAACAACTTTAGCAACTCTATTGCTGCTTAGTTACATGCTTTACGTGGTGACAAGGGCTAGTTGCACAAAACTGCACTCACTTGCACTACACATCTTTAATTTTGACGTGATAACGTTTAATAAATTGATGAACACCAGCAGCACTCATGGAAAATAGTAACGTTCCTCGTAACGTTCCACCTGAGCCTGTGCGTGCAAGCGAGGGCGCGCAACAAGCGATAGAGAGGCACGATAAAACAAACGATAGAGAAATGAAATGAGATAGAGATTATGACGTTATCACGTAAATCTATCGTAGGTAGGTACCTACGTAAACCGACTTTACAGACAACCAATATTTTTTTCTTGTGGAATAAAGATTTTCTTTCTTTTCTTTCTTTCTTTATCCGCGCAGACTTGTAGATTTATACTAGCTGACCCGGCAACGATTGCTTTTCTAATTTGCTTTTTTTACTAACTACTACAACACCGACACACAGAAAAGTTTTATAGCAATCGGTCGAGCCGTTTTGGAGCTGTATGGTAACAAACACGAGACATGAGAATTTTATATGTTAGAAAATAAAAAAATAATTCACCTGAATATAACGTTGCTTAAAACTCACATAACTCCAAAATTTAAAAGGTAGTGCCTGGGATTTGAACCCCCGATCCTCTGATCTGAGAGTTAGTGGTCTGAATGCTGAACCAACGGGCTTTCCGTTTCGTAGCCTCACCACGGCACCACGTAGGCACTAGGTACCTACCTAAAGTATCACATTACCGACTCATATTTCATGCGCCGAGAGCGAGAGAGGTACCGTGCGGCTCTATGAGCAATAAAATACATTTGAATTAATAACCCCACCTCGTTATTAAAACACTAGCGGATACCCGCGGCTCCGTCCACGTGAATTAATCTGGGGACACGGTAGTGTCCCCGCCAGACGAGTCAAGCGAAGCGCGAGGGCACTACCTATCTTTTCTCGAAGTGTTTCGCCGTATTTTTAAACCCTTATAACTTAGGCCAGAATTATTCCAGATAATCAAAATTCTCGGGAAATGATGTCGCCGGTGAACTTATTAAATGTATAAAGTTTCAATATCACAGGTCTTATACTTTAGATTTTATTGACATCTGAAAAACCCAGTTTTCGTCACTGACTGACTGACTGACTGACTGACTCACTGATGATCATCAAAATTCCTAGGTACTTCCTGAAGTCCTAGAAAACTGAAATTTGGTGTGTAAGCTAGAATTATACTCGACGCAGCGAACCGTGATCCCTATGACACTGACAGCTAATGTCACCATATAACATTGTAGTGGCGTCACCATTAAATCGGGATCATATTGGGGGCGTCTAAAAATGCCATTTATAAATTTTACGTAGCTTTATACCATTAGTAATGATATTCCGTTGATATTTTTAACAATTCTTAACATTTACAAGAAGTTATGTCAATCTGAATTTATGTTTACGTCCTGCAAAACTTAAGTCGTGTGACGTTTATCGACTAGGGCGGCAAGTATCGATAAAAAAAATGTCGGTAATGGAAACGAGTGCAAAATTTTTCAGACAAAATAAATAAATGGGGAGCATTCATTTTCATGATAAAATATATACATACTTATATAGCAAAAACGTGTTTATCGGGTTAAGCATTATTGGAAAATAACAAGGTTGGAAACTTTCGTTTTACTTACCTACTTAATCTAACTATGCCAAAAATCTTAAATTAATACAACAACAACAAAATGGACATTAAAAATGCACATTGTAATATTTTTTAAAACATGTTTACCAACGTGGCTTAAGGCCACGCCTTTGTCTAAAAAAAAATTATCGACACGACCAAAGACACGACCCATCACTAAACGAACTGTCATAAGGATCATGGTTCGCCGCGTGGAGAATAGTACACAACCAACAAAAAAATTCCAAAAGTAGGGAATTTAACCCCCCAACCCCTTAAAATAGGGGATGGAAGTTTGTATGAAACTACGGCAAATATTGATGCTAGAGGTCTCAAAATTGATGTAGGGACTCTTCGTAATAAACAATTAAATACGTGTTTCAGGATTTTTAGTAAATCACCCCACATCTATCAAATTAGGGGGTTGGAAGTTCGTATGGGGGGATGGAAGTTTGTATGAAACTACGGCAAATATTGATGCTAGAGGTCTCAAAATTGATATAGGGACTCTTTGTAATAAACAATTAAATACGTGTTTCAGGATTTTTAGTAAATCACCCCACATCCATCAAATTAGGGGGTTGGAAGTTCGTATGGGGGGATGGAAGTTTGTATGAAACTACAGCTAATATTGATGCTAGAGGTCTCAAAATTGATATAGGGACTCTTCGTAATAAAAAAATAAATACGTGTTTCAGGATTTTTAGTAAATCACCCCACATCCATCAAAATAGGGGGTTGAAAGTTCGTATGGGGGATGGAAGTTTGTATGAAACTACGGCAAATATTGATGCTAGAGGTCTCATAATTGATATAGGGACTCTTTGTAATAAACAATTAAATACGTGTTTCAGGATTTTTAGTAAATCACCCCACATCCATCAAATTAGGGGGTTGGAATTTCGTATGGGGTTTCCCATACGTATATAGATAGGTACAAACTTAATTTCATGTTAGATATCTGCTAGTATACATCTGGAAAAACACGTAATTTTTTTTGGTAATTATAAGCGCGATTCCAGTGCCCAAGTGGCCAAGCGCCTAAGTGCCCAGTGCCCCGTGCCCAGTAATATCGCACGTTTCAAGCCCAAGTTCCATGCATGTCATGTTTAACAAGCCGAGTTTCACTGCATATCGAGTGACCAGGATCCAGCGCTCAATGACAAGAATCCACATTGAACCGAGTGCCTAGTGCCCAGCTGAGCTGTCGAACGTGCCAAGCGTCAAATCTCTCTGATTTTGAAGAGCGTTTAGCGCATTAATACCTGCTCAGTGCCCAAACGGACGCGTCAAGCCCAAGTTACATACAGGCCCCGTCCAACGAGCCCAGCTCTCAGTTCCCAGTGCCCAGGGTGAGATGAGTGCCCAAGGCCCAGTGCCCAGTACCCACAGTTAGCCGTCGGGCATGCCAAGCGTAAATTATGTGGATTTTAACAGCGCCCCAACGTCAGTGTGCCCAGTACCATAGTACACGCGGCAAGCCTGAATTCCCGTACCGAGCTCCGCGTGTTCATTGCCCAGAGTCCAGTGCTCTGTGACCAAAATGAGTTGTCAAGCGTGTCAAGCGTCAAATTTGAATTTCAAGAGCGCCTCAGCGCCCAACGAAAATAAAGACTAAGTATAAATAAAACAATAGTTAAAAACTAATAAACACACAAATCTCACCGATACCTTCCGTAGATTTGTAATGGATAACAAGTAGTCTGTGTTAGTCCAGGATATAATCAGTCTATATTTTAAATTTCAACCAAATCAGTTCAGTGGTTGTGTTGTGATTGAGTAACAAACATCCAAACTTTCATTTGTGACTTTGTGTTTTAATAGGTAAAATTTGAAGTTAGAAATTGAAATTTGGATCTATACATTACGTTTAATTATCATTTTATCTTGATAAATGTAAAATTAGTTTCACTTTCGGTAGGCCAAAACTACTAACTTTAAATCCACTATAAGTTTTGTAAATTTTCAGAATATACTTCTAAGCAAAGTTCGTATCTACTCGTAATACAAACATATTAGAGAGTGGGCTGTGAAAAGATGCGCACTTGAAGTGCAAGAAATACACAAAAAAAAGAAAAATTAAGTTAATAAAAAACATTGTTTTAAAAAACTTACAAAAAGAAATGAAATCCCAACAAAAACATTATCATGTATAATGTAGCCAGACGAGCATATGGCTCACACTGTCAAAAAGTTATCAGATCTCATGTAGGGCAAGACTTCTGACTTTATACACCCTTAAATACAAGCTCTAACTTCACAAACTCTACACTTTAGTTACAATAATGTCTTGACCGTTTGGCTACCGTTACATTGGGCGTAAAATCAAAAATTTATTCACTTTTCAGTACTCTGTAAGTTCTGTTAAATCAAAATTTGAAATCAGGAAAATGATTTTGGTGGGATACATTTTTCACTTTACGCCCATGTGACGGTAGCCAAACGGTCAAGACATTATTGTAACTAAAGTGTAGAGTTTGTGAAGTTAGAGCTTGTATTTAAGGGTGTATAAAGTCAGAAGTCTTGCCCTACATGAGATCTGATAACTTTTTGACAGTGTGAGCCATATGCTCGTCTGGCTACATTATACATGATAATGTTTTTGTTGGGATTAAGGTTTTTTACGAATCCCACGAGAGTCATGGATTTATCTGTGTGAAAAAGTAGCCTATGTGTTAAACCAGGGTATAAACTATCTCCGTTCCAAATTTTAGAAACGTGAAGGTGTAACAAACATACAGACTTTCGCCTTTATAATATTAGTATGATAAGTTTAAGTATAAAGAATTCCGCTAACCGTTGTTCGGGATTATACCTACTTGCGCGTGAAAATTCTATTCTACTGTGGGCGAGATAAATCTAAACACTTCCGAGAGCCCAGTAACTTATTCATGATTGTTTATGTAAAATCCAAAGACAAATACACTTACTTAGTAAGTGTAAGTCTTTGGTAAAACCTGACACACATTTCAGAACCTTGAGTTTGATTCACCGTTGCAAAGCCCATAATATAACACAGATTACAATGATATACTAAATAAGGTACCTACTAACACATAACCCATGAATTATGAAATGTTTGTTTAAAATTCAATCACGTACCTACTCAATAATCGATTCCTTTAATTTTGCAATAATAATTATTTACAGTTCTTGCTAAAAGAAAGAAAAAATGTTACTACCTGGAACTGGATACATTGTTTGAAACAAACACTCGACCGATCAAAGTAGTTGTAAATTGTACGAAAACTGCGTTTAATATGATACGAGTATTTATCAGAGTATTTATCACCATTATATTATTACTATCCAAAAGTTAAATGACGAGTCATTAGTGCATTTAAATTAGGCCTACTATATGAAATATTTTTTTCATTTGACTCACAAAAAAGCTATTATTACCTACACTTATTATTAGGTACCTATATGCTTACATTTTAAATCGTCGATAATTTACCTAACAGATTTTGAGCGGAAGGTTTAAAATGATAGGTACATTTAATTAAAAGACAGGTAAATGGACGTGAAACCCACGCGGCGCAAGGCGCAACCAAGACCCGATCAAGGACTCGGAAATCAACGAAAAAATAAAAGGACATTTAAATGAAGCCGAGCGCACCAAATACGCGATACAATTAAATGCGTCCGCATAAACTGTACGCTGGGCGGCAAAGGTTCACACTTGTCATGTTTAAAGTTCTATATAAGGCTATTATGAAAATAAGTTTCACAGTAGGTAAGCAGGTTTATAACTTGAGTACATATATTAATATATTTAAAAAAATATATAATATCTCGCATTGCTAGTGATTTGGTGTTGTCAGTTGTCCTTTTCATCTTACATCTCATTAAGTAGATCTTTATCTAAGTAAATGATAAAAGCAATAATAAAAGTTTAAAAATATATCCACACCCAGTTGAAATATTATAAAAGTAGAAGAAACACCGAATATTCACTAACAGAAATAAAACCTATCAAAAAGTTATTTAAGTAGGTATCGTCATTACAAAATTAGAAAATTCTGTCGTGGCTGCCATTGCCATTTGCCCACTGTAGGCTGTAGCCGTTTAAAAATTACTTGTATTTGTTGTACCAGTATAAAGCAGTTATTTCTGCACCTAGAATTTAAATTATACAAAAAAAATTGGACCTAGGCCAGGCAAGGCAAGGTATAAGGCTTAAGGCTATTGTATACCGACTTAGCGGAACGCGAATAGGTGTTTCCAAAAAATATCTATGCCCATATAGGTACAGAGAGTTGCAAGTCTGAGCTAGGCCTAAATAATGTGGAATTAAGACTCAAATAACTCTTAATATAAGCATTATTTCTTAAAAAGTAAAACGTACGAACATGGTACTTCATAATATCTGCAACATATATCCAAAAATTATGAAAATCGGACTACACTTACGGGTAGGAAAACGTTATCGCTTTTTGTATGAAAGCTTACAGGTATATGCAATCATCTAGAGGTGCAAACCTTCGTGGCCCTTTGTACAGTGTAGCATTCGCTCCGTCGCGTCGGGCTTGCCGCCTACACGCCGTGTTTTTAGCTTTTGTCCTAAAATTTATGGGCAATTGGTGTAAAATCTTTAAAGGACCGAGATATTTTCATTACTATTATGTTTCGAGTTTAAACAAATACAGAGCAAGTGTGTGACGGTAAAGGGCGGTTGTTTTTTATAGAATAAAATATGAATCGCCAAGAATTTATACATATAGGCATTTTTATTACCTACTTGAAGTTATTGGAAGAAAATATTTTATCACCAATCATCTATCAATAAGAACAAAAACTTTGTCCTGAATGATAGACTGGTATTTACGGCCAAGCAGAAATTTAAATTTTTCTGCAGAGAATCTTGCTTGAGCGTCCTAGAGATTTAGATTTTTTTTTAATTCTATTCCTAACCTATAATAAGTATAACGAATACAACATAAGTTGCTTAATTTTTTTTTATACCATCTTTATGAGCGTTAAACAGTGGTTGAAGTTTATATGAAAATCTATATTAGGTAGGTACCAAATTACCAATGTATCATGTGGCAGGTTTTCAGGAATACTGGTACCTATTTCAAGTATTTAGCCATGCATCTTGTTTTATAAGAGGAAAAGGGTTAATTATTGCACTTGTTTTATAAGATTCGACTATATAGCATCTTCGACTAGCATTAACTTTACAGAAAAGATTCAACGTATTAACGCTACCAACATTACTATTTTATATCTCACTCTACCTACGAGTATGATCATAGTTTCATCGCGTGCTATCTTAATAACAAGCGCGATCGTTCCCTTATCTCAAAGGACCTCTATTCGCTGTTAATTTTCAACAAAGTGGCCTCGTTTCAGATAAAACTAAACTCCAGAAAACCATAAAATCCATTCTGGAAACGTATTAACATCACGCTATGTGGTTGACGACATTTTCTGAGATAAGTCCGCGTTCCCTGCGTGCTTACTCACAGCGATAGTGTGTTTTATTTTATTGGCTACTTTTATTGGTGATTCGATTATTGTCATTTATTAGTTGGCACTTATTTGATAGTCCTTGTGTTAATTTGTGTGAAATGAGCATTAACTCCGGTATCTTAGAAATTATGTGATAGCGCAGATATAACTAGGTAGGTAGATGGTAATTATAAAGTGGTTTTTAAGATTGTGTGTCAATTAAAATTATTAATTAGTCTCGAGCTTCAAATAAGCGGAGTTTTTCCAATTCTAACCTGTATATTGATCCAAAACTTAAGTTTTTTAACGTTATAGCTAAACAATTTAAATAAGAAAGTTGATGGTTGTTTGCGGTACCATTTCGAGTAGGGACGGTAAACTAATATAAAGAGAATTTATTTGTACCTAGCTACTAATATACCTAATCATTCTCTTACTAATGGTTTTTAACTTCTGAGGTTTAGAGCAAAACTGACAGCTTCAGCGTAACTAACCTTTTATTTGTTTTCTTTAAATCTTTAACTTAATTACTTACCCTCCAAACAAAATAACTTAAAAGAACATTTGGAAACACGACAGAACCTATAATTAACTATTTAAAACTTAACACTAAAAGATCCTTCAATATAATATTTCACCCGTAAGTCATATTTTGTGGCAACTTAAAATTAAATAAATAACAAACATAATACGATGGGCGGACGTTCGGCTGAGGATGGCTGAGGAATTGAATAGTACCGAATGATGGTCGTAATGAGGAGGCGAAACGGGGCGTGTGCCCCCGTCACAACATCCTCGACAAATCGACCCAGTGAAACTTATCGCCATATCGCCACGGACTCTGAGTTCACTTTTTTATTTAATTGAATTAGTAGTAATTTATTTACCAAACTTTTTTCTTATTTTGAAATAATATTTGCCATATTATTTATGATCTCTTTTCTTTTTCTAATATGCGGGGGATAGGTACCATCCGGGCGCGAAAATTCTTCTTTTTATTTAGTTTTTCGCTAATAGTGGCTTAATTACCTATACATAGTAGGCTTAAATGGCAAACAACATTTATGCATCTACATGTTTGGAAATAAACTCTGCTTAACAATAATTCATCATATTGGTCATCACTCATTTAGTTCATAATGGTTCCCGATAGCTCGAAATCTGGGAAACTGCAAAAAATTGTCTTTCGGGAACCAATATGAGGTGAGTGGGAATTCTCGAGCCAAGTTTCTATTAAAAACGTAGATGCATATATATTATGCACGCAAAATTCATTGCCATTAACCAACAATGTGTAAGTTAGTCTAATATTTGCGAAAATCTGAATAAAATTTAAATTTCGCGGGCTTGGGGGGCCGAAACACCTTACCGTTAGTTCCAAAAAGAGCTAGGAGTATAGACGTGTTTATACCGTTTCGGGTGTGAATCTAATCCGCGACTTTTCATTTTCAGTCTGACTCTCTAACCTTAAAACAATTGAGGTTTTATCTACACATTTGCACATTTGCATAATATTATTATTAAATAATAGTTTCCTTTCAACCGTCTTGTTTCTCAAGCAAAAAACTTTGAAATAATAAAGCCGGAAATAGTGTGGGCACGCATGGGAATAAAAATGGTAAGGAGGGTGATGTGGTCGTAGCTGAAGTAACAATTCTTTATATAATACTATTGTTTTGTTATTGTTTTGTTATTGTTTGTTATTGTTGTGTTGGTTATATAATACTAACATTAGTAAATTCAAAAACATAATCTCCTAGCAGTAGTAGCGGTGCTATAAATTAAGTAGGTACATATTTAATTAAATATTCAAACAATATCGCCTATCATGTCCATAACTGTAAGCTACATTAGTATGCGTCGTTGCACAAACCCATGGCGCCATCAAAAAACATTTGATATTTCACGGCCATATTTCATTGCCTCCTTCAAAATTACACCGTTATCATACGGAAAAGTTACAGGGAGCGATCATGATATGAATAGGTACCTAAATGGACTTAAAATATACAATCTCAAATTTCTTCTATTATGTACCTTACTTGCAGACATCCTTAATTTTGCTAGCGCAAGTTTTAGGACTGGCTTTTGATAATGGATGATAATTTGTTACGATATACTAGAAAGGAGAAATTACCAATAATAAATAATAACAACAGGTTTGTTGGGTTTCCTTGTGCTATCTCATAGTTTTATTACCTAATATAAAACCGATATTTTAGCATTTGAGTATCAATTGGGCAAAGTGAAAAATAAAACATAATTCAGCTGTTTAAGATAAATAACTGTATCTAGTTGAAAATAAGAAAAGACCTAGCAATATTATTTTTGCTAGGTAATAATAAACGTTGTAAGGTTATGGATCAGAGCCATACTCATAATGTTACATAATAACCAAACAATAAAAACATAGGTGAGAAGACTTCTATAATAATTAATAACTTTTTGTTTATTTTAACTTGCCATTAAACGGTCAAAAGCGCATCTGATGATCTGTTACTAATAAGGAAGAGACCGGGTGTCAGTGTGATCCTTGACAATTTCCATCTATATTCGTAGCATTGCAGCAATTTTCTCACATCGAGCATTGCATAAGATATAAGGGGACTTGTCTACGGAGCGACAAATCCGATGTAATTCGAATAATATTACAATTTGCTGTATGAATTATTCAATATGGGAGTCGAGAAGCGCTGCTTATTCGATTATTGCGATTTGCATACCTACCATCGGACGCGAATCTGTGAACAGTATGATTATTGACCAATGAGGCGAGTGTATTATATTCTGATGGTATATTTTTGAGGGCTAGAACATGTGCTAGAGTCATGACTCTAGTCTAGTGCATGCACATTTCGGTCTTACGCCAGAGCGTCTTCAAGACATACTGACTTTGCAATATAAAGTCCAAGCTGGCATGGCAGTATCATTTTCAGATATTTAGATCCATTAAATACTTGCCTATAATGAGTTATACTCAGACAGACTCTTTCGTTGAAGTTAAATAAGTCAGAATTTCTAGGTAAGTCATAGATAATTAATGGTTCTTAAAAACAATATTAGGTACATATCTACAATATGATGTAGATATGTAATTTTCGCAGGATGTTGCTAACCCTGAACGTCCTTTATTTTAAGATTTAAAGTAATGGCTCGATGAAGAATCAAAACTCTACCGCTACATTCGTTAAGCAAGTTTTTACCGAGAAGAACGGGCAAGGAACTTGATACTTACTAACTGTTGTCAACATATCAAGCTTCTCAATTTTTTTCTACATTTTTAATCAAATTTAATTTCATATCATTTTATGTCCAGGCAGAAGATATTTAATGTAGTTTTACCAAAAAAATGCCTGAAGGTTGCAAGACAAAAATCTAGATTCCCGTATGACATTTGAGCGCATTGCAAAACGTCTAGAACCTGGGAAGAGGAGATCTACTTTAGATCTAGTCGTTGTATACCAAATACTGGAATACATTAGCCTGTCTAGACATTTAAATTTTTTTAGGCCGAACGTGTTTCCGGGCTAAGGTCGCTGCCTATTTTCAGTTTCTATTTTTAAATAAAAATTTGGCTTCTAGTACTTCTAGAATTCTAGATAAGTACAGGAAACATTATAAACACTTAGGTACTACTTGTGTTTGCACGCGGCTTCATCTACGTAAATTTGAGTTTTCGTCAATACCATGGGACCCACAAATTTGCTGAGATAAAATCCCACCCGTGAATGTAGAGTATAAACTATAAACTTGCATGTCTGATGTTTCAGCAGTGATTCCCATCGTTGATCGATTCTAAGTCGTGGAAGATTTTTTTTTAAATTTTAAGATTTGCACCATGGCAAAACATGATTGGAAATGGAATTTTGAGACATCCTATTATCTGACGCAAATAAATAAATGATTCTATAATTCTGAAAAGGCGAAAAGTCTGTTTAAAGCGCTTTTCCACGTTAAAAATCATGCACAACAATAACCGTACGTTGTAGATACGTACACTCGGAATGTAAGACAACACCGGAACGGCGTCGGTTTGTATTTTATTGTTAAAATAATAACTCGAGCGAAAACCGTGCTCGTCCGAGCGGGTAATGCCGACCGACGTGCGCTAAGGTGCGGTCTCATTGCTAGAGGCAGTTAAAACTGAAGATAAAAACATTAGTGATAAGGTTACTAGTTCATAAATCGTTTTACTGTGTATAATCAAAGAACACTAAATAGTACCAGAAGGCCCACTCCGCACGATTATTTAAAGAAATAGCGACTCTAGCGCTGACACAAAAAGTGCAATTCAGTTCGCAATAGCACCTGGCCCCGCCCTCAAAATCGACACGCAACAAACGCAATGTTGTGGTCTCTTTCTATCGCCTAACTTTATCTCTTACGACGTACTAGGGCTGCCGTAGTCAGACGGCGCCTAAAGTAGACCGACCGTACAGAACTAGCGCCTGCAACTCGGCCCGCGAGCGGCCACCATCTGAAATATTGAGGTCCAGACCCGTACCTACTTGTAGCCGGGACGGCCACGTGATAAGTGAGACTGGCCTGGTATAATATACATTTTGAGTTCGAGCAGCATCGAGAATTATAAAAACACGCATAAAATAATCACGTCTATTTTATTATACTTATTTCAAACAACTTAAAGTTGGCTCAGTTATTTGTAAAATTATTAATAATTGGGCTGACGAGGCTTTTACAACGTCATAACTAAATAGAACAGCAGATTATAAAATTAATGATAAAGAAAAAGCGTAGACGTTTACTAGCAAAGCATAAGGTAAACATCGCAAATTACTTTGGTTCTGTTATTATAATTAAGGTTAATAACTATTCAATACAGAATATCATGATAACTCAAGCGAAACCCGTATTCGTTCGAGCATATTAATCCAAACTGACGTTTCGAAGAATATTATGAAGGATACGTCCGTTAACTATAACCTATCCCCTGACGTTATTTGGCACCATTGAAAATCATATAGTAATAAGCCCATTTTACAGATAAAAATGGTTGGATAAAAACCATGCAACATAATGTCGCGTATAAGCCGATTTATACAAAATTTACACTTATGTCACTGTCTTCGACAGTCTCTTAGTTTTGAGTTAGATTTCTTCAATGATCATTAAGTCATTGATGATATCAAACTTAAAACTAGGAGACTGAAGGTTAGGTTAGGTAAGATGTAGACAATTGGCTACAACGAATATGTAAACTACTAGCAGAATTAATCCTTCCTTGTAAACTACTAGCAGAATTACCTTCATCTAGCTTGTCACGCTTTATACTTACATTCGCTACAAGTCTGACCCTACCTTTATAGTAACCGACACAAAGCAATGAATTTTTAGTGAAAACGGATCGGCTTGCGTACTATTATGACAAAGAATAACATCGAATATTGTGTTAGTACAAAAGAGGGATTATGTTATTGATATAATAACTACAAGCATTATTACGGGGGATAATATTTCTGTTGCTAAAACTATCCATGTAAAAAAGGGGCTCGGAAAATTTCATTAGGTAAGTATGTTAAATTCCATATCAGAAATATCTAGGTCAGAAACCTTTAATAAGAAAATAAAAAATGGTGATAGTTTTTCTTGCACTACTGTAGCGATTATGCCTTAACATATACCTGCCCAAAACCTCTATTTTTTAACTTCCATCAAGAATTTGAATACGGAACGTAGATAACGCATCGGAGCCCATTCGCAAACTTTTTTACTGTTTCCCGCGCGATAACCGGCGACGGCTAAAAAGCATTTCTGTGTATTTTTATTTCGAAAAAAAAAACAATGTGCGGATCGTCCGTGACCGTGACGCAACCGACGACATTTCTCAATATCGACACAAAAAAACGGTTTTAGGCGAATCTCTAATAACATATTGCAGTTGTCTGTGCATCCGTGTTTAGTTTGTACTATTTATGATTGAAAATAACCGAAAATGTTTACGAGTAGCTTTTTCCAAGTAATCGATTGCAATGGGCGAAGCAAATAACAGATGTCCTCGTACTTTGAGGATGTATTAAATTTTCTATACTCTTTATCTGAATATACAGGGTTATATAAAAATACCAAATCGCTCTTAGCCAATAACTTTTCTTCTAGTTCTACGAATTTTTTGTTACTCGATATTTTGAGAAATATCAAACATTCAATAGGTATTTTACAGAAATACTCTACTTACCTGTTCCTATTTGGAATGTAACATCGGCAGCCGGCGCGCGAACTCGCGGAGCGAAACCGCCACAGTGTAATGTCACTTTACAGAAACATCATTATTTTTGTATGAAATAAATTATTACTAAATTTTGAAAAGTTAAAAGTTTTTAGTGTAAAGAACCTGTATAAAAGGCGAAACTGACTGACTAGTGACCGATTTACTAGTAAATCAACGCACAGTCTCAACCACTGGGTTTAAAGACTCTATAAGCACAATTAGGTTCCTTATGAGGTCTAGGGGTGCACTACGAAAGAAATTTTCAAAACTCACCTCCTATCCTAAGTGGGTGAAACGAGAATCGAAGGTTTGTATGTATAAGCAATAATAATCCTTCACGCCGCCACTAATTTGACTGTGGAATGGAGGTAGATTATATTCTGGATATAGGCTACTTTTCCTTTAATTTTGTTAATTTAAGAAAACTATAACTCAACTGAGCAAATGCACAGGCAAAGCCGGGTTATGCAAGCTTGTGAATAAGAGCTAAAAATAAACCCACTATCGTGGTCGGCTGCGGCTCTTTATCGGAAGGACGATTTTTCAATTTGAGACAAAAAGGAACAAAACACATCAAACGTCGCTAAAAGCGTAAGGTTTGAATTTCAAAAAATACATCTTTTTAAAATTTCATCGTTATTGTTTCAAGCGGTTCACGGATGAGTTGTTAGAGGGAGACGGTTAGTGTTGAAACCGATATGTTAGAAGAGGACGTGAGTATGTATGATGGACGGTGCACGTCCGAGGCTAGGACGTCGCTCGTAGCTCACGGCGCGGCACATACTTTCTCATCCCCATACAAAAATAAACTACCATTCCGTTTTTATGCGCGCCCGGTATATTTAGACGACATTGTCGTGGTTTTAGAAGTTTGAAAAAAGTGTTAAGTGGATGATTTATATTAAGTGCGACGCATTACGGGCTTCCGGAGTAATTATTAACTAAAATGGCCCCGAAAACTTTGAGTCTTCGTCGTCCGTGACGGCCGGCTACCCTTTTGGAATAATTCATTGCTTTTTAAAAACAATCTACTCACAGGAGCAATTTAAAAACGTACGTTTTGGAAATCAAATACTAGGTTAATATCTGATTTAAATTAAGGTAAGATAGGTCAAATAGAGTCTGATCCAAATTTACGATCGAAAGCAATTAATGTACCTACCTTAAAACTGGAACTAAATCTTAGTTTAAATTCCCACAATATAGGACGCAATGATATTTGCACCAACTTTTTTGTGCCTCAATATATCAATTATAATCTTAAGTTTTTAGGGTTTGGGACAAAAGTTGGAATTAAAGTTGGTCGTGTAAATAGAAGTATCAAAAGGGCAGCATACTTCTTTGTCGGCAACAATGTGGCTACTGAATGTAATATTTATGAAATTTCTCACGTAATTGTATGTTAAATAAAATGACAGCATTGTCTACCGTTGCATGAGCCTTTTTACTTGACGGTAAAAACAGGTGTTAATGCGTTTAATGCGAATGAACGATAGTTTTAACTTTTTACTGTATTCCGCTAAGTTATACCATGATGCATTTTAAAAGGTACTTAGTTATACCTTTCGTACCTACCTTTTCGTTGATTATAATAAAAAGATAGCATAATAATATGATACTGAAATAACAAAATTTGCCCACTTCGTTAATATTCATAGAAGTATAGCAAAGCCTTTATTGCGAAGTTGGTGTGACGATTTGAACTCGAAGTTAGCAGAATCTACATAATTATAAAATCAGGAATGAGGAGATCCGTAGACGAACCAGAGTCACCGACATAGCTCAACGTATCGCGAAGCTGAAGTGGCAATGGGCGGGGCACATAACTCGTAGAACCGACGGACGTTGGGGACCCAAAGTGCTGGACTGGCGACCCCGCACGGGAAAGCGCAGTGTTGGCAGACCTCCGACCAGGTGGAGTGACGACATTAAAAGAGTCGCGGGAAGGCGCTGGATACAGATGGCGCGGGACCGTGTGGGCTGGAAAGCATTGCAGGAGGCCTTTGTCCAGCAGTGGACGTCCGTCGGCTGAAACGAACATAATTATACGAAAGTTACAGTTGATTGGTCTTATCTGAACAGGTGGACCGGATCGACTTTATAAAGCGCATTGTCACTAGAAGTCATATAGTTATAGCACAAAATTAAGGAGAAAGAAGATGATAATAATTATGACTGTCTCTAGCTTATAAATAAATAAAATTAAAACTAGTTAGTATACGTGATTCATGCGTACCAATTCGACTTTCATTCCAGATTATCGACGACTTTTAAAGATAGGTATTCTTCGTAACGGGATTTCCGTCACGCAAAAACTCAATTTCCTTTCGCCTAGCTCCCTGTGCGATACACTCCAAGAAGAAACTTCGTTTCAATCATTAAGTAGTATTAATAATGTAGAAACTCATTGCAATACGATTAATCACGATCACCTTTTACGGATATCTCATAGAAACTCGAAAAGCCACTAGGTACCTCCAAGATTTACGACAGACGTTCATTTAAACAGGTGAAAAGTCATCCGATTGTACCAACACACCTCTGATCAGATCACAACGAGTGTTTAGCAGAGCTATTCCGTAAAATCGCTATTTGTAACTCGAAAGCTTGAGTTCCAAATTCGTATTTGTTTCTCTCTCTTACACACGATACTAACGAAAGAGATAAAGACGAATTCGACACTCATGCTGTAGAGATATCAAAATAATCTTACAGAATAGCTTTACAGCAGCTGTCCATGCGGTGTGTCTACCAACTACCAAGTGACCAAATTAGTCAGTTTGTATTGTAAGTGTAAAGTGGGTAACAGTTAACAGATAACACGACACTTTATAGCTTCACGGACAGGTGATTTGGGCTATTTTATAGTGTTGTCAAAGGTGTATACTTATTGACCCTTTTACTTTAATTAGCAAATGACGAGCTTTGTATCAACCAGCGTATTATTAGCAGTCTAATGTGAGATTTCATTTAAAAACGAATTAAAAGATCAATGAATTTACTGAGTAGGTAATATGCACGCTTATAATAAAAAAATAATTATATGAAACAAACGCGATTAATAATCCGTACTGCAAAGTTATTTTGACTAAAATGTAATAATTGAGGAATAAGAAAACTTATTTGTTTCTTTCATAAACTACGTTGATAAAAGGTAGGTATAAGTAGGCAAGTATAATAATTTATTATGATAATTATTTTAACATATCTGCTCGTAACAACATCGAAAATAAAATGCTAAACATAGATAACATGATGTCGAGTGATTAAATAAAAATTAATGTAAATCAAAAATAAGTAGGTACAGCTATTTCATAAGTCGAAAAAATAAATAAAACTTATTGATGTCATTCAATCAGACGAGATTTTCTAAGACATTAGTTTAATTTATCAAAGTATCAAATTAATTAAGTAGGGAGTCAGATTTACAAAGATGTACCTAGCCTAAGCATAAGTTTATATTTTTTATAAGTTTTGATTGAGGACAAGTAGGGCTTCTTTTTTCATATTTTTTTTTACTATAGGCTAGTGCTTGACTGTGATCACACCTGATAGAAAATGATGATACAGTCTAAGGTGCAGGAACGCGGAGATGCCTATTCACTCTTGATTTGAAGGCGCCGGGGTTGTAAGTGGCAGGAAAGACAGTGCCTGCGAGAGTATTCCAGGCACATTCCAGGCCTTTGCAGTGCGTAACAGGAAATCAAACCGCCTCGTATGCGTCTTTGGTACGTCGACTATGTATGAAGCCTTTTCGATGTCTTGCCGGTCTATGGTAAAAAGGCGACGAGGGAACCAAATGAGTCCTGAGCACACTCTCCGAAATATATTCTAAAGAATACCGACAGACAGGCAACCTCACGACAATGTTCGAGCCTTTGGAGTTTTTTTTGGATCAGTGTCGGGTTGCCGATGAGTCTTTTAGCACGGCGATTCACCGAATCCAAAGCATCAAGCTGGTACTTGTATCATTTAATAATAATAATAATTGGCTTGGTAATTGTGTAATTTTGACTTTTTTAAATAGTTGACTTAAATAACCTGTAGATTCACTTACGTCCCGTAGTACGCTAACACCGTTATCGCTTGTAGAAAAAGGAATAATTACATTAATTCTCGTTGTTCAAACAGAGCTTTAATGCCGTCCAGCTCCGGGGGGGTAGGATCCGATGATATTGAATATTTTATTGTTGGTACACTACACGGTGACGCGGCGGGCGGTAGGCGCCAGTACCGGCCTTAGACAACGAGCGACACGTTAGCAAAAGAGAAGACTTAGGCCCTTCGCACACGGCTCGTAAGCGTAGGCGTACGATATCGTTATGACGCTACGCATAACAGTATGACAATTACGCCTCCTACGGTTCACGCAACACGAAAGTTCCAGTGCGGAACCATGGACTTGACAAATATTATTTAAAGTTCTTAGAAAACTCATGCGTCCGTAGCTCATGTGTATGTTACGTGGCAGCTGTATAACTGCGTGAAAATGTGTGCGTTCATCAATATTTGCAGATAATGTTCATATTAATGGTTGCATTATATACATATAAACTAACGAATAATGATGATCTTTGTGCGCTCAAAAGATTTTGAAAAATAAAGATATCGTTAGGTACATCCATTATACCAAATGACAAAAATACGTGCCTATTTGAAACCTTAAAATATTTAAGTATTTTTATGTATAAAGAAATTGCTATTCAATGCAATAACAAATATAACTCGTTGATACCTCCATTTGTTTGACCCAGTGGTCCGGTAGTGTGAAAGAATAAGTAGCTCTTACTGAAATATGTAGCAAATACACTTATTGCTTTAACTCAATAGTCTCAGGTATTTGTTTATCTTATCTAATCTCACACATAAATCATTACCGATTTCCTTTTGACTTATACCTAATATCTTGAGATTTAGGTAGAAAAGTGAAAGTTTTCGAATAATTTTCAAGTAAAGTCATAACGATTCCCAAGTTTATTTCAATTGATTTATTGGGTTTTTTGAGTTAGTAAAATAACATTTTGATTTCATTCCGAGGACTACATTACGACATTACGGGTAAAAGATACTAGTACATAGGACTTTCATAATTACCAAATGATAGTGTAGGCACAGTTAAACTAACATATTTTGTGTGGATTGCTTTTTTTAAGATTGGTTTAAGTTTTATATTCCGTTCAAACCTGACAATAAATATCGTCACGTCGTAAAAACCTTATATAACGTACTTGGCAATGCAGCAATAACTCTGTTTCTTTACACTCCAAAATAAATAAAATTGCAAACAATTTGTAAGAGAATCCATGTGACAAAAATTATAATGAGATGCGTCTGTGCATACATTCATCTGTGGAAATTGGGATGCAAAAGTGATACATGATTTTTCGCACAAAAGTATTTAAAATATGAGATAATCCTCTATTTGTCTGTCTGTTCTGGACTTTAAATAAACAGTTAGGTTTTATATCTGTATGGTTTTATGTATGTTTTTATGTATGGTATATGTACCCATTGAAATAAAGAATTAATTGAATTAAAGAAGAATTGTGGGCCACAGGTCTTTAGCTGATTTATGGTAAGCGTAATTCCATCTTAAAGTTATTGTTTAGAATCAAGTGAGACTGAAGCCAAGCAGTAACTTGTCATCAGATAAAAACAGATGCCTCTGTGGATTATCTTATCTGTGACACGTGGGGAGGGCATGAAGTGGTACGCAAGTGCTTATAATATGTAGTGGGTACTTGAAGTAAGTGCTCTCGACTGCTAACAATATTATTGCCTCGTCGGGCTACTGAATTTGTAAGTGGGCGGGCCGCGCGTGCCCTCTGTTGTTACATTGTTCTGTGAATTTTCTGTAGGTACGATATCGCAAAATATTTCTGTGAAGTCTCACATCGCAGTTAATTTTTTAATTTCTTTAATTCTATCTATCCGAAACTATGCAAATCTTTTATTACGGATTCAGTTACGGTTACGGATATTTTTTTATTTCGGATATCCGATAGTTTCGGTTACGGATATGGATATCCATAACAACACCAATTCTATCCTTCTTTATTCCAAGATCTTGGGATTATAAGGTTTTTTCGTAGTAGACTTTACGTTAAAGATTAATAAATAAATAAATATATACGGAACATTTTACACATCGCAATCTGGCCCCAAAGTAAGCGATAGCTTGTGTTATGGGTACTAGATAACTGATAAATATACATACATACTAATATACATAAATATAATATATTGAAAAACACCCAGACACTGGAAAACATTTATGCTCATCACACAAACATTTACCAGTAGTGGGAATCGAACCCACGACCTCCGGCGCAGACAGCAGGTTCGCTACCACTACGCCATTCGGTCGTCAAAGATAGACTCTCACGATATTAATTATTTATTTTGCAACTGTTTATAAACTGTGTATTTGTATCTTATTTTCATAGGATAATAATTTTCCTGTAGATTATTATTTAAACATCCAGTACCTACCATAAGAAGCAAAGTTGTTGTAACGTTACATTTTCTTAAGGGTGAGCGTAATGAAAACAAATGACATACAGACACTCGCGTCTCATAAAAAATTGAATTGATGGCCGACGGGAATAGGCGCGATCCAGCTCAGGGAACGTATAAAAGTTAACATTGAACATATTTTCACGGGAATATAAAAACAAAAGCTTCGTTTTACGTGTTATGAGTAACTGAAATCCGGGATCTGTTTTATTACATCGTTTTAAATAGCTACGAATAATGTTTATTTCCTGGCAATTATTTGTATCGGAATTCTTTTTAAATATTACGATATTAATACGCAACATTTAATTAATTGAAATACCTAACTGCGGCTTAGAAGGTATGTATGTACCCTATTGAGTGTCTTATTAGAAAACATAGAGTGTACAGTTTTTTTTGCTCTACAAAAGCTAGTACTTGACTGCGATCTCACCCGATGGTAAATGATGATGCAGCCTAAATTGTTATGGTACTAACTTGGAAGGGTAAGTTAATTTAGCCCAACGGTTTCTATACAAGCATCGCACCGGAACGCTAAATCGCTTTGCGGTGCCTGGTAGGGTGGTAACTAGCTACGGGTCTAGGGTGGTAACTAGTCTGGAGGAAAACGTTTGCATTTTCTGTTACATCAAGAACTTAAAACCAGGACTACATAATATACTACCTCCTTGACCAACGGGTGAGTTCCCATGACCAATTGACCAATGATTCGGCATCGAAAATTAATGGTATCTTTGAAATCAAAGTTACCAGCACGACTAAGTAGGTTTGGCCAATCCCAAAAATAGACATCAAATTAATCATTCATGTTCCTAGCCCACCATCTATCAACGTCCACAAATTACATCAATACCGTCACTCACGAGCACCGGTGGCTAAGTACCAGGCGTCCATACGCCCTAAGTAGGTTATAATTTACTACGTCTGTTAATGGAAGGAGGGCATTAAATGCGCCCTAAAGCGTTTATAATGTATTAATAGAATATGGCGACATTATACACAGTGGCCAGGTGGTTTTGGCTGTAAGAGGCAGGTCTTAATAGCCGAAAACACTTTACGGAATTGAGGGGTCGTTTAACATTTGTGCGGCAATTTTTAGCAAAAAATGATGAAGACACAAAGGATAGCTTTTAAAGGTCATGATGGCCTGGACATTTTATTTTAATTCTTTAAGCGTTTTAGATTTGCCACCTAACTTAGACTACAACAAAACGTTTGTGCGTTAGCAAGATTTCAATTATAATGACTTAATAATTAAGTAGCATTTTAAATTTTTTGAGCCTTAAGAGCATTTTTTCGACACTAACGAAGTAGTGAAATCATGGAGGTACCTAACATATAGCAGTGAATTTTCTCTTATTCTCGAATAAAATTCGCATGTAGGTATAAATTGAGATTCTTTCACCCCTCAAACGAAATCGCTTCCCGAAAACAAATTAAAACGCATAAAACATAATTTGGTACCCGTTGTTAACCCTTCGCTGCTGCAAATGAAATTACTCTACAATTCAGCCCCTAACCCTTGCTCTGCACATCTCATAGACCCCATGCTTTTAAATAATGATACATTGCTTTTAGGTGACTAATGTGATTTGTTCTTTGCTGTTTCATGTTCAAGTAATTCAATACTAGGAAATTTAACAACATTTTGGTTATAAAAAATATTACTGATCTATTAGATTTAATGGTAAGTTTTGTCGCCATCAACCTCAAATTAAAATATATCTATACAAAATTTAAATATTTGCATCAATTGTACAAGTGATTATGAATTATAATAAATATAACCGAAGACCGAATGGCTTAGCGGCAGCGAACTTGCCGTCTGCGTCGGAGGTCGTGGGTTCGATTCCCACTATTGGTAAATGTTTGTGTGATGATCATGTATGTTTTCCAGTGTCTGGGTGTGTTTCAGTTTATACTATTTAAGTATATTAGTATGTAAGTATATTAGTATGTAAGAATATATATTTATCAGTTATCTATAGTACCCATAACACAAGCTATCGCTTACTTTGGGGCTAGATTGTGATATGTGTCCTGATAAATATTAAAAAAAAAATACTCGGTAAATTGCGATGGTAGCTGTTTATCATTATTATTTACCATACCTTTTTTCAATAGGTACGTTGTCAGGCAATTTCTGGCTCAAAATATTTCCACACTTTGAACAATATTTTTTTAATTCAGTAGCGGCAAACTTAAAAACAAATATTTTAGCGTCACCTGTACGTGAAAAGGAAACCACTTTAATTCCCCATTAGGGGGACAAAAACACGAAATCCGTTCAAAAATATCAGTCCTCGTATACACTCAAGGAACTTTCAACCCCAGTCTGCTTGGAAAAGGGATGAAATTAGTTTAAATGCGGGTTAACTCTCAAGTGCCTAATTCGGAAGGGCCCTCGAGATAGCGGCACTCTCGCGGGATTTAGGCTCTTCGACAATTTGCAAAGAGCTTTCAGGGCTGACACAAATATTTTTATTCTAAATTACACTAAATAGTACCCTATGTTTTGTAAAAATACTCATTAGTACCGAATTTTTTGTCCGCTAACAGCAGTTATAATATCAATACTTATGGTGCATTAATAAAATCCACGTATCAAATGGGTGATAGAGCGTATAGCAATAGTCATAACTACATTTTGAAACGATAAATAACTTGTTGGAGTGTGAGAGTGGTAAGTCTACATTATATTTTGAAACTCGCTGATTCGTCGCTGCTTTGCTCGGATTATTTCTTATGAATTTTGGGAAATCATTCTTTATTTTATCCCTTATTTTCACCTCCACACCACAAGTGAAACCTCCGTTGGAAATTTCAGCTTTCTAGGTCGAAGGGCCGGCAGATGTTCAGTCAGTGAATGAATGTATGAATGAGTCCTCCTGACTCATGATTCATTGAGTCCTTGACTTATTTTCTACGTAGCTTTTAGCGTAATTCCTAGTTCTGTATACAGAACTAGGAATTTATCGTACGCAGGAATTGAAAGACTCAGTGAAATGATGTTTCCATTCTACATCAGCGAGTGATAGAGCGGGTAAAATATACGTTGTCGTCGGCATACATTGTGAAGTTTGACAACCCTACTAAACGGCACGGTGTTATGTTCGTACTAGATACGCACTACTTGAAAGATAGTAACAACAGCAAACATCGCGCACCCTATATGTTGTGACTGCGTCGCTTCCCGCCTCTAAATCACGCGGCTAATGTAACGGGACGAACACGGCTAGTGTGTAACCACCTTAAACTTACAATTCAAAGGAAAACCAACCGTATCTAGGAAATATAAATAGGATTAGTGATGGATTTTACTATCAACTTAAAGCGTTAGAAAAGAAACTTAAAAGTATTGTGCTAGAGTCGGTTTTCGTAAATTTTTTGGTCAAAATTCGCAATTCGACAATGTATTCTCGTAGTGAACTATGAACAGTTTGTAATAACATACATTGCGAAATGTTTCAAAGCTTTACCGGTATGGTAATAGGGAACAGAATTGCAAGATTCTTGTTTTACCGAGTGCTCGAATAAGTTTGCAGAGTGTAATCCACATGAAAGCTTTCGGATTAGTGTTTGATGTCATCATTACTTCTCAAATGACTATCGTGTAGCGATTCTGCCCGCTCTCGAGGGTCGGGGGCTGGAAAATTATTTTTTTTTGGTGCTCATTCATTTGTCATTTTGTTCTGTGATTTATTGTTCGGGAGCAAATTGGTTTGATGCATTTTTTTATTTATTTATAGAAAAAAATGGTCCGCTCTTGCCTAAATTGCTCTGTTTTAAAACTTAAGACGTTCTTTTAGAAATTGGTAAAAAAATGCTAATGGTATGGTATACTAATACCATATTCTAGATCTAGAATATAGGTAATGATTTTAAGAGAAGGGGGGTTTAGAATAAGCAATTAGTGTACACTCTACAGATTATGAAGATGTCAGGACTATTTAAAAATGTAAGAGGGCTTTAAAACTGAATCATAAATCGCAAAATATATTTAGTGTCTGAAATTGTAATTAAATTAATATTTGAACAAATTTAGTTAACTTTAGGGTGGTCTACCATCATTTATCACTTTCCATCAGGTGTGATAACTAACAGTCAAGCACTAGCCGCTACATACCTTTTAAAAATCATTGCATATGAATTGCATAAAAATGAGCTCAAAACAAAACTGTGATTTATTTTCTAATAACGCTACTTTTTCTAAATCCCTAAATTCGCATGGGACGTGTATATTTTTGACCACCAAAACGAACTGTATTAAAGACATTCCAAAATAATTCTAAAATACAACACCAATAAGGTTGATGAAAACTGCATTGGCATTTCGCAAAAATCAAGAAAAACAGAGATAACATAATTCGTTGAAGAGACGAAAATGATTCTTCATAATAAAATATTAAGGGTGTTACAGACTGCATGAGATCTTTGCAAAATATAATATAACAAGGAATCGTCCCTGGTTTCAATTTTCCAGCCCAGTGAGCCCTGACGCGCCGGGATGATCCGGGATGTGCCGGGGATAGGGAAGCTGAGGCAAATAGATACACTGCACATGTTGGCAGAATTATAATTGAGATGCTTAGGAGTAATCACATTTTGATAGATTCCATTGCAGTTATTTATACCTACTTGTGGACGCTCGTAAATTCACTCACAAGGATACCTACGTTTTTTTCTTAGGGGTTGAATTAGGGGTTGAAAATTATTTTCCTAGATGGTCACATCGCGACAATCAATCTGAAGGTGTGATAAGCAATCTCACCCTTAAAACGGTTTCTACAATTGAAGGATTGAACGGATCGCGCCGGAAAACTAAATCGCTTTATGCTTGGCGGTGCATCATTGCTGTAAGTATAACATAACCAAAGCCAAACCAAAGAACCCTGACAGTGGTTGAAAAGAGAAAAAAAAATCGTCAAAATATTCATCCTCCCTCACACAAGTTCAAAGTTGGATGAAAATTAATTAACCACATGGGAACTCGAACCAGTTACACGTAACATACTGTAATGTGTGTACAAATTTATCTGTCTGTCGGTCCGCACGCACCCCGCGCCGCTCGGGTTACGAGTCCTGAGGGAGCGGGATCACAACCCCAGTGGAACTCCAGGCTCCGACTGCATTATTGAACACTAATTCGGGAATGTTGAGAGTTGAATCCGTTTTGGATATTGTTTTGTACGGGAATTACGTTTAAAGATACCTCAAAGGCATGAAAAACTAGTAACGTATAATAAACTTCCTGATAATGTACATTTTTTATGTAAAATCCCATATAAACTATAAGCAACTAACAAGTAACAATTATAAAGTTGATAAGTGCAAGGGCATTCTACAAAATTAATTTTCCGGATCATATTAGTTTACTGTTTCAAGCTATGAAAAACAACTTCAAGATTCGTGAGTAATTAAATAAGACTGAAGATAAACTGCTAGGAAAGCTATATCTGGACGTAACTAACCTAGTACCTACTACCGAGCTATCTGCAATCAGGCTTCAGGATATAAACTGAGCATCGCGTGTAGGCCCCTCACGCGACCAAGTGTTCTACTTTCAGCGGCGTTGTTTATTAGTGTGCTTCCTATAAATTCCTTTAGGGGATTGATAAACGTGACAAAAGATCTACTAAGTGTCTGCTTCGTCTTGTCTTTGGTTGGGGTCAAAGACTCTCAAACAGTCTTCACCAACCAAAGACAAGACCAAGGACAAAGTAGATACTAAGTCTAGTTTATACATTGGAGTCAGGCCAGCGCTGACTTTGCACTCTAAAGCCCAGTTGACTAGTCTACCCATTTTCACGGCGAGTTTGGAGTCAGCCGCTGTCTTATTTAACGAAGTAAGTACATACCTTTTATATTTATTGGGTATCATTCATTTACTTTTTGACAATGGTGCATTTCTTCTCTAAGCTACCAAGACGCGTCTAAGAATTGTATTCACAGATTTTTTTTGAAAAGATTAGCTATATTTTGATACGTCAACAAGTTCAGAGACTTCTAAACCAATAGAAGACGGCGAAAAAACCGCAAATTATTGCAGTAAAGATCTGACAGTAAAATCAAATGCCAGTAACTTAGTTGAGAAAATACAGCAATTCGTAAGCAAATAGCCTAGTAGTTAGCAGATACCCATAACCACTCTTCAAGACGATTATAAGAGCGCATCCTGACGCAACCACGTAAATGTCACTCCAGCATACATCGTACAGGTACCAGGGAGGTAGATCATCAATTATCCATTAACGACTAAATATTTCCTTACCTCGTCCTTATCAGCACATCGCGGCCTCGCGCTCGCTCGGGGTATGTAAATAAGTTAATACAGGAATAGCCGTACGTCTAAATGTTATCTGCCATCTGTGTGGGTTCGCCGTCATTTCAGACTTTAATGGACACGTTACGGATGCCTCCCAATATTTTATTTTAGATATTTTGTCAAAATAAAAGGTACAAATAAATAAATACAGGTAAGCTTAAATATGACGATGAAGTCGAATATGCGATAACATTTCTAATCGGTTGCAAAGCTACACAGAATCATACCAGAACACTAAATCGGCTAGTACGGTTGGCCAACTAAATGAGCTGAATCTGCCCAAGAAACTTAAGCCAATTTAGAAATGATATACCCTCAAATTGGTTCGTATATGACTGAACTCGGGATATTCCTATCAAATACAGCACGATATCAGTAACTGCATCGCGAAGACGTCAAAATTTTCTAATAACTATGAATGTATATATATGTGCTAAGAAACAGATAAAGAAATCAAGAATCTTGATGTGTCATTGACAAAAAAAAATCAGATACTGGGCGTGCCAATATGCCGTTGCCTGAAGCCATCTACACGGGTTTTTTTAATTCCAGGATCAATATAACAAGAGGTGTCACATTAAACATTTGCACAAATTAATGGCAGTGAGTGAAATTTTAATTTGTAGGTATTCTTCATGAAAAATTACTTAAGAAAAAATGATAAGATTTAAACAATCTAACAAGAGACCTATAGCCCGGTCTCAAAAAGAGTATTTGCGTCGTCGATGAGTTCCTTGACGTATCGTATTAAGACTGTCCTACCTGTAGCTTCACTCATGGTGTCCCTACCTCGATGCAGCTCCTCAGGGTATTAGTTACACGCACCGTGCAGCTCGAGTTTCGTCAACTTACCTGCAACAAATAAAACACGCATTTCAATACACGCACCGCAGCATAAATTATTATTATACGCAAAATATCGTAACGTGTACGCGATCTTATGTTACTACCCACTAGCAAATATATCAATGATAAAGCAGCGAAGCATTAGAACATAACATAATTATCATAGTCCATGATAATATTATTCAGTCATAAAGATAAATTATTTATAAGATAAATTGCTTCTGACGCTATACGAGGCCCAGATGCGTTCCGGCATGGAGTACTGTAGTCACCTTTGGGATGGTTCTGCCAAGTATCAGCTCGATGCATTGGACTCGGTTGATCGCCGCGCTCGCAGAAAAATCGGCAACAACATCGACGCAACGTTGCCTGTTTAGCGTTTTTTTACAGGATATACCTACTTTGGTGAGTGTGCTCAGGAACTACATAACCTTGTACATCCTTCACCTTTCTACCACAGGACCGCAAGACGCCGAGAGCGGTGGCATCCTTATGTGGTTGACGTCCAACCAACTCGCACGAAACGTTATTCCTCCACGTTTCTGATACGAACCGCTAAGGTGTGGAACGCCCTTCCAGCCTCCGTGTTTCCAGCCAAGTACAATCTAGGTGCCTTCAAGAGAAGAGTGAATAGGCATTTTCTAGGCAAGCGCGCTGCATCCTAGACCTCATCATTGCTTTCCAACAGGCATGATTGTCGTCAAGCGCAAGCCTATCTTCAATAAAAAAAATAAAAAAATCTCCCAAAATGATTGAACTAGAAAAAACTAGAAAGATATTTTTAAAAACGTAAACACATACAAAAATTAAAGGTTTAATCATAGAAATGGCTTTAACTCACATCGGTCTTCAAATGGTGGAACAGGCTCCTAATCTACCCAATTATTACCACCTTTTTATCAGGTGGAGCACAAGCCTTTATTATAGAAAGGTATAAATTATCCAAGTGCAGGTTGTATCGCTCAAAAAGGGTTCTGTAATACCATTGTGTAACTAACGCCTTACATCAAAAACTACACACTTGAAAATTTATTTGGTTTTTACGGTCTTCAATTTAAAATGTTTTTCTTTTTTCCGTATTATTACTTTCTAAATACTTTGTACTTAAGAAGACAAAACACTTAACACACGTGTATATAAGCCCGTGGTATCACTAACAATTAGATTAAATACCTACTGACATTCTTAAAAAATCATTAAGAAATATAGAATTATTTGTCAGTCACACCATCCAATACCACACCACAGCTCCCACTTATTCATGTCATAGGTACGAATATGTTATTGTCATATGAGTATTATGTCAATTAAATACTTTAGTTTTTTAATTCCCTATGCTGAAGCGTAGTGTTGATGATTTAAATTTAAAGAATACGTTTTAAGATTGTTTAACTTCCAAACATCAAGGTATATACTACGATATACCTACCTATAGGCCGAGTAAACCCTAAAATAGCTGTGAATGCTGTGGCCCATCAGGCTACATTAGTGATGCAGCACACTTTTAATACGGAACCCTAAAAAAAGGCTTAATCAAACTTTAATTACAATAACTGCTTTATTTATCAGTTACACGGCCATAAACGGGAATGTTTACGGCGCTACGGTGGTTTTTGCCTCGACGTTGATTCATCGACGCCAATCAAGTTGGTGTGTCTTCACTGCTTTAGACTTTCACCTCGTTCGCTTTGGTACTTGGTAGCTCGTTAATCAAATAATCGGGATCTTTAAAAAATAATTAATAGCGACGAGGAGTATCTGTGGATCAATTAATGTTGTTCTTTGATACAATTATTAGAACTAGTTCTTTTTAACGACTATCGAAAGGTGTTTTAAATTAATTTATATCTTCGTACTACGTCAATGTAAACTGAAGTTATTTTAAATTATTCTAGATAAACGTTAGTTACCTACTTGCTTGATTATTTTAATTCATTCTTGCAAACGCACGACTAGAAACGTGTTCTTTCAAGAGTCCTATATTTTTGGATAGCAGATTATTGAATTTTAACTTGTATTAATCTGAATCTTTCACCTGCAATTGCAATGTTTAATTATTATCTTCTATTCTAGTCTTTGTATTAAAAACAAGCCATGCAAAACTCACCTAAAGCCAATACAATGAATGCACAGGTATTAGATACTGACCATTGACTTGAGTAAATATCACGGAGAAGCCACTGCGGCATTTACATAAAAATATGCCCCGGTTTATCGATTCAAATGTCCGAGAGATAACAACTGTCATACGGTCCAATATTTCAAACTCGGAGCACATGAATAACATCAACAGGCGGCGTTTACGAACAGATGATCCACGATAGCGCGTCACCGACTCACCGCTCCGCGACACAACACAAACAAAAAGACACACAAACCCACAAACACTCCCAACAAGGCAACACATAAATATATCAAATCGAAAACAATAGGCGACGTCGAGATATCGCATCACGCCGACATATTTCAAAAATGGATACAAAAAATAACAAAAAAAAAACGAAAAGAAAACACAAAATCCTTGAAGAAAAAATAAAATCACGATAAAGCGAACGTCGAAAAAAATACGTGATGGGCATTAATTAAAACGGACCCACGACCAGGATTCCAGAAAAACAAAGAAGTTAAACAAACCTTCACAGTGGGAGCCCCCGCAATGATCATCATCTCACATTTTTAATCATCGGACATAAAAATATGGTCGCCGTTCTAAATTCAACCCTGAGCGAGGGACATCTTAGAGGTCCAAATGGAGGTTTTTGTCGTGGTGTGAGCTGTTAGAGAATATTTTTTGGTTTGTTTGTCACCGTTGTTTTAATGGCATTACGTATCGAGGAAGGGTTATCTCGCGGATCCGATCTCTGGCCAGGTAGGGAGCAAGATTGATTGGACACCGCTCGACGTTTTTATGGCCACCATCCAGAGTGTCGTCGACTCGGACGAAGGTTATTAAATTAGTGGAATCTATCAAACGCATACCACACTATTAACGGGTCTATTCACCAATTTGGACTGTTGTTTTATACTTGAGAGTTGATGGATAAGACGTTTTATTGATTACTATAAATACGATTCGTCAAGTTAAGTGATGAATGGATGGATCTCTGAGAAACACGTAATCGGACAAAAAAGTAATGCTCATGAGATAACAAGTTATTCAAATTAAGTGTGTATACATATACCTACAAAGAGCAAAAAATATTGACAAGTCCTTACAGATTTCACAGAAGTATCAGAATTTGCGATTTCACAATTTTACTAAAATAAAGTCAAAATGTTGTATTTACGGTAATATTACCCAAGTAATAATTTACAAATACGTAATGAATGATGATACATTGGTTAATTGATTGATTGATTTACCGTCCATCATACGGATTCGTGAACAAATGAATCTATGATGTCTTCACAATTCAACTAGGCTTAAAAGTTAAAACATAACTTACACTTATGCAGTCGATAGCGTTAGACACTCTGCTAGCATACAAGTGACTCTGTCTAACAGATGTTCATCGTTAAACAAACGTAAAAGCTACTACTTTAACAAAGTAGTTAGCCAATAGTTTAACAAAGTAATTTTCAACTTTGAGATGAAATTGACTTTCCTATCAAATAGTTCAATTTGTAGCAGAACGTTATCTTAACCGTGTAACATAATATAGGTAATATGTACGTATGCGATAAGGTATAGAGCTACGAAAGGCTCAAAAGTATTTCAAGTTTCCCTTCCACTTCCATATCAACAGCCTACTAAAGTAACATCAATAAAAAAGGATTGTAGACCATAACAATGGCGGCGATAAAAAGCCCGCTGCGTCGGCGCACAATGGCGACAATGCCTGTCAGCGCGACGTCAATGCGGGGGTGACAGCGCACGCACAAACGAACAAACGCACAAAGGCACAAAGAACACCGTTTAGCGGTGTAGGGGGAACAGTACTAGATGGAGATGTCACAAAAAGCGTAAAAAGCTTTGTAGTTAGGTTTTGGGGGCGTTTTATTGATCAAACTTTATAAGTGTAACTTAAGTAACTTTAATTGTTATCTTAATAACGACATCAGTTGGACTGAAGACACAAATTTCAAAAATAAAAGAAGACCTAGAAATTAACCTATACTTACCTGATTAAAAAAATAAGTCTTGACTCCTTCATACACTCTCTGACTCATCAGTTCTCAAACAGTGGTGGGACCTATGAAAGCTGAAAGCACAGAGTTTTCCATTATGATGTAGAAAAGGAATAAGGAAATATTTTTCAACTTCCGCGGAGCAAAGGTTGGGTCCAGCTTGTTGCTTTATATTATCTTGGTCAACATAGGTACCACATTACCATCAACCATTATAAGTCTGCGTGATTATTTGCCGTTGACTGATGAAAGTTGAAATGCACATCCTTATTGCTTACACGCAACTGAAACGTAATGGTGTCAAGCTACATTTCGTCTTTGGCTGAGTTTGTTGTAGGCTCTTCACAGTGCTGCAAAACTCTCAATTTCTTACCAGCCCAGGTGCAAAAACCATTTGCTAGATAACCCATAAACAGCGCAAACTATACTCAAAGGCGCACAAAAGGGCCTCCAATCTCCTAAACACAAAACAGATCATCCGATACCGAATATTCCATCCCAGTTACACAATACAATATTGCATTACCTTTAATACTTTGTGTTACTGAAAGTGTGTGAAAAACTTCATTCCATAATATGCCCAGACTATTTTGTAATAGTTATAACGTTTTGTAGGACTACTATCCCAGGATCAGGAGGGCCAGGATATTGAAAGAATTTTAATATGCATCTTTCTATAAATATTCGTCCTAATATTGATAACTAATAAAATACTTTTAATACTCAGGGCCTATTTACCAAACACTTAGTCTTAATCTTAGGGTACAAGTGATATAATTATTATATTGACGAAGACTTGGGATTTAAAGACACAAATTAGGACGGTTTTAGTTCCGGCTTGAAAGTTTTTAGTTATTATTAAAATCAGAATCGTACTCAAGTCACCTGCGGACTTAGGACAAGGACTATGGTTTTTTAACTGGGAATGGTATAAACATCCTGATGTCTGCGCATTTAGTGTAACGCAACACATTCGTACATAATATAGAAAGGGCCCAAAATCGGCGCTCTGTCCGCGAACAATAGTCAATAGACGTTTAAGACGGGATTTGGATTCAAAGGGACCTCCATCTTTGTTTCTGCACGCCTTTTATACAATCCGAAATCTTGAGGTAACTGGATGAAGTGCGGGTGTGGCCACAGTGAAAGAGTGTCGTGAACTGCGTTATAAACTGAAAAGGGAAGCCTTCTTGTTGGTCTGTTTGCCCTTCAACCACACAGTAAGGCGAACAAATCTACGATATAAACTATCCGTGAAAATGAGTAGAGTGCATATAAATATAAAATAAAATAAATGGCTCATTCATTCACTCACTGACTCGCATAGCCCTAATTCGTGAACCTAGAGAGCTCGAATTTTGCATTTGATGTTCACAAAGCATAATGTAGACAAGGGATTTGATTCGTATTTAAATTTTAAGGGATAAGTTCTTCAAGATCATGAGAGCGAAGCATGAGTGGTTCAGCTAATTAATTTAAAAGCAAAATCCCTGTACCTACGGATTTGGAACAAGATTAAAAAAAGTCTAGATGTATTATTTTATACATATACCTAATTTACCAGACACTACACGAGTATAAAATACCGGACTCTACCGTCAAGTTTGGTAGTTTTTGAACAATATAATTAATTTGAAAATATTATATGCAGCCAACCTAATAGTTAATGGTCTATGAGTTGCATCAATGTTTATGATAATAAGCTGGAGATTTAGGTTTTACATCCTAATCCTCCTCGCTGAGTTTAGAGCCCCACCTTTATGTGAAGCTTTGAGTAGTATCGGCGCGCTTTGTGGGCTTGTGAAGGCGTCTGCTGCTATAGTGTCGCGCTGCCTCGTTTTTTGTGAGCGCTAAAAAGAGGCGGCACTCTGCGTGCGCGAACTGCCTCTAATTGATCCAAACATATACTAGCTGACCGGGCAAACGATTTAGGGGTATGAAATAGTAGTTTATGTAACGGTTACATAATGGGGGGTATTAAAACAGGAGTGCGAGTTTAAAAAACGAGCCGCAGGCGAGTTTTTTAATAGTATCACACGAGTGTTTTAATACCTAATTATGTAGAGTTTCATACACTACTTTATCTACGCTCATATTATTATCATAAATCCAAATCATAAAATCTTGCTAACGTTTGTCGTAAATCATTGCAACTACTAAGATGTCAGGTGGAGTGAAATTTTCTTTAGTAGGTTTCACTGCTAGAACAAAGTAACAAAAAAAATTGGTTGTCTGTAAAGTCGGTTTACGGACGATAGATTTACGAGATAATGCCGTAATCGTAATCATAATCGTAATCGTAATCGTAATCGTAGTCGTAGTCGTAATCGTAGTAAAATTGGTTGTCTGTAAAGTCGGTTTACGGACGATAGATTTACGAGATAATGTCATAATCGTAATCGTAATCATAATCGTAATCGTAATCGTAGTCGTAATCGTAATCGTAATCGTAATCATAAATACAGGCCCAGGTGGAACGTTACGCGGAACGTTAGACATTGTGTTGTTGTCTATGGTCAATCATGGCCCATCCATACTCTCGGCAATGACTACCAACTATATGTTGTCTGTGGATTCACTTAAAAAAATATTACATAAAAAATATTACCCCAGATACAAATACAGGAATCCTGAGCCGTGTATCGTTATAGATTTTATACAACTTTCTTTAAATATTTCCATAGTAGAGCGATGTTATTATGAATAACTTTTTAATAATTATAGAAGTCTGTGAATAAAGTAGGTAATTATTTGACACATTTCGATTTCATAATTCGAACTTTAAGCAATGAGCGTAGATAAAATAAATAACGATCTATTCTCAGACCTACCGAATGTAGACTAGAATTTGATAAAAAATTGGTCGAGCCGTTTCGGACGGGTTTGATTTCAATCAGAAATCGCGTTGGCATTCAGCGCACAGTGCCCTGCAAACCGAGACATACAGTACTACAGTCTACAGCATTGCTTCAAAGTAGAAAAACTGTCTCTGCGGTGGTACACTAGCTATACTCGGACGGATCCCGCAAAAAAAGTCTTGAATACAGGAAAGGATACGTATAAGTAAGTATATACAAGCTAGGATATATATAGGTAAGGATATATATCCTAGATCAAATTATGTTGTATAAAATTATAAATAGTATAGTAGACTCTCCTTACATGTTAAATAAAATAAAATATTCCATACCTAGATCATTACGACGTATTCTTAAAACCTACTCAATTCCTAAAATAAATACCAATTATGGCCGAAATAGGTTTTAAGTTAGAGCGTGTGATGTATATAATAAAAAGAATATCCATGTCAAGGACACCTTTCAAAACAAAATTGGAAAATTTGTATCCGAGCTAAAAAAGAAAAGGCAATAAAATTAAAAAAAAGGAAAAATTAATTGTAATTGAAATTTGTCAAACTAGTTAGCTTTAAGTTAATTCATAATTAACATTACTAAGTTATCTCTAGTTTAATTTAATTTTATATATAGATGTAAACTTACCCACGACTAACGTCCTTTACTAACTCCCGTATTACAATAATTGTATGTAATTATTAGTGAATACTTGATTGGCTTATGTATGACTTACTTGTAATAGCCATTTATTGTTTATATTTATGCTGTTTGTATTCCAAAAAAAATAAAAAAATAAAAAAATATGTTAGCGAGCACCTTTCAACTACGCGTATATTATAACTTAGGTACTATCATAAACCTATGTCTCCGTATTAGACGCAGGTATGAGGCGCGGGTAGGCTGTACCTACGAGTGCGCAGGCGCGGCGCCGGCGGCATTACATCGGGTCTAGTGCACGCGTGCGCTTCACTGCTCTGCATAATCTCTTGCACCGTTGGTATGCGAACAAGGCATAAGCGAACGGCTTTAATCTGCGATAATTCGAACGGCACTGCGTATTCGTTCTCTACTAGAGTCTGTCTACTGAAAGTAGGCACTGAAATCGCCCGGCAAATTTAAAAAATTTTTGTAGGTCATCCCCAAAATTATAGTGCAAATATTGGAATAACTCAGTTTGATACTTGCAATTTAATTATTTTTTTATATAGGTTTTCACACAAGTCTTTATTAAATTGCTGATCCATTTATTATTTCTACCTCTCATCAGGGGGTTGGGGGTTCGAGTCCCGGGTTCGCGTCTTTTAACTGTTTGGAGTAATGAGCGTCTTAGGACTAAATATTACTTGCGTAGCTATGAAGGAAAACATCATGAGGTAACCTACATGCCTGAGCACTATATTTTCAAAGGTGTAAGAAGCCCACTAATCCACAATCAGAAGTGGGAGCAAAAGGAATTAGGAAGAATAAAAATTATCTTATTTAAAATTATACAAAACAAAAACAATTTACAATATAAATTAAGGTTTATTAAGGTTAAAATTTTGCATGATTGATATAATAAAACGATAATATAATATTGGCACATAACAGAGATGGTTTTCTAAAAGACATAATACATTAATTATTACTTGCGAGGATTTAAAACCAAGTATCAAACTGAACTGTTTTATTTACACAAGAAACCGACTACAACATGTAAACAATCTTGTTTTTGTGTAAAAGCAGCCTATTTTTGTTGTTGTTTTTCTTTGAATTTTGATATTAAACAAAGCAGTAACTCCCGCACTCCACTTTTAATTGTTTTATTCATTTTTTCACCCGATCACAGTAAATCCGCACTAAATACGATCACAGAAAAATATCAACAACCGCCACCTTCCTTTTCCCGATTGACGTGTCAGTGCTGCCATTTAAAAAGTTTTGAAAAAATCCGAGTCTCTACTTTCATTAGACAGACTCTAGGTCAAAATGCAGCCATAGGAAACTGCTCGCGTATACATTGTCAACTAATTCTCGCCGGTACAGACATTTAATAAAACTCGAATGCATGAAATTTTGCGATTCCGCTTGTGACTTTTGTGTCGAGGCAGACAAAGAGATTATGATCAATAATCTCAATCATACGGAATAATATACCTCTTTCAACATAGCGCAATCACAAGTTGTAATTACCATTATTAGATGAGATGACAGAAAAGTTTAGTTCAAAATAAAAAAAATTATGCCTACGCCACGATGATTCGGTTGTCAAAGTTAAGCTACACTCAAGTGTTAGCTTCACCTGAACTATTTACACATTGTTGCCTGCGGCTTCGCCCGCGTGAATTTCGGATTTTCACGAGACCCGTAAGAAACATGTTTTTTTGGCATTACGGCATTTTTAACTAATAAAACAGGCTATAAGCACAGCTTTATATTATATTCCAAATTACAGCCAAATCGGTTCAGTATTTGCGGCGTGAAAAGTAACAAACATCCAAACTTTCGCCTTTATAATATTAGTGTGACTAGATAGGACAATTTAAACATTTGAAGAAAAGTCAGGTAGGTACTTTAAAACCTAAGTAGGTGCTGTATGTATAAATCTTTGATTTCTTAAAAACAAACTGTAGAGTTAGTTCAGGTTTCTGTAGAACTTTCGAGTTGACTCGCTTCGAATAAACGGAAGGGATTTCTCCATACATTTATTTTACTCTACACAAGTTAGTACTTGACTGCGATCTCACCTGATGGTAAGTGATGATGCAGTCTAAGATGTTTTCGTACTAACTTGGAAGGGTAAGTACTTAAATTTACCCCAACGGTTACTACACAGCATCGCACCGGAATGCTAAATCGCTTGGCGGTGCGTCTTTGCTGGTAGGGTGGTAACTAGCCACGGTTGAAGCCTCCCACCAGACCAGACCTGAACCAAATTAGAAATTATAAAATTCCAAAGTGGCCCGTGGCGGGAATCGAACCCGCGACCTTTCACTCGAATCCGAGCGCGCCGCCACTGCGCCAGGGAGGTCGTCAATCTAGCAAGTGGTCCAAGACAAGCGGACAACCGCTGTAAGCTCATAACTTGAACCCCGATCAGTTGATATCTTGATTACGTCTCTTTGTCCGCGCCGACCTTTGTCTCTACTTATCGCGCACCCATCATACGCCCGTCGCAACGTACCAGCCGCGTTTGAAGGGTGCCTCGTTCCGAACGATTGGGTTACGTCGAACCAACGCGAGACAACGCACGCGAATATCGGGTTACGTGACAAACGGGTAGATTAGTGTTACACGGTTACACTGCCGATTGGAACAGCAATCAGCTCGCCAATCCATATCTCTTATAATATTATATAAAACTAGTAGGGCGCGTGGGAGGCCGCAAGCCACATGTGGCCCGCGTGCTGTCTTCCCCCCTATTTGTCTTCCAACTTTTAGCCTCTTCAACATTCGCCATACATTTTCTATGGTAAAAAAAAATTCGCCATTAATTTGGATTTTTTTTCTTATCATCACGTAGACCTTTAGGTTCTGATAAACTCTAGTCAAGAAACCGTTGTGCTCTTTACCCGTCTCCGGAATCCTCAATCATCAGCTCTCTCCGTATTTTTATTCCGAATGAATTTTTTTCTTTTATACGACCCCATCCGTCAAAAAAGTTTTTTTTTCATACAACAGTTTTGTATTCAGGAGAGGCGATTAATGAGTCAGTTAGTGTATAAGTTTTCAGTGAGCTCGCGCTAACGACTTCAATACCAAACCCCTATTCTATTGACTAGTAAATGAAACTTTCATTTTAGATTTTCATAGATTTTCTTCGTAAAGGGATTTTCGTCACGCAAAAAATGCATTTTCTTTCCCTTAGCCCCCTGCGCGTTACCGTTCGAAACTAAACGTTGTCTCAAAAACAAAATAAACAAAACCTACTTGAAAATCATTACTAGGTAAACAGCGGCGGTCGGTGTCACAAGGTAAACATAGCGTCTCATATTTCTCGCATATTTCTATAAACAGTGTAATTACCGTAGGCGTCGCGATATTCTGCGCGGTCGCCGTAGGACGCGTCGGTTAAAACAAACACACGGGGCATAAAGTACGTGGAACTGTTCGCATCGCCGACCGATGAGTATAAACAAGGCTTTTCATTATGCGGCAGCGCGGCGGGTAGGCTCAATTGATATTTAAATGCGTTTACGCAGGCAAGGTAGGCTTCCACGGCGCTTCATCTGTGGCGAAATGACAGTGGCAGTGGTAGGTCGTTCGCTTTCATTTTGACGCGCGGTCGGAAGCAGCGTTGGTCTCAAAGGACATCAAAGTTTCAAACCACGCCGACCATGAGCATGTACTTGTAACGAAAAATTCTAAATTTTACATACCTATCGTGCCGACCAAATGCACCGTTTTCAAGAGTGTCTAATCGCTGTTTAATTGATTTGTTCTTGTTACAGAACGGAGTTAACTAACCGTTGGACCATCGTCAAGCATTTGGCAATCGTTTACTAAAACATTACAATGTCGTTCTTTTCTGGAAGATGGCATGCTTATGCGCTTTTCAAGAGTAGATACTCGCGTACACGTAGATAAGAACTTCGCTTGCAAAACTAGGAATAAAAGGATCTTGTTTAGGTACTTTTTTTATATACTATTTATATAAAATATAAATAGTATATTTATATAAAATATAAATAGTATATTTATATAAAATATAAATAGTATATTTTATACATTAATTATCCTTCTAGAAAGTAAGTTGGCAGCTGGCGTTAAAACTTCTTCAATCATTACCTTAGGTACCTTTGTCTCCATTTCTCCTTCTCTCTCCATCCATTCATGTTGTCCCTCTTAAAACACGGCGAGCAGTAAAAAAATAGAAGAAACCGCGGTGCGTCATTGAAAGTACAGTGCAAAGTCAGCTTAAATACTTAAAACCGACAGATTTCATTGAAACAATATTGGCTGAGCAATTTTGTTATCTTATCTTATTATCTTTCGATATCTGATCTACTCATCTTAACGACTATTTATAAACAGCAATAGACGGCATCTTTGCATTGAAATTACTTTGAAGTCGAATGAAAAATAAGGATTCTCGATATTATATGATTCCTTCCGATGATTCCTAGAGATGTTCTAATAATATGAATACCTACTCTATTAGCAGTAAGAACTCGAGAATTATTTTGTTCCTAGTACTGCCTACCTACCTACCTAGTGTTTTATCGTATTAATTTTTAAAATAAAATATAGTACCTTCTAGTAATAGTAGGTACCTACCTACTATATTTTAAAAAATAATAAAACACTTAAAGAATTGTGAGTATCTCTGTTAGTCTGCTAACCAAACTTAGCCATGGTAACAAAGGTACATATAGCTAGCTTAACTCCATGATAACCATGGCGCGGTTCTTACAGACTGTTTTCATTCTGAGATTTTTTCTCGGGTCTTCACCCGTAGTTAATAGTAGAAAGTCAGCTATGAGTTAAATTCATAGTGGGTACTTCTTTACCGGATACTTTTTTTTCTCGCGGGGTAGAATCTCATCACAAGATACCCGGCCTCTAGTGGCTTCAACTATTTGGTAACGTGGGATTTTCACCCCCTAAAAGCCACAGGCTGACCCACCTTTGCGCATATATAGGCTGCGAGATCTCTTCTTCCACTTTCGAAATGCTTTAATTTCAGCTTCATATAATTAAGGCACTAGCTTACAAGAATTAATTAGAAATTCCACCGTAATTATTGAAGTAAAAACTTACCAACACTGGGCCTATTAAAAATTGCTCGACTATTTTTAGACACATCCCGTTGGTAATGCAGCTAGGTATGCTGTGTCTAGGATAATTGACTCATAAACAAGCAAAGCCTTACCGCTCTGCCCACGGCTCCAATACGGCCTTACACCAAGCGCAGGCGCATAAAATCTCCGCGGGGGGGACCTACCAGAAAATTACTCCCAGCTTCTTTATAGAGTAAAGCGTTTAATTAATCCGCGTAGAATTATTTACGTCCCGCGGCTGAATTTATATCGAGTTCGAATGGGTAATTAAAAACGATACCTAAATTATTGTTTTTAAATAAAAATACTTAATACCTCCATTTCGATACGAGTGCGGAAAGTACGTCTTTTCTTCACGAGTTTGCACTCTGTAAATGTTTATGCGTTACAGCCCGCTGCAAGATTGATGGACAAAAGGACAACGGAGGCTTAGTAATCGTTCGCTTCAGCCGACGGACGTCCACAGCTGGACAAAGGCCTCTTGAAATATTTCTGTGCCACTTTTATCCAGCGCCATCCCGCGACTCTTTTAATGTTGTCACACTGATCGTCAGTCCATCTGGTCTGTTGTCAGCAATAACTGGGCTTGCGGGGTCGCCATTTCAGCACTTTGGGTCCCCAACCTCCGTCGGTTCTACGAGCTACGTACCCCGCCCATTGCCACTTCAGCTTCGCGATACGTTGAGCTATGTCGGCGACTGTGGTTCATCAAATTGAAATTGTGGACGAATACATAATATACCTGGGGAATCCAGCTCGGTTGGGCAGTGTTCGGGAAGCTTCGTGATGTCATCTCGTCCAATATCCCTCAGTGCCTGAAGACTAAGTGACATAAGTGATGACATATGGATCCGAGACTTGGTCTTTTACTATGGGCCTTTAAGGGTTAGTAGTACCTAGCACAGTTTAAAGATATCTTTAACACTGTGGTTATAGGGTCCTGCATAAACTACGAAACAAAAACATTTCACTGCACCTAGCAAACGTAGAGACATATTATATATCACTTAGCTAATAGTTTACAACACGTTAATAGCTGTCGCTCGAAGTTTTTATGCAACGCCTCTTCACCGTAACCACAAATCTCGTGTAAGCCTGCGCTAATCCGCGGATTTGTAGCTGATGATTTAGCGACGACAGCTGTCATCGGCTCAGCGCGCCGATACAGCTGTAACTCAATCTGTTCACAGAGATGTAAAGCCACATTTTTTCTTTCAGTTTCCACGAAAAAAAAAACTCAATTTTTCAACGTTTATCTACAACCACACAGCAACAATACAGATTTAGGTATATCCGTAATATATACGACGTGAGGCATAACCGCTTCTTACGTTCTATGTAGGTAGCACTTACGGACTTTAGAGTAGGCCTGCCTGACCATTATATGTTCAGTAAAGTTATGATAAAGCCATTAAACATGTCTTAAAAATCGAGTCCGGGACTATACTGTTACAGCGCGCCAACTATACGCAAGGGAGGTCGTCAAAAATGTCTTCCTACTATGCGGAACCCACAGATGGCGGAACCCCTCTCGCTAACATCGTAGCAAGAAAAACAACAAACACGTCCAAACAGCAACACGAAGCAGACAAGGGGTCGCGGATAATGAAATCGGAATTAGATTAGAGCGGCTAATGAGCCGGGGAGGGCCCTAACGAGATTACCGCGCTCTTAAACTGATTACACCAACTCTGCTCAGTGCGCACAGCATCCGTCGCTGCGATGATCTGTGACTTTATTGTTGATCTCAAATCTTTATGAAGAGTAACAAAGTTACAATACCAACTAAGATTACCATCAGGAGGCGCCAGCGGGCGCTCGCGGCTCCACTCACGTGACATCTACTTTACCACCTTTTTAAAGTGATTTCTCACGGGGTGCCTACTATGCCTATGTCATAATATCGCAATCTGTACGCTAATTAAATTTCGCCCCGATTCGCCCAGTAGTTGGAGCTGCACGTTGATAGATGTGCGAGTCAATCAGTTAGTCAGTTTTTTCTTTCATTGAAGGATACAAATTATGTTAGTAAGTATGGTATTTGCAAGAAGATACTATAACGTCTCAAGATTATTCTCGTGATCTCTGATTGTAGAGATAATAATTGGTCTTCTAGGGACTCCATAAACAATAAGCATGAAAATAACTCTCAAAAACTCAAAATTACACAACATAGTTCAATGAATTAATGATTGTTGCAATGTTGGCTTATGATAAAATCTTCTGGAAAATATCAAATGAAAATGAAAATATTTATTTTCACATAGGCCTAAATAACAGGCTCTTATGAAAACTCAAAACTCTACCGCCAGGTTCGGAAAGCAGGTTTGCACCGAGAAGAACTGGCAAGAAACTCTACATTTGCTCTTTTAAAAAATTATGAATATTTTGAAAAATGAATATTATGAATATTTTTTGCTGCTAACTTATTATAAAGCAATGCGCATTCCTTACGGATGAGAAGCTCGGTACTGACTGCTTCAAAGTACCCGGGTTTCTATATGAATTAAATTTATTGATTACCCGTATGTATAAACAATAAAGTCAGTTAAAATAATGTTAATGCATTTTTTTTATGCGGACCAAAAAAAAACATTTTAACTACGCATCTTGGAGGCGACATGTGTATAATCGGGGAGGGTGTATCCAATTCGATTACATTCGGAATTATTTCCGGCTCATAGCTTCCCCCACCTGCACCCCCCCTCTACTGCAACGACATTAGTTTTCATTTGCGGCCCTTTGCTTTTGTTTATCGAGTTACGATGCCCTTATGTGAGGGATGATCCAATTGATATTGTGATGGAATGTTTTCTTTTCGTGAAGAAAATCAATGCGTTTTGAAGTTTTTAGAATTTTGGTTCCGTACTTCAAAAGATTCAATTGGATTAAGCGATAGGAAGATACGGTGTAATAAATAAACCTACTTACATTAAGATCAATTCATCTCGAAAACAATAAATCCCGTTCTATCCAGTCCAGACTGTAAACAAACACTAAGTTTTTTATTCATTACAAGTACGAGTACCTAAGTGCTTGACAACAAACTCACCTATGAGTCAAGATGCAGCCGAAGATTTTATCTTAATAATTTGGAAATAGTAAAAAAAAAACATATTCTAACTCTTGCTAAACAGCACCGCACCGGATCATCTTTGTCGTTAGGTAACGTCTAACCAGCCAGCTAAGCCAATTCAGAAGTTATAAAATCCTACACTGAATGGTTTAAAACCCAGTATGCGCTAACTTTTCCAAGTATAGGTTGTCGTATTAATTTTAGTACGTAATACTTGAAAAGCTTATTATATGTATCTCAGGTTTGTCATTACGCTGTTAATACAAAACTTAAACTCATTACAGATATTAAACTCGTCTTTAAACAGGCGGCAAGTTGAAAGCTCAAAGGATGCTCCGAGCTGCAGTGAGGAACGCCGGCGCAGTGCATAGCGACACGGCATACTTTATTGATTGATAAATCAGGTCTTTTTGCTCGTGCTTTGGCGGTAGGATATGAAACAAAGGCGACCTTCTGTTGTTTTAATATTTTCTTTTATTTAGATTGCATTGTTCATTCAGCGTTTATGCACTTATTCAATCCGAATCGGAGACAACACAGTTTGTAAAAAAAAATCCATGATTCTGTCCTATTAGGTTTTTCATGACGAACCACGATAAATCTTTAAAAATCTAATATATTCAAATTTTAGTGCAAAACTTTTCCGCCGGAGCAATAACTAACGAAACAGTGAAAATATTGTGCCTATACAGCCAATACGACTTCTCTGATGATTTCAAAGCATAGAGAGGTAGGTGTTAGGTATCTACTGTACCTTTTGAGCTCCTCTAGTTGAGAAGTTTTGCTGTCTATGGTCTACACAGCAGTAAAGTAGGTAGCAACAAGTCGGTAATTATGCATAATTTCACGATACCACGAAGATTTATTACGACTCTATCACATTCGAACATGGCCCGACGTACTACAGTACCTGTGGGGAAATTGATTTATCGGTGTACCGTCGCGCATGCGTAGTGAACGCGCTCACTATAAATTATTATCAATAATGATCGAGTCTATGATTTATTATTACAATATATAAATCGATGTGCGGCTTTATAAACGTACCCGATCCTAAATATCTTCTACGAAAGTACCTACGAGTTTTGAAAGTTTAATATACTCATCTAAGAACTTAAGTGTATGTCTAAATCTACGTTAGCACGTAGTCTTGTAAGCCTGTCTGAACTTCTAAGAAAAAGTTACATTTACAAAGAGTACGCGAAGTGTTGAGAAAGAGTTATTGTTTTCCAATGGGCTCTATTAATTACACGACTGCCCAAAAAAAAGGAGTGTAATGTTTTTAGGGTTCATGTGTGTATGTATGTATGTGAGTTTCTTTATTCCACCATAACTTTTGAATGGCTGAACCGATTTGGACAAATGGAATATCGTTAGAATCCTTACATTATTCCGGGTGACATAGGCTATATTTTTTTTGGAAAAAGTTAATATGGCGACCGTGAGGCGCCAATTTCAAAAGTGGAAATCAAAATATTTTCTTCAATTATCACAATATGGGTATCAAAATGAAGGTATTAGAGAGTAGTAACCGAATATATATATTTAAAAAAGTATAAAATAAAAATAAATAATTAAAAAATTAAAAAACACGACTGCCCTGTTTTAAAACGAACTAAAAAGTAAAAAACAAGTTATTTTAGTTCATTTGCATATTGACAAAGGGAAAAGTGGTCAAATTTCTCATTAATTAAAACAGATAAACATATTATGGCAGTCGGGAGACCTCTTAGAATAGAAGGTGCTCCTCAGAACGGTCCCCCGACTGCCATAATATGTTTATCTGTTTTAATTAATGAGAAATTTGATCACTTTTCCCTTTGTCAATATGCAGATGAACTAAAATAACTTGTTTTTTTACTTTTTAGTTCGTTTTAAAACAGGGCAGTCGTGTTTTTTAATTTTTAATTTTTTTTTTTTTTTCAATTGTTGGTTGTGTTTATTACACCTTACTATACTAAGTAATACTTGCAAAGTATTGGAATCTATGTAGCATCATCACTGTTAAGGCACACAGAAATATATTAACAAAGCACACCAACGTGTCGACTGTCTAGTATGACATCGTCATCGCCGCGTGAACAGAGTAATAAACCTCAGAACTACTCTACTTGGACCCACGCTCAGTTATGTGAAATCCCGGAAGTCAGTTCCGGCTCAGTTCTATTAATGCAGGCATTAAGAACCCTTGCACACAGCACCAGCGCAGACACTGATCAAAGTGAAGGAAGAATGGATCCTCTAATGGAGGATCTAGCAAATAAAAAACTTATCATATTCTTAGTACCTTTAGTCATAACTCATACCAATTACTAAAAGTAAGCATGTATAAGAAATCTCAAAAAACTTGCATACGATATCGTCATCTAATTACCCTAGTAATGAAAATATGACACCGAGACTAACAATATAAAGAGCAGAGGATAAAACACTAAGCAAGTTTCCTATTAAGGTACTACGATATTCGGCGCCCGCGCATCGCACCGAGCATCATAATGCATTTAGTAAATGCAGTACGCAATAACAAGGTGCAGATAAAGTTATTAATATTATTGGTCACTGCTTGATGCGAGTATGGTAACTGGCAAGGCACTTGAAACGGTATAACTCGCAGTAGGTATTTCTAAGTGATCCATTTCGAAATGAGCACATAGGTACCTTACACTATGAAATGAAAAGTGTGGTGCAAAAGGTAATAATAAGATAATAGAATACATCAACTCTGTGTATGTAAGAGCTCTCTCTTATAACTCTCTTAAGTAAAAGCATGTACAACAAGATCCCTAAAAACACACTGGCATTAATTATATGAAATGTTTTAAGACTCTACCTATACGTTTGGAAAGCAGTTTTACACCGAAAAGAACTGGCGAGAAGTTCCAAATAGAAAGAGCTTTTAAAAGCTTGTGTTTTACATTATTACGTTCCCAAAAAATACATCTAGTAGGTATCAATTATCTCGAGACGGAACAGGGTCAATTGAATTGTCATTCAAAAATTCATTGGATAAGCAAACTAAATAGTGAATACACTCGTAGACACGTAACAAACAAACCATCACCAATGTTTAAATTAGGTATGTTGATAAACACGAAAACTACACCCAAAAAACTGTACGCCAAAAAAATAAATAAATAAAATTAATTTCGTCCCAATAATGAACATTTTAGCCGCGTACCCAAATCGGTCCCATACCAACCAAACCGGCGACGTTAAATAAATCGTGCACCGAGAGATACAATCTGCGCCTCGCATCGTTCCCGGGCGGAGACGCGGTAAAAACGCAATGTTTTAATTCCCCAGTCCCGGGAAACCTTAGATGACTCGATAGTGATAACTGATAAAAGTTTTTTTTTAAACTCGATGACATCTACTGCTGGTATGTTGTGGTTTTATGAGAAAAGGCCCGAGGTTCTTTTAAGAATTCCGCAGCCGAATAGTAATGGTACCCTTGTTATTTCATATTGTAAGAAATGCACAGAGACATTCGAAATATATTTTTATGGAAGATGTATCTTTACCTTGTTTATCAATTAAAAAATTGATAAACAAGGTAAAGATACATCTTCTGTAAAGCGGTAATAGGTAATTGTTTACAAAACATTGTTTGTATTTTTATTAAATTCCCCTTTTGGCGATGTTTCAATGCACATCCGACATTTTACTGACGCATGTCCTAGAAGATTTGGACTAGAAGAATCCAAAAAAAATTGCGAAAAATACGAATAATTCACGACTCTGTAGGTATGAAAAACTAGATATACATATATTTTAAGGAGCAATTCAATCGTAAATCTATTTCAAACTACAGTTTTCATTTGAGTTGAGTTTAAAGTTCTCTATCTCCATCTTGTTTGACTATAATTGTGTTTTTTTACATTTTTCGTCTCCCAGCTATGTGCAGTGAAGCGGTCGCCGTCGGGATGCCTCGCGTTCCGGGGTTAATCGTCAAAATGAAGCAACTGAGGTGTTTTTATATCGACATTTCTTGTAATTTAAATTATTGTTAGGGCAATAAAATTTTCAGCTGCTCTTGTTTTTGTGGGAGACTCTTTATTAACAACGAATCAGGCAAGGTTCGAGTCTTAATCTTACACCGAGGGCTCCGTATACCGAATATTAAACCGATAGTTTTTTCATCTCACCCGCTCGGAAAAGAAATATTTAATACCCAAAATACAGGCGGGAAATGCTATTATAAGTTATCACATTATAACAGTAATTTATATAAGTCTTAAGAATCCTATGTGAAGTCTGCCTCCTTATTTTTTGCTTTATAAAAATATGTAAAAGAAAGAATATAATTATTATTTTTAATACATTTGCTCAAAAAGTTGACATTTCCAGGTGTGTTTAGCGTGCGCAAAGTTATTCTTTTCCGCACTAGAGCTTTTTGTTTTCCCCCTGCATGATTCATAGCAATTTATTATTATAATATTTATTCTTAGTAATGCCTATCTCGTAATTTAAAAGCAGTGATGCACATTTTCGTTTGTTGTTCGTGAAGCGCTGAGAATAATGTACCTATGGAATCCATTCATGGATCTGTGGTAAGACGTGATTTTACTACTATAAGCCATATTGTATAAATATTTTTTCGCAAATGTATTAAAAAAACGTCGTTCGATGCACGTGCGCAATTGTCATATCTACTCGTCCCTATAGTTGACCCGCGCCTTTGGCTTGGATCAACAACCCGGGACTCGTAAAGAAATGACAAACTTTCCGCACTTGTGAAATGTACTATTACAGTAATTCCGGTGATCTGATGCAAGTCAAACTATAATAATATAAGGACCGGTTGTATTACGGGTTGTTTGACTATAATAGTTATTCAGTGATGTTTGTTAAACGTCGGTAAACGTATTAGTAGCATGCACTCATCCATCACTCTCTAAGAGGGGCTGTCTGATAAATATTGATAATGATAATAGGAGATGCTTCACTGTTCGGACATAGAGCATTTTGGCTTAGTGTTCGGTTGTACGAAACGTACGAAATAAACTCTATATACCTACTTGTAAATCTTTATACCTATAAACGAACAATTCTTGTATCTCTAATATATAAAATTCTCTCGATTTTTTTTGTTACCAAACTCCTCCGAAACGGTTGGACCGATCGTTATGACATTTTCAGTGTATATATTCTCTGGATCCGGGAGCGGGTTGTTATATATATTTTATGTCCCTAAGTGAGAAAAAAATTATATGGCAAAACAACGTTTGCCGGGTCTGCTGTATTTATATTAATCTGCATCTCGGAAACGGCTCCAATGATTTTCATGAAATTTAGTAGGGGATATCAGGGGCGATAAATCAATCTAGATAGGATTAATTTTTAGAAAATGTCGTGTTGCCATAAAAATACACCGAGCATAGCTCGGTTACCCAGATATTAGTCGATAAGGTGTAATAGGTATATCTCCATTCCAAATTTTAGTAGTTTCAGTAGCGGCAAGAAGGAGTAACATACACTTACACACAGACATTGAAACTTTCGTCATCAAAATATTATTAGATGTGATGTTACGAATACAATAGATAACTTATCGATAATTATTTACTTACAAAAAACACAAACACAAAAGTAATTGCGACAATCGAAATCAATACGTTAACGACGACAGTTCAAACGGAGCGTCGCCGTAACAAAAACACGGACAGACGTGTCGTGGTAGCCGCGAGCCCAATCACCGAAACACATGTCGCTTATGTATTAAACATGCCATTGCGTAAAAAACTTTACACGTTTAACATCACATCGTACGATCGTCGAATCTCATCATTCATCGCTCACTTCATTTTAAAACCAGGTTTAATAATCATAATAATTATCACTATAATACTAACAGTAGGTACTAATAGCTGTTGCCTGCGTTGACTTCATTCGCGTAATTTTCCACTTTTTAGTGCAATTTTCTTAAATTTTCTTTGCAAAGATATGCGTACGTCATCGCAAAGCAATTAAGTGTCTTAGCACAAAAAAATATCGTTTTTTTTCTCGTGAGTCAAATAAAACCAGTATATTGGTGTACTAGATCGTTCAATAAGTCCCGAGTTTAACCTGGAAATGGCGCATATATTAAAAACTCTTTTGATTTTTAAAAAGTATTGGCTATCAATACAAGAATGTGTCAAATTTTTAAAAATGGAACAGTAAAATTATTGATTTTGAAACATTTAAGTGACGCTACGGTTGTAATTTCACTACAATGAAAAAAAACGAGTTTCGCGTGTTGATAAAACATTGTTTTTTAATGGAAAAAATACCGTTGAAGCACAGCAATGGCTTATAAAATGTTATGCAGGATCAGCTCCATCTAAAGCAACCATTTTTCGGTGGTATGCCGACTTCAAACGCGGTCGCATGGACACCAAAGGGAACGCTCAGGTCGTCCAAATGAAGCAGTGACTCAACAAAATATTAACCAAGTCCTCAAAATCGTATTGGAAGATCGGAAGGTAAAAGTGCGAGAGATAGCCGAAATAGTGAAGATTTCAGCTGGTAGTGTTTTCACTATTTTACATAAAAATTTGGCCATGAAAAAGCTTTTTTCTAAGTGGGTGCCGCGTTTGCTTACAACTGATCAAAAGGAACAACGTATCAATGATTCAGAGCGATGTTTGGCGCTGATGAATCATAATAAAAAGGATTTTTTACGTCGGTATGGAACAATGGATGAAACCTGGATACACCATTTCACTCCGGAATCCAATCGGCAGGCAGCGGAGTGGAGAGCGGCTTTTTGTATCTTTCTCGTGTTCTGTACCTACTTCGCATATCTTGTATAATTGTTACCACATCCGGGGCATCTGGAAGAGATCCTCATTTGTAGTGATAAGATGTCCTTGTGCATGTCTTCTCTATGTTTGTGTTTTTTTTTGTATCTATGTTATATGTACAGAATACATAAATAAATAAATAAATAAATATATTTTGGGATGCGCATGGAATACTTTTCATCGAGTACCTTGAAAAGGGGCAAAATATAAATAGTGACTATTACATGTGCTTATTGGATCGATTGAAGTACGAAATTGCGGATAAACGGCCTCACATGAACAAAAAGAAAGTGGTGTTTCACCAGGACAACGCGCCTTGTCACAAGTCCGTGAGAACGATGGCCAAAATTAACGAATTGGGCTTCGAATTGCTTCCTCATCCCCCTTATTCGCCAGACTTGGCCCTCAGCGATTACTGACTGTTTGCAGACCTCAAAAAAATGCTTCAGGGTAAAAAATTTGACTCAAATAGTGAAGTTATCGCAGCAACGGAGGCTTATTTTGAAGCCAAAGACAAATCGTTCTACACACATGGGATAGAAAAGTTAGAAAAGCGTTGGAGGGACTGTATCGCTCTTGGAGGAGACTATGTTGATGAATAAAAATTAATATAATAAAAAAGACCTTTTTTTAGTACTTAGTCTCGGGACTTATTGAACCACGTGTTACAATACAGTATTCCTTAATCTATAAAGTAAAGTATTCATCATAGTCCTACCTAAAAAAACTCACCCTGAAGGTAGGTACCAATATGTAATTATGTATGAAGGAAGGAATGGTTAATGCAGCATAAATCGCAACAGTAAGCGATATAGCCTGTGGTATTACTAATAGTTTAAAATTGTTCAAATTTAGAAACTGAATTTTATGAGATACAAAATTTTAACCCATTTAACAAAACACCAGTCCAAAACAATCACACAAGCATCAGTATACCGTTAAAAATTTCGATGTTCGAAATATGTCTCAGGGGCATCAAAATAAAACATCAAGATATAAATATGTTAGAAGTTATTCGGGCGATTTTTGCCCCATTGCCTTTAAGCGCAAAGCCTCACGCTGTTCGCGTTGTCCTCAACGAACAGACTGACAGCGCGACGCACAAAAACGCACATTAATATGTATAGCAAAATGATGGGACAAAATACGTTTTACGATGTTTTAGATAGAACTTCGATTGTTGGATCCATCATAACTGTACCCTGATTTCGAGTTTGGAATGGCTGTGATTTTCGGACTATGTAAAGCCACACAGAATATTTTTGTGGTAAAGCCGCGTCTCCACTGTAGAGGCAGCCTCGGGCTAAGCGGCTGCCTCGCTCCGAGGCTGCGCAAGTGCCTCAACCTAAGGCTCACCGCGACACGAGGCAAATTCGTTGCCACGAGCCGATCCATATTTTGTCGGTTTTTGGCGTGCTCAAAAGAACCTCAGTCTATGGCGTTCATTTGATGGAAACGGGCTTGTTGCCTGAGATAGTAATGGACAAGGAATAAGCAATTAAATTAATAAAATTCTACAAGCGGATCACAATAAGGTGCGTCGCCTCACTTTGATCCGCAACGTGCATCGGGCCTATGCCTCAGGCCGAACAGCCTCAAACTGAGGCTGTTTGCCTCAAGTCGCGGCTAGTCGGCCTGAAGCTGCGACACTTTGAGCTCATTTATTAAAGGTATCATTCGTACACATAGCCTTATGACATTGCGATTTGCGATCCGATAAATGTAATGAAAATAAAACTGCATCCAAACCGCTTATCGCTGACCTATCTAGTTTGCTAGTTGCCTACTATTTTAGTGCGTCGTCGCGATGTTAAGAGTTTGGTGCCTCATGACTGCTGTCTACTGGCACACTTCTACGGACCTATGGAGTGTCTCTCCATGTTACATTATTACAAAATGTTAGTTGCATTGCAAAGAAACGCGAATTTCCCATCGGAAAAAAGCAAACATTTCATATAGGTGATATAGCAATAAATACATCATACGCGAAAAGCGAAACACACTTCGGGCAGCAAAGCGGCTACATAAATCGTTGCCCCGAGCCCGCGTCCTGCGAGCCCGAGCGAAGCCGGCCCCGGCGCATCGCGTGATCGGGCGGCGTTTAACTTAGGGCGCCATGATAATTACAATCAATAATATCTGACGTCACTAGGGTTGCCGATCACCTTGATCTATATAATGTTGAAGAAGAAAAAATCCATGATTCCCGCGGGATTTGTGGAAAACCGAAATTGCAGGCATGCCCTAGTATTGTAATGAAGAAAACATTGCTGATAAAAACAAAACTTATAACAACGACGTCACAGGTTGAAAGGAATAGTTGAAACTTACCGAAAAAAAAACTAATAGAAATTAGGATCTCATAAACCAAAGCAAATCTAGATTATATTTGCAATCGAAAAAAATTACATAGGTACTTACGTGATTTTGAGATAGTTTAGCACATTTTATTAATTTTTGTCAAGCACAGATCTGAGAAAGTCACAATTGTTTAGTATTTCACTTCTCAGATTTTTTTCCCTTCAAATGAAATAATATTTTAACTTTTAATGTAACTCGATTTAAATTTGCCACCCCTGAAAAATACCTGATACGCCTATAAATACATCTGCTTAAACGCGATCGTCTGACAACCCTGTAAGAATGTAAGTGCAGTATATACAGTGCCGTAATTATTTACTTAAAGTAAATTAATGAAAGCTCGTGACCGGTTCTGCTAATTAAGCTCAAGTCATTAGTATAAAGTAAGCAAGGCAAAAATGATAAGTCTTGATGGGGATCGGAACATACATTGGGGATGGAGAATACGCGGCAGTGAGTCTCGACAACCTCAAGTCTATCGTCAGTCAGTAGTAGATTTGGAAATTAAACAGAAGTATGCCGAATGCCGATGCCAATATGTACCGGGAACAATTTTATATGAGGAATGCTAAAATGCTTTCACGCATGTGTGATAGTGTATTTTCTGTTGCAAATTATTGTTTTGGTGACTTAATATTAGACATTGCTATTCTTATAAATGCTAATCACTGATGCCTATAGCAGATACCATCCATATAATTATTAAGTTGATTATTTATGTCATCTTGTAGCCACAATAAACAATTTATTATATAATATTATTAATTTACAAAGAAAATGCATGTTGAGGTACTGAAAATGCCAAGACTTTCTATGTATCGTTGCATTTCAGTATTTGCATTCATTCGTACGACCTCAGTCAATAAATCGAAATTGCAGATTACAATAAGTTACTCCAGTCTCTCTACCAAAGTATTCTATCATCTGTGGCAAGGCTCAAGTTAAGTAAAAAATGCCTACTTATAAATAGATTGGTAGTTAAAGGCAGGCAGTATTATAAAGTTTTGCACGTTTAAGTAATTAGATAAAAAAAATATGCATAATTATAAATAGCCGCTAATAAAGACATAATAATAATATTGGAACATAACAATTAAACATTCCAGGTACCGTCAGCAAAAACACAAATTCCTCACTAATTAACAGGAACGCATCGATCATCGTTTTTTTGCCCGAGTCGCGGACAGATGTTTGTTTAAACAATTATAACTCCATTTATATGGAGTTTCACGTCGTTTTTAATCATTTTCAATTTTACATAATCATCGAATTAACCACCCTAGTAGACGGAGACGGCGCAAGATGATCTTAGATCATCTATCATCGTTTCTGTAACAACAATTTATTTAAAGATGAGTGTGCAATAGAATCATCATCAACAGGCCAATTACAGTTTCACCAGCCGGTCAGGTATAAGCGTCTTGTGCCAAGAGAGTTATTTAACATGAACTAAACGCTCCTGCTATGACATTCTCGTAACGTTTTCACACACTCAGCGATGTGATACAAGAAAAAGAAAAAAATATTAACACTGAAACATGAACTTTACACCTATTGGCTTAGAGTGTAAAATGAATGTATTTCATCATAGGAAATACACTTTGACGCGCTTAAGAAATTTTATTCTCGGAACTGTCGACCAATATGGCGTTTGGAACTACATTCAATTTTACGCTCTATGTCAATTGCATTAAAATTAATTTTTCAGTGTTCGCAAAAAATGTTTTGAATTCAATATTGTCTGCTTATGTACGTAAATACCATCACCTTTTTAAACATATCACGTCACGAAATGTAGGCGACACGTAACGTGAATAGCCCCTCTGCCCGCCAAAGGATGATGACCATGGATGTATGGTATCCCGTATCAAGGTGAATCAAACCCAAACTTTATTTTTTACAGACTAAGGTCTCCACATTACCTCCTACAATTATTACTTTTTAAATTATCATCCGGATTCTAAAGTTATAGGCCAACAAACAAGTTGTACTTCTTAGTAAAATCAGTAGGACACAAAATTTGCACCTAAAAGAAAGTAAATTGTATGCAAAATCAAATTCCTAGTGCCTATGGTTCTTAAAAAACACAATTTTATTTTCCTAGACTATTTTGGTTTTGGTTAATGAGAAAACTTGATACCATCTTTGGTCATTCTCCTTTGAATTTTATTTGGTTTTTCGCAATTTGTAAGCTAACAATTCATAGCAGGCTAACTCTACGTCAGTTTAATTGCGGAAATGCGGAATCTTCTTCACATATTATTTACAGTACAACCTCCGCTTAAAAATTACAATTTTACGTTACTTAAAAATTACAAGTTCGAGAATCAAGTTTATCGAGAGTAGTTCACGATTATTTATTATTTATCTAATTTTCTAAAGTAAAACATTTCAAACAAATATTTTGATACGTGTTAAGATGATACTGACATTCCTGCAATTTTACTGTCGTCAGCCTTCAGTATGTTATTTGCTTACAAATCACGAAAAAAACAGTTTGCAAACAGTCAGACAGTTGCACCACAGTTTAAAGATAGTAAGATCTTTTAACACTGCGGTTGCACTGAGCCTTTATGAACCTACAAACTGTTTCAACGCCGAGTGAATAAATACTTATATAGTGATGGAATGTACAAAAAAAAAAAAAAAATTAATTATCACAGGCAATTAAAAAGTTATTACACGAATACATTATGTACTTTCTAAGCTTACGATTAAAATAATAATGCGAAGAAATAGCTTGCTTGATAAACCGAACTATGAGGTAAGCGTTCCAAAGAGATTCTAACTGAATTTAGAGAGGCTGAGGGGTGATTTTTAAAGCTAGCTAGCATACGGTGTTTAGCCATAAAAATAAGGAAAAAACAGTCTACTCTTTCATTCATTCATTCAATTCTTAACCCTTTGACCAAAAAGCTGACACTCTGCACGGACTCGTAAAATTAAAGTATCAACACCAAAACATGATGTTGACTGGTCAAACCCCATGTTTTGACATTGATACAGGTTGATTGATACATTTTTATGGGATGGGGGGCAGATTTACCTCACGTAGACGGAAGGATATTTTAAAATACCAAGCAAGTACTTAATATATTCACTTTTTCGGTTTTCCACGTGTTTAGATATACCAAGTTCTGTAAAAATTTTATGTAACATTATTATAATTAATGACTTAATGCAGAGATAAACGAGTCGCCTATAAAGAGTTAGGTACTTTATTAACATATAATTATTCGCCCGCGACTGTGAAGGTAGTACTTTTAGTGGTCATAAATCACTTTTTATTACTACCACGTACGACCGATATGATACCAAAAACTATAATATAAAAGAACGTTCAGGCTTTTTGTGCTAAAAAGAAATAGTAAATATGGGATTTATTATAATTTATCCTTTCAGAAATGCATATTAATTATCGTCTACACTAGGACGTACTAAACAGACAAAACTAATAAGGAGCTATAAGTACATTTTAACATCTTATATTAAAATGTACTTACTAAACTTTTTAGAGCAAAAATTGTCTGAATTTTCGTCTTTTTTTCATAATATAAACAAATAAACGTTTAATAAACCAATACATTGTATTTATACTTATACATAATTCTAATGAATTTTCTTTGTTTCGTAAAGTCTTAAAATTAAGCTTAATTTCCACATAATTCCCTTCAATTAACATACGGTTCCACTAATGGCCTGAATAAGGAAGTAAAAAGCAGTTAAGTAAACAATCGTTAGTTCTTAACTGTTAGTAAAAAAATTGTAAAAATTATTACATTTCATTTTTGGTGTAATTAAATCCCAATTTGCGTAATTTATGAACGCTTAGCATGTACTTACTTTACATGCTGGGAGTTAATAAAACAAAGAAGGCTTTACTTTGTGGTTCAAACATCAAATAAATCAAAAGGCGACTGTTCGCGAGTAGGAAGTAGTCAATCATTCCCTTTCTAACCATACGTTCACAGGGCTGCTTTGTTTGGCCACTAAAGCAACGATTAACAAGTGATCCAGACCTTGCTATATATTCAGGTATAAATTAACTGTGTATAAATAAAAATTGTTTATCAGCAAAAAATATGTCATCAAGATACATGAAGCTTTCGATTGCACTCTTGAGATTTCTGATTGGCAAAATAAATGAAAAGTGATCGTGTTTGGACAAGGTACAATATACAAACATAACAATTGGTCACCGAATGTGGATTTGCGTTATTTTTTGCTCCACATAACCCTTTCGTTTCCCTGACGGAGGGCCGTTGGAATTGTTATGTGTGGCTTGTACCCACTTAAAACTGTTTCCACGACGGACCCGCTGGCGGAAGTACGGGATTCAGTGATCGTATTCACCGCGCTACCTCCAGGTCTCGACCAGCCACCGCAGCAGCAAGTCACAATATCATCGTCTGCAGCCTGGCTGCTGCCGAAAACCATCTCAAAGGTGTGCTTGTTGCTTATTACGTTAATAAGATTTTTAAATGAGTTTGGAACAACAGAAAGATTAATTCCAGGGAGAAAAAAAAACAAACTTAATCTCTTTACACTTAAAGTGTACAAACTATAATTGGAGAAGAATTCCGAAAGTTTATTGAAGTTACTGCACTTTAATTTAACAATTAAACAATTAAAGGTGATGGTCAACACTGAAGCTGCCATACCCGCCGGTTCAGTGGCCACGCGTCTCAACCCGTTGCAAACGTCATTTCAAGAACAAAAGAAACCTATAGGCTATAACTAGTAGGATGCGTGGGGGCGCGGGCCACATGTGGCCCGCGTGCTGTCTTCCCGCCCATAAAAACCCCTACAAAATTCCCAATACATTTTCTATGAAAAAAAAAAAGTCAGCCATTTTGAATTTTTTTTCTATCCATCGTATAGACCTTCGGATCCTGATCAACTTTTGTCAAGAAACCGTTCTTCCATCTTTTATACTTTCTGAGATATCGACGAAATTCGAATGCCGGCCATTTTGAATCCGCCATTTTGAATTCTTTTTCAGCTCACTGCCAATTGGATGACGTTTCAAATGACATTTGGTCGAGCACCCCCCACCTATCTTCGATACCCTGGCCGTGCTCTTCACCCGTCTCCCAAATCCTCAATCATCAGCTATCTCCGTATTTTTCCTCCGAATGAATTTTTTTCTTCTATACGACCTCATCCATGAAAAAAAAATTTTTCATACAAAATTGTTCAGGAGAGGTGATCAATCAGTCAGTGAGTCAGTCAGTGGCCAATCAGCACGAGTAGCTATATATATATTAATATTAAAAAGCACCTCACCGCTCACGGCACAAAACGAAACGCACCACTAAATCTATTATAATGAAGTTAATGAATAAACAAACACGACTAACGGACGATAACCGGCGTTATTTATGTGTATATTTTATTAATATTAATTTTAGAGCGCCCGCTCGCGTTACCTCGTCGTGGGTTCGTATATTATATCTTTAGTTTATCGTGGGGTGATTGTGATTGTGTGCAAATCAGTGCGCGAGAGCTCAAAATTTTATACGGCCATTAAGTTTTAGCCATGGACATCGATTATTGAGCTATGACAGAAAGGATAATCGCCTCACCCCTTTTTATGTTCCACAGATCTACTTATCTAATATATAAAATTCTCTCGATTTTCTTTGTAACCAAACTCCTCCGAAACGGCTAGACCGATCATTATGAAATTTTCAGGATGTGTTCTCTGGGTCCGGGAGCGAGTTGTTATCTATATTTGATGTCCCTCAACGGCGAAACGAAGTTTGCCCGGTCAGCTAGTCCTTATATAAAATGGTTCAGAATTCAGATCAGCTGCTATGCTATGAACTTTTCTAGCGACGCAGTTCCGGTTATACGATTCAGTTTTTCATGTCATCTATTTGTCAAATTCAAAGAATTTATGTCACGACTAGGGCATGCAGAACCGGTACCGGTTCTTAATTTTTAAATTCCCGGTTCTGTACCAGCTCAGAACCGGGTAAAAACCGGTTAAAAGTTTGAAAATTTTAATTAAAAGCATTATTTTTAATATTCCTACAAAAAGGGCTATTACGATTTGTTGTAAACATGAAATAAAAAAATTCTTTCCAAAAAACCGACTTCAAATACCACTACAAAGAGTGAAATAATTTTTAATGTATACCAATTTGACGTCAGGCGATTGTTTATAATATTATCGTCTTTTTTTCGCACATGGGGCAGGTCTATGATTATACGAAACATTCAAGTGTTCTTATAAAATTTGAAGAGTTCCCTCGATTTCTCCAGGATCCCAAAATCAGATCCTGACTTGATGACTATGAAACCATCTGGAAAGTATACTCTTTCAAACAAAAAAATAATTTTCTAAGTCAGTTCGGGCGTCTTTGAGTGATCGGGGAACATACATGGAAAAAAAAGATTTTGAAGAATTGAGAACCTCCTCCTTTTTTAAATTCGGCTAAAATGGTGAAAGGTCAGCGATAAAGGGAATGTGCACGCGTTGATTGGTGAGTTAGCGTTTTGGTTTGCCTACGAGCTACAATTAATATTTATATCTATAATATTCTATTGCCCCGCAAATCTACGTAGTTACATAAACTGAAAGCTTATATACTCAGCAGTTTAAATTATCTTCATCGGATGTTTACAATCATAGATATAGCGCAGTCATCATCTTTTGGAATCGCAATAATTGGCGACTCTCGATGATTTTCTGGAAAAGGGAACTACAATGATGGCGGAGCGAAAACCAAAGCTTTTCGAGGTTATCGTGGGAACTGGTTTTACTAAGCATAAGTAGTCCGATATCCTCAGGAAATGAGAGTTGAGGTGAAGTACCAATTTATGACATCCAAGTATCCAAAAAAAAGAAACAATACAGCAAGTGGCAGACTTATCGCTAAATGCACCGGAAAGATGAAAATATGAGGCTCTAAAGAAGCGGCTACTGCAGATGTGAAGAGTCAGAGACCAGAAAAAAACGGAAATTATTAAGGCAAATGGAATTGGGTGAGCAAAAACTCTCACATTTTTAAGAAAAATATAAAAGCCCATGGCTATAGTGGATCAGAAAATACAGATATTCACAAACTGGCCAGGTCCTAGCAGACAAAGTTATAGGAAATGCACGACAATGGGCGGCCGCAATGCCGACCTCATTGTCCGCCGAGTCATCATAATCTCCATCAGCTGAAAACATAGTTGCCGATATTAGTAAACTGGGAAAGCTGATAAAACGCCCAGAAATTTTTCAGCATAGAAGTCACGGTTTTGATTGTTGGTCGCGGCAGATCTTGGCAGTTCGTCGTCAGGGCCACGCAGCTCGCAGTTCCAGTAGAAGGGAGACTCCAGCAGACCAAGACTGGATTTAATATACCAGGAAGAATGCGTGCAAGTGCGTGGAACTGTGTAATTAGGAGGAATCCGAAAACTAGCTGCAGTTCCAGTCTGCGATCTTACAGTCAATTACCGTCTTTGTGTTACGGGACGATAAAATACGTAATAATTGTTTTTTTTTAAAGAACCGGGAGAACCGGGAAGTCATATTCAGAACCGGTTCTTTTAAGACCTTAAAAATCCCGGGATTTCCCGGGATTTTAAGAACCGGGAATTCCCGGGAGCATGCCCTAGTCACGACTCACGAATTAGCGATGCAATTCAGTTTAGGTCTGTAGTTGAGTCGCGATTAGAGTTGATGGTAGGCCCTCAGTTAGTTATATTGTATGCCATGCAACAAGATCTTCAATACGTGTTTTCCTAGCCACTATCTGTCACAACACACAATATGTCCATTGCCATACGTCAAAGAGGATCATATATGTCTCACAGATGGGCATGGGTTTCCTCTCAAAACAAGAAGGGTTAGGCTACAGCTCTCCACGCAGGTCAAATGTGGGTTGGCAGGCATCTCATATCTTTGATTACTAGTCGCGAATTCTCAGGCACGCCGGTTTCCTAAAGATATTTTTCTTCACATTTATGCAAGAAGTATTATGTTTCCTATAACGCTCTTCGCTCCGAAATTCAGAGGTCCTCCGAGCCCGTTATAGGAGGTACCAATCTCTAACGAACGAGACGAGACGAGGAGGTCTGAACTCTGAACCAATGGACTATCACGGTATCGCTGCTTTTCATAAGATAATGTATAGTACGATTCACGAAAGATGACCATGCGCAGAAGTCATATTTTAGGTCTCTTTGGACTTATCTAACTAATATTATGGTCTTATTTATTTTAACTAACTAGCGACCCGCCCCGGCTTCGCACGGGTGCAATGCTGATACTAAATTAAATACACTACAGAAAAACTATGAACGTTGTATATAAAAACATAGCGGCCCGCTCCGACTTTGCACGGGCATAAAATATATATGCCTATGTCACTCAATGAAAACATGATTAAAATTGATCCAGTATTTTTGATTCATTCATTACTGCCCTTGGCCTGCACGCATTAAATTTAGAGTAAAACAATTCCTCTTTCCCTATACTTACTATGAAGATTTCCTGCTATCTTTGGAATATCTAAATTCATACAATTTTTATTACATTACACATTTTTACTTATTTACTTTTTACATTTTTACCTAGGTATTTATTTTATTTTTACAACAATTAATATATTACAGGATGTCTTTATACACAACGTTCACAGCTTTCTTGTCATTAGACAATACAAACATGTTTTCTCTTGAGGTTACTCTTGAAAGAGCGACATACAGTTGGCCATGTGAAAAACAGTCAACGCTCAAATCTAAGCCTGCAACGTCCGTCCGACCGGTACCGCCCGCCGCAAACGCAAATTTTAAATTTGTAATATCTCCGAAAATATTTGTTTAATTTACATGCTGTAAGGAACCATATTGATCTATATTAATTGCACACTGTATTTAAGGTACTTAAATCGATAAGGATTAATGCCGTATTGCTTAAAATAGCTTTGTAAATAAGCCATTTTTTCACGTAAAAAGTAAACAATAAAAATGGTTAATGTGGGTTATCCCTAAAATATAAACATATACCATCGCGGACTTTTTTGTAGACCTTTTTATGGTGTACAATACTGTAGTACATTAATTTGATCTAACTCGTAGGGTTTAGGCAGCGTTTTTGCTAAATTGCTAAATAAGCCCAAAAAATAGGTTAATTTACGACATCACGTTAGAAACCTCTAAAATTAGCAATGTTGCCTTAGTATATGATGCATGTATTATACATATAAACCTTCCTCTTGAATCACTCTATCTATTGGAAAAAACCGCATCAAAATCCGTTGCGTAGTTTTAAAGATTTAAGCGCACATAGGGATATAGGGACAGAAAAGGCGACTTTGTTTTATACTATGTAGTGAAGTGATGATGCATGTATTATACATATAAACCTTCCTCTTGAATCACTCTATCTATTGGAAAAAACCGCATCAAAATCCGTTGCGTAGTTTTAAAGATTTAAGCGCACATAGGGATATAGGGACAGAAAAGGCGACTTTGTTTTATACTATGTAGTGATTATTTAACTAATATTAAAATATTATTTTGGCGACCCGCCATTTGTGGTCATCTTTCGTGAATCGTACTGTACCCAAAGAACATGTGTCTAGGGATTGCTTAAATTTTTTTTTCAACAGTTATTATTCTAATATTTGATTTTGCTTGAGAATCTCGTATCGTATTTTCGAGTATTCTCTCACAGAAAGTCTAACTTTAGTTTGAATTTGCGCCTTCATTTTTCTACTGTTTCTTGCCAAACCATATTTGAACCCTGGACCTAACAAGTGGGTGGCTGAAGAATTAATACCTACTTAAGAGATATTACACTACTCTCTGTCACGAAACACGAACTGATCCCAAAGCAAAGCTATCGAAACATCGACTCGAACTCGACTCGAACACACATTGTCTTATTGTCTAAATGTAACCATTTCAAACGCTTTATGAGGCGTGATATGACGTATCAGGCTCATAACGCGGCTAAACGGGTTCGAACCGTGGACCACACGCGTGGCCGGTAGCTATAACCACCGAGCTCAAGCGCTGCGGGCTGAGGAAACTGTACCACCCTCGTTACATGGGCTCTTGCCAGTGCTGCGTACTTTAGTTAGTAATATTTTTATTTTTACCCTGGGCAGGCCAGTCTCACTTATAACGTGACCGTCCCGGCTACAAGTAGGGGTCCGGACCTCAATATTTCAGATGGTTGCCGCTCGCGGGCCGAGTTGCACGCGCTAGTTCTGTACGGTCTATTTTATGCGCCGTCTGACTACGGCAGCCCTAGTATGTCGTAAGAGATCAAGTTAGGCAATAGAAAGAGACCACAACATTGCGTTTGTTGCGTGTCGATTTTGAGGGCGGCGCCAGGCGCAATTGCGAACTGAATTGCACTTTTTGTGTCAGCGCTAGAGTCGCTATTTCTTTAAATCATCGTGCGGAGTGGGCCTTCTGTACCTAATTAGTGTTCTGTGCCTGGGTCTACATCTGACTATGGAAAAAAGTTATGTTTATCTAAATCTAAAACATGTTACTAATACTGTTTCATTAGTTAGAGTTAATAAGTACATAATATGTTTTGCCGAAAGACAGGCATGCAAATATGTAAAGTAGGTAGTATGGCATTAATAAAATATACAAATATTAGATCGTCGAGTGAAACAAAATACTAACGTGAAATCCAACAGCAGAAAAATATAAAGTTCTAGGCGTTGTTATCACAGGCTTCAAATTAAATTAAAAGTACCTACTAAATACAACAGTTGACTTGAGTACCTGATATAGATATTTAAATCCACGATGACGCGCCCCACTATGTCAAATTACATAACGAATCGAATGAAACAAAAGCGATTATGACAGAGTGAGGCGCGATTAGATTAAAAAAAAGACGTGTGGCACTCGGAGACTGCCGCAGTAAAGCTATTGCATAGCTGTCCGGTCGGAGTAGGGGGGTGTTAGGTTATTTTCGTTATGGAATTTCTAGATTCGGTCTCCACGCTCAAGGCCCGCGATAGAGGCTATGCAATAGCTTAAAACTTTAATTAACCATTTGTAAGCGACTTATAAAAATAAGGCGATGAATAATATGATTGAGAGAGAATTTTACTACATCACTATCGAATCATTCTCAAGCGAAAACTCCCAAACCAGCAGCAGCCCAGGCCGCCAGTGATCATCAAGCGCCGGTTGTGATCACGGTCATTACAATCATGATCAATGTTCGTATCCCGCGAGCGGCCGCGGCCGGCGCGACAGCCTGCAATTAACTGGGTTCGGTTAAATACACCAATTACACTCGGATACTCGGACCCACTTCGTCGGTAAGCAGGCAGAGCAGTTGCGGATAAGGTGACAAAACTCAAAATTAACTCTGTTTAGAGCGCTACGACACAAACTAATTTCATAGGTAGGAACCCGATTGGGCTGAGTCCTGTGTTTGAGTGATCTGAGGCTTAGTCGAAGTTTTTTCCGCCTTCTATCTTATCTCTTCCCCTCTTTTCTAATGTTTCTGAATCTTGTTATACCTACTTTTGTAGTGTCTTTGTGGGGTGCACTTTTCCTTGGCCTAGGAGTAGGTACTCCTGAATATATCCATTACAGGCACTAGTGCACTAGAAAAGTAAATAGTAAGAAAAAAGTGCTCAAGCGATGGCAGTGAGTGGATGACAATTTAGCCAATTAACCTTTAGAATTTTAGACCGTCATAATATAGAGCTGGTTCTTATAATGATACTCCAGATGGTAAAGTTCTAACACGAAGTACAAACATGTTCAAGTTAATTTCGAAATAACGGAGCTATCAATCTGCTGATATCTTTGCGGTCTTATCACCTCAATTTAAAGTTCAGAAATAATACGCTGCCGTTACGTCAAGTACGCCCAAAATCAATTTTCACAGACGAGAACGGGCAATTTTTCCGCAAAATTTGGTGTAATAACTTCAAGATGATAATTTCACAAACAACAGATAATAATGAAACATTTTTCATATTCCCACGAAAAACCAAAAGTAAACCTTGTTCCAACGACATAAGACTCACCTGAAGATTTTGCGAAAGCAAATTTAACCGTGTCAACGTCTCCGGTGGTACTTTCTACCCCAAAGTTTTGTTTGCATTTGGAAAGTATCGAGTTGCGTTTTGATAGAGACGTAATTCCTTTGTTTTGACAAGCTATATGAATTGCTGGAGCGTATAACTAGTTAGCGAAGTGTGTATTAGCAGGGCCTCGTAAAGGCCTTTTTGGCCCGGGCCTAATTGTAGGTTCTCAACGCCTCGCATAAACGTGCTCGTTTGTAGGGTTGGCAGACTTCATATTCTTTAATCTTTACCGTAGGTCTACCCAAATGTGATGAAATATCCAACATCAAAACCTTTTGATGTTAAAGGAATCGTTAGATTATGTAAAAAAAAAATATGAAAAAGAAGAGTTGCTTGTTTCACTTACCTAGATTATTTTGTTTCAGAGAAGGAAGGAGGTATCCATGAAGTTGAGTTCATTTTTTTTATAAAATAAAAAAAAGAGCTATTGAAAACATAAAGGAGAAAAAGAAAGGCTAAGAAACAAAGATTACTGTCATCTAAATACAATATTTTATTTCACACACAAATGGGCGTATCTAGACGACTATTAAATTACACATCTCCGACTATCATTACACTCTCACAATCGTGAATTAATTGCCCTAAAAAAAGAAACCGATAGCCAAACATAACGGTCAATTATGAAACCTTTAATAACCGTAAGGGTTGGCCCCTAACAAGTGTTGTGGCGCGTTCGGGGCGTGTGTAATCTGTCGGCGCGGTGTGTGGCGGCCCTAAGTCACGGCCCGAGCGCCGATGACGGGTTAAATTGAAAAATAAACACTGTGAATGATGGGCCCGCGCAGGTTGTTGACACTGCCTCCGCCATTTTCGTTTTTTTTCTTCATTTTTTTTGAAGAATTTTGCACGATACGCGTGATTGAGTTAATGTAAGCACTATTTTTTATTAAAAATGTTGACTTTTATATTTTTCTTGTAACTAGAATAAATGTAACACATGATATACCTAAGTATACAGCGCCCTCATCGTAATTCGTTCCGCTAAGAATAATTAACACAATCCTACTACAGCGGCCGACGCCATTTTAAAATTTTCTAAAAACTTGTGACGCAGTCGAAAACATATTTACTTAGGTATAAACTAGATCTAGTAAGTTAGAAAGTAATCGATTTTTTATTAAATCTATCAGAGTACTGATAATCATAGATGTTAATAATATCGTCGTCGTAACAACATCAGTAATATTGGTATTAATTACTAATAAATACATTTTGTTTTGTGACCATTCAAATAATCAATCGCTTTACGTTTCGTCCACAACCGTGGCACCATTAAAAGATGCTCAAGCAATACAATTTATTGGTAGAGTCAAAAATCAACGCGTCCGCATCGGTGCATTTCACACCTAAAAACAAGATTTTTGTGACACGAAACGGTAATGCTTTATTCTGTAGTTAACCGACGCGGATAGTACCAATTAAATGATCAACATGACAGAGACGAGATTCGAGGACCATTCCGGATTGGCACATGAATCGGCGAACACAGATGTGACGCGCGAGGCGCGAGGAGTCGCTCGGCTGGTTGGCAGCACATCAAGGCACTCACTAATAGGCTATTTGCAAGACGTCGTACATCACCGCTAGCTGCATACGTCCAACGCCCGATACGTGATATTTTATACAGCGGAGACTTCAACAAGTCAACATACATTACCTGTATTCCTGAGCTTGTTTGCTGCTGTACACAGTACATCTATAATTGTTTACGTCTCGCGCATCAATGCTAGCTGCATACGTCCAACGCCCGATACATGCTATTTTATACAGCGGAGACCAACAAGTTAACATGCATTACCTATATTCCTGAGCTTGTTTGCTGTTGTACACATGACATCTATAATTGTTTACGTCTCGCGCATCAATGCTAGCTGCATACGTCCAACGCCCGATACATGCTATTTTATACAGCGGAGACCAACAAGTTAACATGCATTACCTATATTCCTGAGCTTGTTTGCTGTTGTACACATGACATCTATAATTGTTTACGTCTCGCGCATCAATGCTAACTGCATACGTCCAACGCCCGATACATGCTATTTTATACAGAGGAGACTTCAACAAGTCAACATGCATTACTTATATTCCTGAGCTTGTTTGCTGTTGTACACATTACTTTCGTATAATTGTTTACGTCTCGCGCATCAATGCTAGCTGCATACGTCCAACGCCCGATACATGATGCTATTTTATACAGCGGAGACTTCAACAAGTCAAAATGCATTACCTATATTCCTGAGCTTGTTTGCTGTTGTACACATTATTGCTATAATTGTTTACGTCTCGCGCATCAATGCTAGCTGCATACGTCCAACGCCCTATACATGCTATTTTATACAGCGGAGACTTTAACAAGTAAACATGTGTTACCTACATTCCTGAGCTTATTTGGTGTTGTACCTAACACATTACAGCTATAACTGTTTACGTCTGTTGAAACTGAAAAGAAAATGTTTTCGCCATCTAAACAGGCATTCCATCAATATCAAATGCATTTCAATTGCATAATGTTAACGTACTTTTTAGACGTATTGGAGTCATACTCCATCGTTTTGAGCTACGACGATTTTTTCCGGTTGTTCTCTACATGCGGATTACCAGCATAGCATTCTTTACCACCCGCTGGGTAACATTGAACCCTCCCACGTTATGGGGCCAATAGCAACATTGTTTCAGATCTACTACTCTACAGAGTATTCAACGACATCAAGAAAGTCGCAGACCGCAGTGATCTTGCTCATATCATAGCTCAGTGTATTGCAAAGCTGAAGAGGCGAATCGGCGGGTCACAAAGCTTATAAAGCCGATTGAAGTTGATTAAGTGTTCTGAGAGTTTGAATGGAACACAACACGGTAAAATACAATGTTGTCAGACAACTAGCCAGATGGACAAATTCGCTACAGTCAAGCGGCACGAAATTGGGCAGGTCCTTACCCAAAGACCTATCTTGTTTAAAGGCCTACAAGCCGTATTTAGGTGATTTTGAATGAAGTTTTATGCAAAAACTATAAAGAAAATTACTTTAAAATTTACACGTCATGTATTTTGGGTCTTTAATCTAAAATCGCTAAGAAGCAGAAACACGATTGGATAAAATTTTCTCGATAGAAAGTTCTCCCAACAGTTGCTCCAAAATCTCAGTTTTTCGAGTTTTTATAAGACGCTACATTGGATGGCATTGTAATTTTTGTTTTAAAGTGTCGGTAATAATAATATAAAAAACGCTAAGAAACAGATTTTTGATAACCAGCTTAGTTTTTGAGTAATTAGGTAAAAGGTCATTTTTCTGTTATATTCTTCCGCGACGCTGCATGTCGTCGCAACTACCAAATCTCCGTGAGAGTGAGAAAGACAAAAATAAATTCAATAAATCCCCTTAAGATGATGATGATGATGATGGCAGCATCCACGTGATCTCGGCCACACATGCGAATTAATTACACATCGCTGGCAGCGAGCGGCGCGCCGTGTGTAAACAAAGGCGAGCGCGCATAAATCTCGCGCGAATATGATGCCGCCCGAGGCGGGGCGGCGCCGCGTGCGGCGGTGTGCGTGCAGCTTTACTCTTGTGTAGATTGTAGAGTAGACAGGCAGACACTCATTAGCCGAATGAAATATTTAACAATACTGGCTTTTGCCTGCGGCTCCGCCTGTGTGAAATTTGGTTACCTAACCAAGGACGACGGATTTTAGCGGAGTCATTCAAAGCCGCAAAGTAAGCTTTAGATTTTGTTGTGGATACTAGATAATTGGGTCTCCAAATATACACAAACACAACAATCTTTCGACTTCATACTAGGGTGATTTATTAAAAGTAAATATTTATTCTTCAGTTTAATTAGGAATCAATTGAAGACGTGCTTGAGACGTGACATAAATCGACCTTCGCAACGACCGAAGCCGCAAAAATAAACCGCAGCACAGCTTTTTTGTACGAGATACCGCCTTCGAGAGGAATTTGTGCTTAAAAGCAATATTATCTACACGACAACATTGATAAATGCGAGCGAAATATTCAATTACATTCTACGTATTTACTTATCGCCCCCGGCGTGCATTAAGTATTGCGAAATTTATAAGCCCTAGTGCCTTTTATCGGGCCTTTGTAAGAAATGTGTTTCACTTAATATCCGTAAATGTGTTCTCCAGTAATAATATACTGAGCAAATACCACTGACGCAAGTTTATTAGTTCAATTAAATGTTGAATGCGCTAATATGTTTCACGTTTTATATATGCTGAGATTGCTATTGGTGATTTTAATAAGCGCTATCACCTACATACATAGTATAGTAACAGATGCATTGAATGAAGTTAGTGAAGTAATGAAGCATCAATTCTCAAGTTCTGTTAGAAAGCTTCAGTTAAATCAAGAGATGAAGACATTCAATCAAGAATATTGATGAAATTCAATCAAGAGTTGAAGACGATAATTCACAAAATGTATTTATCGTTGCTAAGAAACCACTACGTAAGTAGGTAAATCAAAAAGTTAGCGATATCTAAATAAAAGCAATTATGCATTTAATATAAAATTGCAAGTTATGAAAGTTTTCAGGAACTATCTAAATTATTGTAAATAAGAAGTTTTGCCCACAAAATACAAGCTGTCTAATATCTACCCATAATGGAAATTGGGGCCGTACTACCACCTCTTAAAGCAGTAATGTTGCAGTAGGGCCAGTAGGTACTGTTTTGACATTTTCATAAACATTTCTAGCGACGCATTTCCGGTTACTTTTCAAAGATAAAAGACTTTATGTCACGAAATAGCGATGCAGGTTAGTTTAGGTCTGTAGTTGAGTCGTGATTACAGTTGATGGTAGGCCATGGACTTAAAAGATTCACCCGCTGCGTTCCAAACTCAGATCACGTTTGAGTGATCTGAGGTTTCAAAACAGTTAATGCTACAATAGTTTTTTTAAAGTAATCTACCAATTTAAGCTGAATTTGGTTATGTATCATTGATTATATGCATCATCGTCTGAATGAAAATTGTTCTAGAGGACATATATGTTCCAACAAAAACGGTTCATATGTTTTAGATGTTTGCTTCAAACTTGTCGGTAAAGACTACAGGCCGCGTCGTTTGATATGCCGAACATGGCACGAACACGTCGCGACGTGCCGATGTTCACAAAGTGCGCATCCTCACAGATTATGCAGACATCCAAGCTTCATATTTATTGATACACCAAACATCCTAAGTGTAATGAAAAGGTAGAGATGGGCAAATTGTAATCACGATTCAAAATTAATGATAGCCGATTGGACAATCGGAAATCATTAAATTTTTGCGCATTTCTGTAACTAACTATCAAACAGAATAATTCCTACATAGTACCTACTGTTAGTGTGATAGTTCAAACTCAAAACTTTATTCAAGTAGGTAATTTCTTACTTTTGATTCCATTCATGTGATGAGATTGTGGTGTCGACTTCAATATTTATAACATACTAGCTGACCTGACAAACGTTGTTTTGCCAAATATTTTTTTTTCTTACTTAAGGACATCAAAATAGTATATAACAACCCGCTCCCGGACCTATACCCTGAAAATTTCATAACGATCGGTCCAGCCGTTTCGGTGGAGTTTGGTAACAAAGAAAATCGAGAGAATTTTATATATTAGAGATGTACCTATGCTTAAAGCTCAATTGAAGAAGGATAAGGACATTTAATTAACATTTAACATTCGATGGCAATACCTTATACAGGTAATATTATTTTTGATTGATTGGCTAGAAATTTTACATCAATGTTTGTAATATCTAATGGTAAACGATTAAATGCAATGATATTTTTATTATGCGCAGGGCAGTAAATGCAAATCCTTTGACATTTCGCTTGTTTTTAGCATTTTAACACCACGGACACAGCTGCTTACGAAACAACATATTATCTTAACCTTTTCCATAATATCGCAAGTGTAATAAAATTAAATTATTATAGGCAAATGTTATCGCAATATTACGTTTTAATCAATTCCATACATCTCCAAGCGTTAAAAATAATGGGATACCAGCTCATTACTAAAATAATTTGTATTTTAGTAGATATAATCATTTTAATATTAAAACCGCTTGCTTACCTTAAACTTAACGGTCGCAGCAATTGAGGTTGATAAAATTGTTTAAGTAAATAAGTAGCTAAATACCAATGAAGTCTCAATGAAATGCGTCAATAAATAATAGTATTCATTATACTACACACAATGCAATAAAAGTTTTTGGCGCACATAGGTGGTGCAATCGATGCCTACTCATTATTTACCGATTAATATTTGTGAGTGGTATCTTTATCAGAATTACAAGAAATAAGATAAAATAGATTACATCTTATACCTATTGAAAATTATTTCAATTTAATCACGTCTTCGGTAAATCATTAGGTCTAATTTAACGGCGTAGAAGCCGTATTTAAGCGATATTGAATGAAGTTTTATTTAAAAACTATATTTCTTATCTTTCAAATCTAAACGTTATATTGTATTTTGGGTCTTCGCTTAGAAGCAGAAACACGATTGGATAAAATTTTCTCGATAGAAAGTTCTCCCAAAAGTCGCTCCAAAATCTCAGTTTTTCTAATTTTTAGCGGAAACTACAATGGATGTAATTGTAATTTTTGTTTTAATGTGTCGGTAATAATAATACCCAAAAACGCTTAGAAACAGATTTTGGTAACTTTTTGATTAATTAGGTAAAAGGTCGCTTTTCTGTCATAGTGAGAAAGACAAAAATAAAGTCAATAAAGCATCGTGTAACTTACCAGATTTCTTTAACGCCAGATTCCTACTGCCAGGAGGTACAGTTAGTATTTACACTTACTTACCTGAAAAGAAAAGAAAAACACATATCATAGGTACATATAGGTACACATATAAGATACATAAAAACACATGGATTATACATAAGTTAAATAAATATACAGCATTTTTTTTATTTTAATGTTATGTGTTTATACCTTCTAAGTACAAATAAATAAGTAATAACTATTTAGTGTTCTTAGAAAAATATTTTTTGATTTTTTGACGACTACTCGGTATAAGTAGACTTAAGCTAGATTTTTATAGCGTAGAGTTCTCTACAATACTCTAGCTGGTCCGACCAAGATTAAGGAAGTCTTCATTGAAGAAGCCACATTAGCACACAGGCTTTTTAACCCAGAAAAGGGTTTGGTGGAAACCGTATTACACGATAGTCGCGGTGCTGAGGACAAAAGCTAAGCACTGAATAATAAAGTAGGTACCTATCCGTTTAATTTTAGGCAGATTTGTTCGAACAAGTTAGGTTAGTTACTCGTGGCAATGGCGCTTTCGGAAAACCTATGCAATTTAGCTCAATAGTTTAGGTTGATATGACGGTCCTTTGGCTATCTATTATACTGGTCTCAAATGATGTAAACGATACAATTCGGGATTTGTAATTAATCATCAGGCTATCAGGGGACATCAGGCTCACAGATGGGGAATCGAACCTAAGAACTTTTTGATAACAGTCCGTCGATACATGTTGAGCTATAAGTATAGAGGCATCAGAAGTCGCTTGGTAAGGTTTAGTTTCACCGGTTCACTACCGTCCACCGCGTAATATGAAGACTTGTGCACAAACACACAAATTGTGGCAGACAAGCCGCCTGTGGGTTATTGTTTTTTAATGGCCGCCCCGCCCCTCCTCGCCTGCGGCTCGCCCCGCGCCCCGCCATCCATCATATGAACTTGACCAGCGGTAGTTTTTTTTTCTCGGACATGTTCAAATAAAAAAGCGGGGCCTCGCTCGTTGCGTTCCGAATTCCCCGCGGCGATTCGGGCATTCCTTAGAAAGTTTTTAAAAGTACATTTAAATTAATATACCCGGTGTTGATATCAAAAACAAATAAAAAGTGAATATGTATATGCGTTCGTAGATCTCTGCGGCGAGCGTCGGTAACCGTGTGACGCTGCGGTGGGGTCAAATTACCACAACTATATTCTAACTAGTACTTTGCCAATTAATTACAGATCAATGATTTGGAAAAAAATAGATTGGGAGGTTCGGAATCTTATGGGTAAACTGGCATGATTTTTCGGATTGTTCGAGGCTCCTGATACGCTGATTGTATCTCGCTCAAGCTTTAAATTATGATGCAATGACTCCATACAGAATCTTTGAAAGCATTGTGCAAATAATAGCAATACTTTTAGGTCTGACATTTTACTTTATAAGAGGTTTTTCGCCGACTTCAAAACAGGAGGGGGCTCTCAATTCGTCGAATTTTATTTTTTAATACTTATAAGATACGAATGGGAAAATGGTGATAACAACAAGTGAAAGAGCGCTTCAAGTACCTACCAATAAAGCCATTTCTATTAATGCTTTTCAATAATGAGAAAAGGAATCATGTAAAGGCAGTCTTCTTGCAGGGACGCCCTTGAGTCTGTTGTTCAGGAAGAACAAAACGTTCTTGTTAATTTTATTCATGTATCAAACGTCAGTTGAAATACAGCCTGCGATGGTATCTAGTCCGCTCCAAGTTATCGGTCGATCAGTCCCCGCTTGTCGCACAGCTGTTGTCACCACTATTTATTCGCCTGCCGTCAATTTACGATTGTAGTTTATGTTAATTCGTGTCCGATAATGAGACATTGTATTTCAAATGGGCGTGGGCGATTTAGGGTTGCTTTTTTGGTTCCTTTTTTTGTTTTATTTGCTCAGCTAAGCAATAGGTTTTAAAAATTGAAAATATACAACATATTAATGGCATAGTCAATATGATAATATACCTGGTTTGCAATAAAAACTATAGTGACAGTTTTTTATTCAAAGTGCATAATTTGTACTCGACAATTAAAAACAAAAATACGATTTTGAAAATATCTTAAACATTTTATGTCATCACTTATCAGATAACATAATTGTTAAAAGGATACTAAGGGAACGGTCGATATCATTTACATAAAAAGCTCTCTATGTCGGATTTTAAAACGCTACCCGAAAAATTCGCAATCTTATCAGCTATAATAAAAATTTCGCTCCGAATACCTTTATCGCTACACACGACTATAAAACACCTAGCAGCACTTTGCGGGCCGTTTTATTAACCGAAAAACAACCAAATCAACCCTTTCAATGAAATACAAATATAGGGTTAAAAAACCAATCTATAACATAATAATGATCGGTCTTTGTGTCCCTTGACATGTGTTTGCAATCAACTAAAAGCGGGACAATTTTAAGGGTTAATTAGGGTCAATTCACATAATTAGTATTATCTACTAATAAATTTTATTGTTAAAACCAAGTCTACTAATAAATTTTATTGTTAAGTTAACGTCACTAGGTTATTAGCTAGGAAAACGGAGGCAAAAATCGTATTTTAGCACTTAGCATGGTATGTTGACATGATACCATACCAACCTAGGTTGCAAAAAAATAGTATTTTTGCGTCCGTTTTATTAGTTAATAACTCAATATGAGTTGCTACCTAACAAACTGAACGATACGGAATCAGCTCACTGGTATTTAATGGTCGAATAGTCCAATAGTTCCGTAGATACAATTAATTAGACATAAGAATTAAGAACCATACTACAAACTATAGCGTGTGAAGAGTATTGCTATTGAAAATGGTCTTCAAGTCTGAATGGACCCTTAAAAGGCAATAACTATGGTGGTGACATCTCAGGACACCTGCCGCGAAAAATTAACTTTTATATGTTTGTTTAAGAGCTTCTATCTATTAAGGAAATAATTGGGCAATTAATATTATAAAATGTTCGCATTTAATTTAAATTAATAATTGTTAGCATTACATTTTTAAGTAATGTGTTTTTGTGCTTACAATTAAAATTAATGAACGCAGCATGTTTTTTATTTGAAATAATAATTGTGATAAACTTAATGGCGTATCATCGTTTTGTGGCATTACTTTTTTACTTTAGTTATGTAAAGTGTTAATTAAGTTACTAGATAATCTGTGATAATACTATGTAGAAAATGCCTTACGCATTCCCTTCCGTCAGGGGAAATGGAGGAATTATGTGGTGCTCGCAGCTAACTAAAACATATCGCTTGCCACGACGGGCGACGTCGGGAATACGGGATTCACCACTAACGCTTCCTGAAAATGGCGCGCCACCTTCTCGGCCTTTTGGTAGAGTTCGGGCAACGGACGCCAACGCCCCTTATTACGTCCTTAGCTTGCAGGCATTCAAGTCAAAGGGAGATGTACCTACTAAATATTCATGATCTTACTAAAATAATACCAGTTCAAAAATATTCTGTCCCAAATACTATGGAACTAGTTAAGATTTAATTTTAAAGAATTAATTTCCTACTTATTGCGAACTGCACTCATGGTAATATTACAACGCTACAAATGATGACGGTATAATTATTTTAATCACTAATCTTTTGCCGCAAACTCAAATTAAAGAAACTCCAAAGTATAAATGGCTTTACTTACAACAAAGAAGGTTTACCAAGTTTTGGAATATACTTGGTCTACATCTCTTCTAAAATTAAGTATAATAAAGTGATATACAGAGAAAACCCAACGGTGGTATTCGAAATCAGCGTGTTGCGTAAAATAAAGGTGGTAGTTGGTACGCGTCTTATCGGCTCTTAACGGAATATCAATTAGCGTAAGCGATGGTAGTTTCATATCCCGATAAATTATCTTTCAATTTGCAACAACACCGAGTGGCGGCCGCTCGTAAAACGTCGGTAAAGTTTCCAAATTACATGTAACACGCGATGGTAATTTTTTTTTCACCAATTTCGTATGTTGCGTGGTCATATCGACCGGAACAGCATCACCGGAGGGTTGTGTGCGGAAGCTCAGCTAGAATAGAGAATGAATGAGCTCCAAAAGATTTAGAGGAACGTCATCCGTAACTTGTTTTTCTTGGGGCTTTGACATTGGCTTAGAAAGTTAATATAGGACTTTTTGCAAAGTGCGCCCGGATGGGTACTATAGCTGGATGTCAGATATTCTGTCATGAAGCATTCATTGTATTGTGTTTCGGTTTAAAGGACACTGTAGCCGACAAAATTACGGGGCATACCGAACGAGATTTAGGACAAATGCCTCAGAAAGAAGGGCGCAGTGCAGTGCTTCGTTATGTAATGCAATGTCCGGTGATGCACTAAATCTGGCTAGGGAAGACATATCACTTAACACCAGGTGAGCTAATTTCGTCATTCCGTTCAATAAAAGCACCTATATGAACCTAAGCATGAGCCGATCTGAAGATTTTACCGTAAACCTTTTCCACACACGAAAATAGTAGCTCTATCTGAGAACATTCCCGTTAATACGCCTTAAGGAAAAAACCTGTCAAGTGCGAGTCGGACTCGCACACTGAGGGTTCCGTACTTCAACCGGAGGAATAAAACCATAAAAACCACTTTTCTTATCGAACCGCAAAACTAACTTTGTTTTTAAAGGTTTTATTGTAAATATCAAAAAACTACTTATTAGATCTCGTTCAAACCAATTTTCGGTGGAAGTTTGCATGGTAATGTACATCATATATTTTTTTTAGTTTTATCATACTCTTATTTTAGAAGTTACAGGGGGGGGGGGACACACATTTTACCACTTTGGAAGTGTCTCTCGCGCAAGCTATTCATTTTAGAAAAAAATGATATTAAAAACCTTAGTATCATTTTTAAAGACCTATCCATAGATACCCCACACATATGGGTTTGATGAAAAAAAATTTTTTGAGTTTCAGTTCTAAGTATGGGGCACCCCCAAAATTTATTACTTTTTTTTAAATTTTGTGTGAAAACCTTAATGCAGTTCACAGAATACATCTACTTACCAAGTTTCAACAGTATAGCTCTTATAGTTTCGGAAAAAAGTGGCTGTGACATACGGACGGACAGACGGACAGACGGACAGACGGACAGACGGACAGACGGACAGACGGACAGACGGACAGACGGACAGACAGACATGACGAATTTATAAGGGTTCCGTTTTTTGCCATTCGGCTACGGAACCCTAAAAAACCATCCCTGTGAAACGCGCGTGCGGACTAGTGAAGTGATCTGTGTGGATCGCGGTGCATAAACGATATTGCGGTCAGCTTACTACTGATGTCAAAACAAACTTTTTTGACACCAGTAAACTGGCGACATTTTTTCGCGCGGTCCGCCGGGTCTTCAGTATAATGTCTATTAATAAAAGTATCATTATCTTTGAAAAGAAAATCACCAAATATAAGGCCGAAGTCTTAACCACTGCGCTATCTATTACACGTTCGTTTATTATGAGTGACGTGCTACAGACGCCGCCCGCGCAACCGTTTTACATATAAATTACTACCCGCGAGCACAGACTTAGCTATGGCAAAGAAGTGTCATTCTTTCATATTCCCACCTGTAGAAAATAGAAATTTCAACATGTTTCGTCAGTGGAAACTCACGGTTTTAGGAACGATTTGCTGCAAGCAAAATAACGACCAACACATTGCAAATATTTTCTATTTAAAAATTCTTTCCAAAAACCAACTTCAAATGCCACTACAATGAGTGAAATAATTTTAATGTACACCAATTCGAAGTCGGGCAATGTTTCGTTCAATCATTAATAGTCCTTCGTATTATAAAACTTGATGTGCAAAGAAACGACAAAATTATGGAAAATACGAAGGACCCTTTGAAACAAAAAAAGAATTTTCTAAATTGGGCCACACACCTTCGAGTAATCGGGGAACATAAACATTAAAAAAAAACAATAAAAAATCATGCAAAACCCGGTGTTCTACAGATAGAATTTTACAAAGAACCTGCAGTTACAATTACTAATCAATTTTAGAAACCGTTAGCAAATTGAAAATTAAAGAATTTGATATAAATAAACATGAATAATATTTGACTTCATCATAATATCATTAGGGAGATAAATCACAAGAAACACCAATAAACAGTTATTTGCGAATGCGGCATCACATCGACTATTCAATCAATAAACAGCTTAAACTTGGCTTAGAGTCAAGTCCCACATTAATAACTAGTTAGTTACTTCCATAAACTACAAAACTAGCTGTTACCTCAAGTTTTGCTCGAAAAGATCATAAATTTATTGATATTATACTCTTTCAAATATTTATGTTTTTCTGTGAGACTTTTGATTATAGTAGTCTACATTCACTTTCAATAAAATTATTTAATTTGGGAATAAATATTTTTATTTACAAACAAACATAATAATTTGAAAGTTTAGTACTTAACGTTGGAGTATTATGCAAAATTTATCAGGAGCTTAGCAGTAGGAAGATATTTGTTAAAAAGGATTTATTCGTTCGTGTCTATTCCTTCTAAGTCCATAACGGTAGCTTCTAATATTGAGTAATGAGATACAAAGAATGCAGGATAAACTGCACATAACTGATAAACAGAAAGTACTAAGGACTAACAGCAACAAATAGATGGGTGGTGAGGAGAGAAAGAAAAAATAAATAAATTTTAACTAGCTGACTCGGCAAACGTTGTTTTGCCATTAGAGATATATAAAAAAAATGATTACAAACCGCTCTCGGACTTAGTGATCATACACTGAAAATTTCATAACAATCGGTCGAGCCGTTTCGGAGGAGTTTGGTAACAAAGGTTGGCGAGAGAATTGTATATAGGTATTAAGAAGATATAAAAACACAAAGGCAATCAAACTGAAGTAGGTATAGATATTTCAATCCAAGATGACGCGCCCCACTCCGCTAAACTCCATGTGAATCGAATGATACATAAGCGACTTTGACAGAGTGGGGCGCGTCTTCGTGGATTGAAATATCTATAAAAGATTTCAAATATTAAGAACTGATAAAATTAATTAAACAAAGCAAAGCAAGTTTATGTATGAGCGTATGCATTAGGCAGCAAAAGATACAAAGGTTTTTCAAAACTTGAGGTTAAAGAATGAATCACTTATCAGCTAGCCATTCCATCTGGCTTCTCTGTTGGTCTGTGCCAAACAAATAAATGCTCTTAAAATGCTTATACATACTTTGAAGTTGAACATTAAATAAACAGACACGCCTAATTAGGGCGTGATTGATTTTGTGCCCGTAAACCACACAGAAGCCAACTACTGCCGCCTCTACATAATTGATATTGGCTTTCTATGCATACGATTAGTGGGATCAATGACCTGGTTATGTATAAAACAAGGCAAGGTTGCCTTTTTAAAATTTATGGTAAACATTATACGTAGACATTTAATTCTGCATCATATTAATTATGCAAATGTAAGGTGATTTTGACGAACGTATTTCGAATACTGGACATAGATTTTCTTCACCCTCTGTAGTGTTTCAAGAGAATAATATTATTGTTGAATTAAAAAAATGGAAAATTCTTTCCAAAAAACCAACTTCAAGTGCCACTACAAAGAGTGAAATAATTTTTAATGTACACCAATTCGAAGTGGGGCAATGTTTTGTTCAATCATTAATAGTCCTTCGTATTATAAAACTTAATGTGCAAAGAAACGACAAAATTATCGACAATACGGAGGACTATTAGTGAATGAACGAAACATTGCCCGACTTCGAATTGGTGTACATTAAAAATTATTTCACTCTTTATTAAAAAAGACAATCTTTCATATCTCTTTATTTTGATGAGTGCCGCAAGTATTTATTCGGAGGACAGACTGTCAAACAAATAATCTAGATTCAATCACACCGCGCCGCCATGAGTCGACAGGAGGTCTTTAGCGTTCAGACGGACAGCCCACCCGTAAGCTCCCCAAGGCGAGCACGCGCTTCGCAAATTTGTTTCCACAGAGTAAATTGCTCTCTGAACGGTACCTGCTAAGCTATGATCGCCTGGTAATTCTACGGGCTGGGCATATTTGATTGTACTTATCTAACGGATGTTGGCACTTTGGCAGAAAGGTTATCTCGTCCTGAGAGCAATTTTAGTTCAATTTGAATTTAATATACTGTGTAAGTGTGTTCCCTCCCTGTTGCTCCCTTGTAATTGAATCTCAAGTATTTTCCGTCCTTGCTTGCTTCTTTTAGGGCACCCATTTCTTATTTGGCTTGAAATCACATACCATTTACATAACATAACATCCAAAACATTGACATTCCGAACGTACACGCAGGAATGTCAGTGAAGGCAATCCAAAAACGGTTTCCCATAATGTGTACCGATATGATTTCCAGGAATGATAACATTAATTCGACTGATGACCCGTTGTTTTCGTATTTCCAATCACGTACTAAAATGACTTCATTTTAATATTGCACGCCTGTTTTTTATCGACCATTGTTATTTTTTTTTTCAAATTCTACATGCATCGAAACTGGCGCCTTTCGCTCGTACACGTTTGGAACCAAATGAGAATTATTTATTAGCAATTAATTCAATTGTGTTGTGAATTGTGATGCCCTACTATGATTGAAACTCGTTGAAGTTTCAAGAGTCAATGCTTAACTTAAGTTTCATATAAGTAAAATACCAAATCGTGTAAAACAAAATTACTTGCCGTTTTAGATTCCAAAAAACTTGCACTTTAGTAATAAAATCAGAATGCGTTTATTACTAGGTATTCTCATTTTTAACGAAAATAACAATGGAATCTCTTGTAATGCTTCTTGATGCCTAAAATTGTAATATTACGATCGTACTTATCTCTATAGGACTCTTTATGGAGCAGTTAAACTGGTGTAAAGTAGGCTAAAGTAGGCTATTATGCCATAGTGCCAACCACAACATTAGCACGCGACAGTTTCACAAACTGTTGTAAGTCCAAACAAAAGCCATTATGACAATATTTTTATAACGCTACATCACGATATCTCCACAAAGCACCGCTTTGGCATCCTTGTAAGTAATCTAAAATCGTACCAAAAGCTGCTCTAGTTTTTAACCTCAAGAATCTTAAATTACATATCGCAAAACCACGAGATCTAAACTCAGTAGATTTTTTGGAATTAGTAATTATTCTTAAACATGCCTGTAGTTTCAGCATTATTTTAACACCCTTCTTTGGGATAAATCGAAATTGCTGTGTGAAAACTTTAACTCGGAAAAAATTATTGTTGTTCGTTATTTGTGATTAATTTTGAAAATTTCTGTAAAGGTCAATTTCAGTCAAGGCAATGATGGGCTCACGTATGAGGATGTGTGCCTCGGCGCCGTCAATGCTGCTTTTGCTGGCCGCTTCAGTAATGTAGGTACTATTGTTTAAATCAACAAACAAAAAATTAAAAATCGTTCGAAGATACAAATCTTGTCTGCGGGGCTCCAGACCATTTCCTTTTCAGTTCCCAAATATCCCATCTATCATTCGATTTACCAAAAATAAAGATGACTGATTAAAACCACCGCCTCGGGAGGCCGATCGCTCTAACTACTTCCTCTAATCAGATACACGTGAACGACAAATATGCATTTTTTTTTACTTTTTTTGCGCCCTTCAATTAGGCAGCATTCCGCGGTTCCGCCCCGCCGTTAGCGCTTTGCTAGGTGTGTGTTTTCGTTGCACCCAATTTAACGTCAAAAATATCGTATAATAGGTGTTTCTGTTTTTTTTTTTTGTAAATTTGTATGGCATAGACAGCCGTAAAACAATACAATTCGTGTGTAGATAATTACTCATAACGATTTATTTATCCCCGAAAGCTAAGTATGTATATTCTTAGGTATGTTTGAATGTTCGTTATCCATTCATGTCAATATTACTTAATCGATGGGGATAATAATAAAAAAAATCCCATTTAAAACACATGATAATTCTATTTCTTTTTTTAAAAAAAGGGAACCGCCTTCAAAAAACCAACCCACTGAAAAGCAAAAAAATAATTTTCTAATAAATCTGGGTATACTTACCTACCTACTTAGTTTTTGAAATCGGTGCCAAATCAAAATTCGCAATTCATTTTGAGTATGGCTAATGGCACCGACTTCAAAAACTAAGTAGGTATGTAGGTAAGAATACCCAGATTTATTAGAAAATTATTTTTTTGCTTTTCAGTGGGTTGGTTTTTTGAAGGCGGTTCCCTTTTTTTAAAAAAAGAAATAGAATTATCATGTGTTTTAAATGGGATTTTTTTTATTATTTTTTTATTTCATACTTTTAAGTGATAAGTAGGTTTTGGGCTAATTAATACTACCTTATCAATTTATTCTAGTGATAGGATTTTTTAGTGATACTTATACTTACCACTAAAAACATATCTCTTAAGTAATACTGACTTTGACATACCTACTATTATATTTATTATGCTGTATGCCTAATGACGAGGAATGTTGTTTCGCGATAGATCAAATAGATCGGTCCAGCCAAACGCGAGATAATCACTAAATACCAATATAGGGGTTAAACAGAGAACCTCTTTTTTTGAAGTCGGTCAATCAAAAACATATTTTTTAGTCAACTTGAGAATCACTATCTCTTTTGAAGTCCGTTAAAATCTACACTGTAAACTAATTATACCGATCGCAAGCGATTTTCCGTTGAGGAGTTCCGCTCTACATCTCCGAAGATATTGATTAGATCTCGACCAAATTTAAATGAGTCTATCTGTGATGTATGGCCTACCTAATAAAAAAAGAATTATCAAAATCGGTTTCGGCAAACTCGAGATAATCGCGAACAAACTTAAATACAAATATATATATCAAACTAAGAACCTCTTGTTTTTTTAAGTCGGTTAATATACTAAAACCTTCTCCAGAATGTAACAAACACTTTCCTGAAAACCGCATCAAAATCGGTTCAGCCAAACGCCAAATAATCGCGGACAAACATACATACATATATACATACATACATACAAACATACGGGTCGAATACAGAACCTCCTTTTTTTTGAAGTCGGTTAAAAATTGCAGTGTTACGTGGATTAATAAATTTATTAATGAAAATGAAAATCGACGGCAAACCTAGGTACAAGTAAATAAAACCTAAAGATTTTTATGACTTCTGTTAGCTGAGTTGCCAAGTTCATCATGTGTACCTAATCTACATCATCACCAAATAAGAACGCTGTGTGTAAATTGGCGTACTCATTACACTTATGAGTCGTTATTTCTTGCAACACAAAAGAAAAGTAGAAAGAACAATAATAAAAATAACTAATATTATGGAGTATTATATTTAAACCAAAATGATAAGTAACTTTACGATATGCAGTTTTAGCCTGTGGTTTTAGCAGTTTCGATAAATAAACAATAGTTAATTGTGAGATTTCGTATAATGAGAACAGATCCCTAACGCTTATATGGCGCCCCCGGGGTTTCGCCCGGATGCTTGGCATATTTGGATATCTCCCACGGCGGTATGCAGCCCTGGTAATTAGGCTCCGGTAATATATGCGCACGACGACTTATGCAAACATAATTTATTCTAATTACGCATGCATGCATGATTTGTGGGTAAATCGTATATGCAACATGATAAAAATTGGTTGTCTGTAAAGTCGGTTTACGGACGATAGATTAGAGTTAGACGATAGATTTACGTGATAACGTAATATTGTTGACGTTTTACAAGTGCCTTGTAAGTTAGGCCTATGTGAAATAAATATATTTTGACTTGACTTGACTTAATAATTGGCCTCTCTATGGTTTGTTTTATCGTGCCTCTCTATCGCTTGTTGCGCGCTCTCGCTTGCACGCACAGGCTCAGGTGGAACGTTACGCGGAACGTTACTATTTTTCATGTGCGTTGCTGGTGTTCATCAATTTATTAAACGTTATCACGTCAAAAATATAACATAATTAACATCAATTTGTGGCGGGAGATGATCTCTATCCCTAAACTGGAACTATCGAGATGGTCACAAAAGTTAAAAATATTTGTTTTACGAAAACTTGTAGAGAAAGAAAAAGAAGTTGAAAGAAAATTTGTAACAGGAAGGCGGTAAATAAGCGCTGTTGAAGTTATATTCGGTCGCAGGGTTATTCGTATTGAACAAATGGCATCGCGAAGACTCCAGGGAAAAATTCAAAGACATGACGTGATCAAGTTATCTGAATAAGTATAGGCAATAGTGATGGGAAACAAACACTATCGAGTCGATAGATCGATGCGGGGCGGATAGACGCGCGGCGGGAGGTTGTTATCGCGAGCACATCTGGCGCCTAAATTCCTGAGCGCAACCTACACCGCGCCGTGCGCAGGAGTCGCGCGGCGCTGTGACGGACGGGAAGCTTTGTTAACCTGGATGGGGATTGTGTGGACAGGTCCCGAACTTAAGGAAAGCCCGTTCATATTCTTTTTTTGTTTTTTTTTTATACTATATAGGCTAGCGCTTGACTGTGATCACACCTGATGGAAAGTGATGATACAGTCTAAGCTGGAACGCGCTTGCCTAGAAGATGCCTATGTACTCTTGATTTGAAGGCACCCGGGTTGTAAGTGGCAGGAAAGACACTGCCTGGGAGGGTATTCCAGGCCTTTGCAGTCCGTATCAGGAACGAGGAATTAAACCACTTCGTACGTGTCTTTGGTACGTCAACTATGTATGGGTGGAAGCCTTTACGATGCCTTGCCGTTCTATGGTAGAAAGGTGGTGGGGGAACCAAATTAAAAAGTTCCTGTACACACTCTCCGAAATATATTCTATAGAATACGGACAGGCAGGCAATATATTTGAATTGAGTGTATTCTTGTAGGTAAGTATTCTTAATTTCAAATTGCAACCTGTATAGGCAAAAGCAACATAATTACATTTGCAAAATACTTGCTTTTCATCAAGCAGGATCTTCATTAAACGCAAGTTTACGTGTATTGACAAAACAAAATCAATTTAAACTGTTTAAAACCAACGAAAACCTGATCGTGAAACTAGACTTTTTGCTTCCAAGAGTTTTACTACACAATTTTTGATCCGACACCGGAGCGTTCGAGTTTGGTTATTAATTTAACATATTCATATTACCAAATATAGCACCAGTTTCCGTTTTCATGACTTAGCAAATGATCAATCTGTTAGTAGATTTTACGATTAAAAGTAAACAATTACGATCAGCGTGGCGTATCCACATACCCTAAACATAAGAGTACAAACGTTATCGTATTTTCAAATCAAACATTGAATATAATGCAGAAACGACAGGTAGGCACCGTATGCCGTGCGCACAGAATGTAAAAAATACTACGAATATTTCCTTTACAAAGTAAAACCTAAAAATCCACCTAATACTTAAGGATTTAGGGTGTAAAATCCTCTGGGGTTGGGTAATAATAAATCTTGTGGTACGATGACACGTGTCAGGTATTCCGGGAGCTGTCAGAGTGACGTAATGTGTTTATTTATGACGGGGCGGCCGGCGTCATCGATGACGTGGGAATGTCCCGGACGGACAACACTGATCTATCATCTGTGATAGGCGCAATCTGGAGTTCAACTAAGGTTCGTAACTAAACGAGTAACTTTATTTTTATGGCAGGGGGAGTGAATACGAGCTTTATTTTAAGTAGTTAGTTACAAGCTACAAGTTTTTACGGTCTTTCGTAGTGACGATTCTAAATTTTTTTACCAAGTATCATCATTTGCACCGGAAATCTAAATTCGTTCGTTCGTTCGTTTCAGCCGACGGACGTCCACTGCTGGACAAAGGCCTCCTGCAATGCTTTCCAGCCCACACGGTCCTGCGCCATTTGTATCCAGCGCCTTACCGCGACTCTTTTAATGTCGTCAGACCATCTGGTCGGAGGTCTGCCAACACTGCGCTTTCCCGTGCGGGGTCGCCATTCCAGCGCTTTGGGTCCCCAACGTCCGTCGGTTCTACGAGCTATGTGCCCCGCCCATTGCCACTTCGCGATACGTTGAGCTATGTCAGTAACTCTGGTTCGTCTACGGATCTCCTCATTTCTGATTCGATCACGCAGAGAAACTCCGACAATAGCTCTCTCCATCGCTCGCATCTAAATTCGCTAAATAAAAATTAGGTTCAAAATTAAGTGGGATAAATAACAGCATGTCTTTCAGCCAGCGTGTTTTTAATGTAAAATTTGCGAAGGTGGAATTTTGTCTGTAGCTAGAGTCACCGCAAAGTACGTGCTTACAAGTTACAATCGACATTTCAATAGATTTAGAAGAGTAATACTTGAGTGAAATAGTAAATAAGGGGACGGCTTTACACCAGTGTTACTTTTTCTTTTAAAAATATCTACTTGGATACAGAACATCACAAAAACGACATGACCACAAACAAAATGCTCATAAAACTAAAATAAAAACTATTATCATCAATTTATTCACATTTCAATAAACGACACACAGTGGAATAAATCAGATGTTTTTTTGTAGTAGGTAGGTATGCGCATACTTCGAATTCCTACAGATTTCTTCTCGACTCTCGGTCACCCATACACCCATAGATACACCCATGCTCGCTACGGTTAATTAAACCCATGTATTAGCATAAACAAATAAAATGCCCCATTAGGAATTCAATTTACAATCTCTGAAGTCGTTCGAATTAGTCGCAGTAAATAATATCTCTGAAACAGTTGGATAATAACCTTGTGGTCCAAGACACGAGCGACGAAAAAGTCAATTTTCAGATGTATTCCAACTCGACTTTGTGAATAATGTTAGTGTAGTGATTAAAAATAAAACCGGACCACTTTAATGTCTAATTATAAGTCGACGAGCGGTTTGGGTTCACAAAGAATCTTCCCTGAAAATTTCAAGTCCTTACGTTCAGCCGTTTGGGCTGTAGTTGTCTGTCAGTCAGTCACTCAGGACAAAGCCTTTTATAGTTATAGATAGTAATGATTAGAGGATTTTTATCTTTACCTTATCACAAAATTTCTTACTCGGGTAGTGATTAATGACCTCATTGTACAAAAAGCCTGATTCACTGCCCAGCTAAAATCCTTAGTCCGCCCTTAGAAAATGATGGAATCATACATGATGGTGGGTCACTCGATAGAAACAAAGTTTCACCAATCCCTCGATAGATGGCGCTTCCTTCAGTTAGCTCGCGCCTACGAGTTCAATATGAAATATATATACGTGATTGCATGCGTGCCTATTCTGTTGATTTTCAGATTTTTCATACCAGATTTTCGAAAGCTTTCGTAGATTTTCTTTTCTGCGCAATACCCTCCGAAAAGAAACTGTGCCTATTAAAAAAACTACAAAAGAGCGTAAAAGTAAAGTTATAAAAAAAGACGTGTGGCACTCGGAGACTGCCGCGATAATTATAATTATACAACCAATGCCACCTAGAGAGTTGCTGAATTAAAGAGACAAGCGTGATATTTCAAAAAGTCATTAAAAGTTCTGCTATTCATCGATAGATGGCAAAACTAAAAAGTGTTAGGTTTTTTCGTTACGGAATTTCAGGATTCGGTCTCCACGCTCAAGGCCCGCGATAGAAGCTATGCAATAGCTTAAAAACTACCCAGGACATCTGTAGCGTAATGGAGATAACTATACTTTACGCAATGGGTATGAAAGTGATGGTTTGTTTCGCCCGCTAACTCTTATAATTTGGTTCTGGTCCATAATTCACGTGGTCCAGCGATGAATCCATTATACCGAGACAGCTAAGCAAATATTGCCTTTAGCTACACTAATCGTAACGTCACTTAACTTATGGTATCATAGTTCTGTGGACCACATGCGGGCTCCAACGGGACCCGGAACTGAGCTCAAGACCTCTTACTACTATAAAATTATAATGATTTGTCTGTTTGTGGGTGTGTACCATATAAAACTGAAATACGAATATGCAGCACTGGAATTACTGAAATAAAAATTTCTTATTTTGTACGCATATGATTTTGACAGTGGTAATATGAGAAGGAGTTATTCTATGAATAACTGAGAAATTTGAGCTTGCATAAACGATTATATTAATCGAGACATCAGAACAAAGTTCCTTTTAGCATCAGTGCGGAAGACAGCCATGGGAAAGGTCAACTCTACAAGAGTTCGTCAGTGAAAACTGAGACAGGATCAAGAAACATGAGCGAAGCGAGCGCAAAAATCTACATGATTTTTGATGATGATCTAGTTTAGGAAGAAAACACTAAGTTGGCGCATGCAAAAACTTCAAAGCTTGAGCTTTATTCGCTAATTCTGCTGCGTGACTAATTTACGATTGCGTAAAGTCATTTTACAATTGTACATAACTAGGCTAAAAATGCGTTGAGTTCCAGTTTATAGCCTGTAATAATATAAAGTCAGTAACATAAAACCCTGCGGTTAAAGACCAGGGTGACATGAAGGCAAGGAGGTAGGTATTCGTAGTTCTAGGAACAATCCCTGGTGCTTGTACATTACAACTTGTCCGTCGTCCCGCTCGCGTGCGCGGCGGGACGCCATTGTCCCGCTGTCCCGCGAGAGCCACACACCGCTGGCTACGGACATGCTAGGTATGGGATACTGTTATCGATGCATTGTGCATGCACAGTATATATTTGATAACTTGATATATGTGCATAAAAATATTAATAATTTTGTTAAAAAAAGCGATCTCCATGCTATTAACCTTAGAAGTAAAAACAAACTAGTAGTGAATAAAACAAGACTAGAGAAAATAAATAAATCATTTAAAGGCAATGGGATACGCTTTTACAACAAACTTCCTATTGAAATGTTAAACTTATCCCTCAATAAGTTCAAAGTCGCTGTAAAACGAAAGCTCGTTAATAAAGCTTACTATAGTATTAAGGATTATTTACATGAATCAAATCCTTGGGAGTAAATGAACTGCTGTATTATAATTACTAGCTCAACTAGTTTTTATGAGCTTTTGTAAAGTGGTGATAACCGAAAACAAAACCCGGCTGAGTTTGTTGTGGGCTTCTTCTCAGTGCAGGGCGCGTTGGAACCCTCGTAAACTTAGTTTTAAGTCGACTTGTAGTTATCACCGCACATAATATTATGTAACAAATATGTTGACGTTTTACAAGTGCCTTGTAAGTTAGGCCTATGTGAAATAAATATATTTTGATTTGATTTGATTTGATTTGATTTGATGGTAGTTGCTTGTTATGTCTATAATTATTACACGCTATACAAAATAACACATAAATACTTAAAAATTACAATAAAAGAAGCGCTCTACTCTTTCCTTACTCCTTACGAATCGCATGAAACATAAGCGATTGTGAAGCTACCTTTATTATATCGATCATAAATGGAAACATAGTCAAGTTAAGAAATGTTAAAGATATCGCATGTTTAAAATTTAACGTAGGTATGATTTACTAGTCTAACCAAACGGGCCTAAATATCAACACACCTATATTCCTGTTGGCCCCTATTTGCTTTAGATGCAAGTCAGTTCGTGTTGGTTATTAATTAGATCGGGGTTTTAAGAAACTTAAAAGTTGACAGAAAGTAAGTGACGAAAAGACTTACCTACATGAAATTATGAAGTTTCAAAAAACAAATCCTAACTACAGGTGTGAGAAAAGATTGAACATTTTCATCGTACACAAAAATGAATCAACCAAGCACATCACTACCGGGGCGCCTCGCCGCGGGGTTTCATTGTTCGAGCAGTTAAAAGTGCCTCATATTCGGTTACCCGCCTATATTACACGCCTATACACGCTATCGATATCAAACACCGCTCCATTTATAAACATCCCTAAATCACTATCACGCACAATCCAATTTCATATTAATTACTATGAAAATAAAGTTTAAATTGCATTGGATATTTTCTAATGCATTACATCATTTGAATCGCGGTGCGGACGACATAATTTTCATTTTACTACATCTTGAACAAACACAGACCTTAATAAATAATCGCACAAAGATCTAACGTCACAACTTATTTGAATTCGCCTTTGTCATAAGGAGGCTCTGTTTTTGTTTAAATCACGAGGGAAAAAAGGCGTTTTTTATTGTATAAAGCGATAAAAATAATATTTATTGTACGGTTTTCTTTAATGTGTTGTAAAATTAATGTTAGGAACGTATTAACTATGCGAGAGTCGTTATTGGCTGATTAAAACATTTGGAGGAGCATTAAAATGTTTTGCGTCAGTACCGATGGAACTGACTTACTTTTCACGACCAAATGTACACCATAGAATGAGATAATTCAATTCGTTTGCTGTGTCAACTAGTAATTATTAATATACGTTAATTAATTAACAAAAAAACCGACTTCAACTCTCATCAAACTACTGTTGAATGCATCCTTTCCAACTAAAAATGTACGACTTATATGGTTATTTCATGGATACCATTATCAGAACTGGACCAAATTGAAATGGGACCACACGGGAAGCGTCAGCTTTCCAATAAACAAAGAATCATCAAAATCGCTTTGCCCAGTCCAAAGTTATGAGGTAACAAACATAAAAAAACAATACAGTCGAATTTTGAACCTCTTCTCTTTTTGAAGTCGGTAAAAGGGTACACAGGCAATCAGTAAGTCACATTTTTTGACGACCGAATGGCGTAGCGGCAGCGAACCTGCCGTCTGCGTCAGAGGTCGTGGGTTCGATTCCCACTACTGGTAAATGTTTGTGTGATGAGCATGAATGTTTTCCAGTTTCTGGGTGTTTTTCAATATATTATATCTATACTTTATATATACCTTTAAACTAGCAATTCTTGTATATATATATTTCTATATAATCTGAATCTCGGAAACGGCTCGAACGATTTTCATGAAATTTAGTACACAAGGGGTTTTGGGGGCGATAAATTGATCTAGCTAGGATTCATTTTTAGAAAATGTCGTATTTGCCAAAAAAAAAATATAAATCTATACCTGAAATCTATTGGCGATAAAGTAAAACTATTACAGTAAACTCCTGCTGCCATCTATTGGTGAGTAGCTGTTATACTACCGAACAAAGCTCGGTCCAGATAAACCAGATATTGTATATTTATCAGTACCCATAACAAAAGCTAACGCTTACTGTGGGGCTACATTGTGATGTGTGAAATGCATGCCTGATATTTATTTTTTAATACATACATACATATATATATATATATATATATATATATATATATATATATATATATATATATATATATATATATATTTTATATTTCTATATAATCTGAATCTCGGAAACGGCTCGAACGATTTTCATGAAATTTAGTACACAAGGGGTTTTGGGGGCGATAAATTGATCTAGCTAGGATTCATTTTTTGGAAAATGTCGTATTTGCCAAAAAAAAAATATAAATCTATACCTGAAATCTATTGGCGATAAAGTAAAACTATTACAGTAAACTCCTGCTGCCATCTATTGGTGAGTAGCTGTTATACTACCGAACAAAGCTCGGTCCAGATAAACCAGATATTGTATATTTATCAGTACCCATAACAAAAGCTAACGCTTACTTTGGGGCTACATTGTGATGTGTGAAATGCATGCCTGATATTTATTTTTTAATACATTTGCTCAAAAAGTTGACATTTCCATGTGTGTTTAGCGTGCGCAAAGTTATTCTTTTCAACACTTATAGTGCTTTTGTGTTTTCCTCCTACGAGGCACCGGAGCGGGCGCACCAGGAGCGCATGAACACGAACACGGCACGCAAACACGGAGCAGGCAAACACGTAAAACCAATTTTTTTTTTTCGCAAATGTATTAAAAAACGTCGTTCAATGCACGTGCGGAATTGTCATTTTTACTCGTCCTTATAGTTGACCCTCGCCTTCGGCTTGTGTCAACAAACCGGGACTCGTAAAGAAATGACAAACTTTCCGCACTTATATTGAAATGTACTATATTTTTTTACATACCTCTGGGTCAATCTTCTTGTACTCGGCGTCGTCCTCGTCCACCTCGAAGTACAGCTCCGTCGACGTCAGCGACAGCGTGCCGGGCGCCACGAGTCCCGGAGCCACCAGCTTCGCGCGCGTGCTGATGTTCACTGGACCTGGGAAGTAAACCATACTCTGTTACATTTAGCACAGAACACTAAACAGTACAACAGTAGGTCCACTCCGCACGATGATTTAAAGAAATAGCGACTCTAGCGCTGACACATAAAGTGCAATTCAGTTCGCAATAGCGCCTGGCCCCGCCCTCAAAATCGACACGCAACATACGTAATGTTGTGGTCTCTTTCTATCGCCTAACGTTCAAGAGATACAGCCTGGTGACGAACGAACGTTCGGACGGCGAAGTCTTTGTAATAGGGTCTCGTGTTTACCCTTTGGGTATGGAATCCTAAAACCAAGGTTATTCCCCGAAAGTTAGGTACTGTTGGGTCCTAGAGTCTCGTGAGTTGACATTTTTATTTTATTTATTTGAATGTAATCAACAGCGTTACAAAATATAAAAATACAGTTTAAGTTAAAGCTTGAAATAAGGCCAAATATGATTACAATTATATAGTGCATAAGTTACAAGGATACAAAAACAAAGTTTCAAAAATGGACGAAGAACAAGAATTATACAATAGATTTTGCGAAAGCTCTTTCAATAGAAATGGTCAAGAATTTTCAAACACAGCAACAAGTGAATGGGTGTGATTGTGTGTGCGAGTGCTTGTATGTATGAGTGTGTGTGTGTATGATATGTGTATGTGTGTGTAACATCGTACCAGTCAGGTCCTGGTCGGCGTCCCGTTCGTCCAGCAGCAGTTCCGCGTCATCCAGCAGTTCGGAGGCCGGCGGCGCGGGCAGCTGCGCGCCGCCCGACGCCTGCGCGATGCGCGCGTGCAGCTCCTCCGTGGCCTGGCGACCAATCACCACATCAATAAGAAATATTATTAATAATTATATGGGGCACACAGCACCATGCTGAGTTGGGCCCTTTTTCCGGGTTGTGCCACATGTGACAGGCGGTGTCTGGTGCTTCCCTCGCTTGGGCAATTATTGGTTTTTGTTGCCCGAGTGGGGGAATCTTCAGGCATCGTTTTAGTACGTTAGGTGTATTGTTTTGTTACATGTGGCATAGTTTTCTTGCGAAATAGTTTTTTCTTTTTTTCTTTTTTTTTTGAAATATTTTAAAAAATACATCATTTTATCCATATCATTCACAAAACCCTTTCATTTGATACTCATACTGTGAAGTGGAGAAGGGATTGCATTAAAAATAAATAGTCCGCCATCTTGGGTGTCCTGTAATGTTGGTTGTAGAATAAAGTCACACAGTTGGACCCATTACAAAATTGAATTTCTCCCGAACAATTAATATAACATAAGTACATTAAATAAAAGCTTGTAATAAATTTTATCTACGCTCATTGCATAAAGTTCGAATTATGAAATCGAAATGTGTCAAATAATTACCTACTTTATTCACAGACTTCTATAATTATTAAAAAGTTATTCATTATAACATCGCTCCACTATGGAAATATTTAAAGAAAGTTGTTTAATTTCCATTACGATACACGGCTTTGGATTCCTGTATTTGTATCTGGGGTAATATTTTTTTAAGTGAATCCACAGACAACATATAGTTGGTAGTCATTGCCGAGAGTATGGATGGGCCATGATTGACCATAGACAACAACACAATGTCTAACGTTCCGCGTAACGTTCCACCTGGGCCTGTGATTATGATTACGATTACGATAACGATTACGATTATGACGTTATCTCGTAAATCTATCGTCCGTAAACCGACTTTACAGACAACTAATTTTTTTTAGTCAAAACTTTGCGCTGAAAAATGTCTAGCAGTGAAACCTACTAAAGAAAATTGCACTCCACCTGACATCTTAGTAGTTGCAATGATTTACGACAAACGTTAGCAAGATTTTATGGTTTGGATTTATGATAATAATATGAGCGTAGATAAAGTAGTGTATGAAACTCTACATAATTAGGTATTAAAACACTCGTGTGATACTATTAAAAAACTCGCCTGCGGCTCGTTTTTTAAACTCACACTCGTGTTTTAATACCCCCCATTATGTAACCGTTACATAAACTACTATAGCTGCATTGGACAATGGACATACAGTGGTGCTAATTATGTTTTACAAAATCTCTAAATTAAACTAATTTAAAATAGTGCTGTCCTTTTCAAACTGTTCCCTATGGAAAAGGATAGCACTATTTTAATTAGTTTAGTTTAGAATTTTGCAAAACAGAATCATTTATTTATTATTTAGTTATATGTCCATTAAAATAACGGAACCCTGTAAGGGCGCTGTAACCAGGGAGGCGGACTTATTGTGTCAAATAACAATTTAACAAATGCTTTCATTTTTGATCTTAAAATTCATTAACATGATAATACGCTTTTTTTGTAGGAAGAATCGACCACAGTATGCCCCGAAACCGGGTATATTGGCCTTGGGGAAAATAATAATTACTAAGCGAGCCCCACAGCGTATCACCTGTAAAATGGCGTCGGTGGGCGGCGGCGCGGGCGCGTGGTGCGAGCGCGCGGCGTGGCGGCGACCGCGCGCGTCCGGCACCAGTCTCCGTCTCCGGCGGGCGTCGTCTTCCCACGAGTCCAGCTTCCAGAAGCCGCCGTCTATTGATTCGCCTTCGCTTACTCTGCAACGAAAGTGTATCGTAATAGTCATATGCCTAAAATAACATAACAAAGTGCATACTGCAGGTTGTTCAACTACCGTGCCGCGGCTATCAGTCGCTCGCACGTTTTTTTTTTATTGAAGACAGGCTTGCGCTTGACGACAATCATGCCTGATGGAAAGCAATGATGAGGTCTAGGTTGGAGCGCGCTTGCCTAGAAAAAAATTGGTTGCCTGTAAAGTCGGTTTACTGACGATAGTTGAACGTGACAACTCTCGCTTGCACTTCAAGCCTTACATGGAACGCCTCAGAGCGAGGTAACGGCAGCGAGGTAACGGCAGTGAGGTAACGGCACATGAGTCATATTTTTTTGTGCGTGCAGCCGGCTCTATCGATTTATAAGACGTTGTCACGTCAAAAACGTTTGCTCTTCCTCTGCGGGCTCTCGACACTTCATCGCACAGAGGAACATGCAGTTATCGTTACCCGGCTCTGGCCGCGGCGGCGTGCTGCAACTTGTCCAACAGTCGCGCCGCAGACGCCTGGTCGCGTCGTCGCGCCGCGGCTATCAGTCGCTCGCACGTCCGCTCCTCCTCTGCCCGCTCTTGACTTGTCGTCGCACAGAGACACTGCAATATCATCATCAATTAATATTAAAACAGAATTAGGTAGTCCACATACGTAACCGTGTAACACGGTATGGCCTTAAGAGCATTTTTAACCGACTTCAAAAAAAGGAGGAGGTTCTTAATTCGTCGGAATCTTTTTAAGTGATTAGTACAATTCGCACCACATAACTTTGCCGCTTTGTATAAGTAGCATTTGTACTTCACACATTTTGCGCCAATATTAGAGCAGCGAACAAGCAAAAGCAAGCAAAAAAATCACGTTTGTTGTATGGGAGCTCCTTAAATATTTATTTTATTCTATTTTTTAGTATTTCTTGTTATAGCGTCAACAAAAACACATCATCTGTGAAAATTTCAGCTTTAACTATCACAGTTCAAGAAATACAGCCTGGTGACGGACGGACGGACAGCGAAGTCCCGCTAATAGAGTCAACGTACCAAAGACGCGTACGAAGCCGTTTGATTCCTCGTTCCTGATACGCACTGCAAAGGCCTGGAATACCCTCCCAGGCAGTGTCTTTCCTAACACTTACAACCCGGGTGCCTTCAAATCAAGAGTGAATAGGCATCTTCTAGGCAAGCGCGTTCCAGCTTAGACTGTATCATACTTTCCATCAGGTGTGATCACAGTCAAGCGCTAGCCTATATAGTATTAAAATAATAATAATAATAAGAGTTCCTTTTTTACCCTTTGGGTACGGAACAATAAAAACAGATACACACCTCGAAGTCAGCGTGTTTGAGCACGTCGTCGGCCCTCATGCGGTTCAGTATGAACTCGGCCTCGTTGGCGACGCGCACGATGTGGTCGCGCATGGCGTGCGACAGCAGCCGGCCCTCGTTGATCAGCTCGATGAACAGATACACACCTCGAAGTCAGCGTGTTTGAGCACGTCGTCGGCCCTCATGCGGTTCAGTATGAACTCGGCCTCGTTGGCGACGCGCACGATGTGGTCGCGCATGGCGTGCGACAGCAGCCGGCCCTCGTTGATCAGCTCGATGAACAGATACACACCTCGAAGTCAGCGTGTTTGAGCACGTCGTCGGCCCTCATGCGGTTCAGTATGAACTCGGCCTCGTTGGCGACGCGCACGATGTGGTCGCGCATGGCGTGCGACAGCAGCCGGCCCTCGTTGATCAGCTCGATGAACAGATACACACCTCGAAGTCAGCGTGTTTGAGCACGTCGTCGGCCCTCATGCGGTTCAGTATGAACTCGGCCTCGTTGGCGACGCGCACGATGTGGTCGCGCATGGCGTGCGACAGCAGCCGGCCCTCGTTGATCAGCTCGATGAACAGATACACACCTCGAAGTCAGCGTGTTTGAGCACGTCGTCGGCCCTCATGCGGTTCAGTATGAACTCGGCCTCGTTGGCGACGCGCACGATGTGGTCGCGCATGGCGTGCGACAGCAGCCGGCCCTCGTTGATCAGCTCGATGAACAGATACACACCTCGAAGTCAGCGTGTTTGAGCACGTCGTCGGCCCTCATGCGGTTCAGTATGAACTCGGCCTCGTTGGCGACGCGCACGATGTGGTCGCGCATGGCGTGCGACAGCAGCCGGCCCTCGTTGATCAGCTCGATGAACAGATACACACCTCGAAGTCAGCGTGTTTGAGCACGTCGTCGGCCCTCATGCGGTTCAGTATGAACTCGGCCTCGTTGGCGACGCGCACGATGTGGTCGCGCATGGCGTGCGACAGCAGCCGGCCCTCGTTGATCAGCTCGATGAACAGATACACACCTCGAAGTCAGCGTGTTTGAGCACGTCGTCGGCCCTCATGCGGTTCAGTATGAACTCGGCCTCGTTGGCGACGCGCACGATGTGGTCGCGCATGGCGTGCGACAGCAGCCGGCCCTCGTTGATCAGCTCGATGAACAGATACACACCTCGAAGTCAGCGTGTTTGAGCACGTCGTCGGCCCTCATGCGGTTCAGTATGAACTCGGCCTCGTTGGCGACGCGCACGATGTGGTCGCGCATGGCGTGCGACAGCAGCCGGCCCTCGTTGATCAGCTCGATGAACAGATACACACCTCGAAGTCAGCGTGTTTGAGCACGTCGTCGGCCCTCATGCGGTTCAGTATGAACTCGGCCTCGTTGGCGACGCGCACGATGTGGTCGCGCATGGCGTGCGACAGCAGCCGGCCCTCGTTGATCAGCTCGATGAACAGATACACACCTCGAAGTCAGCGTGTTTGAGCACGTCGTCGGCCCTCATGCGGTTCAGTATGAACTCGGCCTCGTTGGCGACGCGCACGATGTGGTCGCGCATGGCGTGCGACAGCAGCCGGCCCTCGTTGATCAGCTCGATGAACAGATACACACCTCGAAGTCAGCGTGTTTGAGCACGTCGTCGGCCCTCATGCGGTTCAGTATGAACTCGGCCTCGTTGGCGACGCGCACGATGTGGTCGCGCATGGCGTGCGACAGCAGCCGGCCCTCGTTGATCAGCTCGATGAACAGATACACACCTCGAAGTCAGCGTGTTTGAGCACGTCGTCGGCCCTCATGCGGTTCAGTATGAACTCGGCCTCGTTGGCGACGCGCACGATGTGGTCGCGCATGGCGTGCGACAGCAGCCGGCCCTCGTTGATCAGCTCGATGAACAGATACACACCTCGAAGTCAGCGTGTTTGAGCACGTCGTCGGCCCTCATGCGGTTCAGTATGAACTCGGCCTCGTTGGCGACGCGCACGATGTGGTCGCGCATGGCGTGCGACAGCAGCCGGCCCTCGTTGATCAGCTCGATGAACAGATACACACCTCGAAGTCAGCGTGTTTGAGCACGTCGTCGGCCCTCATGCGGTTCAGTATGAACTCGGCCTCGTTGGCGACGCGCACGATGTGGTCGCGCATGGCGTGCGACAGCAGCCGGCCCTCGTTGATCAGCTCGATGAACAGATACACACCTCGAAGTCAGCGTGTTTGAGCACGTCGTCGGCCCTCATGCGGTTCAGTATGAACTCGGCCTCGTTGGCGACGCGCACGATGTGGTCGCGCATGGCGTGCGACAGCAGCCGGCCCTCGTTGATCAGCTCGATGAACAGATACACACCTCGAAGTCAGCGTGTTTGAGCACGTCGTCGGCCCTCATGCGGTTCAGTATGAACTCGGCCTCGTTGGCGACGCGCACGATGTGGTCGCGCATGGCGTGCGACAGCAGCCGGCCCTCGTTGATCAGCTCGATGAACAGATACACACCTCGAAGTCAGCGTGTTTGAGCACGTCGTCGGCCCTCATGCGGTTCAGTATGAACTCGGCCTCGTTGGCGACGCGCACGATGTGGTCGCGCATGGCGTGCGACAGCAGCCGGCCCTCGTTGATCAGCTCGATGAAGGCCAGCCCGGCGTGCTTCTGCAGCGAGTTCTGCCACTCCTGGGAGCACAGCAGCATCACCAGCTCCACCACCGACGTGCTCGACTTGAAGGTAGGAAGACCTGGAAGGAAGAAACTCGGAAGTAATTCCTTTTAGTAGGGGAGCCCGAGAGGGGGTTTTGGTAGTTTTCGAGCGTCGTGGGGACCTATTGGATTTTTAACATTAGACGCTAAAAAAATCAGGTTGATGATGTATGCTGGTTCAGGGTGGTGGATGAAAAAAAAATCGTGACTGAAATTTTTTTCTCGTGCGCTACAGATTTTCATACAATCAACTTCATCTTGATGGGCATGTCGTCATGACCCCATAATCTGAAAATTATGTCGAGGAGTTTTCATAATCTGCCTGTTTCAAAATTATATTTTTAACCCGGCAGATTAAAGAAATTCCTTGTCATATTTGCCTGATTTTATGGGACAAGCATATCAAGAAGAAGCGTCTGTATAAAAACCTGATACGCTCGAGTATATTTTAATTATTTTTTTTAAACCTGTATTGATTTATCTTTGTTGTTATGTGCTAAATGCGTGTTTTTCAGTAATTCACTTGGTCATGCAATGATATCACGTCGGGGTCACCACTTTGGCAGGTACAGTATCAACCAAAATAGCATATTTACCCTCCATCAACAACTCCTGTCCGTGACTCCCGACGAGCGTTTTGGACAGGAAGGGCGCGAAGTCCAGCATGATTTCCCTCAGCAAGGGACACACGGGCCCCAGTGCAGTCTCCAGCTTGTGGGTCAAAGAAGCCTCCCGCGTCGCGCCGTCCGCTGACATCGACGCGTTCATTGTCAGACCCGCGAGGGTTTCGCTATCCTATACGAAAGAAAGAGTCAAAGTAAAGGTGTAATTAATGAGAGTAGATGACACTATACAAGGTGTGGCATAAGAGGCGAAGCGGCTTGGAGTGACAGAGAATTTATGCTGTGGACAGCGACAGCGCGACGAGTCCGTCTTTTGTATCGTCCTACCCCAGAATGGAGCCCATATGGACAAGGAGCGAGAGGAAACAACTTGTAGGGAGTCAAGAAGGCGCCCCGGGAACACGCCAAGAGCAAGTACCGAACGGGCGCCCTCCCGCGTTTCGGCCCCCATAACCGCGAGGTTGATTGGGCCATGGGTGGTAGAGGGTTGTCCATATACAAGGTGTAGGATAATTAGTAGTGTGCCGGCAGCTAACCTTTTTACTTGATCTTAGTAACACATTAATGGAGATAAGAAGACCCAATTATTTTGTTTTATTTTCAAACTGTTTTTAGGGATGTCACATAAAAATTTGTGGTATATTTTTGAACTTCCTATAGTTCCCTCAGGATATGAGCTAGACTTTTTGTGCTATTTTTTATGCTTCTATACATCGTCCCCTACTGAAGGCTTTTCGCTATTTATGGCAAGTAACCTGCACGTTGTATATGTTGTATAATGCAAGCATCGCACACTGACTTGATGATGATCCGTGATGAAAGCTTAGTAAGAACTGTTTCCAAACCAGTCTCAACAAAAACCAATCACTCAGAAGATGATTGGTGTAGAAGACATCCACACTTTCATAATCCCATTGTTTTTAAAGCAGAAACAATGGTGCTTATTCTGTTTTAGAGACTGCAACTTTGTGTGAAAAGGGACAACACTAGTCTCACAAATAGAGCTATACCTGTGCAAGTAAGAGAGAGATATAGATATTTCAATCCATGATGACGCGCCCCGCACTCTGTCATACTCCATACGAATCGAATGAAACATGACAGAGTGGGGCGCGTCTTCATGTATTGAAGTATCTTTAGAACTAGACGCGCTAAAAACTAAAACACTAACTAGACTTACGGGATGTAAGTGTCTCTGTGCAGTTTGCAGGCTTCTGCTCGGATGCCGCTGTGCTATATGATGGTGTTCTGAATTCCTCATGTGAATCTGTTTGTCCATATCTGAAAACAATTTTGATTACCACTTAAATTAATTCGATTTTAACAAACTTATCGAATATTCCTACGACCTAGAAAATTAAGGTCATCCTTTTTGAAGTAAAAACTTACTAAGTGCTTTCATTTACGTCAGCACTCCCGGAGTGCCACGCCTTAATTTTTTGTGGACAGTCCACCCAGATCGGTACCACCGCAGAGTTAAATATTTTGGATTCATTTCCGTTTTGGTTCGGAGGGCAATGTAGCCAGAGAAAGGACTGGTATTACTAGACTTAAGAACTGGTGACGCAGAGTAGGGGTTCATACAGCATTCCAATGCAAAGAATTGGGACGCGTCGCATCTAGAAAGTTAGGGTCATCCTTTTTGATGTAAAAACTTACTAAGTGCTTTCATTTCAGTCAGCACTCCCGGAGTGCCACGGCTTTATTTTTTATGGATAGGTCACCCAGATTGGCACCACCGCAGAGTAAAATTTTTTGGCTTCGTTTCCGTTTTGGTTTGGAGGGCAATGTAGCCAGAGAAATGACTGGTAATTAGTAGACTTAAGAACTGGTGACGCAGAGTAGGGGTTAACACAGCATTCCAATGAAAAGAATTGGGAGGCGTCGCATCTGTAATTAGCAGAAGTATCATTATATATTTATGGGAGTTTCCCTGAAGGATAAAATCAGAAATGAGGAGATCCGCAGGAGAACCAAAGTCACCGACATAGCCCGAGCCATTAGCAAGCTGAAGTGGCAGCGGGCAGGTCACGCTTGTCGCAGGGGCGATGGCCGTTGGAGCCGCAAAGTCCTTGAGTGGAGACCGCGTAGTGTATGACGACCCCCAGCTCGTTGGACTGATGATATGGCGCGGGTGGAGGGAAGCGGCTGGATGAGGAAGGCTGAGGACAGGGTGTGGTGGCGCGCGATTGGGAAGGCCTATGTCCAACAGTGGACGTCCGCAGGCTGAGATGATGATGATCATTTCATAATGTGAACGCTTTACTCATCATTCTAGGCAAGCCACCACCAGGGCCTTTGTCAGAACAATGCACTCTTCAAAGCGATGTTAGCCGCTCCATTACACTCGTAGTTAGCAATAGTGTTCACCTTCATGTATGTTTCCTTCATGGTCTCTCGTACGGCCAGTGATAGTCGCGGGACCTCTCTCACCGTCTTCGTTCAGGTTGACATCTGTCCACGACTCATCGTTGCTTACCTGGAATTATTATTTTTTATTTCGTTTAATTGTTACTCATTGCAAAATATTGGCATTTCTAACAACATAAGAGGAAAATTAATTCTTTATCAAATGTTTATTTTATTCTTCATCGAATGCGCAAGAACGATAATCAAGAAGGAGTGCAGATGGAGGGGTCTATTGCCCGTAGCTCACTCACGTAATTTCGGGTTCTCAAAAATCCTAATTGAATCGTGGATTACTCGTTCAGATTTCCACTTAATTTCCAACCTATAACTTAGCTGTATTTTTTCACGGGAACTGTGAAATTTTCTGGGATAAAAGTACACGCACGTACGCACGCATACGCATGCACGTAAAAATGCGACCAATAAGAACACTTACGGGATGTTTATTGTCGTCAAGAGCAATCTCACTCGACGTCTCGGGGTCGTTATTGGTGGTCTCGGTGGAGTTGAGATGGAACGAGCCCGCGTCTTCTATTGAGTCCACGCTCTGGTCAATTTGAACATACACATATAGTTCTAACTGTACAGTAATTCAGTAAGCCCTGAGTTCTTAATGCAATTAACCACGGTTTAGTTGCATGGTTACATTCTTTGTATCTCTGTGTTTTGAACATCATACTTATTCGTGATTTGTCAAAAGGATAGGTAGTAAAATGCTTAGTGAACTTGTGGCTTAGTAATACAAATAGAATGTTAACATATAACTCAGTATGAGAGTAAACAGGTTAATAATTAACTAGCATATTTTTTATTTAAAGTAAAGATACAAACTGTTCAAGGAAAGCTAAATCTTTTCATCCATGATTTTTTAACGACGTCTGTTACAAAATATCTACATTGATTTGTACCTAAAATAGGTACAAAGGTAAAAATAATCATAAATAACACATATTTAATTGTTACGAGTAATTTAATAAGTGAGTGTAGAAAAAACTTCAGTGAAAATTAAAGTAGGCACAACAAAAGGGCTAAAACAAGCATAAACCTTAATCAGAGAGAACGTGTCCTCGCCTACATCATTTTAATATTTTATTTGTAGAAATATCGTCTACATAATGAGTTTTCTACTACAATACTTCACTATGAAACATCTATGAAAGGTGAGATTCTACAAGATCTATTATCGTGCGTCTAGAGTGAGGTTTCAGACATTCTCTATAGGACTGAATGACTCACTTACTATACTTTCAACTGTAGGCAGTGCTCACTTACTTTAATTGTAGGTAGGTATCCAAACTTACATATTTTACTGACTTATAACAAGCCATTTATAAAGTGGTATTTAATTTTGCGTGGTGACGCTTCTCTGATCAAGTTTAACATGTGACAGTGTAAAAACTAATAAAGTAAATGTGGAAAAGCAAGCGGAGCAAATAACATGCAAGATTAACACGTAATAAGTACCTTTTGGACGGTGGACTATACTTTTTGTGATATCATGCTTGGAATAATCTCATCGAATAAAATATGCAAAACCTTCGCTTTTTTAAGTTCCAAAAAAACTAATATCCGATGACGTAATCTAATGAAACAAAATTTAAGGTTTTAAATAATATTAATTAACTTCTTGTTTAAGGGGGTGTTGAATTTTTCCAACTGATTTTTAAGCCAGTTGAACCCAACCGATTGATCGACCTGAAATTTAAAAAATATCCCGCCTAGCTCTGATATCTGAAAACACTTGAGCTTTTGCAGACGCTGAAATTTTCCCTACTGAATGGAAATCCTCAAAGATCGAAATTTTAAATATTTGCGATAAAGTGTGCTTTACAAAGGGATTCTCCGTTTATTTGAGTCAGTTATAATATTTTTGGTCTTTCGGATATTTACAAAAAAATTAATTATTTGTACAGTATTAGTTAGCAGTGACTTAATGCTATTTACAATATAAATACTTTTGTGAAAAATATTGTGTGTAACTTTAGCATACTTACTATGTGTGGTAACCTATACAAATTGCACGCGGTGGTTTGTGTTCATTGTTCAAGTTATAGGTACATATTGTAACTCTATCTCAAGCCTGTGTACAATAAATTCAGTGCGTTTTGGAAACCTCTAATACTGCTTTCTTGATATTGTTACAAATACATTTGAGACTGCTTTAATTTAATTAATTATACTCCTTTGTCTTTTTTAATACCCAAAAAGACAAAAACGCAAAGTATCTGTTTCTGTATCATCTGTATTACCAGGCTTCCATAAACCATCAGTGGTCGTGTTTACACTAAGTGGTTGTGTTGAATTCAACGTGTACAAACCAGGTTCACAACCGACACCGTAATCCCCGACAATGTTTTTGATCTTGCGCTGGGAAGCTTACAAACAGGACAACAAATTATTTTAATGACATGTTTTGAAAGAACGCTCTTTTCCTCAAAAATAAAGGTAGGTACAACAAGTATAATCTACTTAGATGCTTTAAAAAATCTGCTGGTTTTTTTATCTTGGTCACTAAATATGCCTCTAAAAAAGCTAATAATAATAATAACTGTTTAACTAATAGAAAGGTTACACTAAAGACAGTTAACACACTGAATCACGTAGGGTTCTAACTTCTATGACACCACCAACACCAGCTAAGATAGAGAGATAGGCCCGTTGCAGTGAGCGGATACTAGAGAACGAAAACACCGAAACCTCCCAAAGGCCACCAAAATTCGACAGAAATTCGTATTTAAACTAAAAGAAGGGACAGATCGAACCTAAAACCCGGAACTGACCTTCTGTTTAGGCTGAGTCTTCACACGAAGACTCGATTTGAACAGGGGCTCCTCTTTCTCAGAGCACGGAGTTACAGCGAGTTCCATCACCTTGGCCCTCTCGCCAGAATTAGGTTTCACCTCGTCCGTAGTGGTCTCAATCTTAGCCACGCCCTCTTCCGTCCCATCCTTTATCAAGTAGAACGCGATCGCAAAATAAGAACGAATGTAACAAGCGTCACATGTAACACAAGGCTCACTGACACCAACTCACGATTCGAAACAAAAGCCAATGATCGGCAGTTAACGTAGCAAATCAAAATCGCCAAAAATAATTTTGATGATGGGCTAACTTTAACGTTTTCTGTAGGGGTCATGCATTAACATCAAAGGATTTCCTATTGTATCTAAATATGACAAGTTCGGGAAGATTTCGTGATCACTAGACTACATGTTTTTCTTAAATAATTTTAAATGCATGCTTAGAATTTTTTTTAACAAAACTTTACCCTTTGAGAATTCTGTATATTGTAAACGTAAGGTCGATATTTGATTTAAAAAAACTTTAAATAGATAATTCACTATTCGAAAAATATTCAGACAGTGAAAGTTTAATAATGAATGCACAATAAAATATCTTCTAATTACCGTAACATATTTCGACCTTACGTTCACATCTCAAGCAAAAAATCGATTAGTAATAACATCTACAAACTTGTTTCCTTAATAAAATGTTTCGTTACCTCAAAACTATTTCATCTATTAGTATTACATACTTTAATGAAGAAAAGGGGAGTTCTAATTAAATTTGTAAGTACATGCCATTTTCAACTGGACATATCCACATTAAAATCTAAACGGCAAACTAGGAACGGAGTAAAAATAATAAAAAAAACGTTACCTTCATGGAAGGAGAGTCTAGTTCATTTATAGTAGAGTTATTTTCGTCCACTACTATCATGGCATACTCGACGTCATCACCGTTGTGTTCTAGAGAAAGAAAATATAAAATTATTATGTTTTATGACACTGGCCTTGTTGACCGCTTGCATTTAACCATCCGCATCCAACCGTATTCATCGCAAAGAACTTTGGAATTATTTTAATGACTTAATCATAAAGAAAACAGATGGACACGAATCTTCTTTTTCATAAGAGCTACAGAGGATTACATCTTTTCTGAATAAAATTACAGTGAATTCCAATAGTACACCGCGTGTGTCAAGTTCGATGCAGATAAATGTGCGGTCATTTTGTCCAGGTACAACACTGACGAAGCTTAAACAAAGCAATTGATATCCTATAGGGTTACAGATCTCTAAATGGTTCTTTTAAACTAATGACTACGAGAGTACAATAAAGACAGGTCGTAAAGATTTATGGTTTATCAGCACTTTGAAAGTACCGTAACGAAAGTTGAAATATGTGAAATGAAATCTCTATACTCTTTTCATTCGTTTATTTCCTCTTAGACACATGAAACTGATAAAGTAATAGCGAAGGACCCGCATGAGACCACTTTACCTTTATCTTTCTCTGGTCCCTCGCTATTGCTATATCTGTTTCATGTGTCAAAGCTAAAATGAACGAAACGAAAATGGTAAGAGTATAATTATTATTTTTCAACTTACGTAACGAAATCTACTCATTTCTGCCTGAATATTACATACTAATCATGGGCTGTAGAAGAAAGCTACATTAGTTGGTATGAAGATAAAAAAAAATTGGAAACTAATAACTTCTACTTAAAATAATATTCATTTCAAACAAGATCTGGTTAGTTCAAAATATTGTGCGTTTTAATTTACAAAAGCTACAATTTCAATGTTAACAAAAACACACTGAATCAATAAACTGTGAAAAATGTGAAAATTGTCTCTCATGCATTAAATTAATGATCTGATGATTAACAACACTATATTGAATGATGATGCAAATAATATTAACAAAATAAAACATGTCAGCGATGCTCAAGCGGTGCTAGGGACACTGTTTTGTCAGAACGCAAATGTCTTACACAATTGCGGGTGATTTTTGATGGTGCTAACAAAACAACTAAGTGTTTTAGCTTGAATGATTTCAATGTTCGTAAGTAAAATTTTGTTATTATGGTGATCAACTTTGTTTAATGTCTTTGCTGAATTATATTGTTTCTAGACAAAACAATGTGCGCAAACATCGACCACAACACAATATTTAAAACGTCCGCATTACAAGCCCTACATTTTTGTCCTATTCGAAAGTATCAGATCCACCACAAGCAAAGCGCGATTGTTATAGATATGGAGCTGTTCGAAATCTTAAAGTAATTAAGTGATCATCATATTTTATTTCCTAAAACTAAGACTCAACGCGATAGAGACAAATATAGATAAACATTTTCATTTGATTTCCAAATTCGTTTTTGTGTTTATGAACTTTTATAAAAACTGTTTTCTAAGCTGAAAAAGTCTTTTAAGAAATTTAAGTCTAAAATGAATAAAGATTTTTTACTAAAGTGTTCGTTTTTGTTTTTGGAATTCGACTATTTTTATAAATCTCACGATACAGACTACGTTAATTGCGCGGCACGTTAATTGCGTTTAGCACGCCAGTCGCGCGTTGCTGGAGTTGACACGCACCATTTTTGTCTGATTAGTTTGCAATACGGATGTTTGTCTCGAGGCCGGCTTTACCTGCGTGCGCGCGGTGGAAATTAGCGATGCGTGCGTGCGCGTGCGAATTGTTAGTAACGTGTTGGCCGCAATCGAGCTTGCAGTGCGAGTGGCGGTGAGCGGGGTGCCCACCCGGCAGGAACTGCGGGTACACGTGGTGCGACCACTGCGGGAACAGCGGCCGCGACCCTGCTGCGCCGCGACCATCCCCCGGGAGTTGGGAACGGAAGCATTGGAAAACAGGAGAGAAGGAAGAATTTGGATACCGAAGAACCAAACAAGGAGAAACACGGGGAAAGAAGTATCGGAGAGCAGGGGAGAGCGAATTTGGGATCCGAAGAATAAAGAAATGAGCCGAAAGATCACCAATGGAGAAATTGGGCATAATAAATGACATATAGAGTGACGATGATGCATAAAAAGGGAATTTAAAATAGAAAAAATTAGAATTAATAAATGAGGCAAAATTAAAAAGGCGATAATTAAAAGAATCCAGGACAAATAAATAAAGTCAATTATTATTTTATTTTATTTTTAAACAAAGAAAAATGACCCGAAGGATTTAATGGTACAGCATAAATAAAATTCGATTCAACAAAGGAGTAATGATTAGTCAAAATGTGAAATATGGTAAGGTAAGGTATACGCGATAAATATGCGTATGACAAAAAATTACAATAACAGAAGAAAAAAATCGTAGAAAAACAATGCATGCATTTATTTATTTTTAACATAGGAAAATAATAAAATAGGAATAACAATCGGGTTGAAGGAACATAAAGGTATCGTTTATAATGTGGTAAACGCATAATATGTATAGTCACATAATGTTATTTTTGCAAATATACAAAACAAATGTATGATTGATTGCGTGTGCATGTATGCATTATGTGGTTTTGCATGTAGCATAGTTGCATATTGCATGTTCGCATGTATGTTGAGAATCGCAGTGTAGGCAGTGATAGTAACGTAGATTTTACCAGTGTTCCAAATTGTGACGCGTTTTTCAAGCGGCGTGAAAAAAGGGGAAAAACACCACTTCAGATAATATACAAATTTTAATCATTATACCTTCGTGTTTACAGTCAAAAGGAGTTGATAAAAACAATTCCATTGAATGCATCATCAGCACAAAAATTTTAGCACCTACAATGTAGGCAGCAACAACAATCTTTCTAATTGCTTGACATTTATAAAACGATAAAGAATAAAAAGAAAGTATTAAAAATTGTAAAGACAACATGGTCATAGTACGAGTATATGCTCGATGTGCAATTGAGAAGAATCGAGAGGAAGATATTCTCTTGATTCTTCTTTTGACTGTACATGTGACTAAATATATCTTTGTATTATTATTTTAATAAGTTTTGTTTTCCTTTTAAAAAGTTTTCGTTCTTTCAAAAAATGTGATAAAATTGATGAATAAAGTAATGGTGCGTCGAAGCGAAATTGAAAGAAGCTGAATCATGAATTTATAAAGACTTCAATCTGATGAAATGGTATTCCTAAAAATACAATTTATTGCCTGCTTAAGTCTTTCTAAGGAAATGATGATATTATATTTACAAAAATTATTGAATCTATAAAAAAAGATCAAAATGAACTCAATCCAATCGTAATGAGTATTTACCTCAAAGTCTAATTTCAATACAAATTTCAAAAAAAAACCTTTTCTATTAAAATAACTACACACTCCAATTAGAAACTTGCCAAACTATCGATGAATGTAACGAAAACAACAACAAACAAGCAAAGACGTCTTCCACGTTATTTACATCAGGTAATTCTTTTTCAGGCATGATTTAATAAAAATCCTTGCTTTCTTTAAAGTGAATTTAGTCCACATGCTCAGTTATTAATTTATGAAATCGAAACTAAGGATGATGAATGTAAATTGGCAACATTAGAACCTCATTAAAAAAAACTACAGAAATCGATAACTAGGTTTAGCACCCAAAATACATGTTGAGAATCCAACAAAGGACTGTACCCATCGAAAGTATTTGTTTCACGATCGCAATTTTTTTTTTGTGTAAACGCAAGAGTACGTCCTGGTATAGGAGCTAGCAACGTTTTCGAGAAAGAATTTTAGGTGAGCTGATTTGTGATATGTTGTCTTTCTTGCACTTTCGGTTAGAGTCTGGACTATCTGGCTGGCGGAAGCCGTTGCGTTCATTACTGCGCATCCTATGTGCAGCTTACGCGTCCACAATGTTTATACCAATGTTGTCGGGGCTACTAATTGCCCTTAAAATTACTACAGGCGCACTATCATTTATGATGACGTTTCATTTTCGTATTAGTCAATTGTCAACCACATACGAGTTAACATATGAAACGTCATCATAAATGGTAGTGCGCCTGTAATAATTTTAAGGGTAATTAGTAGCCCGACAACATTGGTATAAACATTATGGAGGCGTAAGCTGCAACACCTGGACAGACCAAGGATGCGCATTAATGAACGCAACGGCTTCCAGCAGCCAGATGGCCCAGACTCTAACCGAAAGTGCAAGAAGGACGACATATCACAAAATCAGCTCTTCTAAAATTCTTACTTTTCAAACGTTGCTAGCTCCCGTACCATCCCGCAGGCGAATTGGAACCAAATATAATATAGAAAAGCAAATTGTTCTCGGTGAATACAGTCCCTAAAACTACACCGCAAGTGCTTGTTGTACTGAGACATACCATGATGTTCGTGCGAGTGGTGTACCCTGCGCGCGCACTCCGGTTGCGCGTGCGCGGGCGGCTCCAGGATGTCGCGATACTTAGACACCATCAGGACCGATATGAAGTACACTATCGCCAGTGACAGGAACTGAGCTTGTTTCGTTTCCTCCTGGAATTCGTTTTTGTTGTTTCTCATTAGGCTAAAGAGCTAAAGTTGAAACAGTATCAACTTCGACAACGTAACTAACAGGTAATTTCGCGAACTGTGGGATGGCTCTGCCAAGTACCAGCTTAATGCTTTGGATTGGGTGGATCGCCGTGCTAGAAGACTCATCGGCAACCCGACACTGGTCCACAAAAAACTTCAAAGCCGTGAACATCGTTGTAAGGTTGCCTGTCTGTCAGTATTCTATAGAATATATTTCGGAGAGTGTGCACAGGAACTTTTTAATTTGGTTCCCCCGTCACCTTTCTTCCATAGAACAGCAAGGCATCGTAAAGGCTTCCACCCATACGTAGTCGACGTACCAATGACGCGTACGAAGCGGTTTGGTGCCTCGTTCCTGATACGCACTGCATAGGCCTGGAATACACTCCCAGGCAGTGTCTTTCTTGCCACTTACAACCCGGGTGCCTTCAAATCAAGAGTGAATAGGCATCTTCAAGGCAATCGCGTTCCACCTTAGACAGTATCATCACTTTCCATCAGGTGTGATCACAGTCAAGCGCTAACCTATATAGCATAAAAAACTCAAGTAAACAAAGAACAGTTGCGTTTCATCTGTTCACACTTAACTACACAGATTACTTAACTATAGTAGCTTATTAACAATACTATGTTCTTTAATAAAACAATTAATTAGATCTGTAGGCATAAAACTAAAAACAAGCCATACTCACAACATCTCTATAAATTACAGCACGTAGCCTATTGACGTCCATATCTTGTAACAGCCTTTCGGGATCTTTTACTGGACTCGACGCATCCGCTAGACTCGCCACCACGCTCTGTAATATAAAATCAACTGTCTTACCAAAACTGCTATACCAGAATAATTGTAATTATTACAAAAGTAATGTTTAAAAATGCTCAAATTAATTAACTGCAACTGAGAGAGAGATGTTTAATATTTCGCTAATTAAAGCTCTGAAAACTACTGGAAATAATTTGAATAAAGTAGAACGAATGACCAGGCAACCATAACGTAGCAAGAAGAGTTACATTGTAGCCGCCTACGTTGCCGCCCTAAAGTCACATAAAATGACAAACGCCTAAGGATACAAAGTTTGAAGTAAAAAAAAAAATGTAACTTAAAAAATTTCTTGAAATTCATTGTTATCATTGATGATATTTATATTCACACCTCTAATCCGGAGTACCAGGGCCATATAACGAGCCAGGAGCGCATACGCACCTTGGGCGAGGGTGAATCGTTCCGGTTGTTCCTTGCGGCGACGCATCGCTGTCTCTCCTTGCACTCTAGACAGTTGCGCACGGCGCACGTGCAAACCTGTCGACAGATGTCGCTACAACTACCGCTACAAACGCTACCATCATCTATAAAGTCTATACTATAATAACTACGTATAGGAGAGTCTATAACTTGATTATTTTAATCGACATAGCCTACACATTTCCCTCGATATTTGAAACCGAAACGTTTTTTTAATTAAAACAAACTATTTGGTAGCCAAAATTATAAATAACAGTATACGTCTTGTACAACGCGTAAGGAAAGGAAGACGATAGAGGCTACGTCCTTGGACGATTTAAGGCTACGTCGATTACAGTTTAATAGAGTAAGAAAATGGTAATGCTCTAAGACTAATAACCGTAAAAATAGATAGATTTTTCTAACTAGATTTTTTTATCATAAACGAACTATTTACGAAGGTAAACACAATGTGTAACTTGCTAAAGAAACAAAGTCTAAACGTAGAGAACTAAATTTGAGTTTTATAATCAATTTTTTATAAATAGTATCGAGTTCCAATCAAACGAGAAAACTATAACTCCTATCACATTAATGTATACTGAAAAACACACCAATTAAACGGCCTTACAAGTCTATTACCCTTCTAGGTACTACGAAGGTTTGCCCAATGAGTTTCATATTCATTATTGCATTCAGGTTCAAAAACATAGTACATAAAAGAAATTCATATCTAAACTACACCCATTTCTGTTTCTCAAAAATTCCTCTAAGAACTTATTTCATGTCTAAACCAACATAAACACAACAGAACAAAATAGGTAGCGCTAAAATTTTCGTACGCATTTATTCGAACATAATAAACGTTAAAAGCTCCTCCTAAGCACTACAACATGGTTGTACTTTGAATGTCTATTGTCCAGGTAAATCACTAAAATGTTTTTAAAATGTATTGCGTTCTCGCTCGCTCTCACGAGAACAAATTAGAATGCCACGTTTCGGAACCCTCAACTGTCCTCCAGCGTTAACGTTTACGGTTCAAATCGTACCAAAACTTCAGCGCCACAACTACCTCCTCAAACGAGCCACTCACCAATCGCAAGCACTGCCTGAGGATCCCTCCACTGGACATATTCTTCTCCGCCTCCAACTCGGCGAAGTTGAGAGCACTCGCGAATATAAGGACATCCGCCATCGACACCAGCCGCTGCAGGAATGTCACTGCAACCTCCACCGGCATGCCTTGAGTCGGCTCGATCACGTCTAATTCGTTCTGGAGTGCAAAAGTTAGAAAGATATGACTAACCGAATCCAATGAACAAATGCATCTGTACTCAGAAATGGCGTTAAACGCAGAAGATCATTCAGATACCTTCTATCAGATTACAGATACCACATAACAATTTATTTACTTGTGGCAACTATGGCCCTATACAAATTACATTATAATAATTGTACTTATAACTAAAATTATTTTCATATGTTTTTGATAATTTGATAATGGCAATGGTTACTGTCCGTGAATTAAGTCTCAAATTTAGCAGACATCACAATTCTGTTAATCTGTGTCTCACAGTATCACACTCCTCTCAAATCTTCCAAAAAATTGTGTGACACTGTGGAGCGACATACAAATCCACCCATCTTGCGGACTACAGCAATACAATTTTGTGGTTATCGATTTCCATTAACATCCGCAAAATAACACCTGCGTAAATCCAATAATTGTTGAACAACATATACAACTCCGATGTTTCAGGATGACGGTCACAGTGCAGTGCGTCATATGGCATTGCAGTGCTGTCTAACATGGCAGGGCACATTAAGGGAACATCTTACTCGGGCACGCGTATCAATCATCGGGTGAATTTCTCAAATCGTCATTCTTAGCTACTAAAGATGTAAGAGATCTGTTTGCATAGACAACTCACATTCGGCGACGTAGCAGACGCCAGCAAGGGCAGCAGTCCACCGCAAGCGATGATCAAGTTGTCAGCCAATTGGCTGATGAGGTGCACCGTGTTGACGACGAATATCGCGTTCTCGCTGCTGTTCACGAAGTCTATCACGGACTTGGTCGAGTGACTGCGCCACACCTGGAAATATTGGGGAAATCCAGATTTTTTAACACACGAGGATATTTGAAAAATGTCCTATTTAAAGATTTATCTTCTTGCAATGTTTTTAGACATGAGCAAGGCAATTGACTCTGTATATCATAATCAGGGGAGTCGTAAACAAATTATATCCTGGTGACAACTATTAGATAGAGCCTAAAGATCACAAACAATAATTGTAAGACAGTTGGCAACTGTGCAAGACATTTCTAATCTAGCTATGTCCACAACTCATACGGAGTACATAAGGGAGGATGGAAGGACCCATACTATTCCTGATATTCATTAAAGACATGCCAGATTTAGAAATTATTTAAGTATATTATAGAAAGATAAAAAGATTATCCTGTCAATATGGTCTACTGTAAACTACTTATAAAAACAAAATTATTATTATTGTGACGAAGTACCAGAAACGTCAAACGTATTTTACCTGTATATCAGTCTCGAGTGAGAACAACACATCGGAGAGCAGCCGCTGGTGTATGTAGGACCAGCGGAACTCCGGGATGCGGAAGGGAGGCCTCGTGGGCCCCGGCGAGAACATCGGCCTGCTGCACTTTGACGGTCGCTTCGTTTCTGTGAAGTCGAATAAACAACAAAGTAAACATGCGAATACTTTATGAATTCAGATTAGATAAGTAGGTAATAATTTCCGTAGACTACCCGAGATTTAATCATTGCTGGTTCGATAAAGATCAGAAAAGCCTGAAGCCTAAGGCCTAAAGCCTAGTCAGAAATAACTGGCAGCGTCTTGAATTAAGGGCCAACATCTACACGACCTAATTTGGGTCACTCATCCAGTTAAGTAGTAGTAAACAAATAGAAATCATCGAGGATATTCGGATTAATTAAGTTTATTTTACGTAAACTTCTTCAATTGTCTGGTTTTTGTAGTCACAAAACATTTCCAGAATATTCTTCTATGGAACACCTCAAATATAAGTTATAATAAGCAGCTTACCGAAATGATTGGAATCCACTTGCGTGCTCGTCGATGCACTGCGTGGCCTCTTTGGCGACGTCGTAGTATTTGTTCCTTGGGAGGCCACACCTTCACCTCTAATACTGTCCTGCTTCATTTCACTATCACCCGGTAAACTAACGCGTCTTTTGTCTCTTTCACCCTCACAGACTCTTTCCTCTTCGTGTTCTTGCTGCTTCTTATTTGCTAACGAAATATTTTCACTGATTGTCGATATAGGAGGAATTTCCGGTGTTTTGTGCTCCTCTTGTTCATTAGGTTCTATTCTTTGGTTTTCATTTTTGGCATTTTCTTCATTAATAATATCTACATTTGTGAATTCACTTGATTCTTCTTTTGTAGGAACTAAAAATTCACCATCAAGAGGCAATACGTTGCCTTCATGTGGATGATCTGAAGGAATAACTCTCTGAGGACTGTTTGGACTGTCATCTGTATCTATAATTCTTTCATTTCTAGAAACCACTGAGGATAGAATATCCATTATTATATCGTTGGCAATTGTTTCTGCTATTTGCTTTTGGTCTAAAATATCCTCGATATCTTGCTCCAAGTCCTCTCGCCCGTTAGGTGTGTTTCCTTCCGAAGGAATACCTCCTGAAATTGCACCGGAATCTGCATCATCATCTGTTTTTAACCTAACAGTCTCTAACGCGACTGTGAGTACATCATTTACTATATTAATCGCAATGTGCTTTGGATCATCCGTTGAATCGTCTGGAATGCTAGAGTCAGTCTTATCTTGTAATTTTTTAGGACTAGTCGCTTCACTCGGAGTTAAATACAGCTCGGACGGATCTGATAGTTCGGATTCTCTTTCTGTTACTATATTTAGTCCATCAGCAATTCTTTCTGGACTTGCAGTTTCGCTCACTGATAAACTTGATGGTAAGCCTTCACTTCTGTCAGTGTTATCGTCTTTTAAAACGTTATCGCCTACATCTCTGACAGGTATATAGTCTAAACTACCTTGTCGAGACAAAGGTTTGTCAATTTTATCTGTATCGTGTTCTATGGTTTCCGTGCCGGATTCGGTACTTTCCAGCAGTTTAGTTTCTATTATCGATTGTACAAATTCGTTATTTGCATTGAGCATGTTTTCTTCGATAGATTCTTCGTCGATGGCGTGTTCGACTTCGGTATTACTACTATCACAACCTTCGTCGCAGGGCACTTCGGTATTAACAGTTTTAGCGGGGCTATGCACTTTACACACTTCACTATACACTACTGTAGTCCGACTGTCTTCTGTACTTTCACTGGATTTTTTACACCGGCACGATTCGACTTCTCTGAGGGAGAGTCCTTTGCCTAATTCGGTTTGCGCTCCGTGGTTTAGTACGTTAGACTGTCTGATTGATACCGGAGTGCTCTCTACACTGTCTTCAGTGTCTGGCAGTACTCTGGATTTGACTTGACCGTCCGTGTGTCTGTCCCATCCGGATATGGTGGAAATAGGTCGCTGTTGTCTCTCTGCGGGATCCGTGATGTTGTCGGCGCGTCTTTGCTCGTAGTGTTCGTACATTTGAGCGAATTGCAGTTTGAATTCTTCGTATGAGACCTGCAATTAAATTAACCGTGTTTGTTTACAGAATGATATATATTACTGTTAGCGCAATAAATTATTTTATCTGCATTCGAAACATTATATTATCAGTAAAAGTATCTACGAAGAGAAAATATGAATATTACTCACCTTTGAATGCACGATCGCTAAAGTGTCGACCCAGACTCTCCAACCGCCATATTCGTGCTTAATGGCGTGGTGTAGCAACATTCTGAACAACGAGTACACCATATCCGATATTTTCTGTTCCTCCGCATTCTTGGGATGTATGTACGCCATCGCTATGAGGAAACAAAAAATAATAAATATCAATTTATTTCAAATTGTACTAAATGATATTATATTATAATACAAGTTACGGAAAAGTCTTTACGCTACATTGTAATTTATTTTTCGATGCCTATACCTTACTAGTTACCATGCTTGCTAAGATCCACAGATCCACAAAATTTGATTGGCGCATAACACTAAAAACTGGCGTTAAATTAAGCACAATATTCGAATGTCACTTCACCACCAAAGGCAATATTATGTTTTTGCTTCATTGGGAGAATAATAAATAATTGTTAACAAACATCGCTCGACAGCTATCGCTCTTAATAGTATACCTATAAGCCACTCCTGCCACACGGACATCTGCAGGACTGTCCGTCGGTTCTCGCGGTTGTTGCTGCACAGGAGCGTCATGTCGGACAGAAACAGCTTCTTCACTTCCAGCAGTTGCTCCGTTTGCTTGGACTGGCGAATCAGCGTTGCGACCACTTTGAGGATCACTGCAAAGGAAAATAGACGGAGAATCAATTTTGGATATTTAGATTTACGCTTGTCCTCGCTATCTGAATCAACTGAAGTTTGCAGTCTGAATCGACTGAAGTTTGCTGTTTCAATTAACTGAGGTTACAGTCTCAACAGTTAAAGTCAACTGAAGTTAGCAGTCTGAAACGACCAAGTTTGCGGTCTGAATTGAATAAGTTTGCACTTTGAATTGCCTAAAGTTTGCAGTCTTAATCGACCAAGTTTGCAGTCTGAATCGACCAAGTTTGCAGTCTGAATGGGCTGAAGTTTGCAGTCTAAATCACTTGAAGTTTGCAGTCTGTATCGCTTAAGTTTGCAGTCTAAATCAATTAGAGTTTGCATTCTAAATCAAATGGAGTTTCCAGTCTGAATCGTCTAAAGTTTTCAGTCTGAATCATGTAAAGTTTGCAGTCTGAATAGAGTTTGTAGTTGGAATCGGCTAAAGTTTGCAATCTGAATCTACCAAGTTTGCAGTCTGAATCATCTAAAGGTTGCAGTCTGAATCGACCAAGTTTGTAGTTGGAATCATCTAAAGTTTGCAGTCTGAATCGACCAAGTTTGCAGTCTGAATCATCTAAAGGTTGCAGTCTGAATCGACCAAGTTTGCAGTCTGAATCATTTAAAGTTTGCAGTCTGAATCGACTAAGATTGCAGTCTGAATCGACTAAGATTGCAGTCTGAATCATTTAAAATTTGCAGTCTGAATAGACCGAGTTTGCAGTCTGAATTGACCCAGTTTTCAGTCGGAATCGACAAAGATTGCAGTTGGAATCAGCTGAAGTTTGTACTTAATCTAATTCATCAGAATATTTTTTAAACATGTCTTACTGGGGTTCTCCAACCGGAAGTGCGGCTGCGGCTCGGGGTGGCTGGTGTAGAGGATCTGCTGGCCAACATGCTCGGTGAGCAGCTCGTACAGCGCGTTGTAGACGGGCAGCGCGAGCGCCTCGCCGCACATGCCCAGCCGCGTCGCGAGCAGCGTGTACAGGTTGTGTGGGGACATCACGTCGTATTTCCTTCTGCAACGCATGCCATACAACAAGTGGAACCACCTTCTGGCTCTCATAATACCCTGGTAATCTGAGTGCCTACTAGAAAAGAGTCATTTCGGACTTATTTCGTGATTATACGTCATAATTTTATGATAATGACCTAATGGGTACATACCACGATAAATTGTTGTTTTTAGACCCAGTTTCATAGCCAGGAACTAAAAACCTGTTATGCCCTTTCCATTCGTGTATTTCCTTTTGGACCTGAGACATATTATAGCAATAGCGAGGGACCAGAGAGAGACAAACGTAAAGTGGTCTCTCTCTGGTCGCTCGCTATTTCTATCTTTCTCATCTGCCAAAAAGAATATAAACGAATGGACAGAGTATACCATCCGGATGTTTACACTTAAGCACATCCAAAGAAATTGCTGGATATGAAAATACAATATGAAGCTATAAAATAAACTTGGCTATAAAAGGAGTAACTTCCTCCTAGATATTCATACGTACTTGTGCGTGCTTCTGCTCAAGAAGAAACCGAGGAGTTTCAAAGCTTGCAGCCTTATTAATTGACTCTCAGACGCCAGGAGTTTAAAGATTGTTCTTACACCGCCCTGAAACCGATATTATTTGAAGTTATTTCAATGATAAACCATGTACTGATAGATTTTTTTTTTTACTCTATACAAGTTAGTACTTGACTGCGATCTCATCTGATGGTAAGTGATGATGCAGCCTTAGATATTATCGTACTAACTTGGAAGGGTAAGTAAATTTACCCCAACGGTTTCTACGAGCATCGCACCGGAACGCTAAATCGCTTGGCGGTGCGTATTTGCTCGTAGGGTGGTAACTAGCCACGGCCAAAGCCTCCCATTAGACCAGACCTAAGCCAATTTAGAAATTATAAAATTCCACGCCACTGCGCCAGGGAGGTCGTCAAATACTTTTTGAATTATACCTTTCATATTATTAATTGCAATATAATCAATTCATATAAACATCATTGCAGTGATATTTTTATGAATAAAATACATTTTCATTCAAAGCCAGAGAAATGAAATAAAAGTAGCGGTTTACTTTCGCATCAAACGCCGGCACCATAGAGCTGGGGTGCTCAGACATCAGCGAGATCAGCATCTGAAGCACGTCGTGCAGATTCTCGTCCTGGAAATCGACAGACAACAATAATATTCACAAGTTTACCAAAATAATTGCTAAACTATGATTACGTCCATTGCTAGGGCATAAGCCTCTTAAAAAACAGCTTATTAAATATAGTACGATGATATTGATATTTCAGTCCACGAAGACGCGCCCCACTCTGTCAAAATAGCTTATGTTTTATTCGATACGCATGGAGTTTGACAGCGTGGGGCGCGTCATCGTCTATTGAAATATCTAGAAACCAGTGTTTTTTTAATGATGTCTTAAACCATAAGTTTTGTCATGAACTTATGTGACGTATGCCATGTAAAAACTTTGTGTTGAAGAGCTCCCTCGATTTCTTTGAGATCTCATGCTCAGATTTTGACCTGATTACCATAGAACTACTTGGAAAGTATACTCTTTCAAACAAGACCCATAACGCTTCAAGTGTGCTCATAAAATTTGAAGTTTCCTGAATTTCTGATGACCCTGGGATCATCTGGAACGTTTACGATTTCAAACAAAAAAAAATCAAATCGATTCAGGCGTTTGAGTAATCGGGGAACATACATAAAAAAAGAGATTCCGACGAATTGGGAACCTCCTTCTTTTGAAGTCGGATAAAAATCGACCGAATGGCGTAGTGGTAGCGAACCTGCTGTCTGCGCCGGAGGTCGTGGGTTCGATTCCCACTACTGGTAAATGTTTGTGTGATGAGCATGAATGTTTTCCAGTGTCTGGGTGTTTTTCAATATATTATATTTATGTATATTAGTATGTATGTATATTTATCAGTCATCTAGTATCATAACACAAGCTATCCCTGACTTTGAGGCTAGATTGCGATGTGTAAAATGTCTCGTATATATTTATTTATTTATTTAATCTACGTGTAAAATACACTACAGGTGGAAGAATCTCACCTCGTGCATGGTGGTGAGATAGTTGAGTATCGACTGCAGTTCGTCCTCCTTCACACCGTTGCCGATCATGATGAGCTGCTTGAGGAACAGCAGGATGTACGCGCGGATCGTGAGGATGTCCTTGTGCGCGGGCCGCGGCCCGTCTACAAATACACAAAACATATAAGTGAAGAAGACATCTAAACACAGAGAACGGTAAAGCTAAGAACCTGAAGTGTAAAAAAAATCTACAAGTAGCCGCCTCGAAGTACTGATTTCAGACGACCGCTGCGCGCCGGCTAGATTGCATGCGTTAGTTCTTGTCGGTCTATTTCACGCGCTGCGTGCGCCCGATTACGAGGCAACCTTAGTACGTCGATAGAGATAAAGTCACGCGATAGAAGGAGATCACAACTATAGGTGCATAGCGGAGGCGGAGCCAGGCGCTATTGCGAACTGAATTGCACTTTTTTGTATTAGCGCAATGGTCGCTATTTCTTAAAACATCTTGCGGAGTGAACCTTCTGTACCGTCATTACTTTAGTACAGTCGGAGGTATTACTGCAGAGCATAATAAGACTCTCGGTTGACGAACGCAGCGTGGCCTTCGACATTTCAATGCAAACTTCTGGAACGCGCTATATATTCTGACATTGTAAGGCGTCATTTAACATCAGGCGATAAAAAAGGCAATTTTAACAAATGACTTTACAATCGGGGACTTTATTGCTTTCCATTACACAAAATGGTCTTTCAATGCACTAAATATTTGCACATACAAGCGCCAATATTTCGGCGTGAAAAAATCATAACTATAACGTCCTTGGAATCACAAAAGCACGCAAAATCCCTTACCCATTCCTTTAGGCGTGATCCCGCTTTTCGTCCTCGGGTTCACAACCCAGTAGTAGTACTTCAGGGTATGCACCGTCTGCAGGACCGTACTGACTCTTCTCACGCTGCCATAGATGTGGGCATCGGCCAAGAAATCCGTCGCCAAGTAACAGTACAGCCTGGCTTGCACGGCGGCCGGCGTGTGGATCCACAGTGCTGGGTTGAAGAGGATGTGGTCCAGCAGCTGCCAGGTGAGAAAGGATTGGCAAAAGGACTGGATTAGCATAGACTATTGACTGTCCGATGATTGGTAGCGTAGGCTCTCTTGCTTGGGAATTTAATAAGACGTGTTTTTTGTTTGGTATTTCGTTCTCAGTAAAGAGACTAGTTTTCTACCCAAATACTACTCGAAAACAGAGCTACAATTTAAACACAAAATGACTTTCGTAAGTGACTTTAAGGCTACTTTGCATTTATGGAAACAACTAATAAAAAATCTATAAGGCTAATGAAAAAAATTACATTGGACTTTGTTGCTTTGCCACACATGAAAATAATATTTAAAAAAAAAATCACTTTTTATTGGGGTACAGTGGACGAAATTATCATAGCAATTTGTGTTCGGTTGACAATCACTAATCTAGATAATCTTCTAGGTAGACTATTTACACAAAAAAAATTTGAAGCCCAGCTTAAACATGTGCATTTATTATTTACAGATTGAATTTCTACTGATTTTAAGAATAATTGAAAGTGTTTGTGCTTACAAATAATAATACGATTTGTGCTACTAATTTTATTGTCGACCGACATATTTTATTCTTACTTATAATGCACCTTACCCTTTTATTTACCAGCGTATTGTGATATGTGTTTGAATCAATTTCGCAAATAAACCTGGTTTTAAAGCAATATGAAGAAAAAAAAGCATTACGTCGTCCTTTTTTCAAGGGAAAACCAAAAAAATACACTTGAAATGGGTATATTAAATATGCATCGTGCAACACTGAAATAAAAATTGTAGATGAAAATCTCTTTATAAATAAACTTAACTCGTGAGAACTGCAGTGGGGAAGTGTTCAAAGCAAGAAGAGCGTGCGCTAACAACCATCGGAATTAAACCATAAAACCAATTGAGTATTAAATTAAGAGCCCCCATAGAGAACAAACTTCAGATAGGCCGAAAGTTTTCTTGGTCTTATCAGTAAACGGAACAGAATAATAAACTCTGTGAACAACCTTGTTATAAGAATAATTAATTGTACACACCGAGAGCATTCGTTTCACGAACGAGCGTTCTTTGTGGAAACTATTGGTTGGTAGCTTCGTGAAACTTCCCAAACCGAATAGTGAGATAATTATTTCACTACATTGATTAATGGTTATACCTGATACTACCTCCATCTTATAATTATTTATAATATTCTTGAAATTAGACTAGTGTACCCATGAGTATGGAAAGTGAGATACTTGCCATACTGTACATACATATGTATTTGTCTCTTTCTGGTCTAACTTTCGGCTTATCGTGTTGTATAATCTACAGGGGCATTAACAACTAAGATAGAAATGATATAATTAACATATACACAATTCAAATTTTAAAAAGGACCTTAAGACACCGAATCTAGAGAGTGAATGCGTTCTGTAAAGTGAACAAGACTCGATCACTTGAGTAAGTTTTTGAGTGGAATCTAAATAATCTCAGAGGCATTTTAAATATAATTATACAGTTGATTATTTTTTTACACTACTACAATTTTAACTGTTGTAAGCAAGTTTATTTACATAAAAAATTAGACATTACTTTCCGACATAAAACCCCTAATATTATTTTGATAGCAAAATATATCAGAGCACTAAGTTTTTTTGGCAGTCTCAATTGGTAGAGCACCGAGCCCCGAGACGTATGAAATGATTGATAATAATAATAATGATATGTGTATATTCAAAATTTGTAGCAATTAAATCCTGCTTGTGAAGCACTATAATAAAATAAAATAAAAGTTAATCAGAACACATTTACAGTGACAACGATTTATCGCAAAATCTCCTAGAGGGTAGATTAATTTCAATTTTCCCACCCAGACAAGCGAAACTGAGCCAGCAAAAAAAATCGTTCCGAAATAACATGTTTTATAATAAGATTCGCTGTAAATTCATTCTAAACAAAATTTTTGGAAATTTGAGTATTCCAGGAGCTAAAATGTCTCAAATCAATGATCAAACGCCTCAAGGCTTTTCCTTCTCTCCGTACTCGTATTTCCGCTCACGATACTAATTTAAAATTACTCGTATTCCCCGCGGGCTCGTAGAACTCCTGTCAGATTAAACAATACCTTGACGAAATAATTCACTGAAATTTTCGCAGAATTCATAGAAATAACTACTGAAATTTTCGCATAGAAATAACTCCATGACTACCTGGAGCGCATTTCACATTCGCTCCAGTACCTAATAATCAACCTTGATGAATGTTAAGGTTGCAACTTAGTACCTTCTGAAACTTCAAAAGATATAGATTATAGATAGTTCCATCCTCTAAAGGCGGTTCCCAATATTTTATCTATCCATGGATTGCCTGATATTGCATGATTTTCTCGCTGCAGACTCGGTCATAAATCATTCGAGTGATCGCTTTTGTTGTTCTGCAGTAATGCACCACTCAACAAAGAACAACAAAAGCGAAACACTCGAATGATTTATGACCGAGTTTGCCGCGAGATAATAACACTACTATAGAGATTGAAATTTGACATTACTTGTATGGGAGCTTATGTCACATTGATATCTCTAGTAGGGCAAATAGAAGATAGATTGTATATTGGGAACCGCAGTGTGACGCGCCCTACTCCTTTCTAACCCTTACGTGTAATAGCATGATACATAAGCGATTGTGCAGGAGTGGGGCGCGTCTTCGTAGATTGAACTACCTATAGTCCGCTATTACTTATATTCAGAAGCCGCCCCGAGGAACCGGTTGTTCGGCCCAGCCAGACCAACTCTAACAAAAAAAAACACGGACGGAATTGATAGAACCTATTCTAAATTTAAGAACATTTTCATCTTTGTCTTTTTTTTCTTGTCTTTGACAAGATTACACATAAAACTATCACGGTACATAAGACATAATAAATTGTAATAGAGCATAAGCAAATGTACCTCAATGGAGATTCAATTATTTGGCGAAAATAGTTATCCAAATATTGTGACTTCAAGAATGTATGTATAAATAAGATGTTCAAAGAATCCCGTATTCCATAACATTACAGCATTTCAACCAATAGCAAAGTTGAAACTCCGAGTAACGGCAAAAATCTGAGCAGTTACAAATTCTTGCGAGCAATTTCATATTATTTATGAGGCAATATACCATAGCACCCCATTCGTTCCGGCGCCAAAATTACTACGAGACTGAGATTTGATCGCAAATTAATATTTCTGAGTTTCCCAAGTTAACCTAAAATTACGCTCGCAATGTTCTGAAGTTGGCGAGTTTTCTTCAAATTATGAATCTCTCTAGAATATTTTATTGTGTTCTCATTAGAATATTTTCGTACTCGGTATCTACTTTTTAACTGTCTTAAAGCTACTTCAGTAAGCATTTAACCATGGTTTAGTACAAACTCTGCGTGTCTCTTTTTTGAAAATCGCAATCTTCTGCCAAAAACAAACAGCATGACAATTTTGCTAACTGAGGTAAAATGCTTGGAAAAATTGAGGCTTAGGCTTATTAACAAACACTATAAGTAGGTGCATACAATTTGGTCTTACGTAAATTACCTGTTTCAAAAGCAGATCAGAATTAGGAGAGCAGCAAGTAACAAGATGTTTGGTCAGGTGAAGGAAGGAGGCGAGCGTGTCGGGAGTGAGGTGGTCCCTCCCGCAACGTTGCAGCATGTGCGATATTACAAGGAAGCCTCGGCACTGCAGCATGTGCTGCTGTACTGTGCTGCAAGACTCTACCAAGGAGCACACGAAGCCGAGGAGTTTTGAGCTGCGGAAGATAAAACTGAGCGTTAAGTTTACAAAGCGTATCGTGCGGCTTTAGGAGTCGTTAAACCTCCCCTAACTTGCTGAAAACCCCACTCAAATCATAATTTGTGCCAGGACGACGTACAGAGATCCCTCATTCAAATTACAAATTGTATAAACACGATATGCCAGTGTATAACATCTCTGGGTGACTTTAATAAAGCTCCGCGACTACACACATATTAGGGGAAAGAATGAAGTCTAAGTTCCATTCAATGAATAGAGTTTTTACAAGCATGACTGATGACAGAGTTCAATCGATTGACTGACTTCGTTATGCATAGTGAGTTGACCTTGTGCAAATAACCCATATGAATTCAAATTTCTCCTCAAGTTTTCGTCTAAATCCGACCGGCTAACCGAGGTCGACACCAGGCAATTAGGAGTTCTGCGGAGTTAGTTATTGCTCGACCGTCTCTAGATGGTTAGCTAACTTGGAAGGTGATTAGGCAACGACATAGAAAACTCATTTACCCGGGATACGCTTACCCTCCTATTTGAGAAAGGGTTGACGTTCATTTGAATACATTTGTACCTTAAATCATAGCCATGTTTATTGTATTTTTTCCGAGTTCGTTTCGTATCGTTAGATACTAGGCCAATTATTTATAATAGAGATTGTACAAACTGATTAAACATTGATAGAGTAATTGTCCATAACGAATAACATCTCAATTACTGCCTTTACTAGAAAACGAAACCGTTAAATTTCCATAGACCTTACATTAATTTATCCTATAACTGTGTAGTTAGTCACTATTCATGCATGGAAATCTGTGACACCCCTATCTAGAATATTAATGCCATCCTCAGAACTCGTATCTAAGCAGCGGTATGATTTAGTTAGGAAATTTTCGAGCTAGTTAGTTTAGTCAATGGAACTAACTACGGACTTGGCTTTTGCTACAGCTGGCGGAAACTCTATTGTGAATTTTACTAAGTATCTATAACTTTTCTTTTGGTATGTTGGTTCGTACCAATAACAAAAACTATCGCTTACTTTGGGGTTTGATGTTGCGATGATTGGGGCTAAATTGTTATATAATATTTATTTTCAATACATTTCTTGAACATTTTAAGTGTTCAATAATTGTTGTTAATTGCTGAACATATTAATTGTTGTTGTTATTTTTATTGTTCAAATTAATTCAAAACCTTTAACTGGCCACTAAAATCATCACAATATGGAAATTTCCGGTCAAAAATGTATGAGCAAAGTGAGCACAAGTAAATTAAGTTACATTTTTTACAAAGATTTCGCTATTTTACGAGGCACTTAGAATAATAGGAACTTAGAAAACTAGGAAAACATACCAAAGCATAGGATCTCTCTTGGGGTCCGTTGCAGGCGCGTCGTGGGGCAGGTCGAGTTGCGCGAACAAAGGAAACAACACCTGCACTCCGCCTATTGAGTTGAGCGCGCTGTGTATTGAATGCGTCACCACTGCTTTGACCTCCTGGAATGTAATGACAACAAAAATGTAGGCACAAATCACTTACGTTGCCATAGATAACTAACTATTCAACTGAAAAGAATGAACAAAAATCGAAAAACGATCACAAGAACGTTTGAAAATATCAAATCTTTGTATCCCTCATGCGTATTTCGATAGATAGACAGACGGACGACGTAGCGAGCGGATTAATGTTTATACGCCCTCTGGGCACGAATATTTGAAAAAGAGATGGTAGGCTAACGTGACGAGTTAAGAAACAAGTGTTTATTCTCACACAATATGCGTTCTTCGCCAAAACCCGAGAAGCCCTTCAAAGGCGAAACTGGGTCGGCAAATGTTTGCCGTTCACTGTTTATCCTGGATACGATTTAGTTTAACCACTACACACGTTTCGGTTCTTGTTAGAGCAAATAACAACACAATTTATAAATATCGAAGTATAAAAACAAAAAAATTATGAGGTGGATTACCTCATCACAGGAGTAAATTTAAGACCAATTCGTAATAAAAACAGGAGCTTTTTTGTACTCTAAAGTAGCTTAAATCGTAGCGGAAATTTTGATACATATTTACTCCTGAGTCGTCAAACAGCAATGTTATGTTTTCATGACGTTTCAATGTTATGTTTACGTTGTATCAGGGGCATCAAGACTTACAAATCGAGCATCTCGGGCTCTTCAACGAGGATATCGCTTCTGCTGATCGCTCTCTACTGGGCTCTGCTCTAGATAGCCTCTAAGATGCGTATGCATGAATTACGTCACGTTGAGGTTGGGGACAGTTAACTTCTATCTACCCGGGTCGCATAAGCGCTAAAATATTGTGTAGCTAAAGAATTCGAGCGTACAGCGTAGATCGTTGCTTCGGGGGGCGGGTAGTAAAGACGTAACTAGGGGCATCATAGATACAGTGGCATTAAACACAACTACCTGGGGTTTTCTACCAGGTTTGCATAGTCTCGAAAACACTCGTATTGTTTACCTGAAGCATTAAGAGCATGCGGCGTAGGCACGTAGTTAAGACTCGATGCTTTAGGGGATAGATAGAGTAAACACAGTGACTGGGGACATCTAATAGGAAGGCATAGATACAGTGGCAGTAAACACCGGGGGTTTTCTACTAAGGCTGCATAGTCTCTAAAACACTCATATTGTTTACTTGAAGCAAGACTCGTTACTTTAGGGGGTACATAGTAAACACAATAACTGGGGGCATCTAATAAGAAGGCATAGATACAGTGGCAGTAAACACAACTACCGGGGGTTTTCTATCAGGGTTGCATAGTTTCGAAAACTTGTTTACCTGAAGCATTAGAGCGTGCGGAGTATGCACAAAGTAGGACATGTTGCCTTTAGGTGCAGACTGCAAACACAGCTGGCCGTCCGTCGCAACGGGGTTGTACATGAACACTATGGCAGACGACAGTTTTCCGTCATACAGCACCTATGGAATTAAAAGTTGATGTAAATGATTATACTGAAGCTACTCGTATATCAAATATTATAAGCTAACTACTACATTTATATCTATTATGTGAACAAAAAAATATTTTTTTAATGGATATCTGTCATCTAAACAGACATTGGTTAGACTTAATCGTAGTTATTTGCTTAAACACATTTCTAAAGTCGAGAGAAAGACTAATAAATCTTTTGTTATGAAAATATGGACATCGTAAATTATGTTTAAAATTTTTAGAAAACTTTTTTTTCTAAAAAAAATAATTTTACTTTCATATTTTTTAAGACAAACAAACAGTTAAAGTCTTATAGCTTTCAAGCAGTAAGCTCAGCTTTTAAACTTAGAAACATGTATATGAAAATGTTAACGTCTATATTGATTTCTACTTTTATTTTTATTACATGTCAGTTTCAGCTTTGATTCGAAATGAGAATTACGTAAATGAGCCATGTGTATTGGGCATGGTATAACTAAAATTAAAGTATCAAAGCCGAAACTATTTTAAGCACAAATTTTAAACAAAATGCTGGCCTCTACTTTGCCCAGCGAATTAGTATCGCGATACAACGAGGCAATGGGGCTAGCATTTTGGGAACAATTCCCTCTGACAGCGGTCTACTAGATTAATTTGTTTTAACATTTTTTTTTAGTTTAATTTGTAGTTTTTAAGCACATAAATACAAATGATGTTAAGACACACAGCATGCAGTTAGTAAAACATAATTAGTAACTAATAAAAACAAAACATATTATGAAAAATTATTATAAAGCGTTTCTAAGTAAATAACTTAGAAACCCTTTATAATAATACAGACAATAAAGTGGTGCAAGCAAAAGCAAACTAACAAATCAAAAAAGTATAAAGAATCATATTTTTCAGAAGGCAGCAGAAATAGAAAGATGCCAGTGTGCAACAAAAACCTGCTAAAATGGAGTTAAAAAATTCCATAAATATTACATCCGCGAACAAAAAATGGGGTGATTTTAATTTTGTCCCCTAGATACGATGAAATAAGAGAATTTAACTAAAGTAATATCATGATGCAAGCGCGATATTTATTACAACAGTATTGCGGTAAACATTAAACGACCGGCCGTTTATTTCGCCCATTCGACAATAGCGACAAAATTAAATGAAATATTTTAGGGCTGATACTGAGGTCACTGGGCCAAATTATTCATCATTATTTAGTATTCAGGTGGTCAATCTCAACACACGTAAGATATCAGTGCCAGACGCGGTCGCAGCGTCAAATTTTTGACGGGGTCCACAACAATAAAAGATTGTTGAGGTCACAATAATAAAATATGTAGAGCATACGAGATAAATTCTTATTTCCCACTTGACACATCTATGACCCTCTAAACTAAATAGAAATCTCAAATTTTTTATCGAAAAATACATTAGGCGCCCTTAAATTTTCGCAAATTTTAAGAGAAGTGGTGGGGCGAGGGAAGGGGTTCCCTTGCGCCTAATCTGCTTATGCAGCATCCGAACGTAGAGATAATTTTGTCCACTTCTTTCGATCTCTTTTGTCTATTATATGGATCAGAAAGAGAAAAGAGATCCTAGCTCTCTTAATAAGATAAACTGACTCTCCTTTTCCATGTTTTCTTGAAACGTTTTCTATTCACGTAATAATATAAATAAAATAAAATAAATAAAATAAAAATCACGTAATAATATAACAGAAGATAATTACAATTATGTACACGAGCGTTAAGTGGGGGAACTTTACGCACTCTCACTAAATATGGAAATTGAATCAGCGGGGGCGGACACATCGCGTTCGGCTTACAATATTAATTGCTGGGAACTTTGAGCGTTTATTATTGTGATGAATCGGATGATAATAAACCGTTAATTTTTCTACACCTAGGTCAATAGAAACCTTCAAGCTTTTGCAAGCAATATGTTTTGTTTATAAGAAAACAATTTAGAAAATCTGAGTTAACCTTGTTTACTCTAATTTAAACGAGAAAGTCATAAGAACTAATTACTACTTAGATATTTTGTAAGGTTTACTTAGATATTTGAACATTCTATACGGTATTGATGTACATCAAGTCAATATCAAAAATCCTGCATGACTATCTCACGGTTATTTGAAATAGCAAGAAAAATCTAAAATAAGAAAATTTTAAGTTCATTTCATAACGACATTTTTCTAACTGAGAAAGTTCGTCTTACTCGTAATAAAGTAACTTTTAAAACACAATTTACTGTGAAAAGCGCGAAGCTATTGGCACGGGCAACGATGACGCGACGCTCAAGGTTTACGAGTAGCTCTTTATGGACAAAGTTATGCAGAATTATGACCATTATTCCCAAGTAATACCTCCTCGGATTTGGAATACGCAGAAATTATCGTCCATAACAAAGTATTAATTTTTGCAACTAAAAAAAGGATTATTCCATTCATATTTCCGCCTCAGGCCCTAGATTTGTAACGTGTAAGAAAAACGTATTTATCGTTATCGTTTACAAATGCTGCCCGTTGCCTTGTTCCCTGATTTGCGTCACCCAATCGGGGAGTTGAATTTGCTAACAAATACGATAACGATGAAAACGTTTTTCTTAGGAAATCAGACCCCTAGGATTTGAAATCCACCATTTTGCAAAATGTGCTCGTACGTATTAGAAAGAATCATAGTTCAAAAAGTTAAGGTACAACTAAAGCATAGGCACAATACAAATAGGTACCATACTCTATCGCCATAAAATAAACACTTCAACTATTTTTATCCCCTACTGAATGAATGAAGTTTATCGTACAAGTATACGTGAAAAGGTCAAACAGCGTCAGGTTATTCGTTCAGTAGGTACTTAGTACGAATATGAAAGAGATTATGTATTTCAATGGAATTTTATACCTAGTTTTTATAACATCAGAGCTTTCGGCAAATAGGATTATCATTATAACTTCGTAATTGAATTTTAAGAACTAATTACGGCGTTAATGTATTCAGAGATTTCGGGAACTCATTCCTGTCGAATCCGGACCTGGCAACTTCGGCCATCTCATGAATAAACGCGTTGAAGTTATGATTAATTTTAAATAATTTCCGAAAGCCCAAAGCATTAATCATTTTTCCGATTTTTTTGCAAGTGGAATTTTCTTACGACACTAGCTTTCGAGACTTCGGTAGGTGCCGACCAACTACAACTACTATCATTAATTTTTTCCCAACTTTTCTTTCATAAGGCGAAGTTGCAAAGTTCCCGCTGAGTGCGCCCAGTCGACCAGGAACCGAGTCGCTGAGGCCAACCATTAGCCGGAGTTGGCCGGATCTGTTTGCGCACAGTTGGGGCTTTAGATCACAGACAATACGTATCTAAAGTTTCTCACTTCTAAAATCCAGCTACCCGTGAAAGAGAAATCCGTTCATAATGGTGTTTTAAATTCAAAACCGAATTATTTATTACTTAGCTGACCATTAATTATAATTGCATTAAAGCGTTCTGAAGCTCTTTATTTTGGTAAGGGGCAGAGTGAAATTTGAATGGCATTAAGTCTAAACCTCATCCGTTATTACAATATTTGAGAAAAGCTTGTCGAGTTAATGGAAATCGCCTAATGTCGGCCATACACTATGCTTCCTATCGTCCAATCAGCATGGCGCTGCTGATTATATCAGTGAGAACTGACCACGTGTAAGCGTGGATTGTCATGATTGAAACAGCTGACGATAGGAAGGAAGATGAATGGCTGGCATGAAGTTAATAAAATCAGTTACCAACGCATCAATGAAGACAGCTTTTGCACTAATATAGCTGATAATATTAGATGCCTATCGTTTGCCTGTAATCAGCTTAAGCGCGCGTTTGCCTCGATTTTCCAGTTTGGAAGGTTAACTAAGTTAACCTACAATAAAACAAATGTGATACGAAGGCACCATGAATATTTAAGAGGGTCTGTCACTCTCGAGTGCACCGCAACCTTTCCACTTCGCCTTGAATATTTCAAACGTCGCAAACCTTCAATCAACGCGCCTGCGTCCGTGGAGATATCTAATGTTTCAGATATGTTACTACTCAAAAGGAAACGGAAACCTTTTTCCTGCACGTCCAAAATCCCTAATGCAAACGGGACGTGTATTTTATGAAACAAAACAAAATAACTGTTTATTTATACGTCGCAATTCGAAATACGATTTTTCACAAACATACGTGTCGAATTGATACCCTCCTTTTCTTGAAGTTGGTAGAAGAGCTGCCATTTAGGCACTGCATAATAGCGCATACAAAACCCGTTAATAGTTCTCGCATATATACAAAGCACGTCAAGCTAACGTCAGCGCTCGTCAGAGAGTAATTACTGTATCCCGCGGGAACCCACTTCCGACTTCCGACGACAGTTCCTTCCTCCGCCTCTTTGCGGGATATACCTCTACCTGTTACACATGGCAACACTCTCGCTTTATTTGCATGAATATGAATAATAGAAAAATAGCTTCTAAAGTCTCTTGAGTTATGTTGAAAATCGCATATCAAATGTTTCTATCGGAGGACACGGTTCACGTAGCGGTCTACGTAAAGCGAGCGTACTCGTATTTAATGTCGCATAAAATGTTTTGAAGTATGAAGTCAATGAAAATAGGATGTTTTGTTTCAGGAAATCTTCAGCTGTCCAAGATGAGAGACTCCACTGCAATTTGAAACATGATTCTTTACAACTAACCAGCTAAATGTAGTTTGGGTGCCTTCAAGAGCAGAGTGAATATGCATTTTCTAGGCAAGCGCGCTATCGTTGCTTTCCATCAGGCATGATTTTCGTCAAGCGCAAGAATATCTACATTAAAACAAAGCTTATCCACCCATGTTGTAGGTAGTGGGGAAGATGGAGGCTGGGAGGGTATTCCAGATGTAATTTGGTATGTAGGAATAGGAAAATGGACTCTAGATTCTCAAGAATTACTTTATGAGCAAATCTGGCTAAACACAACGAGTCCCATGAAAACACTACGTTATTCAGAACAAAAGTTAACATATTCCTTTGCTCTTTAGGCTTATTAATTAAGGCCGTAAATCTTAAGAACTCCCCTCAGTACCTCAAAGTTGCACAACCCAGAGGTATTATAAATAACTTTTGTTAAAAGCCCGCTCACAAGACACAAGTAAGTGTTTGCTTACAAATGGGAGCCTGGAAAACTCCTCTTTAGAGAAACAAATTAGTTTAAAACTGTTTTATCCATCTTCCTCTTATTTCTGAACCTGTGATCAAATCAACTGCCTTAGTAGCTAAACTTGACGACGATGAAGAAAAGCCAAAGGTCGTTACGGACGGTAGATTATATTTTAAATTGATGTTATTTACGTTTATTTTAATAACTAGATCAGGATAAAACAAGTATCAAATAACTTCAAATGGCTAAAACAAGTCGTTATCTCAAACCAAAATGTAAAAGATCGGAAACAATTATTATCTTTGAATTGTCGCGCTTTGGTCGGATTAACTTCAAAGACGTCTTTTGTTCGTTTCCCAGTCCTTTGTTGTTTTTAATGGAGACTTATTTTATATCTGGAGTTAATTATTCAAGTACCTACTTATAAGTTGTTAAACTTTACTTTATCTACTAGGTACCAAATTTTAACTCGCATGCGAAATTATTATTTTCAAACCAAAGTACCAAGGCACCATGAGTTATGAGACTGTTAACAGAAAGTTATTGTCCGCGTTCAACCTTTTGTTACGATCCTTTTATTTGTGTAATTATATCTTACGTCGTGAATATTTTGCGTTGGATCGTGGTGGAGATCGCCGAATCGGTCGACACGCACCTCGGTTGTCGGCAGCGGGATTCGAGCCTCGGCATCGAAACGAAACTGACCCTGGCACCACATATAAAACAGTAACAAAAGCTTATAATAATAGTGTTATTAACACAATGCGTGTGAGGTGCTGAGAAAACATTCTAGTGCATTAAAGACCGCTGTAGTTCGTGAATAGTGGAAATTGTTTCAACACCGTAATTAGATAACAAAATTAGAACGGTCTTTAGTGACTAAAATGCTTTGTAGTTCTAACGAAAGCAAGACGAACACATAAATACTGAATGAGAGCGGGCGGCGCGACATGCTTACACGCTTGCATGCTTCAATATCTACGAGCAGGGAAGCATGCGCTGCGGCGACTTCGCGCGCCTCGTCGGCCATTCGGCGCCCCCGAGGCGTTGCGTCTTCTTTAACGACTACTGAAGCTTCTTCCGCTCCTGCCGCCTTGGTATCTTCATCTTGCGAAGCGGGCTCGGGAGACTCGGGTGATTGGGATTCCGCCTGGGTCTCGGGAACTTCGGGCAAGGTAAGGGGGGGTATTTCAGCATCAAGCTTGGGAGCGTTCGCCTCGCTCACCCTTTTGTGGTTCTCCGGCAAACTGATGTTGCATTCGTTGTCGAAACGGAACTGACTCTGTGATCCAAATGTTAGCAGGAAACAAAACATTTTAGGTATTATTAGTAATCGCTTATTTTCAATACAGCAAGAAGAGGAGTCGTACGGTGGATAAATTAAGATCAAAAGTAGTATAACCTCGTTTACACCAAGCACCTGCCACTGCCTTTGTCAATTACTTATTTCCCAAAAGTTACTTAGGCGGGAAACATCAATGCGACTTGGTGTTTACATAACATGGCCTTCATGTTTAATTTTTTTAGCAGTTAAATACAGTCATAACGGTGGCTTGCGTTGCTGTTACTTTTCATTCCATTGAGAGGACGTCGGATAATAACAAGAGCATAAGAAGCGGCAGTAGAAATGAAATATAAACATTCTTGCGCTCTCTGCTTACTTCCCTTTGAAACTGTGCTGAGTGTAAACGTGGTACAAGATTTTTGAAGCAACAAAACGGTCGTACCTTATACCCTGGTCCCAGTCGATGCATCGCGCAAATCTGGTGCGTGGTGAGCGCCTCCCCAAACAGGTAGATGGCTGCCATCTGTCCGCAGAACACCCTCTCTTCATCGAGCTCCGCGGTTGCGCCGATGTAGCATTTGTCGAAAGGCTGTGTAAAAGGTGTAAGAGTGGTATTTGCAATGTTTATACGAAATAGTGAATACTGACAACCATTGTAAGTAGCAAAGAACCTTTATGAACTTTCCATTCCAATGCTGATTGTAAATTCCAGCGTATGCCAATTGGACCACGAGTACCTCACCGCAAAATGTATGTCCTTAGGCAGAACTTGTTTTTTGATCGCATTAAAGAAACGCTTATATAAATACATTTAACAACATTTTTATCCCAGTTCCTAAAGCTATTTTTCAGGCTAAAATAATTAACTTGTACAACATTCTTAAGCCTCTTTAAGGTATTTTACTCTAAAGCCTAAGCTCTCGACAACAAAGAGCTGAAGGCCACATTTATTTCTCGCGGGACTACTTAAGACCATTCATGCGTTGAAATTATGCTTGAGTCAAAATTGACAATTTTCGACGGAAGATAAGAGTGTCATGTGTTCAATTATTGATTAGATAATTGCTATCATATTATTTGGCATTTCATAATCTAGTTTTTGTCACAAAAATATTTGAAAATATGTGTATGACTTTCTCATTAGAAAGTTTAAGATAAAGGCTAATTACTCACTTAGCGGTGGAAGCTCTATTTTGATGCAAGATATTTGCCATGTTTCATAACACAAACTTATAACAATGACATATTATAAGTTAAAAAAAAAATACACACATTAGAATATATATATTACATATTAGAATATAAAAAAATGTCTCAAAAAAAAACACGATTTTCCTATATTTTCATTCAAAAACCATAAACCGAAAAGTGTAATTTTTAGCATTTTTCGATAAATTAAACGTATTATTTTAGGATAAAATCCAAGATATTTTGTTATTTCTGAATTATAGTAATTTAATTCAATTCATATTCAATGTCACTGGTTATTTATTATTTTAATAAGTTGTATATTTATTTTACTATAATTTTTTTTGTAATACCATTTTCCGCGCAAAATTGCGTCTGCGGGAACGGAATTCTTTTTTTGTATGGAGCTACACGCGATTCACGCGTAAACGTATAAACGCTCTTAATAGCCAATTTATCATTATACTTTTTACAATACTGTTTTTAATTAAGCAACAAAAATGACAAAGTCAGTTCCTTTTAGAAACTTACTTAATTATTGTTAAAATTATCAAATTAAAAAAATATATCTTTTGCAGTTGTGCTCTTTTAATCACCATCCTCATGACCTAGGATATGGTAAAACTTTTATAAATGTAGTTGTTAAATCGGGACAGAACGCTTTCCAAATAATTGAATTCGTTTGAAAAATACCAGGATTTTCATATTTGTGAAAATTTTAGTCACGCTTTGCATCTGCATGACAATGAATATTCATATTTACTCCATTCAATTTTTATCAAGTAACATAAAAGATTCAAAATTAGTATCATAACTGTAAAGGCATAACTTAACTTGCTAGCATTTTGAAGCAAGAACCATAAATAATAAACCCATACAAAGTTTCCTGACGATTCCCGCCCCAAAATTTTTGTTAGACGGGATCGAATGGAATGAGTCAAGCATTTATTTATATAATAAGGGTTGCACCCTTGCAATAGCACACATTGAAAGACGAACTCTTTGCAACTTATAATCGCCTGGTACTCCAAGAAAGTGTTAAGAAATAAGGAACCAACCCTTTCCTTCGTCTTGTACGAAAAGATGGATGGGTCCATGCATAATTCATTTTCCCTATAATATAATATATTTAGCTGCGTCGGTACAAGTTGATTGATATCAAAAAGTTTCACAGTTCGAAAAAAAAGTTCGTAGCAGCTTCTTCTGATGTTTTCTTGAAATAAATCAGTCTCTTCATAACTCACAAATAAATATATTTGGAGAATTGACGAAGTTATAGAAAAACACCGTGAAAATGGTAAAATCTAGACGCAGATTATATTGTATTCTGTGATCTGTCTTTTATTTAAATTTTGAAAGTTATGCTCGCATAACTCCTCGGCAACGCTGCGGTGGTCGATATGATCCAGTCAACAAAAAAGCTACTCACGTCATTAGTAGAGACGAACCACGCCATTTCAGTGCTTGACGCTAGCTGACCGTTCACCAAGCACTTGATCTCACTTTTCGTCCATCTGTTGTAAATGTACACCACTGCTATCGCGTACCACCTGTATGTAACGAAACGAAATAAAAGTATTGGATAGGTATACTCAGTTAGAGAAACTTTACAAATACAATATGCTGAGTCAATCTACTAAGGATGCTTTGGTGTCATGGCGCCATATTTTTGAGGCTTTAAAACCTAAACTTTGTATGATGAATGCCTCATAGAAAACAAGGAGGCAATTGCGTAAGAAAAATGTAGATACTCATCACTATCGTAAAAAAGTTCTGCCCGCTGATTGGACGAATCTGTTGTCTACTTTTTTCCCGCTAATCAGGGTAGATTTTAAGTTTAAGACCATGAAGAAAACGGTTTTCTTACACAGCCGTCTATCTTAACTGATTCATAATGAACTCACCGTCTGGGCTGAAACTCATATTTGACGCAGTGTTGAAAGCCCTTTCCCCGCACCTTCATGGACGTCAGCACGAGGCAGTTGCCCACGAAGTGCGCCGTGTAGCCCACGCCTTTGCTCGTCTTGAAGCTGCAACAGATACCTATGTGACCCTCAAAGCCCACTTACATCAACTTGGGCAAGCTACGTAGTAATTTTTTTTCAAGACGTCAATTCTAGTTTACAAATGTCAATATTTAATCAACTGTTTGCCGCAAGTGGGCCTAATTGTATGTATATAGTAGCAAACTTTTCATTGGACAGAGGTCATTGGTACCATCGTATTCTGTGCTTGTGGTCGTTTGAATTTTTAAAGTTGTCGATTTTTATCTTTTCAGTTTAATTTATTTTACTTTGAAAAATGTGATCACTGAAGACGTGCACTAAAATAGCAACCCCTTATTACGGCAAAACATGATAGGAATACTGTATTTAAAATTCCATCGGTTGTGACCATGTTTGATGCAAATAAACAAATCGATTTGTTTGCATAAATCAGACTAGAATACAACATTTATAATAAAACACGAAGAAAAGAAACAAATACATTTGAAACTCCTTGTGTAAGTTTATAAAAGTCTTACTTTCGAATTAACTTTTGAGAACCCTCTACGTGTCTTACAAGTCTACAAGTCTTAAAGTACGTCTTGATGAAAAATCCCTGTACATTTCGCAACGGCCGGGCCGCTTCGCAGTTGGATCACGTAAACACGTTACGGCAGTGAGAGACTTCAGTAAGTTTAGTGCGATGCTAGATGCGGCGTTACACACGCTGAATGCCTCAATCTCTTCAAGAGAATCGTACCAGTATTACCTATTTCAGCCATAAACGACTGAGAACGCTTGTTGGCTAGTAACTGCATGTTAGACCATAGAAAATTCTTTTTCAGATAACCGATTATTCGAAACTGTTACATATTTATTTAATTTCCATGTTGTTTATAAAACTAATTGACTGAGTAATTAACTAAAATATTGTTGATCCACTGTGGTTTTTAACGATGAATGGAAAATAAACCAGTAAAATAATAATACCATTGAAACTTTAAAGATCTAACAAATAATAGTGGTGGAATCTTGTCAAACATTTATCAATAGGTAAATTTACCTACTTCTCTGATATGTGGGGGCATAGTTATACTCTGTTTTGTCCTTCTGTATCATCAATAATTTCAAATTCGAAAGAAAAAGTCTAAACAGAGTATAAACCATTCCACCACTATTCCATGTTCATTTGTAAAGGGGTTGACAATAATCTGAGGGGTTGACATAATTTACCTGTTTTATTTGTTAAAGTTATATCTGTCATTGTATGTATTTATTAAGAAGTTATATCTTGTCAATCCCAGGCAAACATAATCGGCATTCGTATCAGCCGTTAATTCAAACAAGATCAGTTGATACCGTTACGTTTGAAGCGTCCAACGATTTGCAAATCCTCCGCTACTGGAATTTCGAATATCTCTTGCAAAGTGAATAGCAACGGTCCGTAGCTTCGGATGCATTTAGTTAATTAATGCCAAAGCACGCTTCTGGCCATCGGCACTAAGCCAGATAAGCTTTTATCTGCTGCCGCCTCAGGCTCGTACCGCCCTGGTGCGAGAACTAATCGGGATGTAATTTAATATGTTAGCTAAACCGCACGAGTTTAACAAACTCCTCTTACATTGGCAACGGGGACGCGAATTTATTAAGTTATCAAAAACTTTGTCAATAGTAGGAACAAGTCACGAGATATCTACAATAAAGTTTAAGACGGATTATTCGGATTTAAAGATATTGCTACTATTTTGGGTACATAGTATCTTTTAGACGGTTCCAAATAAACTGAAAATAAAAGGGGTATGATAAAATTAACAGTTTAGCTAAAATGTAAATAAATCGTAAAATGTAGCCTATATCACACTTATAACACTAACATTATAAAGGCGAAAAGTAAGTCTGTGTCTATGTCTGATAATCGTTCACGCTGCAACTACTTAAAACCGATTTGGCTGGGATTGCAGATAGATTGTACCCTTTAATTAACATACAGGCTACGTTTTATCTCGGAAAATCCGCGGTTCCTGAGTGATTTTTGCAATACCGAAATTCACACAGACAGTGCAGCGGGCGTCCGCTAGTTATTATTTGTTTAATAACGTAAATATAAGGCTCAGCTCATGCCTTTTACGAGTAAACTGGGCCAGATAACATAATGCCTTACACGCAATTTTACTTAATATTAATGCACGCCCTCAAGAGCAAGTTATCTCGCTATTCGTCAACATTACCAACAATACTTTTAGGCTAAAAGCTCTCTTGAGTTAACGTTCATCTTCGTTAACCTACAGTCTCCGGTACGCGATTTTATGCTTTATGACATAAAACCTTGGGTCTACTTTAGATGATACCTATTTATCAATCATCTGTTGTTCATGCAAATTTTAATGCAGGAGATACTAAGTAGTTCGAAATTCTGATACATTATAGCTATGCTTTAATGTGCAACGCGTTAAATGATACTCCTGCCCCTTTCTGATGCACTGTGTCCCACAACTTTGCATTGCAGTATTATAGGGCGCACTGCACACACCCTGGAAATACAGTTGTTAAGTCTCACTCTGCACAGTAATATTGTCGGCTACTGTGCACTTCAAACCGGAATACAGCAATACAGGTATTAGGTACTGCTTCAGGGTAGACTAACTAAAGGATTCTCCGCAAGAAATTCCTAATCACCACTATTTCTTTTAGTGGTGATAGGACTCATCTTGTTCATGTTTAACGAAATTCTTTGTCTCGTGCTTGCCCTGATTTAAGCCACAAAGCAAGAGAAGAAGACGATATAATGCATCATTCTAAAATGACGAATTATTATTTATCTTACCAGTACAAGTACGGCTTCTCTCGCTCAATGTTGACCGAGTTGATGGGGTCGAGGCGGAACCACGTGGTGAATGTGAACCCGTTCTCGTAGGGCCACCTCGCCAGCGGGGGCAGGACCACTGCCTGCAAAAAGAATGAAACTAAATTAAGGCTCTCTCGGCACCTGCAACGACTACTGTCCTCACTCTAATGAAGACGTTAGGTGCAACACTGTCCACTTGTCTGGTTTAGCGTTGAAGGAAAATATAACGAGGTAACCAGCGCGTCTAAGAGTTCTTTATAATGTTCGTAAAAGTATTTAAAGTCTAAGTTCCTAGAGAAGATTAAATCAACACTTGGCCAGCGTGGTTTTTGTTCTCAACAGAGATTTCTGGCCAAAAATGGGCGATACTTTTTATTTATAATCAAACACCAGCGAAAACTACAAAAACAACTAAAACTACAACTGTCGCCTACTCTACAACTATACATATTTATTTATTTTAATATTGGTGCTTAAATATCGGAAAACTGTCTAGAAGCAGTCTATTTGTAATAATTTCAATATTCAATGTAATATTTCCATACTCTTTGCATAAAACGAAGCGATGTCAAATAAATCGGACAACTTAAAGAAAATCTAAGTTTCGGCATCGCAAAAGGGAAACGTATGCAGATTTATTGATACGATATAGGGGAAAAGGATTCTTTACAAGAGATTCCCGGGGCTTTGGGATTCCTTTCTCTGGTGAAATAAGTTTTCCAGCGTTATTTGGGATTTAGAGGTTACCCGATGTATAATATCGTCTGATATTATGTTTGGGATGTTTTCAAATGACGATGTTGGTTATAAAATCTTACTAAGATGCCAATTTTATTACTTTAGTCTTAAGAGCCTTTATACGTTTACGCGTGAATCGCGTGTCGCTCCATACAAAAAAAGAATTCCGTTCCCGCTGACGCAATTTTGCGCGGAAAACGGTAGTACAAAAAAAATTATAATAAAATAAATATACAACTTATTAAAATAATAAATAACCAGTGACATTGAATATGAATTGAATTTAATTACTATAAGTCAGAAATAACAAAATATCTTGGATTTTATCCTAAAATAATACGTTTAATTTATCGAAAAATGCTAAAAATGGCACTTTTCGGTTTATGGTTTTTGAATGAAAATCTAGGAAAATCGTGTTTTTTTTTGAGACACTTTTTAGTAAATGTTATTAGTTTTCTATATATGTCATTGTTATAAGTTTTTGTTAAGAAACATGGCAAATATCTTGCATCTGCGTAGAGCGTCGACCGCTATTTTAGCAAACAGCCTATACAAAAACTGTTCTAGTGAGAAAGTTATACACATATTTTAAAATATTTTTGAGCCAAGTTCTAGATTATGAAATGCCAAATAATATGAATTCAATTATCTAATCTATAATTGAACACATAACTATTTTATGTTCCTTCGGAAATCGTAAATTTTGACTCAAGCATAATATTAACGCATGAAGCGCCTTAACATGAACAACCAACATTTTTCAAAATTTTCAACCAGTTTGTACTTAAAAAATAAATGGGCTGGTTTGAACAAGTTCATATTTTTCAATGGGAAATAATATGCAAGAAATGTACCAGGAATGCATAAAAGCGAAAGAGAACGCAACGAATTTGAACCGGTGCGTGGTAGCCGGTGGGTGCCTCGGCCGGGTGTAACATAACTCCCCCGTTGTAAAATATGATTTTGGCCAAACGCCTCGCATATTGGGCGAGAGGCACGTTATGCTCATTTTTTATTTTTGACGAATATTTATGTTAAAGGGATATTTGCAAAGCTTTATCGGTGGAAAGGGGAAATATAGGAGCCCTGTGCGTGAAATACGACTACGACTACAGATGTTCCTATTAATAAAACTGAAATAACCTTCTTTTTGAATACATTTTTCAAACAAAAAAAAATGATATCATTTCATTTGCATAAGCTAACTGCCAAACACTTTTTATAGAAACTATTCAGCGAAAAAGTATGTATGTTATTTCTAAGTTTCGATACAAAACAACTTAAAAGCAATTTCCCTCGTGAATATTTTGTTTGAGTGCACAAAGAAGCCTCTGATGTACCGGCACAAAGGCGGCTGCTTTGAGGCCTTTTTACAGTTGACAAGAATACTTGGTTATAATAATGTTTTTGAAATCTTTTGCATTTTGTATTGAAATAAAGTACGTTTTTTTATGGTTAAATACTAAAAAAAATCCCAAGTAATGTTTGTTTAGCTTCAGGATGTATTTATTATACACGCGTTTTCTACGATTATGATTGGTTAACTTCACGATCTATTAGGTATATCAAATTTTGGAAACTATCAAGAATATTATAGAAGCAGAAACACTTTCACTCTTGTAACACTTTCACGCCTTCACAAAAAAAGTTGTAGCTCTATTTTAAAAGAGTCCCTGGAGGAGATTAAACGTCACTTTATTCATTATTCCTCACTATACGAATAAAATAAATAATAGTGGGGCGGGATCCCTTGAGGTATGGACACTTTATCACAATCCTTATTTCATCGTTATCCCATACACCTAACTGTACCTACGTCTGAGAAGTATCTACTTTTATTTCAATGACAAAGATCACATCCCCACTGGAATCAGTTCTGATATTTCTTGTGATGTAACCCTGAAATGTTCTTCTTGCGTATCTTTTTCACATCTATCAGTATTAATGAGTTCCTATAGTACTCGTGTCTTATCAACTTTGATTTCATTTGAAAATCTTTCAGGCGATTGATTTCCTCTCAAGAAATCCCAGTTTCTAAGTTATTCGAGAATAACTTTGCAAAGTAAAACCGAAGAAAATGCAATAAATAAGCTATCATTGACGCTGAGATTCCGTTTAGGGAAAATAATGTCGCTTTTCCGTCGATTTAAGTAAATCACGATGAAATACAGAGATGTCTCGCCGCCGCAGACCATAATGGCCCTCCAGACACAAGTACAGAGCGGCTGGCTTGCCACTGAGGAAATACGAGCTAGCTAAGCGATACGAAACAAGCAGCTGTGCTAATGTGAAATGATGGGTGTTTTTACAAGTTTTTATTTAGTTTCACCTGTCCCGATGTTTGTATGTCTGTAATCAAATCTTGCAACAACACATTTACATTTTTAATGTTAGCTTTCACGCGGCACTTCTCAAAAACTTCTCTATGGCTTGATTGTATCTATTCTATTTAATTGTAATAAACTTCCTGTATCTTTCCCTTTTCATTACATTATGTACGAGTATTGGCCCAAAATGGACCTTCTCCTTTGACCAACTTTCCGGTTAGGTATCGATTGAGCAAAAATTTTGCACACATGTGTAAACGGATGACAATGCAACATTATCATGACATGCAGCTGATCTGATGATGGAACTAGAAGGTGGCCTCGGTAGTTAAACATCACTACCCCATGATCTGATCCATCTTGACAAGTACTTTAGTGCTTGATGGATGGTTACCATGGGCCTGGTGCTGGCAAGGTTACGAATAAAACGTATGTAACGTCTTCTTCTTCTTCTTGTTTTCCTGGGACTTTTCCGCGATTAGGCGATAATTGATTCCCGCTGCGCGTGAAGTCGTTGATGCGGGTCCCCGCCGATTCATTCCAGCCAGCCGAGCTCACTCCAGAATCCGAAGAGACCTTCCAGGTCGCACAGGATATCTTGGAGCGTTGCTGAGGATCCCAAGTAGATCTCGCGTTGGTCCGACACTCCAGTGCATCTTAGTAGCACGTGTGCCGGCGTTTAAATGTTACGTATAAGCTTGTTTTTAAAAATATTTTTTTAAGTGATTATTTGTTTTACGATAGCTTCAGATAGTAAATGAAAAATTAATAATTATTACGATAGGGTTGTCCGGTTAGGTTTATCGACCGTTTCGGAAGATCACTGTTAAAAACCAGATCAAAAATTATTGTTCAAATTACCTTTTCATCTGTCATTTTAAGTTAAGAATTTTTATTATACCTATATTTAAAAAAAAATCAAGCTTTCTAGCCCATCTAAATCCCAAATGTTTAAAATGGTGTACGTAAACATGTGTTTAAATCTCACGCTACGCATTAGATCTCAAAAGGAAAGATAGCTTGTTAAAGTAAAGATACATTTAAAATCTCATCAAAAACCACTCTTTCCTGTTCAAACATTTAAGCAATTGCTTAAAAATGTTTTAAAGGTTATTGTGATAAAAGATTTCCCATTGAAGATATTGAGTTTTGGTCCGAGTTGCAAGCTGATACTTTTCGGTGATGACTGACTGACTCGGGAATCCAATTTGATTAATATCCGTTATACCCAACTCATTTGCAAAAAAGGGCACCCAAAACATTTAGGTAGGTATGTAAAACTATGGAAATCTTTAACAAAAGAGGTTTTACATGCATTTAATTAATAAGAAACAATAATCTACTTATTTGAAAATTACAAAGTAATTTGAAAATATTCTATTCGATTCTAACATTAAGCTCGCAGTTTGTGTTTGGATATATTGTGCAATAAATAAATAAATAAATAATAAAACATAATGCATGATCTTCTGCGTAACCCTTCGTACGTTTATTAATTCTTACACACACGTATATTTTTTTTATAATTTTTATGCCCACATACAAAGATCAAGAAGCGTGATATTTTTATACGGATTCCTGAATAAAGGCACCCATAGATCCACTACAGCACTTGGTACTGGTGCCAGTGTGTCGCAGATTACTTCGGCCGACCTTATTTGAATAAGAATTGCCAATACGAAGAGCCGGAAGCCGCTTAAACGATGCTCCCCGAATGTCCTACTCTCCTAGTATTGATCCTTAAGAAAGCTTTAGTTTATTACAAGCTTTATTTGGCTTCCTTGGACTTTTCTTTGTTTGAGGGCAAATATTCCTCATAAACTAAGAAGTTAGAATATTATAAAGGTTATATTTAATTCCATTTGAATACATAATATGTGATGTGAAGCTTCATTTCATATTATCCGTTTTAGTTCATAAACAAAACTGACTTGAAAAAATTACCACTTTTCCTATTACATAATAACATGTCAATAGCTCTAATAGTTCCTGAGATTATTGAGTGTAACGAAAGGACGGAAGGAGTCTCACCATGAACGGGTTAAATTTTTACCATTGTGGTATGAAACCCTTACATATAGGATGTGAGTTTGAAAGGGCCGTCCATGGAACCTATTATTTATTGAAATGTTTTAATTAGCACCATTTAGGCGGCGGCTGATCCCTGTTGTGCAATAAATCAACTCCTACATTACGCTAAGGGCGAGTTTTAATTAGTTCACGCCTCGGTTAACGAATAATCTTTTTCGGAAGCGCAAGGATTTCAGAGCTACGAGAAAATATTGTTTCATTTAGAACTAACAGTTTGCACCAAGTTTTATAAATATGCAAATTCTGCACTTGGGTTTAATGGTGAGATAACATTTACGTACTCATAAAATGCATAGGTTTTGCATTTCATGTTAAAATTATTTATATAGCCGCTTAAGTTTTAAACATCAAAATTGTACAGATTCCACGCGGTCTGGTAAAAAAAGTATACAATTCATTTATGGCAACTACGAGTGTTGTTTTGCTTTTTAAAGACGTACACTTCGAGTCAAATCATTATTAGTTTATTTTTGAATGTTTTTAGTACCAGTTGAAGTAGAAAATACCGTCATTTATAAGCAAAGGATAAGCTGCTGACATAAGATAAATGACAGGATTACACTATAATATCATGACGTGAAGAGCAACGTCGCTAACTACTCGTAGCTTACTCGTAGTGTAGCTCTAAAAGTGTTAAGAAATTACAACGTAGGTCGCCATCTGCGCCCGCTAAGACTTGAAGAATAGAATAAGAGCATATTGGTTATTCTTAAATAAAATGGAAAATTCTTTAAATAAAAAAAAATACTCTTTCAAACAATACCCAAATCACTTCAAGTGTGCTTATAAAATTTGAAGAGTTCCCTCGATTTCTCCAGGATCCCATCATCAGATCCTGACTTGATGACTACGGGACCATCTGTAAACTATACCCTTTAAAACAAAAAAGAATTTTCTAAATTGGTCCACGCATCTCCGAGTAATCGGGGAACATACATAAAAAAAAGATTCCGACGAATTGAGAACCTCCTCCTTTTTTCCGGCTTTTTAACCGACTTCAAAAAAAGGAGGAGGTTCTCAATTCGTCGGAATCTTTTTTTTGAAGTCGGTTTGTTAACCATTGTAGTTTTTTTCTCACTTTAACTTAAAAGAGGTAGTATATGGAACGAGAGAGGACTATTGAGTCCAGTTAAAATATGCAGGGAATCTATTCGCTTAACGTATCTTCTAAATAAGTCTCTAAACGAATTAATAAACAGTTAATTTTTTTTAATTTTAGACGCGTTACCTAACAGCTAGTCAGTGATTTAAAAATCTGGTTTTTTTCCAGCAACAACAACTAATTAGCGAAGCCATTAGTGTGGAAGAAATGAATCAATACCATTTAGAGAGAAGTTCAAATAAACAGCAAGAGAAGGGTATTTTCTCAAGTTAAATTGTGATCGAATTGGCAGATGCAAGCCCCCAGGGAATGGAACTTAATAAATTGCCATACAACTCGAATCAAACTCACCTCGTTACAAAGTTACTCCGCGAGTTTATAGCGGGCCTGTTTCCATGTGCTGCCATTTTGCGAAATTGGGCGCGGGTTGGTTCGAAATCGTAGAAACTGAAGTCTCAATAATATTAGGTCCTTATTACATATGAAATTGGCGTTTTGTCGTACTGGCCACTTTAATCTCAAATATCTCTTCTTTGGTTAGAAATTCCAATTTCAAATTAAAACAGCTATTTACTCATGCTTTTGTGTTTTGAAAATCGTAATTCATTTGTTTTTTTCTCTTTTGGTTTTTTTTTTGCGCCACTCTGTTTACAAAATGGAAAACTTGAAATATCGCGTTATTTACGAGTACGAGTTCCATTGTGGCACTTGTGCTGCAGAAACGGCTCGAAGGATTAATGATGTGTACGGCGAGGGTGTCGCAAAAGAAAACACAGTGCGTTTTTGGTTCCAACGTTTTCGTTCTGGAAATTTCGACCTGCAGAACAAGCCCCGTGGACGGCCGGAGACCAAAGTTGACAATGAAGAATTGAAGGTTAATGTGGAAGCGGATCCATCGCAAACCACGTCCGAGCTAGCTGCAGGCTGCGGTGTTAGTGATAAAACTGTTTTAGTTCACTTGAAGCAAATTGGGAAGGTGAAAAAGCTTGAAAGGTGGGTACCTCATGAATTGAGTGCAGCAAACCGACAAACGCGCGTAGACTGCTGTGTTACGTTACTCAACCGGCACAGTAATGAAGGGATTTTAAATCGAATCATTACCTGTGATGAAAAATGGATCCTGTATGATAATCGGAAACGCTCATCGCAATGGTTGAACCCTGGCGAACCAGCCAAATCCTGCCCCAAACGAAAATTGACTCAAAAAAAATTACTTGTGAGCGTTTGGTGGACTAGCGCCGGCGTCGTTCACTACAGCTTTCTTAAATCTGGCCAGACGATTACGGCGGATATCTTTTGTCAGCAACTGCAATCCATGATGGAAAAGCTAGCTGCTAAACAACCGAGGCTGGTCAATCGTTCTAGGCCACTGCTGCTTCAGGACAACGCTAGACCACACACTGCACAACAGACGGCTACCAAATTAGAGGAGCTTCAATTTGGAATGCCTAAGACATCCACCTTACTCCCCGGACCTTGCTCCAACGGATTACCATTTTTTTCAAAATTTGGATAACTTCTTACAAGGGAAAAAATTTAACTCCGATGAGGCAGTCCAAAGCGCTTTCAAAGATTTTATTGATTCCCGTCCGAATGGCTTTTTTAGTAAAGGGATCAATGAACTACCTATAAGGTGGCAAAAGTGCATAGATAGCAATGGTACATACATTGATTAAATATATATATTATATTTAAAAAAAATCGACTTTATGTTCCTCCCATACAAAACGCCAATTTCATATGTAAGGACCTAATATTTATGTAGGTACTTAATTTTGCACGCAGTCTTGTCAATTGTCAAGCAATTAAAAATACCCTACTGATTTAACTGAAAAAACGGCTAAAACTCACTATGACTTGGTCAGGATCGCCCGACCAGTTTCGGACCCATCAGGGGTCCTTCTTCAGGGGCATAGTGCACGCGCGGACGCCCGAGCTATACTGCTGAAACGCGGCCGGCACGGCGCGCTGCGCGCAACGCGCGCTGCGAAGGCGGTGGCTGCGGCGCGCGGGGAGGTGACACCCCACCCGCCTCTGACTCCTGAAGATCTTGTCCATCACAATCTTGAAACTTCATACACGCCGAACTAATGGTGTCTATCTCGTGACCCATAGATGTTGCAGTCCTGCACTGAATAAGTGGTTTCCACGCCGGGTGCAACGCCCAACCGGTGTCCCGATTAAAATTCGGATGTCTATAAATCTCAATGGCCTCACGAATCTTACGAGGTACTACAAGTTTTTCCCTGGACAACACGGAGGCCTTGTCAAAACGAATGTAGTGAGAAACATCCGAATTCTGGACATGTTCCGCTATTGCTGACCCATTTGTGTCCACTTTCTTTACACTGCGTATATGTTCCAAAATCGATGTGGAGTCCCTTTTCACTAATGTCCCGGTGGATGAGGTGTCTCAATTGGCAGCAGATATACTAAAACAGTCAAATGCTCCTGTAGCTTATTTGGAGCTTTGCGAGTTTTGTCTCAAAAATTGCTATTTTGTTTGGCGAGGCGATTATTACCTACAGGTTGATGGTGTGGCTATGGGCGCGCCTATAGCGCCGGTGGCGGCGAATATATTCATGGAATGGTTGGAAAATGAGCTCATAAATAGGATGCCTTTAAAACCTCGCTGTTGGTTACGTTACGTGGATGATGTGTTTGCCATTGTGAACAAAAACGACCTGGCTATTGTATTACAGAACATAAATAGTTTACATAGTAAGATACGGTTCACCATGGAAGAAGAGAGCCAGGGAAGGTTGCCGTTTTTAGACGTGATGGTTATAAGAGAACCCGGAGGAGGTTTGAGTACTACGGTCTACCGTAAACCTACTCATACTAATAAATATTTACATGCGAGTTCTCACCACCATCCGGCTCATTTATCATCTGTGCCGAGAAGTCTAATTAATCGGGCCTTATGTTTGTGCGATCCACCTTACGTAGATGACGAGCTAAAGCAGGTGAGGCAAGTTTTGGAGCACAATGGGTACAGTTGGCGCCAAAGTGTGCGGGTTGCCCATAATACCTCTAGACCGAAATCTATGGCCGTTGAACGTTCGCCAGCCTATCTTACTTATATCAAGGGGGTAACGGATCAGATAAGTCATCTTCTGAGACGCAAATATGACATAGGCACTAGGTTCCGTCCATCCGGAAAAATTCGAGATATTTTGCGTTCCCCCAAAGATAGTGATCCCCTGAGCGTACCTGGCGTATACAAGATTCCTTGTGACTGCGGGAAGAGCTACATTGGCGAGACTCGTCGTAACATCCAGACAAGGATTTTGGAACATATACGCAGTGTAAAGAAAGTGGACACAAATGGGTCAGCAATAGCGGAACATGTCCAGAATTCGGATGTTTCTCACTACATTCGTTTTGACAAGGCCTCCGTGTTGTCCAGGGAAAAACTTGTAGTACCTCGTAAGATTCGTGAGGCCATTGAGATTTATAGACATCCGAATTTTAATCGGGACACCGGTTGGGCGTTGCACCCGGCGTGGAAACCACTTATTCAGTGCAGGACTGCAACATCTATGGGTCACGAGATAGACACCATTAGTTCGGAGTGTATGAAGTTTCAAGATTGTGATGGACAAGATCTTCAGGAGTCAGAGGCGGGTGGGGTGTCACCTCCCCGCGCGCCGCAGCCACCGCCTTCGCAGCGCGCGTTGCGCGCAGCGCGCCGTGCCGGCCGCGTTTCAGCAGTATAGCTCGGGCGTCCGCGCGTGCACTATGCCCCTGAAGAAGGACCCCTGATGGGTCCGAAACTGGTCGGGCGATCCTGACCAAGTCATAGTGAGTTTTAGCCGTTTTTTCAGTAAAATTATTATGTCTACTCACGGAAGTCTTAATTCTAAAATACCCTACTGTTTTACGTAATAACTGTCGAAATTAATAACCTAATACTATAAGTACTTATTTCGTTATTTCTTCATTTCTGATAAACGGTAGTTACCCCAATTTTCCCCGTCCTTTATATCTATCGAGATCGCTTCTGAGGTATATTTATTTATTTTAATAAAACCTATATGCCTTGAGAATGTTCCATAATATTCTCAAAGGTAAGGCAAAGGCAGGCGTCAAACAGGTGGTTAGAATTCTCAAAATGGATAAACTTTATAATATAATTCCTAATAAAGAAGTCTTTGTGGCTTAAGAGTTGGTAAGACTTTTATAAATAGCCTCGGATATTATTATCTGTTTTCTCGCAAGCGGCTCCGCTTGCCGGGAACTTATTAAATTCTAACACAATGCGAATCAAACTCGGCTCGTTATACGAAGTTGTATCGTGTTCGGTTTGTCTGCTTCCCAGATATCCGAGTTTATTACCGACTCGCAGATCGCACTCACTTTAATATAACTTAGAATGGAATTTTACACATGTACAAGGTGAAATATCGATTCGATCATTTTATTGTACATATACAACATTTACCATTTGCAACGTAGTTTCATACGCTAACACTTATGTTGTACGTAAGTATAGACATTTTCATTTATTTTATTAGTCTCATCCTATGTTACCTAACACTGAACACATTTTTATTTATTTACCCAGAAATTATTTTATTAATCTCATTCCTTCTATTATGGAAAATTATAAAAAAATATTATTTCACGTTAACTGGAGTTACTTAGTTATTATATCGTGTTATTGTTATTACTAACTCAATATATAAGTACCTACTTAATTTATACATATTGTATGTTTAAACTGTAGAAAAGGGAAGAAATGTGTTTCATTGTGAGTTATGACTATGTGAATTGAATGAGATAGATCTACGCACAGATACCTATCTGATATTCATACGAATCTATAAACACGAAACATACGAACTCAAAATCGAAGATCAAATTTTCTTTCTTTCATAACCACATGCAAATGAAATGAAAGGAAAAATATGTATTAAAAATGGAGGAGTAATTTTAAATACTTAAGAATACATTTTTCATAACAATCCCAAGGTAATGTGCTAAGTTAGTCCCATTTGGAGCTAGGTACGAACCCCAGATTTGCCAAGTTTTGCGGGATTTCGAATCGAATTTAATTTCGCTCACAGCCATTCCGATCGGAGGAATTTTCAAATATATTGAATCTGCGGTAAAAGCTCTTTTATTTATAAAATAGATACAAGTTGTTTTCAGTTTTAGTGGAAACGTTTTGAAATCTCTTTTAATACCCACTCGACCCTTGTGATTTGTGTGGTCCAAAATATCGTACAGCCCAAGGAATCCAACTAATAAAAACGTATATTACAACGCAGAGTTTAAGGGTGCGGTGAATACGAAAGTGAATCCCATACCGCCAGCATTATGGAAACAGACAGTTTTTAGGTAGTAGGTGCAAGCGCTACCTATTTATTAAAATTCATTAAAATGATTGTAAAAGCGTGTTTCAAGCTTTTTTTCTTATATTTCAATTGAAGATAATGGCAAAAATAAAGTAAATATTCCCGGTGTAGCATCTGTTTTTGAAATGGCAACGTTAGGTAAGTAAGTATTGCTTGCGTCGTCGGTCAATGGCCGGTATCCGATATTGAATTCTCAGCACAAAGCGACGGATGATTTCTGTGCTGACATTATTATATCTACAGAAAATTCACATGGTATTTTTTTTCCTAAATAGCAAGAGTACAGTGAACAACTTGTTATTTACCCACAATTTGGCAAATAAAGGATATTTATTTATTTATTTATTTATTTTATTAACAATCATGTTGTTACTAAGTTTCAATAAAATTCGAAGTTCTTTTTATAAACTCCTCACTAAAATTATTTTCCACAATATTTATTTATTAATTACTGACACTTTTGCTTGCTACACTCGTATTATCATGTTTTGTATTAATTTAGTTGTAGTCAATAATTTAGCATTACAGCGTAACGGGGGCGTAGCTCAGATGGTAGAGCGCTCGCTTAGCATGCGAGAGGTACCGGGATCGATACCCGGCGCCTCCAATTGGAATTTTTATATCTCTTATTGTATTTTGTTACCACCTTCCCTACTTAGGTGAAGTCCTGGTAACCATGTGACGTGATACAACCCTTTAAAGTATCATCCCATCCCATCTGATCTTATTATTTAGCTTTGTAAAACGTTAAGAGCCTTTATACGTATACGCGTGAATCGCGTGTCGCTCCATACAAAAAAAGAATTCCGGTCCCGCTGACGCAATTTTGCGCGGAAAATGGTATTACAAAAAAAATTATAATAAAATAAATATACAACTTATTAAAATAATAAATAACCAGTGACATTGAATATGAATTGAATTAAATTACTATAATTCAGAAATAACAAAATATCTTGGATTTTATCCTAAAATAATACGTTTAATTTATCGAAAAATGCTAAAAATGGCACTTTTCGGTTTATGGTTTTTGAATGAAAATCTAGGAAAATCGTGTTTTTTTTGAGACACTTAGTAAATGTTATTAATTTTCTATATATGTCATTGTTATAAGTTTTTGTTAAGAAACATGGCAAATATCTTGCATCTGCGTAGAGCGTCGACCGCTATTTTAGCAAACAGCCTATACAAAAACGGTTCTAGTGAGAAAGTTATACACATATTTTAAAATATTTTTGAGCCAAGTTCTAGATTATGAAATGCCAAATAATATGAATTCAATTATCTAATCTATAATTGAACACATAACTATTTTATGTTCCTTCGGAAATCGTAAATTTTGACTCAAGCATAATACTAACGCATGAAGCGCCTTAAGACCCCCTTGTACAATCCCTGTAACATTAAAATAAAGGCTTCTGGTAGTCGATGTCACCCTGGTGTTCCTGGGAATAAGAAATTTTGTTGAGGGACCAACTAAATAATGAACAGGATAAAAAACATGTCCTCAAGACTTTTACTACTGTTGCGGGAATTTGATTGGTCGGACGACCATAAATTTAAAATGGACTGAGGCTTGATTGCATTATACCTAAGGCAATATAGGTGCATTACCAGCTTCTACAAATCTCTTACCTACCACTTATCAGTCACAAGTTGTAAAGCAATTTATTACCAAGATTAGTATGGTTGTTTATGTATGGAAATCTTAGTTACACCCGAGGTTACACCTAAAGTTCCTAAAGTTAAACCGTAGGTATACGGAACATGACAGAGTTGTGTCAAATAGATAAACTATCGAACCTAGGATTGTTAAGTATATTGGTTGCATATCTCTGCATATTCGAACTAAATAAATCCATACTAATATCACAAGCGCAAACGTGACCTTTATTGAAATACTTACAATATGTACCTTTCTTTTTCAATGGATCGAGATATTGAATTGAATGGTCAACGGGGGCGTAGCTCAGATGGTAGAGCGCTCGCTTAGCATGCGAGAGGTACCGGGACCGATACCCGGCGCCTCCAAATATAAAAATATTTTGTTAAAAGGAACATCAGACTTACTACAAACCGTTTTAAAACCTGTACAAATAACACGCACTTAATAATTTTGCTAACTTGTATTACTTAAGTACTTATTATTTTTTTAAACATAAAATTTACTTTCAATTATTCGTAATTAGAGAATAATATTTTATGGTTGTATGGATTTAAGTCAGCATTCACTTCAGCCACTCAGTCATCAATGCAACATAATAGCAATGGACAATGTAAATTTCCATCAGTTCGATAGTAGCATCTATCAAGTGTGCCGGGGTAGCATAACACAACAAGGTTTCATTGCCCATTAACCGCCCCTCCAATTAGCCAGGTAACGGCGCGATCGCTGTTTAATTGCCTGTTTGTTTACTAGGTTTCAAGTTACATATGGCACGATTCCGGAAAATAAACCTTTCTAGGAACCAGCTCAATAGGTCAGGTACGTGATAAAATGGAACTAAGCACTAGTTTCATAACTCACCGATCCTTTTCTGCCGGGGAAGCTGAAGAAAACATCCGGGCCGTTTCTGTGTGGCATCTGACGCAGCACGTTTAGGAGTTTCGCCGAATGCCGGGGCTGGAACAATATCATACAGTATTATTCTTAGCTTTCCAAGTATGATAGTGTCCTAGTAGTTAAAGTTAAAAACTTTCTTTTGTGCTGATTGCATTTGTATGAAACCTTCAGCCATTTCGACTGAAGAAAATCTATATAATATAACGAGAGAGAAGAATTTAGTACATCTCCTGTCTTTACCTTATTATTAACGGTATTTTCGTAGTAGCAATTAAGTCGAATTGCTTGTTGTCAATTATGTTTCTTCCTGAGCACTACTTAAGGCGAAATTATACGGGCGTAACGAGCGCCTATTCATTAAGATACTCTGATATTGCAGAGGTTGTGTCTAGGCGCTTGTGTAGATAGTGATTGCCCCATTACGTTGCGGCGTTTCTGATTACTCTACGATTATTATGTATTTGTACCGTGTTAAGTTGTACAAGTAGCGAGTGAGATATTGCTGACTGCTGCTGTTCTCTCAACAAAAGCTCAACAAGATGGTGTTACCGTATACTTATTTCAGTTTAGCAGTTGTTTAATTTTTATCGTGGAAAATCTAATATAGGCATGTTATGGAGTTACCGAGTTATGAAGTTAAAAACACGAATGTTGACAGAGTTTTAAGACACACAAAACTTAAAAAGTACAATACACACGCTCACACAATTAATATATATCAAGAAAAAATTGTCATTTAGGTATAGGGCAAGAAAATGCAGTTTGAAAACAAAAGATTTACTCGCAAACATTCATTCGCACAATTCCACACCCACGCATTTTATCCTCGTGTACCAGGTACAGGAACCAGAAAAGGATTTGCCCGTTAGGCTTCTCAGGTTGCATGCACAAATAAAGTACAAGCTACGAGTATGTACAGTACGCGCGGCGAAAGTTTGGCTTTGACCGTTATTGCGCAGAAATCAGAAATTGGGTATCAACCAATCAGAATTATCAGAAATTGGGTATCAACCAATCAGAATTTGGGTACCCATGCGCAGTAATCCCCTCCACCCGAAGGTCAAAGCCAAACTCTCGCCGCGCGTACTGTAAGCTTGTAGCTTATTTGTGAATTGTGACTTCATCGAATTATATTGTGTTGTGTAGAATTGTTACAGTAAGACCTACTAAAAATTGTTAACGTACTAAAATACATACTTTATTATAGGTAAACCGCTATTTAAACTTGACCCTCCTGATGGTCTGTGGGACGCGGGGCGGGAGTAGCTCAACCAATCAGCTAGTCTGTCACTGTCCGCTGACAGCGCTACCGTATCATTATAGCCAATCGCATCACCAGCCCGCGTCCCGCAGACCATCAGGAGGGTCAAGTTTATAGCGGTTTGGGTTTACCCATAAATAGCTATTTATCAAACTTGTAGGACACAAAAGCTTACTCTGACTTTGACCGTAAAACGTTGCCCAGGAGTATTCTATTTGAAGTTCAATTACTGTAAGCGAATGCAACTTTCTGAGTTTGCATCGTTATACCGGGTAATTAGTGTACAGCGGACAAGAGCGGCATTGTTCGCTCATGTTTATTTTCTCCTGGTGGTCGGTGGAGCCTGGCATTTCCCTTTGTTGTTTACTTTTATCTCGTTTTGTCCTCGTTTTACCCTGTTTTTACGAAGCAGACACAACACGGTTCTCCTAAAAACAAGACTGCGTTTTTACAAAATATTTTTGAAGTGAACACTTCTTTAGCCGTGTTCACTTCTTTAGCCGTTTTCAACGATTTTTTTATTATTGGTAAGGAAAAAGCTGCCTACCATTTTCGTAATATTGCTTTTCACTTGCTCAATATGACTCTGGAGTGTTTCCAATATTCAACAAGGTCATGACAGGTTCTTACGTAAAAGGTTGATCAAGTCCCTTACCCATTTTCCGTTGACAGCTTTCATGGCGTTAAAAAGCTGTTTGAGCTCTTTGACTGTGACGCTGTAGCTTGCCAGTACGCCCAGCATCTCTATCAGGAGATCTGTAAATAAAAAGAAACATTGAACAAGTGTTTTTTTTGATACAAATAGAATACTAAGGTTTGATGAAATGAATATCTATTACGAATGATTCGCAAGTCGCAACGAAATTATTACCTATTGAGTCACAAACAAACGACAGCTAATACGCACCGCTCCATCCACCATAATCAATATAACCAGTATATTACGAGTATATGAAAACAAGCACTCCCATTACGACTAACACAATAGACGCCGCGGCGATGTGAACCCGATCATTTGCATAATAGAATCGGCCTCGTTCCATACAATATATCGCGTAACATTATTCCCGGGCTCAATTGCTGTTGCCAACACCGCGATTATCCCTGGATGTGTTAGCAAAAAGATTATTTTATTGTCAATCATTTTTGAAAATTATGAATTATGCCAATCGAAAGTAATTTTTTTAAAGTCAACGTAACTTTTAACATACAATAATCATCAAATTAAATCATCAATATTTAAAACCCATACGTCTTGACTACTGATTGACACTTGCTTCCTGAAAGCTATTTTCTTTCCCAATTACCGTAATCTTCCACTATATCCATATTTTAATACGTATAAAACCTAATTATGAACACTATTCCAGCCCCTAATAAACGTTCGCACCGCAAAATTAGGTATTCTCGTCTCATTAACAATTCTGGGTAAACATTCGTATAGTACGAATCTTCGTCTATTTCATCGGAATATTACTCGTAGTACAAATTTAATCGCGTGCCCTTTGAAACCGACACCAGTAGATGTCCGCTACGAAATTAGGCGTTCGTATTCGTACCAAAATTATTAATTCAAGTGATACATTAATCGGAATACCAAACAGGAGTGATTCCTTGCGGCAGCTAATGGGGTGTAAGATCGTATAACTCGGCACAACTTCAATTGAGCTCCTTGAAACTTGTCGTAAGTATAACGTATAATAATAATGTAAGTTCGTCTAAGTTGGATCATTTTGTGAATACGATACAACTTCGAGAACATTATCTTTATACGCCCAAATTATTACGTTTTCAAGTATCGATTCCGTAAATATAGGTATACAACGTTTTTGATATAGGTACAGTATCTACAAGCAATTTAAGTTTTAATTGCCTGGGCTTCGATGAGTCCTTAGAGTAAGTTTTTGTTTTAGATTTCTTAATTTTTATTTTTGTAAATAGGTTATAGTTTTTAAAAATAATTATTTGTAATTTAATTTATTGTTAGAATATTCGTTATAATTAAGCAATAAAGTGATATAAATTTAAAAAAATGTAAAGATTACTCGTAGGTACTGTTGAAAACATTTCAAATTAAACAAGCCCCAAAAAATTGACCGTGGGCGTCCATTTATAAACTCCCGTGTGCACCTTTATTTTTTACTAGTTTTAGGCACAGAATTCCAACCTCCTTGTAAAATCACATTTTATAATTACACGCATTTTGGGCATAATTCACAAGACACAACACGTGCGGGCCGGATTGACTAAGTATACCAGGCAATCATGAACAATGCAGTGTGTATTATTCCACAATTCCACGACAATGGCTGGCGCTCCACATTCGTGGTGCTATTACGAGGCGCGTGGCGACGTCGAGCTTAATTTATTCACTCTCGTAAGCTTTCCTGCATCACGTTCAGACTAAATTATGTAGTCAAATTCGCGCTTGACTTCAAAGATGATTAAAATTACGACCTTCAGAGTGAGGCAAGGTAAGGTTACAAATGTTACACACAAATGAAAACGAAATATGTAATTATATTTCTATTTTTATTCAGCTAAAGGTCACAGCCGGACATATCGCGTCCAATTTTGTTGTATAGGTAGGTATCAGGTACATCTTATGGTTTGGCTCAATCTTAGTCCGCCTCTACACATAGGCCAGCGCATTCGCCAACGCGCTTGCGGTGCACTTGCCAACGCGCTTGTGAGTAATCCACACATAGGAAGGTCGTTTAGTATGGTTTAGTTCGGGCCAATGTGCGGACGGATTCAAAATGGATGTTGAGTCGCTAACAGCTGCAGCTGTATACACTTAATTAGCTAGTTGAATATTCTCGAAATAAAAATTAGAAATTAGTTTAGGCGTGAAAACGTAACAAACAAATAAATAAACTCAATTTCACATTTATAATATTAAAATAATAATATAGTAGGATGCTCTTTGTGAAGTAAAACATCGTGAGGAAAACGTCCAAGAACCTTATTTATTTAGCCTTTTTATACTTACAATGTTTTTATTTTTATGCCACTTATTTTTTGGGTTCCATAGGCAGTTTTCACTCTGATAGAGCTCAATAAATTTAAAGGTTTCCTCGTTCGGTTTCCTCGTTCGTCATATTCGCCATTTCGTCAAGTTAGGTGTTAATTCGCCAGAAGAAAACGTGCACTCTTGATCGCTGCTCCGGGCAAACTAATCGCGCGGCCAATGTGTGGATGGTGCGCAAAGCTTGCGACAAGTTTCCTTTGACGTTGCCGACACCGCGCGGCAAGCTCGCAAGCGCGCCAGCCAACGTTCAAATACCTCGCGTTAACTTGACTCTAAAAGAAGTGTCTGAGTGGGGTGACGCTAATCTAGTCAAGTTTAACGCTACCAAAACGCAAGCGTGCTTATTCACCGCAAAAAAGAGCCCCTTCACCTTGGCTCCCACTTTTCAAAATGTATCCGTTCCGATTAGCGATCATATCGACCTCCTGGGTATTAACATATCACCCAATCTCAATTTTGGGAAATGCATCGAGGAAAAGGCAAAAACAGCGGCCAAAAAACTTGGCATCCTGAACAAGGTTAAGCGGTACTTCAAGCCCGAACAGCTTTTGACGCTGTATGAAGCCCAAGTTCGTTCCGGCATGGAGTACTGCTGTCACCTATGGGATGGATCTGCCAAATACCAGCTCGATGCATTGGACTCGGTTGATCGCCGCGCACGCAGAATAATCGGCAAGGAATCGCTAACACGGGCGAAACTGCTCAGTTTAGAACACCGACGCAGTGTTGCCTGTTTAGCGGTTTTTTACAGGATATATTTTGGAGAGTGTGCTCAAGAACTCCACAACCTTGTGCCTCCTTCACCTTTCTACCATAGAACCGCGAGACGTCGAGAGAATTGGCATCCTTATGTGGTTGATGTCCAGCGTACTCGGACGAAACGCTTTTCTTCTACGTTTCTGATACGAACCGCTAAGGTGTGGAACACCCTTCCAGCTTCCGTGTTCCCAGCCAAATACAATCTGGGTGCCTTCAAGAGAAGAGTGAATAGGCATTTTCTAGACAAGCGCGCTCCATCCTAGACCTCATCATTTCTGACCATCAGACTTGATTGTAGTCAAGCGCAAGCCTATCAATATTAAAAAAAAAAAAAAAAAAAACCTACTGCTAATGCGCCAAAGCCCGTTCTACACGTTGGGCCAGTGGCTGGGCCAGCGCGCTTGCCAACGTGTTGGCCTATGTGTAGAGGCGGCGTTAGGGACTGATTTTCGTCATCAAGACAGAGAAGTAAAAATCTCTATGTTGGACGTTCATAATTTATTATCTGTGGTGGTTTTCATTCTGAGAATGTCAAATAGAATGTCGAGTCAGACTCGCACACCAAGTGTTCCATAGGTACTTACAAAAGACGTATTTTGAAATCGGTTGAAAAGAAACAAAAATCTGTTTTAGAATGTACATTGTACAGGTATGATACAGTTATCTCACTATATTTCATCTTCTCAATTTTCGCCATTAATAATTATATTTTCTGCAATGATATTGCAGTATTCTGTACATACAAACAGACGGATGGACGAAGTCGCGCATCAGTGGTTCCCTTTTGGTTATGTCAATTTGGAATACTAAAAACGACATACTATCAAGTCATCAGAAAATATATTTTGATAAAAGTTGTTGCTCACTACCTAGGTATTAAATATTAATCGCGCAAAGAAAACCAGTTTGAAAACGAAGCCCCTAGTCATGACCTTTTCCCTCGCACATTACACAGGTGTCTTTTCAAGTCATGTCAAGCATGAGATTTTTTATATTCGTTTCATTAAAAGCATAGTTTGGGTGACAAATAATAACAACTTATACCTACTAATAAAATTAATCGCAGACATGTAAATCTCTTGTATCGAAGGCACCCATATCCTTGATTTTATGACACCCGTTTACATCTACCATCACATTCATATTTCATAGTTCATCACCCACACAATAGGCGCAAATGAGCTCTTCATTCGGGTCCTCGGCCTCGCCATTGTTTCAAATTAAACCAGCATGGCTTCACAATGGCGTTTAATAATTTTATCTTGTTTACTTTTTACTCATAGATGCTTCTGGGGTTCCTCGGTTAGATATTATTTACAACGTTATGCCCTGCTCTCAAGCACGGTGTAAAGATCCTAAAATATCTTTAAATTGTGGCCCAAGTCTAATTTTCGCTTCTGCCACATCCTGGACCATACCATGTGAAATATCGGCAACGATTATACAAGGGCGTAACCTACGTATTTTAAGCAAGTACTTAGTATTTATATGAACTCCAGTCCACCGGTTGCTATTGTCGAAACCACAGACAAGAGAAGACAATAAACTTTTTTCTAATTCATTCACACATTCATTCTTTTTCTGTATGTCAACCCCTCTTCAGTCTGCTTATCTGACACACGCCCGCCTGTCTGTCATAGCCGATTATTTCAGTCGAGAGTTTATTCGGATAGTTTCGAATAACTTGGATATTTCAGTCCAACATAGAAAAATTAAACTCTTTTAAGGAGTTTAATTTTTCTATGTTATGAGGCCAAGGTCTTAACCAGGCTTACGTAGACGTCCACAGCACGCATTCATAATTTTAAGCCTGCATAAATTCAAGTCTCTTTTTAAAATGCAACGGGCGCAAAATTTTAAGCATTATTTTCGTAGTCATAAATTAAATTTATTTTGCAAACCTACAGCAGAGAAGCGTATGCAAGAAATTTAGCGCGCTAGCGACTAACGACCCTATGTGTCATATTTAAAAATAATTAATTTTTGTAGCATATTTTTAATAATAATATTATTTTTATTCATTAAAAAAACCCGGCCACGTGCGAGTTATGAGTGCTTTAAATTTGTATCTCGTTTGTAGGAACCTACTTACACGTATCACCATTTTAAATTAAAAAACAACATTTTCATTAAACAGACAAACTAATCTTCGTTCGTGAGCAATTCACATGCTACGCTATAAGTTCTCAAGGATACAGGGATAACAGAAACGCGTAGGATAAAAATGAAGAGATATCTCATAACAAAGTCCCAGCCTTCACTCGTTATTCCCAGGATTACAAGGAGATCAGACAAGATCAAGACATTTTAAAGGAATTACATAGAAACTCACGTACCAGAAGCTAATGAAACGTCGATAATAAACTGTGAGTTTTTAAATTATTTTCTGAGTAGGAGGAGAGTGGTAGAAACCAGAAGGAAATAAATACTAGCTATTTCATAACTATAAGATCTCAGGTAAGACAGATTTTTTTTATATCTACTGAAGCACAAATATAACTATTGCTAGCTCGAGAATCGAAGGACAGTTTATGATTCTTACGAGTATTATTATGATTACAGGACTACACAACACAAGAATATTAAGCACTTTGCGCAAGATTGTAAGGAACCAGAATAGGGTCTATTTGTTAGTCATTCCATTATAATAAGTATAATAAGGAAAGCAGGCCTTTTTTGTCAGCTCTCCCGAATCCGCGTTCATAATTGGCATAGTCGCTCACACATTGAAATCTTTAGACACACACAGAAACCAACTTTATTCTTTTCGTCCCTTAATGTACTGACAAATTCCCAAGAATACCAGGAAGACATCGCACTCCAGAAGTTTGTAAGTACGAACAACGGACAACATCTGGGTACATATTTCGAATACCGCCCTACTATCGAACCTGAAACGTTTTTTCACAGGGACAAAAAACACAAGATCTTTTTATGGGGGTTACCGGTTGAGTTACCAAAAGGGTTGTATTTTCGTCACACGGTAACCAGGACTCCATAGGAGCGTCGAAGATGACTTTAAAAAAAAGTGTACTTGGAGGCGCCGGGTATCGATCCCGGTACCTCTCGCATGCTAAGCGAGCGCTCTACCATCTGAGCTACGCCCCCGATATGTAAAAGGTTCAATTTTTTTAATATATCGAACAAAACAACCTTGACAAAAATTGCAACATAAGATAAAAGGTACGTGATCCAAGCATTATTCTAGGCATGTACGACCTTTCACTTTGCTACCGAAGTAAAATGTTTAAATATTCCAAGTAACGTTTTACATCAGGACATTAGGTCTAATCTTTTTCTTTTTATTTCTCTACTAGTTTCATTGCGGCACGTATTCTGTGCTTTACGCCTATCTAATAGATTTTTTAATCCTCTGGGTGTGTTTACGTAGTTTAAACCCACGCGGTTCCTGGGATTAGAAATACAGATGAAGTTGCATTCAGCAGCTCGCTGGTAATAAACGCCACAGTTTTGAAGCTGATCTCCTATATCGATACAGATAAGCTACATAGATGTACAACAATAACCGATTGCCGGAGCATCAGATCAAAGTGAGAGGCGTTCTATAGGTACTGAGGCAGTTTTAATATCTGTCTCGCTACTCGCTGTCCTCGCCCACGGCTATGTGCCGTAGACATTTATATAGAGAACAGAGTGGATTTCCCCTTTTTTCCCCTTACACTCATTTTACAGAATTGCAACTTGTAAAATGAGTTGAGGGGATGTTGGGATAGGAATGTTGCACGATTCGAAACGTTATGCATTTTTCAAAGTGTTTGCACACACATTTTACAAGTTTTTCTTGAGTATTTTTGTCATTTTACTAACTATTAAACCAAAAAAATTTGTATAATGTGAAAGATGACTGAGACAAAATTCTTAATAGCTCTTCGTTGCATCATAGACAAACCAGCTATGATCCAATAAGGCGTGATGTCAGTTCTATTGAACGTGTTATTTGTTGATACTGTGACAATGTATTGTACGACTGTCGCCCCGCAGTGTGCAACTTATGAAGGTAATACCCTAAGAGCATGATGTTGTAGTAATATTCGAGACTCAGACCAACGGGGGGCGTAGCTCAGATGGTAGAGCGCTCGCTTAGCATGCGAGAGGTACCGGGATCGATACCCGGCGCCTCCAATTGGAATTTTTGAAATTTCTAATAAGATTTTGAACCTTTTAATTCTCAGTAAAACCAGCCAGAATACTGCCAAGTAAGCATAAAATAAACGTCAATTTTTTTCGTATAAGAAATTTTTAATACTTGATCGCCTATGCTGTCTTTGTAACCATGAGAATAAATTGCGAGGGGTGGGATGGGAAACAGGCCATTATGTAGTGTTGTTCATCTTGTGCATTTATGTTCCCCTCGTGTTCTTGAGAACAAATCGCGTAGGGTGTGAAGTTGTGGACCAGCCTTAAGAAAACGATATTAATTCTGATGTTAAGAAAAAAAAACATTCTCAAGGAAATTAAAAAAACGCTAAGCTCGTAAACCAAAGGAAAATTATCCTAATAGAAGGGTTAATGTTATTCTCACATGCACCAGGACGACAGAAAATTGTAAGATGCCGGGCAAATAATAATCGAGGGGGATTTTGCTCCCCCGAACGAACGAAGATTTCACAAAATTGAGAAGGGTTAGAATCTTTCCAAGTACAGAGGAGAACAGAAATTTGGAAGAATTGGCCAAGGCGTAACTGCCATCTACACAAATAAATTTTAAAAGCCGCCTGACAAAAAACGTAGGATTTTTTTCCATTTCAAAATTTATTAAAAATAAAATAAAGACAATAATATAATACCTAACCTCTAATATTTAATATTAAAATAAGTGGTTCATTTGAATTAACAGAGGGTCTCGCCCCGGGCAATGGAGCCTAATATTTAGGAAGGTGGGCAATATAAAGCCATTATCAGATCCCGGCAATAACCTTTTTTAGTATAAAAACAACGAAGGTACAAACTAAAGTGAACCTAGCACGAAAAAAGAAGTGTTAATTGTACTGCCTTTTGTAAATGAAACTTCATTACACATAATTAGTTTAAAGAAAACTCATTCATCGTACACAAATCATCCCACCCGTTAAAAAAATGTTGAGACCCTTTAAAAATGTTGAAAACTCCTTAAATAATAAGTAAAACAGAACCATCCTGATGGCTGTGTCATAGTAGACTCATGCGTAATTTATGTGTCGATATAGAACAGTAGATGACATATCGACTGTTTTTATAATCTCAGTTCTTTAAATCGTCCCCCCACTACGGAAACAAAAGCTTTATGTTTTTCTCATGTCAGAAACATAATTTACTGTTTTCTCAAAAGTTTCTCATCGCGTAACTGGGAATGCATAAAAGCTGCTATCTCCCAACCCCCCATACACGTTGTGAACCCATTGTACTCTGTTTTCCTCGTACATCTTCGCCATGATTATGCCGTCTTTTTATTTTGCCACGACACCTTTCTTTACTAAAACCGGGTCAGTGTGCTTTCGGGTTTTTGTGACGGGGTAGTATTTTGTGTCGTCGACATCAACGAAAGTACCTACTGAAATTTTTACCATTTTATTTATTAGTTATTAGAGCATAAATAAAATCTTGATCAGTTTTGAAATCTGTTATTGACTAATAACGAAATGAGAGAAAATTCATTACCTATATGTACAGGATACAGGCGTACCTACCCAGCCTAAGAAACTTGAAGTTCTTGCCCTTTTTCTTATTCATTTCACATGTACTAGGATACAAGAACCAAAGGACAGTTCTGACTTTGATTTTTTTTTTATTACATATGCACCGTAACTTTTAAGAGGTGTAAATAAATAGAAGGGAGCGGCAAGGGTCTCTACTCTCAAACCTTACAAATAAAAGGGCGTGTCAATATCAGCTGCTTTTACTAGGCGCTTATGACTACCAGGAGAATAAGAGAAAATGATAATAACGACTAGGTAAGCGAACTTTACTACGTTTTTATGAAAAACCGAATTTAAATTATAAGCTGTAAAAAGTAGTTTAAAACAAAATTTAATTACGAAGAAGCTGTAATGTAGTGGATCTTTTCGAGCGTCAAAATCTTCATTTCTTGCTGAGTTTTGTGCTGACTTAACCCCCCCGGCGATGTTGTTGCGGTCGATATGACCACGCAGAATAACAAAATCAGCAGGGCGATCGGCTAAAAATGTATCAATCATTAAAGAGCTGTATCAATATCAAAACATGGGTTTTGACCGATCACCAGTGATTGGTCAAAACCCATGTTTTGAGACTGATACAGCTCTACGATTGTAACATTCTTAGCCGATCGCCCTATAGGAAAAATAGTCATGAAACATAAAGCTGTGCCCTCACCGGCGACGACGGTCTCCGCGCGCGGCAGCCGCTGCAGCACGTGGTGTATGAGGCCCACGTCGGTGCACGCCTGCAGGTTGCGCACGCTCTTACGCAGGATCGCGATGAACACCGACCAGATCTCGGCCTGCAAACAACCATACAGCCATTACTTTTACTGATATAACATTGGGACTGGGACTGGGCTCAGCTCAGAGGAACCGATTAGACTGGGCTCAGAGGAACCGACTCACCTTTGCCCCTGCAAAGTCGCAAATGATGACGTTCAGAGGCACCGCCCAGACGGCGACTCCAGCGCGGCCCAGTCGTCAAACTCGGGAGTACATCGATCAGAGCCGTACGCCAGGTCGTCGTGCTGGGCGTCACAATCGATGCAAGTCTGTCCTTCGCCGAGCATGCGAAATCGATCGGGGAAAGAGCCGCCAAGTGCTTTGGGAGGATGTCGCGTGTGTCGACCTTGTGGTCGACCTCCACCTGGGGCATCCGATATCCAGCGCTGCGCATCTTATATTACGGTACCTTTATTTTATATTAAAAATATTTCGCAGGCGCCGACCCTGCCCGGTACACTGCAGTTTGTATTAAATAGTAAAGCTCCGAAATTGAAAATATCTGCCCGGATGCTTGCGCGGTATACGCTGTGCGGACAAACTAACGCGGCCGCCGGATTATGTTTTAATAAGCTCTACGTTGTTTCAAAGGATTTGCACTGTAACTTTCGGTCGGGTGGACCTTCGTGTTAGCTATTCGGAATACAAAACCATTGGGCGTCTGGCAAACATATTGTGGTTTGTTGCTTAAATAAACAAAGTATATTATATTTGTATCTAAATAATTTTAAAAACTTTAAGGTTAAGGATAAGTAGGTACGCTCTTTGGAAACATATGTATTTTGGATAACAATATTTATGGAATCGATTCATTTCTAAATTCTGAAACTTTCATAGAAATAATTTACAAATTCGCGTACGTGCAGAGTCTCGAGTTGCTGTGTAATTAATAAAAGTGGGGGATTTTCTGGTTGAATCTTTTTCCTCGGAAATGGGCTGCACAGATTTAAACGCCGCCGTGAACAATGAACCACCAGGGCAGCAGAACCGATGTACAGGTAGGCATAGCGTATAACTGGATGGAACAAAGCGGGGTTGTAACAAGGCCGGTTGTAATTACATTACATTCTCGAGCAGTTAGTGGAACAATCTCGGCGAAATTACGCGCGTTAGGCGCATTTACCTACCTCCTAGGAACGCCGAATAAGAATTTTTATTTTGTACGCTTCGAAGCACCTCGTTCACCGCCGCAGATTGCGAAGAGTTTTTTGAAGTGAAATTTGTTAGAGAACTTAAATGGGGAAAGCGTTTTTTATTCGGATTGTACATTTTTAATGCAACTAAAAGCTGGCAGGTGTATTCTTGTCTACAAATGGAACGATATGGTTATGCGGGCGGCGCGCATGATATAAAACGAATTCATAATATCTTAAAAATCTAGTGAGCCAATGTCAGAGGGCTGTTCTCAAAAAGCTGGCCCCATTGCCCCGTCGTGTAAGAAATTTACGGTTACATCAATTATAACGCTAGAATTATGTTCTGACTATTAGCAGCGTTGTTACCATCACAGACAACAGAATTCCTACACTGTGGTTGTTATATCCACACGTCGGTTGATGGTTATATTGCTATAAGAAATATTTTTCATCTGAATGAATACAAATTACCAAAAATAAATGTAACATAAATTTTTACGTTACACATTTTTACAGACCACTATCTTAAAAAAAGCAGCCAATGTGGTCGATTCTGTTGTGCAAAATCTCTAAACTAAACTAATTTAAAATAGTGCTATCCTTTTCCATAGGGAGCAGTTTGAAAAGGATAGCACTATTTTAAATTAGTTTAGTTTAGAGATTTTGCACAACAGAATCGACCACAATATGCAGCCGACCTTACACGAAAACACAGACATTGCAATTCAAAACTTTTCTGAACTCGAGTAGAAAACAAATTTTCTTTTTATAGTCCACTAAAAACTTATTAACAAAACTCCGCAGAGAATAACCTTTGAGAACAAATTCAGGTAGGTACGGGTGTTCTATACTTTCCTACATAATAATATAATATACTGTACTCTATAGGTACGCATAATGAACCGTGACGGCGAACTTTTTACTTAGTGCGCCGCGTCGTAAACTTTGTTCCAGGGATTTTAATAAAGACGTTGACGTTTCGTGTTCATTACCTACGTATGTAATGGCTCAACTGACGACGTGAACGTTGTTGTAGAATTATGCTACCTTGGTGGATAATACGTGGAAAATAACAGAAGTTAGTTTATTGTGTTTGTTGCCAAATAATGTAAATTTAGGAAATAATTAATTGTCGGTGAGCGAAGAATTATGTACTTGTCAATATAAATTGTCACTTATTACAATTTTCATAATAAAAGCTAGGACTGTGTCTCCTGGATTTAAATATTTTTGAGGATTATAACAAAAAGTGTAGACCCTCGATTGACAAAGGGGAGTAAAAATGAAAGAAAACACCAAATATCGTCCGGATACACACAATCGGCAATCGGCCGTGATACCATGTTAACACATCAGAGCGCGCGTAATTTCACGGGAAGGAATGTGATCCCGGATAGCCCGCTCCACAAACCATGCCAATCAGGAATACCCGACATTTTTTGATACGACAAAATTTCGGCTTTCGTTGGAATGCGGGCGGCATATTGTATCAAAATTCGAGGCTTGTAAAGTGATATAGGAACAACCACTTTATGTCCGTACATTAGTATAGTTTACCTTTTTTTTTTACCCACAGGAAATGCCTGACGCATACCCCTCCGTCAGGGGACACGGAGGGGTTGTGTGGGGCGGACGACCTCGTTGGCGGGAGTACGGGATTCACTTGCGTATTCTACAGTTTACCTGATTTAGGGCCGATTTCTGCAGCAACACGTCAATAATTGCAATATTATTATTTGTAGTAGACATATTTTACTTTGATTATGTCCTTTAAATTAATCTCAGAAAGATAAACAAAAGTATCGAGTAGTGCCAAGTCAGCACCAGCAGGCCTAAAAATAGTATTTGCTATAAGGATATACGAGTAGTTAGCAGTCGGGGTATGTCGCAATATTAGCGCGGCGCTGAGGCTGCGATGATAGACGACGATGACGTGACAAGAATGCGTCGTCGTCTCAACACGCTTTTTCACGTCAGCCACGAGAGACTCGTATTAGTTTTATAATTTGGAAAAAAATCGCAAGTAGGTGTTCTAAATGGATTTGGATAAATAAAGAATTTTATTATTGCATGATGTAAGTATTAGTTTTTTGAAATTCCCTTTAGCAAAAATCTGAAAAATATTTATTTTTTCCGTAGGCCTAACTTTTAGGCATTTGTGAAATAAATATACCAACCAGCTTCCGAAAGGCAGTTATTTGCAAAATTCTAATTTAAAAACTGCACGAATTGCATGAGTTGTTTTCCACAAAGCACCAGCTCAAAAAACACAGAAGCTGCTGCACCGAAATTCGTACGAAACTGGAAAATTAATTTGGAAAACACGCAAAATCTGCTCATTTCCGTGTTTGTAGAACGTGGCCGGCAGCACATTTGACTGCTGCTGAGGCTAGGCCTTGTTGGGTATATTTGCCACGACACTGCGTCGGTTGGTTATTTCCCTTCTGAAGAAATTTAACTCTATGAATGAGCTTTTGTTTAATAAAAGCCGATATTTGATTGATTATAAGTCCAGTCATTATAGTAAGTTCACCTCGGAATTCGAGATACCAAGTGCAAGTCTGTAAATACTTATACTGACACCCTAAAATTGTCTCAAAACCTACATATGGTAGGGTGTAAGCAACTATTAAATTTCAAGGTCACAAAAATTGTTTTTTGCGCTTTTTTTGGAAATATCTCATTTCCTATGGGTTTCAAATGACTGGACAATATCTTTCTCGTAATCCCTCAAACGACTTAAACATTACGAAAATATTAAGTTACGTAAAATGAGATTTTTCAAGAGCTTCAATTTTCATCCAGTTAGTGCTTCAAAACCGTTATAATTCGTCCCTTGTATTGAACTGGATAAGGACTTAAGAGTCCCTTAACCCGTTGCATGTTATCCTGGATATACCAGGGCCGCATGCCTCAAAGGATATAGATCCGTAAGGACATGAATAGGAATTCTCTCTCTCTCTATCACTAAAAATCTTAGTATTTTATTAAATGTAAAAATGTATGGGGAGTTTACTTACCTCCTTTTTTTAATTAAGGTCGCCTTTGATGGTCGGTTGGTTTATTGATTCTTTTTGCAAAGCTTGCTTTGCGGTAAGGGGTTAAATTGCTCCACTTTGATACTAGGGCGTCATAGGGCTCGAGGCAGTAGATACAATCTTTTGAATGGTCTCAAAAAACAACCATAAACTACTACAAGCGGCACGGCCTCAGAAAAAAACTACACGTATAATAAGCGAAGGTGCATTCATCGGTCCGTCCCTTTCATGCATGTGAAATGGTATGAGATGGGTGGTGATGACTAAAGCGGTATCTTTGTTAATGTTAAAGGATCATCTTAATTTATGTTCTATCCTATACCTTTAAACGAGCAATTCTTGTATATATATAAATATATATATTTCTATATAATCTGAATCTCGGAAACGGCTCGAACGATTTTCATGAAATTTAGTATACAATAGGTTTTGGGGGCGATAAATTGATAGCCAGGATTCATTTTTAGAAAATGTCGTATTTACCAAAAAAAATAACTATTACAGTAAACTCCTGCTGCCATCTATTGGTAAGTAGACAGTACTACCGAGCAAAGCTCGGTCACCCAGGTCCTAATAATAACATCATTTGAGTTTACAGTCGTAAAATTACAAGATTTACAAACACTGCGTTTAAACTTGATTCCTGAATATTTGAAATAGAACTATTTAAAACCGTGGAGTCATAAATAAGGAAAAAAACCTAATAAATAGTTCATCAATCATTATTATTCAAACAACTAACGTTTACTATTAAAGCCTGACTTATGAAAATGAAACAATATTACAATAATATACGCGGATTAGTAATACTCTGTTTTAACTTTCTCGCCATCAAATTAGTTTCAACTTTCAATAAACAAAAGAATATGAGAAAATAGAGAATAACTATTCCACCGCTCTTCCACGTTTATATCTAAACAGTTTTATCATAGTACAAACTACAAACTAAGTAGTATAAACAGTTTTAGCAAGAACACTTATTATCATGCTGATGATTTATGGACACCATAAACCATTATGGGGGCCCGCCCGCAATAATTTCTCAGCAAAAAAAGAACACAATAGAATTTCTACCCTTATGGTGTAACAGTACTAGGCCTTCATGAAAATAGAGGAGCAAAGTGAACCAATGGGGTTGCAAATAGAGCATGCATAGCCAAGGGACCGTTGAAGCTAGAGGCGAGTTGGTGGGGCGGGAAACAGCTGTTGTTTATCGACGTTGAAACCATAAATAATAAAGTTATACGGTCTTTACTAGACGCAGCCACGCACTTACGATAAGTAAATAAAAAACTTGCAAAAAGAGCTGTGTCAAGGGCAGTCTAAAGTCAATACTACTCAATACAAATTATGGCGATTTCTCTGACCATAGCATTTTAGAACGAAATGGGCGTCTATGTTTGTGATTTTGGGTAGGTAATCTCGGCTGCGCTGTTTACTGCTTATCCTGTGTCCTCGGTCCTTGGGATGTGCTTGGGGCCCAGTTGGTTATGGTTTTCACGGCCCTAGAATCCGGCATCTGGCTGTTTACTATGCACATGCTTCGAGTACTTGAAATCGGTTTGCGTACTTAGCGTTGCCACTTGCCGTCATTTCGGATAAACTCAGCCATAGCTAGGATGCGTGTGCGACCAGATTAATATACGGCGGCGTCCCAGCGTTAGTTAGGCTTTTAACTTCAAAGAAGAAAACGTAATCATTGCGGTCCTTTTTCTCAGGAATGGGTAGAACTATCAATTTTTAATTCAAGCCAACCATACTGAGGTCTGCCAAGTGACCATACCTTTGCTGTATAAAAAGTTCAAACTCCTAAGGACAACCCAATAGAATAAAACAAATTACGGTCAGTTCGTTACTAAAAACTATAAGCCTACAGGGTTCTGTGGTGTGGTATAATCGCGTAGTCCCGTGAAATTTCTTGTATCAAATGAAAAAAAAAATTGCAATGACACCACACAACATAAAATAAATTTTAAAAAGGCAGATTAGGTACTTCAATTTAATAAAAAAATTAATGGTGTCCTGTCCTTACTTTTCGTCCAATAGTCTGGCCAAACAGCAGCTTGCTTTTCAGTTTCAAGGCTTGGCAAATTTTAATATATGTAAACGAATACAGTAGAAACTCGATTAACCGAACTAATTGTTGTCGTTACGCAGTCGGACAATCTAAAATCTGGACATTAAAATGTATGAAGAAAAGTGGGGATTTGCATGTTATGTCTTTGTTAAAAACAATAAATACATATCAACGAAAGACCCGAATCCAGATCACAAAGCATAGGACCAGAAATCTATCGCTAATTGATCGTTGTTGTAAAAATCAATAATCTCCTAAAACAACCTTAGTGCGTGAAAGAGATAAAGTTACGCGATAGAAAGAGACCACAACTTTAGATGCATAGCGGAGGCCGAGCCAGGCGCAACTGCGAACTGAATTGCACTTTTTTGTGTCAGCGCTAGGGTCGCTATTTCTTTAAATCATCTTGCGTAGTGAACCTTCTGTACTGTTAGGTACTGTTATGTATTCCTTAGTGTTTCCAAGCATCACGCTGCACCACACTGACCTGCAAGCTGGGCGGGCAGTGGTCCAGCAGCTCCAGCATGTGCTGTATGTTCTGCGCGTCCTGGATCACGAAGTTCAGCTCCATGTCGAACTCGCCGCCCACCAGCTGGGGACAAGGAGAACATTCGTTAGTCACCAACTCGACGCGTATACCAACAACAGCACAAATGCGGAAAGGGACAGATGCATCGCCTTCTCGCTCGCTTTTTTATCTCAACAAAGAATCGTATTATTTAGGTTATTAAAATAATGTGTAAACTTGAAAGATTGACTAGCCGCTAGTCAATCTTTTAAGTTTACACATTTTTACGCTAATCACAAATCGAAATTGTTACAGTAGTCACTAGCGTAACAATTTTTTTTTTTTAGTAATTGTTCGCAACAGTAGGTACAAACTGTTATAGTATTTCAGTCGTTCACAGAAGTTTCGCTGGATGGCATTTAAACGAAATGTAGCCAACTCAGTGAGGATAAAACTCTATTGTAGAAACAAAATGTAGCCACATTGTCTAGTCATTGTGCCGGCGACCATTGCTGACTCTGACAGAAGTGTAATTCAAAAACAATGAATTTAGCAATACACTCACTACACCGCTCCGCTCGTATGCAAAACAATTCAGATTTATTGTCTCGGACGTGCAGTGAAACCGGATTCTAAAAATAAACACAAAAATATTGAACAATGCAGTTTTGGTCTCACTGCATTGTGGAGCTAAGCCTGCAGCTGACAGAAGTTTTAACACGAAAAAAATTACAACGGATGCACTGTTAAACTGTTACCCTACATTCGTAACTTAAAATAAATATAAAAATATTTACAGCTAATATAACGCTTTAAACTTTAATCCCACTCGAATGTGGTTCACCAAAAAGTTATCAAAACTCATTTCCTAAATTAATACATATATTACTGGAATACGCCAAATATAAATTTTCACTACTAGTAAATCCAATTACTAAAGAGGTCTCGATAGTCCTCGGCCGATTCTTAGAAATACCATCACAAAGCAAGCAACTCTATTTAATGAATAGAAGGGAGTACATCTTCGCATCTTATAGTACCCCAGTATTGGGGATAGCCGAAACACGGGATTCCGGGATCCCGATACAATAAAGGGATAGGGGATGTTAGATAGATCTACTCTTGTGTTTGTTTGACAAACAATTTGTTTTGCTTTGTTATGTACATAGGAAAACGTTAGCCTACGTGGAACATTCTAAAAAACACTGCATGATGCATCCTTATACACAAAGAAAAGTAAATATTCGGAGAAAAAATATTCATCATTAAATATTCGCACAGGGGAGCACCGTAAAGTTCACAATTTTTATTCTCCCGGAAGAAAATATTTTCTGACCTCGCTGAAATATTGGCTGTATCTTGAAAATCTGGCGACACAATAGGGACTAAACCCCGCCATGTTCGACGGATATTCAATTTGCACGATCGGTCAATCTCCACATAGCTTCTGCACGCCTCATGATCGGACCCTTTTGTATTCTTCAACAATGGCTTTGACAAGAACTGAAAAATAAACAAGGTGAAAGAAACTAACAGTCAACTCTTGGAATCCCACTTTTAAAATTTCCTAAAGAAACTAAATATTGTATTGGTAGTTGCTTGGAATAATTGAGTAGTGAATTTGTTGCCTTTTGAATAGCATGCTTCAAGAAAATTTACCCTAGGACTTTACTAGCATAGAAATTTTAATCGTAGGTGGGTTGGTCTGGGTCTAGACTCTAGCAACATTGATACCTAGTTACTAGACCGCTGTCCTTTCCTCATAGTTAAGAAAGACGAACATCGTTAGAGCATTGTAAGTAACACAAAAATTAACATGCTTCGGTCATATGTACTAGGAGAGCAAATGCATTGAGGAGCCAACTAACTGGTTTACTGAAACAGGGGTTCAACCCCAGCCGTATTTGGCCAATGGTGATGGGCAACAAAACAGTGGGTGGAGTCTTAATAGGATCAGCAGGTACGTTACGAATTACGTTTACGATACGTCCCACTGTCATATTTTTTATTGTGCCTCAATGCAGTGGGATGGGTTCAACAAACCACATTTTCGAACTACACAATGATAGCAACACAGTAGGTGAAACCTTTACATTAACGTCTGATGTTTTTGGGTTCTATTACCTACTAATTAGTGCAACAAAATATCGAATTTTGCAATTTTTTATCATATGGTTAATTTGTAATAAAATACAGTTTTTAAGTTTTATTTAAATTGAATTTAAGTGGTTTAAAAATTACTTCACGAGGCTAAAACAATTTTGATAGTAATACTATTTTCAAACACATTTGAAAAATCTTTGGACTATATACAAAGTACCTATTAGAATACGCGTTTCTATCTTCGTTTCACAATTTATCCAGAGAAAATCTCAGACCTTACCTACTCCAATGAAGAGAAATCGAGAAAAAGTCTCTTACTAATTGTTTTTAAAATAAAAAAAGGTTGCAACTCCTTTTCAATACTGTTTGTTCATCGAATGCCTCTCGTTCCGTAGTCCGAATAACAACAGTGATTCCAGTGCGATGCAGACCGCAAGCAACGTTCCCACGATCTGCGGTTTGCGGATCCCTCTCATTATTATCGGCTCTGATTTCCTAGTTGCCATTGCGTAAAATCTAGTTTCATTGCTTTTATCATAGCAAAATTAAGTTAAATTCAATAATGCTTTAACTTTTAGTGAAACAGTTTTCATGAAAACATATTCTATACTCGTAAGTAGGTACAAAAGGGAAACTGTTCAAGTTAGGCCCATGTGAAAAATCAAGATTTATTTTTCTACATAATTTGAAACTTTCAACCATCGGACGTTTACCTGACTGTTATATTTATCTCTCTGAAATAATGGGATCCACTTGTAATTAAGATTAAGATAATGGTAAGTAACTTCTAAATGATGACAAAATTTGAATAATTCTTCTACGTAAGCAATGAAGTTGTTATTTCATACAACTAACTGACTAACTGTTGTTATTACATATAGCTCAATTTTTTTTTAATTAATTGGAATATAATAAATATTTTTACGTAGGTGCATAGAACACGCAAATCGTGAATTGTTTGTATGAATGACACCTACATGGTTTTAGTAAATAAATACATACGTATAACATTCACGACATGAGTTATTTACTTAGGCTGGGTTGCTTGACTTGACTTTAACCGAAACGTTATAGTTAAATATGGCGGCCTGACTCTTATGTCTTTCGAAATAAGGGTCAGAACTCAGACCGCCATATTTAACTATAACGTTTCGGTTAAAGTCAAGTCAAGCAACCGAGCCTTAGACTGCAACTCTACCAAAGATTTAATGTAAAACAATTTAATTAACAATTTTTAGTAGGTACGAGATCTATTCGCACTTGACTTCAACTTAAAAATGTACATTTTTTGCATCGCTCATTGCTCGCATTGCATAGAAAATGAGACACCAAGCCATCATACACCACTGAAGGTATGAGACGTAGTCGCATTTTAATGCGATGCCGAGGCCCGAGACACATCCCAAGCGGCGCGGCGGACCTCTTCCCGTAATTACACTGAACATTAATGTGAAATTACTTTCATGGCCAGTCATGCAAGCCTAGTATTTTTAACTTGGCTAAGTATGGCGCCTAGTAATTTCAATGTTTTCATTCAGGCCTTGTGATGCGATGAAAGTCAAACACTAATAAAATCAGTGATTTAGAAAAGTGCATAGATATATAATTGTTGGTCAATATTCCGGTCAGAAAGAATAAAGATACACATTGCTGTTTGTCACAGGGGGTCACAGGGCACCCCTGCTTACATAATGTTATACTTAGTGCTTAGGAAACTCATCGATTTTAAAAGAATATGGCTGTTTTTTTCGAAATAAAATAATCTATAGAATACATTTAATTCAAAAGAAAGCCTGTATACATGAGAGTTCTATACATGTATGTTAAAAGCCTAACCCCCTAAAGAGGCTCAGTGCTCAGTAGGAAGCTATGAAAGGAATAGAGACGAAAAAATGGTTCATCGGAACTTTTAGATAAAAAAAAACACATTCCAACCAGCCACAGTCTTACAAGGGGCAAGCAATGCAAGTTTAATATCATTAAAAATAATTAATTATTACCAGGCGCTAATTTTGTTTAGCCGAATGAAAAATACCAGGCAGACATGACGAGCGTGGAAATCGTTCCGCATCTAAATTCAGTGTCATTACTTACGGCAAGAGGTCTGTCTACCCGCTCGGGATATGGTCGAGGCCGTATTAAAATGCGACGACGTCACGTATCTCCATCGGTTTATGGCGGCTGAGTTCCTCATTCCCTATGCAACGGGAGTAATGACTCAAAACGTGACCTCTCCTAGAAAATAATGTCAAAAGCTCGGCGAACCTGTGCGCGTTCTATTCTACAAAGACATACATTTGTTTTTAAGTTTAGACAAGCGAGGCTACTTTGGTATTGCCCGCGGCCTCACATGCGCGGAATTCGTTATTTTACGAATCTCGCGAGGTCGGTTTTTTCCAGGGTAATTGCCAGTGAAGTTAGTCTATATTATCTTCGATAAAACGCTCATAAAATTGTCCAAAGGCCACACACACAGCAGCGTTAGCGTCAACAAATATTTACGTAGCGTCCTACTTAAGGGGTCCCGGATGGGTACCATCCGGGCGCGAAAATTCAAATTTTATTTATATTTTCGCTAATATTGGGCTAATTATACATCAAAGGCTTAAGGCAATGAGTTTTGCGAGTATAACGTTTATATGAATCTACATGTTTATAATAAAACCTTTGCTCAAAATTACGCATTAAGTTCATATTGGTTCCCGATTGCTCCAAAACTGGAAAACTGCCAAAAATAATCTTTCGGGAACCAATATGAGGTGAATGGAAATTTTCCAGCAGAGTATTTACTTATTATGTCCGCAAAACTCATTGCCTTAAACTTACAATGTGTAGTGAGTCTAATATTTGCGAAAAACTAAATAATTTCGAGGGTTAGTACCTCAACACGTCACGATATTTAGGGTTCCGTTACACCTTAACACGTCACGATATTCAGGGTTCCGTTACACCTTAACACGTCACGATATTCAGGGTTCTGTTACACCTTAACACGTCACGATATTCAGGGTTCCGTTACACCTTAACACGTCACGATATTCAGGGTTCCGTTACACCTTAACACGTTACGATATTCAGGGTTTCGTTACATTTTAACACGTCACGATATTCAGGGTTCCGTTACACCTTAAAACGTCACGATATTCAGGGTTCCGTTACATCTTAATACGTCACGATATTCAGGGTTCCGTTTCACCTTAACACGTCACGATATTCAGGGTTCCGTTACATCTTAACACGTCACGATATTCAGGGTTCCGTTACACCTTAACACGTCACGATACAGGGTTCTGTTACACCTTAACACGTCACGATATTCAGGGTTCCGTTACACCTTAACACGTCACGATATTCAGGGTTTCATTACACATTAACACGTCACGATATTCAGGGTTCCTTAGATAGTAAGTCAATGGGTGTTTCAAATTTATTCCTCAGATAGTCTATCTGGCGACTGAAACCCCAGCCCTTAATCGTACCACCGAATACATAATTCATTCATTAAGTTAAAAATACCTGTTTTAAAATAAATGTACGTAACATTACAGATAAAAGAAATATTAAAATGTTGGAGATGACAAAAAGGATCATATCAAATGTTAAACGCGAATACAACGTTTTTCTTTTTGTGTAAATAAATCACAACACCACTTCCAGTATACATTATTAAACAAGGGCGCGAGCTAAGGGTGTCCATTGTGTGCCGACCCTTTTTATATCCCTCGGTTAAATAATACGTCTAAACCAACCTTTTTAATTCCTGCCCAGTCATGGAACCCTGGTATCGCGATTAGAAGTTTTCTTTGTTCTCCTATTTCTGAGCTTCTAAACAAACAAACAAGTTGAGGCGGCGCCACCCTCCTGGGTAAATAAAACGCAGGCCGGTAACACGCATTTAAAATTGCGATTGGTGGTTTTGTAAAGCTTTTCTTTCTTTTAAAGCTATTTGAACTAAAATGCAGTCGACAGCACGTATGGCGTAGCAAGGGGTTGGATGGTGTTGAAAATTATAAGCCAAGCAGTACGAGGCCATCAATCAACACAACTAAAATGGGCATTACAAAAGAAAAACAAAATTATAGTCGGTTTAATACTCGCTCGCTTAAACCATTTGTTTAGCGTAAAAGGGTTAAAGTTGGTGTGTTTATTACCAGTGAAACAGGGAGCATTAGGAGTTCGTCATAATATAAACTGCTTGTGAATTTAAGAGTTGTGAAAACCTGAGAACGCAATGGAAGTGGGAATTTGACTCGTTCTATGGAAAATTAATAGAAACATCAAGCGTTACTGACATAGTAAACTTACCGATAATGAAACAATAAAAATAATATCCGTAATTAAGTACAGACACATTACTGTAGAACAATTACGAAAGTTCATGTTATGAAACCGTAAGTAACAAAATGAATAAAGTAGCGCACGGCTGGCAAAGGCGCCTTTGAAAACTTTTGCGAAAACTAAAACTGCCATGAATATGCAATAAATGTACTAGGTCAGCATAGACCATAAAGGATGTCAGTTTGCAACTTGGATGCTGGCCCCCTGCGGTTAGGGTGCCATCGGCATAAAGAGGGTGCACATTATTCTCTGCCCGCTTAGAGTAGAGACCGTCTCGTTAAATATTTGCTCAGGCCATAAGTCTCTCAGGCGATTGAGCGCTACCCCGGCTAAATAATTCGGTCATTTACAAAGATTTAAGCTGTCATTAATAACGGGAGATCCCCTTTATCGTGAAAGGATTAATTATTGTCTTGGCGTCGGAAAATAAATATTGCCACATGCAAGATCCCGGCACCAAATGCTGAAACATTGTTCAGAAAAAACAACAAAGTCTGGACAGGCAGTATACTTTGAAAGCTTATCTAAAGCGTATCTTCGAGAATGTATCTGCTGGACATACAAAAATAGATAAAGCACCCTACTCGTATTCATGAGATTTGCCCCTCGTGCACAATATCAAAGAGCATTGATACTTGATAGAGATGTCTTAACTTGGAATATAATTTATATTGTCAATGACGCACTGAAAAATGTAGTTTTAACGATAAATAATTGTTACTTAACCTGCAGAAAATTAGAAATGTATCTTTAAGTAATCCTCACCTAAATTTCCTACTCTTATTTCTATATTTAACCCTTCATTTGAGAACATAATTCTCAACACTATTGAATCCCACCATAAATTTAATCTTTAGCATTATTAAATCTTCCTTTAATTCAATCAATTGTAAGCTCAGTTTGAAATTATCTTCATCCTAATGTTCAGCACTAATCCAAACATTAATTTTTTATTCCTCTATTTTTTAATCAAGCAACAATATTATTCACACTTGCCTCGACGGCTTATCTAGTATTCTTAGCACTACAACAATACTCTCCTAATTTAAATTCTAAATACCCCGAGTTTATTAACGTGCATACGTTAACTTATTCGATAGCGAGAGAGTTAACGCCTATATTTTTTTCCAGCAGATTTGTATGGGATTAGAACAGATGGCCCAATATTGTCAATAGATGATAATCTATCAACCTTTGTGTCATTGAACAGTAAAGTGTTTCTAATTTATAAAAAAATACAAAAATTTAGATAAAAAAATGACACAGTAAACAGTATAATAAATACAGCAAAACTCCTCTACCAGAGACCAGAGAGGGTGTGAGTTGTGTGTATCGAACAAGTAGGTAAAAGCAATATACTTATTCATGAGATACTTCAAGTTCCGCATAAATAACTCCGACGCGACGCCCACACTGCATCACTGACGTCGATAAACATGTCCAAACTTGTCGAGAAATAGCTTTGCTTAGCTCCTACATGGCAAACTGAATAATTAACATCATTAAAAAATGGAGAGAGAAATTGTATCTCAAAGACCGATCAAAGGGTCTGGTGACATAAGAACCTGGCGATTCATTTAACAGCGCCTCATTTTGGCCACTATGCCCATAAGGAACCGTTTAGATGACCACATCCATACTCGGATTGAGAACTCCAAGGCTTAGAGAAATAAAAGAGATGGGAACTGGGAAAAAATCTGGAGTCTGATGCGTAAGAAAAACGTATTTATCGTTATGGCAATCTTTAGCAAATTCTGCTCCCCGATTAGCTGATGTGAATCAGAGAACCAATCACCGGCAGAATTGGTAATACTTTTTTCTTACACGATCTAGAGCCTGAGGTGGAAAATATAAATGGATGGGCTGCTTATTATATTTGTAATGTATAAATTTGGCTCAGCTTAATGCCTATCCTCAGATCCTTCATTTCCTTTGAACATCCCTTTCATTTCCATGACGATCCTAAAAATATAGCACTAGCGACCAAATCTACATCGTGCATCAAGAGATGGCGTTAGTGGTTCAAAAGGTGCATGAAAAAACGTCACTTGTTTTACCGTCAATTTTCGCCGCTAACCAAAAAAGATTGAAATCCGAACGCCGCGCGTGATTGCACATAATTTTTTGTAGTTCCACGTCTATTACGAAATGCCTATGGTTTATACACGCTAAAACATACCGAAAAGGACTAAACTGAACAATATAACATCAAATATTCGTGAAGTGTGGTGAAAAAACTCAGGGTGGTTACTTGGTGTTGGAGTCCTGGATGCAGCCGGCTGTTCCGTGGAGGAAAGAAAACAAGCTTCAAGGTCAGTGCCTAGTGCTATTCCCATATGATTATCCCTCACTATACCCGTACCCTGAGCCATAAACAGAATTAAGAGATTACAGTCCAAATCATAATTTATTAAACCAGCGCTCATCCAATAAATATTCCTTTATTAACCTACTTCAAAAAAAGGAGGAGGTTCTCAATTCGTCGGAATCTTTTTTAGTTGCAAATATAAGTATTTTCTTATGGACACAAAAACGCAATCTAGGGGCTGGTAGCACCTCTGCAACTGTGCTAGAATAGAAACAAGTAATGCTTTCAAACTTAATAAAATTAAAAATTGGCTATTATTAACAGTTCCTACTGCTACGGGACCCAACCGCGAATCATAATACTACTAAAGTACCTATACTAAACAAACTTTCTATCCATCGCCCGTCTATCTATCTGTCCATAAATTCAATCCGTCAGTAACGATGGATAGATTTCAACGACCAGTAAAGCATAATACAGCAGAGATTGGATCTATATTTTTCTGTTCTATCCAAACTATGAAATTTTCTATCGGCTATCGTGATCCCAATAAGCTTTTTTTCAAAAAGGATGGAGTATTAGCGATTAAGTACCAGGTGAGCATGACTAACACCATTTGCCAAGCATGTCACATAGAGGACCTTGTCATTGCCTTTAAAGTAGGCCAATAGATATAATTTTTTTGTAGCGTATGTTATGAGCTCGCAAATTTTTTTTTTATAAATTATGATTCTACATATGAAGTTTTATATACAACTAGCTGATGCCCGCGACTTCGTCCACGTGGGATAAAAACTATTCTATCTTTTAAGTTGGACCAAATGACAGATATTTACGAAGTTTGAACTAAATCGGTTCAGTAGTTTAGGAGTCCATCGCGGACAAACATTGTGACACGATATTTATATATATTATATTATTAAGATAGATAATTAATTAATATATATATAGCTACTCGTGCTGATTCACTCACTCATTGATCACCTCTCCTGAACAATTTTGTATAAAAAATTTTTTTTGACGTATGCTGTCATATAGACGGGAAAAAATCATTAAGAACAAAAATATGGAGAGAGCTGATGATTGAGGATTTCGGAGACGGATGAAGAGCACAGCCAGGGTATCAAAGATAGGTGGGGGGTGCTTGACCAAATGTCATTCGAAACGTCATCCAATTGGCAGTGAGCTGGAAAAAATTTCAAAATGGCGGATTCAAAATGGCCGCCGTTCAAATTTTGTCGATATCTCGGAAAGTATAAAAGATGGAAGAACGGTTTCTTGACAAGAAGTGATCAGGACCCGAAGGTCTACTGGATGGATAGAAAAAAAAAACAAAATGGCGTAATTAATTTTTTCATAGAAAATATATGAGGAATATCGAAGAGACTAAATTTTTTAAGGCGAATAGGGGGAAGACCGCCCGCGGGCCACATGTGGCCCGCGCCCCCACGCGCCCTACTAGTTAATATATATATAGCTACTCGTGCTGATTCACTGACTCACTGATTGATCACCTCTCCTGAACAATTTTGTATGAAAAAAATTTTTTTCAATAACCATTTCGTATAGAAGGGAAAAATTCATTAGGAGGAAAAATACGGAGAGAGCTGATGAGTGAGGATTTCGGAGACTGGTGAAGAGCACGGCTAGGGTATCGCAGATAGGTGGGGGGTGCTCGACCAAATGTCATTTGAAACGTCATCCAATTGGCAGTGAGCTGAAAAAATTTTCAAAATGGCGGATTCAAAATGGCCGCCATACGAATTTCGCCGATATCTCGAAAAGTATAAAAGATGGAAGAACGGTTTCTTGACAAGAAGTGATCAGGATCCAAAGGTCTATTTGATGGATAGAAAAAAAATTAAAAATGGCGGAATTTATTTTTTCATAGAAAATGTATGAGGAATGCTGAGACTTAAGTTGTAAGGCAAATAGGGGGGAAGACAGCACGCGGGCCACATGTGGCCCGCGCCCCCACGCACCCTACTAGTATATATATATAGCTACTCGTGCTGATTCACTGACTGACTCACTCATTGATCACCTCTCCTGAACAATTTTGTATGAAAAAAATTTTTTTCAAGGATGGTGTCGTATAGCAGAAAAAAATTCATTCGGAGGAAAAATACGGAGAAAGCTGATGATTGAGGATTTCGGAGACGGGTGAAGAGCACGGCCAGGGTATCGAAGATAGGTGGGGGATGCTCGACCAAATGTCATTTGAAACGTCATCCAATTGGCAGTGAGCTGAAAAAAAATTCAAAATGGCGGATTCAAAATGGCCGCCATTCGAATTTCGTCGATATCTCGGAAAGTATAAAAGATGGAAGAACGGTTTCTTGACAAGAGTTGATTAGGATCCAAAGGTCTATACGATTGATAGAAAAAAATTCAGAATGGCGGACTTCATTTTTTTCATAGAAAAATATGTATATAATATATAAAATATGTATATAAAATATGTATATATATATATATATTTATATAATATAGTATGGCACATTTTGAAGGAATTTCTATGGGTAGGAAGACAGCACAGTCACAGATTACCCCTGGGTAGGGGGTAATCTGTGACCGTTAGTTCAGAAACGACAAACGTCCAATTCCAACCAGAAAAGCATAACACGGAAGAGATTGACCTATTTCCAATTTTATACGTCGAAATCCCTTAACTATTTCTCATCTCATCGCCTATCCCGATCCCAATAAGCTATCCTTACAAAAGGACGGATAGGGACTAACGGTTGGTACCAGGAGAACATGACTAACAAGGATGCATCAAATTGGCTTGCATATAAAGGGAGTGGCTCTTGTTTCATACCTGACCAATGGGGTGTAAGCAATTCGTAGTCATGCAAGTTTTTGTTGCGGTCTTTTATTTTTAAAGGGGTCGTATTGGAACGTTTTATCCAATGAGGCCGCAGCTACACTATACCTTGCAAATGTGTTTAGTTAATTTGTATTTACAAAATGACAACTCCAAACACCGTGTTGTTCAAGGAAAGTCATACTTCTAAAAAAATCCTAGATGTATAAAAGGGTAGATCATTATGAAATGGGAGGTTGGTAAGTGGTAACAGCGAAGCCAGAGTCGAGTGTCAACTAGGGTCGCCGTAGCTCGTTACAATACCGGAGCTCTTGACTTTAGGCAGTAAGCTCACAGCCTGTATATACATTGGTTCTACCCCTGCAGATTTTTTGACTTAGATTCTTACCCCTAAAGATTTATCGATTTATATTTTGTCTTTTTCCTTTTAATTTAAAATCATTGATGGAAGAGAAGAATAAAACGGAGCTTAACTATTCCACGTTACTATAGTAAGGAGTGCAGGTTTCAAATCATTCTTAAGGTTTCATAGAAGCTTTTTACTATATAGGAATTTCATATACCTAGCTAATCAGAGACTTTACAGTCAAGATTCACAGCCTCAGAGTTTTCGTGTCGTATCTTCCTAGCTGAATTCAAAATTTTAAATTGCTCAAGGTACTTAAAAGTTCATATACCTTATTGCTTCCTAGAAGCGCATCTACGGAAAGAGATTTTTAGAAGAAGAGAGGAAACGAATTGTTGTAAGAGGCAGAAATTAGCTGTACGGAATCATTTTAATATTATATCGTACACGAAGCTACAATCTCTATGAGTGGAAAGAGCTTATTGAAAATTCACCCTCTATATTTATAGAGGGTTGTGGGAGTGGCCTCTTTATGACTCTATATTAAAATGTTTAATGAGCACTCTTCCACAAGTCCACTTTCCTCAGTAATTTTCTACCGTTAAAATATTCATCTCTCCAACGTGAATGTTAGTCTGCATTTAAATATATAAACATTACTGTAAACGAATCTTTTAAAAAAATCCGATAATAATATTTGATACTTTCATTAAAAGCTTCAGGCTCGATCTCATTGATGCTTTTCAAGGTTTTTTTCGGCAAGATTTTCGTCGAGGGAAAATCTTTAATCAAAAAATACGTTAGTCGTTACGAAAAGTCACGTTTTGTGAAGCTAATACAGAAAATAGTTTTGTTTAGAATAGAAGCCCTTAAGTGCTCTCCAAAGGCGAATCCATTCAGTCGCTTATTCTCGCACCGCGTTCAGAAGTCACCTTAAAAGCTCTTTGGGACCCTCCGAAATCGTTTATTTTTTCTCTTTCGCCTTTGCAAAACTTGATTGTGTTGACTGTTCCAAGGAAAGAAATGGATACTTACTTCTATTTCAGAAAAAAATATACACGAAAATCTTCGAAATTCGCGATTGACGCATGCAATCTCGTATATTTTGGTATTGAACTCGTCTGCGTGAGCTAACTGGGGGCAGCGCCATCTATCGAGCGAAGGGAGAAACTTTGTTTCTACCGAGTGTCCCACGACACTCACGTCTTTATAAAGTTCCATATCAAAATGGTAAAATTGAACTCTTATGGTGAGACATTCTCCGTCTCCGGCCGTCCGTATGTCACACTCGATTATGTTAGTAAATAGTTATAGGTAAAAGTGACCTAACGTCATTGCTATCATAAAAATTTGAAGCGTGAAAACCAGGGTGGAAGTTTATCGTTCGTATATATGTAAATAATTTGTCAAAAAACATCTTCGAAATCAGGAAGTTTGTGTTTATTCCGTCCGCTCACATGATGCTAATAATTATAATCTGATGTAGGTATTATTATTAATATAGTTATATTGTTATTAATATATTATCGTTATTAATAATATTATTATTATTATTCAAAGAGCAAGTGCTTTCAACACGTAAATGATTTTACATAATATGAAAGGTTGGAAAATGAATAGTTTGTCAAAAATTGGTTTGCAAACCGTCCATTACCGTACAAACACTTTATATGGCTAACAGAAAGATACATCAGAGTGTCTACCACCATAAAACAGTCAACACAATAATTTGGCAGAAGCAAAAAATACACTTACAGACTCGTTGCACGCCCCTAAAGACGAGTAACCGTTTAAATTCCGAATACCGTCTGCTCCTGTCAGTTTTTACACACAATGGCGGGTATTATGGCGTCAAAACGTTAACGAGTCTAACCCGTGGAACCTTTATGAGCCACAATGACCCGAGTGGCACTCGGGCTCGAGGACTCGCTTTACCCCCGACCTTTATAATGAGCTGGGTTAAATCGCAATAACCACTTCAATTTTCTTCTTGTCATAGTTCTATCGTTCCTTAATTTTAAATTTATTGCCGGAAATACTGGATAAGTAAGAAAGTTTTAAGTATTTATTGCAATTCTGTTATAATTAATGGTTGAAAAAATACGTTTACGTGGATACTTTATTTAGCAATGCTTAATATTTGGATTAACTTATCAAGTACATCTCCGAACAAGTGAATAATAAAAGAAATACCTAAATAAAAATATGTATAGGGAATTCAGTTTTTTCCTCTACCCTATTAAATATTTGATCCCTACTTAGAGGCACAAGTATAATATAAACACTTGGCAAAGTTTCAGGTTTGAAGTCCTTCACCTTTTTTCGTCGTTGAAAGTTTAATACTCCGCCGTTTTCATCCCTAAAACTCTCCCTTTCTAGTGAAACTTTGTAAGAGAGCTGCTATTCATGTTGTGCCTTTGTTACCGTGCTAGACTCATGCAACATTCTCATGAAAGGAATATTTATATCTACACCTGCTTGGTTTCTATGGCCATTAATTAAAATCAACACTTTCTTTCTCCCTGGCCTTTTCCCACTTTATGTGGGGTCGGCACAACATGTCTTCTCCTTCCATTCGCTCTTATCAGCCGTCATCTCGCAATCCACTCCTTTCACACGCATATCTTCTTTCACGCAATCCATCCATCTCTTCTTCGGTCTTCCTCGACTTTTTCGTCCCTGCACATGCATACTCATCGTTCTTTTAGTGACATGACTTTTATTCCTCCGCATAACATGTCCATACCACGCTAACCTTTTACTCCTCATCTTTTCTGTTATTGGCGCAACTTTCAAACTTCCCCTTATGTACTCGTAATTAAAATTAACACTAAAAATTTAAATTCATAACAGTAAATCATTAATATTCCTAGATGGCCAAAATTAACCAGCTAACCAACGTTGCAGTCAAATTATTATTAAACATGAAAAAAGAACCCGTGACGCCGTGTGTCGGGTACCTACTGCGCCATTGGTTGAAAAAAAATATGACCACACCCTAACCTTCAACCCCCATCGACCATTTTTATTCACTCTTTAAATTTTATGACATCCTGGTAACTTGCTTTATAATTTTATTTAACGACCCGAGCCTCAACCCCAATTTAATAATTTTGTTCACTTTCTTATTGTCATTCTGTTCACTCCTTAGTTATGTTATCCTGGTAAAAAATGTAAACTCAATTTCATCATTCGTTAAACGCGTTTAGTGATAAACGCGCTTAGCCGAGTTCAATGCATTTAACTGATGGTTGGACATAATTCTGAATTTTAAAGGCGGTTCCCATTTCATAAACAGCTCGATATATCTCTTTTTAAACTGCTGAATAAATTCAGCTAAAAATCACATAGTGTTTTTGCAATGCGTTTAAAACACCGTCATGAACGCACCTTAATAATAAAATTACCTACATGATATTAAAACTCTATAAACCACCTTTTGTTACTATGGTATCCTGGTAACATCTAGTTAACTTTTCCATTTTAACTAACAGATTAGCGCTGTTGCACGTAGCGCTGTTGCACGACTTCTTGTCACTTTAACAATAATTTATAACTATTGACGACTTTCCTGGCTCTTTAGCTTAAATGTTATACTTCCTAAAAAGAGATTTAACTTAGGATAACCAGACCACACCCTAAACTTCAACCCCCATCGATCATTTTTAACTGATGGCTGGACATATTCTGAATTTTAAACGCGGTTCCCATTTCATAAACAGCTCGATATATATCTTTTTAAACTGCTGAATAAATGCAGCTAAAAATCACACAGTGTTTTTGCAATGCGTTTAAAACACCGTCATGAACGCACCTTAAATAATGAAATTACATGATATTAAAACTCTATAAACCACCTTTTGTTACTATGGTATCCTGGTAACGTCTAGTTAACTTTTCCATTTTAACCAACAGATTAGCGCTGTTGCACGACTTCTTTTCACTTTAACAATCATTAACTATTGACGACTTTCGTAACTGGCTCTTTAGCTTAAATGTTATTCTTCCTGAAAAGAGATTTAACTTAGGATAAAGTAAGTAGGCGGCTACATGCCATGAGCCCAATTAATTTTATCCTTATTTTAATTATTTGATCCAGAAGAAATACCAGCATGACTTACCCTTTACTTGAAACCTAATCAACAAATTTCATTTCATACTCTGTAATGTTTATGATAACCGAGTTCTCTCTAGTTACCTTTGTCTTTTTAACAAATGGTTAAACTTATTGGAACCGGTGCACGTTACTGTCGGTAAGCTATGGTTTATTGTTGGTTCCTTTACAAGTTTACACTGTGTAATTTGTATTGGTTAACTTATTCTCGATACCTGAAAAATCCTAGTTAGTTATTATTAGGTTATTAGTTATTATTGCTAATTGTAGGTAATCATAGCAATTACATATTGTGGTTGAATTGAATTCAATATGGTAATTGCGACTACTGTCAGTATACCTATCTATTACACGGTGATGCCGACTCCAATAGCAATCAAATCCAATATGCATAATAATTATAAGTATGTAATACAGTCAGCATTGCTTTAACAGTTTTGGATTTCCTTAAGTGAGCATAATAATTTGACAACCGAATGGCGTAGTGGTAGCGAACCTGCCGTCTGCGCCGGAGGTCGTGGGTTCGATTCCCACTACTGGTAAATGTTTGTGTGATGAGCATGAATGTTTTCCAGTGTCTGGGTGTTTTTCAATATATTATATTCATGTATATTAGTATGTATGTATATTTATCAGTCATCTAGCACCCATAACACAAGCTATCGCTTACTTTGGGGCTAGATTGCGATGTGTAAAAATGTCCCGTATATATATTTATATATTTATTTATATAATATATTTCTTTTTTATTGTGGTACGTTCTCGAAACATAAAATCAATATCAATTCGATACAAACACATTAAGTAATTTCATTAACTAAATAATAGTTCGTTAATCTCGGACGTAATAATATCGAATCGAAATTCAATTTTGCAATACAAAATAGTCGCTGGCCCCTCTAATGAAAAACGAGCCATATTTGCCGGGGATTATACAAATTGGGCCTCATTAAACGAAATTGCTGCACGCCGGCGGCCGCTGATATTATGGAATTTGCCCAATAATATCCAAAAATTCAGACTATAAATACTAGATTACAATGTTGAAATACGAGACTGTATTAACCTACAATTTCTAAGTTTGTTACTACAAGCTTTTAATTAATTTCACCTGTCCCGATGTTTGTTTGTTTGTCTGTAATCAAATCTTGCAAGTTGAGCCATTTCCTGGTTACCGCTTGAGCCGCAATTTTGCACGCATGTGTTAGTCGAATGACAATAAAAAAATTATACGACTGACGATGGTACCTACCCGAAGGTGGCCATAGAACTCGGTAGATACTTAAACGACAAAGCACCATCGAGTTTGGACTCATTTGATCCGTCTTGAGGAGACCTTTGGTGCGAAATGGTAACCAGAGTTTGGCGCTGAGAAGAATACGAATAAAACGTGTAAAAGCCTGTTTTTTTAACTGATGATAACTTGTTTAAAAGTTATTGGCTAAATTTAAATTACTTTGGGATAAACATATTATGTTATTTTTATCTACTTAAGGTTCCAAAATTAATTAAATGTATGCAATTGACGAACTATTGTGATATTGCCGTCCTGATCAACCAGTGTCAAAATAAGAAGATTTTGACACTGGTAGTGAGATTAACTTCATAACTAATAGTTATTAGTTACTATAATATTAAATCTTTGTAGCTACTTATTACAAAAAGCCATAATTCTATTGTTTTCGACTAAACTGATTTAACTTTTTTTAATAAATAATTTGCGAATAATATGACATTGCTATTTCATTTTGCGACAAGGCAAGTTTTAACTTAAAATGATCCTCTTCACGTAACCGTATGAATAAACTATTGTCGAAATTATTTACCTATCCCGAATTGGATACACGCAAGATTTTCCCAGGGGACGATAACTCGGGAACAGTGGAGGTAAATTGCGGCAAATTGCAACAAAGTGGCTGGGACGTGCCGCCTCACGAACTAATTCTCTCCGCGCGATTCTAGGCCATTGTTGGGAATATCTCCATCCTTCATAACATACTCCTATTCATTTATGCTATACTAGCATGTATCGCTATTTATCAGACCAACCACGATAACCTCAAAAAACTAAATAATAACTAGCGAGCTTCTAACAAATTAACAAAATATGTACCCCAATCCTAAGCTATTATCAAGTCATGTTCATCACACAATATCAAAGTGTTAATAAAACGTTTACAAATCAAATAACAATGCCAATTGACAAAATCTGAGTATTTTATACAACACAAAATCGGTATTTATAAAGTGGGTGGGAAACCATTAAATTACGATTCCCGGAAAACATCGGATACTTCTATAATACTTCTCGGAAATGCCCTTTTTTACGTGAACAAGAAAATTCTTACTAAATAATGAGCAGTTGTTAAAAGCTTTTGAAATAGGTCTTTCAGTTACAATTTAGAAGAAATTCTTTTAAAAGGATTGAATTGTTGATGGCGAGATATTTTGTAATTTGATTATTGTTTGCTTTGCATTAAAAATATTATGTTTACGACATTCTAGAATTTAAATTCATAAAATTTTATTTATACAAATATTCTTACGTGATTGCACGCGTGCCTATATTCTGTTGACTGGTAAGAGAAACTATTTTTATTTTCATTCTAGATTTTCGGAGATTTACGTAAATTTTCTACAAGACGGGATTTCGCCACGCAAAAATGCACGATACAAAAAAGAAACTATATTTCAAAAATCGGTGAAGGCGTTTCGGAGAAGTATCAGATTAACTTATCACATTCACATTTCACATTAACCCACGTCTAAATCTAGATTCTAGTGAACGCAAACCCAAGATTTCTACGGGATTACACGATTTTAGTTAAAATTTTATAATATTTATTAGTTATATTTAATTTAATTGTAATTTAAGACTAATGTATATCGGTCATAAATTACAATCGTCGTTGCCACTAGGATTTCTAGACTATAGATTTAAAATCAATTAAAGAAAATGTAAAACCATCATATATCCAGTTCAAAAAGAGAATCTTTTATAGAATAGACAACAATAGAGAATGATGAAATGAGAATTCAACATTCGAGAATAATATTTTCTAAAGATGCGACGTGAGCGACGATTTAGTTTTTGAATAATGATATTATTGTTTATTTCAAAATAACGTACAATTCATAGTTCATACGGAATAAAATGAACGTGTTTCAAAAAGCGTTTCAGAATAATTTTATGTTTTAAAATATTTTACTGCGAAACAATTTTAATCATCTAGTACAAAGAGTATACATTAATAGCACGTTTCTGATGTTTTTATTTTCTCATGTGAAAATATGGAAACGAGTTTGAATAATGGTAGGACCCTACTCAAAGTTTAGGTGACCTAAATAGCCCTAGGGCGGCCGTCGTTTGCGGTCACATACTTACCCTAAGTTCTTAAGGCTAAATTGGGATAACACATTATGCTGATGAGATGTTGTTTGCGTACCAGGCCCTCATAAAATGGTTGGATGATGGTCGAGGTTAGTTTGTCTGAGATTCATCATAATTAAAACGGGTACAAAGACAATTTGTTAGACGAGCATCTAAGGAGCTTTAGTCTTTAAGTACAACAAGTAATCGATGGCGTTAGGTTATGTAGTACCTACTGGTTAAATGGATGCCAGAGCCTTATATGACTCCACATTATTGAAAACCGTGAAGAAATAGCACAATAGAAAGGTTAGGACAATATAAACGTTACTTAAAAAACCAAAATCACTTTCGTGAAAATAACAACCGAATGTCTTTTATCTTACCTACGAGTGCGTCCGTTAAATAATAATTATACTATTTCCATTCGTTTATTTTAACTTTGACACATGAAATTACATGAAACAGATATAGCAATAGCGAGGGACCAGAGAGAGATAAATCTAAAGTGGTCTCTTTCTGGTCCCTCGCTATTGCTATATCTGTTTCAAATGTCAGAGAAAATAAACGGATGGAAATAGTATAGTAAATGTAGTTTAATCGAAATAAAAATTAATGAAATTAGTTTAAAGTGTTTCTTTTGTATCTATTGTTATACCTACTAGATGACCCAGGAAATGTTGTTTTGCCAAATAAATATATCTCACTCGGAGGTATGTAAAATAGTTTATGTCCCTCCTGTTCTCAAAGCTACCGAATAGGTACTGACAATAAAATCATAAAAACCGGTCAAAACGACTTGACCGGTTTTTATGATTTTTTTTATTTCAAATTCTCGTGTCACAGTGTTAACTTAACAACAGTGAAACGTCATTTTGTAAAAGGGTCTTTATATAAAGCTAGAACGTAATGAATACAAGTTGTTATTAAACTAATTAGACTCCCCCCCGTCAGCGGTCCAGAGACATAACTTAGATAATTTCAGAGAGTCATTGCCGCTATACAACGACCGCAGGACTAACTAATAAGATCAAGCTAGGTCCACTATAGAGGTCTGATTGCTTAACGGCGTACAAGCCGTATTTAAGTGATTTTGAATGAAGTTTTACGTAAAAACTATAAAGACAATTATTGCTTTCAAATTTATACGTCATGTATTTTAGGTCTTTAATCTAAAATCGCTAAGAAGCAGAAACACGATTGGATAAAATTTTCTCGATAGAAAGTTCTCCCAAAAGTTGCTCCAAAATCTCAGTTTCCCTGTTTTATATCGGAAACTACAATGGATGTAATTGTATTTTTTTGTTTTAATGTGTCGGTAATAACAATATCCAAAAACGCTGAGAAACCGAATTTTGATAACTGGCTTAGTTTTTGAGTAATTAGATAAAAGGTCGTTTTTCTGTTATATTCTTCCGCGACGCTGCATGTCGCACCTATCAACGTATCCGTGAGAGTGAGAAAGACAAAAATAAATTCAATAAATCCCCATAAGGAAAACATATTCATCGATATCGTTAGCGAATTCTGCCCTGCGATTGGCTGACGCAAATCAGGAACCCAATCAATCAGCGGCCAGAATTACTAAACGATTACGATAACGATGAATTCGTTTTTCTCAGACAATCTAGGGGCGGCTTAGTAAAAGTTTACAGATGTATACAAGTTGTTATCCAACTAATTAAACTAGTTAGCGGTGGAGATGAGACACGGCGTGGATTTGAGCGAGTCATTGCCGCTATAAACGACCGCACGCCGCTAATAAGATTACGGCAGCTCAGCCAGACTTGGGGGAGCACAATTTGCAGTTGGCGACAATAAATTTGTAATTCGAATTAACTGAGATCTCTAATTAGACCGCTTTGCAGTTAATCGCTCGGCTCGGCTCATTTCGTAAGCCATACTTCTTTAATAATATTAGCGATAAAATCAGTTCGAGCCCCGACCGTCTGACTGTTACGAGTCTTTGAATTAAATGTCCACTTGCTTTAACTGTAAACGAAAGGAAAAATTTTAACCTAAAAGAAATAATATGTATGACAAACATTGTTTTTCTATAAACGTTGTTTATTAGGTTGTTGTAATGGTCAAATCGTAGAATTTCTTAAATAATAATAATCGCCAAGTGTGAGTCGGATTCCGACACGAAGCGTACCGCTTAGTTTTTTTAGTAATTAGGTAAAACGGCGTGTTTCTGTTATATTCTTCCGCAACCGTGCCTCTCGCTCCTACCAACGTATTCGTAAGAGTGAGAAGGACAAAAATAAATTCAGTAAATACTCTTAAGAGCAGCCTTCCCGGTAGATTTTTTCATACAAACGCTCGTACGCGATTATGACGAATTAACAAATTTTTCTTGAAATATTTTAACAAGAAGGTATTTTTTAGAATTGTATATAAACAGAAATTAAAATTTACCAGCTACAAATTCAGTACCAGGCTCCGAAAATCTGCATTCTTGCTGAAATTTTACATAAACTTTGGTCGTTTCGTTCAGCTCATATATTATAAAAGTAAAAAAAAAACAACTGTATAGAAACCTTGGACAATTAATGGAGATTCGAAATAACAAAGATTATTTAAACATGGTAATGCTTTTTCAAAATCACGTATTTCCAGGAACAAGTTTCATGAAATTGCCGAGCTATTTTTGTTTTCCTGAACGCCCGACCGATGAGACAGGCGTTGTCTCGTTTTTTTCGCAGTTAGTCTTTTTCTAAGATTGCGTTAGACGAAGCACCAAGCCTGTAGTCCACGCCTTCGCTGTACTTGGATGGTCCGGGAAGGGTCCTCTTAATGCCCTAAAACGTGAACAGTGTGAGAGGTGACCTCACGAAACGCGCGCCGCGGGCCGCCCGCCTTCGCGGCGCCTCGCCCGGCTAGGCGGCGAGGCGGCGAGGCGGCGAGGCGGGTCCCGTCCCGACTGTGTAACCACCCGGATATCTGCAACTATTGTAGTTACAGCACAGGCACACATAACAGCGCTCGCTTACGTTGTTCCGAATCCCGATGTTACAAAATACGACGTAACTTTGAGCACTAAGTTGGTTTTAGTTTAAAGTTAAGTGCCAGTTCAACTCTTTGTTAAAATTATGCTGAGTCATTAAATTGGGTTCATCTTTAAATAAATAGTGTAAGTTGACTGATGGTAAAACCATAGTTACTTCGGTATTAATATGACGTTAAAAGCTTTTAACTTTCTTTGTCTCATATTTATTAGGCAATAAAAGTGTTTCAATATTTTTTTTAATGGATCAAGCTTTTCCTCGCAGACGAATTAGGTACAATGTACCACTCAATAGAAAATTTGTTTTCCTACTCGGAAGTATTAAAGCCCTCGGTATTATTTTAGTATAAAAGTAAGGTAATTTATTCAGGAATATAAAGTGATAAATATGAAAATGCTATTAAAAATAATTAGTATACTTAGCAAAGTTAAAGGGAGACCGAATTAAGCAAGTAAATCTCTTTTAACTTAGAGGCTTTAACTCACAAATTGACTGACCAAGTTTTCATGCTCTCTTTAAAATTCATAACGAACCTTTCCCGTGATTCCCTCATCAAAATACTTACGCAAGTACATTTCAGAGTTGTTAACAATCATTAAGATTCTTATTGAGTTGTATTTTATTTTTACCGCGAAACACAGGAGACGGCGGCGGTGTTACCCAGGGTCCCAAGTCTGCTAATTTAATTTTTTTTGGCAGTAAGCAACGATTCAATTATAATGCTATTATCATAGTTCCGAAATGACCTAGTCTACAAAAGTTCACTTGTCATTAAGTGACAGACTAAAGCAGGGTACAGATGCAATGACCTCGTCCTGTGCGAGCGTGACCGCATTACTTTGACGCGGGAGTGACAGAGACAGGTAGTAACAGGTTAATGTACGAAATTCTTCGTGCTCCGCGACCGGACTTGTAAATTATCGACCACTTGCGCGATTACGGCGCCATTGACTTACGAATACGATCGAAATAGTAGACTATAGTAAATTCAGTAAATTAAAGGATTCAATTATAACAATAAAGAAGCAATTGAGTGACTATTGAGATATGTTTTATAGAAGACTTGATTAGACTTGATTACTGAACGTAATTGTTATAGACTTGAGGCCCAGCTTTGTGCGTTTGTTTTTGTTTTCAGTGTATTGAAATATTACGCCCATGGAAATTACATAATCGGTACTCTGGAGAATATTACCAGGCATCCAGAGAAGCAACATGGTGCCGAGTACGCCGTCAAATTAAATTATCATAAAGGCCTGTAGCACGCACCTCGCGGCTGCCAGTGAATCTACTGCATAATTCACGAACCTTCATAGCGACACCCACTCGCGTTTATGATCATCTAATACTCTGTCGTCTAACTCAGTGGGAAGATTGTTACGTCTTAGTTAAATCCTTTATGACGCAATAAATATGTATCTTATACATTTTTAGATAATTTTTACCACGTGTAAAATGATGAAATAATGATTGGGTACAAATAAATTATTATTTAAGTGGATAATTAGACTCAAGTTTGCAAGAAATTTGAATAATTTCCCTCGACATTTACACATTACTTTTGTAGACAGGCATAAAATTGAATATAATTATTGCGAGTTCACAAAGCTCTTGTGAGTTGTCAAAATCAACACAAAGTGAAATGTTATAATTATAATTTGTTCAAATAATGTCTTTTGAACAATTCTGAAAATCAATTTTATAATATTATAAGGGCTAATTTTTCAATCGCCAGATAATCGTTAACTGAGGAATAAATTGACGTTTCGACAGAATTCGTATGGCATATTATTATGTTCCAAATTTATTCCTCAGATAGTTTAAGCTGTACTTTGGTTGTAGATAATGAATATCTTCAACTGTATCCATCCAATCTTATAATTATCATAAAGTTTTAGAACTGCCTAACAATGCGAAAGCTTATTTATAGCCCATCTTCATCTGTTTGGAAAGTAGTGTGTGCTTTTTGATTTAGGATATCGGACATTTGGAATTTGGATATCGAGCCAGTATTTATGTGAAATCTGTTGTTTATGGATCGTGACCATTTTGCGGGAAAGCGCAGTGTAGGCAGACCTCCAACTAAATGGACTGACGACATCAAAAGAGTCGCGGGAAGGCGCAGGATACTAGCGGCGCAGGACCGTGCGGGCTGGAAATCATTGCAGGAGGCCTTTGTCCAGCTCTGGGCGTCTGCTGGCTGAAAAGAATCCATGAATATTGACGTTACACTTGACAGTGTGTAGTCCGAGGAATACAAACATACTAGAAGTGCAGACATTTAATTAGCTGTATTATAGTAACCTTCAGAGTCTTTGAACTCGAAAAATCATCAGTCACATAGTGTCCATACAGTGGAAATGTTGGAAATGCGGGATATTGCTATTTTTCCAATAAAAATCGGTATCCGCGAGCACTGAGCACTGATCGAGGCCCGTCGTTATAAGAACGTCAATATTAGAAGCGCCGCGATCGAAAAGTGGGCGAAATTGCATCGAATTCTTGCCTCCTTATACGAGTATTTCTCACTGCGAGAAAAATCGCAAATTTGAAATACCATCGTCGAAAATTTTTGATTTCGTTTTATCCACTCGTATTTCATATTTGAATGAAGATTACTTACGTTTTCGAACGCTTAGATTGGTAGGTATTTGTGTGTTTGTCATACGTACCTGAAAAAAAAAAGATTTTCGAATTACAAGGCAGCAATTAGGTACGTAGGTAATTATTATAATTTTTTATGTCTTTATTTATATCGTTGTTATTCGAACATACACACTCTCAAAATTGGGTATGTTTTCAGTGATTGCAGTGTTAATTTAGTCTTAATTGACCATAGTCACGTCGGTCAAGTGCGTAAATACAAATTTCCCATATCCTTGAAAACACGAAAGACCATCAACCTTAAAAGCACTAAGCTATCACTGTTTCTTCCTTAATAAGACCGATCGCACATCTAGATGCTTTATTTTAGAACATCAATTACTAATCAAATGTGGTCGTTGGGATGCAAAACGAACACCAACCTGCCTGATAAACAAATACATTACCTGCAGTAACATGCAATGAATTCGGCACTTTGCCAATTTGAAAACAGTGGATCCCGTTCCCAGCACCCTCTGGACACCTTCCAAGTAGTTCACGCAAACATAATATTTCTCAGCCTGATACTGATGGTAGTGGTAATGTGCACGAGTGAGCATAAAGTTGATCGTACATACAACAGAAGGCAGCGTCCGCAACATTTGCATTTTTTTTTATAATTTTTGTTTTTTTTTGCATTTTTTTTTAATTTTAATTTTTTTTAATGTTTTGAGATAAGTGGATCAAAAAATTCGGGGATTTCAACTCTTCCTTTTGTATAATTCACGTTCACGTAAAAAAAAACCCAAGAGTACATAAAATTAGGAGAGCGAGAGAGCGATGTGCGATGTAAGCCCCTGAACAGTGCCGTGCGTAACGCAACCCTTGTAAGTTACTTAAGTAATTCAATTTGACAAAGTATACTTACTCTGTGATCTTATCAAGGAAGGATGCTTTATCTATATAAGTACCTACAAAGCTATTCCTATCATATATTTAAAATTAATTCCAGAGCGGAAGCGTTTGCACTGCCGCTTGCTACTCTTTAAGTTGTCGGCCACAATATATTATACTAAGATTCTTGTGATAATTTAAAATTGAAGTTTATTTAATGCAATACTCAAGTGCAATTGAGTCATTGACATTCGATGTTTAAGAAGGCATTCATCCTTAAATTTCAGCCTTTACTCAGGGTCCTCCTTAAGGGTCAGGATTTCTGGAATAACGGTATATCAAATATAGAATTCATTTATATAAGTAAACTGTGAATACACTTTGAGTTAATTTCAAACTCAGCACGATAATTCGTAGCGTGTCAAATTCCTATAAACTTTAAAATATAATGTGCGAGCGTTATTACCCGAAACACGGCAGCTTTTGAACACAGTATTTTGAACTCAAAATGTAAGTACTTAGATAAACAATTTACAATAGCAATACAAAGTTTCAAATAGTCGCTTCAGGTGACACCAGTGTTTTAGGATCATCGATCACCCTCCGTCCTCAGCGCTCTGGGCCGACGACTATAACTACCAAGTGAGACCGGCAAGTTACTGAGTTGTGTCACTCCAAACTAACTTGAAGGAGCTATCTCACTGCTAGTGATATTGGAAGGCGGCCAATCTCTGGTACCTAACAAGTAGTTTAGCAGTTGCATTGTTTGGAACATAGTGTGTACCCAAAACCTTTACTGTATACGTACATTTGTTTAAGTTATGTCTAAGTTACATAAAACATGAACAATTCATTCAACTGAGAATTCAGTTGTTGAAAACAGTTGCGCCATTTGTAACTTCGTAGTTTATCTATCAACATAACTCGCACATTATTTGGATGTTCAATTATAATTAATTTAGTGTAATCTAATGCATTAGGCACAAGTCCACAATAGAACCGTCAGAATTAGACAGACAGAACACTTATGCCAAATATTAGGTAAATATATTTATTAAAACCCCAATTATATAGTAAGGTTTGGAAGGCATAGGCAAGGCATAAATGAAAATAGGATAATACATTTAAGTTATTTGAATTTTACCAACACTACCTATCTACTGGAATTTTAATTTTGAATTGCCAATATCAGCATGTACAGTAGGATTTTGCGTTTCTCTTTGTACTGTAAACTCGCGAGTCACATATCGATGCCAAAAGAGAAGCAAGCAGCCGAGCTATTCACGTAACCTTTTCGCACACTCAGTGATGTGGAACAAGAATTAACACTGAAAAATTAACTATGTTTGTTGGTAATTCTGTTGTACTAAATCTCTAAACTAAACTAATTTAAAATAGTGCTATCCTTTTCAAACTGTTCCCTATATAAAAGGATATCAATATTTTATTTTATTTTATTTGGAAAACTTACAGCTAAATTTTACAGATTAGTCTTACATCTAGTTATCTTAAAGCTAATAACAAGTTTTCACAAATGGGTAAAGGCAAAAGAGAAGGAGTTTGAGTACACGTGGTAGAAGTTAGTAGGTTAGTAGAAGAATTTAGTGGAAGTGGTAGTAGTAAAAGTTAAGTTATCAAGAAAGGACTAAAGAAATAGATTCAAAATAGTTTTTTACAATAAATTGGCGGACACTATTTATACCGCCGTGAAATAAATCAATCCCGGGGTCCCTGTATAATGCATTAATAGCATTAGAAGCACGCAGGATATAATTGTTGCTCCTAAAGTTCGTTTAAGTTATTGGGACCCGTATATTTTAAATTAGTTTAGTTTAGAGATTTTGCACAACAGAATCGACCACAATGTCGACCATGTTGCGTTTTGAACTACATTCAATTTTACGCTCTAAGACAATAACCGTAAAATTAATTCTCAGTGTTCGCAAAAAATGTTTTAATTTCAATATCGTCTGCTTATAAACGAAAGTGCCATGGTGTTTTAAACATTTCACTTCACGTAATATAGCCGACGCGTTACGTGAATAGGTCTCCTGGTCAAACGACCGAGCCGGTATTGCGGATGATTGAAATTTGAAAACCACCCGTCAAAAGGCCGCAGGGGCTTTGTAAACCCATGTAAGCCCCCGCATGGTTCTGTATTCCTAGTGCCTACGAGTCACGAGTGCCTATTGCTTTTAGCATATTTTTCGCCAGCGAACTCTATCTTTTGTCCGAAAAGAGAATATCTGATTTTTTTTAATTTTAAACCCACGACGTCAGCAAATGAGTGTTAAAAAGTTAAACGTGTGCTGCATTATACTGTCTGTGTCTTTATTCTTTCACATAGGTCACTACCTACAAAGGTAGCTTTCAAAGCTTAACTTTGAAGGTAACTTGATCGAGAGTATTCTTGACTTTAAATCAGGCTTTATATTCAGCTGTTTGAAGATCATCAGTTTTTTCCAGTTAAAAACTATCAGTTCTTTTCCAGTTAAGAATGATCAATTATAAAGATATACTCGTACGTACGAATACAAAAAATATTGTAACTAGATTCTTAACTAACTTTAATCCTCACTGGCAACAGATTTATAGGCATTTTTACAGTTATATCGACTTACTCGCTGATCTTGCGCAACCACTAGACGGATTGGGCTAAAAAGATAGCTACTAGCTATCCGCAGAATAGAACCTGGGATAACCTCGAAAAATAAACTAGTGAGGTCGTTCATCTAGACAATTAGAATAGCAAATATATGAAACTCATTTAATATCGAAACACGGACCACGAAATTTCCTAAAATTAGAAAAGTACGTTAAATATTTTTCACATAGTGCCTTTTATTCATATTATGAAGAGAACCTCCACCTGGGTCCGTAATTCGGAAATAATTCACGGGCTTTTGTCGTGTGAGAAAATACAATATAATATTCGAAAAATTCCTCGCAAGGTTGTCGAGACGACGGCAAAATTACTTCACCGAATGTCACGTGCCTACAGTGTAACAGAATTACAAGGATTAGTCGCCGAATATTTGGTATCCGAAATTGAGTTTTATTTTTCACCTCACTAAATCGACAAGCTTCTTTTTGCTTAGAACCAGTGAGCAAAATTCAAATTTGCTCAAATGTGAAAAGAGCGATTAGTATAACGTTCTTTTCTATTTATTATTTTTCGCGGCAATTTTTTACGACTTTTGGTTCTGCTTTTTAATTTGTTTCTCGCACACTTGTAATCTTATTTTCTCGCTTGTCTGGTAAACAGTTTGATTAATTCAGACTGAGATTTCTGAAAAGAAATCGAAATGTAAACGAATTGCTTTTTCCTTACATCAAACAGGACACTTTCCCTGCTTATGCTTATTTGTTATTCAATAAAAACAACGCTATCAGGAACACGTGTCCAATCAAAGAAAAACTCTAACTTATATAACAAGTTACGAATTTTAGAATTATACAACTACTTACCTATTCCGGAATTTACAACAATTTGGATACATCATTAGTTGCATCCACCTGCCCGGAACTATTTTGTGTATTGCTAAGAAAAGCTTTCTTGGTAAACATTACTGTTTTATTTACGTAATGTGTTCATTTGTGCTTTATTTACGTACTCAGGCAGATGATTGTGATAATGATGGTGTTATTTGCTCTTCAAATATAAACGCAAAAAAAAAAAAAAACAAAAAAAATATAAATTATTTATAATAACTATTGTTTACGCGGTGACTACGAAATACGGTGCTACGCAACAACAGCAAAACGAATTACAGGGAATTAGCAAAAACGCTGGCAAAGAACACAAAAATCTCGACAAAGTACTTGAATTGTACACATTATTACAACCAAAAGGAGCGACGACGTTTTCACCAAAAAATATGAGTTTTTACTGAAGAAAGTCTGCAATATTATACAGAGTCAGACCTTAAGACAAGGAACAAATCAAGAATAGTTTACACATAGAAAAATTGTCTCATATTTTAAGACCCAAGTATGCAAGATGATCTTTAACACCTTGCAAAAACATAATCCAAGAATTATTATTACATAACACATTTAAAGGTAATGATGCTACAAAATATGGTGAAGAGAATGAGACGGTAGCACTAAAACAAGCTGGGAAACGTTAAGGACTTTATATCGAACCATGTGGATTATTCATGGATGGAAAATCTCAAAAAAAACCCAGATGGTTCGATAGATGATGACGGTATCATAGAACTGAAGTGTTCTTTTAAAACCTAGTTCTTCAAAGATGACACCATGGAAGCAATAGATAAAAAAAAACTAACCTTTTATAAAAGAAAACCGAAAAGTTAAATAATATCAGATTTAATGATACCACAATTATTATTAGCAAATCCAAGGACAGTTCCAAATAAATGAACGTTAATTTTGTTTATTTACAAGATAATATTTCAGATTTATATATAAATAAAATAGTTTCATGCATATTCTCAATCAGACGGTCTCTCCCACGGGAGTGGCAATGAGGGCGAGTGCGTTGCACTCTCGCTGTTTCTCTAGTCTGCGTCAACACAGCGCGTCATGTCGAGTACCTCGTCTCAAGAGCGAGGTTTCCTTTTCTTATGACATATAAAACCCGTGTTGTACTACGTCTAGAATCTAGATCGTCTTCATAGTTGAATATTTTTTTGACGAAAAGACTAAACGTACCTACTAAATAACTAAAAACTGTATGTGGTATTTACTACTTATTTGTGTTGAGTAGTCAAATTCAGTTCGAAATTTGTGTTTAATTTAAAAGTATGCGTCTATGTCTTGAATCCAATATCGTGTCCTGAAAGAAATCAGTACATTGTCTATTGCAATTTCTGTATGCAAATTAGAACATCAATTTTCTGAAACAGGGTTTGCTTCAGAATACTTAACAACTAGAAATCGGTGGCATTTTGCTTGCTTCGGTTAATCTAAGTAGCAAGTCTGTACTAAGTAATACACGGCTATGATTGCATACAGTTTATCTTCTACAACTGATGTAGGACTGAATTTCCCAAAAGACGGTAAACATGGAACTTTATAGGAGAGAAAAAGAAGGAAATATAATCTCCATCAACATTGTAGTGAACACAATATTATGGTGTCTTGTTTGTTTGGCGCAATCTGTCGAGCCGATGATCACTGTCCGACAGTTTGCGATGGATCGCGGATACAGTATCACGTTACACCACTAATGGACTTGTTTGTTCGCAAGTCACTCAACTAAGGGTTATATTTGGAACAATGAGCAACAAAGAGAAAAGTATAGCCTCCAACCCGCAAATGAAACTAGACTGTCGCAGACTTTTTCTGTCTCTTTCCACAAAGTCAGTTTTATTGTACATTTATTTTCAAAAGGTATATTTGTATATGGAGCACTTCATTTTGAAAAAACCATTGAAACAATGAACCCATCGACTGCAAGTCAAACATCCACCAGGAGTACTGAAACAAATAACAATTAATGGAACGGTTCATTTCGCAACTATCGGTTCACGAGCACGGCAGCGTCGAGAACAATGGAAGTAAATCATTTCGGGGCCGAGGCTCGAGTGCGCTCATCACGGCCCTATAGAGCTCCCCGACCCGGTCGCCGTAATTAAAAAACTTTCAACATTATTTTCATTAAGAAGTATCTCTCTCTATTTCCTGCGCGCCTAGTGTTTGTTTCGCACGTAACGAACTTTTCTTGTTCGAGGAGCGTTACGTCCGAATTCCGAACTTGGCAGAACTTTGCCAAAGTGGACTTATTGTTGCCAAGAACTTATTTATTAACACGGTTTGATCAACTTCGTACAGTTAGAACAGAGGTATCGTCAGCATTTTCTAAATTCTTTACTAACTTCTAGTTTAAAGTCTGTGTAGCCACTTCGAATAAGATCTAATTTTCTACACATATACCACAATAAAATATTTCATTTTTCACATTTTAACAGAATATACAGATACGCCACCTCTCAGTTAAGTCTAATTTCTCCACGTTGAGTTAAATTTCCTACTAAGTATATAGACACAAAATTCCTTCCTTGCACAAGCGACTTAGCTAACAGTACCGTGTTAAACCAATTAGGAATACAGATTTACTCAGCTTGAGTGATTCGCCTCACAAATGAGCGAGTTCAATCATGAGCAATAGCTATAATTAATTTTGGGAAGATACAGATTAATTGAGCGATTAATAAGTAATCACTCAATACCTCTGTCATTAAATAAATTCAAAATATTCAAAAATATTAAAAATTCATTGGGGAAGTTATAGTAAATCACGTCAAATGAACAGTCTATTAATTTATTTAAAAAAAAAACAATATTTTATATCGGAAAGAAACAGGCGAAACTTTGCGAAAGTACTTGATGGCTTAGACACCTGAGAAAAATCCGTATGTTCAATGATATCCGTACGTTCAGCTAAGTGTAAAACCACACCAAACTTCCAGACAACACTCAACTGATTCGCTTCGGCACTGCAATCATTCACAGGTAGGAGTGGGTAGGTACGATCTGATATCGGATTAATGGAGACATTGGATTTATTAGGGATATTACACAAGTTAGCCATTCTAATTGGGGTTGGGATGAATTATTTCTGCAATCAACAGTTTTAGTTTTGCGTACACTCAAATTGCTGAGAGATTTCAAATTAAAAGCGCGCGGATAACTCTCAGGTGGATATAATACAAGGACTACATCTACATTGAATCTATCTACATCTATCTATATAAAGGACGAATATACATTAAACAATTACATTAGTCAGTAGGTATCTAACATACAATAATGATTAAACATATTCTTTGATGTTTTGTGGAAAAGTTCTCAAACACAAAATCGTTGTAATATCATGAAAATATGGTTTTCTAACATAAAATATGGTTCAAGTAATAACAGTACACAACCGCTAAATAAAACTAAAACCGGAATGTATACTAAAGCCGTGAATGGCAGAGACATTAAATAGAGAGTGCCTCGAGTTATTATGACCCCGCGAATGGATTGTAAAAGTGGAGAATTTTATAGACATCGCAAAAACGCGTGGATTTTTCTAGAAGCATAAATGAATCTGCTGTATTAATGAAGCGTCTGCCGATGTTATTTTTTTCTATACTTAGCTTGGTATTTTAGGATGCTAACTGCCATTGTTTTATTCACTAAGTACTTATTTTATTACTCGTATTGTACGAACAAATTATACTCCCAACATTCGACACGTGATTTTGTTCAGATTCTTAACCAAACGATCGACATTGGAGTTGTGGACAGTATGTTCACTTCGAACTTGTTAAAGAAACAGAAACTAAGCGCCGATTCACGCGAACTAATTGAATTGCTACTCTTTTCCAAGTTTGCTCGTCGGTCGTTCACCAGGCACCAACAAATACGAAGATATCAAACAGAATGCTCATTATTTAGCAGAGACAGGCCCACTCATCTGCACATTAGCATAGGCATCACAGAAAAGGAACAGAACCAGTCTCAAAGCTAATACGATAAAAATTTATTACATTTCCGTTAAATTGGTAAAATGAGAGGGCTAAGAAATTAACAACAGCCTTAATCCAGCTAATGCCCAGAAAAGGAGGATCAAGAGCTAGCAGAAGAAAAGTGCTAGCTTCAGTGGCTCACTCAGTGATGTTGTACGGAGCGCCAGTTTGTAGCCAAGTGCTTCAAATTAAAAAATCTAATGAGAAACTTGGCAAGATACAGAGGCGGCTGGCTATCCAAATCTGTGGAGCCTACCGGACAAGGAGGCGGTCCTGGTAATAGCGGGTATAATACCGATACACAGGTTAGCCATAGAAAGAGTCAGACTGCATAAAAGGCTGGACCAAAAAACACCACAAGAAGAGCGACAACGTAAGCTAGCTGAATGGAAAAATGAGTGGAACCAAAGAGGAAAAGGACAATGGACCAGGAACCTAATTAAAGACCTTCGGAAATTGATTGACAGAAAGCATGGCGAAGTTGATAGGCTCCTAACCCAAGCACTGAGCGGGCACGGAGTCTTCAACACATACCTGCACGGAATCGGCAAGGCAGATAATGAGGACTGCTTCTACTGTGGTGAAGAAGATACTCCGAACCATGCTATCTTCGAATGCCAGGAGTTCAATAACGTGCGGAACAATGCACAAGGGAGTGGAGAACCTATCACGAAAGAAAACTTGGTGCCACTAATGCTTAGCAGCAAAAAGGGCTGGCACAAGGGGGCTAACATGCTACGTACAATCATGGAAAGTAGAGTGAAGGATGAAATGGACAGGCAAAGAGCAAACCAAGAGTAGCACTGCTAGACAGCCCTCTTGCTGAAGTAATGCTTCGTGCGGTTCCAGGAAGGGTGGCCAGAGAGCGTAGGTTTTTAGTCCGTAGGTCGCTGGGCCACCTCTCTCACCGAAGTCCACCTCTCTCAGCGAAGTCGGGCATGTCGTATGACATCCATGAGATTTTCCTCCTACAGAAAAAAAAATAATTAAAAGCTTTGTATTTGTCTTTTTCAGGACAAAGCCCATGCCATCGCAACTCAACCAGCCCTAATTCCAAAGGCGTTGAAGAAAGTTAACTTTCCGGCCAAGCCCACACTTCAGCGACAAAATAACTTACAACGGCCCGTTCTACGAAAAGCGAAATCAGCTGGTAAGTTTCTCTCTCTCTTTCTTTTTTTACTTACATGAAGTATTTCTTCTAGAGATGATAAGCGAACGACCACTTCGTGTTAAATGATATCGTTGCCAATCAACATCTGCAGTACGAATATAACTACCCTATGTTCGTGGAATATCCGCTCTTGGCTCATGGTGAATAAGGTGAAAAACTCCACCAGTCCACTCCAATTTACTGAGGCTATCAAATATTATCTTTCATGAGAGATGATGAGTATAACATGTCACAAACCGTACTGAACTCATTTTGTACAAAAACACATTCATTACTAAGTGGGATGAAGTGAGATTAACTAGTGAGATTAAATCGTGTGGCAGATACCTATTTTTTTAACTTCAATGCGCACGGAATGCGTCCATACAATTTCGTCCATTGAAATAACGGCAATAGATGTGCGATCAACATTATCGTCAGCAAACATCGTATTCCGAACCTCTATTCACCACGTCTCATGGAGCGCTGATTTACTGGAAGGAATTTGTCGGCTCCCCTTATCTAATGCCTAGCTAAATGCTGAATCGAATATTGTACGTCGATGCGGGATTTTGGCAATATTCCTAGCTCATATTAGTGCGACGTACTATTTATAGCTGAAACTGCCTCGTCACTGGTTGAATGAATGTTAGAGTATAGTAAGTGATGCGAGAGACCGAACCGACCACATAGGGGCCCATTTTGCGGCAATGCTGTTATGAATTATTGATAAAACAGTAACGCGACATAGCAATCTGTAGTCTATACCGACTGAACTATTGTACGACGAAATCTTACCACAAGTGACAGACCTAAATTCTAGTCAAGCCATGCTTTGGAATATTAAGTAGATAATTTTCGATGCAATTTTTTTACCATCAAACAAGAAATATTTATCCAGTAAGCAACGTCTTGTGGATGAAAAACTGCCGAGGGGTAAAATGTGAGTTATCTTCATAAATAGTTTAGTAAGTGATTTATATCGGCCACAGCCCGGTCGGCCGGGCCGACGCCGGGTCTGAGACGCGGCGGCCGCGTGACAAACGAGCACCGCGCCAGGCCGGGTCCCGGCAACGCGTTAATCACAAATTTAAGCCTAATAACAGCTATTCCGACGACTTCTAACCATAGCGTGACTTTCTCATTACGGCGAGAAAAAAAGGTCCGAAAATAAAAAGTTTGGTGCTTCATCAAAAATGAGCCATTAGGACCGGATGCTTAATGGTTTAGGTATTTTACATTGCCCCAGTTTCGAAATATCGAATAAAATCAACCTATATGAAAACGATGACGACGATTACCACAATCTTATTGATTTGTGTTATGTTTGCTATCAGTTTACTCTCAACAATGAGAGTAATGACATGAGAAGTCACGATAAAGAAGAAGCAAAAAATCTCAGTCCAGAAAACTTGTGCAGTGCATGGTTTTTTTTTTGCTTAAATATTTGCAGACTCGCCATCATGGTAAATATTGTGGTTTTAAAACTATGTAAAAGACAATGAAGACAAAACGACCAAAGATGACACATACTTCATTTCTTAATCTGTGTAACACATCAGAACTTGAAGGTTTTTGTGACCAGGGAGAGCTTTAATTGTCATAGGTGCAAATCATTAAAACTTGCGCTTTCGAAACACAATTGCACTAGCTTGTAGGTAGATGTTCTATAAATAAAACATAATGCTTCATTAATTGGCAAAGGCAGCCCTGGATTTGTGTGTATGAAATAAATCTCCAGGATAAGATCCCAACTGTCAATGTAATTTTGTTTGATAAGGAGTCGTTGAAGCGAGCGGGGGCACCAAGGCGACATATTATAAAGGAGCGCGCAGTGGCCTGTCAATATAACTCGTATCACGAAAAGTGAGTGCAGGTAGGCGCGATCTTTTTCACGCATGGCTGAGCGATCCCTGCCGAGATGTTTAACATTTGCTCTTTTGATATGTTGAAAACAAGCTGTTACTTTCGTGTGTATTTCAAATTGAACTGGAAACCTTACTCTGTTATCCAAGTTTATGTTCCGACCTCAAGCGCGGATGAAAACGAAATAGAGAACTTCTATGATTCCTTAGAAAAAGCCTTCGAGGAAAGGCCAAACAAACTAATACTACTCGGTGACAAGAATGCAAAAATCGGTCAAACAAAGCAAGGAGAATCCCGGGTAATGAAAAAGTTTGGACATGGAAAAAGAAACATTAGAATAAACACAGTTCACACTATAGCAGCCATTAACGTGCCAATATTATGATTTATTAAAATTATGATTTTGTATCCTGTTCCTGCACTTAAACATAATATTGAATGTTTATATTGTAATAATCTAATCCTATAATTCATAAATAATATTAAATAATTGATGCTGTGATTAGATTTAAGAAATTTCGCAAATAAACTTTTATTTATTTATCTTAAAATAACTAACACAATGTTCAAAAAATCACCCAAGCAAAGATGGACGTGGAGATCATCGGATTTTACAATCAAAAACAAGATAGACTTTATAGCCACAAACACACCACATATCATAGAAGACTCTACCGTTCTTGATAACATAAAACATCCAAGTGATCACAGACCCGTCAGGATTAAATTAAATATTTATGGGAAAAGGAGGTCTAGGGCAAATTTCGCGCCAAGACCACAAAAATATATAGATGAAATATCGACAAGAGCTATAAAAATACAAGGAAGTAGAGAAAACATCGCCAAATATTTTGATGATTTTATGGGTAACAGAATTAAAAGCTTTGTATTTGTCTTTTTCAGGACAAAGCCCATGCCATCGCAACTCAACCATCCCTTATTCCGAAGGCGTTGAAGAAAGTTCAAGGCCTAGCCCACACTTCAGCGACAAAATAACTTACAACGGCCCGATCTACGAAAAGCGAAATCAGTAGGTAAGTTTCTCTCTCTCTTTCTTTTTTTACTTACATCAAGTATTTCTTTGTATGAAAATCCGTTACTTTCGCCAAAATTTACCATACCAATTTTTTACGCAGAGGAACTCAAGCGGATGAAATATTGTCTTTTGGCCTTCCGCAGAAACGCTTAAACTTAAAACATTACTTAACATAATATGAGAGATCAACTGTCAGGCGGACGATTTTCAGATATTCTTCTACAAATAGGAAATTGTCACTATCCCTCGGCTGATAGCAAAATTACTATTCCAAATGAGTTAGCTACAGTAGTGTTTTCCACCTAAGAACTGATCGACCATATTTACCTAGGCATAACGCATACACATGATTAGCCTATAGGTTGGTTTTGTAAAAGCGCCATTTTTAACGTCGTGCTAGGTCGGGCGCTAGCTGTTGGCCGCAAAAAATCACCAAGCTTCTCACATTAATGGCGTGTTGCTAGAATTATTTGACGATGAAGAAATGATTTATGGTTCTGTAGATACGGTATGCAATGAAGACGACGCAGTTAACTGTCCAGTGGAGATTTTAAATTCATTAAAACCTGCGGGACAGCCATATAATCACAGAACACATATACTCTCTAACGAGCATATAATGCTCTATTATCCTACCATATAGCTACTTACTATATGGCTTATCATGAAGAAGGGTATACCAGTAAAACTCCTTTGAAATCTGATCCCGCTTAAATTACATTAAGGCACTACACTGCAAATTGTATGATGTATTGTTAAATAGTAATAGATAGAGGCCATAATTTTAAATAGTCCAGTAAAAAACAGCGTTGGTGCCGCGCATTCCGCTGATTTCCAGTGATTTGCCCTATCAGTTCGAAAGGCTTCAAATGCCTCTTCAAGTCTGTTTGCCATGGCAATAAATAAAGCTCAGGGGCAAACTCAAAATACACTGGAGTCGATCTAAGGCAAGATTACTTTTCACACGGTCAGTTTTTTAAGATAATTAACTCGCGAGCAAGTAGGTGTTAGTTATCTTAAAAACCTGCTAATCTTAGCGCCGCTCGATAAAACGTAAAAACAAAAATTGAGTACAATCTCTACGTCTCCTGGCAATAATCTAGAAAGTACTTAGTACTAACAGTGTCAACTATTTTATATCAAAGGCCATTGCGACTGACTTACTGATATACCAACAGCTTAAACTACCGTCCGTCCAGGATGGGGCTTGAATTTGGCATACAAATAATTCGGATGACGTAGGCACAAGGCATCCGTTAAGAAATTGTTTTTGAAGATTCCGAAATTCATGCAGGCGAAACCGCGGGCAAAAGCTAGTTCTAAATATAATTTAGGAGAAGGACAGCAACTGACTAACGGCTATCGAGATAATCGACACTCCATGGACAGGCGACAAGATACAGATTCATTCAGTAAGCTAGTATACCAGCCAGGGGCGCGTGAAATTGACTTGTGTGGCTTAGTCGGAACACGTCTCCGCACAATGGATACTGTGCTTTAGATCCTAAACACCCTACCAACACTCACCGACTAGAATAAAAACCGTCTGTGAGGTTAAATCTCAGTTCTAATTATAAAAGGCTTCTTTTATTAAAGGTTAATTTTAAAGTTGATTTCAATGTCAACATCAAAACTCAGAACACAAACAAGATCAATACTAAACTGACTGCGAGTGAAGTACCGAAAACGATTGAGAAGTCCCGTACTCCATCAGCAAATATTTTCTTCCAATCTTTAACTAAATAAAAATTCGGATCACCTAGGCGACGCGACATCGTAACTGCACTCTGTAAATACTACTAAAAGTAATTATTGTAAATCAAAACTTTTGAAAAGCAGTATCTATGAAGTGATCTAAGCAATTCTCTCTATAAGAGTAAATTGATTTACTTGGCTACATTTACCATCTGGCGGTAAAGAAATGCCTTTATACAATAGTGAATTTTGAAACTTAAAACAATCAATTACAATACAATTCATCAGTCGAGGATGACTAAAATCTGATAATTATGAATGAGAATCACAAACTACAACTGGTATCGTTTAGGCTTCATGATTTTAACGCATCGGATTGAATCTAGTAATTCATGGCACATTAGTTTACAACTTTACAGTAATAAAGATGCGCCATCAATTCCAGTCCAGCGCTGAGAAGATTCGTATCAGTATCCAGTGTCTGGAATATTGTGAGCCGGCCATTAATCTCCATCTGATGGAAACCATTTAGCCGTTATCGGCGAAACCCATCCCGGAAACAGATTTATCTACCAAGTGCGAGTAGTTAAGTCTCCTGCTCCCCTAGTAGTATCTGAGGCATGAAATTACCCAGCGGTACGTAAAGTAACCCGTGTTAGGGTACAATGTGATTAATTGTGCGTTATAGTTCCTTATTAAATGCACACAATAAAATTAATTCATAATATTCATTTCGCATGGATGCGTGACCGACTATGGAAGTTCGGATTTGACCTTTTTCTATCCCTCCACAAGTAAAGCAAATTAGATTATCAAAGGTACATACATATGCGGCCGATTTATTTCGCCAACCGCTTTACATAATTACAAAGCTAAAAACTTAATCTACGATGAGTGTATTTTAGAATCCGAATTTTTGTAATGAATGATGAAGTCCGATCACCAATTGTGTGAGTTTTTGCGTAAGCTTGCAACCCAACTTTGGACTGGAGGATCTGCGAAACAGTCACCAGTCAGGCAACTGTCGAACACCGCGCCGGGGCTCGACGGGATTACTATTTTGACCATGTTTTTTACGTTTTACGTTTTTTACAAGTAAGTAAGAATTACTTACTTACTTGCTTCACTGCGCGGATGGTGAAGCAAGTGTGAATCGCAGCATCGTTGGAGTTCCATACGGTATTCGCGAAGTGCGTGACGGAGCGTATTTTTCCGGATGTATGGAACGACGGCCGACTCGCTGTTCTCCCCAAGTCCAATGGCAAACCACTGACGGACCCTAAGGTGTACCTGTACGCTCCTCCCGATACTGGGTAAAATTTTAGAACGTGTAATACTAGCGTGCGCTCCCCAGATTACGAGGGATATCTCAGAATGCCAGCACGGATTCACCCCAGGAAGGTTGACCGTGTTGGCCCGAGGCCTTGGAGGTGGTCCTTGCTGGCAAGTTAGATCCGGCACGGCAGGACGTGACCAGGCTGGAGTTGAGCAGTCGTACGCGCGGCAATGCTCCGAAGTTGTAGACTTGTGGCAGCAGAGATGGGCGAGCGATGGAATAGGCAGTCATCTCAGGCGATTCACGCAACTTGCGTCGGAGGTCCTCATGTTGGACGGGATTGTGCGCTCGGAGGCGGGTCCGGTGTACTACCGGGACCTCGTTTCATCGGAGGCGAACTGCCACGTACTACGGGAGTTCGCGTACGCGTAGTACAGAAAGCGGAGCGGCTCGGATGTGCGGCAACGAAGACGAACACCACAGGGACAAGATGCTGAGGAGGAGGAGCTTACGATGAGCAGCAAAGGACTGGACCATCGCAGCTCGTCGGGAAAGGAGGAGGCTGGGATCGGCGGTGGAAGTCTCGTTTCGTAGTCTGCCCCAGAAAGGGGAGAAAGACATTAAGGGACAAGGATGAAAAGATAAATTACTGTTAGGGAGCTCAAGAAGGCACTCGAACTGGGAAAAGCACCGAGAGCAAAGCGTCGGGTGTCCTTCTGCGATTCGGCCCAAGAAAAAAAAAGACAAAAAAAAGTTATTTTAGTTGATCTGCATATTGATGAAGTGAAAAGTGTTCAAATTTCTCATTGATTAAAACAGATAATTCATGCTGCCATTTGAATACTTGCTTAGTTACATAAAAGAATGTTTCTTCCTCACAAGTGTAATAAAACTACGCTTACGTAATGACTTACTTTCCACACTTGTGACATCATTTACTGCAAACTCGCACATATATTTAAAATCGTTTTAAAACTACCTAAAAGCTCTCAGTTGCAAATGGTTGTAAAACGTTTCTCACGTTATGCATGTTTTCGTGGCAGGCTTTCAAGGCGACTTTATCACATTTACTCTCGAGTCTTTAGAACAAAAATTAGATTGTACCTTTTACCTTTACAAGGGGAGAATCGCGTCTCTGAAGATTATGTATAGATTCTTCGTAAGGCCTTATCTCGTTTCACATACATTTTATACTAGAAAGGGTTATGAAACTTTTTATTAGAATTTTTATTCAGGCACCACATTATTATCAGATTCGCTGTCACCACTTTCTCATACTTTGTTTTAAGTTGAAAAGAAAACCTCATCGGTAGTCGGTTAAATGAACAGTGCAACCAACTTAGCTGTGAAGTGGTAAGAACCAAACTAGACAGCAGTAGCGTTGGGCATTTAAACGAAAGCGTAAATTATAAGTCGTTTTTTTAAATAAACACAACAACGCGTTACTTAGAAAAAGTCCATTTATTATTCGATTGCTTTTTTAAATTGATTGATTTTTATTTGCTCGAATCTGATCTTTTTTGATGAGCAGTAAGGTTGGATTCATTTTGCAAGATTATTAAACGCAATAACGAAAATTAATTTGCTTAAAATATTAGGTCCTTACATATGAAATTGGCGTTTTGTCGTACTGGCCACTTTGATCTCAAATATCTCTTCTTTGGTTAGAAATTCCAATTTCAAATTTATACAGCTATTTACTCATGCTTTTGTGTTTTGAAAATCGTAATTCATTTGTTTTTTTCTCTTTTGGTTTTTTTATTGCGCCACTCTGTTTACAAAATGGAAAACTTGAAAAATCGCGTTATTTACGATTAGGAGTTCCATCGTGGCGCCAGTGCTGCAGAAACGGCTCGAAGGATTAATAATGAGTACGGCGAGGGTGTCGCAAATGAAAACACAGTGCGTTTTTGGTTCAAACGTTTTCGTTCTGGAAATTTCGACCTGCAGAACAAGCCCCGTGGACGGCCGGAGACCAAAGTTGACAATGAAGAATTGAAGGTTATTGTGGAAGCGGATCCATCGCAAACCACGTCCGAGCTAGCTGCAGGCTGCGGTGTTAGTGATAAAACTGTTTTAGTTCACTTGAAGCAAATTGGGAAGGTGAAAAAGCTTGAAAGGTGGGTACCTCATGAATTGAGTGCAGCAAACCGACAAACGCGCGTAGACTGCTGTGTTACATTACTCAACCGGCACAGTAATGAAGGGATTTTAAATCGAATCATTACCTGTGATGAAAAATGGATCCTGTATGATAATCGGAAACGCTCATCGCAATGGTTGAACCCTGGCGAACCAGCCAAATCCTGCCCCAAACGAAAATTGACTCAAAAAAAATTACTTGTGAGCGTTTGGTGGACTAGCGCCGGCGTCGTTCACTACAGCTTTCTTAAATCTGGCCAGACGATTACGGCGGATATCTATTGTCAGCAACTGCAATCCATGATGGAAAAGCTAGCTGCTAAACAACCGAGGCTGGTCAATCGTTCTAGGCCACTGCTGCTTCAGGACAACGCTAGACCACACACTGCACAACAGACGGCTACCAAATTAGACGAGCTTCAATTGGAATGCCTAAGACATCCACCTTACTCCCCGGACCTTGCTCCAACAGATTACCATTTTTTTCGAAATTTGGATAACTTCTTACAAGGGAAAAAATTTAACTCCGATGAGGCAGTCCAAAGCGCTTTCAAATATTTTATTGATTCCCGTCCGAATGGCTTTTTTAGTAAAGGGATCAATGAACTACCTATAAGGTGGCAAAAGTGCATAGATAGCAATGGTACATACTTTGATTAAATATATATATTATATTAAAAATAAATCGACTTTATGTTCCTCCCATACAAAACGCCAATTTCATATGTAAGGACCTAATATTTTAATTTTTTGTTTACGTTTACGATTTTCACTTATTTGACTTTATTACTTGTAAATAATGTGTTTTATTTTGTGAATGTGTACATAAACTTTAAGAAGATATTTCTAATTTAGTGAGTAAGTAAATATATATTTCATGCGTGTTTTACATAAAATAGGTTTAAACTTTTTCTGCAAGGACAGATTTTTGTGTGGTGTGTGAAATGTCTCGTAACAATAGATTTAATGAAATTTGGAACTAAGCCTGAAAAGTACGAAGGAAAGTTCATTAAAAACGATCAAGTAGTCACTATAACTCACTATCACTTTCACTTATAGTCACTAACTGTTAAATTATTAAGTTGAGCAATCAACGAAAAACATAATTAAAAATAAGCAAATAAGCAGTAATTAAAAGTGACTGAAAAACAGTAAAATGAAAAAGTCTGCTTATTGTTTTAAGCCGTTTTGCCCACCTCTAGACAGCAGTAAGGCTCTGATTAAGATAATGCGCAGGCGGTCACGAGTTACAAGATCTGCTATGGTATTTCTGCTCTATCCGGGAAACAAATCGACGGCAGCACAAAACAACGCTTAAGACATATTTTAGTTCACATATAAATTAAGGCACTATAAATTGATTTGACAAACTGGACACTATGCATTGGTGTTTATGAGTATTCCCGTTTCTATTTCTGTATGGATTGAACCCCTATATTTGCAGCGACAATAAAATACAAATTGCAGTACCGTAATTCACGACTAAATATCCGATATCGCCGCAATTCAGATAAGCGCGCAAATCAAACATGAATAAATTTAACAACCCTTTCATTTCATGTTAGCCGCTAAAACGCGCACGTAGCCTGGCAATAACAACAACGCATACTCAGCGGCTGAGCAAACAGACTAATGTGTGCCAAATTCAATATATGTACCAGTATAATATATTGTACTAGGTTTACATTTGGCTTAGTCGGGAAGGGAAGTAAGCGGGAAAGTGGGCAGCGTGAGAATGTTAACATTTATTATATTAGCAGGTGTAGATTACGCCTCCTACGATTTGCTGCAACAACGCTTCGTCTGCGGACATGTTTGAAAACGTTTGTGCTCGTACTGCTCTCGTCGTACGCGAGGATTACGCTACGTTTACGCTTACGAGCCGTGTGCGAAGGGGCTTGATGTGCAAGGCTGCAGCCCGCGACTTGGTCCGCTTCCGGTGGCCAATTATCAAAAATTTCATACAAACCTTGTACTCTGCTACAAAAACAAAAATAAAACATACAGCCGAAGTTCAGAAGTGAAGTACAATGTACTTAAATTCGTTAATTCATTTCAATGAATAAAGATTAAATTAGCAATTTACAAAATGAAGATTCAGTTGTAGATACTAGCCGTGTACTTAATAGGAGTCAATTAATTTTCTTTAATCTAGGCTTTAGTACATTACCATTTACTAGTGCCTCAGGTGGAGACGTAATTGAGGTAATCTGTTACTGCGTAGGTAATGATTTCGACATGACAACGATAATGTTATACCAGTACTTATATAAGTACTCGTAAATCAGCAAACTGGTAAAAGAAAATTTTAGGTCCTATATTGAGACCCAGATGGTGAGTCATACAGGGATTGAAATCACGGTGATAATAAAATTTGGTAACCGAATCTAATCACCAAGGGAGATATTTATATATGCACATACGTCCACATACCTGCGAAATTACCCAGAAACTTGAACTATAATTTTTCCATAGAAATAGTTGAAAATTTGTGGACGAGTAAAGAGGTTTAACCAAATCAGCCACCTTTACAACATAAGGAATACCTTATGTGCTTATCACAGCTTTGCCTTCCACAGAGGGTAGGGCATTCATTTGTTTATTATATCAATTTTATTTTAAGCCACAATAAATGGTTTGTTTACTTTTTTATTTATATCACATATCATCACCGTCGTCGGCACGTACATCGGCGTCAATCACTGAGCGTGAGCTCACGAAATCCGCGTAACCCCTCAGGATGGGAGGTCGATATAAATCAATTTATCCAGCTCAGGGAACCTAAATTCGATTCCCGGCTCCGGGCGACGGATCCGACCTCTTAAGGGATCCTCCCCGCGCCGGTGTGAGCGCAAACTCAATAAAATGTAGCGGGAAATATTTTTCACAAATTTGCGCTGTGTTGCCACGACACCGCTGATAAGTAGCGCTACAAAACACTAAGTTTTGAAGATCCAAGCAAAGTTGATAATATGATATGTAGATTGCATACAATTTCTACCCTATCAGCCATGGATTTCAAAGTGAAAACGGATGTTCAAAGGAAATATGACACACAAAAATTGTATGGTTTCTACAATGGAAGTTTGCGACGATGATCTGCACCCAAATATACAAAAGAGTGAAGAAAATTCTGAACACTCTTCTTATTGATAGTACGTTTATGTGATCATTTTCTACGCTAGGGAGTATAAAAACTTGGTTGAGCGCAGATATGTTAGAAGAGAAGCTGAAGGTTTAGTTTTTTTTAAATATCCATTCGGTGATAATCGTATTTGAGTCTCAAATATTATCACACAATTTTCCAATAAACGTTGAAACTTTAATTTGTTTCATAATATATGCAATCACAGATCAATTGAGCGTAAAATTGAATTTAGTTCAAAACGCCATATTGGTCGACAGTTCTGAGATTGAAATTACTTAAGCGCGTCAAAGTTGAGCATTGTATTTACTATGATGAAATACATTCAATTTTACACTCAAAGCCAATAGGTGTAAAGTTAATTTTTCAGTGTTGATATCTTTTCTTATTCTTGTGTCACATCACTGAGTGTGTGAAAACGTTACAAGAATGTCATAGCTGTAGCGTTATCGTGAAAACGTATTCTATACCTACAGTAGTCACGTCTCGACAGCACGTATGCGGGCCCAGCGGAATCAGCGCGATAAACAGCGCGTAATGAATTGTCATTATTCTCGCCTCGCACGTCCCGCCTTGCGAGCGCAATTCGACCCGGTTACCCACTGTTTTAAAATTCAATTCAATCTCATCTGCATGATACTCATTAACCTCCAGTTGATTTCTGCAGCCCTCATTTAAATATTGATATTGGATACTGTATATCTGGAGTCAAACTAACGTATTATCCAATTTTATTACGTCCTTTTAAACTGACAACACACAAAAGTAGCTGACAACACGGGACTTATTAAAATGAAACTGTCATAACTTTTTAAGTTCCGAGAGTTGTAACGAAAACGACGAGCTGAAATGGATGGGATATGGCAATTGAGGTACTTCTAGATCCACATAAAGTCATGGTTTACTGAAGCGGTATAGCAAAAGTTTAACTCGCTGGAACTCTGCAGTAACTAAAACTTTATTAAACATGCGATTATAAAGCATTTACATTATTATCTACCCAATTGGAATACCAACATCGACCTAAAAGGCTAACGCTAATGTAATGTTTATTTGAGACCAGTTTACTTAGGACGGGTCAGGCCTTAGTCTGGCGAACGAAAACAATGATTTGATTAGCATATAGGATTCCAAGACCATATCTAGCACTCGACTTTGCCTAAGTCTTGGAATATTGAATTATCTGTCCTGCTAAGTCTTGGATCAAAAAAAAATATGTCTATGCTTATAATAAAGTTATACTATTAAGTCACCGTGTTTCTTTACTCAGTGTTTATAATTAAGCTGTCAGTCTAAATAACATTGAGATTTACCGTTCTTATGGCACGTTTATTCAGCTATAAAAGGAGTTCAGGGGTTGTAAGAAGTTGTATACAATTTCATATTGAACGTGTTCCGAGTATACGCTGCTTGGAAACTTTAGAAGAACTTCTCAGAAGAAACATTAACGTGGAAAGCTAAAACTTTGGAGGTGAGAAGACGCATCCGACAAAGTACAAGACCAATAGGTATAAAAGAAAAAGAATTCTCTAAAACTCTTCTTAGTATAAGTTCGTATTTGTATGTAAAGCAAGAAATTTTCTGCCATTATGAAAACAGCTAAATCCAGAACATACTTTAGTGGAATAAGACTGACTAATTACTGAACTATTGACCGCATATTATTATTGAAAACGTCACGCTCAAATACAATAAGCATACTTAGTCAAATACAACAAGCATAGTTAGTTACACCAATTACTTGGACCCAGTATTTAGTATTACCGAACACACATTGATATTTTTACTTATACTCCAAAGTGTCTGTGTTAATAGGAAGAAATATACTTCTATGTTACGATACTTCTATGTTATTTTTGCTGTAGGTACCGTCTTCCCTTGCACCCCATGTCTATTCTTTACCTTGTTGCTCGGTAGAAGGTAGAGAGTAGGAACGTGCTCGGCAACTAGCGTCTCTCGAAGTATGTCTGGCTTCGCAACTTCGCCGGCTCCTCGCGACACATTCTAGTCGCGAGTTATTTCATGAGAGTTGTGATAAAATTTCAAACGCTATGTAGGTATGATAAGCCCGAGCTTTAAAGTTGGCGGTATTCCAACCTCGTGCCTCGGAGAATACATAAAGCCGTCCGTGCTACCTTTGCTTGTAAAACTATGGCACTTGTAAGATGTTTTTGTGTTTGCACACGTTTCTATCCGTGCTTATAAAATTTGAAGAGCCCTCGATTTTTCCAGGATCCCATCATCAGATCCTGACTTGACGACTATGGGAAGTATCCATAGTTTCAAACAAAAAATAATAATTTTCCAAATCGGTTCAGGCGTCTTCGAGTAATCGGGGAACATACATTAAATAAAAAAAAGTTTCCGACAAATAATTGTAAACCTCCTCCATTTTTTTGAAGTCAAAAAGATATTGAAGAGTTTAAAAAGATATTAAAATTTTGTGATAAAATACTATACCTACTCAATATCACGTAGGATTTCTTTACTTGATACTCCCTACTTCTCTAGGAGCTTTTCTATCTGCAGGAATATTGAATCACTGAAATAGATTCGAAACCTACTAAGTAAAAGTTTGGAATTCGACAGAACCTTTATTTGGAACTAGCTTTTGCCCGCGGCTCCGCCCGCGTCAAATTCGATTTTTTACTAATCTTGAGAAAAAATTGAATTTCCTTTTCAATGACCTTTACACCTACTTTCAGGACAGATTGTCAAAGTAATCTACCTATAGCTGTAGCTATAGATTACTGTTGAAAATAAGGGGTTTTCAAATATCCCATGGAAACTATGGATTTTCCCGGGACAAAAAGTAGCCTATGTTTTAATCCGGGTTATAAGCTATGTATATTCCAAATTTCAGCCAAATCGGTTCAGTAGTTGCGGCGTGAAGGAGTAACAAACATACACACTTACACACAAACTTTCGCCTTTATAATATTATTATATTATATAGTGTGATACACCTACTTTCAGGACAGATTGTCAAAGTAATCTTCCTATAGCTGTAGCTATAGATCACTGTTGAAAATTAGGGTTTTGAAATATCCCATGGGAACTATGGATTTTTCCGGGACAAAAAGTAGCCTATGTTTTAATCCGGGTTATAAGCTATCTATGTTCCAAATTTCAGCCAAATCAGTTCAGTAGTTGCGGCGTGAAGGAGTAACAAACATACACACTTACACACAAACTTTCGCCTTTATAATATTAGTGTGATTATTAGTGTGATTAGCTTTTGCCCGCGGCTCCGCTCGCGTTAAATTCGATTTATTACTAATCTTGAGAAAAAATTGAATTTCCTTTTCGATGACCTTTACAGTTTACACCTACTTTCAGGACAGATTGGCAAAGTAATCTACCTATAGCTGTAGCTATAGATTACTGTTGAAAATTAGGGTTTTTTAAATATCCCATGGGAACTATGGATTTTCCCGGGACAAAAAGTAGCCTATGTTTTAATCCGGGTTATAAGCTATCTATGTCCCAAATTTCAGCCAAATCGGTTCAGTAGTAGCGGCGGGAAAGCGGAACAAACATACACACTTACACACACACACACACACACACTTACACACAAACTTTCGCCTTTATAATATTAGTGTGATGGAATAAATCTCTGGTAACAAACCTTATCTGACTTTAGCTTCGTTATACATCTCTAACAGATTTTAGCGTGCGCCGCTGTTTTGCATGATCTTGTTAGATATATGTAGGTACAGATTGTTACGTGTGGCAGTGACACGGCAATAATACCTTACTTGTATACATACTCGTATATGCAAAACTGAACGTAAAACGCAGAGTACCTGAAGTTAACTCGTCAGTATCAATGCCCTTAACAGCAAAATTGACTACTTCCTAATCAATCTCCGTATTTATTATCTCCTTTCATTTGTACACAACTGAAAACCCACCCTAAATTTCCTGGAGGTCACTGAATATTCCCGAGTTGGGGAAGCAAGTCGGTGTTAATTAATAACTCTAAATTAATGTATTATAACTTGAATAACTTCCAACCACCGCCGAACATCCGACAACAGATGTGCGCAATTGGTGCGAAGTTTCTTTGCCCACCTTGCTTGCTAAATATTGAACTTCAAAGTAATTTGGGAAATTTATCCTCTTGAATAACACAGTAGGTTGAATAACAAGTTGAATCATTAAAATTGAGTAATCAACTTACTTTTACTATAATATACAAACACAGAAAATTTAAACGCTGCAAAGGACAAATATCATTTGGAAAATATCGAAGCGTTGTGAATCTTTTTCTGAAGAAGTACTTTTAGTTTATTTTCAAGACTTATCAGAGAAGTTTAAATTCTCATCCCTATTGACCTTCTACTCAATGATCGAAAGTACGCTGCTTATTAATTACAATGAAAATCAAAATGAAATTCTTTATTTTTCACAACGTGGTTATCTCAAAATATTCAACTTTAAAACGGCGCGGCAGACGGAAGTCTACATCTGTTGCTGACTCTCTATGACTCTAAATGACTCTTTATCCAAAAAAATCCACTTGTCGAATGTTATTTCGATTTCCATAGAAATTAAAACTAATGAAATGGTAAATATAAACAAGTGTCATAAAAAGGGTCTAATAAGAGGAAAATTTATCCTACAGGGCAGGGGGAGGGAATCTAACCTCTCCGAACCTTTGTCATTGCGAACGTTCGTTGTTTTGATTGCGGAGGAAAATCCGTGGGCTTAGGGCGCGCGCTTTGTTTCCTAAATGAACGATTGTCACTTCTGACACTGTTGAGTCCTCGCCCGCCCGGCTTTAGCGCTCCCTTCATCTGATTCGTGTTGTGATTCTAAACGATTTAAAGTTCATTCGTCAAGATCTGTCTATAAACACTGTAGATTGTTTGTAAATAACATCAATATATTTAATTTATGTTCCAGAGGCCAGAGTTAGTAAATGTTATTTATACCTTTAAACGAGCAATCTCGGAATCCAGCTGAATCTCGGAAACGGCTCGAAAGATTATCTAGCTAGGATTCATTTTTAGAAAATGTCGTAAGTATTTACCGTCGGTCACCCAGAAATGGCTATAATAAGCGACGATACTAATTGTAAATAACTATCCGATGATCCTTGATATACCGTTCACGCGTTTGACGCAAAATCAAAAACTCAACATTTCGCGCTCTTTACCTTTTGTTACTGGATTTTGTTTAGCTTCAAAAGAGCGATCGTAAATTCATTCCCAGTGGCTCTCTGATGTGAAAGCATACATTCGCTTGGACGTTTATTTCGCTCGAGAGACTTCCCCGGAAGGCTCGTATTTTAATACCAAAGAGACAAGCCAAGAGAAGCCTCCACGGTCTGTCCTTTGGGGACGTGTCGTCGTTGATTTACGTAATTACCTGCCAGAATGTCCCTATGAGGTGAAATAAGGGATAAATCTTATTCATCAGTTAAACAACATGGCCTGATGATGCTCTCGTGTCAGGGTACAACGTATGTAGAGAAAGATTGAAATAAGTTTCTATGACACTGTAAGATTTTTTAAAGATTTTGAGTGACAAATTATGCATCAATCGATTTTTTCATTAAAAGCTCCATTAAAAAAAAATCAAATAAACATAAAAAAAATAACGTAAATCCCAACCAGAAATCCATCTCAAATATCCATAAAAACTCTGCGATCTCAGTTATGACTTAATCGGCGGTATTAAGACCATTTCCACTGGTTCATTACATTTAAAGCGAGAACGCCATTACTGGGCGTAATTAAAAAATCTGTTTTAGCATTTTTTTGGTGGAATCTCGACGAGAATCCGCTCCACTTTAGCAAGACGATGACGTCACGAACAAAAAATAGGTTAGTCGAACAAAAACAAAACAACTACAAATAATTTAATTTAATTTAAACAATTAATTTAACGGCAACGTTAGCTATGCCATGAGTTCACTGTGAGTATTGTCGTTGTTTACTACAACAGTTGTGGGACAGTCAGTCTCATATAAAAGTTAAAAGTGCCACAACGTTCAACTGAATTTAGAAGTTTGTGAAATCACCAACTACATTGCACCTAATTTAAAAATCTAGCAAATCTCCAGAAACTCGGATTGCAAAATTGAAAAAGATCTCATATACCTACATAGCATAGGTTTAAGTAAAATCTCGAACGTACACTTTGCATGTTTAATTTCACGCTTCACATTTTGCAGAATGTAAAATACGCTGAAACGTGCACAATTTTGCGGGTAGACAATAAAACTGAGGTACAATTCAAAATTGCGTCCTGTTGGCATTCAAATTCCGTCGGCTTGCAATCGTAAACCGCAATCCGTGGTTAGGGTGCCATAGGTTCCATTCAAATGTTTCTTATTCTTAAAATCCATGCTCGGACAGGCGACTTTTTAGCGATTAGATTTAAGATTTTCTTGTCGTAATTTTTACCGATATCCATTAAGTAGTGGAAAAAGCAAGGACAAATTGAATGTAGTTATGTCTAGAATGTAGTTATGTGTAGTTATGTATGTTATGTAGTTATATACCAGGGACGGTAAAGCGTAAAGATGAAACGATTAAATCACGGGGCATTACGGCACACTTCGATGCATCGCACCCCCGAGCCCCAGGCGAAACCATAGGGAGTTTGCACCCTTGCAAATATGCGAACTTACTGTTCATCATCCATGTGATCCTGGTACTCGTGTTGCAAAAACAAGAAGGCGTTGAACTCTTCCGGGGATACTCTGATAATGCCAATAATATTATATCAGTTTTTGTACAATGGCATAATATGAGTACGTTAATATGAGACTTGTACATGATACGTGATTCAGTAACATTTTACATTTAGTACGATGAGATTGATACTATACAACTGATACCCCATCGATAAAAAGCGACGACCTGGCCGATCTTCCTTGCGTTGGAGTGACGATTTCACGAAGATAGCAGGAAAAACGTGGAGTAGAGTCGCTTTAAATAGAGCTAAATGGTTGAAATTAGAGGAGGATTTTACCGCAGACAGCAGTCCTTCTACTTTATAGATCAATATTAAAGATATAAAACATACAAGGAACTACTAAAGTAGGCAACACTAACAATATTAGTAAACAAAGTAAAAATAATATAAAACTAACAAAATAAAACTAACCAAACTAGACTATGCAAATATTAATAACAATGTATTTTACTGTGTGTAGAAGGAAAATAAAGATATTTTTATTACGATGAAATTTTAAAGATCGTTACTTTCACGCCCTTTTCGTCTAAGTGTATATGTCCGCAATACAACAATACCTCTGAAATGTAACTGATGTTTGCAAACGTAAAATAACAAAGAAATACTGTTATGCTAAATTAGTTAAAGTTCAAAGTCCCTTGTATACGCAACTTCAGCAACTATTTTGAATATATCGTCATCTATTCATAGGTGGAGATATGTTCACTCGCTGACAATATAATATGAAGTCAATTAAGTAGATACATCTCGTTAATCCACCCAGTCCAAGGGAATTATTAGAAACCTAATATAGAGATGTATCTTGGAAACTTAATAAACGAGTATATTGTTGATACGTTATTGTGATAGATACTTAGTATGATATTACTACAGAATAATTTGAACTGGATATTATTTTGTGAATGGATATAGGTTATTACTAACACGGTTAGGCTGTGAATGGAGAAAGATTTTAACATGAATAACGCAATAGGCTGCATTTCTTTTTATGGGATTAGTTAAAAGATGATCAGTCAAATGATGAATTAATAAAAGTGATTTCAGGCAGAGCCGCGGGAAAGGCTCATATTATGTAAATAATTTATAAAAAATTCGCAGACAATATTTATACGGATGTTTATAAAAATCAAAACCTGCCTAAAGTATCAACAGTGATCTTACTCCTATTTATTGTCAAATCTCTTTTCTCGGCTTTTCCTAATTTTTTGACTAACATTTTTTGAAAGACCGACACTCAACAATTTTTGTTTCGCGCCGGAAATCCTAAGTAGGTAATTCGTTAAAACAACGAGAAAGAACACCAAGATAACTCAAAGTTTTAAACAAAGACAAAATATTTATAAACCATCTGTCAGGTAGTCTCAAGTTATAGTACCTACTGGGCGTCGAAGAATGTAATTTTCCGCCGCCAGTGTACCAAAAATGACAGGTACTTTTCCCTAATTGTCCTACGTAATTACAATCTCTTTCAGGGGTAATGAATGCGACGTCTCTACAAAGGCGATAACGGACATTGAGGCCTCCGCTAACAAAGGACGGGAATTTTTCAAAGGGATGCCGAAAAGACGGATTCCTCATTATGTTTTTGTATAACTGACAGTTTGCTTGACCGATTGTGCTTATCTTGCTTTTTACGCGACTGAAGGAAAAGTAACAAGAAGTGATAATATTATACTTATTTCGATTATTATTAAAAATATTACAATATTCGACTTGACCATCAGTTAGTTTGTTTCAGATGTTTCCATGATAAAGTCCATCCACAAAATCGTACTATAAATACCAAAAACAAAAGCACGTGATTAAAAAATAAAAATTCATCGCCAAGCGATTTGGCGATCCGGTCCGATGCTGGACTGTCCAAGTTAGTACGATAACCCTTCAGTTCCATCGTCAATAACCATCAGGTGAGATTGCAGGTACTTGAAAACTAATGATTTTAACGATTCATTAAGGCATGCTTAAAAGCACCTATGTGACGTTTAGTCGATAACATCCACGTCTCACAAAAAATCATACATCATGGGTTTGAAGGCTTCCTTTCAAAAATAGTAAATAAGATTACAAGCTATGCAAACCTGTAGATTTATTGCATATTTTTGCATTTTTTTATCCTTAACTTGTGCTGCACGAACTTACCTGAAACAAAAAAATAAAAAATCAATATATTTTACTCGATTTATTCAAAAGTTTTAACAAAAACATTGGTCCCGTATTCGTTTTTGCAATCAAAATCGAATTTCAAATTTTAGAAAATTGGAAAAGCATGCACAACAATTGAATTTTATGATATTTCGGAGCTAAACGAAAATCGAGTTTTCCTGAATCACAACTATGTATTCCCCGACTACTGTTGTATTTATATTCATACAACTATGTTATAGTAGAAATCTTTTAGAAAAATCTATTCCAAAAGCTATCTAAGTTTGAATTGAACCAACCATAGCTTTGTCTTTTCTTCCTTCATCCACACTTCGTCAATGACTTTGGTCATACGCTTGCAAGTAACTCAACAACGTAAGAAGAGAACGGCGCGCGACGCTTTGAATTCCTTTGGTTCACTTCATCGATCCAATACCCTTAAATCGGAAACCTTATAAAGATTACTATCACTTAACTCTAAACCACGGCGCGATGTTTGACACTCGTAGTTACCAAATTTGACAGTTAAAACTGTGGTTAGCTACCAAGCGGCCACCAGGGCAGCAGCATCACGTAACAGTGCCGCAGCCCGCAGTGCAGACCGCATGTGCAGTGCGCCAAGCGAAATGCAACCTACATTTTTTTTTTGGATCTCCCTGTTTGAACTCGAAGCTCTCGAAATGTTCCCGAATTCCTTGGAGCAAAATGTTTGATAATATAATACAGGAACTTTCGTTAGAATATTTTGCCTTCAGAGGCGTGTAGCACTTGTACCATATGCGGGTTTTATTTTACCAACTAGCCAATTCCTGCGACTTCTTCAAACCTAAATTTTCTGGCTATAAAAAAATAAAGACGCCTATAATCACGTACATGTAAGCACGCATACATTTCATCAGCGAATAATGCCGCATGTTGTGTCTCTATACATATATGAATAAAAGACAAAAAACAATGGATGTCCATAAAGAAAAAACAACACAAGCAGTAGCCGCGTCAAATTGTGCAACATTTCGCTCAGAAATGTTAGTATTAATCCCGCGGGAAACCGTCGGCTTTTTATGACCCGCGGGAGCGACGTCCAAACAGTAATAAAGCCGTCGCTGTAGACCTCTCGGAGGCTGAGGAAAAATTAAAAAAAAAGCTCAACGCTGTAACCCCCGCCCTTATTAACTTGAAGATGGCGAAATAAAATGCTCTTCGTTTATTAATTTGTTTAATCAGGATCCCCGAGCGTTAATTGTTCCATTGAAGATAATTAAGTTAACAAAAAACCAGGGTTGTTTTTACGAATATAAAACTCTACATAAGATGTCTGGGTTTCAAAACGTATTATAAAAATATCTTAGAATCCATTTACCAACATAAGGAAATAAAGAACTAGTAAATTCATTGAATTAGGTGCGGACAAAAGCGGGTGCCTTTCAAGAAACAACAACGTGAACAAGTGTGAGCTAAAGCGGTCCTCTCAAATGTACCATAATATACACAATTTAGTGCAAAACGTTGATCGGACTTCCGAATGATGCGACCGGACAAGGAGGCGGGAAACAAGTTGTCGGCTTTTGTTTTACAGTTCACACAGACGTGTGTACCAAATGTGATTGAGTTCGCTCGCTTCTCTCTGTGACTACGGACTGTAATCTACAAGCCCCTCTCCGAACGTGTGGGAATGTACTTTCGTTTGCAGTTTAAATGTAATAATTAATGTCCTCCCTGTTTACTACAGCTACAAAAGTGACAATATGACAACGTTACAAACTTATTTACGTTTTAAAAATCCCTAGTAAAAGTTATGTTCTACGTATGAAAAAGTAAACGGAATGTTATCATGTTGCATGGAGTCATAGTCCTCCCATTCGTATGGTTCTAAGTGCCGGTTTTTTGAGACATAGTTAAGTCAATCAATGGTTAAAGTTGGTAACAAAAATCAACCAATAGTTAGTATTTGTTCCAAATTTTAACCATTGGTTGACTTAACTATGTCTCAGAAAACCGGCCCTAAGGGCCGATTTTTTGAGACATAGTTAAGTCAATCAATGGTTAAAGTTGGTAACAAAAATCAACCAATAGTTAGTATTTGTTCCAAATTTTAACCATTGGTTGACTTAACTATGTCTCAGAAAACCGGCCCTGTGTCTACAATCTAACTGTTACTAACGTAACCGAGCAGTGATCATAATAAAAACGATTCGCTCCTTCAATCTGAGTACATAATCGTCGGTTCTCGATCGCATTGAACTAGGGGGGCATAGCAGCGAAAGGGGTAGAGCGGGGCAAATATAATATAGCCTCGTAACCGTTACGATATTGCCGCTGCACCCAGCTGCATTGCGGACACTTGCATTGCATCTAAGCGGATTGTTGCTCTACATTTTTCCAATAGGCGCTGCTATTCATTAATATCTACTACGTAAGTTCTGATAGCATCTTTCATTCTTAGACGAGATTCGAACCCCAGTTTTTTGGAGTTGACTTTTATACAACTTGTTTTAATAACAGCGAAGGACACTTTCATGACTTGAATGCCTATGAAGCCAGTCAATCTGAGCTTCGCAGTCTGATGGCCTATGAGAAAGCCTTAGCCTAAGCAGTATACGCCTTAACATAACAAAGTGAGATAATGCAATTTGAGAACTAGAGTTCTAGCCATATTATGTCATCGCGAATCGATATACTTAATCAAATGGAAATGAAACGAAATTCAAAAATGTTTAAGAATGCGCGGGAGTCATTTAAACATACATTTTTTTATTTATCGTATCGCAATATGTCATGCATACGCACTTGATGCTACAATCTGTCACTTGTCTGTGTAAATTGTAAAAGATAGAGCTAAATTCACTAGCTATCTGTTTATTGATTTCCTTCCATACAAACATCGCGATGATAGAACTTTTGCAATCTCCACAAAAAATCACCCAGAGTCGTAAGAGAACTTTCCGTATTCACTGAGGCGTAAAACTGAATAAAACTTAGCTATCCTTTTTTTTAGTTTTTTTTATAATACAACGAGTGAAGAATTTGTTTCGTAATAAGTTTTATCTACACTCATTGCTTAAAGTTCGAATTATGAAATCAAAATGTTAATTATTAAAAAGTTATTCATTATAACATCGATGTACTATGGAAATATTTCAAGAAAATTGCATAATTTCCATTACGATACACGACTCTGGGTTCCTGTATTTTTATATGGGGTAATATTTTTTATGTTCTGTGGTAGTGCTATAATTTTATGGTCTTGATATTCTGTGGTATTGTTAACTTCCATTTTCGAGAGGACGAGAACTGAATGCGATTGGTGAATGAGCTTCGCGCGCTTTTGCGAGACCAATCATAAAGTTTCCCGCTAAACCTACCCTAATTGACCACGGACAAATAGATATCACGTGATGTTGCACGCAGATGCGCACTTACCTGGAATTTGGTACCTGTTTGGTACGCTATTATTATTTAACTTTTATTTTATTGTTATTATTACTTAGTCAAAAAGTTTGCGCTGAAAATAGGCCACTTTGTTATCTGTCTGTCTGTGTCTGGTAAAAAGCCTATGTTTAAAAATATTAATTTACGAAATCACAAATAGATGGCGTTGTTGCCTTTAACTTGCTGCAGTGTTGCACATAAAAATGTTTAAATATTATTTATCTATCTTGTAAATTGATACGGAACCCGACTCGCACTGATTTTTAACATAAATTATTGTTACAGGTTGCACTAATTTTTGGAATAATGGGTGCCTGCCGAAGACAAGAATTGTACAATATTCAGTTTAAGGATGTAGGAATTTTGGAATCCACAATTTTAGTTAAAATTCACAATACAAAAACATAAGGACCGGTCTTTCACAATTACAGGCAATTATTTCAAAACATGTCAAAAATACATAGTCCTTCGTCCGAATGCCTGCAAAAATCCTACTTTTTTTTTTAAATTATATTTCTGGAAAATGCACTCAACAAAGATTTGGTATTAATAAATTTGGAGCTTTAGGCAAAACAATAGCAATCTATCTTAATCTTCCTCACCCAAATTTATATACTGGACACTGTTTTCGAAGAACTTCAGCAACGTTATTAGTTGACTCTGGTGGAGATATAATAACATTGAAAAGGCACGGTGGATGGAAATCGACGGCAGTTGCTGAAAGCTATGTAGATGATTCTATGACGAATAAAATATTAGTATCTATACTGCATACTATAGAAAATAATAAGAGTGAAATAAATATTAATATGCAGCCAACCCCAAGCACATCAACATCTACGAGTGATAATAAGGCTTCCTGCCCATCTACCGTTCAGATCCAATTTCATAACTGTAACATACAAAATATGCATAATTATTATAATAAATAATATTGTTAATTACTTAGTCTTTTCTTTCAAATAGGTTTCAAAAAGTAAAGTTATAGACAGTCGAATTGGTAAGATACCTACAGCGATGATAATATTATGTAAGTGTGAGTTTTGACAAAATATGTTACCAAGATTTTAAGATAATTTGAGCGTAAATAAAGTAGTGTATGAAACTCTACATAATAATTAGGTATTAAAACACTCGTGTTATACTATTAAAAAACTCGCCTGCGGCTTGGTTTTTTAAACTCAGACTCATGTTTTAATACCCCCCATTATGCAACCGTTTCATAAACTACTATTAAAATATCACTGATTTTCTACAAAGTCGATAAAAGTGTTCTGAAAAGATGTAAAGAACGGCGAACGACTATTTATTAACAGTATACATACATACAGTACTTTCATTTTCAGAAATACGTTTTCTTATCCCCGAGTCTACGAAAGATGTATTAAATGCCGATACCGACAGCTTTTTTAATAAAAGGAAATGCAGGCACAGAGTGAACGAAGTCACAATAAAAGAAGCGGGAACACTCCCTCACAATAATGAAGCACATGCTCCTCGACTATTGCATTTGCATCGATAGTGGGCTCACAAGCGGATGTAAGGGCAAGAACCCACACAAGCGTTAGAGATAAAATACACATAAACATAATCCATAATCCAGAATTTCGCAACGAGAAATCCGGAGGGCAAAAGTGACCGTCATAGCGCATCGCATTAGGAAGGAGTACGCGGGCCATATCTGTCGCAGAACTAGCAATTAATGGTCCAAAATTTAAAACGATATGCGATGGGAATGGTAAAGAAACGATTCACTTGCAAAAAACGAACGGTTGCAATTAATCCTCTCTCTATAAAAATAAAATCCCATAAGATTGAGACGGATAGCAAAAGCTTTAATTTACGTCGTAATGTTTAAAAATCTGATTTAGAATCATTTTAGAATAAGTTAGTTAGTTCTTCGCATTTTACAGTGCTCATTAGATTGCGTTATGTATTTAGCAATCTCGACAATGGTTGAAAGAAAGTAGAAACAAGTAAGAAGGCCATCAAACAAGTATAACATATACTATTTTACTATTTTATACTGTCCTACATATTTAACTATTAGATGTTATGATAGATGATCTTTTTTTCAAGCTATTGGGGATTCTGGATCACTTCGCTCCGCTTTGCTCCGCTACGTGATCCAGAATCCCCAATAGCTTGTTGGTTAGGTTTTGGAGAGTTGATATCATACAGCTAATTAAAAATTGGATGGAGTTTAAATCCAAACAATACATTTGCATCATTCTCATGGTGAATCGTTAACCTATGACCTACTCTTTTAATTATTGTCGTTACACGTTAATTATTGGCAAGGTTAAAAATTAATAAATCAAACAAACATTTTCAGTTATCTATAATTTTATTATTTAAACACCATTTTCTTAAGCAAGTTACATTTTTTAGTGCGCATATAGTTGGATGATAAACACAGCTAAATATGTCTGAATGCGAATCATATAATTTATATAATGTTAACAAACTAGGACATCCCTTATCTTCTAAGTTAAATACATTAGGATTATTCAATATATCCTTTAACCATAACTGTTTTTCAAGTCCTTTACAATAAATGTCATTACATTTGAGAGCATGTATTAGATGACATTTGTAGTTCTCGTATGGCACAAATCCCTCACTCCACGTTATTTTTCTGTTCTTTTCAATCCAATTGTTTCTTTTCTGTTTCTGTTAGCCATTCATAAGGATATGGTGGTCTAATTAGCAAAACTTGAACTCGATCATTATATACTATAGCAATCTCTTTTGGCAGAAAGTAATTCTGATCGTTTTTAAAACCTTGAACATCTACAATAATTTTCATGATAGTTTTCGCACAATATTACTCAATGGTTTATACTCTACAAGCCGGTCGTTAATTATTAAACAGTAAGCGCTAGTATTGTTGGGAATTTCTTGAGACGTTTCAATTTCCAGACGTACGTCAACTGGACCAGTTTTTAAATTTTCGTTTTGCCTAGAACAGTCTATGACAAATAAAGGCGCTTTTTCCTTAAATGTATGTAGATCAAGCAACGGATCAATAGGAAGGTTGTAAAACGACTGGCGAAACTTAACAAACATATCGTATAATATACTATACTTATCTTCATCAAACTTGAGATTTAAAGCATCATACGGATAATAGTGCGAATTTAGAAATAATGTAACATTGGTAAGTGTACAGTGATCGAATATTGTACTGTTTTTGTTTTTAATGTTTTTCCGATTAGTTTGCAAACCAAATATAACATATCGAGGTTTTTCTAATTGAGAGGCTGTTTTTAATGCCCATGAATGCTTTGTTGTTTTCGGCAATAAAGGGTATTCATATAAATCCCAATTTCTAAATGCTATTTGAATGGGACTATCTTTCTCTAATTTCTTTAGAAGTATTAATCTTTGCTGGTCTGATACTTTTATATGAGGCACTCGCCACTGAATTCTCTGTATATCGATGTCTACAGTATCATCATTGTCCATTATAATGCTATTTATGTTCGTACTACATCTATTAAGTATGAGTTCGTGTTTACAGTTAATTATTATTTTCTTGTAATCTTCAGCTAATTTGTATTTTCTAATTATTAATACATAATTATACTTATTACTTTTATTATTAAATAAAAGTAATAAGTATAATTATGTATTATTGGCTATTGCCGCTGTTAAGGAATTAACTGGAAATTCAGCAGTAAATATACCGCGCGTAATACCTATACCAAAGACAGGTGGTGTTTTGCCATTAATTCCTATATTTGCAGGATTATCTGCTGCTGGCAGCTTAGCAGGCGGTGCTGCTAGTATAGTAAAAGCAGTTAATGCTATTAATGTAATGAAAAAAAAATTCCAAGAACTAAAAAGGCATAATGAAAAAATGGAAACAATATGTATTGGAAAAGGATTATCTATTAAACCCTATCGTAATGGATTAGGAATATATACAAAGAAGGAAAAAAACTAATTCGCAGGCTACCTAAACGTGCTCTAAGTAACATTGATATATTAAAGATTTCTAAAAATATACCTCATTTCAGAGGTGTATTCATGAGAAATGAATTGCCAGAACGCACACTTCATAAAGAATGTGGTATAATCAACCTCGATAGTTCTCAAAATCCTGGAACTCATTGGGTAGCCTATGCAAAAATAAATAATTACATTGAATATTTCGATAGGTATGGTGATTTAAAACCACCTAAAGAATTTGTGAAATATGTTGGATCAAAAATTAATTATAATTACAACAATTATCAAGGCTCTAACTCTTACAACTGTGGACATCTTTGCATCAAATTTCTGATAAATTTCTGGAAAAAGGCAAATAAATAGTAGTCGCAAATTAATAAAAGATCAGTCATACATCATGTCTATAACACTCACTATTGTGGGTAAAGAATCTATTCTTGAATCAAATTACGTCCCTCCTATTATTTTGGACGATGAATATGAGTGTGGCTTAGTATATTTTTCCGTATTTAATTCAATTCCAAATATAAACTATAATAATAATATTTTTGAATATGGAGAACATAAAAAAAGAATTAACGTTCCACCAGGTGCTTACGATTTACAAGATGTGTATGATTACTTAAAAGAAAGAGTTGAAAATTGTGATCTGGAAATAAAATCTAATATAAATACAATGACGTGCTCTTTGTATTGTACAGAAACTATTAACTTTGATTCCGAAAATAGTATTGGACCATTGTTAGGGTTTTTAAAGAAAAAGTTAAAAGCAAATAAATGGCATGAATCAATGGAATCGGTTAACATTCTACCACTACCTGTCATAAGGATCGAATGTAATCTTGTACAAAGTTCATACACTAACGGATCCCCTTCACATATTATTTATGAGTTTGTACCGAACATTCCGCCTAGTTATAAATTTATAGAGTGTCCAAGTAATGTGATATACTTTCCTGTCAAAAAAAATATAATTTCATCAATAACAATAAGAATTTTGGATTTAGAAGGCAATTATATAAATTTTAGAGGTGAAACTATTGTATTGCGTCTTCATCTGAGAAAGTCAAAATGATAGTATTTACCAAAGAAAACAATTATAAAAATTATAAACCAAAAATTAAAAAACCTATTATCAAAGTCTGTGTTAAACAAGGTAGACGTGTTAGAGTGTACAAAAAAATTAATCAAAGCAATAAACAATTTCTCAAGGCTCTCGGCTTCAAAGTATGAATCTCCTTCAAGTTAATGATTTACCTGAATTTGATAACTCTATTGAGAGTTATGAAATTCATACATATAATCCATACAATAATAGTTTTAACGAAAATGATGAAATTCGGATACCTATTCACCAGCAAGATATATATGTGTTGCCCTCAGCTAGTTCAATATATATTGAAGGAAAAGTTTCAGTGACTCATAAAGATCAAGCTGGCAAAGTACAAAAAAAAAGCGTAGAATTTAGTAATAATGCGATTGCCTTTCTTTTTCAAGACGTTCGATATGAAATAAATGGTGTTGAAATCGATCGTATACGAAATGTTGGAATTACTACTACAATTAAGTCTTTAATTTCAATGAATAGTGGTGAGAGTAAAGTGGCTGCTATGTGGGGTTGGAATTTAAACGGACTGAAAAACCAAAATGGAAATTTCAGTGCTTTGATACCTTTGAATAAGATTTTAGGTTTTGCTGAAGATTACAAGAAAATAATAATTAACTGTAAACACGAACTCATACTTAATAGATGTAGTACGAACATAAATAGCATTATAATGGACAATGATGATACTGTAGACATCGATATACAGAGAATTCAGTGGCGAGTGCCTCATATAAAAGTATCAGACCAGCAAAGATTAATACTTCTAAAGAAATTAGAGAAAGATAGTCCCATTCAAATAGCATTTAGAAATTGGGATTTATATGAATACCCTTTATTGCCGAAAACAACAAAGCATTCATGGGCATTAAAAACAGCCTCTCAATTAGAAAAACCTCGATATGTTATATTTGGTTTGCAAACTAATCGGAAAAACATTAAAAACAAAAACAGTACAATATTCGATCACTGTACACTTACCAATGTTACATTATTTCTAAATTCGCACTATTATCCGTATGATGCTTTAAATCTCAAGTTTGATGAAGATAAGTATAGTATATTATACGATATGTTTGTTAAGTTTCGCCAGTCGTTTTACAACCTTCCTATTGATCCGTTGCTTGATCTACATACATTTAAGGAAAAAGCGCCTTTATTTGTCATAGACTGTTCTAGGCAAAACGAAAATTTAAAAACTGGTCCAGTTGACGTACGTCTGGAAATTGAAACGTCTCAAGAAATTCCCAACAATACTAGCGCTTACTGTTTAATAATTAACGACCGGCTTGTAGAGTATAAACCATTGAGTAATATTGTGCGAAAACTATCATGAAAATTATTGTAGATGTTCAAGGTTTTAAAAACGATCAGAATTACTTTCTGCCAAAAGAGATTGCTATAGTATATAATGATCGAGTTCAAGTTTTGCTAATTAGACCACCATATCCTTATGAATGGCTAACAGAAACAGAAAAGAAACAATTGGATTGAAAAGAACAGAAAAATAACGTGGAGTGAGGGATTTGTGCCATACGAGAACTACAAATGTCATCTAATACATGCTCTCAAATGTAATGACATTTATTGTAAAGGACTTGAAAAACAGTTATGGTTAAAGGATATATTGAATAATCCTAATGTATTTAACTTAGAAGATAAGGGATGTCCTAGTTTGTTAACATTATATAAATTATATGATTCGCATTCAGACATATTTAGCTGTGTTTATCATCCAACTATATGCGCACTAAAAAATGTAACTTGCTTAAGAAAATGGTGTTTAAATAATAAAATTATAGATAACTGAAAATGTTTGTTTGATTTATTAATTTTTAACCTTGCCAATAATTAACGTGTAACGACAATAATTAAAAGAGTAGGTCATAGGTTAACGATTCACCATGAGAATGATGCAAATGTATTGTTTGGATTTAAACTCCATCCAATTTTTAATTAGCTGTATGATATCAACTCTCCAAAACCTAACCAACAAGCTATTGGGGATTCTGGATCACGTAGCGGAGCAAAGCGGAGCGAAGTGATCCAGAATCCCCAATAATACACTACTTATGCCCATCGATGCTTCTGGACTATTAGTTTTCATTTCGCTGAAAATAAATAAAATTGTTGTTTTTGCAATCAAGGGAAATAAATAAAGCTCCATAAATAAAGCACAGATAATACAAAATCGATACGAGAACGGCCATTGGCGCGAGACGTCAAACCGCAAACGTCACACCGCGCCGCGCCGCGCACTCGCTAATCGAGTGAAGGTCGTCAGCTCGGCGCTCGCTCGAGACCGCTCGATGCTTCATGTCAATTTTCACTCGACCATCGCCATTTTGTCGACTTGACCGCGATATCAAGAATCGATGCGTTTTTTACTCGGTTACGATTCTAATATCATCAATATTTAGGCGCCGAATTAATCGGGAATCGAAATGAAGAAAACATCGTCTCTGGTTTGGCGGATTTTCGACCGTGTGCAGGAGAATCATCGATGTGTTGCCGTGTTGTGTAAACTATGCGATACGCAGTACAAATATTTCGGTAATACGACGAATCTTCGGACGCATTTGTTGAACAAGCATCCGATTCAGTGGGAACTGCTGCAGAATGGGACCCTGGACGACGCCACCATCAGGCTCGATGACGATGATAGCAATCAAAGCTCCACTGCGCCGAGACGGAAGAGATTTGTAAAGGCCTACAAAGATAACGTACGTTACTCCGTAAATGTTGATCTAAATAAGAGAGGAAATAGCCGAAACCCCTCCACAGAAAACTCAATGCCAGTTATAGAAATACAGCGGGTATTAAATACATTTCTTTATGCATAATATATATTTACTAGTAGGGCGCGTGGATGCGCGGGCCACATGTGGCCCGCGTGCTGTCTTCCCCCCTATTTGCCTTCCAACTTTTAGTCTCTTCAACATTCCCCATACATTTTCTATGAAAAAAATAAATTCCGCCATTTTGATTTTTTTCCTATCCATCCAATAGACCTTCGGGTCCTGATCACTTCTTTCCAAGAAACCGTTCTTCCATCTTTTATACTTTCCGCGATACCGACGAAATTCGTATGTCGGCCATTTTGAATCCGCCATTTTGAAATTTTTTTCAGCTCACTGCCAATTGGATGACGTTTCAAATGACATTTGGTCGAGCACCCCTCACCTATCTTCGATACCCTGGCTGTGCTCTTCACCTGTCTCCGAAATCCTCACTCATCAGCTCTCTCCGTATTTTTCCTCCGAATGAATTTTTTTCTTTTATACGACACCATCCTTGAAAAAAATTTTTTTCATACAAAATTGTTCAGGAGAGGTGATCAATCAGTCAGTGAGTCAGTCAGTGGCCAATCAGCACGAGTAGCTATATATATAGTAATAATAGTAATATTTTGATTTTAATTGTCTTATCATTTTATCTATTTGATTCGATAATCGATATCGAAGTCCAGAATAATCACTATAAATAATCGATTATGTCTTTAGTTTTCGATAGATTTGTGTAATCGTGACTCCGAATTCGTGTCATTCATAGCGAGCGATGTCTCGGTAGAGAGTAGTATGTTCCTTGGAGCGATGCAATGGTTCGATGAATCAAATTCACGAATTGATTCCGGATTACTATTGATTGAATCGCTTTAGCTAAGTTATCGATTTTGTTTTATCTTTTACGCCTACGGAATACGATTACAATATCGATTAACTGTTGACAAGTTCAAAAATCAACAAATTTTTAAACAAAGCTTTACATAACTGTAGATATATGTACATAGTGATTATACTTTCAATAAAATTAATAATTCGCCTCTATTGTTCCTTTATTAGAGAAATAGTAAAATTTTACTCAAGTACTTAAGTATAAATAGGTGATTAAATTTACTTAATTATATTTTAAGTTATTATAGGTAACTACAGACTACTACATAAGAACCTAATAAAAAAAATTACAATTTCAGGTTGATGTGCTCGAGAACTCAGAGACAGAAAATGAAGGTCATGTAGAAACAAATGACGAGCCTACACTTCTTCGTGAGATGCATAACACCCGAACCTCTGACGAAGAGTGGCTCAACGAAGAAGTCTATGAGGAAGTGGATTACCAACCAGTACGCAAGAAGCCCAAGTTCAGAACTATCAAAAGAGAAATACAGTCCCCTCCTCAGAGACCTGAGAAGTATAGGGTGGTCCAACATCACAATTACACCAAACCACCTCCACAGAGGGTAGTCGTTAACAGCCCAAAGAAAGATGATTACTCTGTCTTTGGTGAATACATTGGTAACAGACTGCGCAAGTTCAAAAACCCTCAGACTCGCAGTAATCTACAACAGCTGATAAGCACAATCGTCTGGCAAGCTGAGTATGGCCTGTATGACAATATTGAAAATGTGAAGAGGGTTCTACTGTCCTCCGTCCAGGACATGGAGGTGGTACAGGCCGTGGAACAGCCTGTGCATGAAGAAACTATTCAAGAGGGAGACCAAACAGACCTGATTGAAAATTAAGCAATCCAAAGAATTTAGTTATAAATCATACTAGCTTTTAAGTTTGTTTACAATAAAACTATTATTGTTAAAATTATACTTATTATCTCTTTTTCAGTAGGAATCACAGGAATAAGGTCTTGTGGTAAGCCATAAGACTGAGTTAGGAGTGTGTTAGATGTTAGGAAATAAATAAGATTGGTGTTCACCAAAGTGACTTCTTGAAATTCATTACCTACCAAAAATATTGATTAGAAATTATCTGGCAACCAATGATACAACATATACAAGTAATTACATAAATATTGCATACCAGTTATCTGGAGTTTTCCCTTGTGTTGAAGAACTTATTAGCCAAATTTCATGATTCTAGGTGAGCGGGATATGAAAAAAACTACTGTGCTATTGATTGGGATGGTTAAGCTTGATATTTTTTCATAAGGGGCCTTGATAGACATATTTGACTGTATCAACCTCAAAAGGAGAATCCACAAGTGGCTGTCCGACAAACAACGTGATCCTATGAGGCTACGTTTTTCTTCTTTGAACCTACGGAACCCTAAAAATTAAAAACTCCTTTTTCGCGCATGCGCACGCAGTATTGACTTGAGTTTGACAGATATATCATCTATGACTACGTCAAAGTCAATCAGCTGTCGCCTGTACTGCCAACATGGCCACGTTAAGCCGTACTCCGGGTAAATTATTAAGAAAAGTGCAGTTTTTACCGGCTTTCTCACGTAGTTTAAGCTCAATAAAGTGCAATATGAGTTATCAGAATGTGTGGAAGGCATGTGCTTGTGTGTTCGGCGGCGGAGTGCTGTTGTACGCCGCAAATTACAGGCGCGGAGTCACCGTATACGCGCTTAAAGCAAAGGCAAGTTTATATTTAGAAACAGCTATTTTTATCCCTGTTTCCGTTGTAAAATTTTAGTGTAACGTGACAAAAGTTGTCGTCAATTTTATACTCATTCAGCAATTAATAATGACTCTGCTATGCTATAATTGATTGTTAAGGTTATCCTTGTTTATATTCGTCAGGTTGGTAACGACAGGTGATTTGCAAAAGTAAACAAATGATTGATAATGACCATGGCCGTCGCTGATAATGATATGAACTTCATGTAAAATATTATGTAACCAATATTTATTTATTTATTTATTTATTTATTTAAATTAAGGGACAAACAAACAATCATGCACTACAAAATTGACTTAAATATAAACCTAATATATATATATATAATATAATATAACTATATATATATATATATATATATATATAATAACCTAATATATATATATATAATATAATATAATATAACCTAATATAATATAACTTAAATATAACATGAAATAATCACTAGTATCGTCGATATTTTACACTAAAACCGCCATCCTTTTGATTTAATTACAATCTGCGCTGGGGTCTGTAGATAATGTGACGCTGTACTGTAAAAAAGCGTACGTATTTATTATGTAAATCCAGGTGCACTCTGTATTCCCTCACTCTTACAGTCCGATGTGACGGCAGCTCCGACAAGACTACAGAGAGATCAGACGCATGACCGACGCCTTAACGTACTCTCCGACGAACGGTTATTAAATCTGAATACAAATTAAATTGAATTTTAAGTTGAATATGAAAAGATACTTACTTAACCAAATTTGTTGATAAACTTTGTGGTTGGGTAAAGAAGTAACAAATATTATTATAGACACATTAATACAAATTTAGACCTCTATAAAATTAGTGTAAGGTAAAATACCCAGTAGATGACACCTTAATGATTTATTAGTATGTTTATTGACATAGTTTGGTATGAAATCATCTTAGAGGGAACTCCTAATTGTTAATAGTTGCGCAAATTATTCCCCTTTCAGAATGTGACAAGAATTGTAGCAATAAAACTAATGTGTATTTTGTATGTTATTTTTTAATAAAGTAAAGGTACTATGCTAGTAGTTGACACCCAGTGAAAACAAAAATATTTAGTAGTTGACATAGGTATATTTAGTAGTTGACATAGGTATACGAAAAAGATGTACACAAAAAGAAATGTAATGAAAGTAAATACACAAAGCACTGGAGTAAGTACAGCGAAGAGTACTTCACCACTCTTCTCGGTTAGCCCGCTACCATCTTAGACCGCATCATCACTTACCATCAGGTGAGATCGCAGTCAAGGGCTAACTTGTAGTGGAATAAAAAAAATAACCTTAAAAATATCTATAAGTGTAATTAAATAATATCAGTAATCAGTAATTTTATATCAGTTAGTTCCATAAAAATTCTAATTCGGGGATCGAGTACACATTTCTCGTCTGACTCATTTTTAATGGCTTCCCATTCATAGTCCAATTGATCCACCTTTTGAGGCCATTTCCAAAGTCTCCCACATTTCTGCATTGCCGAAATAGAAGCAACTGTTTTGGCCTGGAAATAACTCTTCTTCGTAGGAAAATACTACATATTCTCCTACTTTTCTCTGTACTGGATTTTTAAGTTTTTTTGTATGTTTTCTCCATCGCTCTCATTTTGAGACTCACTTTCACTGTCAAGAGAAATACCATCAGTATTTGAGTCAGAACTATCGTCAAAATGAAGCACCCTCTTTTCAGTCTTTTTCTTACGCTTCTGAATCTTCGCTTTTTTTGTTTTTTCATTTTCTTCTCTTTTCTTTTGTCTTTCGGCAGCACGTTTCTTTTTTATTTTTTCTAATTCTTCCTTTTTTGCTAACTTCTTTTTAAAGTAATCTTGACACAGCTGCCCCGAAACTATAGCGGGCATTCTTTCTTTAGTAGGCCGTTTTCTCTCTGGTTCTTCTGTATCTTTCTTATAATAAAAATGTCTTTTGAAAGGGCTGGGGATTTCCGCTGACACTGAAGAAGGTCCAGCTTGGCAAAGGTTCATAGCACAGAGCAAGGAATGACTTTATGTGTCTTTTGTTTTCTGTGGTTCATACCATTTCCAGGAGATTCTTCAAAAACCGCAGGAGTGTTGTTTTCAGATGGCAGGTTGTTATCTTCTGTGGTTTTGTTATTGCACTCGTTGATGCCACCAGAAGTGAGCGGTATAACAGTAGATAACAGATTTGTATCTTCACTGCTTTCCTTGGCAGGCTCGGTGATAACAATAGAGGCATTTAGCAAACCACTTTCTATACAGTCTGTCTGTCTGTAAAACTGTCTTACCGGTCCATCGGGTGTTTTCCTTCAACCTTGTACTTCAAAGTAACCCTGGGTACGTTAAACTTTTTTGCAGCAGTTTTATACGGAGTTTTATGTAAACGCACATCTTCTACAGCCGCTTCCATAGTCTCTTGTGTATAGTTTCTAAAATTTCCTTTTGTCGGTGGCATCTAAAAAACAAAAGAAATAAATAATTCAATAGTTGACACTTAAAGCTACAATAGTTGACACCTCCTGTCAACTACTGAACAAAATAGTTCAAAATATTTTAGAAGGTCAAATAGAGTAATTTAACTTTTAAGCAATAAAATAACAATAACTAAAACAGTATTAACAAATTATATTAAAATCCATAAGTTGACACCCACATGTCAACTACTCAAATTTACGTAATTTCAAGTTTCAGTAAATGATATGACGCCATGTATATAATTTTTTATTGTATGTGATTTAAAATAATATGTATTCACGCTTCAAACTCTAATATACTGAATGAAATTAATATCCCAACAAAAACATTTTCATGTAAAATGTTGCCAGACGAGCATATGGCTCACACTGTCAAAAAGTTATCAGATCTCATGTAGGGCAAGACTTCTGACTTTATACACCCTTAAATACAAACTCTAACTTCACAAACTCTACACTTTAGTTACAATAATGTCTTGGCCGTTTGGCTACCGTCACATGGGCGTAAAGTGAAAAATTTATTCCACCAAAATCATTTTCCTGATTTCAAATTTTGATTTAACAGAACTTACATAGTACTGAAAAGCAATGACTTCGTACATAGACGTCATTGCTGAAAAGTGAATAAATTTTTGATTTTACGCCCAATGTAACGGTAGCCAAACGGTCAAGACATTATTGTAACTAAAGTGTAGAGTTTGTGAAGTTAGAGCTTGTATTTAAGGGTGTATAAAGTCAGAAGTCTTGCCCTACATGAGATCTGATAACTTTTTGACAGTGTGAGCCATATGCTCGTCTGGCAACATTTTACATGAAAATGTTTTTGTTGGGATTTCATTTCTTTTTGTAAGTTTTTTAAAACAATGTTTTTTATTAACATAATTTTTTCAAATTTGACGCTTGACACGGTTGACAACTCATTTTGGTCACAGAGCACTGGACTCTGAACACGCGGAGCTCGGTACGGGAATTCGGGCTTGCCGCGTGCACTATGGTACTGGGCACACTGACGTTGGGGCGCTGTTAAAATCCATATAATTTACGCTTGACATGCCCGACGGCTAACTGTGGGTACTGGGCACTGGGCCCTGGGCACTCATCTCACCCTGGGCACTGGGAACTGAGAGCTGGGCTCGTTGGACGGGGCCTGTATGTAACTTGGGCTTCACGCGTCCGTTTGGGCACTGAGCAGGTATTTATGCGCTAAACGCTCTTCAAAATCAGAAATATTTGACGCTTGGCACGTTCGACAGCTCAAGCTGGGCACTGGGCACTCGGCTCAATGTGGGTTCTTGTCATTGAGCGCTGGATCCTGGTCACTCGACATGCATTGAAACTCGGCATGACATGCAAGGAACTTGGGCTTGAAACGTGCGATATTACTGGGCACGGGGCACTGGGCACTTGGGCGCTTGGCCACTTGGGCACTGGAATCGCGCTTATAATAACCAAAAAAAAATTACGTGTTTTTCCAGATGTATACTAGCAGATATCTAACATGAAATTAAGTTTGTACCTACATACGTATGGGAAACCCCATACAAACTTCCAACCCCCTAATTTGATGGATGTGGGGTGATTTACTAAAAATCCTGAAACACGTATTTAATTGTTTATTACAAAGATTCCCTATATCAATTTTGAGACCTCTAGCATCAATATTTGCCGTAGTTTCGTACAAACTTCCATCACCCCATACGAACTTTCAACCCCCTAATTTGATGAATATGGGGTGATTTACTAAAAATCCTGAAACACGTATTTAATTGTTTATTACAAAGAGTCGCTATATCAATTTTGAGACCTCTAGCATCAATATTTGCCGTAGTTTCATACAAACTTCCATCCCCCCATACGAACTTCCAACCCCCTAATTTGATGGATGTGGGGTGATTTACTAAAAATCCTGAAACACCTGTTTAATTATTTATTACAAAGAGTCCCTATATCAGTTTTGAGACCTCTAGCATCAATATTTGCCGTAGTTTCATACAAACTTCCATCCCCTCATACGAACTTCCAACCCCCTAATTTGATGGATGTGGGGTGATTTACTAAAAATCCTAAAACACGTGTTTAATTGTTTATTACGAAGAGTCCCTATATCAATTTTGAGACCTCTAGCATCAATATTTGCCGTAGTTTCATACAAACTTCCATCCCCTATTTTAAGGGGTTGGGGGGTTAAATTTCCAACTTTTGGAATTTTTTTGTTGGTTGTGTACTAATTCTAGATTACATACCAAATTTCAGCTTTCTAGGACTTCAGGAAGTACCTAGGAATTTTGATGATCATCAGTGAGTCAGTCAGTCAGTCAGTCAGTCAGTGACGAAATCTGGGTTTTTCAGATGTCGATAAAATCTAAAGTATAAGACCTATGATATTGAGACTTTATACGTTTAATAAGTTCACCGGCGACATCATTTCCCGAGAATTTTGATTATCTGGAATAATTGTGGCCTAAGTTATAAGGGTTTAAAAATACGGCGAAACACTTCGAGAAAAGATAGGTAGTGCCCTCGCGCTTCGCTTGACTCGTCTGGCGGGGACACTACCGTGTCCCCAGATTTATTTCAAATTGTAAAATAATATTTACCTTGCCAACATTAGGAATCTTTCGGCTTGCTCTAAACAAACTGCACAAGAAAATAACAATAAATATGGCGCGAAGCGTGCGGTTGTCATCAGTCGAACGTGGTAACTAGCGATGTTGTATATAGACGCCACGTTAGTTTGTTTTGGTGCCGCTAGATGTCTATACTATATCTCAGACACAATCTCGATCTTCGGCAACCTGTGGTTTTCTTATTATTTTATTTTCTTCGTCAAAGTGTCAACTATTAGTACAGTGTCAATTACTGGTGGTTTTACCTTAAGTAATAACACAAAATCTAATTGTTGATTTTTTTTAAATATACCTACAAGCTGTCGCTGGCATGGGCTGGGGACAGTTTCTCAACAGAGATAGAATGAAATGCAAAGATCTAATTGATGAAAGGTTTGTCTCCTCAGCAACAGTATCAATATGCCAAGCAAGATATAGTCATCCAAACAAAACAGGCTTTAAGGATAATAACTGTGGATGTATTGTATCCCACATCAAACTGAATCAAACCCAAACTTTGTTATTTTATAGACTACGGTTTCCACATTAACTTATACAATTATTACTTCTTTAATTAATATCTGGATTCTAAAGTTATAGGTAATCAAACAAGCTGTAGTTGTAGTAAAATCAGTATGACACAAAATGTGCATCGAAAAGAAAGTACTTAACTATTTGCGTGCAAAAATAAATTGCAGATATGAAAAACAAATTCCTAATGCCTATGGTTCTTAAAATCACTATTTTATATTCCTAGACTACCTAGACTATTTTGGTTTTGATTCATGTGAAAACTTGATATCACCTTTGGTCGTTCTCCTTTCAAGCATTCGGAGCTGTCATTGCTATTTCTGTTTCCAATATCAATTAATGCAGTTAGTACCTACAGGTAAGCCAAACATCAAGGAAAAAATAGAGAGAACACTTGAATCCTACAAGAAGAGACAAGAAGGACATAGAAACAGTCTGACTGTCAAACTTCTCGACACCAGGGAATACACATTTGCTGTTCAGAATTAGAACAAGCTGCAACCTAGATTAGCTTTAAATCCTAGATTAGCACTTTAGGTACAGTTAAGGATATCATCCAATAGTTTCATGCAATCAGCTTGCACGATCATAAGGTTGGTAGACTTGGTGGTTCAGCTTTCTCGTCAAAGGTTGGGGGTTGAATTTTCAAGTTGTCCACAAAGTCCTCAAATAATTTGCAGACCACACTCTTTGAGAGAATATTACTGTCAAGCATTCTATCTCAATATTTACAATGGTAGCTGAAGACCACTTAGTAAATAATAGCCATAAAATAACTTGAACTGATAAATTACACTAAATACTGAAATATAGGGTCGTAAGCCGTGACAGACAGACGGCCAACAAAGTGATCTAATAAGGGTTCCGTTTTTTCCGTTTTCCGTTCCGTAGGTACGGAACCCTAAAAACCAATTTTACGCAGGCGAAGCCGCTGGCAAAAGCGAGTCTGTACCTGTGTGTAATAGAAGAAAAAATGTGAGTAACTGACTGACTGATCTATCACGGCACAGCTCGGAATTCAAATTATTTATTTATTCATTCTGCACATAATACATATATATAAAGATACATAAAAACACAAACTTAGAGAGGACATGCACAATTATTGCAGGATGGATCAGACTTAATGTTCATATCTTTAAAAAAGAGTAGTGATTTGCTTTGCAAACAACCTGTAGAATCGCAGTGAATTGTGACCGAAACACCCGGATGTGCATTGTGTATCGCGTGGGTACAATATCAATACACTTGGTGTGGCGAATCGTTCGATCAACAGCACGCCGCGTATTAGATACTGTCACTCGCGGCCGCTCATGTGTGACGCACCGCCGGGTCCCGCCGGCGCAGCCCTAGCTGTCGATCGTTATCACGCACCATCAGCTGTGCCGATTGCGCTGAGAATACGCCAACAACGGTCCGAGATTTATAAGGCAAAAGATCACTGAAAAAATTTTTTTGTTAAGTGGAAATTTCTTTAGGTGTTGGGAATTTTTGAGATGGGAAAAACCATTGAACTCGCGGCAGCGTTACCAAACACCTCTGTTACCGCAACCGACACCTCTGTCATTTAAGATGTAGAAGATGTCATTAAAGATCGTACTAGCTTGAAATGGTTTCTTTTCTGCACAACATCGGGCTGGAACGCCTAATCGCTTGGCGGTGCGTCTTTGCTGATAGGGTGGTAATAGACCTGAGTCAATTTAGAAACTATAAAATTCCAAAGTAATCGGTAACTGGAATCGAACCCGCGACCTCCTGGAATCCAGGCGCGCGACACTGCGCCAGGGAGGTCGCTACTTTTCAAAATTTTAAAATACTATCAATAAACTCGCGAGATGTTACGTTTATCTGCAGAAGTCTGTCTGACTGACTGATTAATCCACGCACAGCATGAAAAGTCAAATCTCTAGAGTTCTGGACGGATTGAGCATTTACAGTGTACAAGCCGTATTTAAATGATTTTGTATGAAGTTTTACGTAAAAACTATAAAGACAATTAAGTACTTTCAAATTTAAACGTCATGTATTTTGGGTCTTTAATCTAAAATCGCTTAGAAGCAGAAACACGATCAGATAAAATTTTCTCGATAAAAATTTCTCCCAAAAGTTGCTCTAAAATCTCAGTTTTCCTGTTTTTTATCGGAAACTACAATGGATGTAATTGTAATTTTTGTTTTAATGTGTCGGTAATAACAATATCCAAAAACGCTTAGAAACCGATTTTTGATAACTGGCTTAGTTTTTGAGCAATCAGGTAAACGGGTGTTTTTCTGTTATATTCTTCCGCGACGCTGCATGTCGCACCTACCAACGTATCCGTGAGAGTGAGAAAGACAAAAATAAATTCAATAAATAAATCCCCTTAACGTAGCCATCTGACAGGATTTTCGAAAATTAAAATGGGGCTAAAATAGAGTTGAACGAAGACGCGGGTGCCCAAATATATCCGAATTTTTACACGACTGCCCAAAAAAAGGAGTGTAATGTTCTTAGGGTTCATGTATGTATGTATGTATGTATGTATGTGAGTTTCTTTATTCCACCATAACTTTTGAATGGCTGAACCGATTTGGACAAATGGGGTATCGTTAGAATCCTTACATTATTCAAATTCAAATTCAAAATATATTTATTTCACATAGGCCTAACTTACAAGGCACTTGTAAAACGTCAATAATATTTGTTACATATTATTGGCCTAACTTACAAGGCACTTGTAAAACGTCAATAATATTTGTTACATATTATTATGTACGGTGATAACTACAAGTCGACTTAAAACTAAGTTTACGAGGGTTCCAACGCGCCCTGCACTGAGAAGAAGCCCACAACAAACTCAGCCGGGTTTTGTTTTCGGTTATCACCACTTCACAAAAGCTCTTAAAAACTAGTTAAGCTTGTAATTATAATACAGCAGTTCATTTACTCCCAAGGATTTGATTCATGTAAATAATCCTTAATACTAATAGTAAGCTTTATTAACGAGATTTCGTTTTACAGCGACTTTGAACTTAATGAGGGATAAGTTTAATATTTCAATAGGAAGTTTATTGTAGCGTGTGTAGTAAAAGCGTATCCCATTGCCTTTAAATGATTTATTTATTTTCTCTAGTCTTGTTTTATTCACTACTAGTTTGTTTTTACTTCTAAGGTTAATAGCATGGATATCGCTTTTTTAACAAAATTATTAATATTTTTATGCACATATATCAAGTTATCAAACACAGACCAGGGAAAGAGCAAGACGGGCCCTATGAATCAAATTGTATTGAAACCTGCTGTCGCCAGTTTTCCCCACCACTTGCTACAAATACACATGCAGCAATAGATGTGAAGTATCTTACACACCACGCACACCGATAGATCAGTGCAAAGTGGTAAGAACAAATATAGTCTTTGTTGTTTATAAAACAGCACTCAATTTAGAACACCGTGCAGATGCACACAAACAAATATCAACCGTGGTGAAACGCCAATGAAAGCCGTCGAAAAGCCATTAATTTTAGGGATGGACTAAAATTTAAAGTTATCGATTCTTCAATTTTTTAATATTCGTGTTTTCACAATATCTCTATTCTCTATTTTTTTATGTATAAAAATCAATTCCAAAACCCCTTGGTCACGACATCACGCGTGAACGGCTAGACCGATTTCAATAAATATTTTTGTGTTGTCAGGAGTAGGTTCTTACGAAAGAAAAAATTAAGATAATTGCGCGGAAAATTAGACTGTTTGGCAAAACGAAGTTCACCGGGTCAGCTAGTCTACCAATAATTATGAAAAGTAATATACCTACGTGTGTATTCGTTTATATGATATTATTATTATTATGTATCTACAAAAAAAAATACGACATAAAATGCCTCAAATGCAAAAACGAGGTTCTTAATTCAGTGCTTCTAAAAACAGAGCTTAATATTACATGTCACAGGTCACTAGCTCGTAAAAGAAATCAGTTACACATTTACTGATATTTTGGTATTTGGTGTAGAACGCCGACCCAAAATTAAATTTTCAAAATTAAATTAAATAAAATGAAAGTTTAATTTTGGGTTGGCGTTGGAGGGGGTACTACGTAAAAAAGAAGCCGGAAGAAATTATTTTTTTCTTACCCGGATTCGGATCGGATGAATGTATAACTGGCCTAGGTGCGCTTAAAGCTTTTTTTCTTACTTATAGGTTCTTAATTAATAAAAACAAAGTTCTTCTTAAACTGTATTAACATTATTAAAGAAATTATAATAATAAAAATTGAACAAAATGTTTATTCCTTCACATAGACATATGGAAAGCAATTTTGCATTGAGAAAAATGTGCAAGAAAGTCGTTGCTCTTTTTGAAAAATAATATTGTTTACAATTTTGTGCAAAGTAATACATCAGATTGTTATAGTATCCTGTGAGCAGACGGAGACTAGTAGATTTACTACCAGTTTGCTCAGCCGTTCAAAAAGTCATATATTGTATAGTTACCCTGATTTAAAGATATTTTTAACCAGATTGTTCGAACCTTTGTTAACCTTTACATAGTCCAACTGCTAAACTTAATTTAGTATCATATTATAAAAGCGTATACTCAACCCCACAAAGGAGTTCCGTACTCTGCGTGTTTAATTTATGACATTTCTTTGTTTAGAAAGATTGATATTTTGATGTAAAATATATATTTATTATTTATATATGTTTTTCCCAATTTACAACATTACTGTATATATATTGGGAAGCAATTTAAGTATACTAATCTCACCAATATAAAGAGATTCGCTATTACTGACCCGTAAAATGCAAATATTTATTTAAAACTTGCCGCTTTGATAATTTCGGAGTTATGTTCTTTGTTAAGTAATGAAGTCTAACATTAATATATTTTTCCATCACCGCTTTCATCAGCATTATTAAATGATTATGCATTGGTGACTGATTATATTGGTGAAAATTAATATTCTCAAAAAGATTCATCCCAATAAAATGCGGTAAAGATTTTGTCATTAGCTGTTGCTTTACATATTTGGATAAAATTTTTATTTTATCATTTGAAATAATGGAGGACTTTATTATTACTTCCATACGTTTACAAATAGTTATTACGTCATTAGAAGGAAATATAAGTCCACCTTTATCCTTCAGTTTTATAAACCGTAGGTGCTTGTCATCAATTGTATCCGCAATCAAAGCGCTACAGCATGTATCACATTTTATTAATTTTAGTAACCGATGTACGATGAATCCTGCTATGTAGGATACTACCTGACTACTAAATTCTGTAGTATCTTCTACAAGTATACTTATTTCTTCGTCAAACATGGCTTGTTCATACAATGAAATAATTTCGTCCTCATCATTACTTTCATCAAGCTTCGAAGGTTCGATCGAAAGATTTATAGTTTTGACAGCAGAGGAGCATGTTAAAATAGAAACTTCTTCAAGGGATGTACAATTTCCCTGGTCAAGATCTCGAAGCTCAGACTTTACCAAGAGTTTTTTATATATTGCTTGAAACTGTCGCGCTGTTGGGTTAGTGTTGCACCCACCATGAGATCTAATGTGTCCAAACATAAACTCTAAGTGATCTTGGCTAATCTTGTAAACTGGAACGTACTTCAATTGCTGTTCTTTTTCAACGTGTTGAATGTAAAATGCTTTAAGGCTTTCTATGCAGACTAGGAAACCAATAAAACCGGTTTTTCTTGGCGTGTCAATGGCCTTAGTACCATTTGGAAGTTTTATAGAAGTTAGATACTGTTTCACCTTTTCTAAAAGTTGGAATACCATGTCTCTGTTCCTTGAGCAAACAGGTTTTTTGTAGTGCATTTGGGCCATATTTCTTGAGTTCAACACATCAAATAAGTCGTTGACGGTTTTTAAATATTGAACAGTACCCTCTACATCGTCAAAACCAACCATTTGTAGTTCGCGACAAAAAGCGAGAGCATCTGCAACACTGTTGCTAAATAACTGAGACGCTAAGCGAACTTTCATTTTTTGGTTTTTAAAATAGATGTGGCCCTTTCGTAATTTGTTTGCTAAATGTAGTTTTTCTTTTTCTTGAAGATCATTTAAGTTTTTTAAATGACTCCATTTTATACATCTATTTGAATCATCCATAAAGCATCCATATGCTTCGAACGCATTCCGTAATAACTTAAGCATATGGCATGGATCGAGGAATATATGTACCGGCTGATGAGTAACGGGGTGTTCAAAGTGTGGTTTTAAGTTTTCAACATCAAAAGAGCAACCAAGTTTCTTAGCCATAGTGATGTTAGCTGGACAGCCGTCGAAGGTCATTGAAGTTACTTGGATACCTGTATCTTGTACCAATTCTAAACATTGTATGACAAGATTGGCCCGCTGTTCCCCTGTAACGCCGTCAACAAGAAAATATCCGACTGGTATTTTCCAAGCCCCATTAATTGCAGTGAGTAAAAAGACCAGGGCTTCTTTAGCTTCTGGTAAACAATCGCCTTGCGCTGCTGAATTCGATATATCGACATACCCATGCATTTTATTTCCGTCCCATTCTACACGCTGTTTGATTGCCATTTCATCGATCACTAAATTACAAAGTAATTTATGGTTAGTGCTGGCAGCTTTAATTTTTATCGCTTTCAATGATTCTTCCGTAAATCCCGGCTGAGCATCGATGGACTGATACCATTTTCTTATTGTTCGGACATGAGGCAGAGCTGTATGGAATTTTTTCCTCACATATGCGTACGCCTTTGGCGAGTAAAAGTGCAGAGTACATGCGAAAATTCTTAAAGAAGGAGAATACTTTTTGTTTGTCTTCTCACCCGATGAAACATTTTCCTTACATCGCTGCATAAGATCACTTACTCCAATGTTTGCTAATTGCGTAACGTGATCAGCGCCAATGTAGTTTTTTTCTTTGAGATCATCCAAAATATCTTTTAAACTGGCAATTTTTTTCCGATAACGACTAGTGTTTTTTTGAAGGTTTTTAATTTGCATTTTTTGTTTTTTAATTAGATGTTCTTGTCTACTAATCCATTGGCGTAATTTCTGCTTTCGAGGTGTTTCATGAATATCATTTTTTTCTGGATACTTCTGCAACAAACAAATATTTGATCTTAAAAGGAATGATTTTTTTTAATATTTGATAAGAGAAAAGTTCTTTAAAAAGAAAAATAAATGATTACTACTAACCAAAATGCTTTGTCGAACGTTTAAATTAGTATCGTCACTATCCATCGGAGACATTGGGACAGCGGTTTGCTACAAACAGAAAAATACGTGATTACAAAATTTAACACATTAGCTACAATAATTAATAATAATAATTAAGTAGCGCAAAAGTAAAGTATCTGACATTAACATCGAGAGGCATAAAATTATGTCAACTTATAATTCTAATCGAGTATAGGATATTTCCTAATCGAGTATAGGATAGTAGATTGTGCTACAAGAGCATAAAACAATCCATTTTACCCGAGATGTTCATTAAAAACTAAACATTTTTCTTACAAGAAATGCTCAAAAACATATACGAATGTATAAAAAACTAGTCAAAGCATAAATACAATAGTTAACAAATTGTAAAAAACATATCATACAAAAATAAAGTAATGCATTAGAATCAAAAATACTAGAACCTAGAGCCGGAAAATTTTAACAACGATATACTTTTATGCACAAGAGCATAAAATGCAATTTTACAAGCATGAGAAGTGAAAATTGTATTTATTTACTTACTGAATCATCGTTTTGCTCACAAGTGAGATTTTGTAATTCAGTTCCCACTAACGAATTTACAAGAAAAGGCTGCAATTAAGAAAATTAAAAAATATATTAGTTAATTATATATTTTTTTGTACTAGCTAGAGTTAAAAGAATATTAATAGTTAAAAGAATAAATATAACCTTTAACTTTAAAAATAATTGAAGTTATATATAGCATATTAGCACAATTTTCTTTTTATACTTTTTATCTTTGTTTTTATATTTTGCTGTAAATATATATTACTTAAGCATTAAAATAAGTTAGATTAATTAACTATGTAAATATTTTATTCAGTAATAAAAATAAAAAAAAATTAAAGTTTAAATGATCATGGTTATACTATTAGATACAATTTACGATACTAGAATGTTCAAAGTTCTGCCAGTCTAGTGGAGAGATATTTTAACATTGAATTTCATAATGTATGTGATTGGTCAGTGAGTGTTAAATCTCTTTTATAGAAATACATAGATAATAATTCATAAAAATTGTAAGTATAATTTAACTTACCGTCAATACCGAGCGCAAGTTTAATGTTGGAATTGACCATTCGAAAAGCCGACGAACGTTCTTCAATGGTTGAAAACACTTTGGCTCAAAGTGAGTAGAGCATATTCTGCTATTTTTCGTCGGGAACCAGTTTGGACCCCTTCCTGTAGCATTTATCCACTTTTCTTTTATTTGTGCAACCTTCGGATATCTAAAATATTAATAGATAATTAAGAATGTAAATAACCATACATTAGTATCTACGTTAATTGGCATTGTATTAATTTAAATTATATTTTAAGTCTCTACATTGTCAAAACAATTTTATTGTATTCTCATTTAAATAAAAACTCTTTTCAAATACCTGACTTATAAAACCACAAAGTAAAAAATAATATCTATTTCTACACACTGGTTGAAGTCGGGTGAGTATTAATAATACTTCAATATAAATAATTTTTACAGTGTCTTTCAAAAACTTTTCAACAGTTCCTGAATTCCCACAGCTTAGCAGTGCAGCATCAGGGTTGAAGAGTTTGGACTTGGGTTTAAGTATGAAGTCGTTGCTTGATATTTAAAATATTAATTCATTATCAAAAGTTCTTGAATTTCATTGGTTAAGGAGTTCTGTACTCTGCTGTACAGGATTGAGGAGTTGCACTCAGAACCATTAATAAAATATTTTTCAAAACGGTTTAGAAATCTTGAACAAATCGAAATAGATAGGTACGTAAAATATGTATCACACAAAATAAATCGTTAAAAATATCGAAAACATCGCCCATCTCTAGTTTACGCAAGCTCACAGCGGCCTTACCACGAAACACACCACGAAACGTGCAAGTAAAAATCGGTTAAGCACACTCAACCATTGCGTCGTAAGACCGGCCGGTTCATTGATTGATTTATAGTAAGCAAGCAATGGTTTTTGTTTATAATGTGATACAAAGTTGTCACTTTACATATTTTGATACTGCTAAATAATGTTTTATTGATTTTTATGGAAAATTACAACAAAATACATGTACTTACGAGTGAAATGAGATGCCATCTTTAGTATTATTCACTTTTTTGCTTGATTTTTTGCAAACAATCACTGAACAACACGGCATTTTTATAAAAATCGAGAGCAGTGAAGCGATCGTTGGACGACACTCCACTAAAGACAGAAACGGTTAAGAGGTGTATTTTAAACTACATAAGCTCGCACGGACCACACCTCCTTGGCCCGTCTTGCTAGTTCCCTGGTTTGTGTTATCAAATATATACTGTGCATGCACCTTCATTATATTAAATTCTTTGAATTTTTCTCTTAAAGACTCTCTTGGGCCCATTTTGTAAATGGCACGAACAGCCTTCTTCTGCAGCACGAAAATTGTATTAATGTTAGCAGCATTACCCCATAGCAAGAGACCATAGGACATAATGCTGTGAAAATAACTAAAATATACGAGTCGAGCAGTCTGGACATCTGTCAGCTGCCTAATTTTCTTAACCGCGTACGCAGCAGAACTAAGCCTGTTCGATAGATTATTTATATGAGGGTCCCACTGTAGTTTAGCATCTAACGTTATTCCTAAAAATACGGTAATTCCGGGTAACATAGGCTATATTTTTTTTGGAAAAAGTTAATATGGCGACCGTGAGGCGCCAATTTCAAAAGTGGAAATCAAAATGTTTTCTTCAATTATCACAATATGGGTATCAAAATGAAGGTATTAGAGAGTAGTAACCGAATATATATATATATATATATATATATATATATATATATATATATATATAAGTTCATTGCCTTTCAATAAAGAACATTTTATTTATTTTTATTTATAACAGCCAGTAAAATTATAGCGCTATTTGAGGAAGTCAATGTTATGTACCCGAAACAGTAAATGTTAGTCGCTCAAATTGTTCTGAAGACTTTCGGGGTATGCGTTATTTCTGTTATAAACTAAGTACATATAGAAATAAAATAAACACAAAAACATATACCTGCACGTAAACTCAGCGGCATATCGCTAACGAGCGGAGAGGCGGCGACAAAAAAACTGCGATCGCAACACGGCCTTATCAGCACCGAATGTCCCGGGGCGACATTACGGGATTACCGGGACGACGACCGCGCCGCCGGGCCGGGCGACGGGACCACTACGACCGACGCCGGCGTATCGACCACGCCTCATGGTGCCCAAATTGAGATTATTGCATTGCGGTTATCGCAATGGCTTGAATTTGTGGCCCAAATCGTGAGTATCAGCCGGTGCTAACGTTTCTAAATTCTACAAGTTATCGCACTTTAAATCGTACAGTGCACCATAAACGCCAGCCAGTGAAAGCCAAAATCGCTGTGAAAATGAAGTGAATGAACTTTTAAACTGTCTTCGTTCGATATTATCTGGACGAAAAACAACCTTTTTTCATTTCCTTCCATCCCTGACGAGCTCAAACCTAAGAGCGCAAACGAAGCCACAGCTTGAATGCACTCTAGTTGTGTTAATTCCATTCCCTGTACGTAGAACGTAAACACTAGATAACATGGTTTAGTCTGCGTTATCCAGTGGGTCTGGATAACATAGCTTAGATCAGTTAGCGTGAAGTGTACCTACCTATCTACGTATGTTTTCATGCGTTTTAACTTTTAACATTTTATCTAGGTTTACAATTCCATATTGGGTAAAAATTAGATAACCTTGTTTCAGTTAAAGCATTAAAACTAAGAAAGAGCATTTAAAACGAAAACATAAGTTTAATTCCAACATATTTGATATCAAAGTGGTAATTAGGTAGTTTTGATTACACAGTTTTCAATGGATTATTATTGATAAAAACCTCCTTCATGCATTTGAATGTTATATACAAGAAGATAAAGAAACGAATAAATTTCCGCACGCTAAACATAACATTGAATGAAAAATACTATTCTAGCAAATATTTTTAACGTTTTTCTTGAAATGCCCCGTTCATTCAAACTTCTATTCAAGGCAGTAAGACTGAAGGTAAAGATGAAAACATACTTGTGTATAAATGTTTTTGATATTAAACATAAAATTTACGTTAACAAAAAGATATGTGTAGGGAACAGGGGAAGCAGCAATTTATAATTCTAGCTGCGAGTACAAACCAAAAGCTCCTTTTGAAGTCGTCTGCTCCGGGGCGTCGGACGGGCGTCGGACGGGCGGCGGACGGGCGTCGGACGGGCGGCGGACGGGCGCCGGGCGGGCGGCAGCACTGAAGCGACAGTTTGAGAAGGGCTGCCCAGCCGACCGCTACTAATGAGCTCGCCCCAGCTTTATATCTCGGAGATCTAGGGAATCTTTAATAAAACGACTCGAGTGGAAAACTTTTTAATTTCTATACTTACAGCCTCAACTAATTCCTTTGGCGCGGCTAGTTCACTGCGAAAAAAATATATTACGGATTTCTCGAGACTACGAAAATATTTTAATTTGAAACTCCCATCACCTATTTCGCACTGAAGTGTAAGGCATCGCAAGTGTCGGTTTCCAAGACATATCTACGACAAGTACGAAGTTGCTTTCTTTAGCTTTTGATACGCTGAGATTTGAACTCCCGGCCTCCATTTTCGCCACTCCTACACTACACTAGCTTATATACACTACACAGCACTTACACTATCTTCAAATCAAGAACGAATATTTCACTCTTATTTTCTGCAAAGTTATTAAAAGTAAAGAAGAGTTAGTATAGAGCCATAGAAATATAATCAGCAACTGAAGGCGATTGCGTACGGAATACGGATAACACAAACGATAGCATCCCGTAAAATCACCGAAGTTTTGACATTATGAAAGTCAGTGGCGGTTTTTCCATACAAGCCCAAAATCCTGGCTTGCCCTATCAAAATATCCTCATAGTAGTAATACAACTTTTAGACATTTTTTCCTTTGTTAGCAGTCAGAAGTATTTGTTTTTTAATTCTATCAAGCAATAACAATAAAAAACGATATTTTAAAATTACGCGCTTTTGGGATCAGTGACCTCACCTAGCGCAAGCGAATAGCTGTCAGCGTCGTCCATTTTGGCAACTAGACCAATGAGGAAGACTTAAGACTATGACGTTTCATATCTCGCTCGCACACACTGGCTTGCATTGGGCTTTACCTCGGCTTTATATTCTCTTTCTAATTTGTTCGAGCTGGTCAAGCCCTGGATTTAGCATGAACATCGTACAAGTGAAGTAATAAACAACGCTTTTGCGCAGGCGCGAATTGCAATGACATTGAGTAGGAATATAGAAAGCGAACTTCAGTTCTTATTAATAGTTTGTGTTTACCTGTGATTTTGAAAAGTGTATGTCGAGTTAATTTTGTGTTAATTATTGCCGTAAAATTTTAAATTCACTTAAAATGAGTTTAGGATTAGTCGAAAAAGTTACTTGTGACAAAAATAGGTGCGTGCAAGTATTAATTGGCTTTATAAAATTTATAAGTTTTTCGGAAAAACATCTTCTCGTAACTTCGTCAAAACCAACGTGTGATTTGTGTATTTCGCAAACAACCAAAACTCACAAGAGAAAATTTAATAGATCAGTATACAAAACTCATTGGCTGGTCGGCTGTTCGGCTGTTCCCATACCAATAAATTATATTGTTGGTGGTGTTGCATATTAATTTGCGAAATACACAAGGACAAGAGCGGCTTTCAGATCTATCCATGATTGCTTTAGTACAGAACAACCTTTGTTGAGTAAACTGAAACTTTCAGCGACCTTTTAACTCGGATGTAATACAATCATTTTAAAAAAAAGATAGAAGGTTCGATTTGCAATAGAAGATTGACGTGAAAGAAGACTGAAGAATTAAAAAATGTTTTGAAATCCTTAAAAAAGATATCTGGCTTGCCCTAGTCCTAACCTCCAAAACCGCCACTGTATGAAACCTCCAATATTTTTTAACAGTCTACCGCAGTCGCCATACAATATTACTACAAAAGGAAATTGAGGAAAGTATCCTTGAACAGATAATAATCAGCTTAAATGAGAGTAGACCGTTTAAGAGATTACCGACGGATAACATAAGATGCGAAAATGGAAATTATAGGCACTTAGGTACTTACAATATAACAAGTGAATAGATTACATTTTTGTAAGCTTATGAACGAGTATTTTATCAGACCGATAGTTTGACTGCAATTGGTGACTTTGAACATCTTGACAATTTAGATATTCAATAGCTTTCTGTAGCCTGTACGGTACCTAATGAGCACTACGAATATAATTTTAAAAGCACACCGACTCTCCTCTCAAAGGAGAAGTGTTGGCCATATCCCACCACAATAACTAATTACTGGTTGGTGGACTTCACACAACTTTGGGAGCTATTCCTCAATATTTTAATACTTTATTTGAAACATACAGTACGTATAGGGTCTTTATCTTGGTACTTCCGTATTATAATCACACACAATCAGTCACAAAGCCAACTGAAATCACGCAGCGGGACGCGGGCGTTCCACGAAAAGAATCAAAGGCGTAGTCGGGATTAATAATAAAAATATTCATATGCCAGCTAGTTATTTGCTTACATTCTTTCGTGAAACAGGAAACTCATATATTGAAATAGTACTCTTCCACTCAAGAGTAAATAGTAGGGTTACAAATACGATGAAAAATAAGATATTCCATTTCAATACGATACGAGTAGTATATTGTAAAAATTATAAAGCTTAGTAAGTACACACATTGGGGTACACCAGCACGCATGGTTAAAACGTTAACAGTCAAAATAACTGCAACGTGTACGCGTAGAAATTAAGCATCACAACCAAAAAATAATCGTGATCAGAGTTCTGACGTGACGAGTGTTCCGAAGAAGATCCTTCAAACGTATTTCTTCTGTTTTAGATTTACATATTCAGATACCCTGTACCACTCGTCACGTTCCTCCTGGACTCTAAAGATAGGTACTAAATAATTAACCTATCTCAGGTCGAGGTTATTTCGATCATTCGTTCCAAATTCCACCCCTATAACAAGCCCGTAATAATAAGTGTAATCTCTGCCGGGAGTGGTCGGGAACGGATTTGGTCCTACGACGACATGCGGATTCCTTGTTGATGTTTTGATAGGGTCGCCCGCCCGATGTCCAAATTATTAGGCCCCGCCTGAGGGACAACGGGTATACGATATTAATTAACAATTCCGAACCTTCTATGTCGCCGACATATTTTGCTGTCGATAAAAGATACCTTTGGGTAACAATGGTGGTTGACTACCCTCACTGACCACTTCCCACTCATTTTAACGAACGAACGTAACATTATAATCTAACATATTTTAACGCCAGAACGGCAGCGGCTGCTCATTTTTCAGATGTATACTTGTATAGGTGTTTTCATGTGCGATCACTCAGAAAATGGAGCCAAAAGAATTAACTGCAGGGTTACTGGTCTACATGTCCCACATCGTGGAACCACACAACTTGTACGTGTAGCGCGTCTGCCAACGAGCAGAGCTGCGAGATTTAATCGTGTTACGCAACGCCGATTCAAGGCCGCATCAAGGAGTAATTGTAGTCCTTCAGACTTGATGCGGGGCTCTGAGGTTTACTTCTCTAGCTACTCGTGGGATGTGTATGGAAAATAAAACCATTATCAATTCTAGTGGGAACAACTCTGAGGCGTAAACGGCGGCTAATGCCGCCCATGTTACTGAAAGATTTCAAGTTGAGTCGTTAGCAGCAACAGCGAGTGGGAGCGTCCTAAGGGCAGAAGTTGACGCATCTTAGGCTGCATCATCTCGCCAGGTGAGATCGCAGTCAAGTACTAACTTGTATAGAATAAAATAAAATAAAAAAGCGTGTGGTTGTGGCTGAATCGGAGGAGAGTCTGTGAAGCTGAACGCAAACAGATCAGCTGATAATGAATTCTGGCATTCCTATTGAGGAAGAAAGAATCTTAGCTTATAAATCTATGTCGGAATATCCAGTGAAACTCCTAGGACCAGCCTCTTCAAGGAGCGAATTCAAGAGGGGAAGGTCGGAGAAGGAGTCACCAAAGACAATCCTCCAACAGCGCCAAAAATGTCCCAGTTCCCCTCGGGGAGTCGTACTGAGCTAACTTCGAATGATTAATAATAAAATCTAATCAAAACTCAAAACAATCAAGTATTCGATGTTTGTAAAGTGTTAACAGGTCGCGCGACACACTAGCATTCTTTGGTATATTTTTTGCGTATTTTAACATCAAAGTTGTTTGTTTTACTGTGTGCCTCAAAAAATTGTTTGTGGCACGGGGTAGATACTCACAATTTCATTTTGGAAAACGTTCCGAATATGTATATCACTCAATTTCATGACAAAGATTCATTACAATTATGGAGTAAAACGAAAAATAATATGTGTGGGAGAATGTGAATATACGTAGCAAGTGAACAAAGTAGATTGCGTAGGTTGATCATCGTTTGATATATTACCGTCGCCGAGTGGGTGTTATATAAATATTCTATAGCAACAGTAACTCTTGCGTGTATTTTCCGCAAGCGGCACGTGGCGCTTTAGAACGGGCGTTGACCTGGCACTTGTAAATTGCAGTCATGTATAAAGTATATTTCGGTTTGTCTTTTTTCTCAGTATCTTCACAGAATCTTATTCATATTTTAACTGCGAAAATCTGAGACATTTGTAACTCATTCAAGTTATACTCGTAACAGATCAAAATGACTACCACAAAATTTTTCAGTGTTCACTAAAAATGTTTTGATTTCCATGTCGTCTGCTTATACCTACTATACGTAAATGCCCTGACCGTTTTAAACATTTCTCTTCACGAAATGTAGCGGAATACGTGTAGCCGAATACACGTACGTGAATAGCCCCCCCTGCTTCGTACCACCACATTTGGACTAAGTTACATAAAAGTCTTCTTCTTGTCCTTAGAATATCGTAAAAAATGAAAACAACATTCTCCGCTCCTTGGGAGTTGTTGTCTCAATGAGAGCTCCCATCCTGCACGTGGGGATGACCTTCACCACCAACTGTTGGTACAGGGATCCCAACGGCCTGCCATTGGTGGAGTACCTCCATTGCGGGCCTGGAAAACAACATTCTCCGCTCCTTGGGAGCTGTTGTCTCAATGAGAGCTCCCATCCTGCACGTGGGGATGACCTTCACCACCAACTGTTGGTACAGGGATCCCAACGGCCTGCCATTGGTGGAGTACCTCCATTGCGGGCCTGGAAAACAACATTCTCCGCTCCTTGGGAGCTGTTGTCTCAATGAGAGCTCCCATCCTGCACGTGGGGATGACCTTCACCACCAACTGTTGGTACAGGGATCCCAACGGCCTGCCATTGGTGGAGTACCTCCATTGCGGGCCTGGAAAACAACATTCTCCGCTCCTTGGGAGCTGTTGTCTCAATGAGAGCTCCCATCCTGCACGTGGGGATGACCTTCACCACCAACTGTTGGTACAGGGATCCCAACGGCCTGCCATTGGTGGAGTACCTCCATTGCGGGCCTGGAAAACAACATTCTCCGCTCCTTGGGAGCTGTTGTCTCAATGAGAGCTCCCATCCTGCACGTGGGGATGACCTTCACCACCAACTGTTGGTACAGGGATCCCAACGGCCTGCCATGGGTGGAGTACCTCCATTGCGGGCCTGGAAAACAACATTCTCCGCTCCTTGGGAGCTGTTGTCTCAATGAGAGCTCCCATCCTGCACGTGGGGATGACCTTCACCACCAACTGTTGGTACAGGGATCCCAACGGCCTGCCATGGGTGGAGTACCTCCATTGCGGGCCTGGAAAACAACATTCTCCGCTCCTTGGGAGCTGTTGTCTCAATGAGAGCTCCCATCCTGCACGTGGGGATGACCTTCACCACCAACTGTTGGTACAGGGATCCCAACGGCCTGCCATGGGTGGAGTACCTCCATTGCGGGCCTGGAAAACAACATTCTCCGGTGCTTGGGAGCTGTTGTCTCAATGACAGCTCCCATCCTGCACGTGGGGATGACCTTCACCACCAACTGTTGGTACAGGGATCCCAACGGCCTGCCATGGGTGGAGTACCTCCATTCCGGGCCTGGAAAACAACATTCTCCGCTCCTTGGGAGCTGTTGTCTCAATGACAGCTCCCATCCTGCACGTGGGGATGACCTTCACCACCAACTGTTGGTACAGGGATCCCAACGGCCTGCCATGGGTGGAGCAACTCCATTCCGGGCCTGGAAAACAACATTCTCCGCTCCTTGGGAGCTGTTGTCTCAATGACAGCTCCCATCCTGCACGTGGGGATGACCTTCACCACCAACTGTTGGTACAGGGATCCCAACGGCCTGCCATGGGTGGAGTACCTCCATTACGGGCCTGGAAAACAACATTCTCCGCTCCTTGGGAGCTGTTGTCTCAATGACAGCTCCCATCCTGCACGTGGGGATGACCTTCACCACCAACTGTTGGTACAGGGATCCCAACGGCCTGCCATGGGTGGAGCAACTCCATTCCGGGCCTGGAAAACAACATTCTCCGCTCCTTGGGAGCTGTTGTCTCAATGACAGCTCCCATCCTGCACGTGGGGATGACCTTCACCACCAACTGTTGGTACAGGGATCCCAACGGCCTGCCATGGGTGGAATACCTCCATTCCGGGCCTGGAAAAGTTTGGGCCTTGAAGTATAAATAGATATGAAGCGATTGTAGATATAAAATATAATAATTTGAATAGGCAAGATGCGAGAAATTTAAATATAGGTCTAGCTCATTTATTTGTACTCACCATCGGTATTAAAACATATCTGTCATATTAATTTACAAGTAGAAAGAGGACAAAGGTCAGTACTGAAAACGATGCTGAAAGTAAAGTCCTCACTTTGCGACAATTATATATTTTAAAAATAACACTTAATGTCCACAAATTAATAATATTTTCCAAAGATTACAAAATTCTAATAAAACGTCGGGTCTTTAAAATTTCCCTGCCTAAAATTAAGTCCTGCTTTGCCAGGCGCTTCAGCTTTTACATAGATTATTTTATTTATAATAAAGTTACCAGCGCTTGCGACATTAAATACTGCTCCGTCAAACAAGCAAAAACAAAAATTACATCTTGGCTCGCCTCCTTAAACTACGACTCAACTGAAAAACTTTTGTCACACTTTGCTTGACCAACCTGTGTGTAACTGTATTTGCTTGTAAACCTGTTTATTGGCACCCGCGATACAGGAATACCTAGTGTTGGTGCCATCGGACATAACAAATGATTGTATCTGCTGTTTTGGTTAAAAAAATATTTTTTCATTTTCACATTTTCAATTTTTTATATTGAAAACAATTAATAATTTGAATTTTCTTGGAAGAAAATTCAAACGTTCAAAACAGAACGTCGCGTCGCCGGTCGTGACGTCACAGTACAGTACGCTAGCGCTCCTCATCCAATAATTAAAGACCATTATTACGATAAAGAGTTCGCAGTGCGAGCTGATTGGCTGAATCATTGAATTGAGTGTGTGGCGTGATCTACGTTCGAAATTCGGCGTTTGAATCGTCTGAATTACATAGAAGTTTTTAATTATGAATATCTTAATTTATATCAATATTTCATGAGTAATATAATTTTTTTTTATGCAATGGAGATAATAAAAAATACAAACATTTAAAAATGTAAAAAAACTGCGGATATTCCCTATTAAAAGTGCTACAAATCTTGACAGGTATGGCATACCAAAGGATGATGCCGCAAAATTTCGGGCGGCGGTGGAGGAGTTCTGTCCCACGGTGACACAGAATAAAAAGATATGGTTGCCGTGGGACATTATAATGATCCCTCCAAAGCTCCTCATAGAAAAAAATATAAGAATAACAAGAACTAATCAAAAGCGGGAGGAATATATATTTATATTCCTCAAGGCGTACTCATCATCGATACGCACCAGGCTTACGATTGTGAAGTTTTTGAAAAATAATAAAGTGATGAGTGAAAGTGCGTATTTCGTGGTCGAGCCATGGCTGAACACTCTAGGTATTTCAAGTAAGTTATGTTTTTGATATTACCCAAAATATTAAATACTAGCTGTTGCCCGCGGCTCCGCCCGCGTGAATTTCGGTTTTTCGCTAATCCCGTGAGAACGATGGATTTTTCTCTCTCGAAATATTCAATATTTAACACATTTTTATGCTTCACTTAAAAAGTTATTTTCAGAGCTACTTAGTTTTAGTATTAGGAATCACACTTTTTCATAATACCTATTTGTCAAAGTTCTTTTCAAAACTATCTCTTTGAACTTGAATAATTTCTTTTTTTATTGGTTTATTCTTAGTTATTAGTTTATTCTTAATTTCTCTGATTATAAATAAATATCCTTCATAGCAATATGCCTAGAAGAAGCAGGTCGCAGCTATCTAAGAATAGTTCCCAAGCGAGATTAGCAAAAGTTCGTCGTATTGGAGAGTCTTCTTCTGAAAATGCAGATCGTCTGGAAAGTATGAGAGTGTACGCGTCCCAATCGCGAGCCAGAGAATCTAGCGTCGAACGTTCAGTTCGTCTTGCAGAACAAAATGCAAGATCGTTGCAGCTATACGAACGACAGTCAAGTGCTGAGCGCTCTCAGCGACTTGCTGAAAATAGGGCTAGGAACTCGAAAACACGGGCAAGAGAATGTAGCACTGATCGTTCACTTCGTCTTGCAGAGCAAAATGCGAGATCATCGCAGTTATACAAACGGCAGTCAAGTTCTGAGCGCTCTCAGCAACTTGCTGAAAATAGGGCTAGGAACTCGCAAACACGCAACCCCCTTCTCCCGCACTGCCCCTCTCACGAAGAGTTAGTTACTCGATGCGCTGCGTGGCGGCCGACGCATTTTTTTTCATTTTAATTTCATGATATTTATTGAATGGAATGTCCGATTTCAATAATTCAAAAAGTAATTATCAGGTATTGAGACAGTCTTGAATGTTAAATTATTTATTTGGATAAAAATTTATAAATGGTATGGATAACACGGTGTGATTTTGATCGGCATTTCTATCAATTTGTTAAATGTAAAAAAGTAGTTATAGTGACGTAATTATAATAGTTAGACATATGGTCTCGCGAAGTTTTTTGTAGATATTGATATATTCTATAATATTGTAAAACATTTTTTTGTCCTATCATTAATACTCTTCGCAGCGTATGCGATGAAAGACATTTTATGGCCAATTTTTTTACACCTTCGGTTGGTTTTAATAGGAATTTCTAAAGATTTCTATAGTAATCTAGTACTAAATATAGCCTATGTTACTCAGTGATAATGTAGCTTTCTAATGAAAAAAGAATTATTAAAATCGGTCCAGTACTTTTTGAGTTTATTCGTTACATACAAAAATACAAAAATACAAATCTTTCCTCTTTATAATATTAGTGTAGATATATTAAAATATTTATTGTACCTAATTAAAATTCTAAATTACATTTAGCAATAGCGAGAGACCAGAGAGAGACAACGTTACGTTTGTTCCTCTCTGGTCTCTCCCTTTTGCTATATGTGTCTCATGTGTCAAAAAGAAACTACACGAATGGACAGAGTATAATGTATATGCATGCAAGTACACAGATTGTTGTCCAATATTTTAATTAGAGACGCTCGACATTTAAATCCCTTTGACTTGAGAATTTGAATTCGTCACATCATCTAGCGTTTCGGTGCCTTCGGTTTCCTTACAGGGTTCAATACCAAATCGGTAAAAATCCCAATCAAAACACATAATGGTTCAATTTCTTTTTTTTAAAAAGGGAACCGCCTTCAAAAAACAAACCCACTGAAAAGCACAAAATAATCGTATCCCGCGTTGTTCGTGAAAAGCAAAAATTCATGCAGCTACTAGCAAAAAAATGTATACAGTTATAAAGCCTTCACGTTCGGGCTAGCCTATGTTCGCAATATTCAGCCTGACCTCTGAACGCATCATTAAGGGATTATCGAAAAAAACTGCAAAAAGCCGTGTAATCTGAAATACTGACGCATGCTTCTGACCAAGGCGAACGTCAAGTTAATCGGGTTGCGAAAAACACGACTTTATTCGTACAAGCTGTAGGTATAGGTAGCTAGCATATATGTATATATAGGTAGGTAGTATATTGTATAATACGAGGCTTTCTTATTTAAGATTATACTGGTTATGAATTGAATGAATAAATGTTCTTAACAGTTTATTTATGTTTATGTTTATGTTTTATTCTATTTATGTTTTACATAATAATAATAAAGTATCCTGTGCGGAGCTTTTTACCAGACTGAAACATGGCAACTACTTAGGAGGGCAATTAAACAAGCACCCGGAGTACCCAACTAAATTCTATTTCAGAACTCCCGTGGAGCTTCGGTCCTGCCCGGCTGAGCTTAGACCAAGCCGGGCAGAATTGGAGGGCGTAGCGGGAGTAAAATAAAGCTTTGTGATCAGAGCACCTGAAAGAGAGCAACTCTCGGGGTCCACAGTCACCTCTCTAGAGTGAGTAGGGGCGACTATGGACTCCAGGGGATACAAGTGTAAATATGTAAATAGTTAGTTGTGTTATTGTTAATTTAGTTAAGGTAGTTTATAGAGTGTAATAAAGGTAAGCAGGATTGTGTAAACTAAACAATAGTAAGTTAGTAAGTAAGACTAGGAAATTGTGAGTTATAACGTCAAATTTAATAGTGTAAAAGTAGGTACGTACAAGAATAAAATAGGAATGTATACAGAGTATAGTAATTATTTATAAGGAAAAGTATGTGGAATAGAGGAGCACAAAATATATATATATTTAATTAAACGTATTATATTTATTGATAATACCTTTATTCTACCAATAATACCTTTATTCACCATTTTTCACTGGCCGAGCAATCAACTATGGAAACCGTTTAAACTGGACCCCACGATACAGGTTTCCTAGTGTGGGGTCCACAGAACATCAATAAAGAGGCAAATATCGATATTCCTATACTAAGATCGCTATAAGAGACACATTTGTTAATCAAATATATGTAAATTGTGCTTTATCTTCTGTGTGTTGTTATCCTTATTTTTATTTCTGTATCGATGTTTTGTGTAACTTTTTTTGAATAAATAAATTTATTATTATTGTGTGACTCAGCAGTGAATGATTGTGTGGCTCAGCGATTCCATTTCTACTAACTAAACAAAAATACTAAGTTCACTTTCTATTAATCAGCCATATATTAGACGATTCAACTGAAGAAGGTCACATATTGACTAGAGATTAATGTCATACAGATTACGTTGATGAAGATGAGACAACGTGCAACACAAACAGGCTGACGTAGTGATCATCTGACTGATGGCTAGTGGACTAATTAATCCTACGAGACCGCATCACAGATGCGGTCTCGTAGCATGCAGGTGCTCGATCACGGCAGATTGCTTGTCCAAGTGGGGCGGGCTCTCTGACGATTAGGTAATAATATTACTACTTACGGATTCATTTATTTGAGTGGTGGTTAAAAATACTGAACCTGCTTAGATTTAATAAAACTACTAAAACTGTTTTAGGGTCTATGTTTTAATTTGGATATGTAAGTAAACTTTCAACGCTTTTTATTAATTATTAACTTATCGACTTCAACACGTTCAGCAACATTAATGTTACAGAAGCATTACCAGCAGCTTTGAAATAACGAGATTGTCTTCATTTATTATGCCACGCTTGAACAGCTTCGATAGAGTGAGTGAGTGCTATTCATCGAGCTATATGGAAAGTAGCTGTTGTTTTTCGAGCTATGTTACCTCTTTGAGTGCGGGGCTCATTCAATGTCGTGGCCTTTGTCCGTTCACAATGAATTCTATTCAGATGTTACCGTGCCACGAACCATGGTATACTTTGTAATATTTAATCGTTCATCCACGTTTTTGTACAATTATTATCACAAAAAAGGTTCACTCGAATAATTTTTAAATACATACATATTAATTATATTTATAAAATTTCCCACCGCCCTGTCATTTCCCAATTAACTTGAAAAGCATATTGCTTAATCCAATCACCAGGACCTCATACCCAACATAAAGGACTTTCGTGTGCGTAATTAATTAAAAGCGATAATAAACTCTCATGACATGATATAAAGCTATCGTGTCGTGAAAAATGGTATCATTTTATTTTATTTGTCGGATTAGGTACACCGTACAAGCATTCATCTACAACAAAAAAGTAATCGAAGTGTCTGAGCATGTCTGTGATTTCAAAATAAATACGAAAATTCAAGTGAAAACAACCTTAAAGGGAATTATTTATTGTTATTTTGAAATCCTCTCTGCAAATTTGGAAAGACGTATTTCAATGGAATTAACTATTTAATTCGCTGAAAATTTTCAGCGAATAAAATAGCTATTGCAACTTAAACTTTCCTTGTATGTTTAATTGCGAAATTTTTGGAGAACTTACGAAATATGAATTTAACTAATTCAAAATATGAAATAATGTTAAAAAAATCAATGAAGCGCGTAATAGCCAAATAATGTTAAAAGTCAACTCAGTTCTTATATTTCGGTGAAACTTTTGAAAGATGTCGCAAACTGATACTTTGTAAGATTGCAACGAAGCTTGTACGAAGCAGAGTGCTCTTCAAATATTCAACGTGTATGTACGAGGGGCATAGACGTTTGCAAGAGTTCACACGGTAGCTTTCTAGAGATGGGTACTTTGAGCGGGAATAGAGATCTCGTATCTCAACAATGCTCCTCCTATCTAGTAGCTAGATGCTTTATGATTCCTATACACCTGCTGCAATGTTGCCAAGTCTTACAATTTTTTTGGTCCTTTGATCCGGATGTTTTGATATTTATATATTTATACAACAACGTGTACGGTGATAAGTTGTCACTTGTCGGCAAATAGACGGTTGATGGATGCGCGCGCTAATGCATTGCTTCCACATCCGACAGCCGTGCTCTCGGGGATAAGTGCCGTTCACTATTTGTCACGCAAATGTAGGTTTTTCAAAATTTGCTGATAATAATATATTATTGTACAAGGGAAAGTATCTTGACGTAGGGTGAGGATATCATTTGCAGGACGTAAAGAGAGCAGAAATGCATTTAGAATCTACGCAATGCAAAAAAAAAATGATGCGAACTTTCAATAAATGCAATTAGAACTTTCAATGATCTGTGTTGGATGATGAATAAAGATTTCCCCGGGATAAAAAGTGTCTTAAGTTTTAAGAATAGTATTGTTTTTTTTTTCGATTTTTATAAATCATTTAGTACATTCAAAAATAAGCCCCAACATGTTAACAAACACATTTTAGCTCTTCATAACAGCATTGTAGATTATCTTGTGATTAGTGAGTAAATAAGTCTAGTTCAAAAACTGCGGAAAGCGTTTAATAGAAACACTCCGAATAGTAAGTGAAATTGAAAGGGTCAAGCAATAAATCGTCATCGATAGCGTCATATATCTCTAGGGCGGTAACTGCGAGTAAGTGGAGCGATGAGCGCCATCGGTCTCGCCTGGCGGGCAATTACGGTCCGCGCCGCGAGTGAAGGTAGTTTCACACCACTGCAATACATAATATATTCTTGCATGAGTACTAATTATTATTTCCATGTCATTAAAATCACAAAATACTAAGTGGGATGTGGATAAAGAAAGACAAGGATAACTGAAACTTGGGACTTCGACGGATAAGAGGAAAGGCCATGGTTAAGTTCTGCTCAAGATTTTTCCGGTATTTGAATTATAAAAATTACCAAAGGAAAAAAAATATGAACCCGGCGTTACAAGAATGGGTGACGGATCGACCGTTGGGCGTCAGAGTCGTTGGACGACGGACCCGTTGGACGTGCGTTACCGCCGCTCCGGGGTCGTTATTGATTGCAGCCTGGGAGTAATGTGGATACAATGTCACATACGTTTTATTGTTGGGCACGGAATGATCCAATTATCGAGGACATATAAATCTTTGTGCTAGGAGTGTATAGACGTACGCCGTATTGAATAGATACAGATGGGTTAGTGTACTGAAACTTGAAAGGAATGTATAGACATTCTAAAAGCGACTATCATTCCAAAATGATAACGACTTATTTGACGTTTTATATCATGGTATCAATTATTTTATATTATGGTATTAATTAAAGCATTTGCGTGATGGCTGTTAAAATATACAATAAATTACCGAAAGAGTGAGATTGTACAGCAGTGAGCTTAAAAACCAAACTTCAACAGTTCCTTATTGAAAGAGCAATTTACGATATTAAAGAATTCTTAGAATAATAGAAATATTAATTAATTTAGTTTTAAATATTGTGACTTTCTAATTAATTTTAAATTAAATGTATTTGCACGCCTATATGGCAAGACATGTTGAAACCTGACTTCTATGTAATCTATCTATCTTTATTTTTAACACATGTATGCAAATAAATTATTTGATTTGATTTGATTTGATATTGACGACATACCGTGTAGTCACTTTCGTCGAGCCGTGTACTATGGACATTCAATAATGAAGAAAATTCAAAACAACAACTCAAGTAAGTACCTAAAAACTAACCAAGAACTTAACATATTATAAATTATCTTACGATGGACAAGACAAGACATTATGTTTTTCACTACAATCAAACTTCAACATTTCATCAGAGGAACAACTAACAAAATTAAAAACTTGTTTCGTTAGCAACAACTGTCTAGTACTACGTGTACCTTATTTGGTTCCATTAAATCTTAATGTGCTTCGTTGGAGCAACTTAAGGATTCTGTCTGCGACTTAGAGTTCTGACACAAAACTGCTACTAGCTAGACAGGCACAAGCGAAGTTTCCTCGCGCCTTGTAATGAGCCACGTCTGTTTTTGCATGATGTAAGAAAAGCAATATTAATTTCGCGTGAGAAGACGCCACGAACACAAACCTACTAAGTACCTAAATATTTTAATAAGATGGTCGGATCTTTTTAAAATGTATACTATAATATAATATTATAAAGCTGAAGATTTTGTTTCTTTGTTTGTTTGAACACGCTTATCTCAGGAACTACTACCTAGTCCGAATTAAAAATATATTTTTGTGTTGGACTGTCCATTTATCGAGAGACACGATGACACCATCACCCACACCATCATCATCCAGACACCACCATGTCTATCTTTTAAGGTTCACTCACTATGAGGGGGGATGTGTAAAACCAAAGGGGCAAAAGCTAGTCCATAAATATAATGATAATTATGTATTCACGAGTCCAAGACACTTTGATTTGTAAAAACAAAGTGAAATAAGTTATTGAAATCGAGTGCAGTAACCTTAGTGTAGCTGGGCAGGCATGCGTCAGACTTAAGGCGATGCTTATTTATTTAAGCGAAATTTTAATATATCAATTACTTTGCAAATATTCTAGGAATATCGGGTGGTAACTGGTCTAAAGCACATTATGTAGCAGGGGATATCCTCCGCTCCTATTAACAGTAAATATGTACGAGTCTACCTACACGTACGTAAATACTCCGAAGTACATACATAGCTAATATAAAAGAGGATCGAGGCAGATCCGCTTAGACCTACTTAGCAGCTCCCTCGGGGCTCGTGTTGTTTGTTCATTAGAATTCTCTATTCTTCTAAAATAGTCCTAAGTTAAAAGCTTTTCAAGAGATGGAAGAAGCACTTTTTTGTTCTTTGTTACTTTGGGAAAATTTGTATACTAAAAATTTTCCCAAACATGAAAAATAGTGTGTGTAAAATTTGTATGTTTTTTTTTATTGAAGATAGGCTTGCGCTTGACGACAAACATGCCTGATGGAAAGCAATGGTGAGGTCTAAGTTGGAGCGAAAATGCCTATTGACTATTCTCTTGAAGGCACCCAGATTGTAAGGAGGTACGAGGTTATGTAGTTCCTGTTCCTGTAGTATATCCTGTAAAAAACCGCTAAACAGGCAACATTGCGTCGGTATTGTAAGCTGAGCAGTTTTGTCCGCGTTAGCGATTCCATGCAAATTATTCTGCGAGCGCGGCGATCACCGAGTCCAATGCATCGAGCCGATACTCAGCAGAGCCATCCTAAAGGGGACTGCAGTACTCCATGCCAGAATTTGTATAATTTTTATGACATGAAAGAATTCTATGAATGTATTAATAAGTAAAATGATAAATTTAATCTATAGTTTAAGCATTGTGTTTAAGTTTTCACTGTTTTCAATATTACTTTGTACATATTTGCACGCCATAGAATGGCAATACACTGTTACCACTTAAGCTATACTTAACACCTCAGTGCAGGGCGCGTTGGAACCCTCGTAAACTTAGTTTTAAGTCGACTTGTAGTTATCACCGTACATAATATTATGTAACAATTAATATTGTTGACGTTTTACAAGTGCCTTGTAAGTTAGGCCTATGTGAAATAAATATATTTTGAATTTTGAATTTTTGAATGTAAGTGTATTATGCGAATAAAGAATTATGATTATGATAACGCACCAGGGCCTCATATAGCGTCAGGAGCTATTCGGGCGTGAAGTACCGCTTAACCTTCATGTATGTATGATTAATTACTTCTCATCCCGGAAAAAATAATTGCAACTTACGTATGGAGTTTTCAAAAAAAATACCCGTTTATAGTTTTCGTTCCTGTAGATGGGCCCTGTATACCCCCTAATCTTCGGCCCACTTTAATTGATGAAATTAACTTTGCGGCGGCATTTCACATTATATCTGGTATTTTACTTCAATTTGTATAGCATTGGGATTTGGGACCAACTGCTACTCAATGCGATATTGACTCTTGACCCTTTCCTGAAACACGCATCTTTCTAGACTTCAGCTCCCTTTTCAGATGTGATACAACTAGGCTTCCTTGCTAGGCCAGGGCGATAACCAGGTCATCTGGTAGCGATTTACCTTAGCCCGTTACTTTGAAGGCTGACCCCCGAATACATCCAGCAATTTCCATAGCTGTAGTACAGAGTCAGAGATCGCGATCAAAGCTTGTGGGCCCCTGAGCTGCCGACTGAAAATGTGGGTAACAACATTCGCTCATGCGTTCGTTCGGGGCATCAATCTTTGCAGCTGAAATCAAGCACGCCGAACCTGACGCAAGTCTCAGCGATGAGGATACGGGCACCGACGACTCCGTAGACGGACGGAACTCGGTGGCCTCCACGGTAGTATTGTAGTATTGTTAGAAAATTGTAGTCCAGAATTTGTATCTTTTTCTTTTATATAGTATCAATGCCTATAATATTTGTAAGATAGGTAAGATATCAAAGTGTAAATTGCAGTATTTAAATTGTAGTATTGTTAGCAAATTGTAGCCCAGTATTTGTACCTTTTTCTTTTATATAGTATTAAAGCCTATAGTATTGGCAAGGTATGTAAGATATCAAAGTGTTAATTGTAGTGTTAAATTGTAGTATTGTAGTATTGATAGTGAATTGTAGTCCAGTAATTGTACCTTAAAAAAAAATAAAAAAATTGCGTCCTTCAGGCGCGCAACTAAAAGGATTATTTTAATTTAAGTCTATTAATAGTAGATCTAAGGTTGTTGCCAAATTAAAAGCAACAGTTTTGTATGAAAAAAAAAACCTGACGCAAGTTATAACCCATCTGTCGGAAGATCAATGCCATCTATCTGCAGGGCCGAAAGCTTTTCCCCCTCATTTCATGATCAGATCATCATAATAATATTTTGAAGACAATTTTTTCTGATGTCTGTGATCCAGTGAAACGCATACATTTCAGTGTTAATGCTGCAAGTGGCGATTATGACGGTTTCGATTCAATGGCGATATCAAGTGTCCAAGTGACCACTTGTTAGCTACTAGCCGTGCCCGCTATCATTCGTGTGAAGCGCCTTTAATTGGATCGAGTCGGGGCAAGTTTAGCGCCATCGGCCTAAGAGCTCTTCAACCGCCCGACGCGCACCGTCCGCTACGACCCACTACGGGCCACTACAATGAAACCAATATTCCATCCAATTACAAGCTTTCCATTAATTTCGGACAACTTTTATTATAAACTAGTTCACACGCCCAAGCTCTGGGTGATAGTAAAATAAACCATTTTCATCTCTTGTTGTATCATAAAGGAATAGTTACCCTGTACTAAATTTCAGCTTTCTAAAACCAATGGGTTGGGGTTGGTCAGAGAATGATGGAGTCAGGATAGTATATAGGATTAATTATTACAAATTAACATCAACTACAGATCATCAGACATTTTAATAACTAAACTAGACTTATAATATTTATAATTAATATTACCCTTAGATCAACTTTAAAAGAGCCTTTCCAGTTGTATTACTTATGATTATGTAGTGTATTTCATAAAACAAATAAATGTAATTTAACGCCCTGACAAAGGCGAGACGAGACAATCTATTATGGTTAAAACACTAAAATTACATTTCACACCCAACGAGTACCCCACCCCTATATGAACCACGACGTAACAGCCAGTATAACTATGAAACAAAATATAATCTGTTGTTCGATTAAGGCAAAAAGCTGTCGCCGACCGATAAACAAGGTTACGCGGGTTACGTCGGCATGACACGAGGGGCTTATGTACATGAATATTTCACAACACAAAATCTTAATAAAACGACAAATCGTGGTTACAACAAAAAGGTTAGGAAATACTCAGCTAAGTTAGTCAGTCTATGTACTGAAAAAATTTTAGACTTGCGCTTAGGAGAACATATTGCCTGATGCAAAGCAACGATGAGGTCTAGGTACGAAGGCTCTCGCTAAGAAAATACACCCATCATATCATTGCAAGAAAAAGTGAACTTGGAGTAGGTCAGACATTTTCACAATGCAATTAATGATTCAAGACGACATTATCTAGTCGCAATGTTCTAAGAAATACATACAACTGCAACTATGATTACGAAATCATAGTTGCAGTAAAATATCTCAATATCTACGGGAAAAGTAGTTTTATTAAAATGCTAAAATGTTCTGGGTATATCTGATATTTTAAATTTATTATTTATTGGTACGATGATTTTTTATAAAGGTATCTAAATGTAAAATAAAATATTTAACCAAACAAAAGGATGAGTAAAGATTATTTTACTTTCCGAGAAATTATTTATGTTAAAAGTAAATACAATTTTTAATTAGAAAGGTTTTTTATTTCTACGAAAAACTGTTATTATTTCTACAAAAAATGTATTTCTTCAAGATTAAATATCATATTTTATCATTTATTGTCCAGTAAATGAAAGTAGTTATAGTGAACTCAGTACAGAAGTCTTTCTGAGAAGTCATCCTACTACAAGTAGGTACCAAAAACATCTTTTCTCGAGTGTAATTTCTACAACAATAAAGCTCAAAGTCAAAAGTTTTCGGCGCAGTGTATTTTATTGAATCAAGTCGTCTTTTAAATACACTTTTAGGTCAACGCGAAAACGCTTTTCGAGCTAATTTAGTCGTTTGAAAAGTGTTTCAAACTAAATCATTTTCAACGTTTGATCAAAAGATTCTCGCCCAGCTTCTAAAAGACTAATCAGTTTACCGAAATTAAGAAAACTTGAGCAAACAGATTCTAAGAACACCAATTACATTTAGATTCTAAACGTAGGCTATTATTTAGATGCTGTTCATAGTTAGAGGTTTTTATAAAGGTTTTTATATTGGTCAAGGGACGTTAATATAAAGTATTGTGAGGGTAGTGGTAGTTTTTGGCGCGGTCATGCGTCAGTTGGAATACAACTTAGTACGGGATCACTGTGTTTCATTTTTATCCCGTAATTTTCAGCGAATTCACAAAAGTTAAGAAATAGTTTAAAGGTGTATAAAAATGATGAGTAATGATAGGCGTAGATTATTTTATTATTTATTCAATGATCAGTGTTTCAGTAACTAAGGGCATCTGTTAAGAGGTAATGAGATCGAAAGTGTCGCGATAAATTGGACGCTCTCAAAGGCAATCGACTGAAACAAGATGTCTTCATTAAAGGCTCGTTTTCATCTGGAGATTACGTGCTTTATGACAGCCAAGTCAAGAATAGATTAGTTGCGAATTGCGAGGTATGCGGTAATTGTACAATGTATACTTTACAATAAAAAAAAACCGCTTTTGATTCTGGTCCTCGGCAATTTTTCGTTCGACATTAGGACGTGCGGGTTGTATGTAACGGATCTTATTTGTCTAGAACATGGGTATTCGTGGTATAATAACGAAGTTTCCTGTTGGCTGTAATAATTAGTCAATTAATCTTTCCAGATTCCCGGATTTTTTATACCGTAAGAAAGATTCTCATGAAATCTCTCAGAAAACGCTAAGAAAAATGTTGATGATTTGTGCAAAAAAAATCTTTTTTCGTTCTTTGCTAAATCATACTACAAGTTAACAACTTGATCATGGCCAGTAGCAAGCAATCATACACTAGCAATAGGTAATAACTTAAAGAATCATGATAAACATCCATCTGGAAGGCTACTTTTGAAAAACGTCTCGAAGGAGACAAACGTGACAAATCATAGTAATTAATCTACGTGAAAATCGACCAAGCTCCCTTTGTTAAGAATCTCATGTCAATATGACAACATCATACAACATCTTCAATTTCCTAAATTAATCACAAAATAAATGTGTAATTCTCTTAAATCCATTTTCTCCCTTTTAACATCGCATAAAAGATCTTTTCCAATCTACCAGTTCCCCGTAACCCGAATAAAGGACGTTCGAACGCGTAATTAACTCAAACGCGACGTCACAAGTCGGTTCTCCTCTAAACCCTCGTCAGGTGTCATAAAGGGATAAGGAGAACGTATGCGAGCTGAAATATTAGGCGCAAGCTTGGAAACTGCAAAAAATTATCTTTCGGGAACCAATATATGGTGAGTGGGAAATTTCAAATGTGGGTAGAAAAATAAAACTTTTGATTATCCTTTGGACTCTGTCATATTTGGTTCTAATTTAGTATTTCACTGATTGCAAGCGTTGTGGTGCGTTTCCAAGGCCATGCTAATTCGTCAAAAGACGAATCTAAGAATATGCCGTATACTTTGCGAAGAAACGGGGCGCGTACAGCTATAAGTGTTACTATTAAAAGCATATAGATGCAGTACTACTAAATTAACGTTCTCCATGCCTCAAATCTACTAAAAAGTAGAAATTTTCTGAAAGTGTCAGTGATTTTTTCTCAACCACCTACTGTTAGCAACACCATGATTTGTGGCCAGACAACGACGCTGGCAACACGGGCGGCGTGTCGGCGGTCATGACGTCGTGCTTCATGATGCCGGACGGCGCCGAACGAAGGAAAACGACAGCCCGCCACCTTCGCGGTCGCCGCGGTGTGGTGTGGCTTATGGATATAAATACTCCCTACCGAGAGGGTGTGACACTTTTTTTTGGTGGGACGCGGTCCGCGATACATCTCGATTGTCGTTAATTATATTTGGGAATTAAGTATTGTAGTATAATTATATTTGTGGATTATTACGTAGCTTGCGTTTTTATTTTACATCAGAAGTAACGATACCCGCGTTATGGGGAAAAAACGATCTAAGCGTAAACGTGCTCGGTCTAGCTCGAGTTCCTCGAGCTCCAGGACGCCATCACCTCCAAGGAATAAGGTATCTCGTAAAGATACCGAAACTGTGAGTACTCTGAACAATATTATACCGGACTTCGACCCGTTAAAAGATGATATTAATGCATGGCTTAATATTATTAAATCTTACGCTAAAACTTTTACGTGGTCAGACGAAACTATCCGTTATCAAGCTCTCAATAAACTGAAAGGTTCAGCTAAGGTCTGGTACGATTCCTTGTAACGTACAGACAAAAATTGGCCTTTATGGCAGTGGAACGATTGGAAAGCAAAATTAGCGGCTAGTTTCCAAGTCCGAAGAAATATGTTTGATCTTTTAAAAGAAATTATCGATAGAAGACCAAATGAAAATCAATCTTTGTACGAATTTTATTTTGAACAGAAGGGTAAAATTGACCGTTTGCGTTTAAACTTTTCCGAACAGGATATTGTGTCGATTATAGTAGGTAACATCGGTGATTATATGTCTTTAGAATCAAGTAATTTTAAAACGTGTGAAGATTTATCGAGTTATTTACATGGGCGTATTTACAAGAAAAGCGTTTAACAAGTGGGTAGTATACGTGACGCGTCGGTTAAAAGTAGTCAGGGACCCTTGTCGGGTAACCAAATCTCACAAGTGCATACTAATTTAAATAATTCTAATAATATTAGTAGTGCCGGTCCTTCAAATAGTCATACAGATATTAACCAAACAGAAACACGGAGGGTTCTGAAGTGTTACATATCGCACCTTTGGTAGAACAAGGGCATAATTGTCATAAACTGCCAAAATGACTTAAATATGCAGAACTGCTTCAAAAAGGCCCTTTTAACTGGAGGGACAAAGACATTCGTTTAATTCCTTTAAAAAACCGCCAGAGAGATATAGTGGCGTTGTCTTTTTGGCGACATTTTGTTACACTCTTGGCGCGAAAAAGTCTCATTGGTCAGTTGTGCCTCCGGCGGGGAGAGAGGCAGTCGTCACTTGGAGCGCTAACACCGTAAAGGTAAATATGCCCTTTAATGTTTTTGATTTCTGGAGCGACAAGGCCACATCTGTCACACTTATGCCTAGTTCATAATTTTAAAATTTGGAGGACAAAGTCGTTCAGACAAATGTGCCCTTGTCTGTCCAAAATTTGTTTTACTCCTTTGTCTTAAAAGTAATTGTGTTTTTGTTATTCCAATTGCAATCAAATCTGGATGGACTTAATAACAATTACTTCTTTGTCATTCCAATGTGTAGTCTTATTAGTGAAGATTAGATTATAAATTAATATTTTTTTAATGCAAATAACTGAAATATCATAACCTTAATTCAATTATGTGGATTTTATTCACACGTTTACAACTATAATGACCAAATGAAAAAATGGGATTTGAGTGCGAACCCGCTTCCAATTAATAATTTCTTTACTTTAAGAGTGACGTAAATTGATTTTTGATTTGAACAAATTCTTTGAATTTTCAGAAAATAAAAATGGGATCGCGAAGTAAAAAAATTTTAATGATGCTTCAAACTGATGCCAAGTCTGATAGTACTTTTTGTGAAGAAGATGATTGCCATAAGATTATAACAATTTCAAACGAAAATTCGTCAATGGGTAAGTATTCTGTTGTGATCTCATAGACTTACTTATATCTGTTAATAACCTATATTTTAATATAGGTACAATTAATTTATTTTAAGATTTTACAGCTAAAAAAATGGTTGAGACATGGATTGATAAAAATATCCAAAGTCAGGATCCCATTAAGGAAAGCAACATTTTAGAAATAATGGATACACCGATAAAGAATGCTGATTTAGGTAAAAAAATTCTGTATTTTAAAACTAAAATCAAATGTATAACGTTTTATTTTTGTAAAGTTTATTAATCTAAAAATATTTTTATAATAACATTAATTTAGATGTGGAGAATCAGGATCCAAAATTGATTCAATACGAAATATTGGAAGCAGTAAATAGACCAACGCTTGCCACTATGGGTAAATATATCAAATTGTAGTGTATATTCTTCGTTTTACTTATAGATTACTTGAATTATATTATGCTTAAAATTATTTTAGATTTAGAGAATTCTGAAATTGAAATAATAGAAAATATTGACAATATGGAAATGGAAACTACTCCAATGGTAAATACAACAGGTAAGATATTAAAATTGTTATACAAATATATGAATTATTTTATGTTTAAGTGAGACATTATTAATCTTTCGTCATCATTTTAGGTGTTGCAAGTGAGCCTGATTCTTCAAATAATGATGATTTTTCACCATCTGATGGGTCAGATTATAAACCGCCAAAAACTGACAAACATAAGCATTTATTTAAAACAAGATCTTCCAATCGTAGCAGCTCTAGCAGTTCGTCAAACTCTTCTAATTCCAGCAGTAGCTCGTCTCGCTCCAACAGCAACTCATCTAGCTCATCCAATTCGTCTGTCAAGGATAATATTGATGTGGCTAACAACGAACCAGGACCTTCTATGGATACGAGTGGAAATCCTACTGAACAAGTAATTAATAAAAACCAGACTAGAAAGCGACAAAAAAATCCAGAACAATGGAAACGAGTTGTTTCTAAACGTTTAAAAAATAGTGGCCAAGAATACACTACAAAAAGAGGAAAGATCGCACAAGCAAAATCTGTTCTTCCTCCATGCAAAACCTCGTGCCGACTTTCATGTTCTACGAAAGTTTCTTTTGAAACGAGAAGTGTTGTTTTTAAAACCTACTGGGAATTAGGATCAAACCAAAGACAGAAAGATTTTCTTGCATCGTGTATTAAAATACAAAATCCTACAACCCGAAGAATTAAGATCACATCAAATAGCACCACATTTAAATCACCTAGAAAACCTAACTCGACCTACCATTTTATAATAAATGGTGAAGAAATCAGGGTTTGTAAGATTTTTTTACTGAACACTTTGTGTATCGGTGAAAAAACATTGCGGAATGTAATCGATAAATTATCCGATCAAACAATGTTTACAATGGGTCCTGTCGATAATCGTGGGAAACATAATAATCATAGTAAATTAAGTGATGAAGTCCTAAAATCTGTCCGAGATCATATAAATTCCATTCCTAGAACAGAGAGCCACTACTTACGGGCAAACACAACAAGAGAATTTATAGACGGAAGTTTAACCATAGCGGAGCTTCATCGTGACTACAAACAAACTCAAGAAGCCGCTGGAAAAGAATTCGCAAATTATGATGCCTATTATCGAATTTTTAATAATGATTTCAATCTTGGTTTGTTTATTCCCCGCAAAGATCAGTGCGATGAATGCGAGGGGTACAAAAACACTATAGATAAAGGACCACTAAAAGACAAATACAACAAACACATAGAAGAGAAGAGTTTAAGTAGATTAGAATTGAAACACGATATAGAACAATGCAAAAGTAATGATTCTAATAATATAGTTGCCATTTTTGATCTACAAGCAGTTTTACCTTGTCCAATTGGCCAATCGTCAGCTTTCTTTTATAAAACAAAGTTGAATTGTTACAATTTCACGGTGAGAACCTATTTTTTTTGTTAATGATATAAATAAAATTATTCAGTGTATGTTCTGTAATTAATATTTTGCTTTAGGTATCCAACATAAATAATGATGCTACAGTTTGCTTCTTCTGGCACGAGGGTCTTGGGAAACGCGGCGCCAATGAAATTGGAACATGCGTTTACAAGTTTTTGGAGGAGCTGTCTAGTAAACAACCAAATAAGGACATACTATTATATTCTGATAATTGCTGTGGACAGCAAAAAAATAAGTTGGTTTTTTTAGAAATTTACTTATAATATAGAGTTAGATAGTAAGATTGCCATTTAAAATACCTGATATGTATTTATAGGTAACTAGAAGGCAGCGGATATCGCATTTAACATAATAATATTGTAACATTGGTTTTTCCCAGCCAATATTGAAAACGGCTGAAACTAGAAGTTTTTATCGAAATGTCAGACTATTACCTTGGTTAGTAACATTCCGAAGTCGCGAATGGTAATTAGAGTTTCCGGTTCAGCTGGTTTGCTTGGTAGTGGCTGTGTTATTCGCTACCAGCCGCCAGATGGCCCAGTTAGTAATGAAGAACCATATTTAGAAACAGTGGTGCCATCTCGCAGGCAGTATAGGTAGCTCCTTCAACTCGTTCTTGCTCATTATAGTTTCGTAACTCTGAAGACAAACTCTTCAACGAGTTACATAGTTTCAGAAAAAAAATACAAAATAACTCGCAGTAGACAACAAATAAAAATATATTTTTACAGGATAGGAACTTTTCATATTGATGTAACGTCTCCCCTAATGTATTTTTTTAAATAGACCAAAATGAAGAAGCGACATCTACCGAGCGCATATGAACTATCCTAATTGTGTCGACCCTAGATGTCGAATGGGTTTCTCCCGACGCCGCCAGATGGGGGTGGCAGTCCTGTTGTTTTGTTTTTCTCAAAAGATCGAGAACATTCTAGATGATTTTATCGCTGCTATTTCCGGCGACCCGAGTTTTTAAATGTCCCGCACTCACGGTTTGGCGACATTCTCTGATCAGATGAAGATCGTATTTTTTTGAGCCATTGCTCCCGAGGCTGGAGTGTAAATAAATGAAGAAAGTTTAGTGGTGGAAAAATGATGGTGGTGTAAATGTAGTCGAAAAGTTTTATTTATTCGATCATATTATGTGGTGGCAGTGGGCACGTCAGTTACTGGTATGTACAGGTTAAATTTTCTTTGTTAGGAGTTCAGGGTGTTGTTTTTCTTCCTGTTGAGGTTAAATCTAGGTTATTCTTTTCAGATGTGACGGGAAATTTAAGTAGAAATTGAAGTTTAAATTCAAATCAAAATTTTATATTAATTAACATCAAGAATGACCATTTGTCGAGAGAAATCCACGTAGTAATTCATTCGGACCGATTTACCCCGGCTACTCGCTCCCCGGGTAAACAACCTCGTAAGTCAGAAGTTATTGCCGGCCGTCGGTGAAGATGTTTTCCTGATGTACGCCCCAACTTGGTTGATTAGCCGTCTTCTCGTCGAGAATGGCCTAGTCTAGGCATCAACACAGTGGCGTGTCGGGTGCACTGGGGCTGAGGTCGTCGGCAGATTCATCCAGCGCCGGAGTTGCGTAGCCGGATTCCAACGAGGTACAAATTCGTAGCGTAATGCAGAGTTAATTATCAAATTTTCGTTTAAACCTTACCTGAGGTAGGTCACGTTATATTATACCCTAAGCGGAAGAAATCGTGGAGTTATGTGCACATAAACCTAGATTTAATTCTAATAATAATTATCTAGAATTTAAGTATCCTAGAAAATTTTCCTTTTAAATCGAACCCTTGCCTACCGTACTGAGTCGTGCATAGTATTAAGTTAGTGATTTCGGAAACCGAATTAAGAATATATTTTTTTTGTATGTAAAAGAAAATTTCGTATTTATAAACAAATTATTATGGGACTAGTGGCCGAGCGTGCTAGTTATAAAAATACATCTGTACTAGTAAGATTTCATGTAAAGGTAAGGTAGGGAAAAGTATTTCATACTTTGACCATTTGTTTACGTTGTCTACAAAATTTGACTTCGACGTCGACACGGTAGACTCTTATATTACCCAAGTTAACAGGTTGTATTTTTTTGTATTTTTTTTCCTTACTTGAAAACATCATCGTGGACATCGACTTAAATACCATAGACACTTGAAAATTTTGTAAACAGATCGAATAAGTATTAGGTCCTTACATATGAAATTGGCGTTTTGTCGTACTGGCCACTTTGATCTCAAATATCTCTTCTTTGGTTAGAAATTCCAATTTCAAATTTATACAGCTATTTACTCATGCTTTTGTGTTTTGAAAATCGTAATTCATTTGTTTTTTTCTCTTTTGGTTTTTTTTTGCGCCACTCTGTTTACAAAATGGAAAACTTGAAATATCGCGTTATTTACGAGTACGAGTTACATCGTGGCACCAGTGCTGCAGAAACGGCTCGAAGGAATAATGATGTGTACGGCGAGGGTTTCGCAAAAGAAAACACAGTGCGTTTTTGGTTCCAACGTTTTCGTTCTGGAAATTTCGACCTGCAGAACAAGCCCCATGGACGGCCGGAGACCAAAGTTGACAATGAAGAATTGAAGGTTATTGTGGAAGCGGATCCATCGCAAACCACGTCCGAGCTAGCTGCAGGCTGCGGTGTTAGTGATAAAACTGTTTTAGTTCACTTGAAGCAAATTGGGAAGGTGAAAAAGCTTGAAAGGTGAGTACCTCATGAATTGAGTGCAGCGAACCGACAAACGCGCGTAGACTCCTGTGTTACATTACGCAACCGGCACAGTAATGAAGGGATTTTAAATCGAATCATTACCTGTGATGAAAAATGGATCTTGAATGATAATCGGAAACGCTCATCGCAATGGTTGAACCCTGGCGAACCACGCAAATCCTGCCCCAAACGAAAATTGACTCAAAAAAAATTACTTGGGAGCGTTTGGTGGACTAGCGCCGGCGTCGTTCACTACAGCTTTCTTAAATCTGGCCAGACGATTACGGCGGATATCTATTGTCAGCAACTGCAATCCATGATGGAAAAGCTAGCTGCTAAACAACCGAGGCTGGTCAATCGTTCTAGGCCACTGCTGCTTCAGGACAACGCTAGACCACACACTGCACAACAGACGGCTACCAAATTAGAGGAGCTTCAATTGGAATGCCTAAGACATCCACCTTACTCCCCGGACCTTGCTCCAACAGATTACCATTTTTTTCGAAATTTGGATAACTTCTTACAAGGGAAAAAATTTAACTCCGATGAGGCAGTCCAAAGCGCTTTCAAAGATTTTATTGATTCCCGTCCGAATGGCTTTTTTAGTAAAGGGATCAATGAACTACCTATAAGGTGGCAAAAGTGCATATATAGCAATGGTACATAATAATAATAATAATAATAATAATAATAAGCCATTTATTCCCAAAATATATGCATGCGTTTCATAACATTACAATATGTCGTCTAATTCAGCAGAGTAATTATTGTTAGTATACAATGTCGATTGTAGTCATAAATTTTTGTAAAGAAAATTAAACAAAGTACATAATCGTTCATGAAAAATTAAAATTAATGTCAGTTGCAGTCATAAATTTATACAATGGAAAAATTAAAAAAATAAAATCATTTATCCAAAACTATATGTCTGTGATTTGTTTTTAATTATATTACTCAATTTTAGTTAGTTATTATTTTGGGTACCCATTTTCGGGTAAAGGCCTCCTCCATCTTGCTCCATCGTTCCCTATCGCTGGCGAGCCTCGTCCAAGTGTGTCCTGCGACTGCCTCTATGTCGTCTCTCCAGCGAGCGCGCGGTCTTCCTCGCGGCCTGGTGTGGTCGCGCGGCCACCAGTGCAGCACTCGCTCGCTCCACCGATCGTCGCCAGCACGAGCCACATGGCCGGCCCATCGCCATTTCAGCTTGCATGCGAGTTCTGCCGCGTCAGTCACCTTGGTTTTTTTTCTTATATCTTGATTCCTTTGCCGGTCGCTTCTCCTTATGCCGAGCATACTGCGCTCTGCTGCCCGTTGGAATACCTCTATTTTGTGAATGATTTGTTTTGTGAGTGCCCAGGTTTGGCACCCGTATAGCAGTGTTGGCAAGATAGTTGTGTTCATAGCTTTTGCTTTCAGAGACAGTGGCATTTTTGATTTGAATATGTGTTTCAAGGACCAATATTTACCCCACGCGATTTTAATTCTGCGCTCTACTTCTTTTATCGTGTTGTCAGAGAAGGATACGCTTTTTCCGAGGTATATATATTCGTTCACGTACTCGATTCCTTGGGACTGGATCGTTGTGGGTATTTCTGTGCTGTTCGTCATTATGCATGTTTTCTTTGCATTCATATGTAGTCCGCACTTGTTGCTCTCCTTATCTAGAGTTGTCAGCATGTGGACGAGGTCTCCGTGATTTTCGCTTAGTATTAAAATGTCGTCCGCAAACCTTAGATGGTTGAGTAGCTCTCCGTTTATTTTAATGCCGTGGTTTTCCCATCTTAGCTTAGAAAAGATGTGTTCTAGTAGAGCCGTAAATAAGTTTTGCGAGATTGGATCTCCTTGTCTAACGCCTCGTTTCACCGGGATAGATGGTCCGATCCGGTCCATCTTTATAGTGGCTCTACTATTTTTGTATATTGCCTGTAACAGTTCTACGTATTTTTCTTCTACACCTTGTTCTCTGAGAGCTCTCCATAGTATTTCATGCGAGATAGTGTCAAAGGCTTTAGAATAATCGACGAACGCTATGTAGAGTGGAAGCTTGTATTCGTTGTAGCGCTCCATCACTTGTGAAAGCGTAAATATATGGTCTATCGTGCTGTATTTTGGTCTGAACCCCGCCTGTTCTCTAGGTTGGTGCATGTTCAAAGTTGGTCTTAGTCTTCTCAGTAGGATGTTAGTGAATAACTTGTACATACTTTGCAATAAACTTATGGGCCTGTAATTTCCGATTTCCGCAGGATCACCTTTTTTGTATAGCAGTGTAATGATAGCGTGTTCCCAGTCTTCAGGTATGTAACAAGTAGTCAGTATTTCGTTGAACAATGATGTGAGAATGGGAGTGAGAGGTTCAGTTATCGCTTTTAGAATATCGTTTGTGACTCTATCTTGGCCTGGGCTTTTAGACGGCTTTAATGAGGCTATGCCTGCTCTCACTTCGCTTTCTAGTAGGGGATAGATTTCTTGTCTGTTTTCTGTGAAGAATCTTTTATTTTCGGGGGAGATATCTCTTTTTTGTACGTTGTAGAGATCTTTGTAGTACTCTGATGCGATCTCTATAAGTTGATTTCGATTGGTAACTTTGTAGCTGCTTTTATTTTTTATTGCAGGTATCCATTCTTTTTCTTTTTTAAGACGTTGTTCTGATCGTTTGATTGAGCTTTTTAGAGCGAGTTCCTCTTCAATTATTTTGTACCTGTACAATGTTTTGTTTTTGCTGATTTTCTTCCGAATTTTCGAGTAAAGTTTGCTCAGTCGTTTTCTATCTTTCCTGGATCGGTGTTTCTTATTTTTCAGGTACTCTCTTTCTTTAATTAAGTTTCGTACTCGTTCCGTGAATATATACTCGTTTTCAGTTACTTTTTGCTTTTTAGGTACACTTTCGTTACTCTTTATGATTTGTTTAACAAGGTCGTCGTATTTTTGTTGTATGTTTTTGTTTTCTTCACTGTACACTTTTCTAATCTCCTCGAAAAATTTTTTGGTTTTAACTCTCTTTGTAGGTGTGAAATCTATGACCTGTCGACCAAAATTTTTTCTATTCTTTTTGATGTTGGCTCCTGTGTCGTAACTCGCTCTGACTAGTCTGTGATCTGTAGAGTATGTTGTTCCTATTACCTGTACATTTGATATCGCTTTCAAATTCTTTGTCAGTATGTAATCAATTTCGTTTCGAGTTTTACCATCGGGCGAAAGCCACGTCCAACGTTGTTTTGGCTTCTTTTTGAAGAATGTATTTGATATGTATAGCTGATTTTGTAAGCAATATTGTACTAGAATTTCGCCCCTGTCGTTTCTTATGCCGTAACCCCACTTTCCTACGACTCTACCGTCGTCGGGGGATGGTTGTCCAATTTTGGCGTTAAAGTCGCCTAGGACAATTGTATTTGGAGGTGAGTTCCGGAGGCTCGCGTCTAGGTCGTCGTAAAATTTTTGTAATTCTGCCTCTGTAGATTTTTCTGTCGGAGCGTACGTTTGAATGCATGTCATATTTTTATTTTCTAATAGTATATCTAATCTCACTACTCTATCGGATATGCAGATGAAGTCTATAATATGACGTTTTAATGTTTTCCTCACCATGAATCCTACTCCGTTGGAACCGGCTCTGTCTCCATTATACATTAAAATGTATTCGTCATATTCAAGTATTTTCATGTCAGGTTTTTTTATTTCTGATAAGCCTAAAATGTCCCATTTGATATTTTTAAGAGCATGCTCTAGTTCGTCTTGTCTTCCATTCGATACAAGAGATCGAACGTTGTAAGTCCCTATGTAGAGTCTTTTGTCGATGGAGGGTGTTAGTCTGGGTTCTGGACTTCCGCGGAGACTACCCGTACCGGAGGTCAAATTTGTTTCGTATTTAGTTTGGGTTTTGATGATAGAGCGTTTGAGAGGGGCCTTTTCCGTATCCTATGGTTTCTCTTGAGTTTTTCTTGTGGTGTCATTCGGCTGAGTGTTGTTTTGTGAGCAACGTATGACGTATTGTGTTATCTCAGTCTTATTTTTCTTTGTAGGTTTTTTAAAACTCGGTCTAATTGTGTTTTGCTGTCCGGCCTGAATTTCGGGTGACAGTGATAAATTTCTTTTTTGTCGTTCGTTTTGCTGGTTTGAATTTGGTAGGATTACTAATTTATTGTATTTAATGAAAGCTCGATTTCCTTTTTCTTTCTCAATTTTTAACTGATTTTGCAATTTCTTCCTTTCTTCGATTACTTCGGGAGGAAAATCTTGCTTAATATAGTAAGATGTCGTACTAAGGGAATTCTTGTTCTTTAGCAGCTCTATCTTTTTCCCCATAGTGTTCAATGTGACTATGATCGGTCTTATCTTACCTGAGTTCTTTCCTACGCGTCTTACCTCTTGTATTTCTTCTTTTCGACAGTCAATATTCATGTGATCATTTATCAAACTGACAATCTTACTTTGTAGATCAAAATAACTTCTTTCGGTTTCTTCCACGCCAAAGAATACCACATTTCTCTTCCTCATGGCTCTTTCCAGCTGCTCAATTTTGTGTCCTTGTTGTTCAGTGGTTTTTTCTAATTTTGTCAGCCTAGATTCAAAGGAAACTAATTTTTCGTCTAAGTAACTCTTGATGTCGCTTGTTATGCTTTTTCTCGTTTCCTTTAGTTCGTTTGTCTGTGCTTCGAATTTTAAGTGCAAGTTTTCAATCATTTCAGTGAGCTTTTCCATCTCAGAAATTATCGTTTAACCAGTCGGTAATGTTTGTGTCGCCCTCTAGTGGAATCGGTAGTAACTGAAATGCTACTGACTACTAGCGCCCTCTTACGGAGGTGCAGAAAATGATCTCGTCGTTGATTATTGAACTCAGTACGTGGTTCAGGCGATGCTCGCTAGGTGGCAGATGTTGGTATTTCGTGTTGAATGACTTGCAAAAATATTTTCACTTTGTAAATTCTTCAATAAAAAATTATGATATAATTTTCACTTGCACTTCGCACCAAATTGACTATATCTCCGCTATCATCTCACAGTCTTTATTATATCATTGTTTTTGTTATGTTTTGAAACTGGTTTTATGAAGATTTTTGTATCACTTTCCACTGTAAACTCGACGTCTTTGATTCGAATTTTCGGCTTTCCACAAACACAAAACAACAGTTTAAACGGTTTTTTGCGGGTTTTTAATGTTGCAACGATGTGTTAAGTCCGGATGGTTGTGATTATTGTTGTTTACTATGATAACAGTTCAAAGGGTGAAGAAAACTTCAATCACTTAAATTTGCACAAATTCCACTAATTCTTTGTATAGCTTCGTAACTTTAGTTGCTTTATGTAATTTGCTGACTAACGAAACTTTTTCACATGTTTTTGATTAACTTTCTTCCTATTTATTATTAAAAACAGTGAAAAAACACGGAGCTAACTGTAAACAATGTTAACGGTCGCACCGTGGCGCCCTCTCTGCAATGGTACATACTTTGATTAAATATATATATATTATATTTAAAAAAATCGACTTTATGTTCCTCCCATACAAAACGCCAATTTCATATGTAAGGACCTAATATTAACTGAGTTAGGTATATGAATAAGAAGACTTCAATTTTTTTATTTTTTTTTATTATTATTATTTTGCGATAAGTCGTATCCATAAAAATAAATATTTTTTTATTGTATTGTATATATAGACACCACCTTCATTAAAAGATAACTAACCTATTACTGTGTTTCGTTATTTCTTGTACCCCAAAAATTTTCCAAACCTTGAACTTAGAACACCGAGACAATATTAGGAACTTGTAAATTTTTTTATTTACCTTTTGTACGAGGACGGAGCGACGGGCAGATTCCGGGCATTAAGGAAGTAAGTATTTGTGACGGCGAAGTAAGTATTTATTCTGTCCCGCTCATCCCCGCTACAAAAATGGCGCCCAACATATACAATTTTCTATTTAATGGTTATATTTTTGCTATTTATATTTTTTGGATTTTTTGGATTTATTTCGTAATGTAAATTTTTTTTATATAGTTTTATACGAGGCGTTACAAAAATGACGCCCAACTCATATGATTTATTATTTAATGATTATATTTTCATTAATTTTGGATTTCATAATGTAACTTTTTTTTATAAATTTTGTACGGCGTCGTTACAAAAATGGCGTCCTACCGTTCTGATTCCGTTATTTTGATATGTTTAGACATTTTTTTTTAATTTTTCAAAATCTTGAAATTTTTTTTTTGGCAGAATTCTTTTGCTTCCTTTTTCTATTAAGCGCCCTTACAAAAATGGCGCCCGAACGTTTAAATTAATAGTATTTAACAGAAATTTTTGTTTTTTTTGAAAATTTTTAAAAAAAAAAAAAAAAAAATTTTGGAAAATTTTTGGTTACTTGAATTTAGTTAAATAAGTTAAGTCATTTCGTAGTGCGGCTTAAGAGTTAATACTAATTTTTTTATTTTTTGAAAAATTTTTTCTCCTCTACAGCTAGTACTACGATCGTTGAGATTCAATTACTCATAGATTAAGGTACAGTTACTTATTGTTCTTTAATAATTTTTAAGAATTCTTTTACTTTATTTTTTTGTTTTTGGTTACAAAAATTTTTTTTCTCCTCTCGTGTGTATATATCTAACGTTATTTCTTAAGTTAAATTGTAATAACAATCACAATGGAACATAGAATTATACAATTTCGTTGTTAGAGGAAAGATGAATTAATATATCACGTGATTATTCGTTTGGAATCAAATAATTTTTTTTTTGGAAATGTAAATTAAAAACTTCATGTAGGTACGTTAGGTAATGTAAATTTTACCTAGTAGTACGTAAATTTTTTATGTATTGTTAGTGAGCACACACGTTACAAGAATTACATTTTGCCAATATAACCTTGTAAGCACTGTTGTAAACATTATATCAGCTACGGTTTTAACAATTTAGATATTTTACATGGAACAAACCATTACAAAATTCTTTTCTTATTAAAAATGAACATTCATATTTTTTATGGAAAGCTACAAAATGGCCTTAAATTTTTTTTACTCGGCGTTACAAAAAAGGCTCTTCTTTTGCTTTTGAAAGAGGTACATGCAAGTTTTAAGGAAACTTTCAGTAATTAAACTGGTATTATGCCATCAATGACCCCATGTTATGATTTTTTTTTATTATTATTTTATTCAAATGTGAGTGTTAGGTGAGTTATGTAGGATCACACTAATACGAGCACAGTTTAGTTATTTTATGTTTTGGGTAGTCATTGTGGGGTAGAATTTTTTTTTGAAAATTTTGATTCGTTTTGCCGTCTTATACATTTTTTTTTTTGAAATGATAAACTATAATTTTGTTTTTAAATTTAACATCTATAGTAATTCAGTCGCATTGTTTTTTATGCATATTCTGCTTAGAGTGCCTGTAGTTATGAGACAATTTAAAGGCGTTAAATACGTTTCAGAGTATCTTAACATCTAAGTGTTAGGGAAGGTAGACACTTTGGTCCCGGTGTGCTACTTTTGGTTGTTTGGGGAAGGATGAAAGAGATGTAAGGGATGTATGAAATATTATGAAAGAAGTGAAAGTGTATATAAGGTGATGAATGATTTCGAAAAATTGTGCTCCAATTTATAAACACTGTGCGGGACGATATAGCTTAATTAATTTCATTTCTTGTTTTATGTATGTATAGTTTTAGCAATTTTAGCAATTGTTTATAGTTTTAAATAACATAAGTATTATCTCATAAGTAAATAAAGATTAAATAGGAAACCAGCTGTAGGGAAATAGGCCGCGGCTTTCCCTACGGTACAGCCCATAGTAGTAAAGACACCTGCCGCGGCTTTCTCTACGGTATAGCTCATAATAGTAAAGATACCTGATTAAGTAATAATACCTATTCTTATTACCGAATTGTGATTGGTCTAAAATAATGCGCTCTGATTGGTGCACGAATCAATAGGAAAATTTCACCAATCAGAAGGCCTGCATTTTTTCGGCCAAATTTGTATAAATATCGGGTTGAATTGTAAGCCGACACAGTTCCAAGCGGCAAGCGGTAGCGGTACAAAATAAAGAAGAAAAGAAGAAGAAGAGTTTTCCTTGAAAACCCAACCAACCCAGCAACAGTAAATGTACAGAAGCGTACATTGAATGGTCCTTCGAGCCGGATCCGTTGGAAATTCGGGAAAATTCTGAAGAAAATTCGTCGAGTCAGCAAGAATGCCAGTAACACGGCAGGAACTCAAGAGCCGTAAGGCATCGTCGGAAGAAACTCCGTCCACGTCAGAAGGTACCGCTACCACCTCCGCGACCGAAACCAGCGCGGAAACCGCTACCGCGTCCGCGTCGACAGCTACGGGAACTGTCACCACCGACACCACGGAACGCACGACGACCACGGGTACCTCCGCGACGTCGGTGCGCTCTACAGCGCCATCCTCCGCGACAGTGAAGAGGTCTGCGGCCGCCACTGCCGGCGCCGCTTCCGTCACCACTGCTGGCGCCTCTTCCGTCGCCGCCACCGTCGCACGCTCAACTACGCCCGCCGTCGCGCCGACGCTGCCAGCCGCCGCGACACAGATGGAACCCCCCGCCGCCAGGGAGGCTCCCGTTACAGTACAGGGGCGTACTCGAGGTGCAGACACGTCTACAGTAAGGAGGAAGAAAACAGTCAACACAGAAGAGTCGAAGCAAGTACAGGTGCCCCGCCCCCCTAGCAAGAGGGGGGGTGGATCGACACACAGCAAGGCCAAGGCTCTCAAGATAGCTAAGGCCAGAGAAGAGATGCTACGACTGCAGATCGAATTAGCTGCCGCCCGTCTCGCCGCGATGGAAGCAGACGATACAGAAGATGAATTAGAAGACGATGGTGCCTACATCGAACCCGAAGCCGAAGTGACTGAACGGGTGGACAACTGGTTGGAGAGTCAACAACCACGCCCCGTGCTAGCGATCACCGACGCACCGCACTACCCAATAGAAGAGCCGGTGGTCAACAAGGCGGGACAACAGAAGCAACAGGAAGCAACACTTCAGTCACCGGTGGGAGCACAGCCCGGCTTAGCAGAGTTAGCCGAGGCAATTACACGCGCCGTCAAGGCAGCACAGCGCCCCAAGTTCATAGAGCTGCCAATTTTTGGAGGGTCACATCAAGAGTGGCTACCGTTCCGCGCCGCATACTACGAAACAGAAAGTATGTTCACCACAGTAGAAAATACGAACCGTCTACGAAGAAACCTGAAGGGCAGAGCAAAAGAAGCTGTGGAGGGGCTTCTCATCACCAGCGCGCACCCAACAGAAGTCATGAAAACCCTGGAGTCAAGATTTGGAAGACCGGAGTCAATAGCAATGATGGAAATGGAAACGCTCCGCGGATTGCCACGTCTCACCGAGTCACCGCGCGACATTTGCATTTTTTCGACGAAGGTCTCCAATGTGGTGGCAACACTGAAGACTCTGAGCTGCGTGAACTACATGTATAACCCGGAGGTTTCGAAGACGGTGGTGGACAAGCTCACGCCTACGCTGCGCTACAGATACTACGACTTCGCCGCAGCACAGCCAAAGGAGGATCCAGACCTGCTGAAAATGGAAAAGTTCCTCAAGAGAGAAGCGGAGCTATGCGGGCCATACGCGCTGCCGGAACAGGTGGCGCCACCTACATCAGCCACTCAACAGAAGAGACCACAGAAGATACACAACGTTACAGAGAAGACGTACACACCCAAGTGCCCCATATGCGACGAAGAGCATATTTCTACGGAGTGTGAACAGTTCAAGAACTCGGATGCGAATGGAAGATGGGACATAGCCAAATCCAAGCGCCTATGCTTCCGATGTCTTCGATACAGAAACAGAGCCCATAGCTGCCGGGCTAAGGCGTGCGGTGTCAACAGCTGCAAATACTTTCACCACAAGATGCTGCACTACACCAAGGCTCCGGAGAAGAAAGAAGACACGAAAGCTACAGAAGTAATCAACCACGCGTGGACTATTAAGAAGAAACAATCGTATCTGAAGATTATTCCAGTTCAAGTTGAGGGGCCCAAGGGAACGTTCAACACTTTCGCTTTGATGGACGACGGGTCAACAGTGACATTGATCGACAACAGCGTAGCCGAGTGCATCGGAGCAACAGGACCCGTCGATCCTTTGAAGATAGAAGCCATCAACGACCTTAAGACATCGGAGTCAGCTTCAAGAAGAGTGAACATCAAGTTAAGAGGTCTCAACGATCATGAAGAGCGTGTACAAGCACGTACAGTGAAGAACCTTCAAGTGGCGTCACAACGGGTTTCAAGAGAGTTGGTAGATGGCTGCAAACACCTGGCAGACATCCGCGACTACCTCGTATATGCAAACGTAAAGCCACGAGTGCTGATTGGTCAAGACAATTGGCATCTTCTGCTGACAACAGAAGTGAGAAGAGGAGACAACAACCAACCAGTGGCCTCTCTCACACCGCTGGGGTGGGTGCTACATGGCAGCCAGACTCGTGCCATCGGTCGCAGCATCGACTTCGTATCACACGTCACAGAAGGAACAGAAGATAACCTGGACAGCCTCGTCAAGCAATATTTCGAGATGGACGCGCTCTGCATACAGCCTAAGAAACCGAAGACAGATCCAGAAGAACGGGCACTTCGTATCCTGGAGAAGACCACCACAAGAACAGAAGAAGGAAGATATGAAACAGGACTTCTCTGGCGCAAAGAAGATGTCACGTTCCCTGACAACTACGACAACTCACTGAAGCGACTCTTCAACATTGAAAAGAAGATCGATCGAGACCCCAAGTTAAAACAGAAGTACACAGATCAAATGGAAGCTCTCGTTTCGAAAGGATACGCTGAACCCGCTCCGAAACAGAAGACTGCAGGCAAGACGTGGTACTTGCCACATTTCGCGGTGGTTAACCCAATGAAGCCTGAGAAGCTCCGTGTGGTACATGATGCAGCAGCGAAGACGAAGGGAGTAGCTCTCAACGATATGCTACTCAAAGGACCTGATCTTCTACAGTCACTACCTGGCGTCGTCATGCGGTTCCGGCAACACAAGATAGCAGTCACAGCAGATATCAAGGAGATGTTCATGCAAGTCAAGCTGCGAGCCGAAGACAGAGATGCACTCCGCTACCTGTGGCGCGGAGAACGACGAGACGACCAACCACCTGAAGAATATAGGATGACTTCGTTGATATTCGGTGCATCAAGTTCTCCATCTACAGCAATCTACATTAAGAACTTGAACGCCAAACAGTTTGAAGATACCCACCCTGAGGCTGCAGCTGCCATCATACAGAAGCACTACGTTGACGACTACTTGGACAGCTTCAGAAGCCTCGAAGACGCAGTGCGCATCACGAAGTCAGTGCGTGAAGTGCACTCAAAGGCCAGCTTTGAACTGAAACAGTGGAAGTCGAACTCACCACATTTATTAGAAGCATTGGGTGAAAGTCAACAGTCAGAAGATATGGAACTCTACAAGCCAGAAGAGAAGACAGAACGAGTACTGGGCGTTATCTGGAAACTCAACACGGACGAGCTCACCTTCAACCTCAACCTGGCACGCGTCGCACCAACGCTCATCAATGGGAAGACGCCTACGAAAAGAGAAGCGCTAAGAGTGGTCATGTCACTGTTTGACCCTCTCGGTTTCGCATCGCCTGTCACAATAAGGGCGAAACAGCTGCTGCAAGAGGTATGGCGAAGAGGAACAGCATGGGACGACGAGCTGGATGAAGACCTGGCAGAACAATGGCAAGATTGGATTGTTCACCTGAAGAGTCTCAGCAACGTGACAATCCCGAGAAGATATCTCCAATACAGCGATGCCACTTCGACACAAGTACACGTGTTCACCGACGCGAGCGAAGCAGCCTATTCAGCAGTTGTCTTCTGGAGGACAGTGGCACCAAATGGCGAAGTCAACCTATCTCTCGTCATGGCCAAAGCGAAGGTTGCGCCGTTGAAGCTGACATCCATCCCGAGGCTAGAGCTACAAGCGGCGGTCATGGGCACTAGGCTCGCCGATACAGTTGTAGAAGAGCACGAAAGAAAACCGGACAGCAAAGTATTCTGGACAGACAGCAAGACCGTGCTGACCTGGATAAGAACCGGATCACGCTCATACAAGCCATACGTAGCCCATCGCCTGGCTGCAATTGAAGAGGCCTCCACAGTTACCGAGTGGCGTTGGGTTCCGACGAAGCTGAACGTAGCGGACGACGCCACACGAGACGTCCCAACGTCCTTTAATAAAGATCATCGCAGGTACAAGGGACCGGACTTCCTCTACCAAGCAGAAGAACATTGGCCCGTCGAAGTCACTGCAACAGAAAAAGAAGAACCTTCGGGCGAAGAGAAAGTGAATCACATCGCCGACGATAGGAAACAGAAACTCGCAGAAGCCCTACCTGAAGCATCTCGTTTCTCGAATTGGGACAGACTCCGATACGCCACAGCTCGGGTTCTACAATTCATCCAACTCTGTAGAGCCAAGAAGGAAAGCGTCCATTACAAAAGGACGCGAAAGAACACAGAAAAGGATCCAAGCTGGAAGAAAACGAACAAGCCGGCGACGAAGCAACAACAAACAGTCAGGAAAACGACGTCGTCTATTAGAAAGTTTCTCCCAGTCACTGCCGAACAGCTCAGAAGAGCGGAAGAGCTTCTGATGCGTGCATCCCAAGAAGATTCCTTCACAGAAGAAATACAAGACTTAAGAAACAGCAAGACACTCAACAAGGAGAGCCGTTTGTACCAGCTGAGTGTCGAATACGTCCACGATGCAATCAGGCTAAGAAGCCGGATTCAAGCAACACAAGATGTAACAGAAAACTTCAAGAGCCCCATGGTACTCGACGGTGATCATCCAACAGTCAAACTCTGGGTGAAGGCTATGCATCATCAGCTACATCACGCCGGAGTCGAAGCTACAGTCAACGAGTGCAGACAACTGTACTGGGTGCTACGGGTGCGTCCAGTCACAAGAATGATCATAAGAAGATGCCTGTTCTGCAGAATGAAGACGCAGAAACCACCATACCCCAGAACCGGGGACCTGCCGGAGTGTCGCCTAGCTCATCACAAGCGAGCTTTCACCTTCACTGGCGTTGACTACTTCGGACCTCTTTCAGTGACCGTCGGCCGAACGCGACAGAAAAGATACGTAGCCATCTTCACATGTCTCACCACGAGAGCCATACACCTGGAGATTGCTGGCTCACTCAGTGCTGATTCGGCGGTGATGGCGCTGAGGAGAATGATGGCTCGCCGGGGTTTCCCGACGGAAATCTGGTCAGATAACGGCAGCAACCTGAGAGCTGCAGACAAGGAACTTCGGCAGGCGATGGACAGCGCAACAGCAGAAGAAGCAGCGAAGAAGACGATCTCCTGGCGATATATACCACCAGGAGCTCCATTCATGGGCGGAGCTTGGGAAAGAATGGTACGCTCCGTGAAGACAGCACTCGCAGCCACGCTACATGAACGGCATCCTACAGAAGAAGTCCTCTCCACCCTACTGGCTGAGGTGGAATATACAGTGAACAGCAGGCCGCTGACACACGTCTCAGTCAGCCCCGAGGATCCTGAAGCACCGACGCCGAACCACTTTCTGTTGGGTGGCCCGGGACGTGTACCACTGCCAGGTACATTCGACGAGCGGGACGCTGCCTCCAGATCGACGTGGCGAGCCGCGCAGAGGTTGGCTGACATATTCTGGACGCGCTGGGTGAAGGAATACTTACCGGAGCTCCAACACCGGCGGGAGCCGCACGGACGAGGACCAGCGATCCAGACCGGCGACCTCGTGCAAGTGGTCGACGCCAACCTACCGCGCAACGTGTGGATCCGAGGAAAAGTCATCGCCACGTACCCGGGACCAGACGACGTCGTGCGAACAGTGGACATCCAGACCAAGGGAGGAGTGCTGCGACGGCCGGTGAGGAAGCTGGTGATCCTGCCCCTGTCTACAGACGATGCGCCCGCACCGACAAGTGATGCGACATAGTCGCACGGCGGGAGAGATGTGCGGGACGATATAGCTTAATTAATTTCATTTCTTGTTTTATGTATGTATAGTTTTAGCAATTTTAGCAATTGTTTATAGTTTTAAATAACATAAGTATTATCTCATAAGTAAATAAAGATTAAATAGGAAACCAGCTGTAGGGAAATAGGCCGCGGCTTTCCCTACGGTACAGCCCATAGTAGTAAAGACACCTGCCGCGGCTTTCTCTACGGTATAGCTCATAATAGTAAAGATACCTGATTAAGTAATAATACCTATTCTTATTACCGAATTGTGATTGGTCTAAAATAATGCGCTCTGATTGGTGCACGAATCAATAGGAAAATTTCACCAATCAGAAGGCCTGCATTTTTTCGGCCAAATTTGTATAAATATCGGGTTGAATTGTAAGCCGACACAGTTCCAAGCGGCAAGCGGTAGCGGTACAAAATAAAGAAGAAAAGAAGAAGAAGAGTTTTCCTTGAAAACCCAACCAACCCAGCAACAGTAAATGTACAGAAGCGTACAAACACAGACATCTCGCATCAAGCGTCTAGGTGTGGTTTTGTGGTTTTGTACTTCGGGTCAACAACTTACGTGGTTAGGTGAGGCTCGGAGTCAATTTTTTTTATACTTCAGTTGACGCAGTTCATGGCGGGTGACGCTGAGTATAATTTTGTGTTGGGTTATGTGTACTTAAGGATAGGGAAGCTTGAGTATACTACCTATGGGGTGTTGGGTTCAGTACCTAGAATGGTCTGGCCTTATTTTTTGCTGTAGCGGAATTGTTCCCCGGACGGGGTTTATTATGGCAAGGTTCGCACAGTATTTTATTTTGTTTTGTTTTTACCCAAACCACCTAGAATTGTGCAGACGACTGAAGAGACGGTGATTTTTTCAAATTCTTTTTTTAGATTTTGTTGTGATTCAATATTGATTTAGGTTTTGCTGTAAAAATTCGTTCCGTAGCTGTTCGATATTCTGATGTAGCCTTGGTTGTTGATTTGTTCCATGATTTAAGAATTTTTTTTTGAATGAGCAGTCACTTACACTTGTACAGGATCTTACTTTCGGGTTTTAAAGAAGAAGGTTTGACTTAGAAAAATTGTTTCAAGTAGCAAAGAAAATTTCAATTAGTAACTTGTCTTATAGTTTGGTACTTTCATTTTCGCTCGAATAAGAGCACCATTTCTCCAATTCAGGTGTTTGTTGTCAAACTACCTTGTTAGTTTTTTAATGTTGCGGGAACGCGGGGACCGCGTTTTTTCCTTGAGGGGGGGTATTGTAACATTGGTTTTTCCCAGCCAATATTGAAAACGGCTGAATCTAGAAGTTTTTATCGAAATGTCAGACTATTACCTTGGTTAGTAACATTCCGAAGTCGCGAATGGTAATTAGAGTTTCCGGTTCAGCTGGTTTGCTTGGTAGTGGCTGTGTTATTCGCTACCAGCCGCCAGATGGCCCAGTTAGTAATGAAGAACCATATTTAGAAACAGTGGTGCCATCTCGCAGGCAGTATAGGTAGCTTCTTCAACTCGTTCTTGCTCATTATAGTTTCGTAACTCTGAAGACAAACTCTTCAACGAGTTACATAGTTTCAGAAAAAAAAATACAAAATAACTCGCAGTAGACAACAAATAAAAATATATTTTTACAGGATAGGAACTTTTCATATTGATGTAACGTCTCCCCTAATGTATTTTTTTAAATAGACCAAAATGAAGAAGCGACATCTACCGAGCGCATATGAACTATCCTAATTGTGTCGACCCTAGATGTCGAATGGGTTTCTCCCGACGCCGCCAGATGGAGGTGGCAGTCCTGTTGTTTTGTTTTTCTCAAAAGATCGAGAACATTCTAGATGATTTTATCGCTGCTATTTCCGGCGACCCGAGTTTTTAAATGTCCCGCACTCACGGTTTGGCGACATTCTCTGATCAGATGAAGATCGTATTTTTTGAGCCATTGCTCCCGAGGCTGGAGTGTAAATAAATGAAGAAAGTTTAGTGGTGGAAAAATGATGGTGGTGTAAATGTAGTCGAAAAGTTTTATTTATTCGATCATATTATGTGGTGGCAGTGGGCACGTCAGTTACTGGTATGTACAGGTTAAATTTTCTTTGTTAGGAGTTCAGGGTGTTGTTTTTCTTCCTGTTGAGGTTAAATCTAGGTTATTCTTTTCAGATGTGACGGGAAATTTAAGTAGAAATTGAAGTTTAAATTCAAATCAAAATTTTATATTAATTAACATCAAGAATGACCATTTGTCGAGAGAAATCCACGTAGTAATTCATTCGGACCGATTTACCCCGGCTACTCGCTCCCCGGGTAAACAACCTAGTAAGTCAGAAGTTATTGCCGGCCGTCGGTGAAGATGTTTTCCTGATGTACGCCCCAACTTGGTTGATTAGCCGTCTTCTCGTCGAGAATGGCCTAGTCTAGGCATCAACACAGTGGCGTGTCGGGTGCACTGGGGCTGAGGTCGTCGGCAGATTCATCCAGCGCCGGAGTTGCGTAGCCGGATTCCAACGAGGTACAAATTCGTAGCGTAATGCAGAGTTAATTATCAAATTTTCGTTTAAACCTTACCTGAGGTAGGTCACGTTATATTATAACCTAAGCGGAAGAAATCGTGGAGTTATGTGCACATAAACCTAGATTTAATTCTAATAATAATTATCTAGAATTTAAGTATCCTAGAAAATTTTCCTTTTAAATCGAACCCTTGCCTACCGTACTGAGTCGTGCATAGTATTAAGTTAGTGATTTCGGAAACCGAATTAAGAATATATTTTTTTTGTATGTAAAAGAAAATTTCGTATTTATAAACAAATTATTATGGGACTAGTGGCCGAGCGTGCTAGTTATAAAAATACATCTGTACTAGTAAAATTTCATGTAAAGGTAAGGTAGGGAAAAGTATTTCATACTTTGACCATTTGTTTACGTTGTCTACAAAATTTGACTTCGACGTCGACACGGTAGACTCTTATATTACCCAAGTTAACAGGTTGTATTTTTTTGTATTTTTTTTCCTTACTTGAAAACATCATCGTGGACATCGACTTAAATACCATAGACACTTGAAAATTTTGTAAACAGATCGAATAAGTATTACCTGAGTTAGGTATATGAATAAGAAGACTTCAATTTTTTTATTTTTTTTTATTATTATTATTTTGCGATAAGTCGTATCCATAAAAATAAATATTTTTTTATTGTATTGTATATATAGACACCACCTTCATTAAAAGATAACTAACCTATTACTGTGTTTCGTTATTTCTTGTACCCCAAAAATTTTCCAAACCTTGAACTTAGAACACCGAGACAATATTAGGAACTTGTAAATTCTTTTATTTACCTTTTGTACGAGGACGGAGCGACGGGCAGATTCCGGGCCTTAAGGAAGTAAGTATTTGTGACGGCGAAGTAAGTATTTATTCTGTCCCGCTCATCCCCGCTACAATATTAGTAGATATTTATTTGTAAATAATTATTTTTCTTGTTTCAGATTCGTTTTTGGAATGTATTATTTTGCTGTGAACACATTGCCTATAAACTCGATCACACATAAGTTTCTTATCAGGGGGCATACCCAGAATAAAGCCGATGCCGTCCATTCTGTAATAGAAAAGAATATTAAACGTGCAAAAAAAGCTGGACCAATATACACTCCGGCAGAATACATAAGCCTTATAAAAAATGCCAAGAAAAAGGGTAATAATTATACTGTCAAAGAAATGAATTTCGATTCTTTCTTTGATATGAAGATGTTATCTGATGATGTTAATTTGAACGTAAGCAAGGATGTTGATGGAAATTCGATGAAGACCTCGGATATCAAAGCGATCAAATTTACGAAAGATTCAGAGACATACCAATACAAGAGCAGCTACAAGTCAGACAAGTGGACAGTAGCAAACATTCGAGTAGGCCGTATAGGTAATAGAAGTAAAAGAGTGAAAGATATCACATTAAAACAGCTATACAACGAAAAGTTATTAATCCCTAACCGAAAAAAAGAAGACATTCTTCAATTGATATCCTCAAATATAGTTCCTAAGTTTTATGAACAATATTATAACAACCTCTTTTAAAAAATAAGAGAGAGAGTTGACTGATTTAGAAGTGTTAAATTATTTTTCCTTAAATTATAGTTTATGACTAATTATATTTTTTAAGTGTGATTCCTAATAGTCGTTTTAAAAAACAGAAACGGGTAAATTATAAGAGATTCTTCTTGATAATATGTTTTAAGTTACTAGTGTTTTTACTGGTGTCTTATTTAAACATATTTTTAAGTATTCCAAAGAGTTTAAATAGAAAATATTGCCAATTTAAGTAAAACCTCTATTATTAAAAGATTGAAATTTTATTACAAAATAGTTACCTATTCTAAGTAAAGAAAGTAAGAGATTATTTAGTTACGTTTACATTACCTTTATTTTGATACTATTATCTTAAAATAATAATTATTATTTTTAAAGCGATTCTAAAGATTTTTGCTAGGCAACATAATTGCTTCAGATTGTTGACGACGTGTGATGGCTGATTAGTGAGTTTTGATCTCTATTTTTGTGATAAGGTAGTGCGGAATTTTTCGATGTTTAAGTAAATAAAACATTTATGCAAAAAACACGTTATTTTCATTCCAAAATTATCCAAACTTAAAGCTTCAAATATGGTCATATTTACAAGTATAATTTTCTTATTGGTGGAACAAGGCCACAAATGTACACTTACTTTAGAAAAATAATAATAAAAAAAAAACTAGCAGTTTTTAATTCTTGTATACATTCTTGTATATAGTTTATGTCATACAAAGCAGAACAACCTTAGAACATTATTAACAGAGCTAGACCACATTAAGTACAAAAAAAATCTTAAAATTGCTCTCCTGTAAAATTGCTAAAACTGCAATTGTGCCCTTGTTCTACCAAAGGTGCGATATGTGGGGGTAATCACAAAAAAATTCAGTGTGAGGCAAATAAGTGTAATTTTTGCGGTAAACGGGGACACGTGGAAATTTCTTGCTATAGTAAAAAGAATTCAGAAAAATCATTAGTTAAATCGGAGCAACATGAAACAAAATTTGTTTCTTCCGATACTAAAAATAAGTTTGTAAAAAACGTGTGTATATCCGATAAATGGTACGAGGCATTTATAGATACCGGAAGTAGTTGTTCACTCATTTCCGAATCATTAGTAAAGGAGCTTCCGTTGGAAATTGTTGAACTACCCTCCCCTGTAGTTCTACAAGGGTTTTCTAAACATAGTTATAAAAGCGTCACTAAAAAGGTTTGTCTTAAGCTTGTTTTCGATTAAATCACACTGTGTGACATTGATTTTTACGTTATAGATGACTTGGCAGGTTCTGATATACTGATTGGGCGGAATGTTACAGAGCGGAACGACTTAGTTTATTCCCGGGTGGGCAACATATTGAAATTTCAGTACGCGAGCGATTTGAAAGAATTCTGTAATCGTATATTATCATCTGAAGTAGACGCGCATACGCACCAAACTGAATTATTGACTTTACTCAATAAATATAATGATTGTGTAGCTAATAATATTAAGGAATTGGGTAAGGTAAATAATTACGAAATTGAAATAAAGTTATCCAGTTCACAGCCTGTTCAATGCAGACCGTTTAGGACATCCCATTCGGATAGGCAAACAATCCGCGAAATGGTCAACGAGCTACTCGTAAATAATATCATCCGCAACAGTAACTCGCCATACGCTAGTCCAGCTCTCTTAGTTAACAAAAAGAACGGGGAAAAAAGGCTTTGCATTGACTATAAGGCATTAAACAAGATAACTATTAAGGATAGGTATCCAATGCCCCGAATTGAAGATCTAGTGGACAGGTTACAAGGTCATAAGGTATTCACTAGCTTAGATTTAAAAAGTGGCTACTACCAGATTGCGGTACATAGGGACTCAGTTGAGAAAACTGCGTTTATAACTGAAAACGGGCATTACGAGTTCTTGCGGCTTCCGTTTGGGTTGGCGAATGCACCTTCTTGCTTTCAACAAATGATGAACAAAACCCTTGGTAATTTGAGGTTTGGGAAAGTGATTGTCTATTTAGATGACGTATACCTAGTTTCGGAAACTGTAGAGGAAAATATGAAATTACTAGAAGAAGTTCTGCTAATATTTAAAAGAAATGGTTTGACGTTGAATCTCAAGAAGTGTCATTTCTTTAAGAATGAGATTGAATTCTTGGGCTACAGAGTCGGACCAGGGTGCGTTATGCCAAACGAAGCCAAACTGGAAGCAGTAAGGAATTTTCCGCTACCTAAAACGGTACACCAACTTCGACAGTTTTTTGGACTTATTAGTTACTTCCGAAAATTTATTCGAAATTGTGCTGTTTTGTCAGCTCCCCTCACAAAGCTGTTGAAGAAGGATGCTACTTGGGAATGGGGTGAGTCACAAAATCAGGCATTTTGCACTTTGAGAGATAAATTAACCTCTGAAAGCGTCCTAGCCATTTTCGACCCAAACACTATTTTGTATACTGACGCGAGTAGGGAAGGGTTAGCCGGAATTCTCACGCAAGTCGGGGATGAAGGTGAAAAAGTAGTACATTATTATAGCAGGCAGACCACAAGTGATGAAAAGAAATATCATTCGTTTGAGTTAGAACTATTAGCTGTGGTATGTGCACTTCAAAAGTTCAGACTATACTTATTGGGTAATAATTTCAAAATTATCACGGATTGCAGTGCCGTTAGATATGCGATGTCTAAAAAGGACATTGTGCCTCGGGTAGCTAGATGGGTGTTGTCTACTCAAGAATTCACATTCGAAATATTGCATAGAGATGGTAGCCGGATGCAACATGTCGATGCTCTCAGCCGTAACCCCGTGCCGTCCGGGGAAGAATCCGAAGCCGAGATTATTATGTCGATAACTGAAGGGGATTGGTTGCTTGCAGTACAAGTACAAGACCTGGATTTAGTTAAAATAAGAGGGGTGTTAGAATCAGGACAGGCCGAAGAAAATAAAGAGGTTTTTAATAATTACGAGTTATTGGGTGGAAAGGTGTACAGACGAACTAGTAGTGGCCGTCGTTGGGTGGTTCCAAAAAAATGCATCTGGCAAATTATAAAACGTAACCACGACGATGTGGGCCATTTTTCGTTAGACAAAACAGTTGAACGTATTCGTACACTTTATTGGTTCCCACGATTACGTAAAATAGTGAAAAAGTATATTAAAAGTCTCAATTGCATTTATCACAAAAATAAAGGGGGTCCGAAGGAAGGAGAATTGTACCCTTTACCGAAATATGCCCAACCATTTCATACTTTGCATTTGGATCATCTGGGTCCGTTCGTAATGACTAAAAACAAAAATAAGTATTTATTGGTGGTGGTAGATGCCTTTAAAAAATTCGTATTCATTTCTGCGGTTCGTAAAACTAATACAGCGGGTGTTATTAGGGAATTAGAAAATATATCAAAAACATTTGGAAATCCCAGACGCCTAATCACCGATGCCGCTTCTTGTTTTACGTCGGGTAAATTTGCCCAATATTGTGCGGCGAGAAATATTAGATTACATATAGTAGCGACAGGCGTTCCTCGCGCGAATGGACAAGTCGAACGATTTAACAAAACTATTTTGGAATCATTAAAGTCTATGAGTGCTGATACTACCGAGGACAGATGGGATCAGTGCATAAAGGTATTACAGCAAGGCCTAAATAGCACGATACATAAAACTACACAAGCCGTTCCTAGTGAAGTTATGTTCGGTTATAGATTACGTATGGATAGTGATAGTTTAGCTCCTGAGGCTGATAACGGAACATTAATTGACGTGTTAGGGTTGCGCGAAAGAGTTTATGGTGATATAAAGGCTAGTGCTGAATGTCAGAAAAAGAGGTTCGATCAGTCTCGAGTGAAAGCTAAACAGTACAAAGAAGGGGACTTAGTATTGGTTAAAATACAAAGTCAGAGTAACGATGGTCAAAGTAAGAAATTAATGCCATCGTTTAAAGGGCCGTTTCAAGTTAAGAAAATCTTGGAAAACGATAGATACGAGGTGATGGATTTAAGAGGTAGTCAAAGAAGTTCTAAAACGTATAATGGCGTAGCAGTGGCAGAAAATATGAAATCATGGATCAAAATCGATGATTGGTCCCTAGATTAGAATTATAAATGATTGTATAAATAAAGAACCGTGTTAGCAAGGTAATAAGTGGAGTATGAAAAAAATATTATTGTTCTTAAAATTTACTTTTAAGAATAATAATTTTATTATTTTAAAATGAGTAAATTTGCTTAATTTTCGATGCTTGAATGCTAATTCACCATATCTGAAAGTATAGTATAATGACCTTTAAGTTTAAACGATCGCGATTAGTAATAATAATTAATTCAGCGGGCCGTGATTAAATACTCGGAAGGTTTAATGGGGAATATTGCTTTAAGAATGTTAAATTGTAGTGGTATGCGTCACCTCAACTCGAAGATTCACTTGGTACTCTTAAGTGAGCGTAATGCCTTTGAGAGCAAGTGGTCTTCACCATCAAGGCACTCAAGTGAGCGAAATGTTCTTTGAAAGAAAGGAAAAGGCACATCTGTCTCCTAAGTGTGGCGTTGGGCCCTTTGGGTGGGATGGTCTTCTTCTTTAGGCGGAGATGGTTTTCGACAACGGCACATCTGGTCTCCTAAGTGAAGCTTTTGCTCTTTAGGTGGGATGGTCTTGTCGATTGAGTTGAGGGGTGGTACGTATGATGGGAAGTAGTAAGCAATATTCCGGTGAGCCTTACAAGTATGAAGAATCTGTATGTGTATTTGAGTGTCTTCATGTATTAACAGTCTTGACTTTCGCAGAGATTTCACCGCAATTCATGGGGTGCCCGAGGCGTGCACCATGCAGCATGGCCGTGTTAGCAACACCATGATTTGGGGCCAGACAACGACGCTGGCAACACTGGCGGCGTGTCGGCGGTCATGACGTCGTGCTTCATGATGCCGGACGGCGCCGAACGAAGGAAAACGACAGCCCACCACCTTCGCGGTCGCCGCGGTGTGGTGTGGCTTATGGATATAAATACTCCCTACCGAGAGGGTGTGACACTTTTTTTTGGTGGGACGCTGTCCGCGATACATCTCGATTGTCGTTAATTATATTTGGGAATTAAGTATTATAGTATAATTATATTTGTGGATTATTACGTGGCTTGCGTTTTTATTTTACACTACAGATTTTAAAAAAATTATTTCAAATGTGGGTAGAAAAATAAAACTTTTGATTATCCTTTGGACTCTGTCATATTTGGTTCAAATTTAGTCTTTCACTGACTGCAAGCGTTGTGGTGCGTTTCCACGGCCACGCTAATTCGTCAAAAGAAGAATCTAAGAATATGCCGTACTTTGCGAAGAAACGGGGCGCGTACAGCTATAAGTGTTACTATTAAAAGCATATAGATGCAGTACTACTAAATTAACGTTCTCCATGCCTCAAATCTACTAAAAAGTAGAAATTTTCTGAAAGTGCAATGAGTATTTCTCAACCACCTACAGATTAAAAAAAATTATTTCAAATGTGGGTAGAAAAATAAAACTTTTCATTATCCTTTGGACTCTGTCATATTTGGTTCAAATTTAGTCTTTCACTGACTGCAAGCGTTGTGGTGCGTTTCCACGGCCACGCTAATTCGTCAAAAGAAGAATCTAAGAATATGCCTTACTTTTCGAAGAAACGGGGCGCGTACAGCTATAAGTGTTACTATTAAAAACATATAGATGCAGTACTACTAAATTAACGTTCTCCATGCCTCAAATCTACTAAATAGTAGAAATTTTCTGAAAGAGTCAGTGAGCTTTTCTCAACCACCTACAGATTTAAAAAAAAATATATTTCAAATGTGGGTAGAAAAATAAAACTTTTGATTATCCTTTGGACTCTGTCATATTTGGTTCTAATTTAGTCTTTCACTGACTGCAAGCGTTGTGGTGCGTTTCCACTTTCCACGACCACGCTTATTCGAGAAAAGAAGAATCTTAGAAAGAATATGCCTTACTTTTCGAGGAAACGGGATGCGGAGAAAAATGTAGGTGATTTCGTGCAAAAATATCTTTTTAATACATTTGCTCAAAAAGTTAACATTTCCATGTGTGTTTAGCGTGCGCAAAGTTATTCTTTTCCGCACTAGTGCTTTTGTGTTTTCCTCCTACGCGGCACCGGAGCGGGCGCACCAGGAACGCATGAACACGAACACGGCATGCAAACACGGAGCAGGCAAACACGTAAAACCAATATATTTTTTTCGCAAATGTATTAAAAAACGTCGTTCAATGCACGTGCGGAATTGTCATTTTTACTCGTCCTTATAGTTGACCCTCGCCTTCGGCTTGGGTCAACAAACCGGGACTCGTATAGAAATGACAAACTTTCCGCACTTATATTGAAATGTACTATTTTTCGTTTTTTGCTAAATCCTACTACAAGTTACCAAATTGATCATGGCGAGCAATCATACACTAGCAATAGGTAATAACTTAAAGAATCATGATAAACATCCATCTGGAAGCCTAATTTTGTAAAAACGTCTCGAAGGATAGACAAACGTGACAAATCATAGTAACCTACGTGAAAATCGACCAAGCCCCCTCGGTTAAGAATCTCATTTCCTAAATAAATCACAAAATAGGGGTATAATTCTCTGACATCTATTTTCTCCCTTTTTACATCGCATAAAAGGTCTTTTCCAATCTACCAGTGCCCCGTAACCCGAATAAAGGACGTTCGAGCGCGTAATTAACTCAAACGCGACGTCACAAGTCGGTTCTCCTCTAAACCCTCGTCAGGTGTCATAAAGGGATAAGGAGAACGTATGCGAGCTGAAATATTAGGCGCAAGCTCCTTCGCCATGTTATGTGCGCCGGGTGATCGCACCTGACTTAGGGGCATAATTTTCCCTTATCATACGGGATAACATTTCAGGATCAAAGTAAATGTCATTCGTAATAATCATAACCCTAGAAATAGCTTTTCTTGGAAACTGAAGTGTTACACATTTTTTTTGAGAAATATATTACGAGCTTCCCGCCTCAGCACCAATATTGCGGGTTATGCGAATGCTGGAGCGGAATCAGCAAAGGGAGGCCAAACTCAACCTATTGCCTAGACTTGTTGTTACCTAATATTAAAAAACCAGTATGGTTTAAAAAATCTAAGGGCTAGTATGATGAGTGAAGAATGTACATTGTTACTCTCTGTAGACTTGTTATCTCGCCCTAATTACCTATGCTCTTGACAAGTTGTCAGCCGCCGCGCCTTTGTCGCGAGTCGCTTCTGCCGCCGAGCTTCCTTCTGCAAACTAAGGTAATTGCCTCCTGAGGGAACGCACCTATGACGTCACACTATCGTTGCAACTTTCGCAAACTAAAAAAAATAGGTTAAAAGAAGGGAATATAACTTTTTTACCTGAATCTTGATATCTTTGGCTACATTAGGAAAATACTATATAAGTAAAGAATAGGCAGAAAAAAATAAAATGAAAATCTTTATTTTTCACATTGGCCTAATTTACAGGCTCTTATTTTATTTTTTCGACAGAGGTAAGCGATAATTTGCGAGAAAAGCTTTAATCTTTAGCTAAATAATCCTAAATTCGGTCACATTTGGAGTATTTCTGACACCTGTGTGCCGAAGCATCTCAATACCATTTCCTTCCACTTGACCAATTCAAATGGAAGCAGTTTGCCCTAATAACGATCCCGTATTCACAAATAAACTAGAATCCTTGGTCTGTTAGATCTCAATGTGTATTCTATCGTCTTTTTAACGAAGGGTGTCCTGAAGAATTGTTGCTGTTCATTCAATCCAACGCATTCCGATTGCATACCACATTCCAGTGAAGCGATATGTTCGGTTACCACCAGCATGACATACGTTTTTCCATCTTCCTATGCCAGACCTTATTTTCCATGTACTTACACACTGAGTCTATCAGAATCTGATTACCTGTAGTTGATCCCGCAAAATCGCAAACAGTTACCAAATTGAAACATGCAAAAAATTTTCGTGCAAGGTATATAATGGACTACTTGCAGCATAATGGACTTAGTTACCGAAATATAACGGACTACTTACCGAAAAATTGCAAAAAGTTACCAAATTTAACCATCATAGAAACAATCAAAGTGTTCGCAAATAAATACTTATTGCATGATAATATTATTATCCAATAAAAAATAAAAAGTATTCTCCAAGTCCTAGTAAGAAATAAATAAACCAGCAATCTGTTATTCCACGTTCATTTTACAAAGTCTTCGTTAAATGAGTTGCGGAAACACTCAGAATAATAGTGCAAAAAGGAAGGAACAAGTTAACAGGGCAATATGCATGTCCCTTCTTTTCTTATGACAATGATAAAACTCAATCAAGTATCAGATCATTTCAAATAATTTAATATCGATGACTTCCATTTTTGTAATATTTCGAGAACAAATTACATTACCCAATTAGATTTTAGCGGCCATAACGATAACTTAAATAATTTATAATTTGCCATCACGTAAATAACTTCTTATACCTCGTTGCACAGAACTAGCACATGAGTTACTTGCTATTGAAGACTTGTCAGGAATGTCTTATTCGTCTATGTCATAAATCTGACAAATCGGCGGTAAGTGTGTATCGGTAAGTGTGCGGGCTTTAAAGCAACCAATTCATTGTTTACTAGTCCACTACTACTTCATATTGTACACATTCTAAAGTCTTAACAAATACGCTTCTATATATTATAATGTAAAGCTCGATCCAACCTTTCCATTTAGTCTGTGCCTTAGTGGGGACAGAAGAAATGAGTGAATTGCAAAACTTGTAAATTTTTCTTTTTCCCCCGGGATGCCCCTGGCGGGCCGCGGGCGGGCGGGGGTGATTGACGACTTGTCTCCCACGCACTTTGTCTTAATATTCTATCCTGCTAAGAGTCCCCGTTTATTGTCGCGACAATTCTTATTTTGGCAGTTCTGAATCGGAAATGTTTCTCGAATAGGCTTCTGGTGAACTGAATGTTTTGTGTACTCTTTTATGTCTTCCCTTTTTATTTCTTTTGTCGGTGCTCTTGTATTTATCTTGCGAATGTTTGTTTTAAACACAACGATCATCATTTAGTCTTGTATTTTTATTCTTATTTTATTTTCATGGCCCATAACGTATATTAACGTGTTTGCCATGAATATCTACAAATTGCTAACTCACGAATTAAGAGTTCTAGAATCTGAGTAGAGATTTTCTGTGCATTTCGGATGTTAAAGTTAAGAAAATTAATATAGTAAAGTGTAAAATACTTTGCACAGTACTGTTATAATTAAAACTAGCGGCCCGTCCCGGCTTCGCACGGGTAGACATGAATAGGTACAGATATTTAAGTTATAAGCATGCTAATTAAAACGACCATGAATCACTAAATTAGAAAAAATTGTATGCTTATTTTAAAGCCTCCCTGTACACAACGTTGGCTGTGGTATTTGTAGGTGGCAACAAAACGTATTGATTTTCAGGAGATCCTATTCGAGAAAGTGCCACATACAATTGCCCGTGGGAAAAGCACTATTTCCTTAAGTCGATACCAAGTATGGAAAGAATTTGTCCCTGGGATTTATTTATTGTTAGGGCAAAGAATATTTTTAAAGGGAACTGTAACCATTTAAGGGGATTTATTGAATTTATTTTTGTCTTTCTCACTATCACGGAGATTTGGTAGGTGCGACATGCAGCGTCGCGGAAGAATATAGCAAAAAAACGACGTTTTACCTAATTGCTCAAAAACTAAGCCAGTTATCAAAAATCTGTTCTAAGCGTTTTAGGATATTATTATTACCGATACATTAAAACAAAAATTACAATTACATCCATTGTAGTTTCCGATAAAACATAGAAAAACTGAGATTTTGGAGCAACTTTTGGGAGAACTTTCTATCGAGAAAATTTTATCCAATCGTGTTTCTGCTTCTAAGCGATTTTAGATTAAAGACCCAAAATACATGACGTGTAAATTTGAAAGTAATTGTCTTTATAGTTTTTGCATAAAACTTCATTCAAAATCACCTAAATGCGGCTTGTAGGCCGTTAAATGATATGGGCAAATCAGTTGGTATCATCGGGATCCGCGGAACATGTGCGAGCTGATCGGCCGCGGGACCCCCGCCGGCACGTATTTTTATTTTAATTTCATGATATCTTTTGAATGGAATGTCCGATTTCAATAATTCAAAAAGTAATCATCAGGTATTGAGACAGTCTTGAATATTAAATTATTTGTTTGGATAAAAATTTATAAATGGTATGGATAACACGGTCTAATTTTGATCGGCATTTCTATCAATTTGTTAAATGTAAAAAAGTAGTTATAGTGACGTAACTACAATAGTTAGACACATGGTCTCGCGAAGTTTTTTGTAGATATTGATATATTCTATAATATTGTCGAACATTTTTTTGTCCTATCATTAATACTCTTCGCAGCGTATGCGATGTAAGACATTTTATGGCTAATTTTTTTACACCTTCGGTTGGTTTTAATAGGAATTTCTTAAGATTTCTATAGTAATCTAATACTAAATATAGCCTATGTTACTCAGTGATAATGTAGCTTTCTAACGAAAAAAGAATTATTAAAATCGGTCCAGTACTTTTTGAGTTTATTCGTTACATACAAAAATACAAAAATCCAAAAATACAAATCTTTCCTCTTTATAATATTATAATTAAAATTATAGCTTCCTAGTAACTTTTGTTTCTAGAAACATTAATAATGACTACAATTTGCTTATAATTTTAACATTGCCTAATTGACCTACATTGTAGACTTTAGATTGAATTGCTTAAATCAAAAATCTCAATACGAAATAATTATTTGCTTATTCATGTGAAGAATATCCCAACTTAAACCTTACTCGAAAAAATTTGTGAACATTTAGTTAAAAATATATTCAGTACAAAAGAAACTCTTATTTAATGATACTAATAAGCTATTAGCCCTCAATTTCAAACAACAGTCGTGAGGGAGAGTCTCGTAAAAACAATCTCCTCCAAATTATTGTCATCCAATAAGTTTACTTTGATGGTTTGAAACAAATAATAAACAACATAGTACATGGTTTTTATCTTAAACAATTCGTGCTACTTTTTTTTTGCTAATGAGAACAGAATTTTATTTTACATTTTTTATTTAAAAAGATTAAAGATCAAATAAACTTACAATTGGTCCCATCTAAAACGTATCACGTTTTACTTTCCTGCGGAATAGTAGAATCGTAGGCAAAATAACAAACGACCAGCGCATCGCCAAGATTCAATTTGCAGAGCGTTCCAAATCCACTGCAGTATTGGCCGGCGTAGGTACTCAGCGACACACAATCACCGTGTGTCGCTGAGTCCACGCCGTTTGAAACGCTACGGGAAACTAATTAAGCCTAGTGCTTTGCATATGTTATTCTATCATATTCCTCCAAATTGCTATTTTAGATCATATTCACGGCAACACATCATAGAGGTAATCTCGAGATCCGTATTTAGTTACCGTAAATCGGACTCATACTCGTACATGGCACAAACTCTCATCTACCCTTATTCAAACTTCTACTCATTTGTTCGTACTTTCGTTTTTAATTCGTATTTTTATAATGGTTCCATTTTTACCATTTTGGTATGAAACTAGGGTTTAAACAGAATAAATTGGTCTAATTTATGACTTCTCAATTTCCAAAACTCGTCAAATGAGCAACATTTTTAGCGCAGCTAATTCGCAGCCTCCCACTAATGCGCGAATTGTTTACTTCGAGGGTGGACCTACATTTATTCACTCCCCAGAGCGAAGGGACCGGGGTTCCGCAAAACTGCAAACATTTTGAATCCCATCCCGCTAATAGAATAACTTTTACCCTGTTGAATACAACTCGACCTTCCACAAACAAAGCACAAAGCTAATAAATATAGGATTTATTTGTTTCTGTTACCGGAGGGTGATTCGTTCGATACCGTAATAATCTAACATTATTTATTTCGTCTCAAGAAGTGGGTCGGGTAACCGAACACCAGTATGAAACTGCTGAAGAGGTTTGATGTAAGTCGAGCTTGATTCTGGACTCAGAAAACTGATAAATGATTAACTAAATATACCAAAGTTATTTAACGAGCCACCAAATGGAGGTTTTAAAAGTATTACAAATAATGATAAAGATTCGCTGCATTAAAAGGAACTATTTTCTGCATTTACAAATAGAGCTACTCCGAAAAAATAAGTCGACAAACTACGCTGAATACCTTTGAGAGAAAGTTTGTTACCATCTCACCTTTACACCAAATTTATTAATGCACGGAAGACAGGAAAACTGGTGTTTTGGAAGAAGTAAAATAAACCCACCAAAATCATTCTGTAAAAAAATAGCCAAGTCTCGATGGAGCTGCTTGTTTATCTCTAAACAGTCTAAGTCTAGAAATCTAGACAAAGTCGTGCCAAGTCTAAGGTTCCTTACTGCGATTTCTAGACAATGTAAGACTGGAAGAAACTATAATCATTAAAGAGGGAGCTAAAGTAATGCTTAGGAGAAACATTGATGTTAGTTTAGGTTTAGTGAATGGGTCGCAAAAAGTGAGGTGTTACCCGGAAGACCAAACAAAGCCTAAATTACTAAATGGTCTATAATAAAATGAAGCGATCATCCTACTTTTTATAGTTTTCCTTTTATGTGGCGGCATTAAACCCTAACTCTCTAACACATTTCAGCTCTCTGAATTTATGGGAAGTACTAGTTAAATTTGTTTGGAGCGAAATTTAAATTTTTCAAAAATGCGGTTTCGAACTCCTGACATAGCAATCAGTTTTAATATGTTTTTGAGCACATTCCGGTAGAGGCGGATTCCTAAGTTCACACAGGTAACGGGATCACACGTGGATCAATACGATATTTATATTAGAAATATTCTGTACTATTTAATTAAATTATAACCTAAGTATTTCGTCCTATTACTACACTGAGATCCCGTTTGACCAAACAAATCAAACGTAGTAGCTACCGACTACCGAATAATATGAGCCACAACCTATGGCCAGTACACTTCCAAGTGAAGTGAAGACTCGACTGCAATCTCAACAGTTAGTTAGTTGAGTGACTATGCAGATGAAGATATTTTGTTCTAACTTGGAAGAGGTTTGTAACACCTGATCGTTGCAGCAAAACTTTAAACTTACATATTATACAATGATATTCTAAAATTTTTTTCATAACATGTTGAGAAAGTTTGGAACTGATGCCAAAACTGAATCCATTTTCCGAAAACACCTACTTAAACTAATTGATTTGAATAAAATAGTGGAATTCCATAACGATAATGAATTAAGCAAACATAGCATCAACGAAAAGGGAATTATTAACGTAAGTTTGTTTATCGTCAGGCACCCCGGTGGCGGCCATCTTTACGCTTTAATTGCTGAGTAGCGCCTCCTCATTAAATTACAGAATCGCCTTTGATCCGATGAATATTTCATAATTATCATAATAACAGCGTGTTAATGAAAAAATATTTGCTACAGGAAATTGACACAGGCACACATTTTAAATTTGTTAAAGTAAATAATTATGATTGGAACTCTCCAATAGAAACCCATTATAAAAGGAATACCTATTATACTTAGGTAGCATCTATTACCTGAAAAGAGCAGACTAGACCGACAAAATATACGCAAACATTTCAGCCCGATTCTCATATCTGAACCTGACAAGGAATCGTAAGAATTTTAGTTTCATTTGCTTAGATTAGCCATGCTATGGCTTCCGGGGACGACATACCATTTTTCTTCTGGGTAAGGTCATAGTGAATCAAGAGAAAGACACTTGCAAGCTCTCTATAAAGTTTTTTAAGATGTATGAAGCCTATTCAATCCAATATGCACTTAGTCATCGTAGTCATTTATAAGAAAACAGACAAGACGAAAATCTAATGCTCTAAGCACTTCCACCCAAAAAGACCCAAGTGGAGTGCTCGATCGAACGAGGCATACGTACAAGAGATCAGCGCGGGAAGGAACTTTACATATTGTTTATTTTCCATTCATCGCACGTCGAGTCTAATGAATTATTCCGTCAAGCGCTGGTAATCAGGGATGATACAAACTTTTCCACAACTCGACGGGTCGCGCGAGGCGTCGTGGTCACGGACTCTTTTTCGATATGCGTGTTCGCGAATTTCGAGTTCATTACACGTATCGTCTCATTTACATGTTAACTCGTTTTCTGCCATCGCTCCCGAAGATTTTAACCCCGATGTCAATTTTGTTGTGAATATAAAGGAAATATTTATTGCGATTGATCGCCAAACTGTAGCTAGTTCTGTCGAAGGCGTTTGGTGAGCGGGGTGCTCACGCCATAATCATAATATCTATATCAATCCAAACTGATTAGTACTGAATGTATGTACGCGCGTCACTTCAGAAGAGCTGCACCAATTTCATTGCTTTTCATAGCTTGCCATCTTCTTTAAATTGAAGTTTGGCGGTCAACAATCGCATAGCTTTTCTATTAAATCCGCTTTCTTTTGATCTGGGAAACTATTACGGTCCACCGCTTTATGTCGTCCAACCATTTGCGTCTCTGACGCCCAGGAGATCTCTAAGCAATTTTGCCCTCTTATACATGTCTTGGGAAGGAACTGCGGGCTTATTCTCTATTTCAGTGCCTATGAATTTTAGTTGTACACTGGCATTTTTTTTTTTTGAGTTGTTATTTTATTGAGTACCTTTACCGATTTTGAAATTGTTTTTATCGATCATGTAAAAAAATGGTTATTACGTAGCCCTACAATTATCACGTAGCGTGAATAATAGTTTTTACATCAATATTCCAAACGAAGTGTGAGGTAAAGGGACACAAAGTTTGTACATAGTTCCCGTATCCACACCATGGGATAGAAAGGATGACAAACTAATATTTCGGTGACACAATGAAATAGTCATAGTGTTTCTGTAAAGCTGTTCTGTTTTAACTCGATTTCAAATAATAACGATCACGTTACACGATAGCCCTCCAAAACCAATCCTGTAATGCGTATTCGTAAATCATTACACGTATCGCCTTCATTTGCATCTCGACTCGATTTGTCCCTTTCGCCGCGCGATTGTGATCCACGACTCGAAATCGTTGGTGATCTGTTTAAATGGAAAAGGGTTACGTATACGTAAAAAAATATAGCTACGGCAATTTCTAGAACTTCCTGCAAGGCTCAGAGACAAAAGCACTTCTATAGATCAGCATAATATCATGATAAAATGTTCCAGATCTAAAAGCAATTGACCAGATCATACTCAGACTAGATTGCCGTCGCCCGTCAACGTTTGAGGCATACTTACATTTTAAAGAAATTCTCGAGAAAATAGTTTCTTAGTTAATGAATCTCGGTTCAAATGCTGCTGAAATCAGCTCAAAGACGTTGGTCCAACAAAAAGTATATAAAAGACGGAAAGGATACATTATAAAAAACATTCTGTGAAGTAATATTTGTTTTGAGTTCAAGTTGGGCCATCACGTGGCATTCAAGATGTAACCCGAATCGATCCCGACCGCTGTGATCCCGATCCGCCTCCTCCCGCAGCTACGCAACGTCGCGCGTCGCACGTGTGCCGTGTCGCGGTAATCGCGAGCGACAAATGGCTTTTCGCCGCGACGCGACACTAATGAATTTACACCTTGTTTACATTTGCATAGTGATGCGTGTTCCGATAACACGACTTCGCGTAGCCTTTATTTTCATACGTTAAATTTATGCCTACGTCTTGGTTTATTCAAATTTTTTGAGTGGAAGTTCTGCTCTACGATTTTCATCAGCAAAATGTATTAATTTAATCAAACCTTACTTGTCTTGTTTAAACTCCAGACTGAGATCTAGAAGTTTTGGCGGGTAAATCCAAGTCGGTCCGAACTTGAGATTTGAATCTGGGATTTCGTGATCTATCGTTGAATGCTTACCTCTGATTTCGAAAACAAGGCTCTTACTACTAATATTTTACCTTTAAAAATATTTACCTAGCGGTAATTTTAAATTATCAGTAATTATACTTTTCCACCAATAATTATTTTTACCAAATACAGCATAGGAAAAGAATAAAAATGAAGCTTTAAAATTAAAAAATATTCCCGTATAATATTCGACTCAAATATTTAACTCACAATCATTTTGGTAATTTTTCAAAGAAAAAATCTAAGCCCACATTGTTAAATGAAGCGACGAAATTCAAATTTGACGATTATTTACTTAAATGGAAAATTATTTAGGCCTTCATCCGTCAGAGTAAATTGAGCCAGGCGGCTGTTTGATCAGCCATGCCATGAAATTATCGTTATTTTTAGAAAAAGAACTATTATTATTTAAGTTTCCACCACAGGTTTCCACACTCAGTTGTGTGATACAGAAATCATCACTCGACGCTAGAATTCTGTCTGATAAGGAGATAAACGTAATGTAATGGAAGTCAGTGTTGAGAGTCGTCCCAAGAGGTGAACGAACAATGACGACCAGGATCTGTAAACACTGGGGATGGTGAAATATTGAATTATCTTACGATAAAGACTGTTCTGATGTACATCTCGTCCCTCTCCACGTTCGCAGGGACAAGATTCAAGATGTTAGCTTTCTTATAAACATAGCCACGGGGACGATTGACAGTCCAGAACTGTTGTCGAAGCTGCACATAATTGCGCCTTCACGGGTATCCTCACGGGTTCCCAGGAAGAAAAAAATTATACGCATCTCAATAACCAAAACGAATTAGAAGCAATTTAGAAGCAACAATTTTATCTTGCGTGCTTCAAATGCTATAAACACATTGTACAGGGAACCTACTATAGACCTTTTTCACGGCGATATAAATAGTGTACGCCAAGTTATGGCTAAAAATCACGGTCTTCTACCGGGCGGCTGAACATGCCAATAACTTCAAATCAACAGAATAGTGTCTTCTGCTTCGGCTAACTTAACATTTCGTGGGTACAAATAAATTCATAAGAAGTATAGTCTGTAGCTATATATAGGTCGTCACTCGCGCTCCGCATTCACTAAATGTTTCGGCATAGCATTTCGACACAATCACGATACTTTTAAATAAAGGCAATAATAAATAATTAGCATCAGAGCACAACTTGAAACTGCCAACAATTCTAGTAAAACAGAAATATAATAAAAATCTACAGCGAAATACCCGGGCAACGTCCTGCCCAGTGCCGAGTAGTCGTAAAATAGGAAAATTAACTTAATTGTGGTCATTCGGCAGCGGCCTCAGTACCACCGCGCGTGCGCTCGAGAGCGCTTGGAACATTTTTAATGGCGGGCACTCGTGCCTCTTTGCCACTTGTGATGCAGCTTGCCTTTGCTTGAGTGGACTACTAGATGTGTACTTTGCAGGAATTACTTACTCGAGTTGCTAGCGATTATTGCTATATCAGAAGCGAGCGGTGTTTTCTCAACAATAATTTACGCACAAATTAAACGAGGAAGTGATACAGATCTCAATTATGTAAAACGACGTTTTCTGAGTTATTTTTGCGGAATGCTGCCTGTCGCACCCATCAACGTATTCGTAAGAGCGAGAAAGACAAAATCTTAAAACGTCGCTTCTGAAGCTGCTATCAGATGGTTATATGAGTAAGAACTCGAAGCTCATATCTGAATCCGGTCCCACAGAACACGAGCTTGATAGAAAAATAATGCAAGCGAAGCCAACGCCAAGCAGCTAGTTCGCTGTGAATCACGACTATTTTGGGAAGCTTTTAATTAAGCAAATTCAAAAGCGTTTTTGGCGGCCGCTTTCAAACGAACAAATTGGAATTCGTTTTTTCATAAATTTCGAATTTTCTGAAAATATTTTGCGAAACGCTCGAGTCCACTCACGGTTTATTTTAATTTCCTCGTTCGGTAGTGGGAGCGAGGCCTGAGGTCGCAAATTGGGCAAATAATTTGGGGCTCCTCTCGAAACGAAATTACGCTTCTTGTCAGGGCATGGCACCGTCAGGGGCAAGCCGCGGATCATGTTGGCGGGCCTTGCGCCTGACAGATAGATTGCGTATTGATTCCCTCATCTGTCTACTCAACTCTGCTCAACTAGGCCGGCGTAATGGCTGGTGAGATTTTCTATAATAAATTGTTTTGATATCTTCATTATATCAAGCCCTTTACGACACATTTCTGGCGGAATGTATACATTCAAAATTTACTAACCTCTCACGCATGCCGGTTTCCTCAGATATTTTGTTCCCTTACAAACAAACGCAGATACAATAATACCGAGAAGGCACGTGGAATTGTGGATTTATGACTTTTGCTGAGATATTTTCCAGATATGTTATTCACTTGTATTACCTTAGCTACACTTGCACTGTGCACAACTCTACCTGACTATTACGGCTACTAAGGCTTATTGCAAATGCGTTTAAGGCTTATTGTAAAAAAGTTAGCAAAAAAATATTTTCATTTTTTTGGTATAAGTTGTATAGGTTTTGCAACAACGTAAACAGTGATATTCTAAAATTCCGCACGTGCCATACCTACTCAGTATTATAAGTAGGTACGACGTAGGAGTATTCATTGCCGACTCCGGCAATTACCTCAGACTCGGGATGCTCTTCGGGTGTTTTATTTTTCACTCTGCATCGCAGGCACTCGCGCACCGCACGCCGCGCACCAAGCTGAATATTTCACGAGTTCATTAGCTAAAACATTTACCCGAAACGAGACGATGAAACAACACAGGGACGGAAGAATAGTTTCATTACATAATATCTAATTCACTCGTTTATTACGAATACTAATATTATGTATTTGTCAACTTTTATATCAAAGAGTTTCTGGCTACGCCTTGTTTTTCAATCAGTTGCTGACGGATTTACATTATGTATCGTTTTACTAAAATCTAGTAAATTCTATTTTGGAACGGGAAATAGAGTAGGTGGAGACATTCTCTCATTGCCCCTCTCTATAATTTACCAATTACTCAGTACGATCGCAATTACGATGTTTTATACAATGAAAGTTGTATGGTTGATGCGGTTTTGAATTACTTATTAATATTGATAATCCCAAAAAGAACTCACATTAAAACGCCGCTGGCTCTGTTGCATTGTTGATCACGTGAGGTATTTTTATATTTCGGTGCACACAGGTGTACGTGCGCGCGCGTCTTTGTCTAGGTTTTGACTGACGATCGAATTTCAGCAATGAGGGGTGAACACGTCACTATTGTTCTCTTCGTATGACGTCACGGCGAGATTTGAATTACGTTTTGAAATCCTACAAAAGTTAAAAATTAAGGGTCAGATCTAGTTCGTTCCCAACGTTAGGTTTGGTCTTTATACCCTTGGTACATATTTAATCTCCTAGCCCCGACCTCGTTTGAACATCTCCAGAAATCCGCAATGTAAATACGTTCCTGCGGAATTAATCATTCCTCCCGTAATAAAATGTAACTAATTTCCACAAAGGGAATGAATGATTGAATTCGAAAATTTTCTGTAAATAATCGCAGTTAACAATTTTGGCTGGAAGAGTAGAATTGGTAAAGGAATTCTGGAAAAACCGACAACCGGGCAAACGGATTGGTTTGTTTTACTGACCGTACGAATGTACAATTTGTTACATTATTAAGAATAAATTGAAATTGAAGAAACCAGTCGCCTTTTGAATGGTGAGCTACCCTTGGAGTACTTTGACAGTCATCGAAATCGGTTGGCATAATATTGAGTTATTATTTTCTTTAAATGTGAATGGTTGTTACTGTCGCATAGATTGCGGAGTTCGTCAGGGTGGTATAACTTCTCCGGAGTTTTCTTTTCTAACTGAGCGTTCGAGTTCTATGGAATCCTACAGAAGGGGATATGGTTCGGAACACGAAGAGCACCGTATTTGCGGCGGTGTCCGGATACTCTCTGCGGACCTTGAAAATTCAGGTGAAGGATGTACGTGGAAATGTCCCGCCGGTTTGTACCCATATCCGTAGCATTTCTCCAAGGTGAAGAGCCTCTAGTTGATAGAATAATGTAGGTAAGGGAAGTCGGAAAATTGGATCCGTAACTTCGGAATAAGGATAGGGGGAATTTTTTATGCCTCTTCGGGGGCTTTTTCTGTCCCAAGTCTATTAGCTCCCTTCGGGTGGGACCTCGCGAAGAGCTAAGGGCGATCCCTTTGGGGTGGTTATGCAGCCCCCTCCAGTTTGGGTAAAATTAACGTGCACAGGATCAAGGAAATAGTATATTGGACCGCCACGACCTCCCACAGGAGTCGGGGAGCACAGAAATTTTATCCCCGACGGCCCCGCCCGGCACGCTCGGTGAGAGTGCTGGGAGTGACGAGCAGGCGTCTTAGTGAACCTGTCCAGGTTGTGGGCGGCCCTTTATAGAGGCAAGATTGGGCTTAGTTTGCATAAGCGCCGGGCCCATCCAATTGAGGCAAACGTAGAACTGCTTACGGAATTGCCCCAGTTACAACGTAGTCTGGCGGCAATTAAGGGCAAGCGACATGATGCGAGGTACAAAGAGCTGGTGGAAGCCTGCTTGGAGGACCTCAATTCGCGGATCCCGGTTGCTGCCCCGTGTCCTCCCGAGGCAAAGGTCGGCACCTTTGTCGGCACGTGCACGCCTGATGCAGCGATAGTCGAGCCTACGGCCGATGAACTGGCAATCTGTGCGTCCCAAACCCCAATCAGTGCAGACGCCATGCAAGCTCTCGAGACCCTCGTAGAAGGGGTTCAGAGGCGGCAGCAGCGTGGCGGACTGGGGGCGAGGGCGGCGAGGTGCTTTCCCGTTTGTCCACAGCCTTTGCAGCGAGAAAGTCTGCCAATAAACGAAGACGATTGGAGTACGCTCGTGTGCGTCGGAACTTTTCCGGAAGTGTCCCGGGAGAGCATCAGCTGAGATGATAGACGGACACTGCCGGGAAACGAGGCACAGTCTAGAGGAAATGGAAGCCTATTGGCGACCTATTCTCGAAGCTGCGTCCGACACCCCGGGGCCGCCGCAAGCTCTTCGAATGTTGGGTTATTCTGGTGAGGGCACGCCCGACTTCTCCTAGCTGTGGACTCCGATAACCGTTCAGGAGGTGAAAGAGTCCCACGTTGACTCTAGGACGGCGCCAGGGCCAGACGGTATTCGCCCGGAGGACTGGCGTCAAGTTTCTGCGCAATCGAAGGCGGATATATTCAACCAGTGGATGGCATCTGGGGCGATCTCTGAACCGCTGCGAAAATGTCGGACAGTTTTCGTGCCGAAAAGTGATGCTCCTGCGGGCCTGGGCGACTACCGGCCGATTACGATCGCGTCGATACCACTCAGGCATATGCACACTATCCTAGCACGGAGGTTGCTCGCTTGTTGCCCGCCTGACCTGCGTCAACGTGGTTTAGTTTGTGCGGACGGAACTATTCAGAATACAGCTGTTCTCAACGCAGTGTTGGGGGATAGCAGGAAGCGCCTCAAAGAGTGTCATATGGCGATTCTCGATTTTTCTAAAGCGTTCAATACGGTGTCGCATGCAGCGCTGTGAGAATTGCTGCGGGCTCGTGGGCTGCCGGGGGCGTTCTGCGAGTACATCGCTCGTTTGTACGAGACGGCGTCTTCCACCTTAGCCGTCAATGGACGGCGTAGCGTGCCTGTGAAAGTGGGGAAGGGTATCCGCCAGGGGGACCCGTTGTCGCCCCTTCTGTTCAATATGACGATGGATCTAATCCTTGCTAACCTGCCCTCCGGCGTCAGTTATGGGCTGGAGGGAGAGCGTGTCTCTGCCCTGGCCTATGCCGATGACCTAGTCCTGCTTGCAGGCTCGAAGGTGGGGATGCAGGAGTCTATAAACTGTGTTGTGCAGTACGGGGAGATGATGGGGCTCAGAGTCAACCTGAACAAGAGCTCCGTATTTTCGATGGTACCGAACGGCCACCTTAAGAAGTGCTATTACCTGACCGGGAGGACCTTCTCGGTTGGGAAGCAGAAGCTCCGCCAGGTAAACTGCGTCGAGCGATGGCGGTATCTTGGCGTCGACTTTTGTTCATCCGGGACTGGAATGATAGAGAACGATGTAAAAGTTGCTCTTGCCAGCATAACGTCGGCCCCCCTCAAGCCGCAAAAGCGGCTCGAAATTCTGAGGGCGCATCTCGTTCCGAGGTTACTGCACGGCTTAGTGCTTGGGACAGATTAAGATGATCGGCTGCGTATGATGGACGTTCAGATCCGCCGGCCGCAGTGCGGAAATGGTTGCGGCTGCCGCACGACGTGCCGGTTGCTTACTTCCACGCTGCGATTAAGGACGGTGGCCTAGCGATACCCTCGCTTCGGACCTGATTATACGCAGGTACGGGGGGCTAGACTCGTGGCAATAGGTGGCTGCTAGAGCTGCCGCCAGATCCGATAGGATCCGTAAAAAGTTGCGCTGGGCTAGAAAGCAATTACACCTAACCTAAGGAGCTCCAAGAGGAGAAACACCTTCTGTGGCAAAGTATTCGCGCGATGTGCTGCATGAATCGACGGACGGCTAGGAGCTTCGTGAGTCGTCTCGTGGACCTGCATCCATGAAGTGGGTAAGGGAGCGGTGCATGGAGTACAGCGGCCGGGACTTCATGCAGTTCATGCATGTGCACATCAAACACCTGCCCTCGCGGGTAAGAGTTTCGCAAGGGCGGAGAGAGGGGCGAGAGTCTGAGTTGAACTGTCAGGGCAACTGCCTCGTCAGGGAGACGACGGCTCATATAGTTCAACAGTGTTGGAGGACCCATGGCGGCCGCATCGAGCGTGGTTTTTGGAGCTGCGGATCCTATAAAGAAATGAAGCGGTTTTTAGGGCTTCCGACAAAGTGTTTGGAGAAAATACCAGGGCTCGTCTTGAGGGGAACGCATATGAACTGGACAAGGTTCAATCAGATGACTGCCGTTTCGGCGGAGACGCTGGGCGGAGTCTCCGGGGCTTGTGGTTAGCTGGGTCGCTGCGGAGCCCAAAGGTTGGCCTGCTTAAAGCTTTTTTGTACCCCAAGGAATAATAGGGTGGCCGACAATGAACATCTGGAATCCGCAAAATACGGACAGTGTCCCAGGGGTGTGGTATGGTCAGCTCCTGGTAGATTCAGTGCGGGAATCTCGCACTTAACACAGTGGCATGCGTCCGGCACAAAATAGCCAAATGCCTAATCATCTAATTATTAGAGACGCGCATGAATGGATTAACGAGATTCCCGTTGACCCTATTCTACTTCCGCGCCGTCAATCTCAACAATCGGACGAGTTTTCGTGGAGCTCCGCGAAATAAATTCCGTAAATTAAGATTTTCACCAATTTTCGTGAGTCTTTTGCATTCGCGTCGTTGTTCGCGTAGCCGCGCATACGTTGTGCGGTATGCTTGTGCGAGTGACGCTTTTTCGCAAGTTTTTCGTGTTTTTCCGAGTGGTGAAACAGTGACACTTGTACGGGCTTCCCGGACTGGGAACTTCTCGGTTCAGATGCTACGTGGGACGGGACCCTCAAGATCTAGGTGAGGCTGGAGCTGAGACGCTGCAGCAGTCCCGTTGGGGGGAATTTTTAATGCCTCTTCGGGGGCTTTTTCTCCCTTAGGTCTATTAGCTCCTTCCTCGCGAAGAGCTAAAAACGATCCCGGTGGGGTGAGTTTGAAGCCCGCCCCAGTAAGGGTAAAATTACACGTGCAAAAGTCAAAGAAAGTAAACATTTTCCAAAAGATTATCCACGGCGACCCCGCCCGGCGCGCACGACGAGAGTGCTGGGTGTGACGGGCGGCCGTCGTAGTGGATCTGTCCAGTTTATGGGCAGCCCTTTAGCAGTAAACCATGGCTTAGGCCTTAGATGGAATAGAGTCTTGGACCCTAGCAAATGATTGGCCTTTTGACTGGCTGGAAATCGACCAAGTCACTCTCCAAGATTCTCGAAGGGGATTCTTTTGCAATGCGCACAAATCATGGGCATCGTAACAATAGTCTGCCATATCTCCGCATAAAATAGCCTCATTGGCAAGCTGATCAGCACGTTCATGTCCCCAGGACATTTACAGGGCTTAATAGACTAAATATCTGCATACTTCAAACTAAGAAATTCGACAAAATTCCGCTGGCGGAACGCACACAGCTGATCTGAAAGCTATATTGCGCTGAGAAGAATGGGCAACAACTCGGCATTTATTATTGTTATCGCCACCTATAACACCTACACATAGACCTGGTTTATATTGTATTAGTGAATAATAGATATCGTGCTGACTAACCTCAGTATTCCACCACTTGTAATACCAACGTTGAAAAGAATAAAGAGAAGATGGCTTTGAGCAAGAGTAAACCAGGCACTTCCAAAAGCTGGAGCGTAGTTTCTATCTGGATGCTGGTGATAAGGTTGCAAACAATCTGACTACAAATGTATAACATTTGTAAAAGACGAAGCTTTACTGGAACTTGCATTGAGTGCGGTCTTGGGAAGGGTTGACCTCACCACTTTCGGGTGGCCTATGATGGGTTTAACCCCCAAACTATCATTTTGGAAATGGCCACCAAAGCAGAGAAGAACAGGAAAAGTATCCCGGATGATTCAACCTTCAATTTCGAAGTGGATGGCTTGCAGTTCATCCTGCCAAAAAGGCGGATTTAGCCAAGGATGTCCAGATGCTAGTAACTCTGTTTCTAGTCAGGGGGAATAATTTGTATAAAATTCTTAAAACGATCGGAAAAGATGCCAAAGCTGCCATTAGCGCAAAGATGGCCACATATACAATAAAAAGTGATGATGATCAAGAAGCTGCCGCCAGGAGGCGCAAAGAAAAAGTTGTCCTCTCTTCCAAGGACGTCACTCTGCGTAGAGTTGCAGCAAGCTTCCCGCATATCACATTGGCTGTCGCTAAATTGGCCTCCATACCTGGCAAGGCTAAACTCACTGCTATTGAATTGCAGGCAAAGATTAATGGCATAAAAGAACCAATGCCTATCATCCTCCAGCATGGTTTTCTGGCAGCCTTGCTCTCAAAGAGCGAGCCAATGGATGAGCTGGATTATAGACAATTCTGTTATATGTTCAACTTGGAACAAACCATCACGCTGCGACCACCGACAATCAAGAAAAACATGCTGAACGAGATTTTGTCAAACCATGTTGATAATTGCACTAAATTTGTGAGTGCAACGATATCCGGACCCATGACAGAGGACGGAGACCGTAAGACTCTGCTAAAAGGATTGCTTGGGAGTGACACTGAAGCTGTGAAGCAATGGACTAAAGCAGGGTCGGATGCATGGTTGAAGGCCATAACCTCTTCAATATACTCGTCCCTCATCAGCCAGCTCACATCTGATTCTCAGCTGACCTCGTCAAAGACCGAGCTGAAGTAAAAGATCAGGTGGGTATTTGACGACATCAGACTATGCCTCGAGTCTGATAGATTTTAGTTTTAGGGAGGGAAACCTCAAAACAATCAGTGAGCTGCAGTTGTAGTAATTTGGCTTGTCAGTAGTGTTGATTTAAACTTATAATATAACATAACTGTATTGTACTGAATTGATATTAAAACCAGATATTGACATTACTTTTCATTATGTACCTACTCGTTCATACTCGTAATTCCGATGAATCAACGATCCATTAAATTGGAAATTATTTTCATATTTCAGTAAAATATTACTCTTCATGAAGCATTGATTTACATGGCTAAAATTTTTGGTATATAACAGAAATGCGATTCCTATACAACATACCGACAATACAATAATAAATTCTGATTTCTACCATAAGTTTCATGATCTATTTGCAGCCATTACGAGCAGTATTTGCCAATTGGAACGTGAAGAGTTTGAAATAAGTAGGCATGTTCCTAAACAATGCACAATGCGATAGAGATGCATGATCTTTAATGTTATTAAGAACTATGGAGGACATTATTTTGTTACTTATGTCTAAAGTGCAAAAACGTTGAAGAAAACTCACTCAAGTAATAACTACATTTAGAAATTTGATCAATGTTGAGAACAGAACAGAAATCAGTCTTTGGAACAATTTATCAGACATGTGATGTTGAGGATGAATCAGAAGATAAGGTTACATGATCGCCGTTTCTTTGTTGTCTTCTTCTAAGAGGAAAGTGCCTTGGAACCCTCATAAACTTTATAAGTTGAAAATGAGTTATCCCCATTATACTCGTGTCGATCAAATAAAATTCTAACTGAACTTTCACAACTCGAGTAAACTGTGAAATAAAGATCTTTGAATTTTCTTGACGGATGAAATGCTTTCGGGGGAATGTACTCGTAAGAAGACAAAGCTTAAACCGATAACCACTATATCCAGTCCATAATGTTATTGTGCTAGTGAAGTGTAAGAGGTGCGCTATCGATCTTGAACTATGGCGTGCCCTCGACCATCATTCTTCTACTACTAATACTCTTCAGGCCGCGCCGGGAGCAAGACAACAATATCATATTGAGTCTAGGAACTGTACGGGCCTTTCAAGTATCTGGTTCCTTTTTTAGAGTTTTGTACCCAAAAGAAGCTGATAGGAACTGTCTAATCGAAACAGGAGCATAGAAGTGCTTCTTCGCCCAAATAAAGGTCCTCATATCACACGTGTACTTATCATAAAGTTTCAATACTGAGCTTTTGGAAAGTAGGAGATACCAAAAATATGTGTCAATGGTTATTTATTAAAATGTTATATCATCACGAAAATAATTAAAACTGCGTGCTATTTCCGAGCCCACTACTCGAAATTGGTTTTTCGGTTTGTTCCAGTTAAACAAAACCTTATTTAATTTTAAAACTGTTAACAATTGAAAATAATACAATTCGAACTCAGTCTGCTTTTCGCGACACCATTTAATGCAAGTTTGGACGGAATTTCACGTTTCATGAAAGTAAATACTTCAGCTAACGGTCAACGAGGGCTCATTTTAAGCTTTCGAAACGATAAACTTATGGAAAGATTTGCGAAATTTTGAAAAACCAATTATAATTACAAGATAGACAAATTAAATAATTTTAACTCTATTAAGCCTCTTACAAGTCCAAAAACTGGCTACTGTTTTTTGGACTTGCCACAGTTTTTGGACTAGTAAGAGGTAGGCTCCTTTCAAAGGAAATCGAAGAAGACATCCCTGAATCGACCATCAACAAAAACAATGCAGAAAGCACAGGGAGAGACTTATAGATCGACGACGGCGGTTAACCTGTTACTAAGATTTGTAACTATTTAAGTACATAGGTACTATTCAAGTATTGATATAAACTTTACACCAATGTTCGGTGGTATATTGTTACGTGCTGGGTTCAAGGATTTGGAGTAAAACACCTGCTGGCCCTCGGTGAGACTTTATTTTGTACTTCCAATATCCCTGGTCTTGCACTGGATCTCTTATTCTTTCACTCTTGATCGCTTTCGTCGCTTGTAGTTACTTCGCTCGTATTTTAATCTAACCCACGCCGGCACCCCTTTACATACCAGGAGCCCTACCCTACCAATATTGTTTTTAAATTTTCATACTGACATTGTATGAAAATGACAAAACAATATTACAAACAATAATACTGCTATAAGAGATGGTGGTAGGGCCCCTGTTCGCTGTCCTCAGAATATTCCATTGTTTACCAGGATTTTCGAGCGGTCGAAGTTATCAGAAATTTGTCAGCGGTCAGTGACGACCGATTTTATAAACATTGTTTCGCTTGTCATTTGACACCCGCCCCCCCCTCCCCCCTTATTGATCTGTTTCGTAAACTACGATTGCGTTACTGAACTGTCAGTAAATTGCTTTTACCCGCTGAATACTGTCCTTTATCCTCTCTAAACACCCTCATTAAAAAAATAAAATTGAAAAGTAACCAAACTATGTTATACTTAGTGGCGTACTTTGGTGGACGACGGCGCCAACGCAGGCCAGCAAAAATTTTTATGGTGAGTAAAGAGGTCGATTTCAATCTCGAAATTGTGATCAAGATGACGAGACCAGCGCGCGATTGACAAACGGCCCCACTCATGGCCCGGTCGTAATAAATGTATGTACCTCTATTTCGGCATCCGCTAATACGACAGTAGGATCTACTGTCAATATAAGTATACTCTTAAAACAATTGCTGGACTTGTATCAGCCGGACACACAAAAAGATTACCTAGTTTATCTGTGAGGTGTCAAAAAGTGGAAATGGACGGCAGTGCGGAAGTTCAATCACTCCAGGAGCCGCGCCGCCCTGGCCGCAGCGTCTCAGTGGAGGCGCTTGCCTCTTCTACCTGTCACTTGCCGAGATCTGCATTTCGTGAAGTAAGCTTTCTTTGCTACACAGAAAAAGATTACCTACATAGTTTATTTGCGAGGTGTCAAAAGGTGGAAATGGACGACAGTGCGGAAGTTCAATCACTCCAGGAGCCGCGCCGCCCTGGCCGCAGCGTCACAGTGGAGGCGCTTGCCTCTTCTGCAGTTCGTGAAGTAAGCATACTTTGTTTTGTTGGACACTTTTGCCCTTTTACACGCCAAAATTCCGTACTTGACTGCGACCTAGTCTGATGGTATAACAATGAAACCTATTAATGAAAATATTATAGAAAGTTCAGTGAGTCGTCTGTGTTGGAATGTTAACAGACGATTACAATCATCGATGAATTCGTTTCATTATTGTTTTCTTTAAAGATTTTTTTTTGTACCAAACCAGCGGTGAGCACTTCGCCAATGACATGTGGGACGCAAAATCCACTTGCGCCTCTCATCCGAGCGCTTACTCTCTGATGCAGCTGCTGCGCTGATGTGCTTAATTACTTTCTGCTGAATGTTTAGCGACCGACCGAGGAGGGGCTTAGCTCGCCGCATTAGCGGGTAATTGTGCACTGAATAATAAATCGATTATACCTATATTTACAGCAGTAAAGAGAAATACTTGGCAAGTGGCAACAAACTAATTATCTCGATGTTCATAAGTCACAACTACTACGGTGAGAAACGTGAAGATCTACAAAACCTTACCTGAGGTAAAGACAACATATTCCCTGTGATTATACATCGAAACCGCTAAGTCGTCCCTAACGGGCCGTATTTTATTTGATAACTGTAAACGATCCTCCCATAAAGCGATCGTTAAATATTCAAATCGTAAATGCTCCATTTCATGCAGGAGGTGGAGATAACAGGATATTTGATAGTCGGCCGTGCGTCGAGCGAGTTTTTGCGAAGGGCGAGCCCGACGGTAATAGCGATGAGCGGTAAACGTTACCCGCCGGAGGAAAACACTCGATACCACGACATCAACGATACTTACGGACATCTCTCGCTTTGTGTTAGCGGTGATTATATTATCTCATACCTGTAGTGTATTAAACCAATTTTGCCTATTATTCTGTAGATCAATATCTCTGTGTGCATGGAATGAAGACCGTAAGATCGGTTTACATTCTATTCAGCCTGAATGGTCTATTAAGTTAATCGTGTCTTCATCACGTTCAAACCCAACGATAAACGATAAATACAGTCATTTAGTTTTTACACAGTGCTTATAGTATACTGTACTTACCGAAAACGCCTTGAGAAAAACGAGGCACTGTATGATCCCCTCCATTGTGTCTCCAGTGAGGCAGAAGGTACCAGTTAGGTGCCTTCCCTTCTTATCCCCCAAATGGGGGGCAGCGGCGAGGCTGGCATGGACCAGGGCACCACGAGGCCGAGCGTCTCTCGTCGCGCCGAGGACGCCTGGGAGGGGAGCGCCCTCCATCAACCGGGCCAACGGGTCCATTGCCCGCTATTGCTGCCCGCTCATCACTGCACTCGATTCACTGTACACTGACGAATTCTAATCCCACGATTTTTTATCACAAACAAATCTACAGTTTCATTATGCAGTTGTCTTTAGCCTAGTCTATACTTTGACTCACATCAAGGCTGAAGTCTATACCTGTGCTACGGTTTGAGCAATATTTGCACTAACAATCACCTATTTCTTATCAGTATTGGTTTAATTCTTCACGAATATGAACCATTGTTTTTGGCACAACAATAACTAACTTACTTTATCTATATTTTGGCACTGGCACCCTTGCGTATTGTTATTGAAATAAACAATTTCAGCATACAAGCAAACGACTTGGTAGATATTCCGCTTCAGAAGTTCTAAATAAAAGTTTGTATTGGCACACTCGTAAGATACTCGCAGTGGACAGTTCGTTTCGAGTATCTACTGATGTTCGAGACGGTGGACGTGTGAAGAGACGGAGTGGACGATCGGAACGTCGAAGCGGGTGCTGTTGCAGAGACCCTTGCACTCCTCGCACGAGCACTTGTCTTGGTCGTTCCAGCAGCCGCTGTTGAGGAACAGCGTCACCATGCTGTAGATCAGCACGGCCACGCCCACTATCAGGTAAATTTCCATCCTGCTCTCCGGAGCTTGGCACTCGGTTATTCACTTGGCATTACGCACAGTTTATTTGGCACTCATCCTTGAATATAAACGTAATAATCATATTTAGGTTCTTGACACTTCTTCATAAAAGAACTGACGTCACAGATTCTAGCAGGTTACGATTTCTATGATTAGTTATTTGGCAGACCATTTAATATGGGATGTGTTACCTAGTGCAGATTTTAACACGGCAAAGTCTGTAAAAATATTTAAGTCAAGGACTGTCTCGTTAATTCCTTAACGAGACTTCATCACTTACTTCGCCAGTTCTGGAGGTTGGCTATCATCTAACAATGCTGCGGCCCGAATATGTGTAAATCGTACACGGCGTTTGATTTGGGTTCATCCTCTCATTTAAATAAGATACAATATGAATTCGGCATATTTTAAAAGCAACTCGAAAATCGACGTCTGAAGTATGACTGGATTTACAAACAAGAGATAAGATGCAATTTATTTCTTTTTATAGAGATTTGAGATTCGTCTCAGAACTTTGTAAACTCAGATTACGATTACATTTACAACGTGTAAATGTAATCGTACAAGAGTAAACATAGAATTAACATTTTATTTTTATTCATATTTTTGTTCTCAGCAGTCACGCACACACACACAATGTGATTTAAGTACACGCACGGCGCACCGCCAACGATCTCACATCAATCCCGCATTGACAGCTGCTTTGCATACAAAAACCTTTCATCCTTTGTCGGAATTTATAGCTGCCGGCGATATGTCGATAAATCAACCCTCCCGCTCGCTAGGTATTCTTCCATTTTGCGTGTGCTAATTGCCGGTGACCGATGGAAATATGCCGTTACATTATACGGCACCGAAATCGGTTCCATACCGATTCGTCAGAAGGACATATTGATAAAGTAATCGTTAAATAATTTGTTACCGAATATAATTCTGATCACAAATGAAAAGAAACTACTAGGTTTCAAAATTATAAGTTTAACAAACAAAAATACAAGTAGTATAAATTCCAATACTGCGGAACACACAAAACAAACAAAAAGTATCGAGTAAGTTATGGAAAGATGTGCACAATATAATCGAAGCAACGATATTTTATGCGGATCTCTACTAATTACTGTGAGCGCAATTACACACGTTTTCCAAAGGATTAAGCTAATGGATGGCAAAGTAAATGAATTGGGATATCGAGGTTAAATTGTAAATGGATCTCATACTAGGTACATAATAAAAACTCACACTTATTATTTTTTTATACATGTTCGGAACTGTAGTTGTGTATAGAAAATGATCACAAAATACTCGAATATCGACTGATGAAATGTGTCTGAAACGAAAAGAGTTTAGAAAAAATATAACGGACTATAAGTTAGAAATTTTTGATTGAAGATGATGAAGTGGCTTGTAATTTGTAAAACGGTACCTTTATTCATTTAAAAAGTAAGGAAGATTGCACTCAACTAACTACTAATTGGTCAAGGAAAAATGGAAAATTCTTTCAAAAAACCAACTTCAAATGCCACTACAAAGAGTGAAATAATTTTTAATGTACACCGATTCGAAGTCGGGCAATGTTTTGTTCAATCATTAATAGTCCTTCGTTAAACTTATGTTACTTACGTTATTAACTTACCTATAAAACTTGATGGGCAAAGAAACGACAAATTATTGAAAGAAAAACGACGAAAGAATTGAGAACCTCCTTTTTTTTTTAGTCGGTTAAAAATCTAAAAATTAAAAAAATACTGTCCGCGACATTTAGTGGCGCACGACCTGTGGTGCGTTTGCGCTGCGTCACGCGGGAACGAGACAGCGCGCGTATATTGTTTCGCGGGCCGGCGCTTGCGTCGCCGGCAGTTATAGCCTAGCATCTACGGAGTCGAACGCCAGTGTTTGAACTCGGTCGCTTCGTCTCACGACCGCGTCCCTACATCGCGTACGTGTTTTCGTGTGTGCCGCGTATATTGACGCGCCGCCGCCATCGAATTTGTGCTTTGCTACGGAGTTTGTTTGTGCGTTTGGTGTTCGGCGAACCCTAGATATTGCGTGGTATCACATCCAGCGTGGGACGTACGAGCTCGCCGGACATTACGACCGTTGACGCTTCGAGTCAGCGCCGAGGTAGGTAAGTACTTATCTTGCATTGATTGTTGTTCGACACGTGCTTATTTTGGTCGGGTTATCATTTGTACGACTCGACCCTACCCTGGCCTGCCCGAACTGGACCATTTATGGGCCCCTGATTTCCGTCTCCTTGCGGGGCAGTCTGGGGCAATAACAAAATACTGTAGGACGTATTCTGTCAAATATAGATCCTAAATGCAAAGTCAAAAAAATCGCAATAAGTTATATGCATGGCTAATGTAATTGCGCGCATAATGCAGCATTTAGCGCGCTGTCTGAATGTGTGTCTGTGTTATCGACGCGGGACTGCCGTGCTGAACTGCGGCACGAGATCGCTAAACATGCATTGCTAATGCGTTTTGTACTACATTTAATGAGAGTTGGCTTCGTGCAGAACTGATTAGGTAGTAAGTACGACAACTACAATAGAATAGGTACTCCGAAAACTATGAGCTCGCAGATCAACGAAGTTTCATGCTGAGTTTGTACTCGTAAACTGCATAAATGTATTTCGAATTCTTAAATTTGTAATGTTTGTTGACCAAATCGTGTCTTGCAATAGTGAAGACTTAGCCGAAGATTTAATTAAAGTACAAATCACAGACACAATATATTCACGTCTTCCTAAGCCATGTCGTCCATGTACATTTGGAATACCTTGTTTCCCAATGGATCGGACACGGCTTCTTCTAAAATAATGGAAAGAAGAGTCAAACAAAAAATTGAAAGACGATTTGATAAATACTCCGTCACATTTTCCATTTAGTGAGTATGTAACCTACTTTGAATGGAACGTCGATGTGATATCATGGCTAACAGCAATACTAAAACCAAAATAACTTTTTTGTTCTAGGGCTGACGTCCCAAGCACAAGTCCCAAGCAGAAATGACTGTAGGCGGCGCCTCGCCTCTGCCCTGCTCATCGTGTGCGACAGACACCTCCGCTACGTCGCTACTCCACCTCTTGATGAGGTCCGAGCCGCAGCGCGACGTTTTGGAGTCGAGCTGGCCGTGGATCGATACGAGCAGGGCCCGCGGGCTCGGCTCCTCAGCGAAGAGGGGTCGTGGACGAGAGTTGTCTGCAGCCCTGCACCAACGAAGTACTGACAACATACTGTCAGTGAACTACTCGATTTGTCTGCGGAATGTTAACTAATCTTACTCCTACTGTACCTGCATTGTACACAAATTAATGGATAGTTCCATTAATTTGTGTACCTTTAAATTTTGTCCTTCTTTTAAATCACAATAAAATTTTAATTACAATAGTAAGATCGTGTTGAGCAGGGCCCGCGGGCTCGGCTCCAGAGCGAGAAAGGGGTCTTAGACGAGTGTTGTGTACAGCCCTGTACCGACGAAGTACTGACAACATACTGTCAGTGAACTACTCGAGCTGACTGCGGAATGTTAACTAATCTTGCTCCTACCTTACCTGTATTGTGCAAAATATAATGGAACTACTTTAATTTTGTTCGTCTTTTAAATCAGGGACCCTTTCACACATAAACCGCTAAGCGAATTAGCATTTTTTTGTCGTCAAGATGATACAGGGTAGAGGAATATTTTTGTTATCTTTCTGACTACAATCATGTCTGATGGACAGAAATCATAAGGTCTGGTATGGAGCGCGCTTGCCTAGAAAATGCCTATTCACTATACAGAAAACCAAGCATTTCTACCAAGCTTTAACTATGTTCTATAGATTAAAGGATTCCAAATTATATTGCACATCCCGAGGCCCATTTCAATGGCGACCCAAGGTCCGGCCCGTCCAACCCACGCTGGACCGCCTGTAACGAGGCCGGTTGCACCTCGGGCCATACCCCCTGCGCTTGTGCGTGCCCAAACGCGGCAAGCCCGACCCGCGGCCAGCGCGCACGGACTGCGCAGAGACGATGGCGCTACTAACTAAAGACACTGGGGGATTTCCCCGTCCAACAGTCGCAATATCGCTTTTTTTTTTTCAGGGTGTAGTCGCACCAAAACTTGGCCCTGGTCCGGGCCGTCACGTATCCCGAGGCGATGGCCGTCACGTATCCCGAGGCCTATTTTGATTGCGAACCAAGGGCCGGCCCCTCCAACCCAAGCTCGACCGCCTGTAACGAGGCCGGTTGCACCTCGGGCCATACCCCCTGCGCTTGTGCGTGCCCAAGCGCGTCAAGCCCGACCCGCGGCCAGCGCGCACGGACCGCGCAGAGACGATGGCGCTACTAACTAAAGCCACTGGGGGATTTCCCCGTCCAACAGGCGCAATATCGCTTTTTTTTCAGGGTGTAGTCGCACCAAAACTTGGCCCTGGTCCGGGCCGTCACGTATCCCGAGGCGATGGCCGTCACGTATCCCGAGGCCCATTTTAATTGCGACCCAAGGCCGGCCCCTCCAACCCACGCTCGACCGCCTGTAACGAGGCCGGTTGCACCTCGGGCCATACCCCCTGCGCTTGTGCGTGCCCAAGCGCGGCAAGCCCGACCCGCGGCCAGCGCGCACGGACCGCGCAGAGACGATGGCGCTACTAACTAAAGACACTGGGGGATTTCCCCGTCCAACAGTCGCAATATCGCTTTTTTTTTCAGGGTGTAGTCGCACCAAAACTTGGCCCTGGTCCGAGCCGTCACGTATCCCGAGGCGATAGCCGTCACGTATCCCGAGGCCCATTTTAATTGCGACCCAAGGGCCGGCCCCTCCACCCCACGCTCGACCGCCTGTAACGAGGCCGGTTGCACCTCGGGCCATACCCCCTGCGCTTGTGCGTGCCCAAGCGCGGCAAGCCCGACCCGCGGCCAGCGCGCACGGACCGCGCAGAGACGATGGCGCTACTAACTAAAGACACTGGGGGATTTCCCCGTCCAACAGTCGCAATATCGCTTTTTTTTCAGGGTGTAGTCGCACCAAAACTTGGCCCTGGTCCGGGCCGTCACGTATCCCGAGGCGATGGCCGTCACGTATCCCGAGGCCCATTTTAATTGCGACCCAAGGGCCGGCCCCTCCAACCCACGCTCGACCGCCTGTAACGAGGCCGGTTGCACATCGGGCCATACCCCCTGCGCTTGTGCGTGCCCAAGCGCGGCAAGCCCGACCCGCGGCCAGCGCGCACGGACCGCGCAGAGACGATGGCGCTACTAACTAAAAACACTGGGGGATTTCCCCGTCCAACAGTCGCAATATCGCTTTTTTAGAATCATAGGGGTCAATCATACAATAGAATCATATTTCGGGACACGTTCAAACAATCTGGTGAATTATTTATTTATCTTGCAATTCATAATTGATCATAGTAGTTGTATAATATGTCTCAAAACTAAGTATGTATTATTTTTCCATAAAATCATGTGATAATATACGTGTAAATCATTAAATATTTTTTTAATTAATTTTTGTTTTGTTAATGTTTACACTGTTTTTAATATAAAAAATGGTTGTTGTTAAGCATGAGTTGTTAATGAGTAAAAATATTTAATAATACGTTATAAAAATAGCATTGCCTTTTTACTACCTACTGAAAAATTTCGTAGTCCTTTGGTATTTACTTTCCTTTGGGAAGGGAGGTAAGAGCTGCCGTGAGGCTTCGAGGCAGGGCATCTGCAGCTGAATTGCCCACACAAAGATTCACAGATGTCCAGATTGAAGAAAGTGGAAGAATGTTTTGAAGAGCTGGCAAAGAAGAGCGAAGATGCTTCAAAAGGGAGGATTGAAGTCTCCACAAAATCAGGGAAACTAGTAACAGCCAGGACTAAGGCTGTTACTAGTTAAAATTACCTACCTCCTTCGGTAGATACCTACTAAACTTATTGAGAGTTACGACACGCCCTGAACTGAAAAAATAGCCAAAAAAAACTCAACTTAGGTATCTTTTTTATTACGGGGGAAATCTACATTGATAATGTATATCAATGGAGATTTCCAACGTGCACGTAGGTTGGATTATGTGGGATTATTACCCACTACAACCCCTTCGGTCGACAATCTCAGCACATAGTGGAAGCCTCCGGGATCTCATTCGTATGCATCGGAGACTCCGTTGGGCACGCCTCTGGTTGACCCTTAATATCAGCCACATCCAGGGAAGGCCAGGGTCAGCCCCGAAGTCCAGGCTGTTAAGGGGGGACTGGGAGTATTAATTATCTACGGCGTCTGCGAGAGGGATCAGGTCTATTTCGATTCCTCTCCGCAGCCTTCTTCATAACAACCTCGCAAAAGGAGGTTGCTTCTCTCTATGAAAAGTCTGTAATATACGTCAAATCATTAACAAGAAAACCGACTTCAATTCTCATCAAACTATTGTTGAATACAACTTTTCCAATTAAAATTTAAGACTTATATGGTTTTCTTGTGAATACCATTATCAGAACTGGACTAAATTGAAATGGGACCACACGGGAACCGTCAGCTTTCTAATAAAAAAAGAATCATCCAAATCGATTCACCCAGTCAAAAGTTATGAGGTAACAAACGTAAAAAAGATACAGTCGAATCGAGAACATCCTTTGTTTTTGAAATCGGTTGAAAAGAAATGACTTTAACAAACACCGACATAAAGTGTGATTTAACAAAACGACAATTCGTTAGCATGATTACGCCAAAAACATCACAACGGAAAACCAACATGATTTATTTGTACAGTTAAAAATGTGCATAGGTACTATTTGCAATATTATTATGCTAAAAAAGCGCCCGTCCGAATGTTTGTTCCATTTACTCGTCGTTTACCATTGTTGAGGAGTCCTCGTTTCAAATGAAAATGATTGAAAAACTTCGCAGCGGCGTCAAGTCTCAAGTCCTCGCTGTTTTTGTGAAAACTCGCGTTGCTCTTGTAGCAAAAATTTGCTGGAAAACTAGTTTCTAAAATGATTTTTTGCATTTAAAATCCTTAAGCTAGAGACTTCTTAAGTTGACATTCTTAACTTGCACAACCTAGATCCGGCACAGGTGTTAGGATGTGATATTTTTGTTTAAGGGAAATTGAAACAAATAACATGTAAGTAAATTATGACCATATAAATGCTAAATCAAAAATGCGAATAAAAAAGTCGAAAAGTGCAAAATGAGCTTATGCTAGACAGCTTATGATATCCTGCACTTGCCTTCTTCAAACCATTTAATTGGCAAAATGGGGTCCCAATAACTAAAACGAATTTTAGGAGCAACAATTACATCCTGAGTGCTTCTAATGCTATAAATGCATTATACAGGGACCCTGGGATTGATTTATTTCACGGCGGTATAAATAGTATCTGCCAATTTATTGCAAAAATTATTTTAAATCTATTTCTTTAGTCCCTTCTTGATATCTTAACTTTTACTACTTCCACCTCCACTAAATTCTTCTACTAACCTACTAACTTCTACCACTTGTACTCAAACTCCTTCTCTTTTGCCTTTACTCACTTGTGAAAACTTGTCATTAGCTGTAAGATAATTAGACGTATGACTAGTCTGTAAGATTTAGCTGTAAGTTTTCCATAATAAAAAAAAAAATCATTAATAGCTAGAATGTTACGTGGCTTTAAGAAAATTTTAAAACAAGATTCCATACAAATGAATGTATACCGAGCTATAATAAAATGCCTCCTACTAATTTTTGAAAAAAATAAATTCTAATTATAAACAGAGATAAATTATACAACAGAGATAAATATCTATATATCATGTCTCGTCAACCAGAGAAGTTGCTTAAAAGAATCCGGGAACTTGATCTTCAGGGGTACGGGAAAGTATTAAAGGAGGAGACTAGAAAAGTACACGAATACGAAGACGATATGGGGAATTGGGGACCAGGAGGCCCATCCACATCTGTTTCTACTACAATCCGCAATGGTCTCATGTGGCTGAAAGGCAATGGAGACTCTAATGAAGAACTTGAGTATGAGATAGAGGAACCAGATGAAGATGTCAATTCCCCTGATGATGTAAAACTGCAGAGTTCGGATAATGCATCTGATCCTGAGTTGACAGAAGAACATGATTTATTGATCCAATCCACTGATCCATTGGTTAAAGAAAAAGTTGGGTTAATAATTAATCCAGTAAGAAAGAATTTTACAAATCAGTTCAAACTGAACATGTCGAAAATAGATTCAGGTGATATCGGGTTTCTTCTGGAATGGGTTAACCATGTTACTGGAAGTAATTTGATTGTTGCAGATGAATCGACTCCTGAAGAAGTCATTATATTATCAAACAACAAGTTTGACAATCCGAAGATAAAAGAACCATCATCAGAAGAAACCAAAACGAAAAGCGTCTATACTACAGACAAAGAGGATACAACATCTGTTATGACGAGCACTACAATGGGACCATCTAGTGATGTACATTATCTCGGAGCGGTTAAGAATTATCCGAAAACATCACATATGATATCAATTATTTCACAATTTTCAAATGGGATTAAAATACCAAAAAAATCAGGGAACAAACATCTTATATTAAGAATAGGCAAAGATGATCTAACTGAAAATGAGATAAACAAGCGATCCTCAGACGACACCGGCCTACCGAAAAATATTTTCTAACTTCTAAAACAAGGTACAATAAGTTATTTAAATAAAATACTGCTCAGAATTTATAACTGAAGTGGTCCCTCCACAAATTACTTCAACTAATCACCTCAGTTAGTGAAAATCAAGAGATTTAAAACCTCTGTTGTCTAAGGAGTAAAATTGAACCTCATTTGTAGGAACATATAGGCATCTTACACCACACATGCACAATTCATACATATATACTCGTACCTATAAAATAATATAAAGCACACACGTACGTAGGTATACAAGTACATGTTGGTATCTTGGGTGAAGAGTAAATCCTTCATCCCGCACCCAAAATATGATTTGAACATTATCTCATTATCCACAATAAACATCGTCGCGTCGTCTATGCTCGAGCTATGCTTATGTTTATTTTATCGATTTCGAGATAGAGGTTGATTTCACTTGGGATATGAGATAAAACAATTTAATAAAGCTTTTTACCCATTTTAGTCACTACCAATTTGAGGATGAGTTACGCTCGCTAATTTGCTCGTGATATGTCACGTAACGTTGCAGCGTACGATGCATCTAGGTTTCACAAACTACTTCCTTTTTGGTGACGTGATACGTCCCAATGTAGGCCGTTCGGTTGTAGAAAATTGGACCTCTTTATCATGGAATATCATGGAATAGTGGTAAATAATATAAACGGTGAGTAAACCTTATTTTCTTTTTCTGTCAGCAGTAATTCGAAGGTAAAAGATAAAACGGAAACTAACTGTTCTCTTTGTAAGTCTTGAGCAAAGCGGGATATAAGATGGCTTTAAATCTAATAGGTAGTCTCAAGACATGCTTTGTACAAAATTAGAGATTAAAGCAGTTAATTGAGTATCGAAGAATACTCAATTAACTGAAGAGTATATAATAAAGAGATTTACATTGAAGTTATTAACATTAAGTAGATTAGTAGTAGATTTTAATCAATTAATAGTAATCACTTTAATCTCATCCACTTAAGGAGGAGACAAATCTGTTGAGGAGACAAATCAGATCATCTTGGCCATCATACTATCATCCTACATGACGGTGGCCAAACCGGTAACTGCTCAGAACACGGCAGCATTCATTCACGAAGCGATGGCAAGAAGCGATAGCTTCGCAAAATATGACAGACATGGTACCGGCAGGATCTTGGACCAACATAGTGGGTCTAGCTACGGTTTTTGAGAAAGCAGTGTCAAACAGGAGTGATTTGAGAATCGAGTTCGTGGATCGTGTACTTGAAGTTCTCAAAACAGGGGTCGAGGGAGCGGTTCTGAACCAAATCAAGTTGGTATGGGAGTACTCCTCGTTGAAGTCAGTACAGTACACGGACACATTCATCAAATCCCACTGCAGAGCTCTAGAGATACCTGCTGTTCTAGATCAAGCGGTTTTGCTTAGCGAGAGATGGAATGCGGCACTGATGACAGACAAAAATCTACCGTACAGCAGGGTGCGCGACCCGAATAGCCATAATGATCTGACACACTCTCACTACCCAAACCTATATTATGCAGCTATCACTTACGCCAAGGTGCACAAGATGATAGGTGAAAATTTCCAAATGTCAGCTTCCAATATATCAGCCCACGTTGCCCTGATAGACAAATACATCCGGAAAACTGCCAAGATCGAGCTAGGAGAACTGTCAGAGGAGGCCAAAGAGAAGCTGATGAAGCTAGGGTACCCCGTGTCAAGGAGGCGAAGGCACGGGGGAAGACAATCAGATGATGAAGACAGCGACACAGAGGAACCACCATCCAGGCAGCGCCGCCACTGAGCATACGTAATTCTAACAGAAATAGTTCTTTAATAGTTCTTTAAGGGAATGGTTGATAACAATGAATGTACGGTAATATCACCAGAACTTCTTATAGTTGTTCCTTACCATAAAGGGCGTGTTAATTTATTAAACAAATGTACGATGAAATGGCATAATATTACACTCTTAATTTGTCTTTCCACTGCATAGATTTATCTTCCTCTACATGAAATTAGTAGCGAAATGCACTAGGATTTTCGTTCCTAATGATGTGGATGGAATGTAGCACATGCAACATTCAGTGTAACTGAGCTAAAATGTCTGCATTTGCTTGAATTTTGCTCGATAAATTATCATGTTATTGCAAGTGCAATTGTAATGTATGCAGAATTACATTTTCATACAATTGTTTGTTCAATAATACTATAACAAAAGGCTTTAACAAAACATTTAGAAACACAACAAACAAGGCGACAGTGGTCGTTGGACCCTTTATACAACAGGTCACCTTTGGGCAACAAAACTTTATAATAGGGACAATCAATATAGTGTTTGCGCCTCAGGCTTTATGAAGAGCAGATTTGCAGTGTGCGTGGTTGCTAGCCGTCTTAAATCATGTGTTTTTGCTTTGTCATTGCAAATTGTTTAACAGGCTATGTTATCACTTCTCTTGATCTTGCTCGGGTTTGTTTTATTCCCTGACCTGACCTCTGCTTATCCTAAAACAGTAGTCTTGCACGAAATGCACGATTAATTGGAAAATTGTTCTCAGCAAAAAAAAACTTGTGTTTTCTTAGATATTTGTAACAAATTACTCATCCTGTTAGGTCATAGATAAGAAGTAACTTTAAATGCATAACACATTGAGAAAATACTTTACGTAACTTCCAAACCATAAGCCAATTAAAGAGTGATGCATTACAGCATTGTAGCGCCCAAAGACAGCACTTTCAGTTCACTCTCTGAAGCGCATAATTGAATGCACCGCACAAAGGGCCCAAACTACGCAGCGCTTACCAGCGACACACCGCATCACACACGGATATCTATGGAACGATATAAGCTGCGAAGACATTGCTGAGGTAGGGCGGTGGACGGTGATATTTATGGGCCAGGTATAAAATTTTAACTAGCTTATGAAACATATTTGTCTGAAAAACTAGGCGGACTTATTGTTCCTAACGAACACTACTGATTGGTCTCGTCTAGTCAAGCGTATGATTGAGTCAACACCAGTACGAATGCCTCGTCGGCGGTGCCCAAATCTCAGCATGAAAGCGCTCACTGTGGAGTGCATAATCAAATGCGCCGCACAAAGGACCAAGGCACGCACCGTTTACCCGCCAAATTCCAATCCAGCCTAACGACATAGCTGCCAAGCGCCGCATTGGTTGGTAGATCACACTAACAAGCTGGGATTGTTGAGTCGTGCAGATATATTTACAATCCGAAATAAATCCGAAAAGCCACAGTGGTGGCATTGAGTATGTGAAAATATGTATAAATTAGTTAAAAATTTCACACCGTGTTTGAAACTTCAGACTGAACTGAGAAATTCTTGATCGTTAGGTGAAAAGATAAAACAATAAAATACATTCCATTCCGAGATAAATCACTGAATAAATTCACAATAATCTAAGCAAATTCTGACCATGATACTCATATCCATACACTTTATAATCAAACTAAATCTCAAATATATCTAACAATTGCTACTTAAACACATTACTAAATATTTCTAGAACAAACCGGGAAATTACTCTTAGAGAGCTATTTCGCAATCAAAGAGCTATTTAGTAATCATTGTTATCAACAAAGAATTAGAACAAATTAACCAATAGTAGTAATACAATTACTAGTTCCGTAACCCCACAATACATATTACCAGCTCGCAAATGTATTTTTAGATCGGGAAAGAGCTCGCAATTCATTATTGCGGGGCTTTGTTCACGACACCCGACTCCGGTGACCTAAATTATTAATCACTTAATGGGTTTCCACTTTCCACCCGCCGGATTTCCACGGAAAGCGGAAATAAACGACGATTCTGTAGTTCGTTCCGATCGCTCACGAGAGCGCTATTCCCGTGGACACGTAACTCGTGCTCACATCGACCACAGAGATGAGAACTTCTGATATGATTAAGATCCCATTTGAACGATCTTTTTAGGAGCCTGTCGTGGATTTTATTCCACATATTACCACATGGACAGATTAGTTCAATGAAAATAGCATAGAAATTAAAAGACAAGAAATAGCGGTCGTAATTAGGAGCCTGTCGTGGATTTTATTCCACATATTACCACATGGACAGATTAGTTAAATGAAAATAGCATAGACATTAAAAGACAAGAAATAGCGGTCGTAATAAAACGATTACCGATTTATAATCCTAAACATGCAAAATCAATTTTACTTAATATATAGTATACTATTTCTTTAGTCTATATAAACCTGTGTCAGAAGGCTTGCCTCATAAAAAGATCCTGATGTGATTCGCGTATTCAGATCGACTTAAAGCAAAATGGCGGACCAATAATAATTTAAGAATTAATTTGTGATTTAGTGACATTATCTGTGTTTATGTAGATCAGTATCAGTATATTGGAATGTTTCTAAAATCATAGTAAGATTCATAACACAGTCTTTTGATAGTTATGTATTATAGAAAACTAAGAAAACCACTTTTTCATTTAAGAAAACCTCTTTTTGAAATGTCAAACAGTCGTCAACGTTAACTGATTCATTTTTAAACATCACATCGTCACAAAAGAGATTGATTGGCCCGATTCAGATCAGACAAATGAGTTAAGGCGGCCTACAGTCTAGGAATAAAGTAATGCGTTAAAACAAACGCAATCTACAGCTACGAGTACCAAGGCGATCCATCCCCGACTTCCGGCATTCCCTCAATTAATTCGTATATATCCGTACTCTACTTTTTCTCTGATCTCTGGACTGATATAAAAATATATTTTCAAGAATAATCTATTTGTATTCGCTCCGACAGTGTAAAACTGAAAGTTAAAAAAAGAAAAACATTAAAATTGACTACACAATACCAACTCTATGGTTAAATATAAACTGACTACCAGTAGCTTGGGCCCCAAAAACCTCTCTGCTGACCAAAAATCGTAAAATAACACGATATTTTTTAACGTGTTTTTTACTATTATTTATTTTACGATTAGAAACAGGCGAGCCATGGCGTAAAATCAGTAAAATGTTCTCATTTAAAAATCAATACAGATAAAGAATGCTAAATTCCGCTGGCGACATTCGCGAAGCAAAATCCTGAATCCGTCGGCTCTCTCAAGGGAAACGCACGCCCAAAGGACATCAGTTAGGGCGGCTTTTAAAGAAATTTTCCCGCTTCACTAAACTTTCTCAATTAGGACCGTCAGACTCAGGGCTACCTATAAAACTGGGCTATTGTTTGAGTAATGTATCATAAATTTGAGGATACAAGGGGCACTTACAAATAACCTTTAGAAAGTCTGTCAGAATAAATCATAATCAAATACTTGGTGTTTGATGTATATTACTCGGGAAAATTATATATAGAGCAATGTATAGTAATCGGTATAGTATTAGCCAAATTTAACTAAAACTAAAACATCAAATAATAGATTTTAAAAGTTACTCGGACAAACGAACAAAATTTTAACCATAATTTCATTTGATAGGAAACTCTAAAAAGCGCAAGGACAATAGTACGACGAGAATTAATAGAAATAAAATTAATATCAAACTTACAACAATGGAACACATCATTTTAAAATCGCGAATATTCGTACCTAAAATAACACCTGTTTTATCTAACTATTTGAGATACGGTGGCGGCCCTGCTCGTCATGGCTCACGCGGCGGTGCACGGCTGGGGAAAAACTCTCGGAATCTGCTGGACATTCAAGTTGACTATTCAAATCTTGTGCTTTTCCGAGATTTATTGAGTTTGTCGAACCCACCCACAAGTTTCGGCCGACTTACATTTCCACGCTTAATAACTGACCATTAATTAATTACGACCCCACATAACGTGGGAAATAGGGCAAGAAGAAGAAGAAGAATAACTGACCGCCGCCGGCTCCTCTTCTACCAACTTACTAACTACATTTAAATTAAACTCATCGGGTACGACCTCTTAAGAGGGAAAAGGGTCGACCCTTAGACAAAATAACCGCGTGGAAGAGAAAGGTGGAGGGAGAAAGACTAACCACGGTGACCTTCTTATATGTTATTTCCAATCCACTCGCACAAAACGTTTCTGATTCTGTTTTTGTTTTTTAATTTTAATGATCGCGAAAGGTTTAAAAACAGATTTGCCTGATAACCAATAATTCAAAACGGGTATTAAAGATATTCTGTTCAGAAAGACATATTTTAAGAAAGAAACCTGGATTGAAAAATTGCTCGTGCCTTCAGTTTCCTTTCGACAATCCAGAAGGCTGCATGCCTCGCGAGGTGCCCGCTATCCGGGGCCACTAGGTTTGTGCCATTAATAAAACCACACCGCTTTATTAATGGCACACTGCATGCGAAAGCCACAACGCTACATTACGTCGGGAACAGATGATTTAGTGCGGTCGCCTCACCGTGCGAGTGCGCCCCGTAGCTCGAGGAACATTAAGAAAGGATAGCGCTCTGCATCATGAGCGATGTATATCACCGCACGTTAACATCACTATAGCGTAGGGCACAACACTTAAAAGCCGACTCGATATCGAAGCTTAGCCCAATATTCAATCAGGTGACAAAGACAAAACTGTCAACGTAACAGATACGAGTGATTGAGAGCGAGATAACCTGATTCAGAACGAAATATATATAATTTTACATTATATTTTTACTGATATAAGTTATTATAAATACATTTTTACTATTCAGATGTGATTTTTAAATAAAATATTGGTCAAACCATTTCACAAAGAGTTTGCAAAATACAAGTCTACGAGTATTATAAATGAAATTAAAAATTAGAAAGAAGACAATATTACTAGACGAAGTAAAAATATATCGTGAAAAGCAGAAAACCAAAGATCAAAATGGATAACGTATCTAAGCAGTTTGAGGTAAAGATATTTTTTGCGACGAAATATGGTTTATTTTTCACTGTGAAATAAAATTCTAATTCTTAAGTCTGATTTGTAGCTAGCTCTATTTAGAACTAAAATGATTTTCAGAATAAACAAGATAAAAAGCACCAAGCCAATTCAAGCAAGGAATGTAATCACAACCGAGGCATGTTTCTCAAATCTCAACTGCAAAACTCGTTCCAATTAAGATCAAATTCAACGCCGTAAGGCTTACGTTAATGAGAAATCTATTATGTAAGCCATACACGTTACGGTTTACCGGAGAGGTCTGCCTGTGAGGTGTACCTGCGCAGGTAGACCGGAGCGTGTATGCCGACCGACCTGTGCAGGTTTTTTGACCTGTGCAGGCGACCGGAGCAGAATCGATTTTCGATTTTGCTCCGGTCGCCCGTACGGTGAACCTGTGCGTGTGTGGGTACCTGCGCAGGTCGTCTTCATAAACCACGTGTTCAATAGGGAGGCACGCTGCCGATTTATCCCGCTAGGTGTCCCATCGTCGCTGGTGCTGAACAAAATCCATGCATATTTTTTCCGAAACTTGAATAATCTCATATAACTCAATAAACTGCCTTAAATCTGTGCCTACGAAGTACGAATGTAATAGTATGACGCACATTGTTTTCTTGCGAATGAGCAGCGAAGAAAAATTGTAGGTCATAGATAGGTCTACCTTAACGCATAAAAAATGGAACCAAGGTTTTTCGCCTTTTTCAGTTAAAAATGCATTCCGTTTTCTTAATTCAGCTTTTAAAATAGCCAAAATTTTAATTAATCTTTCCTCAAAATTAACGCAAGACCTAGCAGTGCTAGTGCGTCCTCGTCCTCACTCGATGCCATCGCAAATAGAACTGAAGACCGTTACGGTACACCGGAGCGTCCCCATACACGTTACCGGTAAACCTGCACAGGTAACCTGTGCGGTAGACCGTAATGTGTATGGCCGCCCTTAGTTAAACTTTGTAGTTGAATGTTGGGCGACTAACTTGAACTATAAATGAGACTGCCTTTTATCCGAAAAATAATGGCCTGAGTGATGATCAAAGGAAATAGACGTGATGATAACAGTAAAGAATATTTTCAGAAACGAGTAGTCTTAACTTAAGACAACCCCAATATCTCGACAAGTAACTGTAATGTAGAAACGATTTCTACGCATCCAATCATTAATGAATTATGAGTAATTTTCTCAAATTATCCAATGTATTCATTGCCACAACGAAGATTAAGAAAAAGATCTACATGTTGAAAAAACTGATTCTAGTAATGTCGAGAATCAAGGCGACGCTACGTTCAATAGTGGTCGATTTTCTAGAGGTCTAGACTGACAAAGTTTCAAATAAGGAGGCTAATGATGCAAGTTAGTTGTTGGAAGATGCTATATACTACATAAATGCTATATCAAACCCCAGGAACCCCGTATTGGAGTTGGGATCAAAGTTAACGCTGTATTGGCTTACGTAAACACGATATCTATTAGTTCAACTTGGCAGTTTCGAGTTGAATACAGTTTAGTTCACGCTTCATCTAATCTTAGAGGTAAGGTGCAAGCTTGCAGTTCGACGGTAGTAAAACTCCACGGTGATTATTATTGAACATTAATAATTATTATAAGCAATTTCTAAACACTTTCTCTATTACGGGAAAACTAGCTGTTTGTTATAGGCTCCTTTCTGTATCGTCAACTCCGTAACTTTAATTTAAAAAAAAATTATCTATACCTTTCCATACGTACTGTTGTGAAAATACTATTAGATAAACTACAAAAGCTAGAGATAGAAAAATATATTAAATAAACAAAAATAAATCAACGTGTAATTTACTACCGCTTCTTCTCCACTCGAAACTTAAAAGTCCACAGTAGGTACTTGCAGTACTGGGGAAATTTCAGGTAACAACGTGTATTGTTGCGAGAACATCTTGCATGCTCCGCCCATTTCATGTAAATTCCGAGTAAACTCGTATTACTAAGCTAAGGAAAGAGTATAAGTCAGAAGAAATTAAATTAAAATAGCTTCTGTCAAGAATTTGCCCTTAATTCTGTCAAGCTCGCATAGAAGAAAAATATCCGGAAACACTTTATAAACGATTTTATCAAGTGAAACTCGAGTCACCCACAGTTTTTCTTTGGAACACAGTTTGACAGCAAGTTTAACATAGTTTACTCGCACCTACCTCAAAATTGAATATGGTAAAATATTTCCCGTCACGGAGGCGGAGAAGGGTCACTTGTGACAGATTGTGACATCGAGGAGCAGGGCGGGGATGCTTATGCCATGCTTATGCTAACATGATGAAAAAGTTATGGAGTTTCCTTACGTACTCGAAGTCTTTCAAACTATCGTCAAAAAATATTTGATATTACATTACACTAAAATATAACACTGCAAAGTCTATACGTAAACATAAGCTTTGTATCTATTCCCTTATTTGCAAAATCCGATGGGACGAAAGCTCCAACACGACCAGATAAAGATCAGGCGCAAGATTGACGTGTTTTACGAGCACGGAGGCTCTTTATCAAAAGGAACGGATAGTCATGATTCTAATTTAAAAACAGGTTAAATAGTTAAATTATGAAAGTTAAAATATTCAGATGTTGAATTTTAACGACAGACTGAGCTGCTTGTCTTCATTTGACACTCATAGCTATTGTTTTACGTTTTTAATAAATATTTAATTTTGAATTGAAAGCGGGATGTCGCTTTAGAGAACGTCGATGTTAGCTGTTGTATGAACTGCTTCGTGCTATTGTTTGAATTCCTATTGTGATCTATGCGCAAGGCAACGAACCATGTTGCCTCCTGCTAGGCTTTCAGGTCCGACACTAGGTAGTGGTGCCTTTGTTGGACGTTAGAACATTAAAAGGATCTGCACAGCACCCATCCAACCACGTGTGTCTTAACATTTACCGATAGGACGGTTTTAAATAGATTGTGCCGCAGAATCAAATTATCTGTAATCTATATCTTCTGAATCGGCTCAGGTCTTGTCAAGCGTATCTTTTTTTGTAGTATCAGAAGTTCAAGTTAGTACGATGACATTTTCGGCTGCATCGTCACTTCACCCAGGTGAAATTGTTTGTGGTAAAATAAAGTGTGGTTTTATTTGCACTTTGTTTTCATTAAAAACCTATGTAAATATCCACGCAAAATAAATAGTGTGTGGCGAGTAACGCATGGACCCGGACACACGGGTACACCAGTCCGAACATTTCAAAGTGATGAGTTTTTCAATCTGTGACGGTACATACTATCTCTCTGACACTCAGCCATCCATACCGATAAAGTGAATCAATCCGATTTTTGACACAGTAATTAAGGTACTTCATAACTGCGGTAGCATTGATATATGTATTGTTATTTTCATAAAGAAAATAATATCAGCCCCTTTATGTAGTATTGTACTTTTCCGAGGACCCAGTTACTGTAACTCATTGGAAAATTGGCTCTTTTGTCATTTTCACCAAACCTGAAGATATAATTAAAATTTAAATAAGATTCTATAGTAATCATCCATAATTCTTTGAACAAAGTAATTGACTCGCTAAAAGCTACAAAACTAATTATATACAATTCATGACGCATAATAGTAGCAGTTCTGACCTTGACATCAAACATAATAATTAATCCAAAATTAATAGCGTTGAAGCAATTAAATTCTTAGGTATAACTTTAGATAGGTTCTGCAATTGGAAAGCTCATGTCCAGGGTGTGTGCAATAGACTAGATAAATTTGTATATGTGCCAAAACGTCTACAGCAAACAACCACTCGTGAAGCCACTCTAGTAATATCATGGTCTTCCATTTTGAGATATGCTATAGTTGTACTACCTATGGGGTAACTTTGTAGTCTCTATGCAAGAAAGGATAATTCATATTCGTCATTAAAAAAACCAAATCCCTTCGTCATATTCAAAATGTCTCTTAGTAAAACGACTCATGAGTCTAGTCATAGACATGATTACAGGGCATTGCTCATTAAACAAACATTTTTCCACCCTAGGAATCACGGATAGCCTTCTGTGCAGAGCCTGCATGGAGGAGGAAGAAACACCGGCACACGTGCTACTAAGTTGCACTGGAGTGTCGGACCAACGCGAGACCTACTTGGGGTCCTCAGCAACACTCCAAGATATCCTGTGCGACCTGGGAGGCCTCTTCGGATTCTGGAGTGAGCTCGGCTGGCTGGAGTGATCCGGCGAGGACCCGCATCAACGACTTCACACGCAACGGGCGAAATATCGCTTACTAGCGGAAAAGTCCCAGGAATAAGAAGAAGAAGAAGAGTCATGTCTCATTTATGTTGGGCGTTATCTCTGAGTATTTTTGCCTTGCCACACGTGTCGTCTAAAGTGTGTCTTTGAAAATTTGCTGTCATCCACCGGCGCCAGCAGCCATTAAACTGAGCATCGCATCGGTTACAACAGACTGCCGCTTTTGTTTGTAAACGCCGCTAACGAACCGTCGTCATTTCGCATATCACCCGTTCAACCGCTCGCAGCGCAAATCAAAATGTCATCAAATACGCCTTTTGACAAGCTTTTATTTAACCAAAAAAAATTTGTGATGAGATTCGCGTTTGAATCAAGTTCTTAGCTAATTTTGCTTAATTTTAGTAAATTCTTTTAAAATTTTATAACAGACCCAAGTTGCTGTGACGTCAGAATATTACGTGGCCGTTTTGTATTGCGTTAACGCACTCAGAGTTACAGCAATAGAAGGCATTGCGCTGTTTCTGAACTCCGATTCAAAACTCAAGAGGCAGAAATGAGTACCTAAAGATTCCAAAAGGCGGATGCTCATTGACGGGCCTAGTGAATCCGCCAGGAACAGACAATCCCGTGATGTAAATGCTCAGTAGAACCAATTATCTTTTTTGATTAGTGTTTTCCACACTTAGGAAATAATTCCTATAAATTTAAATACGAATCAAAATTTTTCACTCGCAGCGGGGAAAATTTTTGATTCGTATTTAAATTTATAGGAATGCTCAGTAGAAATTGAAGACGTCACTTTATTTCTCGAGCTCCCGACTCAATTACTCGAGAGCAATCTCAATAAAAGCAAAACAATAAATAGTTACGTTCATTAGAAACAACAACAAAGCCCGCGGGAACAAAGGGGTTTCGGAGTAATCCCTACATGTCTCTACCCGAGGGATTTCTTATAATACGAGTCTTAGGGGCGCTACACAACTATCCGACCCGAGTCGCAATTTTACAAATCTCGATTGAAACAAGGTTCGTTGTATGTTCCGAGATTACGTGAATTTCCTTGGCAAATCAATTCCCATCCAACAATGATTATATAATTAATAAATTCTTTATTGAAAATCTAATTTCGTGCGCCGCGGTAGAAAGTAAATAAGATTAAAATGCATTTTAAGAGGCAATGCCTCATGAAAGATTTTAAAACGTTTTCACTTCAAAGCTACATCGAAACAAGATCAAAGGATGCGTCGCAGACATGAGACAACTGCAAACAACCGCTCGCGTAGAGGCGTCGTCAAGTGTAAATTGTCCCTGCGAGTCTTTTAAGAAAATGCAAGGCTCTTTCGTACATTTCCCTTCACATTCGTGAGACATACTCGTATTATAACCTGACGCCTGCACTTGCGATATCATATGGCACTTGTTTAAGAAATACGAGATGCTTTCGCATGCAGACATTCATGTTGTTTTTTTATCATGTCTTTTCCAACATTTTTTCACGAAGTCAGGTAATCAAGCCAGGCAACATCTCAACTTTTATCAAAATGTTAGATTGGTGTGACAAAATATCTATACTTATAAAAAAACTGTACATTGAAGATATTTTGAAAACTTTTGTTGGAGGGCATTCTTTAGTCGATACTGAAGCCAAAACTGTAATTTGTTTCATTTTGGTCTGTCTGTCTGTTTCCCGGCCATCACGGCTAGTTCGCTGGATGGATTTAAATGAAACTTGGCATGATTTGAGTTCATACTCCGACTTGAACCTATGGATCGATATATCGACAGTTAAAATCGACCATTTGATCGTGCGCAACTATGTATTCATGAAATTCTATGTATTCATCACCACAAGATAACCCGTACGAAGCAGGAACGGGTTGCTACACCAACAACAGCGCCAGAACGTTTAATCCCTTTGCGGAACGAAATATGATCAGACCTAATTCTTCTCAACCTACTATAGCTGGGCGTGGGTTTCCTCTCAAAATAAGATAAGTTTGGTTACTAAATAGAGGAAGAACAAAGAAGAGGTGGATGGATTGTGTGAAAGAGGATTGCACGTTGACAGCTGATAGAGAGAATGGAAGAAGACTCCATTGCTGCCTGTCGAACCAGGGAACTTTCACTTCATTTACCTCGCAAAAAATCAAGGAAAATCAAGGAAGGGATTTTCAATAAAAACGTACTTCACGCGGGCGGAGCCGCGGGCAACTAGGTTCTTTAATATTTTCGAAAGCTATTTCGGTAAGATCTGAACTGCCTCTTGACAATTATTTATTAATATCACTCTTGCCGCAAACCTAAGTAAAAACTAATAAAACTTATTGGTTGATAAGGTAGATGAATGAAACTGAGTGTTTGACGTGACGAGCTTTGAAAGTTATAAGAGGTTATAAATATCATATCCGACACTGTCTATTATTTAGTGGCTTCACGCTTGTCCCGCCGAACACGGTCAGCTATGAGTTAAATAATAAATTGAGAAAGTTGAGGAACTCTGAGCTTATTTGACATGTGAAACGAAATAATTCCTCCTTGTTTATTTTTATACTATTTTGTTTTTATCACATCACACTATGTAAAGGCGAAAGTTTATACGAGTATGTAATAGTGTATCTACTTCGCACTGCTACTACTGAACCGATTCGCGGAATGGAGATAGATCGTTCCCTAAGTAAGCTTCTTTTGATTCTTAAAATAACCATGCCTTCCACGGGATTTTTAAGTTCAAGCGGTCGTAGGCGCGGGCAACAGCTAGGTTACTATTAATTTCTAGTTTGACTATAATATGTAGACTTAACGTATGGGGAGTTATTATTTCCGCGCTATTGCTTATGTCAGCATCTGCAAATAACATCCAAATGCATGATGGAGATTTATATAGGTCAAAAAGTATTCCGCATGAAATTGTAGTATCAGCGGATTTGGTGAAAAACCGAATTTGATAGAATCAATGAACTTACGTACATATTTACTTTTGAGTTATTCAATTTATTAATGAGTTATTTAATTTATTAAAAAAAGTGGTGGTAGAGAATTAAATACAGATACCAGCTAATGCCGGTTATTTAATAAGGTACTTAGTGTTAGCATATTTTTTTTAAAATAATAAATAATAATATATAAATATAAAAATATTATATAATATTTCCACCCGGCGGCATACTTATACCCCCTAGTTTAAATCCTCAACATACCTGTTTCATCGCCGGTTATTCGCAGAGTTAAAAACACGCCACAAAGGACGCTGACATTAATTTATCCCGCTAATCAAACGTACTCAGTTTCATGTCAGTGCCTACCCTACAGCTATTTGCTTTTTTATAAATTAACAAGTAAAAGTCTTTGCATAGCAAAAATTATGTTACTTAAATAACCTGAGCACGATAGGCCAAACAGACCGAAGTCAAAATCTATATCTCTTGTTAATGAGATCTTTACTTAATTTCCAAGCCATTGCTTCTCTACGTTTGAGTCGAACGGACAAATAGAATCACTTGATTTTTATAGGCTATTAAATCAAAACAATATCAAGAAATTCAAACTGGTGCCGTTTGACACAAAGCAACATAGCACAATCTGGTAGAAAGCACCTCAATTGACATGAAAAGCTTAAACAATAAAGGTTAAATTTACTACGACCTTCTGAGGATTCACATAACCGAGGTTGAACTACAACAAAGCCCTAAACCTTTTTTTTTATTGAAGATAGACTTGCGCTTGACGACCATCATGCCTGATGGAAAGCAATGATGAGGTCTAGGTTGGAGCACGCTTGCCTAGAAATTGCCTATTCATTCTTCTCTTGAAGGCACCCAGATTGTACCTGGCTGGAAACACGGAGGCCGGAAGGGCGTTCCACATCTTAGCGGTTCATATCAGAAACGTTGAAGAAAAACGTTTATGTGGTTGACGTCCAACAAACTCGCACAGTTTGTTGGACGTCAACCACATAAGGATGCCACCGTTCTCGGCATCTTGCGGTCCTATGGTAGAAAAGTGAAGGAGGCACAAGGTTATGTTACCTTTAAATCAACAAAGCCTTAAGTCGAGATTTTTGGGTTGAAAGGTTATAGTCAATACCTGAGCTTGCTACAAAGGCATTCAATGGACATTAACTGTCTCCTGGAGCTAATCAACTGAAACACACCTCGTTTCGATGTGAGGGTTACGGACAAACTACCATCTGATCAAAGTACCATTCACGCCAACCTTTTCTTGCGGTAACTCTCTGTCCTGCTGCTACTCAAGTACAGTGGCTTATTTGTGGTGGATGTCAGGGATTTCGATATATCTCACGAAAAAGTAGTAATTCCTGTTTACTTACAGTGTTTTTTTTCTTTTGATGTTTTTCTCTTGCATGTTAAAGAAAGTTTTTGACACATCGAGTAAAAAGCTCTCTTAGTTTGGTTTCCAATACTGATAGCCTCGCCGTCAGCTTCCAAGGGCCGTTTAATTTGCAAGACTTCGGCTTTAGTCGTCTTCGTTACGGAAAACTTAGGAGTTTAAGGATAATTTAATTTAGAAGGTCTCCCTTACTCTGTACAGTTAAATTGGATCCCAATTTGAGAATCCCGTACGAGTGCGTGAATAGCTGCCGCGCAAATGAGGGAGGAGGGAGGGTATATCTTATTGTGTAACATTAAGCCGGGATTCTGCAGATTTAATCTTCTACCCTCCCTTTTTGTTTGCTGTTCCAAGTTCTTGTGACGGAAACGAATCAGTATTTTACATGGGTACATAATATTTTGAATTATTTCTGATTTTGACTAACTTAACTACTTAAACTGAGGGTAATTTTTTGACAATACATTTTCATGTCATAACTTCAGTGTTGAAAAAGTTTTATCTATTTACTGATAAATTTACTGGTATCGTAAAAGTCTTCGCATACTTCATTAGGATAGAACTTCTTCATTATCCGTTTAACTTATTAAATGTGCCTCATGTAAACGGGCACGTCAAGGCAATCTGTTTTTTTTTTAATTATTAAAACAATATTTAACTTTTAAAAAAGAGTCAAACATGTTCATAAAAATAGCCATCCGTAAAAGCCTTCGAGATGTATTTTGCATTAAAATAATTTCCATCTCAGGGCCCTCCGAGTTAGAATTAATAAGTTTACCGAATCGTTAAACAGCCGTTATTTCTTTTATTTAGCCTCGGCGGAATTATTTAACGCAACAGTAAGTTGTGCTTTGCGTCGATCGCGACTCATGTCTAATAGGAAAATGTCATAAATGACTGAGTTATGAATGGATGCAGTGAAAGAAAAATGCGGAATTATAAAAGCAAATGCTTCATGTGTCGCTACACATGAAGCTACACAAAAATTTTAAAAATTCCAAAAAAAATAAAAAAATAAATTTTTAGATTTTTTTTAATACGTTTTCCGTCGATAAAATTAAGCATAGTTTCCCTCATTTCAATATGTGCACATTATGAAGACTCACACTGTATATCGAATGTTTATAAAATGAAAATGAACCAATTAGGCTAAAGTTTAACATGGAAATTGATTACATCTTGGATTAACACAATGACAACTTTTATCCAGGAAAATCCATGGTTACCGCAGGATTGGTGAAAATCCGAAATAAGCATGAAGGTGCTTCGGGCAAAAGTTAGTAAATTACTAAATACCTATTAATACCCGCCCACACAATTTGTTACCCCGTGAAATTAAAAAAATACTAAGGATTTTTACCGCGGCGGTATTTTTCGCACGAGAGGGTTTAATTCAACGCGTGTAAAGAGAGTTATTAATTGTCTGTCACGGCAAGGTGTGAACCTGTCAACGAAATGTTCCCGCCTGACTAACTCTGACACGAGCCTCGGCTAATGCCCGCTGTCTTATATACTTATCGATTTATTTCGATGAACTAACCGCAAGCCTGCGTCTTTCCACACATCAAAAATAAATCAAGTAGAGCCAGAACCTAACACACGTTTAATCAAGTCGGTGCTTCAGATTTTACACCCGGTTAAACAAATAGGAGGAGCCGGAATCATAGCACACGGTTAAACTAATGATAGGAGCCGGAGTCTTAGCACACGGTAAACTAATGATAGTAGCCGGAGTCTTAGCACACGGTTAAACTAATGATAGGAGCCGGAGTCTTAACACACGGTTAACAAAATGGGAGCCTAACTCTTGGCATTCGGTAAACCAAATAGGAGCCTGAGCCTTTGCACTCTTTTAAACAAATGGGAGGAGCCGGTTTCCTAGCTCTCGGTTATACCGAAAAGTAGAAGCCTGACTGCCTTTACATCAGGTAGCCAAACAGTATGAGCCCAAAACTTTTGCAACCGATAACACAAACAAGAGACGTAGCCTTTACAGTACATGGTTGAATACGAGCCCGTGAGAATGATGTTTTACACACAGAGACACGGAGACTTTCCACGCAAGTCGAAACAGCTAAACGATGCAACCATTGCATAGTCACAGTCACAGGTACTTATAACGTTCTCTTTTCGCGTACATTGACAAAACATTAACTTTTTTTATTTTTTCTATAGTTACATTTTTAGTAAATGATTGGCGATTTTCCTTGTGAGTTTATTTCTATATAATGACTTTAACTCTTATGTTTAGTCTAATATATTAGATATATTTAGACTGAAAAATAGTTAGATTCCAATACCCATCGGATTAGTAAATACTTCCAGAAAAACTAATTGAGAACAGATTGTTGGTTGTACCTAATCGAGAAATTTGAACTCCCAATAAGTTTTAATCTTCGGGCCATTATTAAATTTTAAACGTAAACCGCTTAAATCACTTCAGACGTCGATTAATATTCATTTACCTACTCAAATACTGAATACCATTAGACTCGGACGGGAGTTGAGTGTTGAGCGGCTGGGTGCTCAAACAAACAGACAAACAAATCCACAGACGAACGCAAGTAGAGCTGTGCCGACAAAAGTACGAATAAAAAAATACGAAGCCTCAGTTGATTACGCCGTGGCAGACAAATTGCCACATCAGTCTTCTGCTTCCCAGCATTTCTTCTGCTCTAATACGAAACGTGACTTTGAGCCGAGTCCCATTGACAAAGGGATATTTACGAGGTTCTCACATCATGTTTGTTTCCCTCAACACTAAGGCGTAAATTGAACCTAAATTACTACACGTAAAACTTTTCTACAAATTCATGTGTATGAAATTGCCAAGTCATTATTAAAGCTTAAACGTCACGTGATTATCTGTAGATATCTTTATAGATTGCCGTAGTGAAATCTGCAGTAGGTAAATTATCCATTATGTAATTCAAGAGAATTCGATAACAGGTTTTTGATGTACAAAGGAATCTTAAGTCGGACCGAAGTCGATGGAGCATCGACGTCCCCCACTGACAGGATGACGGATTGATTTAGTAAGAAGCGCTTTAGTAGATTTTATCTGCCAAAGCGGGGAAGGTGAGCGGTGACACATTTCACGGGGAGATCATGAGCGATCGGATATAATCAGGTACACTCATGACTCTATGGTGTTTAGGGCGATAACGCACATATCATACACGGGAGGTCGGAGCACTCATAGACCACTGAGAGGTTATGTCGTCCTGGTATCACACACCGCGGATCGCACAGCGCAGGGCGGAACCGTGCAGGCGCCAGGGCGGGCGGCCGATCACTGACGTCCCGGGCGCCCCGCCGCCCGCCCGGCTCCATCCCCGCAACAAAATCTCTCAATTATTTTATTGGGAAAGTTAATGAGACGAGAGTCGTCGACCGATTCGTTGTCTGATCCTCCCATGGTTATTTATATAAACACGTGGAAATATACTTGAATCTCATATTTAAATAATATTAATCTGTAATTAAGTAGGTAACAATTGTATTTAACTAAGTACTCGTAACTTGCTCAAGTTGTAAGTGTAGGAAAGATATCTATTCAAATAAATCTACTACGTAATTAAGTTTCAAGATAGGCCTAATAAAATGTAGTAAATACGATAGGCCTTATTTCTTTATAATGACTGCACCCCGCATGTTTCTCCTAACACAATTTTTTGAAGAATTATGATACTTTTATACTTTTGCAAACGTTGGTATCATGCCCGTAATTATATCTCGAACACAAAAAAGACATGAGATCCTTTTGACCCAGATAAAAAACTGTTGCCCAGATTACTAAAAATCTTTACACGTATGAGAGGAATCACGATCAGAAGCTAGTTTTGTATGTAATATTCCTTCTTAGCAAGGCACAAAAGCTATTTCCAGGCTCTACTCTTTATGCAAGAACATAAGTTTGTCGAAATTTTAATGAGCGACTGGCGTCAAGCGTGCGGTACTCATAGTATACCTTTAATAAAATAATTTGTTGTGAAGTTTTTGGGCCTATCTATACAAGAACATAAGTTTGTTAATGAGCGACTGGCGTCAGGCGGGCGGTACTAATAGTATACCTGCGTTAATAAAATAATTTGTTGTGAAGTCTTTGGGCCTATCTATACAAGAACATAAGTTTGTTAATGAGCGACTGGCGTCAGGCGGGCGGTACTAATAGTATACCTGCGTTAATAAAATAATTTGATGTGAAGTTTTTGCAGTAATAATTTCCCATGCATACAAATTTCACATTTACTGTACTGACCTGACATAAGCATTAAGAATTGAATGCCAATATATCAGTAGCAGTGGTCAAGCGTACCAGCGCACGCTACATTGCATCGTTGATGTCTCCATTGGAACACAAACAGAAAAGCCGTTTTGTGCGTGCTCCACAATGAGACAAAACAACGATGGCCCACAAGAGGTCACTGGACTCACTGAACAGAACACCTGTAGAAACCATCGTGGTACTTAAGACGCGAAAATATACAAATAACAACAAGATTTTGGTAACATCCGCAGCTAAATTGCAATATTTATTTAGAAGGAACGAATATTTTTGCCTCAAGGATATCCATACAGCGTAAGCGACGAATATCTTGTGTAACAACAAAAATGGGATACGGCTCAAGCATTCTGTAGTACCATCATGGGAATCCTTGCTAGACAAGATAGCTTAGATTTAAAGTAGGAGTCAAAGTAACAACTGTAACCACATTATCATGGAATTTTAAAGATTTTTTGGGTAGCTTGTTGAACCTGGGGGCACGACCATGCCCCAACCAAGTCGCGTAAATAAGTGGCATTATATTTGCATATAGCTGCAGCAACCACACTATCATGGGTTTTTAAAGATGGTTGAGGGCACCTAGCAGAATCTGGGGCCACGGCAGTGCCCCCGCCAAGTCGAGTAAGCAAGCGGAATTATGTTTGCATATAGTTGCTGTAGGCACCTGTTTACTGGTACCACCTACTACAGTAAGAAATGGAGGCGCCACTCGTCAAACGGTGCGGAGTAGGCTCGCGGCCCACCTGCGCTGGGCTACGGCGAGCGTATCGGGGCTGGCGGCGGCCGTTATCTCCACGCCGCAGCGCACACAGATTTTTCTTTTTTCTGTGGCAGCGCATCTCCAACGCCGCCTTGCACGGAGTCCTGGCCGCGGTCCGAGGCACAGCTGTCCGCGAGGACACGCACGAGGGAGTCCCAGTGGAGACGGGGGACGACCCGGACGTCATGACGGAGACGAGGCCGATGACGTCATGACAGAAGACGAGGCCGAGGACGTCATGACAGAAGACGAGGCCGAGGACGTCATGACAGAAGATGAGTCCGAGGGGGAGACGGACGACGTGATGCTCGCTCCAGGTACCAGTATACGTGACTCTAAATGTTACTAGCCGACCCAACCGATGTTGATCTGTCATATTATAAATTATTTCTTATACTTTAGTGAACATAAAAAGTAGTTTACCTACGTCCTGTTCACACACCTACCGAACCAAATATCGTTTGCAAACGGTGTGAAACGAAAACTTTACATATTACTAGCTGATCCGCTAGTTAGTATTGGCCTATCTATGCAAGAACATAAGTTTGTCGAAATTTTAATGAGCGACTGCAGGCGGGCGGCACTTATAGTAGGTATACCTGCGTTGATAAAATAATAAAATAAGATGCTCTAGTAAACTATGTGAATATAATATTTTATATTATTATAATCATACACAGTTTACATGTTTGTACACACCCTCTCTTTTTATATCAGTACACACATTTACAGACATGCACTTATTTTGGTATATATTTAGTTCATCATAGAGAGGTTCACAAATAGTATATGTATATATATTTAGAACTAAAATCAATGTTTAATTTATTTTGCAAACCAGTGAAAACTCCGATGGAAATGGATTTCTATAAAGCCTTGGCGGAAGGGGAAGGAGGTATGATCTTGTCCTGCCAAGACTATATCGTCGTTATCAGGCGCTCATAGGGTCGCTGAACTATTTGGCCTGTAACACACGCCCGGATATTGCGGCTGCGGTTAACTATGTTAGAGATTGCATTGCTAAAAATGTTGTACGTCTGGACTATGTGTGTACGCAGGATAATCCAGCAGATGTGTTGACAAAACCACTAGGTCGTGTGGCATTTACCAAATGTGTGCGCGATCTGAGTTTGGGTGTGTGTGGTGTGGTGTGATGTGAGGATATCTGATGATGGATGTTGTTTGAGGGGAAGTGTGGAAACTTTTTAGTTTACGACATTCTATAATTGATATTCGAACAAGTGTTTTTTTAATAATGACTTATGTCATGTGACTCTCAATAAAATTTTCCTTGTGCAAACAACGTTTTTGCTTCCATATCCTAGTTATCTAGTTTATTTCATCAAAAGTTATTTTGTAATTTCTAGCTGAAACTAGAGGGGATAAGGCACTGAAGCTGAAATACAGGCTTGCCTAGTTCAGCCTCAGTAGCACGATTATTTGTAAAATTAAAAAAAGCTAAGTAGAAGGGGTCCCCCACCCTTGTAAAAAATATTAAAATGTTAAATTTATTTTAAAGATTAGCTTAAGTTTTAACATATTTAGTACCTAATATTTATAAGTTTTAATTTTTGTTTTGGAGTAATAAACATTATTTATTTATTTATTTATTTATTTAATATGTTGTGAAGTTTGAAGTTACTTTAGTCTGTGTCAATGGCATGATCAAATCCATTGTGGCAGTTGCAGATGGTGCTTCCGAGGGTCGCCGTGACCCTTCCCCAAATCCCCACTAGCTCAAGCAAACATGTCCGACGTGGCCGCTAAAGATGCCGCACAGGAGACTGCGGTGAACAAAAAGGAAACGATGACTGCTCGTGCAATGGCAGCACAAATCGACACGAGCGCCAACCAATAAATCGTGGTACCGAAGACGTTAAAAGATACAAATAACAAGAAGGTGACATTGGAAACGCCCGCAGCTATAAATGAAATATTTATTTAAAAAACAAAAAATATTTGCCTCGACTTATCATTTAGGTTTTAGTTACGATGCGCCTCCCAAAATATATAAGACACGCACAATCAAAAGCTACATAAGCGAGATGTTAAAATTGGTCAAGCCGATTTTTATTTTTTTAAGCAAGAGTAAAGAACATCATTTTATTGCAATAGAAAATGTATATGTAATAGAAAATGTAACTAAACTCTTAACGGATTTCAGTATAATATTTACTTGCATTCAATTGAAAAGATATGTACTATATTGACATAACAGGCACACAATTCAAGCTTACCACAACCTCTCAAAATATAACGCTCAAATCTGTATAAAAACCATATAACATTTTAACCAAATATCATCTACATTGAACGACTGCTGAAAGGTGAAATGTCAGTCAAATTCCTGACGGCTCATTAAGAAACTCGGATGATCGTGAGAGTATGAAAATTTCATATGAAATTAAAATTTTAGACGTTTCCATGTACTTATAGCCCCAGTGCTTATAGCAGGCTGCGTCAAAAAATGCAATATTTATTTATAAGGAACAAATACTTTTGCTTCAAGGATATCCATACAGCGCAAGCGAAGAATATCTTGTGTTCAAAAAATTGGATACGGCCCAAGCGTTTTGCAGCAGTATTATAGTTATCCTTGCTAGACAAGATAGCTTAGATTTAGGGGAGGAGTCAAAGAAACAACTGTAACCACACTATCATGGGATTAAACTACTACACAGAAAAATCTTTTTTAATTTCCAGGCATTTGTTTGAAATTAGAACTATAACTTGGCCACAATTAGGCATTGATGGAATAACGTGTGTGTCTCAGCTTCACATTCGTCCATCAATCTCTCTTTTGCTGGCCGCTGCAGTAATATACTATATCATCAAACATCTTCGTCTTTTAAGGTGTCAAGAAAATATTCAGAATATATTTTCATGAAATACGACACGACATTTTTTAGTCTAGATACAAACAAGATACATGGAATTCAGCATGCTCGTCTGCAAGTCCATGCAACCTAACGAGATGAGTTTAACTGCGATACTATCCCAGATATTTATCAGTTAACTCCTTGCGACAGAAAGGAGGTAAACCATTATTATACGAGTACCATGGAAAAGATATCAATTTAACCTTATGATTTCAAATAATAAATCTTCAACTAACCATTCCAATGTCTAAAACTAACAAAAAACAACAAGAAACTCGCTTCTGAAATTCTAATTATGAGTAAAGAACGAATTTTTTTAACGATCCCACTTAAGGATGTTATTGCCAAACAATGGGATTGGTTCATCAAGTGTGATATAAACACAAATTCCTCAAAAGCCTCCACAGTTTTGTTGCTGTCCTAGTGCAAAATTATTACAAATAGAACTTTAATATATTTGCTTCTTGAAATAAACTACAAAAGAAATCATCATCAGAATAATTTCACATACCTATACCACTTTTTGTAAGAGGACGGAGAGATTCCGCTGTTTCAATGCAAATTGGTGTGCTATAAAAAAAAGACAATTTTCTCAATATCCGACCTTTCCGTAGATGTCTCAGTAAATAAGACACAATTCCTGCTGCTCTCCCCAGGGGCATAAGACTCGGCTGATAGAGTCGAGAGCTCCTTTCACGTTCCTGATTAAACTAGAGAATTGCCAGCGCTGTTAAGTTAAAACTGCGATGCATTTTATATCTTGACTTGCGTACACCCGCGGCTTTGCTCACTTGACCAATTTTTCCTTCAGGGTTTAAATTTTCAAAAATCCCTTTGTAGCGAACAGTAACGTCATAGTAATCTATATGTATAAATATTAGGAGTTACGCATTAGCTCGATCAGTAAGTAGTAGTCATTAGCAGTCATAAACTGTCTCAATAAGAAAGAAATAAAATTCATATAAATAAAAATGAAATATTTCATAGCAGGGCTGGATGTGAAAATTTCATGATAATCTGTAATTTAATCGTGGTTCAAACTTCGGAAAAAAATCCCAACAGATTCAATTTTTCTTAAAACCTCGAAAACAAATAACTTCGAAAAGTTCTCAATGAAATTTGAAACGATACGTCTGTTCGCAGGATACGCATTTTATTTTTTGTCATTTGTAAAATAAACACTGCTACTTAAATGTAATTTTTTTTGGTGCATAGTTTGCAGTTACAGCGTTTACGATCACTATCCTTCCGACCAATGCGAAATTTGTTGTTGATGGTTTTAATTCTTGGGCGATTACTTTCAATAATAATTACATCTTTCTCCAAAGGTAGCAATTGCACGATGTACTTGCGACATTGTGACGATTATAGTGTCTCATTCCGAGGTATTTAAATTACGCGAATAACAAATATGTTCAGAGCCAGTTTACGTTTTGCATGCCATCTCTCACACATATCCTAACACTTTCATTTTTCAATGAGTGTAAATGTCTCAGTATACTTTGACAAAGGTGGCATTTTTCTTCACAATAAAATTACGAACGTTTTAGACATATTTCTACTATCATATACCTAGTTAACGCCTAATGGAGAAAATGGCGAAAACTAGTGATATTTGTCGTCATTTTTCTTCATTAAAAATTCACTGTGACGTATTTATATGACGTATTTTGTTCTCAACCACTTATTTCAAATTAGAACAATCGTATCCAGGTCAATCAGACGTTAGCAAAATGACACAAGCTGATAGAAGAATAATATGGGAAATACTACTGAAGATAAACACAAGAAAAAAATGCTGTTTGAAAATGAGGTTAGTACATTGCGTCATATGACATTGAAATGCTGTCCTGGGACACACTGCAGCTGAAATGGGCACGAGTATCACTAAGCATCAAGTGGAATCAGTCCCTAGTCACCAAACACATAATGCACTAACAATAATTCTGAAGGCAACCTCTATTTTATTAATTTGCTTGAAGCAAAACACAGTAAAACATTTTTTGCTCTTTATTTCAACAATGTTAGATTTTTTAACGGCAGCATATTAATATTTTCTTTGAAACCCACTTTGTGTACCCACTAAGTACTCGTACCTATGTAACAAACTAACAAACAAGTATCCAGCTACTAATTGACCTAACTTTTGTTCTCAATAACAGAGTGTGGGAAGCGAAGATAATAAAGCTAATACATTTTGAAAACAAAATTCATACGAGTACATACAGAGAAAATACCTAAGTAAAAAGAAGTATTCTTTCTTTTATGTATATTCTCTGTGTGAACAGTTTAAGTTATGCCTCACCAGTAGCGCCGTTTCTAGAATATGCAAACTGGGGCAATGGGTAAATATGTTATATTTCATAAAATACGACAACCATCGTCCTCGTTTTTAATTTGACACTTAGACTGCTGGGATGATAAACGTAGGTGCGCCACGTCACATGGGGTGAAAACGATTACCGCAATAACAGGGCACAGTACGTATTGAAATTCAAATGACTTGGCAATCGCGCTCGCATCGTCTTCTATTTAATCATATGTGCGGAACCCGGCTGCATTCTACGCTCGCTGCGTTGCATAATAGTGGAATTACATTACTAGCTTGCTCTGTGGTTATGTCGTTATTTCTTGGACAAAGCGTACGGCTTTTAACTAATCAACACTCGACAGTAGTGGATAGTGGTATATGATAAATTAAGCCCTACTTAGCTCAACTAAGACTTATTGGGGGTATTTAAATAAAATAAATCATATATAATCATAATATTATGCTGTTACATATACATACGGCTCGCTACTGATTCAACTGCTCCTATTCATCGTTGCCAAATTGCATTCCACAACGCCCTTGGGCTGTGAGTATAGAAAAACTGTTTTAAAAGAGAAAGAGAAACCACTCCATTATTTCCGCTGATTTTCCGGTGATCTTTAAAAACGCCGGAAATCATCAACAACCTAGAAAATTTTATATTTGTGAGTTGCGATTAGATTAAAAACAAGCTGGATGGCCAACAAACATCAACATGCAGAAATCAAGATGGATAAATGGATGGATGGACAAAGCAGAAATACGCGTGAAGCGAAAATGAGTGAACAACCAAACACATAGCGGTGAGAGAATTCAACTCGGGATTCAATCCCACAGTCAAATAGTTTTACTTTTCTGTCTATTCCCGTTCGTTTGAGGATGGGTTCCCCGAAATTCTTTGCGAAGTTGGCGAGAATACAAGGAATATCTTCGTCAGGAATTTGAGCCCAAAAGCTTACACATTGTTCGACAAATAAACAACAACAATTGTTTAGCTCACCACAGAACCGTCGATTAAGATGATCATGTACTGCCGCATGGCATTTACCTTGCTTGGCGTCTACCGCTTCAAATGCTTTGCCTCGAGTAACACGAACTGTACCTTTGCAATCTCACTGTCATGTGATTTAATAAAACGAAGAAAACTGACGACTGGATAGATTTCGCTTTGATTCCCACATCAGATGAAAAGTTTTTGCCAATAATAAACATTATAACGGAATACAATACAATGAATTGAACGAGTTGCAGGATAATAATTCCAACTAATTCCACGTTAAGTAAAAATTTAAAGATGATTTTAAATGGGCGATTGTATCTTGGTTCCTTCATTTAAAATTTCTTTAAATGGAGGTTTATGGACGAATTTTTTTTCTTTTTACATTGTTTCTTGAAATGTTTCTGTTAATTTTTCATTATTTCGAACAAAAACAATACAATATCTTTTAATGTGTCATAAATTCATAACCACCGTTAGCCACGTTTAAAAGATTATTACATAGGGGTAAAACTTCAGCAGCAATAGCAATAATCTCCCGACCACGGGCCACGAGAAAACGATGTTTAAATCGCACCGATACTCCGCTACGGCATCCGGGCGCCATTAAAATTAGTTTCCGCGACAGAATTCAATTCCCCCGATCAGCCTCCGGGGACGAGCGGCGTGTCCCTTTTACCCCTTCGTGTTCCTAATAAAAACCCCGGTTTGCCCCTCTTTACCCCCCATTGTTAACATATTCGATTTACGCTACCCATTTTGTATACTGTAACACTGAAATTCCATACCAACAGTTAATGTGGAGTCTAATGTATCTATCAGTACTTACAAGGACAGGTATTTCATTTAGTGAGTTTTCTTAGTCAGTTTAGTGAATGTTATACCAATGTACACTGCAATTATATGCCAAAAGGATATTTAAAGAAAACTAAAAATTATTGCTTAAAATATGTAAAAGAATATATTATTTCCTATAACATTTAAAAAAAATCATATTGTATCGCAATTTTGACATGTTATTTGCACATAAAATATGTCTCGGACTATGTTTACGTAGGAACTTATTAGCATATTATACTAACATTTAGTAGTTTTATGAATGTTAGGATGTTATGATTAATATTTGCATACTGAAGTGTCAGTCGAATATGTGAGGACTTCTATTAGTTTAAGAAACATGATAGAACTATATTCAGCAAATAAATTAATTTCATTTCATTTCAAAAGAAAAAGCCGAGCTCGAAGGTTTTGTAGATTCGGATTGGGGAAGCAGTTGTAGGTCATACACTTGGTGTAACTTCTTCCACGAGAGTATGAACGTGTGGCAGGATCATCAAGGCTACAAATATGACAAAGGGTATGTCCTGACAAATGTTACCAGGGCTACAAAGACAAAGGGATAAATCTTAATAGAGTTCCTGTTTGTACGAAGCGCGGCTACATCTGACGTTGTATTACGTTCCAAGGACGCAAATCACAGATATGTGTTTGGGCTACCAGGGCTACAAAGACGTAGGGATATGTACCAATAGAGTCCACGAGAGCATGAACGTGTGGCAGGACTATCAAGGCTACAAATATGACAAAGGGTATGTCCTGACAAATGTTACCAGGGCTACAAAGACAAAGGGATAAATCTTAATAGAGTTCCTGTTTGTACGAAGCGCGGCTACATCTGACGTTGTATTACGTTCCAAGGACGCAAATCACAGATATGTGTTTGGGCTACCAGGGCTACAAAGACGTAGGGATATGTACCAATAGAGTCCACGAGAGCATGAACGTGTGGCAGGACTATCAAGGCTACAAATATGACAAAGGGTATGTCCTGACAAATGTTACCAGGGCTACAAAGACAAAGGGATAAATCTTAATAGAGTTCCTGTTTGTACGAAGCGCGGCTACATCTGACGTTGTATTACGTTCCAAGGACGCAAATCACAGATATGTGTTTGGGCTACCAGGGCTACAAAGACGTAGGGATATGTACCAATAGAGTCCACGAGAGCATGAACGTGTGGCAGGACTATCAAGGCTACAAATATGACAAAGGGTATGTCCTGACAAAGGTTACCAGGGCTACAAAGACAAAGGGATAAATCTTATTAGAGTTCCTGTTTCCACGAAGCGCGGCTACATCTGACGTTGTATTACGTTCCACGAACGCAAATCACAGATATGTGTTTGGGCTACCAGGGCTACAAAAACGTAGGGATATGTACCAATAGAGTCCTTTAATTTCACCTAGTGCGGCTACATACAGAGGAGTAACTTCTTCCACGAGAGTATGAACGTGTAGCAGGACCATCAAGGCTACAAATATGACAAAGGGTATGTCCTGACAATTGCTACCAGGGCTACAAAGACAAAGGTAAATCTTAATAGAGTTCCTGTTTCCACGAAGCGCGGCTACATCTGACGTTGTATTACGTTTCACGAACGCAAATCACAGATGTGTGTTTGGACTACCAGGGCTACAAAGACGTAGGGATATGTACCAATAGAGTCCTTTAATTTCACCTTGCGCGGCTACATCTGAGGTTGTATTACGTTCCACGAACCCAAAGCACAAATATGTGCTCGGGCTACCAGGGCTACAAAGACGTAGGGATATGTACCAATAGAGTCCTTTAATTTTACCTTGCGCGGCTACATACAGAGGTGTAATTTCTTCCACGAGAGTATGAACGTGTGGCAGGACTATCAAGGCTACAAATACGACAAAGGGTATGTCCTGACAAATGTTACCAGAGCTACAAAGACAAAGGGATAAATCTTAATACAGTTCCTGTTTCCACGAAGCGCGGCTACATCTGACGTTGTATTACGTTTCACGAACGCAAATCACAGATGTGTGTTTGGACTACCAGGGCTACAAAGACGTAGGGATATGTACCAATAGAGTCCTTTAATTTCACCTTGCGCGGCTACATACAGAGGTGTAATTTCTTCCACGAGGTAACAGGACTATCAAGGCACAAATATGACAAAGGGTATGTCCTGACAAAGGTTACCAGGGCTACAAAGACAAAAGGATAAATCTTAATAGAGTTCCTGTTTCCACGAAGCGCGGCTACATCTGACGTTGTATTACGTTCCATGAACGCAAATCACAGATATGTGCTTGGGCTACCAGGGCTACAAAGACGTAGGGATATGTACCAATAGAGTCCTTTAATTTCACCTAGTGCGGCTACATACAGAGGTGCCACTTCTTCCAAGAGAGTATGAACGTGTGGCAGGACCATCAAGGCCACAAATATGATAAAGGGTATGTCCTGACAAATGTTACCAGGGCTACAAAGACAAAGGGATAAATCTTAATAGAGTTCCTGTTTCACGAAGCGCGGCTACATCTGACGTTCTATTACGTTTCACGAACGCAAATCACAGATGTGTGTTTGGACTACCAGGGCTACAAAGACGTAGGGATATGTACCAATAGAGTCCTTTAATTTCACCTTGCGCGGCTACATGCAGACTACAAAGGTGTAATTTCTTCCACGAGGTAACAGGACTATCAAGGCACAAATATGACAAAGGGTATGTATGTCCTGAAAAAGGTTACCAGGGCTACAAAGACAAAGGGATAAATCTTAATAGAGTTCCTGTTTCCACGAAGCGCGGCTACATCTGATGTTGTATTACGTTCCACGAACGCAAATCACAGATGTGTGTTTGGACTACCAGGGCTACAAAGACGTAGGGATAAATACCAATAGAGTCCTTTAATTTCACCTTGCGCGGCTACATACAGAGGTGTAATTTCTTCCACGAGGTAACAGGACTATCAAGGCACAAATATGACAAAGGGTATGTATGTCCTGACAAAGGTTACCAGGGCTACAAAGACAAAAGGATAAATCTTAATAGAGTTCCTATTTCCACGAAGCGCGGCTACATCTGACGTTGTATTCCGTTTCACGAACGCAAATCACAGATATGTGTTTGGGCTACCAGGGCTACAAATATGTAGGGATATGTACCAATAGAGTCCACGAGAGCTTGAACGTGTGGCAGGACTATCAAGGCTTACAAATATGACAAAGGGTATGTCTTGACAAAGGTTACCAGGGCTACAAAGACAAAGGGATAAATCTTAATAGAGTTCCTGTTTACACGAAGCGCGGTTACATCTGACGTTGTATTACGTTCCACGAACGCAAATCACAGATATGTGTTTGGGCTACCAGGGCTACAAAGACGTAGGGATATGTACCAATAGAGTCCTTTAATTTCACCTAGTGCGGCTACATACAGAGGTGTAACTTCTTCCACGAGAGTATGAACGTGTGGCAGGACCATCAAGTTTACAAATATGACAAAGGGTATGTCCTGACAAATGTTACCAGGGCTACAAAGACAAAGGGATAAATCTTAATAGAGTTCCTGTTTCCACGAAGCGCGGCTACATCTGACGTATTACGTTTCACGAACGCAAATCACAGATGTGTGTTTGGACTACCAGGGCTACAAAGACGTAGGGATATGTACCAATAGATCCCTTTAATTTCACTTTGCGCGGCTACATACTGAGGTGTAATTTCTTCCACGAGAGCATGAACGTGTGGCAGGACTATCAGATCTACAAATATGACAAAAGGTATAACCTACTGAGTACTTTCGTTAAACGAAACTAGCGGCTAGATTATTTTCCTTTCACGAGCGCTGAATAGATTCTGAACTGACTAAATTCTGAAAGATACCGTTAGATTCGTCTGTGAAACCCAAGTGTTCTGATATAAATATTTTTTTAAATATATCAAAATGGCGGATATTTGGCGCTTAATGTAAGCCGTTAATAAAAACAAAATCAATGAAACCTATCGAATCGGGTATCAAAATGAACATTAAACAGAGATTACAAATATATATATCTAAGTCATAATAATATGTTTAAATGTAATTATACTTTGTATATAATGTTTTTGCAGTCGAGTTTTAATTTTTTTTACCTTGTTAACCTTATGGTACATAATATTTAAAGGAGGTACTTAACTCCACTGAAAGGAAAACGACATCTGGAATCCACGGGCAACATTGCCTTAGTCAAGTTACCAAAAACGCCACCTATGCGACGCTTAATGTACTGCGTGAGACCGCGGTGCCGCGGACCGAGTGTTAAGCAAACCGTGCCGCTGTAGAACGTGCTACTGCAAAACGTAGGGTATTACTTCACGTAGTTTACAGGTATACCAATAGATGGCGCTATCAAAAAAGTATTAAAACCATCCCCTAACGAAGTCATAAATAAATCCAAAAAGGTTAATTATTTATTACTGCGATTTACTTACCGCTCTATATGTGCGCTTAATGTGTCAAATCACTTACCTGGAAAGACAAAAAAAAATGTATTAGATATTATAGCAGCAGATTTCTAAACAACAAGAAAAGTCCGTGGCCTAAATCAATCAACATTATATTAATTTGTATTTGTTAAAGAAAGCTGATTTGGAGGTCTGTTCAGTTCGTGAAAAATCTTTGCTCAAAAGCAACGTTCAAGCAAAGACCTACTTATAAAGCGAGTTTTACAATAGCAAGAAAACTTGCAAAAGTTGAATTCTGAAAGCAATCTCGTAAATAGTCACGCATGTGGCATGCTACTAAATAAAGGAGGAATAGCTTGCAGAATTCAACATCTGCATTCTGCAAGTTTCGTTGCTAATCTAAACCTCGCTTTAGCTAACAAATTGCGAAAATCCTAATAATAAAAATTTAAACTTAGCGAGCATGAGCGTTTAGCCCTCCTTAAACTGGTACCTATCGACATTGACGTCAATAATTCACAAAATACAATAGATACAATAGTTCGAGTAGAAATAAACAAGACAATCGTACACCCAGCTTAGCTCTATTAACTATACCCAACTCTATTAGCCAAACGAAACGAAATAAGTCAGTAAGAATGTAAGTGTAAATAAGCAACGCAGGTCGATATGGGGCGAGGGCCGATCCCTCGAGGCCTGTAAACACAGCCGACTCATTAGCGGGAGTGCCTACTGTCATGTTACGGGTTGCATCGGCCAGGTTGACGTCAGACTTCACATTACTAGTGTGTACTTCGACCGTTCGATTACGGACGTTTTTGTTTTACTCTTTACAAGTACTTGACTGCGATTTCACCTGATTGTAAGTGAAGATGCAGCCTAAGATGTAATCGTACTAACTTGGAAGGGGAAGTAAATTTACCCCAACGGTTTCTACAAGCATCGCACCGGAACGCTAAATCGCTTGGCGTTGAATCGAAGGTGGATATCTTACCCAACCCCTGATCTTTTAGGTAAAGATTTTCGAAAGACTTCAACATGTTACCAAAACTTGTGTTGTAAAAATTTAATACTGCACTTGTTGCAAACCGTTTATTGGATTAAACTAAGGACAGGTATCTGCGTATTAAAATTGATAAAAATCTGTAATGCCGTATAGGCAATGTAACTGTAATTCGTGGTTTGAACGCGGTAAAACAATCAGTTTTCTTATACTAAATCTAGACGTAGGAAACTTGCATTGTATAGACGTCTACAGGCCACAGGGATGAAATCAATACTCCTCTTTAGAACTAGACTCGGAAGGAAATTCGTAAGTTCCTGAAATGTAATTCGTTGGACGACATTAAGAACTTAAAAGAAGTGTCAACTATATTTTAAAGATGGCATAATATCAGTGCGAAGACTAATTAATACCTACAATTTCTTTTGATAACGAAAAACCATTATATTGTTAGGTGCTAGGGTTCAAGACTTTACATAGAAACACCTGATGACTCTGGTCCGCCTTCATTCCGTACTGATTTAACTTTTTACTTTTCACTCTTAATCCTTGTTTCGTTAGAATTTATTAATTTTGATATAAGGATTGACCTGCTCCTTCGGATCGTCAGCAAGATAGCTTAGCAGTTATAGCAGCTTTCAAACATTCAGCCCAAAAACATTCAGCTTTGAGAATAGAAACATCTAGTCTAACAGGGTGGTAGACAGAGAGAGAAAGGAGAGTTGCAGATCACACAGAAACATGGCTGCGAATCTACTAATTAGCCATTAAAATGCCCGCCGCAAAAGCAACCTCAACGCAAAATGGAGCCGTTTTGTCTGCGGCGCGCTAAAGAGTGCCCACTATACAAGTCTATTCACCATCACTATCGCACAACGTCGAATGGATCACTCGACACAGTTTCGTTTTATCTCCGCGTTGAAACTTGAGTGATAGTGTGTACATAGATGTGAGTACATAACGTCATCAGTAATTTATAACCTATCATAAAACAGCGAGCGATTAACTATTGAATGTTTTAATAATATTATTACATTCCTGGTCATTCAAAGTGCCATGAGAACTAAATACTTTGATAAAATCTGTTAATGTATGAATTTACCTACCAACGCATACCTCAAGCCTGGACGGTCAGGCTGTATGGCATGCAGATAAAATGACGCAGGAATTTTGAAAAAAAATTAACATTTATTTGGCGAAATACAAGGTCACGTGCGTGAATCGGCGGGCGTCCGCTAGTAATTAAAAAATACGGAACCATTAAAACTAACCTTTGGACTATGAAAGACAGTCCGATATGACACAAAAAGGACTCAACAAATTCTTGTATTTTATAAGTTAAGGTTTATTTTATCGTAACTAAGATATTTACAATTTACACAATTTCATTACTAAGAAAACACCATTTACGAATGAGATTAATTAATTTACAAGAGAATAGAAACTTCCATTCATCTTGTCAATCTAAAGTTACGAGGGCATCATAAAACAAAGCTCGTAGCTAAGCATTTTCAAGACGAAAAAGCCCCCAAAGCGAATAAGTCTATTTACAATAAACGAGTCGGCGTAACTTTATCAATATTTCATCCAAGTCAATAACCCTGAGCCAACATTCTCATTTCTCGCGTAATTCTTTTGTGTAAGGAGCAGCGCCTGAAGACACTTTACGAAATTAATTTCAGTGGCCCTTGAATGCTCAGATGAATGATAAGGACAATTGTCCAATGTCTAAACAACAGAACTTAGATTAAGTCTTAAGATCAATCTGTGAGAAAATATCTTGTTAATATGTTGTTCAACAAAAAATAGAAACCTTTATTGTCACTAACCTAACCTAACTTACAGACCTTAGTAACTGAACCACGACGCTCTGAATGCAGTTTTGAAAAAATCCTTATGATTTTAATGCGTCATATCATTTAACAATAACTTTTAAGAACGAGTCTTAGCGTTTTACTACGACTCGCTGATACTCGCCGTGTATTCCGAATTCCGAGCCGAGCTTGCGTCGCACTAATATACATTCCAACACCCACAAGTTATATCATAAAGTAAAAAAACAATTACCAAATAATGGCTCCTAAAAAAACAATCAATTCCACAAGATGAGGTTTTACTACACGACCCTGTTATATGATCTTCCGTTCCCTTCGGCCCCCGCCCGGTTCGGTCCGGACGGTTAGGGTTATAGAAGTCGAGCTAGCTATTAAGGCGTAACGTGTTTTGTATACAGACGCACACATCCCGCATTACAACCCTTTTTATACGCAAAACACAAAGCTTCGACAGAAACGGTGGATGGTTTTTTTTTTTATTGATAGGCTTGCGCTTAACTACAATCAAGTCTGATGAACAGAAATGATGAGGTCTAGGATGGAGCGCGCTTGCCTAGAAAACGCCTATTCACTCTTCTCTTGAAGGCACCCAGATTGTATTTGGCTGGAAACACTGAAGCTGGAAGGATGTTCCACACCTTAGCGGTTCGTATCAGAAACGTAGAAAAAAAGCGTTTCGTCCGAGTATGCTGGACATCAGCCACATAAGGATGCCACTTCTCTCAACGTCTCGCGGTTCTATGGTAGAAAGGTGAAGAAGGCACAAGGTTGTGGAGTTCTTGAGCACACAGGCAGGTTCTTGGTCCCAGGCAGATCGTCAGTTCATTATTATTATTTAGTTTTTCGCAAGTTCTTAGCTAATAATAATAGTACATTTCACAATACATCCACGCGCCTATGACAGCACAATTGCGGGAATGTCATACTGCCATCCAAGCCATCTCTTTGCTTTAAGTATCCATTTTAGAAAATTGAGTCGGGAATCGACTTCATCGTGAGTAACTTTATTATCGATTAAAATCTTGAAAACAAGTCTCGTCAAATTTGTCATTTAATAAACTCGACAAATGAACAGTGACCCAACAACTTGCAGCAGACTCTCATAATTCACACAGTGGAATAACGAACAGTAGAAGAAGAAAAGAGAAATTTGTTTCAATTTGTCCGTCTGCCTGCGCGCGAAGCAAAGTCAAATATGTATAAGTATTTCGGACAGCCGCGTGAATTTCTACATAATGGAGAAGCTTTAGGAAAGATTTTTGAATCAATATAGCGCTGAAAACGGATTTCGTATCTAAAGGCCTGGCAACCCTACTACGGCGCGGGTCCGTCCTGCTCATTTGCCTTTATTACACTCTATCTACGTGGAGCTTTTTATCATGTACCGAATGGTGATTTAAAATGTTTACTAATTCTGAAATACGTCAAGTGAAAACAGTGTTTTTATTTTATCGTTAAATTCGTTTCTAGGGGATCTTCGGCTGCAACATCTCTATTTACTGCCAATATAAAACTAGATAGGAATTTCTATTTACTCTTAACAATAATACGAATTACGAACGCACAGGACAAAAGAAACTTTCACATTTAAGTAACAGTTTCTTATTTTTTCTTCTTTTTGTTTGTTAGTAGTATTAGTTCTTGTTTAGTTTGTTAGAGAAGCGTGTATGTTGCGCTGTCGTTATTGTACTATTTAATCACGCATGCTACGTCCACATCCAGTAGACTCAATTAAAAACTAAATTTTTTAAAGCTACCAAATTAGTATTATACAATAATTGTAGTCAGTTTTGTGGACTAAATAAAAAAAAATGGGAGCCAAACCTTCCGATTTAACAAATATAATTTACAATAATTGTTGGGAATCAACGTTCCAGACTTGCTTCGCCGCTTCAGTGGTAACGCAATTAACATAAAATAAACTTGGTTTTGGATGCCACTCCTTTTTTTGGAGCTCTTAAAAGTCATGCAGTGAAGAATACCTTGATGTAATGAAAATTTTATTTGGAATAGCTTCAAAGATATAACATCTCTAAGTGTTCAGAGCTAAATAAAGAAAAATCAACACCACGCGTATGCCGTGGCTGGACGAGAAAGACGAGCCGAAGGAACGAGGCAATTTAATTGGTAAGAATCATAGACTTAAATCGCTAGATGAGCCCTAAGCCTACATTGAGCACATCGAATACTAATAATAGAATAGTAATAGTATTTTACGGAAAATGCTCATGTAATAGTATATGTATATATGTATTGTATGGATATATTATGAGCATACTACGTATATATGAATACTAGTAGGGCGCGTGAGTGCGCGGGGCACATGTGGCCCGCGTGCAGTCTTCCCGCCCATAAAACTATCGCCGTCATCTCCATCGCCAATTGGAATCCGATTGGCAGTGGGCTAAAAAAAATTACCTAGGAGCACGGTCATGGCTTATAAGTAAGAATTGGTCATGGTCAAGATTTGTAACATGGTCACGGAAAATTCGCATTCCAATAAAAAGGCCAAAAACATAATATCTACGGACGAGCAGGATAGACCTTCATTAAAAGAAGATGAATAGACATTGTAACATAAGAAAGAAGTGACAATATTATTTTACAAACGATCTCATAAAGATAAAAAATTTAAGGAAACGCTCGAGAAGATGATACTTTAAAAGGTAAGTACATTTTAAAGAAACCAATTTAAGCCGATGGAAAAGCGAGAGGGAAAAACAAGAGAGCGGCAAAAAGGCTCAGGTTATTGGCTCCCGATGAAATATTGATGAAGTTACCGCCGCTGGCTAATGTAAAAATAGTCTTCCCCGAGCTTCGCTCCAATAGATAAAATCTGACCCTTATTTTATGATGCCCTAGTAACTTGAGCGAAAGTTGAGGTGTACGTTATTGTAGAACTTCATTTGTCATGTCGGATAAATATTTTGCCAGCTCTTCTTTCACCAAATTAAGCTACTTACTACCCGCAAGGAAATGTCTATGAGGAATGTTTTGGCATATGAACCGATGTTCCCAGGGTCTCCACGACAAACATGGCAAAAATTGATATCGGACGAAAAGGCAAGAGAAGCCCGGCCATTATTGGCAGCTAAGTTATGCCTAAATTACCAGGTCGACATAGAAAAACATAAGCATACCTAATAGCACAAGACTACACACGCGCGAAATATCGATGAAGTTATATAGACCTGTCGGCGCTTTAAAGTTTATCAGTCTATCAGCTTACCCACGTGTAAATTATTAATGAAGACCCGTTGAAATCGACTACGGAAGCACACAAACCGTGTCGGTACACAACTGAGTTTTCTTTACTATTCCTGTAACTCAAACTCAAACTCCTACCCTGCCTATACGTTAGGCCTATGTGAAATATTTTTATTTCACATAGGCCTAAACTACAGGCTCTTGTAAAACGTCAACACACACACACTCTGGCTCCGCCCCCTGCCGCCATCGCGGGTGCACAAGCCGCCGCCGCTGGCCTTCAGCTGCCGGCTCGCTAACTGCGAACCTCTGGCTGGCGCGTGGACCGAAGAGGACAGAGACTTCGTCCGGAATTTCATAGCGGGTGCACAAGCCGCCGCCGCTGGCCTTCAGCTGCCGGCTCGCTAACTGCGAACCTCTGGCTGGCGCGTGGACCGAAGAGGACAGAGACTTCGTCCGGAATTTCATAGCGGGTGCACAAGCCGCCGCCGCTGGCCTTCAGCTGCCGGCTCGCTAACTGCGAACCTCTGGCTGGCGCGTGGACCGAAGAGGACAGAGACTTCGTCCGGAATTTCATAGCGGGTGCACAAGCCGCCGCCGCTGGCCTTCAGCTGCCGGCTCGCTAACTGCGAACCTCTGGCTGGCCCGTGGACCGAAGAGGACAGAGACTTCGTCCGGAATTTCATAGCGGGTGCACAAGCCGCCGCCGCTGGCCTTCAGCTGCCGGCTCGCTAACTGCGAACCTCTGGCTGGCGCGTGGACCGAAGAGGACAGAGACTTCGTCCGGAATTTCATCGCGGGTGCACAAGCCGCCGCCGCTGGCCTTCAGCTGCCGGCTCGCTAACTGCGAACCTCTGGCTGGCGCGTGGACCGAAGGGGACAGAGACTTCGTCCGGAATTTCATCGCGGGTGCACAAGCCGCCGCCGCTGGCCTTCAGCTGCCGGCTCGCTAACTGCGAACCTCTGGCTGGCGCGTGGACCGAAGAGGACAGAGACTTCGTCCGGAATTTCATCGCGGGTGCACAAGCCGCCGCCGCTGGCCTTCAGCTGCCGGCTCGCTAACTGCGAACCTCTGGCTGGCGCGTGGACCGAAGAGGACAGAGACTTCGTCCGGAATTTCATCGCGGGTGCACAAGCCGCCGCCGCTGGCCTTCAGCTGCCGGCTCGCTAACTGCGAACCTCTGGCTGGCGCGTGGACCGAAGAGGACAGAGACTTCGTCCGGAATTTCATAGCGGGTGCACAATCCGCCGCCGCTGGCCTTCAGCTGCCGGCTCGCTAACTGCGAACCTCTGGCTGGCGCGTGGACCGAAGAGGACAGAGACTTCGTCCGGAATTTCATCGCGGGTGCACAAGCCGCCGCCGCTGGCCTTCAGCTGCCGGCTCCCTAACTGCGAACCTCTGGCTGGCCCGTGGACCGAAGAGGACAGAGACTTCGTCCGGAATTTCATCGCGGGTGCATAAGCCGCCGCCGCTGGCCTTCAGCTGCCGGCTCGCTAACTGCGAACCTCTGGCTGGCGCGTGGACCGAAGAGGACAGAGACTTCGTCCGGAATTTCATAGCGGGTGCACAAGCCGCCGCCGCTGGCCTTCAGTTAAGTACTTTTTACTAAAGTACTTTTCAATAAAGCGTCTATTCCGCAGTGTACAACTGAAGATTCATAGCCATTGAAGACTGAAAGGCACTAGTACACTACAGAATACAAAAACACGTGACTTAATAACTCTTAATAACTCGACTCGGTGTACAACTGATATTGAGTTAGACACTCAAAGTATAAAACTACAGAAACGTGATAGTTGCTGCTATAAATGCAAATAGGTACAAAAAAAATTAAATAGAATAAATATCTAGTATATATGAATGGAATATTTATGCAGCGTGGCCTTACTGTGTGAGGCAAAACAAGTATTTTTGGCTCCGATATACTGGCGATATTTTTTCGTACCCTCCGCCGGGTATATGTCTATTATATATATATTAAACTTTTGTATTTTAGCAAGCGGGTGGTCATGCTAGTGCACCCATTCCACATTCCAGTGCAGGGCAAACCAGTGGAATGTACGATATTCGTGAACGACATTAGCGTGGCGGACGCGCTTGCCTCCGAGGGGCGAGCAGTTGTCCCTCTCAAGTTAGAGGTGAGTGCACCTCATTTGTATGACTTTATATTAGATAGCTCGTAGTGAAGTGCTGGAATGGCGACCCCGCACGGAAAAGCGCAGTGTGGGCAGACCTCCGACCAGATGTCCAGCAGTGGTCTTCCGTCGGCTGAAACGTATGACTGCCGCTGTTGCTGTCATAAGCCGATTTTGTGATAATAGCATACAAATTCCGAAAAAAACCAACTAAAGAACTTTGTAGTTACCGTCCACAAAAAATAATAATCCACATAAATTAAATATTACCTTTTAGAGGGGTTTGATGCCCTTTTTTCGCAAAACGAAAATTTGTATAGAATTACTACAGCATGACTAAACTTTTACGTCATAGTTTAACACAGCTGTCTCTAATTGTGTTATTTGGTGGATTAATTAATTTTTTTTTACCATTTCATTTGTTAATAATTCTAGTTTCAGAAAATGAGAAAATTTAGTCAACAACCAAATTGCGCTTGCAAATCCCTAGTGCCTAGGAAGTTGACCTCACTCCTCAAGACTTACTTTGTTTCAGCGGGTTTCAAAATTGCTTCACAACACCATTCTTGCCTCAATTTTTACGGAAAAATTTCTTTATCGTACATGGTGCGAAAACGTGTAGCATATTTTGATATGCCAATCCAAAAAACCCTAGAAACGTAATAAAAATTCGCGCTTTAAAAATGAACGTACATGGTTTAAACCTAGTTAAGCCCACAAAACCTGCACAAGCGTGAGCAATTAAAGTCAATACAGCGATGCGCTTTCCATCAGGACCGCACTGTTTGATGTAACGTTCAATTTCAATGTTTACCTGCCCAAAAAGGCTGGCTAAATTTTTGAAGTTGACTACCTATGTTTGTATATAGGAATAGTAAAGATAAACAGCACGATCAACGGTTATTAAATGATGGGATTTTGTACTTCATGAAATGTAGTAGAGAAAACGATTGGGGAAAAAAGCCTGCTAGTATTCGAAAACGTCACAGTTTATAAATCCTGGGTAAAGAAGAATGACCAAATATATATTAAACTTTTGTATTTTAGCAAGCGGATGGTCATGCTAGTGCACCCATTCCACATTCCACTGCAGGGCAAACCAGTGGAATGTACGATATTCGTGAACGACATTAGCGTGGCGGACGCGCTTGCCTCCGAGGGGCGAGCAGTTGTCCCTCTCAAGTTAGAGGTGAGTGCACCTCATTTGTATGACTTTATATTAGATAGCTCGTAGTGAAGTGCTGGAATGGCGACCCCGCACGGAAAAGCGCAGTGTGGGCAGACCTCCGACCAGATGTCCAGCAGTGGTCGTCCGCCGACTGAAACGTATGACTGCCGCTGTTGCTGTCATAAGCCGATTATGTGATAATAGCATACAAATTGCGAAAAAAACCAACTAAAGAACTTTGTAGTTACCGTCCACAAAAAATAATAATCCACATAAATTAAATATTACCTTTTAGAGGGGTTTGATGCCCTTTTCTCGCAAAACGAAAATTTGTATAGAATTACTATGGCATGACTAAACTTTTATGTCATAGTTTAACACCGCTGTCTCTAATTGTGTTATTTGGTGGATTAATTCAGTTTTTTTACCATTTCATTAATTCTAGTTTCAGAAAATGAGAAAATTTAGTCAACAACCCAATTGCGCTTGCAAATCCCAAGTGCCTAGGAAGTTGGCCTCACTCCTCAAGACTTACTTTGTTTCAGCGGGTTTCAAAATTGCTTCGCAACACCATTCTTGCCTCAATTTTTACGGAAAAATTTCTTTATCGTACATGGTGCGAAAACGTGTAGCATATTTTGATATGCCAATCCAAAAAACCCTAGAAACGTAATAAAAATACGCGCTTTATAAATGAACGTACATGGTTTAAACCTAGTAAAGCCCACAAAACCTGCACAAGCGTGAGCAATTAAAGTCAATACAGCGATGCGCTTTCCATCAGGACCGCACTGTTTGATGTAACGTTTAATTTCAATGTTTACCTGCCCAAAAAGGCTGGCTAAATTTTTGAAGTTGACTACCTATGTTTGAATATAGGAATAGTAAAGATAAACAGCACGATCAACGGTTATTAAATGATGGGATTTTGTACTTCATGAAATGTATTAGAGAAAACGATTGGGGAAAAAAATCCTGCTAGTATTCGAAAACGTCACAGTTTATAAATCCTGGGTAAAGAAGAATGACCAAATATATATTAAACTTTTATATTTTAGCAAGCGGATGGTCATGCTAGTGCGCCCATTCCACATTCCACTGCAGGGCAAACCGGTGGAATGTGACTTAATAGTAAAAGACGTTAGCGTGGCGGACGCGCTTGCCTCCGAGGGGCGAGCAGTTGTCCCTCTCAAGTTAGAGGTGAGTGCACCTCATTTGTATGACTTTATATTAGATAGCTCGTAGTGAAGTGCTGGAATGGCGACCCCGCACGGAAAAGCGCAGTGTGGGCAGACCTCCGACCAGATGTCCAGCAGTGATCGTCCGTCGGCTGAAACGTATGACTGCCGCTGTTGCTGTCATAAGCCGATTATGTGATAATAGCATACAAATTGCGAAAAAAACCAACTAAAGAACTTTGTAGTTACCGTCCACAAAAAATAATAATCCACATAAATTAAATATTACCTTTTAGAGGGGTTTGATGCCCTTTTCTCGCAAAACGAAAATTTGTATAGAATTACTATGGCATGACTAAACTTTTCAGTTTTTTTACCATTTCATTAATTCTAGTTTCAGAAAATGAGAAAATTTAGTCAACAACCCAATTGCACTTGCAAATCCCAAGTGCCTAGGAAGTTGGCCTCACTCCTCAAGACTTACTTTGTTTCAGCGGGTTTCAAAATTGATTTGCAACACCATTCTTGCCTCAATTTTTACGGAAAAATTTCTTTATCGTACATGGTGCGAAAACGTGTAGCATATTTTGATATGCCAATCCAAAAAACCCTAGAAACGTAATAAAAATTCGCGCTTTAAAAATGAACGTACATGGTTTAAACCTAGTAAAGCCCACAAAACCTGCACAAGCGTGAGCAATTAAAGTCAATACAGCGATGCGCTTTCCATCAGGACCGCACTGTTTGATGTAACGTTTAATTTCAATGTTTACCTGCCCAAAAAGGCTGGCTAAATTTTTGAAGTTGACTACCTATGTTTGAATACAGGAATAGTAAAGATAAACAGCACGATCAACGGTTATTAAATGATGGAATTTTGTACTTCATGAAATGTATTAGAGAAAACGATTGGGGAAAAAAATCCTGCTAGTATTCGAAAACGTCACAGTTTATAAATCCTGGGTAAAGAAGAATGACCAAATATATATTAAACTTTTGTATTTTAGCAAGCGGATGGTCATGCTAGTGCGCCCATTCCACATTCCACTGCAGGGCAAACCGGTGGAATGTGACTTAATAGTAAAAGACGTTAGCGTGGCGGACGCGCTTGCCTCCGAGGGGCGAGCAGTTGTCCCTCTCAAGTTAGAGGTGAGTGCACCTCATTTGTATGACTTTATATTAGATAGCTCGTAGTGAAGTGCTGGAATGGCGACCCCGCACGGAAAAGCGCAGTGTGGGCAGACCTCCGACCAGATGTCCAGCAGTGGTCGTCCGTCCGCTGAAACGTATGACTGCCGCTGTTGCTGTCATAAGCCGATTATGTGATAATAGCATACAAATTGCGAAAAAAACCAACTAAAGAACTTTGTAGTTACCGTCCACAAAAAATAATAATCCACATAAATTAAATATTACCTTTAAGAGGGGTTTGATGCCCTTTTCTCGCAAAACGAAAATTTGTATAGAATTACTATGGCATGACTAAACTTTTATGTCATAGTTTAACACCGCTGTCTCTAATTGTGTTATTTGGTGGATTAATTCAGTTTTTTTACCATTTCATTAATTCTAGTTTCAGAAAATGAGAAAATTTAGTCAACAACCCAATTGCGCTTGCAAATCCCAAGTGCCTAGGAAGTTGGCCTCACTCCTCAAGACTTACTTTGTTTCAGCGGGTTTCAAAATTGCTTCGCAACACCATTCTTGCCTCAATTTTCACGGAAAAATTTCTTTATCGTACATGGTGCGAAAACGTGTAGCATATTTTGATATGCCAATCCAAAAAACCCTAGAAACGTAATAAAAATTCGCGCTTTAAAAATGAACGTACATGGTTTAAACCTAGTAAAGCCCACAAAACCTGCACAAGCGTGAGCAATTAAAGTCAATACAGCGATGCGCTTTCCATCAGGACCGCACTGTTTGATGTAACGTTTAATTTCAATGTTTACCTGCCCAAAAAGGCTGGCTAAATTTTTGAAGTTGACTACCTATGTTTGAATATAGGAATAGTAAAGATAAACAGCACGATCAACGGTTATTAAATGATGGGATTTTGTACTTCATGAAATGTATTAGAGAAAACGATTGGGGAAAAAAATCCTGCTAGTATTCGAAAACGTCACAGTTTATAAATCCTGGGTAAAGAAGAATGACCAAATATATATTAAACTTTTGTATTTTAGCAAGCGGATGGTCATGCTAGTGCGCCCATTCCACATTCCACTGCAGGGCAAACCGGTGGAATGTGACTTAATAGTAAAAGACGTTAGCGTGGCGGACGCGCTTGCCTCCGAGGGGCGAGCAGTTGTCCCTCTCAAGTTAGAGGTGAGTGCACCTCATTTGTATGACTTTATATTAGATAGCTCGTAGTGAAGTGCTGGAATGGCGACCCCGCACGGAAAAGCGCAGTGTGGGCAGACCTCCGACCAGATGTCCAGCAGTGGTCGTCCGTCCGCTGAAACGTATGACTGCCGCTGTTGCTGTCATAAGCCGATTATGTGATAATAGCATACAAATTGCGAAAAAAACCAACTAAAGAACTTTGTAGTTACCGTCCACAAAAAATAATAATCCACATAAATTAAATATTACCTTTTAGAGGGGTTTGATGCCCTTTTCTCGCAAAACGAAAATTTGTATAGAATTACTATGGCATGACTAAACTTTTATGTCATAGTTTAACCATTTCATTAATTCTAGTTTCAGAAAATGAGAAAATTTAGTCAACAACCCAATTGCACTTGCAAATCCCAAGTGCCTAGGAAGTTGGCCTCACTCCTCAAGACTTACTTTGTTTCAGCGGGTTTCAAAATTGATTTGCAACACCATTCTTGCCTCAATTTTTACGGAAAAATTTCTTTATCGTACATGGTGCGAAAACGTGTAGCATATTTTGATATGCCAATCCAAAAAACCCTAGAAACGTAATAAAAATTCGCGCTTTAAAAATGAACGAACATGGTTTAAACCTAGTAAAGCCCACAAAACCTGCACAAGCGTGAGCAATTAAAGTCAATACAGCGATGCGCTTTCCATCAGGACCGCACTGTTTGATGTAACGTTTAATTTCAATGTTTACCTGCCCAAAAAGGCTGGCTAAATTTTTGAAGTTGACTACCTATGTTTGAATACAGGAATAGTAAAGATAAACAGCACGATCAACGGTTATTAAATGATGGGATTTTGTGCTTCATGAAATGTATTAGAGAAAACGATTGGGGAAAAAGATCCTGCTAGTATTCGAAAACGTCACAGTTTATAAATCCTGGGTAAAGAAGAATGACCAAATATATATTAAACTTTTGTATTTTAGCAAGCGGATGGTCATGCTAGTGCGCCCATTCCACATTCCACTGCAGGGCAAACCGGTGGAATGTGACTTAATAGTAAAAGACGTTAGCGTGGCGGACGCGCTTGCCTCCGAGGGGCGAGCAGTTGTCCCTCTCAAGTTAGAGGTGAGTGCACCTCATTTGTATGACTTTATATTAGATAGCTCGTAGTGAAGTGCTGGAATGGCGACCCCGCACGGAAAAGCGCGGTGTGGGCAGACCTCCGACCAGATGTCCAGCAGTGGTCGTCCGCCGACTGAAACGTATGACTGCCGCTGTTGCTGTCATAAGCCGATTATGTGATAATAGCATACAAATTGCGAAAAAAACCAACTAAAGAACTTTGTAGTTACCGTCCACAAAAAATAATAATCCACATAAATTAAATATTACCTTTTAGAGGGGTTTGATGCCCTTTTCTCGCAAAACGAAAATTTGTATAGAATTATTATAGCATGACTAAACTTTTACGTCATAGTTTAACACAGCTGTCTCTAATTGTGTTATTTGGTGGATTAATTCAGTTTTTTTTTACCATTTCATTTGTTAATAATTCTAGTTTCAGAAAATGAGAATATTTAGTCAACAACCCAATTGCGCTTGCAAATCCCTAGTGCCTAGGAAGTTGGTCTCAAACCTCAAGACTTACTTTGTTTCAGCGGGTTTCAAAATTGCTTCGCAACACCATTCTTGCCTCAATTTTTACGGAAAAATTTCTTTATCGTACATGGTGCGAAAACGTGTAGCATATTTTGATATGCCAATCCAAAAAACCCTAGAATCGTAATAATAATTCGCGCTTTAAAAATGGACGAACATGGTTTAAACCATAAACATGTACATGGTTTAACCTAGTAAAGCCCACCAAACCTGCACAAGCGTGAGCAATCAAAGTCAATACAGCGATGCGCTTTCCATCAGGACCGCACTGTTTGATGTAACGTTTAATTTCAATGTTTACCTGCCCAAAAAGGCTGGCTAAATTTTTGAAGTTGAATGCCTACGTTAGAATATAGGAATTAGTAAAGATAAACAGCACGATCAACGGTTACTAAATGATGGGATTTTGTACTTCATGAAATGTATTAGAGAAAACGATTGGGGAATAAAATCCTGCTAGAATTCGAAAACGTCAGTTTATAAATCCTTATGGGTAAAGAAGAATTTCCAAAGGTGGTATCAAGTTTCCTCATATGAACCAATATCTAAATTATAAATGTAGTGTAGGGCAATGTTATTCTACGGACAAGTCGAAAAGCCGTAGCCATAGCGTCATCCGCTACGCTCGTAGCACCAACGTAGCAAAGTGAGCGGTATTACAATTTACAAAGACATTGACAGAATTAAGCTTAGTTTGAATCCCTTCACCTCAGACTACATTAATCCCTTCCCATTATTCAGTGCGGATGTTTTTGTAGAAGCGAAGGCGAGTGCCATTGACAAATGACCAACCCGGCTGAATTTGTTGTGGGCTTCTTCTCAGTGCAGGGCGCGTTTGAACCCTCGTAAACTTAGTTATAAGTCGACATGCGACAAATATCATATTGACGTTTTACAAGAGCCTGTACGTTAGGCCTATGTGAAATAAAGATATTTTGAATTTGAATTTGAAAACTAATTAATACTGACTATTTAATAACAATATAACAAGCTTTATACTATACGACAATGTGACAGTTTTGATCAGAATTTCGGCAATGTTTTGTCTATTACCTGTATTTCATTTGTATTATACTTATAAGTTAATTGACTGTTATTGCCAGAATAAAATAAAATAAAATAGAATGTTATCAATGAGGATTTCCCATAAAAAATTTGGGGTTTCCTCTCTGACGAAAACAGAACATTTTAGGTTTTAAGCAGAGGATGTATGAACTATAGAAAGAAGAAGAAATGCCAAGACACACCGTACCATGGTACCGTTACTAAACAAACATGCGGTGCATATTTTTTTCAACTTAAAATCATTAAAACAGATAAAAGATCCATTTTAAAGAGGTAGATCCGTGAGAAGACTTTGGAAGCTGCGAATAGAAGCCACTTTCGAGTTTGACGAAGGCGTACGGAATAAATTACCGTATATCACCGGACTCATGCATAATGTATCGTGTTAGGATCGGATTCAATCGAATCAAGCCGACTTTGAACTTGTGACTGACATGAGTGTGAGTTCTCAAAGGCTTTATTGAGATCTCAGAGATATTAATTAAATCCGTCGAAACAGCTCAAAAGCTACGGGATTGCCACTAACATACAAGCTCGGCATCAATTTATTTTATCAAAGATTCTCTCGACTACCAAATACATGTGACTCGAGCAAGGCTGCAGCTGTTATTGAAACAGTTTGCTGCCATTTTCTACAACGGCAAACTTTATTTTCAAGGAGAAGTAAATACATTACGAGTAATCTATACTTATAATAAAACGGTAGACTGGTCGAATTCTGTTTAATGAAGATATTTTTGTTGAAGGCACTCTAGTCGATACTGAAGCCAACCTTTAATTTGTTTAATTTCCGTTCGCTTGTCAGTCGTATTAATGAAAAATGTTCGGATGATTAGTTAGCCACTTGTTCAATCGCAAAAAACAATCGTGTATATCCCATCGTTTGTAAAACTGTTCCTTTTGTATGTATATAAAAGATTCCACAATTTTTTGTTGGCCATTATTTTATTTTGATGGAGCCGTATAATTCGGGTAACCCAGTTTACGCCATCAATGTCCGAGCGACGACCGTTCCCCATTCTTAATTTCCCCAGCGAGCGAGAGCGCCGATGTCCGTCTGATCGAAACAATTTTTCACTTTTCATCCTCTAAATGGATTACTACCATCCTAAACTTTCTTACGCTTCAATGATATTTTTTCTATTTGCAAAGAATTCCTTGAGAAGAAAGTCAAAACAGATATATTCTGCTAGAAATAACACGTACCATGTTAGTCACCGGGGTCATGTCGAATTGATTACTATGGACACCCTGAGAGTCTGGGGAAATGATATTGGATGGACATTTTAAGTTCGTGGAAGTCAGAGTTGCAGGTGACGGGAAGACACCCAACTTAGAAAAAGGTCGCCAAGACGGGCAGAACGTCCTTCTATTCGGGATTACATTAACTATGCATGAAATTTGCGTAAACTGAGAGCGTTTATCCGTATCTTCATCTTATTATGCAATCACGCATTATATTGTTAATCCGATAAGAGAAAATGGTGTTACTTCAATTAATAAAAATTATCTTCATGGAAAAAAATTATACGAGTACTAACAAAAATATTTACAGAATACTTTAAGAGTATTTTGTATTTATTATATTTGAATTGAAAAAAAAAGTCTTGACACACTCGTTCATTGACACGCTGACGCCATCATCACAAGGCCTAAAACATTGGATCCGGGAAGCCGTTTCGCAATGAGGATCCTTGAGGATCCTTAAGTTTGAAAACAAGAGATGAGGTTTTTCCCACGGGCTTACCCGAGTTAAGCAGGGGCGACACACTCACTGTACAAAGTTCAATGAAATAAAATTTACTTTCGAGTCCGATGTTATCCTGTGTCCTATAAATTTGTAATTAAACCTTGTGATTTAGGCTTTAGGTAAAGCCTAAATCACACAAGTTTGTAGTAGTGGTATTGTACTCGTAATTACAGGATGTTGGTCTACAATATCCGCACAATGCAACTCCCATAGGGTGGTTGGTTGTTGTTACGAGTGGCGACGGTGACTTAACTGATTTACCGTGAAGATTGAGCGCGCAGCTCGCAACATTGTTATTGGCTTGATGCCGGACAGTTGTCTGGACGGCAGAGAGGTAATACGATCACAGAATTTTGTGTACATCACTGACTAGAATTAACAAACTTAGTTATACGACATAGCGTCAGTTTTTAATGCCTAACAATTGGATCCATACCGTTTGCTTGGGTCAGAGGTCACATGGCAATTGAGGGTAATTAAATTGCTGATGACGCTGCCAAAACCGCAGCTAGGCTCCACAAAAGTCCTGTCTACACTAAGTTCCCTGTCATACGTAAAGCTCAAAATAAGGCAGGAAAATTTGAGAATATGGCAAGATAGATACCAAATACCTGTGATGACAAAACCTTACAAACACTCTACCATTAAAACCAAGATTTTCCACGCTTTGCCAACGCCCGACTTGATCATGAGATTTTTTGCGAGAATCTTTTGGAGTATCGCCCTATGACATTAGGTCTTTAATGAAGCAAAGAAGCTCTTTGGAATCGTACTTAAATATGATACACTACATCCTGACAAACTTGAAACATTTTAACAAAACAAACTTATATCGAAGCTCATCATATGATTCAAATCCATTTGTAAAATTAGTTAATATCATTACCCTTTCATACCATTATTATATCATTTATATAATTACCCTTTTCCTTTTCCATTAAAACATGTGGATCGACAGATGTATCAAATCGCAGAAGTAGGTCTACACGGAACGAAGCACCCTGACTCAATGCTTACTAATATGCGAAACGATACTAAAAATGCGTACCAACTCATTAAAAAAAACAATCACAAGATACAAGATGACATCAAAACCCGCAAATACACACAGACACACAAACTAAAATAAAAACCACTATAAAATAAATATGATTGTTTTATTCATATAAATAAAGAGAAGATACTGTTCCCAGAAAGCTGTAACACAGTTACCGAGGAGGCAAAACTAAACGCCACTGTATGTGCATAATATCTTTTTGATGAATGAAGGTTTAATATCAAATAACGGAGGTTTTCTGTACGACTTTTGACACCCGGCACCTAGTAATTTTGCTCCGTCGTAATATAAAAATTAAAGAAAAAAAATTCCATACAATTGAATAATTGAAGTGGTATGATGTAGGTGAAACAATTTGCATACGTTTTCTTTCAACCATTAATTGTAGCCGGTAGGTGTTAGAATATTATAGAGTGTCAACTAACCGAGGCTCTCGAAAAGCATCCTGCAGAAGTCTTAAAGAAAACTTATTTTACTGGAAAGAAAAATCAAATTTCATACGGTCCTCTGAGTCCGACCGTAAAAATAATACCTATTATTGAGAATCCAGGATTGTTATTACTACTGAAGAACTCCCGATAAACTTTTTATGATGAATCGACTATTTCTGCGAATAAGACTGAGAAAGTTTGTAACTACGTAGTTAGCAACTCAAAGAGGACGCGTATGTTGTCCTGAAAGCTTCAAAACTGATTTATGATTACAAAATGATTTATTGTTCTAAAATTTCATAGCGTTCGTAATAACTGAAAATTTAAGAGTAAATGTAAATTTATTTAAAAACCAACAAATTGGTGCCAATTCTGTTGTACAAAATCTTTAAACTAATTCGTAGTGCCTTAAAAATAGAGCTGTCCTTTTCAGAATGCTCCATAACAAGGATAGCACTATAATATATACAATCTACAATCTAGGTCCACGTGAGTCATTAAGACAAGTATTCAAAGAAAGTAACATCATGACAGTAGCTAGTCAATTATATGAAAATATAATGCATGTTCGCAAAAATTTAGATAATTTTCAAAAACGGGACTCGAATAGTAGATCATGCAACAAAAATAAACTATTTATAAAAAGATTTCAACTAGCAAAAGTAAGCACGTCATTTTTGGGAAACTGTATCCGCTACTGTAATAAAACTCCTTCTGGTGTGCTGTCTCTAACTGAAGGGTGGTTTAAACGCCACATTAAAGAGAGCCTTTTGAAGAAAGGTTACTATCTTTACACCTTAGAATTAGACGATTACATGACTGATAAAGACGCTTGGAAAGCTCCATAATTGTTTTACATATTATGAATTACTATAATCACTCCTGATTTGTTATTTATTATTTTATTTTACAATATGACAATGGTACCTACATTGAATAAAATATTTGATTCCATTTGATTTGATTTAGACGACTCAAATCAGTTCAGAGATTTACACACATTTACGTGTGATTACGTGTGATTTTTAGGCCTATACGCAATGAGGGATCTAATTGGAAAATAAAAATTAAACACTAGAAAGATAAGTTCAGTAACTATTATTAGTGTGCAATTACTAACAACAATTAAAACAATTAAAAATACTTATATTAGTTAGATTGTTGTAATTAGTGGAAAGTCAGGAAAGATAAAAGGCGTTTTTATATTTTCATTTACCTATATGTGATTTTACTTAAAAATAAATTTGTTATTTTTGTTTTATTAGTATCATAAATCAGTATTGCCACCGAATATCTTCTCTAATAAACAAAATTCTCTTGACACAGTATTTGTAACCAAATTCCTCCGATACGGCTGGACCCATTCCTCTGCATATAGGTCTTTTACTACTTTTCATATTCCTAATAGCAAAACAATGTTTGCCCGGTCAGCTAGTGGTGTAATTTAAGAAGCGAGCAGTAACTTTACAACGAAAAAAGTACAATATCATTCGAGGCTATTCAAAACAGACACATTTCTCAGTGGAGTTACTCGTAACTAGAGCAGTTGTTTTTACACAAGACCGGCAAAACCGCCGCCCTTATTACCCTTTTCACCTTTATTGCGTACCGGCGCGGCGTCCACACAACGACACAATGTGTACTTTGGCTCTATATCCCTTTCTTGTTACACGGGTTAAGTAAACAGTTATATGACAGTAGAATGCCTGAAATGCTTAGTTGCTATTTTTTTTTCTAGCGTTAGAATTACAATCCTTAATGGTTTGTACCACTAACTAATTTACTTAACTGAACGATGTACATAAATTGTCAATCAAGGTACGAAAAGGAAAATCAATATGAAATATAAACTCGGAAACCATTTTTACTTATTTATTAAATGTCGAAAGTCGAAACCTCTCTTTGTAGGTACCCAATTTTATATCGTTTCTTTTGTATGAATTTAAGTAATCCTCTGAAGTATTCTTGAGAGACTGCCGACAAGGCCCAGTCTTTTTCATTCGCTACTGAAGTTAGTTCAGGATAGTTTCACTGCACTTATCAACCTTGTTGTTAATAATATACTATTTTAATAAGTTTTATTTGACTAATTTTAAATATTATTTCTAGAAGCACGCGTCAGAAAGATTAAATTTATCTTTCTATAATCCGCTATCTGCATATAATTTTGTTTATTGAAATCACGACTTTTTAAAAGATTAGATGCCGAGTTTCTTGCTCGTTCTTTTCGGTGGAAAACTGTTTATTGAACTTGGCGGTAGAGTCTGAAATTTCATAAGTAAACCTATGTGAAAGAATAAATATTTTGGTTGCTTTTTTACAAATGCACTCGTAAATGTCACTTTCAGTGCCTTTACAAAGGCAGGAGCGACGAGGGACGGTATGACGCAACTTGAAATGTTAATACCGCCACGACACGGCCCAAATCAGAATTGGGACAAGGCAATCGTTTTAAAAGGCAAGTAGGGTGAGGCACTCGTCCCGCCGGCGAGGAAGCGACTAGCTTTAAAGGCCATTTTCTCGACCAACGTACAAAGGATTCAATACAACTTACTAGTGCAATGATGAAGGATTCGGCCTAATTCGGGAGCATTATTGTATAATCTCAATATTCAACCCCCTTTTTGCGGGCGTCACCATAAACCGGCTCTTTTTTCACTTCTGTTCAACACACTCAATCTTCAATTAAAACAATGACTGGTACAGCAAAAAAGACAGGAAAACCAGTGTAGCTGACACATAAAGAGCAAGATTTGTGGAGCACAAATTGCAATATCAACGAATATAGAAACCGAGTCTATTTAAAGAGATGTAAAATAATCATGTTTGCCAAAGAGTCTTGCACTTTATTTAACCGAGATGCCTTTAACACGCGGGCACGTTAGGGAAGTTGTGCCTATGTCATTATTGTATAATGATATTGAATGTGATAGCTAAACGGGAACTGGTTGTCAAAGGTTAACCAACTTTAAAGATTTTCAGCCCATCAAACCTTATCAAATTAAATGAAAAAAGTCCTTTACTCTAATTGGTGCAGCGTGGGCAGCCTAAGAACGACTAAGATGTCTAAGAACGACTTAGGTGACACTGCTGAAGCAACCATTTATTGACAAACAACATTACCATTTAATGACAAACAACATTAAGGAAGGCGCGACTGTATAGACGCTCTCGTAATTGGCCGGAACCACGTAATAAATTCATCGATAGGCTCTAAATGATCCATCACATGGATCGCTTTTATGATGTCCATCTTTATTATAATGCATTTTATGTATTTACATATACGAGATGATAGGAAAACTCTTGAGTGATTTTTGCTGAAATCTAGAGGCAAAGTAAAAAGCGATAGATTCGCTCACAAAACGACGACGTTTTTAAAACTGATAAAGTATCATTTTTAACAGACTACCAAAAGCGAAATAATTTTAGAGATACCAATACCGACTTATATTAAAATTGCCAGTTCGTCTAGTAGCTACTACGACTAGTAGCTAGTACATAGTGTGCCCTATACAATAAATAATTTTAACTATGGAATTTTTCAAATTGATGATTTTCCAAAGGGTTTGGAAATTGATGATTTTCCAAAGGGTTTCCAAAGGGTTTCGTTTGCTCGAAAATGTTAAAAAACGAGGTTTGAGTGAAGTAACAAAATAACATCGAAACATTTCGTCGAAGCCATGTAACGGTCACTCCCAAAAAGTTTCAACGTCAGTTTCGCTGAGAGCATTGACCCGCCGATGTGCCTACTTTGCGTGCGTCGCCACAATAACCTGCGGTGTAGATTAGACCGCGGATTAACCTGCCATTACTGGTGTCTATATAATTAATTTGAGGTTGTTCGGGAATTACGTACCTAATTCATTTCATATCCTTCCTCCTAATTAATTATGTCCTTATGTAATTTCTAACACCCATTATACTCAAGACTAGACAAGCTGACGCACCCCTGTTTACCCAAATCTAGTGCGAAATTCGAAAAATCTGACTGTATGTAACTAATCTGACTGTGTAAAATTTCAACTTCGTTTATCCAAAAATTTAGTAGTCTGTATGAGGACCTCCGGTGCAAGTTGTTGGACGGGATAGTGCGCTCGGAGACGGGTCCTCGGGACCTCGTTTCGTCGGGGCGAACTTCCACGTACTACAGGCGCCGCCGCGCCCGCCGCCCCTGCAGGTAACACCGCTGCCACCACCACGCAGCGAGGCTATTCCTCAGGAGGCATACCAGGAGAACGACGAGCATGAGCAAAGCAACGAAGATCGACCTCATCAATGGTGTATACCAGGACTTGGAGGCGATCATGGCGGCAGTCACAGGGCCGTCGCGCTAACGGTGCGCCTCGCCGAAATAGAGGTTAAATTGCAGGAGGCTAACCTTAGAGGCACAAATGGAATCCAACATGTTAAAGGCCTCTGCGGCCGGATCGAGTGGAATTGCGGCGGCACCCTCCTCCTCCTCGGTAGTGAGTTACGCGTCGGCCCTGCGCCTCTCGAGGAACGCAGAACCGGTGCCCATTCCGGCGGTGCAAGGACCTGTATTAGCCTTCTACCCGGCCCCTGAACATGCAGAAAACTTTAAATCGGTTCAAGACACCAAGTCGGCGCTCAAGAAGGCCATTAACCCGTCGACAATGAGTGTCCAGGTGGATCGGCTAAGAAAAGTTGAAAACGCAGGCGTGGTGGTGCAGACTGTATTGCTTAGCAACAACTGACGGGCCTGGACCCTTACTCTGTATCTCAGTGACCTTCAACGAGCTCATTTGACATAATAATATGTTCTTTTTATCCATTGAAAGTTCACTGCAAAATCTTACTTTCGTTTCCCTATTAAGGGAAACGAAAGTAAGCAGCAATGTACCTATAACGCATCATAGCCAACAGTGAACATCACGCTATAACTGTCAAAGATACGGAATAGGCCCCCTAGTGTTGGTAAACAAACGCATCAAATTATATACTTTTTGATTCGCATGTATTGAGGTGAGATGTAGGTTTACTTGCCACTAGATGTGCAAAAAAAGTCCATTCGAAGTCGGACGATGTTAGGTACAACATTAGGTCCTTCACAATGCCTACTCGATGTGCTTAGAAACGACGACATTATAGACAATCGTCCGACTTCGAACTGGTGTACATACATTAAAATTATTTCACTCTTTGTAGTGGCATTTGAAGTCGGTTTTTCATACAGAATTTTTATTGTGTTTAGAAACTGAAATGGAGAGCGTAGACATGCTACGTGACTACGAAACGACGTAGAGGTCGCTGCTACGTATGTGGCTGCGCTTTTGTGCCTACTTATCCGTTTGAGAGCGCGGCCGAGTTACGCAGGTGTTAGGGCAAGGGCGCACGACTAAATGACATAGCATTTTGTTTCTGTCACCGTTTTCAACGATGGGAACGAGGTGTATCCAATTTACATAAAAATTGTAAGAGAAACATTTTATCTATTTTTCGCTGTTAGGTTTTTTGTTTTTGTTCCTTGCATTAAACTTTGTAAAACGACGTGTTTAAAAGCAAATCATGTTTCATTTAATTTCCTCGATTTTTCGTTTTTTTTACAAGATTTATTTCACGAACATTCAAGTCACGTCGCGGCTGACCGAAACTTGATTTTTTCCCTGAAAGCTCCCGAAACCGAGCTTTCGGTCAGTCCCAAAAATAATAGAAGTTTCAAATAAGGAAGTGTCTGTCATAAATGAATACAAGAAGTAAATTTCGAAAGCTCAACTAAATAACACTGGGAGCGATGAACCCACACTGATTTGTTGAGACGACTACTCATGTAAGCCCGGGTTGAGGGATGTAATGACCCCGTCGCGTCTCGATGGCGCGCTGAAGAGTTGAGGAGTCGGGAACAATGCTACAGGACAAGTCGTACTTTCTACAATGCCTACTCTCTGAGGAGCTTAACACGGTGTTTATTTGTTGGTTTTTAGATTTTGAAACAAAGTTTCTTTTCGAAGTTTATCGCGCAGGCTAAAGAAAGCAGATTTTTTGCGTGAAGAAAATCCCGCCACGAAGAAACTCTAAGAAAATCTTCTAAAATCCAGAACGAAATGTTTTCTTACTCAGTCAACAGAATGGGCACGCATGCAATCACGTATAGATATGTGGTATGAAGAACTCGTTAGCGCAAGCTAACTGACGACAGCTCCATCATCGAGCGATGAGCAAAATCACACATGACAATATACAATGGAGTATTCTTTTAGGTGTTATTTCAAACTTTGTTTCTACCGAGTTTTCAACGACAATAACTCAAAAACCAAAAAAATATTATTAAAATTTGTTAAACTTCATGTGCTATGCATTGCCCCACGACAAAAACAAACAAGCCCCTAAAATATAGGTGCTTGTTTCATACATAACGCATAGTTTTGTGGAAAACATGAATTGGTTTGTTCGCAACATACTGCTTACTAGTATAGGTATGTAATGCCTACGAGACATTTAGTTCCTTTCCCTAATACCTGATTGTCCGATTTTGGAATAAAACGTGATTTAAATGTTAAAATTGTGAAACATAGCATAATTAAATCTGTAATTGAAAAAGAACTAAAAATGCTTGATCTTGGGAAAACGACCCTATACTTGCGGAGAATATATTACTTCATCATTGTAGCCTTGTGTTGCGGCCAAAATGGTGCTATATAGTCTGTGGTCGTCGGTGAGCGACCGCAGGTTCCGTTTCGTAAGAGAGTACCGACATAACGGAAGAAGAAATTAATTACGTCAAAATCTCTACTGATTCACTAAAGGCAACAGAGGTTGATTTAAATGGCGAAAAATTTTTACTGAAACAATCATTCATCATGACAATGGTAGACGGTAAAATCTGCAATGCTGCCACAGGCACGATCTCCACAAGCCGGTGCTACATATGCGGTGCGACTTCTAAGGATTTCAACCGATTAGATGTTAAAAAAGAGATAAATCCTGAAGCTATCGAGTGTGGGCTTTCGGTTCTACATGCGAGAGCCGAGAATTCGTCTTTTCGAAAGCATTCTCCACTTGGCGTATAAATTGCCTGTAAAAAATACAAAGAGAGGAAAACAGAAGCCGAAAAAAAATCGAAAATGAAAAGAAACTGGAAATTCAAGCCAGATTTCGAAAAGAAACTGGTTTGATAGTAGATATGCTTAAGGCAAATTTCGGCAATACTAATGACGGCAACACCAGCAGAAGATTTTTTGAAGATCCTCAGTTAGCTTCTGATATAACGGGCATTAGTCATGAACTAATATACAGATTAAAAGTCATACTAGAAACGATTTCGAGTGGACATATAATCGATCCTGAAAAATACGACAAATATGCACTAGATACTGCTCGCTTATATGTCGATCTATACCCTTGGCACCCTATGACACCAACAATGCACAAAATCCTTATCCATGGTGCAATTATAATAAAAAATGCATTGTTACCCATTGGGCAGCTCTCCGAAGAGGCCGCGGAAGCGCGTAATAAGCATTTCAGGTTATACCGCCAAGACTTCGCTCGAAAATTTTCTAGAGAAAACTGCAACAGAGACATTTTTAACCGGCTTCTTTTGACTTCGGACCCTCTGTTAAGTAGCATGAGAAGTGTAAAAAGTAGAAAACTTAATTCTTTCTTGCCAGAAACAATTGCTCTACTTATGCCTGCGAATCCGAATGAACCTGGTCATTCTTCAGAAAGGGAAGATGAACATTTGTCTGAAAAATTATAGATTTTTTGATGTTTTCTTTTTGTTTTGAATAAATACGTCTCGATTTAATATTAAAACCTTTGTTTCATTTACTAATGTCGTTTAGAACCAATATCGAACACAAAATAATTTTGGCCGCGTAGATCGTTCAAATACCCGTATGTGCGGTGTGTGACTCTGTGACTTTGGAGAAGGGTCAGTGGCCTTTGAATTTTGAAATAGTCATGAACGGCTGAACTTTTGTAAAATTTAAATTATTAATACATTTTTGCATGAATATCGAAGTAATGGTGCAGTTATTTTCTTCGGATCCCACCTCCAGCTCGCTGACGCCTTAACATGGTCCTCCTCGACGGATTCTACGCAGAAATTGGAAAGACAAAACCGGCGCAATATTGAAAAAAGCGGTTAGCGGTTGAGAGGTTTGGATGAAGAAATTGTGATCCTGGATAAAGACTGTATGTGTTTTACTTATTTTTACCCATTACTCGATTAAAGTACTAGCTATTAAACTTATTTGCAAAGTAATTTTGGTTGTATTTAACACAAAAACATATGATTAACAGAAAGGTCGTTCATAGAGGTCAGTGTTCGCAACATACTGCTTACTAGTATAGGTATGTAATGCCTACGAGACATTTAGTCCCTTTCCCTAATACCTGATTGTCCGATTTTGGAATAAAACGTGATTTAAATGTTAAAATTGTGAAACATAGCAAAATTAAATCTGTAATTGAAAAAGAACTAATAGTGAATCTTGGGAAAACGACCCTATACTTGCATGTAGATAGTTAGACATGTGTGCATAATGCGAAGAATATAACACTTCATCATTATAGCCTTGTCTTGTCTAACATTCTATGCCTTAGAACCACTCACACAGGTGTTATCGCCACTTATAACAAATTTAAATTCAAAGAAAATGGCTTTTAAAAAAGTGATTTTATCACAGATATTTGAATTAAATAAGAAGAAAAACATGTGAAAATGTGATTTCACAAAAATATTGTGGATTAATAAAAACAATGGAAATAAATTAATATTGTAAAGAACGCTCGCTTGAAATCTTTATTATAAACTAGCTGACCCGGCCACGCGTCGCTGTGGCTAAAGTTTTTGTTATATTAATAAATTAAAATTGCGACTATAATTTGAGATTTAAACTATCCTATCTCTCAAGTTGGATCGAACTGCACATGGTGTGCGAATTTTATTATAATCTGTTAAGTGGTTTAGGAGTCCATTGAGGACAAACATTGTGACACGAGATTTATATATATTAATAATTAAATAAGAAGAAAAACATGTGAAAATGTGATTTCACAAAAATATTGTGGATTAATAAAAACAATGGAAATAAATTAATATTGTAAAGAACGCTCGCTTGAAATCTTTATTATAAACTAGCTGACCCGGCCACGCGTTGCTGTGGCTAAAGTTTTTGTTATATTAATAAATTAAAATTGCGACTATAATTTGAGATTTAAACTATCCTATCTCTCAAGTTGGATCGAACTGCACATGGTGTGCGAATTTTATTATAATCGGTTAAGTGGTTTAGGAGTCCATTGAGGACAAACATTGTGACACGAGATTTATATATATTAAGAATTAAATAAGAAGAAAAACATGTGAAAATGTGATTTCACAAAAATATTGTGGATTAATTAAAACATTGGAAATAAATTAATATTGTAAAGAACGCTCGCTTGAAATCTTTATTATAAACTAGCTGACCCGGCCACGCGTTGCTGTGGCTAAAGTTTTTGTTATATTAATAAATTAAAATTGCGACTATAATTTGAGATTTAAACTATCCTATCTCTCAAGTTGGATCGAACTGCACATGGTGTGCGAATTTTATTATAATCGGTTAAGTGGTTTAGGAGTCCATTGAGGACAAACATTGTGACACGAGATTTATATATATTAAGAATTAAATAAGAAGAAAAACATGTGAAAATGTGATTTCACAAAAATATTGTGGATTAATAAAAACATTGGAAATAAATTAATATTGTAAAGAACGCTCGCTTGAAATCTTTATTAACTAGCTGACCCGGCCACGCGTTGCTGTGGCTAAAGTTTTTGTTATATTAATAAATTAAAATTGCGACTATAATTTGAGATTTAAACTATCCTATCTCTCAAGTTGGATCGAACTGCACATGGTGTGCGAATTTTATTATAATCGGTTAAGTGGTTTAGGAGTCCATTGAGGACAAACATTGTGACACGAGATTTATATATATTAAGATAAGATAAATCCTGACCCAACAGACGGAGAAGAGTTTTTAACACTTATAGTTGTATGATGTGCTGATGGTAAAATATATGCGTACTAGAGCACGACGATGTGGTGCAACTTATACAAGGTACATAACAATGGAAAGTCAAGTTTCCTAACCCTTCTTATGGCTTATTTTTTGGCACGCATATTGGTCGTCGCACCGCAGACGGCTTTGTATGCATATCGATCGCGTCATTCAACGCTTATTGGATTTTCTCTCTAAAGATAGACTCTGAAGTCCGAACTCCGAAGTGTAATGCTATTGAAATAAAACTTATCCCATTAAAACAGACGTGTTTAAAGCGGACGCAGTCTACTCAATTAATGGATGGAAAAAATTAAAACCAACATACTACAAAATATCATAGAACGGTGGTATTGTTTTATTTCATTAAGTTAACCAATGTTTTAAAATTTTTATTTTTACGTGTATATTGTGGTCTAAAATGGTCCTTCGAGCCGGAGGAAGAGGCAATGGGTGGGCTGATTTTCTTGCTTAACAACGCTGGTTCCAAGCGAGCGACATTACCTTTTACTTGTAATATTGCCGCACGAATTATAAATTGTTCGATAACAATAGAATACCGTCGGCTTCGGACAACACTAGGAAATTCTCGTAACAGTTAAACAATAGCTGAGTGGAAGTCTTCGTCTTAAAACTTTAATCCAATAAAGATAGTTTGCACACCCGTTACCCGAGTTAACTGAATTAGCGACATCTACCCTTGGTCATGGTCCACACGCGGAGGACGTAGGGTCCACATAATTTATTATAATGATTATTTCGTTTTTGTTTTACCTATTCATTTGCGAATCACATCGAATAAAGCCCAAGAGTCCGTTTCAGATGTCTCGGGAATATTCCTAGAAACAATACAATGAGAATAAAGTATTCCTTGACCTTTTTCAACTTCAATCTATTCACATTAATTATTGTTTATTGATATATATATAATTTAATAATTTTATTCAAAATGTCTTTTTGCTAGTGATTAACCACCGTGTTCGGTAGGCAAAAAGAACATAATTTTTATTTTCGATAGATATAACAATTACAATTTAAGTACATCCAGGATTATTGTGTATTGTGCAACGTTTAATTAAGTCGAGGTTCGGTTAAAGCTGGCCTCAAGTCGATCCTCAAACAACCAATTATCCCACGATGGCCCGCCGCCACACCTTAGCCGCGTCAATCAAATACTGACCGACGGGCGACGGTACTAAACTAGGATTAAGGCGTCAACCCCCATGAACCAGTATTAGCCTCACCTTTACATTAATTTTGAGTACCTAAATGAATCAATCAGGCTACGATTGTAACTCTCTGGTGACAGGAAAATCCCACTGAGTTAACTGAAACGGCTTAAGATCTAGCATCTGATAGACTTTAAAATCAATCCAGCAAGAGTAACTAATACACAGAATTTGCTTAAGCATAGCAAGCGCTGGAAACTGTTTGTTGAATAACATCCACAAAAATGTTTAATAATTTTGAATCGAGTTTCCTTCATCAGAAGATGGCATCAATAATTTATTTACAAAACATGACCAACCAATCTGAGTTTGGGCAATTCAAAGATTCGCTAAAACATTTATAGCAAATATGAGTCCTAATTTAATCAGCCAATCAAAGGTAAGAATAATCCACATTAGGAAGAAACATTTCACTAGCAAAAACAGTCAGCAAGAAATGGCTCGTAAACCATATCGAAAAATCATTAATTCAATCCAATCCCGAAAATAAAAGCTGAAGAACCACGTGTCATGAGCGATGATATGGTATCATCAGCGTTTCGAGTACCCGGATGAAGGTAGCCGTCTCAACCTTTTTTAAAATCTTGAATATATATGGAGTATGGGCATTTCCATACCGGAAATGATTTCAATACAGACAGATATTCAACAATGATTTGGACAGGATTAAAAACTGGGCTGCCGAACATGGTCTCCTAGTCAATCCTACAAAATCACAAGCCATGATTATAGGCAGCAGACCATTACGCGCAAGAACAGATTTAAATAAACTGCCAGGCATAACTTACGATGGTGTTACGATTCACCTGAAAGAGAAAGTCAAAAACCTGGGAGTGATTTTTGACTGCCACTTAACTTGGGCAAGTCATATTAATGAATTAAGTAAACGCATGCATTACTCACTCCATTCCTTGAAACGCATGCAGAATTTTCTTCCCATGCGAACCAAAATCTTGCTTGCGCAGTCACTTCTCCAGCCCATCCTTGACTACGCTGACGTCACATATTTAGATGCGACTGAGGAGCTGCTCGATAAACTTGATCGGCTTCAAAATTTGTGCATCCGTTTCATCTACGGACTGCGCAAATACGACCATGTTTCTTATTTTCGTAACAAGTTAAAGTGGCTCCCTATCCGCCTTCGCCGGAATATTCACATTCTCTCTCTACTTTATCGTATTCTAAATACTTCTTCCCCTTCCTACTTGCGTGAGCGTTTTCAGGAGGCTCGTCCTCGCGCAAGACCTTTCCGTTCGTGCGTCAAATTAAAATATCTTCAAGTTCCTTCGTAAAATACTGTTTACTATGCTAAATCATTCACAATTAATGCAGCGCGTTTGTGGAACAACTTACCCGACAGTATTCTTCAGGACATCCCCTCAATCGAAACTTTCAAAATTAGACTAAAACAATACTATCTTTCCCTTCTGTCATAATATATTATTTGTGTATTTTATTATTTACCTACTGAAGTTATATTTTCATATATATGTATTTGTATTAAATTAGTATGTATGTATGTATGTATTTTATTTTATTTGTATTTAGTTTATGTATTATTGTTACTATTTTATTTACATAATAATTAAATTTAAGTATTTTAAGTTTATTATTTTGTCTTGTTATATTTTAATAATATTTATCTTTCAATCAAAGTTACAGTACCTATTCTCCTTTTCTCTTTCACCTCTCCCACTAGCTAGGGTCACTGGCAGAGATCTCTTATAGAGATAAGTGCATCCTTGTACTTCCTAACTATCTTTCCTAATTCTTCATGTTACATATACTATATTGTGGTACTAAATAAATAAAATAAATAAATAAAATAGATATTTCAGGACCACCATGCCATTTAAGTTGAGCAATAGACCTTTAGAAAGTTATAATTATTCCTTAAAGTATTTTATTTTATTATTCCTGTTTTCAAGTTCTTTATGTTTAGCCCTATCCCACTTTTACATAGTCCCACTTTGCCGGGGGCGTAAACGGTACAACTCCATCGTGCAGTGCAGAAGGCAATTAATTACAGCTAACGAATCCGCCGGCAATCTATCAATTTGTGCGACATAACTAGCTCCGGAGGCTCTTAATCACGGCACGAGTGAGCGCCAACACAGGTGCCGGAACCAGACCGGGCGTATAACCTTTCCACCATTACACAAATTATCGACTTTTAACTACGACATAGGTAAACAACAAACATTAATGAAATTCAAAGTTAAAAAATAAACCTATGACGGTTGTTAGGTTAGGTTAGTCTTGCAATTGAAATTAAAATTAATAGCATACTAGCAAACGAAAGGATTAAATATTGAATTCTCCGATTAAAAGAAAGTAAGAATCGTAATATAATTACATCCAAGAAAATCCGCAAGGGATCGAAACGCAATAATAATAAGGACAAAGTATTTTACCCAATCTGCCGATAAAGAAGATTGTTTTTACACCTACCTCGTTTCACAAGTTTCTTTTATAAATGAGGGATTGTTACTAGAAGGTTATTAATGCGTTGAAGATTCGTTTATGGCAAAAAGAAAACTTCAGCCGCTGCCATTCCTAGGAAATGTCGACGATTTTCAAAATTTACAGACTGAACTTGGACAAGTTATTGCTCAAGTTATAGCCCAAGGTTACTTAAATTAAGACACTTCTCAAGTAGAGGCAACAACAAATAATAATTTCACTGTCCAATTTTATTATCGAAAGCTTTGATCCTAACATAGCAGACGTAGAAATTCAACATATCTGATGCCGAATTCTCGAAGATGATTTCAAGCTTAAACGTAGAGAAGTAAGAATTGTTGAAGACCATTCGCATATTGAACACACAAGTAAAGAATGAACTACAAAAGTAAAGAATGAACTACGAGTCATCGAATGTTCCAATAAAATTATTATTTATAACAGGATGAGTAAGATCTGGTAAAACATTTACTTTGAAAGCAATCGTTCAGCAAATTAAACTATGTTATAAGCCATGGTGTGTGCTTTACTTGAACCAAGTTTTGTTGAAAATAACCGCCCTTACCGGAGTAACAGCTCGCCTAGTTAATGTACGAACTCTTTATAGTGCACTATGACAGGGTATACAAAAAGCGTCAGCGGTCTCTCATAGACAATTAACGAGTCAGCGATTAGAAGACATGACACGCAGATGAAAAACAATTCGCTCGTTAATTGGTGATGAGATTTCAAAGGTTTCATTAGAAATGTTGCGTAACTTCAGGAGTAAAAGAAATCTCTCTTTGGATGTGTTAACGTCCTCGTTATTGTGATTTTATACAATTACCACCCGTAAAAGGTAGCATTTTTCATTGCCTAGACATTTTCAAGAAGAGACCTTTGTGGACTTATTTTTGGAATTTGCAAACTTAAACGCAACATGCGTCACCAAAACGATGTGGACTTTCTTGATTTACTTAGCAATTGACTCAACAATGGAGCATGTAATAGTATCTTTATAACTATTAGCTAGAGGACTCGAGGGAAACTTTGCCGATGGAGACGCTGGAAAAGCTCAACGACGCATACAATTACAAAAGTTAACAAAGCTTGGAACAAAATCAAGATGCTGGCATAATAGAAAGGGCCCCTCCTATACTAAGTTCGGCCATTACAGTATACAAACTGCAAGGAAATATAGTGGACAAAGCGGTCATTTACCTCGGACCAAAACATCTAAATAAATGAATAATTATTATTGTACCTCTACAGATGTTACTCTACGGAGAGCGCTACGTACGCTTGCCCTTTGGCAAATTTCCTTAAAAACTTTCCTTGCTTGGCTATCTCATTAAAATATTTTTGTAGTGTACGTTTTGTAGCCTCCTTTATGCATTTAGTAGTATAGTTTTGCATTCAGTGTTACAGTTATAGATAAAACTGTCGCTCTTGTCGTGAGAATTAATTGTTCGAATATCAACGCTCACTAGTAAATGGATATTAAATGAGGGGTCCAAAAATATTAAAATCGCATAGCCATTCATCGAGCGATACTATCGCAACGACAGATGCACGTCAAAGCATCAAGTACTGATCGAGCAACGATGCAAACCGACGACGAATCGATTACACCACTGCCTGCATGAGTGCTTTGTAGAAAATTTATATTCAAAATTTATACGAGTCTTATATCAGCACACGCCGAAAATTACGAGCCAGAGGAGAATTGCCTGGGACGAGCCGCTCATCCTCGTCATCATCGACAGCTACATCTACGACAGTAACAATCTCGACACCATCAGCTAGTGAATTTCCAGGTAATTTTGAATTTTTAAGCTGTTTCAAATGCTATACTTCCATACCAATATTATAAAGGGGTAACGTTTGTGAGTTTGTAATATTGTGAGTTTGTGACGTTGTAAGTGGTAATCTCTCTGAATCTACTGAACCGATTCTAAAAAAAATTAGAAAGCTACGTTATTGTAGAGTGTCAGAGGCTATAATAATTTTCAAAATTAATTATTTATGTTTAGTTAAACTTGAATAATGTAACCCAAGTTGTAAAAAAATTGCTTTCATCGCGTGCGCTGCGGAAACTATTGAGGATAGAACAGAACAATGTACTAGAATTAGTGGTGGTATAAAAAGAATAAAATAACTATAATACTACTATTTATTTTATAATATCATAAAATACTTTTTGTTTTTGTTACAGATGATGAGGAATTTCTAGAAAAACTAACCTGGATAAAAAATAGTGTCGAATCTTGCCAAATTGTGGAAGAATATTGGATAGCTACAAATAAAATCCGGCTTGAACCTATAAAACTTGGATTGGAGGAATCGACAATTGAAGAGTATTTTAGAACACATCCAGCTCTTCAACAACCTACAGAATATACTTTAGTAAGTAAATACTAACTATATCACTTACCAAACAATATGTCGAGTGCATAGAACAATCTGGCATTGCAATAATACTTTTACTTTGGATCTCCGGGTCTAATTGCACCATACTATATCTCCCATATCAATTGAATTCATTCGGTCTGGGGCACCCAAGCATGACGTTTGTCTTACCAGAGTCCAGCTTGCTGCATCGTCTGTATGTATTTAACAGTGTGTTATCAACATGTTTCTCGTTGTATTTACACTGTTGTTACAAGATTTTGAGACCCTGTATGGAGACAAAAAGGATGGCCTATTTTCAAATATTGTTCTACTAAGAGAAAAAATATTAGCCCTTGCAGGCTTGCACGAGAAAAATTAAATAGAACAAGAGACAAAGATATAAGGAAGACTATTACCGATTATATTAATCTCACTAATGGTACGATATCCACCTTCTAGCTAATCCGATACCTTATGAGGCTTTACAGGGTTATTTTTTGACCATATATGCAGTTCGACCACATATTGGTGGGGTCAAACTGAACAACTTTGGTTTTACGACTTTAACAAAAAAAATTAAACTTCATACGAGTAAATATTATATTATGACTGTTTGGCTAATTTCGATGAAGACTCCAAAAAATTTTATTGAGTTTTTCGCAGAACAAAAGTTGTTTATTTTGTCCCACCAAGTGTGTTTAGTGATGCAACTGATATCCGGTATCCGGCCTATCCGGCCATTATTTTACTATCCAACCGAATACCGGATAGTTGCGCACTATCCGGCGGGATACCGAATAGTGATTCTGTTTGCTATTTAACTTCGAAAAATGGTTAGAATTTTCGTTTATTAGTATTATTACCTTTAACGTACAATTTAAACTTATCAAAAAGCCTCATTTAAGGTAGTTTAGAAATCCTATGATCAGCATTAGTATCCATTCCACCAATAGTAGCCTATCGTATGCTGATTCTTAATAAAATAAAACAAGTGTTACCAAATAAATAAAAAGAGAGTTTAATATTCATATGATCCACATTCAACCAATACGTAACAGGTAGAAACATGCACGACGCGCCTGCCGCCAAACTAAAATGTAGGTATCGTGTTGCCGGCCGAATATTCTGCGGCCGGATACAGGATTTTTGGCCGGTGATCAAACCGAATATCCGGTATCCGGCCAAACAATTATCCGTTGCATCTCTAGTTGTAATCGTGTGTCTAGTTTTAATTCTTATTTTAATGTTGACAGACCTTTGAGAGTTAATGAAGAACTGATAAATCAATTGTAGTCTTATTATCATTGTCTGACTTCAGATCTTTGCTAACTTTTTTAGACCATCTTTAGTATCTATTAAGGTTAATACGAAGTGTAAGGTTGAAAACATTCAATAAAAAGTTATTCAAACTTCAGAGACTTTAAATGTATTTAATCCCTGACTGAATGCTCTAAAGGTCAGGATGACGCAAATAAATACCATCATACACGCTCAGGCGTAATTCGTGACTGTAGGAATAGCCCAAATATTCTAGCTTACAAACCACTTAGGCTTGGGCAGTTCTCTTGAGCGGATATGGCTTGTTTTATGGTGTAGCTTAACAATTGTACTGTAAAGATGTAACTGATGTATGGGCTCTTAATTATGCATAAATCATATACGTAAACCATACAATTGGACTCCATACAAAATAAGTTCATCAACGAGATCCTTTTACATCAAATGACCTAATATTTTTGTTCCAATTGTATGGGTATTATGGAAATTAAAATTAATAGCATACTAGCAAACGAAAGGACTAAATATTATATAAAAAGAAAGTAAGAATCGTAATAATTACACCCAAGAAAATCCGCAAGGCACCGAAACGCAGTAATAAGGACAAAGTATTTTACCCAATCTGCCGATAAAGAAGATTATTTTTACACCTACCTCGTTTCACACGTTTCTTTTATAAATGAGGGATTGTTACTAGAAGGTTATTAAAGCGTTGAAGATTCGTTTATGGCAAAAAGAAAACTTCAGCCACTGCAATTCCTAGGAAATATCGACGATTTTCAAAATTTACAGACTGAACTTAGACAAGTTATTGCTCAAGTTATAGCCCAGGGTTACTTGAATTATGACACTTCTCAAGTAGACGCAACAATAAATAATAATTTCACTGACCAATTTTATTATGGAAAGCTTTGATCCTAACATAGCAGACGTAGAAATACAACGAAATACAACATATCTGATGCCGAATTCTCGAAGATGATTTCAAGCTTAAACGTAGAGAAGTAAGAATTATTGAAGACCATTGGCATATTGAACACACAAGAAAAGTAAACAATGAACTACGAGTCATCGAATGTTCCAATAACATTATTATTGTAAATGACAATATAATATTGCAATTAGAATTAAATAACATTTATAACATTATTATTAGTATTATATATGGATTTATTCTTTTTTTTCTCCTGTATAGTCTATAAACGTACTTACTTTGTAATGTTAAGTTATATTGTACCTATGACCTGTAAAAACATTTACCAATAAAATGATTATGATTATGATTATGATTATTTATAACAGGATGAGTAAGATCTGGTAAAACATTTACTTTGAAAGCAATCGTTCAGCAAATTAAACTATGTTATAAGCCATGGTGCGTGCTTTACTTGAACCAAGTTTTGTTGAAAATAATCGCCCTAACCGTAGTAACAGCTCGCCTAGTTAATGGACGAACTCTTCATAGTGCACTATGACAGGGTATACAAAAAGGGTCAGCGGTCTCTCATAGACAATTAACGAGTCAGCGATTAGAAGACATGACACGCAGATGAAAAACAATTCGCTCGTTAATTGGTGATGAGATTTCAAAGGTTTCATTCGAAATGTTGCGTAACTTCTGGAGTAAAAGAAATCTCTCTTTGGATGTGTTAACGTCCTCGTTTTCGGTGATTTCATACAATTACCACCCGTAAAAGGCAGCTTTTTTTCATTGCCTAGACATTTTCGAGGAGAGACCTTTGAGGACTTATTTTTGGAATTTACGAACTTAAACGCAATATGCGTCACCAAAACGATGTGGACTTTCTTGATTTACTTAGCAATTGACTCAACAATGGAGCATGTAATAGTATCGGCTTTATAACTATTAGAGGACTCGAGGGAAATTTTGCCGATGGAGACGCTGGAGAAGCTCAACGACGCATACAATTACAAAAGTTAACAAAGCTTGGAACAAAAATCAAGATGCTGGCATAATAGAAAGGGCCCCTCCTATACTAAGTTCGGCCATTACAGTATACAAACTGCAAGGAAATATAGTGGACAAAGCGGTCATTTACCTCGGACCAAAACATCTAATTTAATTAATGTATTAATACAATGGAAATGTAACCTATAAAATGAATAAATGAATAATTATTATTGTACCTCTACAGATGTTACTCTACGGAGAGCGCTACGTACGCTTGCCCTTTGGCAAATTTCCTTAAAAACTTTCCTTGCTTTGCTATCTCATTAAAATATTTTTGTAGTGTACGTTTTGTAGCCTCCTTTATGCATTTAGTAGTATAGTGTTGCATTCAGTGTTACAGTTATAGATAAAACTGTCGCTCTTGTCGTGAGAATTAATTGTTCGAATATCACCGCTCACTAGTAAATGGATATTTAATGAGGGGTCCAAAAATATTAAAATCGCATAGCCATTCATCGAGCGATACTATCGCAACGACAGATGCACGTCAAAGCATCAAGTACTGATCGAGCCACGATGCAAACCGACGACGAATCGATTACACCACTGCCTGCATGAGTGCTTTGTAGAAAAATTATATTCAAAACAAAATCATTACAACGTACAACAAGCTATTCAAAATTATAATACGCGAACTAATAAATTCCTATTTAACAAAAGGAACTTGCTAGAAAAAAAGAACTTATTGTGTAAGGACTTAGCTTCCTTAACTTTTAACCCTTGCATAACAAAAGAAGAACTCTCCGACAGAAACTATAGGTACAAAGAAACAAGTAATTCAGAATTGAATCGATTTACTTGTACTAGAAAATTCGTACTGAGATACTGATAAAACTGAACGAAGTACCTACTATGTTCTTTTGAACATAGTAGGTACTTTGTTCAGTTTCATCAACTTTATACTTTTTCGTAACGAAAGCTATTTAAGAGTATAATACTCCTTCCACCTTAAACAAAAAGGAACATACCAAACACAAAGGAAAAAATATGTACCTATTACATAATTAATAACTAGTTATGTAGTTAAGTTTAACAACAGTTTAATATAAAAGAAAGATAAAGTTATCAATTTTACTGCTAATGAAAAAAATGAAAAATCTTTATTTTCACATAGGCCCAATTAATAGGCTCTTATGAAAAGCCAAAACTCTACCGCCAGGTTCGGAAAGCAGGTTTGCACCGAGAAGAACTGGCAAGAAACTCGGCACTTGCTCTTTTCAAAAAAAAAATGTCATTATATACAATTTCTTAAATAATATCAATAATTATTACATAATTTTTAAGATATCTCGTGAAGAGATGGAAATATATCCCTATCATTCCAACAATCCTTGTCATTGAAAAATTCTTCAATAGTATAGTAACCCCGCCTGATTAGATGTTTTTTGACAGTAACTTTAAACCTGTGTAAAGGTAAGTCCAAAACAGACTTCGGGATCATATTGTAGAAGCGTACACTCAACCCCACAAAGGACTTCTGTACTTTACGTAAACGGTGTGGTACTACAACTAACTTGTGTCCGCCATTTCTAATTGGACGGTTACTTACATCTATACGTTGCTTATAATTATTGTTTTGACGTACAAAGAGTAAGCAATTATAAATATATTGAGATGCCACTGTAAGAACACCTATTTCTTTAAATTTTTGGCTATTTTAAACATTCCGACTATAATCATAAGAGAGTCAACCAAATTCGTTCGAGCACTAGGAAAGTCCTTCAACAAAGAGAGCATACTATATGAAAGAATATATGTACTTCGTAAGTACTAGGAACACATGACAGTGAATAATTAGAATCTGATGCCGGTCTCCTTGTGGGTTACGTATAGTCGCTAATAGGCTGTGACTTGTGATCAAGATAATTAACGCCGCTGCTACAGCGGCGCCGCGCATCGACCCGGCGCGTCAGACGCTACATCTCCAACGACTGAGAATCATGAAGGCTTTATGAACAGCGAACTAATGTATCCCATTCCTTTATTTGAAGTACAAAGAACAATTGTGCCGAAATCTTCAGAATAAGAGGACACACTGTTGTAGGCTGTTGCGTTACTAGCCAACCCAATCCTATATCGCCTGGGCGATTGCTAGAAAATTTCAGAAAATACTTCCTTACCTCTTGCCTCGATGCGTTTCAGGTCCCTAAGTCCAAGGGCTTGGGTAATGAGTGAAATAACTAATGAGATAGGACTTCTCACTTTCAACTCAATACGATTCTAGACTACGCTTATCTTTCCGACTTTTCAATAGTAAAGTAGGCACACACCGGCAGTCTGCCGGTGTGTGTCGATACCGTTTCTGTAAATGTAAGTAAGTTAAAATATTACATTTACTGGTACAACAAGCACAAAACAAGTTCAAGTGTCATGACTCATGATTGCAATGAGGATATTTTTCAGAGCGTGAAATATTTTCAAAAAGTATTGTGGGTTAAAGCTGGTACCTGTAAAATAAAAACGCATATTACACTGCAGTTAATAATATAATGTATAGAATGAATGCATAGGCGTCTGCTTTGTTTTTGGTTACTTACATATTTTATCGGAAAATCTATAATTACAATATACATATGTATTGGTAAAATTAATAGAATAATCATTTGATAAATTCATCTATAAATAAACGAACGAATGTAGCATGATGAGCCGCACTGAAGAAGTACAGTACTTCTCTCACTAACTGCTATCAAACATTTGGCACAGGGCCTAATTTTCATTACCATCGACCCCGACGTAGTTTTGCTCACAAATGCTGGCGAAGAGCAATTAAATCCTACCTAACTAGTAATGAACGCCGCCAGTTAATTGTTTCCTTTTAGAAACACTACAACCACAACAAAATCATCATTCCTAGTTATTTCATAATTTCATAGAGAGGCAACGTTTCAAACATATGTTCGAAACATTCCCTCTATGAAATTATGCATATTATCTAAATAGAATGAAAGCGGTGGTTTAAGTTCTATTTAGATTTTTACTTTTCATTCGGTATTTCGAATTTTTCCACATAGAATTCCAACAACAGAGCAGATGTCTGGGAAATTCCCCTTGTTGAAATGCCATATTCGTAGAGGTATACGATGTAGGCACCGGAATTGTAGCTATAGATCCTAAGTTAGTGCCCAGGATACTGGCCAGTGGCCAGTTAAAAAGTTAGTAGGATTCTACATTTCGTTGTCCGAGAAAATGGAAAAAGGTGTCTGAGGTAAACGAGATGTGTATTAATGGTATTTATCTTTTGTCGCAGGTGGCCGGGTGAAATGTGATCTATAAAACATAACACCAGATAAGAAGACTCTTAGAGATTTGGGGGTTGTAGAAGTTTTATAAATCAGGAGTTTTATAAATTGGTAAAAACTTTTACCCCTTGCATAATGAAATAAAAACTCTCAGACAGAAACTATAGGTACAAAGAAACATGTAATTCAGAATTGAATCGATTTACTTGTACTAGAAAATTCGTACTGATATACCTACTGATAAAACTGAAAAAAGTACCTACTATGTTCACTTGAACATAGTAGGTACTTTGTTCAGTGCCATTTAAAGAATAATGCTTCCATAACATTTTTCTTCAGGAATTGTACAACATCTTAAACGCATGCAATGAAGGCAAAGGTATTTTACAACGTTATCAAGAGACTGGTTTGCTTGACAACACTGCCAGGAGGCGGCTGTGCAATATTATTATCAACAATGAATTAAAAAATGACCCTGCAAAAACTATAAAAAGTTACGCTTATATTAACTGGCATTTGATATTCCAAAAATTTTCAAGAAAGAGAGTCCATCAGTTTATTTTATACCATATACGAGTTTTAGCCTAAACTAAAAAATATCTGTAAAATGAAAATTACTGGACTGCTACCGCCATAGAAAACGTGATTTTATAAAATCAGGAATTGTATAAGTCAAAGAGAAATGCTGTTTTACCACTTTGTCATCAAAAATTCAACAACTAAAAAGAAGAGGAGAAGGACACGACTACATCAATATCATCATCGAATTCTCCTCCTGGTGCACCCACTTCCGCGCAGAGCTGCTCGCACCTCTCTTTGCCAGCTTAGACTCTTTGTTTGGCTTGCGAAACGTGTATAGTTTTACACATCTGTTCCGCTCATCGCTGTATTGCTTTTCAAGATCGTTACTCGCCTGCCCAAGGGCCTGACGGATCACCCCTAGAAGGCCCTAGGTGTGTGCTGGGTGTGGAAGCCTGGCTGGAAGGCCTGAGGCAGAAGGGGTGGACTTTAGCCACCATTCTAATAATCCTCATAGCAGCAGAGCTCTGCGACACCATAAGGATCACTCTCTTGCTGGGGATAGTGCACGAAATTTGTTGGCAGCTGTTATTGCGAATGCTATCCTAAAAGAAAGTAAAGATTCACTTATCAGAGGTGCAACATATTACAAGTGGGTCAACTACATTAAAGATATTTTTCCTGGCGAAAGAACTACCACTTATTATATCCCAGCTTGCACAACCGCTAATGGTATTGTATTGCAAGCTAAAGGTAAACTGGTTCATCAGGTACTAAACAAACGAAGACGCTATAGAAAATTTAGGAGCTCTACCAAAGGGAAAAGGGAAACGGAGCAGAGAAGAGAGTCCCACAACATCATTAGGATCTATTCCATCTCCAAGGCCTCTTCCGAGTATTTTCTTGAATGAAGAAGAAAGTGAGAATATTGAGAACGACTTACAGTGGCTTGAACAGTGGCATTTCTTTTCAACTATATTCCATGGCTCAGAAGAATAGCCATGGAATATAGTTGAAAAGAAATGGGTAAAGACTTATATATAAGCTGTATAAATACAGCCAGAACACGGAAATTGTATGACACAAAGCTTGAAATCACCATTGAATCTTACTATGAAAAGTACCCAGCACTGAAAAAAACCACAAGGTTATTCTTTGGTAAATACTAATTAATATCAATAATTTTATCCATCTGATTACATGGAAATAGTCGGCCGTAGTTGCGAACGATTTTTGAGCAGTAGAGTATTTTAGTAGATACTAATTTATTAGTATCTATATATAAACTATATGACAAGCTATGAAACTAATACCATTAACATAAACCCATTAATTCCTGTCATGACATCCATCCATGTTCCATTCACGATTACTGATCCATTGCAAACAAAATTATTTATAATCTGTTTAATGGCAATACCTTTTCGTATGTAACACTAAAATCGCTCTCCTTTTCCTTGGCTTCGCAAGAAGGTGCATTGAATCCATACTTTAAATTAAAGTTTTCTATATAAAACTATAATAGCAGTAAGTAGAATTATTGTTTCTGTAAACATATTGGTGATAATAAACCGAGTAAAAGTTGAAATATGTGTCTCATTGACCAATTACAGCACAAAAGATATTTTTCCGATGATTTTAAATTTTAATCTATATTTTATTCTGCTTCCGTTTTTGCCAGAAACAATAGATTTATCTAACAAACAAATCAGAGATCATAAAAATCGGTCCAGTCCATCTTAAGTCAAAAAGAGGTAGGTAGGTACCCGGTAACTGAATCGACTTTGAACAGTTTTTGGCTCACTTTTACTCTTGCAGGTGCCTTGCTTTGAATACAGAACTTCAAACATTTTCAATGCTACTATCCGTAAGAAGTATAACAATTGCACAGAGTTTGCCCTTCTACTTTCCTACGCACAAAGTATACCGAAACCGATAAAATCACAGATTAGTAAAAGAGCAAGATCGGCCAAGGAGGTGTGGTCCGTGCGAACTTATATAGTGTAAAATACACCTCCTAACCGTTTTTGTCTTTAGTGGAGTGTCGTCCAACGATCGCTTCACTGCTCTCGATTTTTATAAAACTGCCGTGTTATTCAGTGGTCGTTTGCAAAAAATCAAGCAAAAAAGTGAATAATACTAAAGATGGCATCTCATTTTACTCGTAAGTACATGTATTTTGTTGTAATTTTCCATAAAAATCAATAAAACATTATTTAGCAGTATCAAAATATGTAAAGTGACAACTTTGTATCACATTATAAACAAAAACCATTGCTTGCTTACTATAAATCAATCAATGAACCGGCCGGTCTTACGACGCAATGGTTGAGTGTGCTTTACCGATTTTCACTTGCACGTTTCGTGGTGTGTTTCGTGGTAAGGCCGCTGTGGGCTTGCGTAAACTAGAGATGGGCGATGTTTTCGATGTTTTTAACGATTTATTTTGTGTGATACGTATTTTACGCACCTATCTATATCGATTTGTTCAAGATTTCTAAACCGTTTTGAAAATATTTTATTAATGGCTCTGAGTGCAACTCCTCAATCCTGAACAGCAGAGTACAGAACTCCTTAACCAATGAAATTCAAGAACTTTTGATAATGAATTAATATTTTAAATATCAAGCAACGACTTCATACTTAAACCCAAGTCCAAACTCTTCAATCCTGATGCTGCACTCCTAAGCTGTGGGAATTGAGGAACTGTTGAAAAGTTTTTGAAAGACACTGTAAAATTATTTATATTGAAGTATTATTAATACTCACCCGACTTCAACCAGTGTGTAGAAATAGATATTATTTTTTACTTTGTGGTTTTATTCTTTATTTCTTTTCTTTTTTCTTTCGTAAGAACCTACTCCTGACAATGAAACACAACACAAAAATATTTATTGAAATCGGTCCAGCCGTTCACGCGTGATATCGTGACCAAAGGATTTTGGGATTGATTTTTATACATAAAAAAATAGGGAATAGAGATATTGTGAAAACACGAATATTAAAAAATTGAAGAATCGATAACTTTAAATTTTATTCACTCACTAAAATTAATGGCTTTTCGATGGCTTTCATTGGCGTTTCACCACGGTTGATATTTGTTTGTGTGCATCTGCACGGTGTTCTAAATTGAGTGCTGTTTTATAAACAACAAAGACTATATTTGTTCTTACCACTTTGCACTGATGTATCGGTGTGCGTGGTGTGTAAGAGACTTCACATCTATTGCTGCATGTGTATTTGTAGCAAGTGGTGGGGAAAACCGGCGACAGCAGGTTTCAATACAATTTGATTCATAGGGCCAATCTCGCTCTTTTTCTAATCTGTGGATAAAATAATGAAAACAAGTTTGAAGGAATCAGTTTTTTTCCAAACCAGTTTTAAATCGTACCAACTGTGAATGAAAGAAAAACTAAATGATGAAAATGATTATTTCCACTTCTATTAACTTGTTCCGCGGCTCGACAATTAAAAATTGTAGATAAGCAACATGTTTTCATTTGTGATAAGAAAATGGAACTATCTATACATACACATTACATTCTAGTTTCTCAGATATCTCTGTGTAATGCCGCGTATTTTTATATTTTGCAAATAGTACTTATTTACCAAGAAACTTTTCAAATCATACAACTATTTCATGAATTGAAACAGAGTTAAAGACAACAGAACCCTACCCTAGACGGACTAGACGGACTAGATAAAGACTAAAATGCGTTTTATGGACAAATAAAAGATAAGGTTCAAGGTAAGGCTGTAAGAAGGTACACCGCCAATACCATAGGTTCCTCTGAATTTGTAGTTGATGTTTACTTGACTTGTGCGACGTACGTGTACACAAACCCTAGATGGGTAGGTCCTGCAACAACTTTCTAAACAGCAGCGTTGGGCATTTAAACGAAAGCGTAAATTATAAGTCGTTTTTTTAAATAAGCACAACAACGCGTTACTTAGAACAAGTCCATTTATTATTCGATTGCTTTTTTAAATTGATGAATTTGCTTAAAATATTTTAATTTTTTGTTTACGTTTTTAACTTATTAATTTCTTTTCGTTGACAGTTGCGTTTTTTCCGCGTTGGCGAAAACATTGCCGTCTGCCGTCGCAGACGCATTATATATTAATGATTCGCGATTTTCACTTATTTGACTTTATTACTTGTAAATAATGTGTAAGTAAATAGATATTTCATGCGTTTTACATAAAATAGGTTTAAACTTTTTCTGCAAGGACAGATTTTTGTGTGGTGTGTGAAATATCTCGTAACAATAGATTTAATCAAATTTGGAACTTTTTTCAAAAAGACGATTTAACTAAACGCGCTGATTGTAATTTTTGCCAAAAATCAATATCATATAAATTTATATTTTCTTGATATTAATTGATATTTTCTCTTTAAATTGAAGGTTTTCTATTGGTAGCCAGGGGTCAACGTTCTACGCTACGGGTTAAGTTATTATTCAGACAGTCCTAAGCCTGAAAAGTACGAAGGAAAGTTCATTAACGATCAAATAGTCACTATAACTCACTATCACTTTCACTTATAGTCACTAACTGTTAAATTATTAAGTTGAGCAATCAACGAAAAACATAATTAAAAAGCAAATAAGCAGTAATTAAAAGTGACTTTTGAAAAACAGTAAAATGAAAAAGTCTGCTTATTGTTTTAAGCCGTTTTGCCCACCTCTACTAAACAGCACACGATCAAACGTATCACAGTCCCCATGTAGTCATTTTAATACTATTTTTATCCACAAAATAAAAACAGTATGTAGTTACTCCTCGTAAATTAGCCACAGGAAGATTGCACCGGATCGGTTACATTTGAAAAGGCAGTTATAGTTCACTGACGACGTAGAAAAATCGAGACATGGACGGAAAGTGGTATCTGTAGAAATACTACTTAGATACGAACTTACCTACTTTCAACCGTTATATATTTTGGCAGTTTCGGCAAAACTTTTTAGTGTTTTGCACCCACGTTGTTTGATTTTCTACATTCTTCTGAATTGAGCAGAAGCTTATGCAAGTGCCCAAATTAAAAATACATCAACTGTCCAATGTCAATTGACCTATTTTTAAATGTTATCATCGGATCAATTCAGAGGAAAATGCTGAAAGATTATCGTGAATCGTGAAGTAGAAAATAAAACTGAGTGCGGGATTTATTATATATTTCTTACACAACGAAAGGAATATCGTAACTGAGTCGCATACTTCGTAGACCAGTGCTTCTTTAACATTCTACTCTGCAGCACAACTTCTGAACCTTAGGGGACGGAGCGGAGAGAAAGAACCACTGAACAACCTTTACTACGAGTACCTCTAACAAGGATTTCTTGAAAACGCTCTTACTTGAGCAAGAAATTGTATACGGTATAAAACATCGCATCATAAGCATCAAGTTTATTCTTTAAATTCATGACGAAATTCCTCAATTACGATGTACCAATATATTAAGATTAATATTAATTTATGTACTAGAATGCTTATTTGTGTAGCAACTACTTAAATCTTTTATTTGTCGCCAAGTAATCAATTTTTGCCTAATATTTTCTTGAGATGGCACTATTAGATGAGAATACCTATTCGCTTTACATCCCAAATAGTAACCAAATAGGTTCTTTTCAATAAAACGTGGAATAATATTCAAATTGCAATGTGGAAAAGCAGATGCAGAAAAGTGAAAGAAGACAATAACCAACGACCGAAACGATGAAACTAGTTAACTTATACCTTTCATATCTAGATATTACTTCCACAATAACAAATTTAAAGGACTGTTTTGTTTTCGGAAACATACGTTTTCTAGTATATAAAAAGTTGTAGACAGAGATAGAAATAAGAAGTGATAGAGAAGAGGTCAGAGAAGATCACACAAACAGTTTATTTAACATTTTTAACAGACTTCAAAAAAAAGGAGGAGGTTCTCAATTCGTCGGAATCTTTTTTTACATTATTAAATTAACTACTGTAAGTAATGACATCGCAACATCGCGATAGTGTATTTTTCTTACGAAACTCGATTCTTGTGTCGTTTTTCTTTTCTCTGCGAACTTCTTGGGCAAAGGAACCTATACTTATTCGTTTTTCTCTGAAGCTTCCATCTTTCTTCCTTACTTGGTTAACTGTTGTCTTAAAGCAATTCGTTTTCCAGAGCAACATCTCAATGAGAACACTCGTGCGTTTCCCAGTGGAAGTTTTCAGTATTTTGTGCTCCAAGGTCCAACACATGCTGACACGAACCAGAGCAATTGTAATAGCGAAACTAAACGAAACATTAAGCATAATAGGAAAATTTTGAGACAGATAGATAATAGTCGTACAATGCCACGCGTTTCTGGAGCGCTGACAGATTACATGCAGTACCATAGTGCTTCCATTTCACCACAGGCATCGCATGATATCCAAGTATTGTAGCACTAAAGACCGGCGGCGGCATAACGTTACGAAGCGCTTTGCTTTATCGTTTCAGAACGTAAGCTACCACAAGTCTAATCTACAAGAATCTGGATTCTGTTGCTAACACAATTTTCCCACTTCCATTATGTTACCTTTAGTAGGATAAGCGTACCTACTTACTCGTACTTACTCAGTTACCCACTGAAGCAGAGTCCATTTTATGACTTTCCATTAACTGCGATTACAGTGAAGCGCTATAAAAAGAGCAACAGGTACGTAAACAAGTATAAAAATACAACTTTTTTGCAAGTTGTAACTAAACTTAATTTGGCGACAAAAACTACACCAAAGCGCGATCTCTTTCACGCGTCATTCAATACCAATTACGTACAGGTTAGGTAATAATACTAGCGAAGACCTGTGCTAAAACAAATACAATACCTAGGTAGGTACATACAATAATGATATGAATTTTCAATGTTTATTGTTTCCATCTATTGCGTAGGAGCCAGAGGACAGGTTGACTGTTCATTCAATAAACAGGCGGCTAAGTACCTAAATACTTGATGGCTACTCATAGTTTTAACTCATAAATATTTGCTAATTGCTTTCTTAACACATTATAGTAAATACAAACCTACTAATTCTGATAGGGTAAGAAAAATCGTTCTCATTTAATACCTATAGCGGGAAACGTCGAGGCTATAACTCATATTATGTCATATGAATAAGATTGTTGCTCATTTACAAAAACTAGTCAAAAGATTATAAATCTGCCAGGTACTTGGTACCTACTCCTTGTCCACGACAAATCCGCGGTACCTACCCGCTTCCCGCGGGATTTTAGACGAAAAGTTCATCATCGCCTACCATTATTGATTAATTATTATCTAATGGTCATTTTGGGAAGGTCTAGTTTTTCGACCATATTAAGCTAGCTTTAGCCCGCGACTTCCTTCGCTAGACGAGTTTTTGGTATTTGTGACGAGAAGAATGGAAGTTTTGCAATACATAATTATTGTATGTTACTGAATTAGTATCTATGTACTTACTAGGTTTGTTAATACTTACGAGAATTTGGCCGCGGCTACACCGGCTAAATTTATAGATTTAATCCCGCGGAATTGGAGATTGGCCATTCCGGATCCTGATCCCTGTCTTATCTTCTTTCAAATGAATTCGAAACACGAAACTCGCACGAAACGTTTTTCCTCCACGTTTCTGATACGAACCGCTAAGGTGTGGAACGCCCTTCTAGTTTCCGTGTTCCCAGGCAAGAAGGTAGTTACAATCTGGGTGCCTTCAAGAAAAAAGTGGATACGCATTTTCTAGGCAAGCGCGCTCCAACCTAGACCTCATCATTGCTTTCCATCAGGCATGATTGTCGTCAAGCGCAAGCCATAACTTATCCCTTCAAAAGAAGAGATTTTTTCCATGTGCGTAAGGTGAAGAGAAAAAGTTTATATGTACCTACAACTATAGGTTACTAAAAATACTACTAACTTACCGGCTTTAAACGTCCATAAATATTATTGCTATTTGCTGATCGAAAATACTCGAAATGCTCCAAAACACTAAAAGGTAGCTACAAAGTAAAATAAACTTCATCAAATATTTTACGCCACCGACGTATGAAGTGAACTTTAGGCGAGATTTTCATTTGTTCAATGTGTCTGCTTGTATTCTCGATCAAAACAAAACACGATCGCCGGCCGCCAACTTCTTCTAGCGAAGTGACCGCGATCGACGATTCACCACCACCGCGATCGATAAAAACAATGAAATTACACGCGCTCTCACAGCACACCACGCTTTATTACATGCAAAATAATTATACCCTCATTAGCTTCTACGGAGCCTGAAATTAATCCCAAATAGGTACTTTTTTAACATAGATAAAATCTGACACGAACTACGAAGTACCTAGCCGATGCTTACACGAATCTTATAAGATTCCAGCTCTGTTTTCCATGCTATCCTTACGCAATAGGTGCTACGTTAAAGATTACTCACCAGATGAAGAACGGTGTTCACCACCTCCCGGTTGGTTACCTGTCCGACTTCAATCAGCCCGATAAGAACTGCAAATTTGAGGCTGTCGGTAGTCGTCATCCTGACGACCTCCTCAGGTCTTTTAATGTCACTAAACGGCGGCGATTTTAAGTCCGCCATGGTTAAATTTGTCACAATTCACTGAAACACAATTTTACAATCCACTCGCGACGAAAAAATTCAAGAAAACATCATTTCATCGGCTCACATGATAACGCACCAAAGTCGCATTCTGCCATCTTGGATTTCGCCAATGTTGCTAGTGAATGAAAAATTATCGTTCGTTTTCCCCTAATCAATCAATATAGCAAAATATCAAATGAATTATTCCTTTCAAAATAGATGTAGGTATTATGCCTACGTATGTAATTACTAATTAGCAATATCGTGTCAAACGATACATAAAAATAAATAAAGTTCATATTATATAAAAATAATACTATATTTCTGTGGTAAACTCTGAAAATGATTGAATTCTTCTTTCAGTGCAATTTCCAGAAGGCAGAAGCTGGTATTTTTCCACTAAATACATTCCCACACAGAAGGGAACCTGTTTTTAGGGTTCCGTACTTAAATAGTTAACCATCGTACATTGTAGAGACTTTACAGCAGAGGGAATGTTTAATTTAGCGGTTCACTTTCTCTTCCTCATTTTTGTCTTTGTTGAGGCAACAGTTATTATCAATATAACTTAGGTTGTGCTTTACTTGCTTTACTTTATAACAATACCATGACATTACAACGGATGAATTTATTACGTACAAAATGTTTTTATTTTCACTCATGATCTTGAATGATGATCTATTTTTCCCAAAGATCAGGATGAGCAGTCATCAGATTTGTCTTATCTCTTACTTATGTCTTGGCATAAAGATATACTTAGACAAGCGGGAGCGTAACAAAGCCAAATTTTTAAGTTGCATGATTTATCTACGCACTATGGGTACTCCTAAATGACCAAAGCAAGCCAAAGTTAACACAGCAGTACCTCTTTTATATTTTTTTGATGTTAACCAGTAGGACAAAGCGCGATTATCATCTTATTGCCACCCTCCACAGTCAATTTTCTTCTAGTAAATTCAGAAGTTATGAGGCTCGGACTACAGACGGACGAAAGCATAAGAGGAAATCTTCTCCAATTAACTCGGAGACCTCGTATCACTCGACCAATAATAATAAAAGGAAAAAAAGTTCATGATATTCGTCTGTTTCAAACTAATCTATATTTGTGTATAAATGTTTCAAAAATATTTAATTAAAAAAGTTAACTGACACGAAAAAAGGAAGGCGAAATAAATTCATACATTTCTTAATGTTTCCCCCAATTTTTGCAAGGGCAGTAAGGCTAGCAATACCAAATACAGTTTGACCAACATTATAAAAAGTGCTACAAATACAGATAACAAATGAAAACCTTTCTGTAGGTTCAAAATTAGGTTTTAATCATTTGAAGGACTATTTTTAGTCCACTATTTTTGAAAATCCTCAGATTAAGTATAAAATATCGATGAATTGTGTGTCTTTTCTTTCATCACCTTTATCTTAATAGTTACATTACAACAAAAACCATTTTCATGTTTTACCTTACTAATTTACCAAAACGAGGCCATAATAATTAATATTATTAACTTGGCACAGGGCGAGCGCCACATGTCACGCAAGGCTAGGCTAGAACGAATGAATATAATAGATCGTGAAGGTTTGCAGAGTAGTGGCGTAAGTTTAACTGTAGTCAACACACATTGGATATTATAAAATAGATTTATTTAATATAACATAAGAAAATTGAGATTACACCATGACAAATTTTATTAGACAAAGTAAACAAGAAACACTATGACAATTCTCTGTCACATATTTAAATATCTACTTTGTATTCGGTCAGTCGACATTGAACCTCTTTCAATTGCAACCAACCTTCTTTAACAACACTCCTCCTCAATGGAAGACTGCACTGAAAAAAATCTTCAGCATTCAAATCATCAACCAAATATATATATCACTACATCACTATCATCATCATCAAGCACACAAGTTCATTCCTCTCACACAGAACTCGTTCTTGCATCTCGGTAAAGCTTTCGTCAAAATATCTGCAGTCATATCTTCAGTCTGCAGGTACTCTACTTTCACAATGTTAGCATTCAATGCTTCTCTGATGTAATGATATCTCACATCTATATGTTTAGTCCGTTGGTGATGAACAGGGTTCTTCGCGATTTGTATTGCTGACTGACTGTCACTATAGAGCATAATTGCATGACATTCCTTTGTGGTTAATTCTTCTATAAGTCTCTTCAGGAACGTCGACTCTCTACATGCCTCTGACTAAAACCACGGGCTACTAGTCTAGCCTTGTATCTCTCTTTCCCCCCTGGTTCCTTTTTAATTTTAAAGATCCATTTGGAATCTACTACGTTAAAATTATCAAGGGACTGATCCGGCTTGACTAGAGTCCAGGTGCCATTCTTCTTCAAGGCATCAAGTTCAGCATCAATGGCCTCCTGCCATTTATCCTTGTCATTTCTGCTGAGAACTTCTTCGACAGTTAGAGGATCATCACTGTGACCTTCTGTGACTTTATAAAGATAATAATCTCCGTAATCCTTAGCCTTTCTCTCGCGTTGAGGATATCTTCTCTCTTCTGCTTGTGTTTCAGGTGGCTGCTCCTCCTGAACATCTATAGTCTCAATCTCAAGTCTCTCTACTTGGATGTCAGGTTCTTGATTTATTGTAGAATCTGTAATACAATCTTCGAAGTAATCTTCTTCTGTATTAATAGTAACTGTTTCTGTTGTAGTTATCTGCTCAGGTAGGTTACTATGCTCTAGTGTATACTGCTGTTGGATTTCACTCTCTAGATTCTGAAATCTTCTCACTGTATTCTCTCTTGGAGGTGTATTTTCTCTTTTGTTGAAGAACTGGTTCTCAAAGAATGTCACATCTCTAGATTTCTGAAGCTTATGATCGTGGGGGTCACAAAGTCTGTATCCTTTAGAATTCATGCAATAACCTACGAAGATCATCTCCTTACTTTTCGCGTCAAGCTTCTTCCTTTTAGCTTTGTCAATATGCATTAAGGCTTTGCATCCAAAAACTTTAAGCTCACTTAAGTCGGGTTTTTGTCCAGACCAAGCTTCTAATGGGGTCACGTTAAGTGCTTTCGTAGGTGAACGATTCTTTAGAAAAACTGCAGTATTGATAGCCTCTGCCCAATACTTGGTGCTCAAGCCAGCTTCTTCTAACATACACTTTGCTTTCTCTACTAATGTTCTATTAGCGCGTTCCGCTACTCCATTCTGTTCGGGGCAGTAATCAATGGTTAGTTGATGAACTATCCCATTTTCTTTAAATAATTGACTTACAGCTTTGTTCACGAACTCTTTACCGTTGTCAGACCGAAACTTCTTTATCTTCCTATTCGTTTGATTCTCTACTAGCGACTTAAATTCAACTAACTTCGAAAATACTTCGCTTTTCTTTTTCAAGAAATAAACAAAGGTGTATCGCGTTTTATCATCAATAAACAAAAGAAAATATCTCATGCCACCGTGTGATTCCATGCTCATAGGACCACAAATATCAGAGTGTATAAGCTCTAGTATTTCAGATGATCTCGTTGTGCTACTCTTACTAAAAGGTGTTCGTGTTTGCTTACCTTTTAAGCAGGGTTCACATTGAAAGATATTCGGGTTTTTGAAACTTACTCCTGTCGCCATACCATCTCTCAACAGTTTCATGTTGGGTACGCCAAGATGTGCCAATCTCTTATGCCAAAGCTCATAGTCATCTGGCATCGACACTGTAAGGGCTGAGTTAGGTTTTGTAAGGGATTTAAATTTGTAAATTCCATTCTCACTTTTACAATTGCAAATCACTTTTCCTTTTATACAACATTCACTCTTGTCATATATATCACACCCTCTCTCGGAAAAAACGACTGTAAAATTTCTACTCACCAGTGTATCCACGCTTAATAAATTTGCAGACAAACCAGGGACATACTTTACCTCTCTCACTCCAAATTGCATATTTTCATCTTTAATGACATCACCTGAGCCACATGCATACAACTTTTGGCCGTTTGCTACATTAATTTCAACAACACTGTTAAAGTCTTTATAATTAGCTAGCCAGTCCTTGTTGTAGGTCATGTTAGAAGACGCTCCTGAGTCCACTACCCATTCAATGTCATTACTCTTGATGGTGCTATAAGCAGCTGGAAAAATCTGACCCTTTTCCTCTTTGTTTGCATTAGGATTCTTCGGACATATCAATGCTTTATGCGGTCCGTTGCATATAAAGCATCTTATCTCTTTCTTCAGCTTCTCAGGCTTCTGCTGCGTTTGTTTCTGCTGATTGCCTTTACTGTTCGTGGAATTTCTCTTGTACCTTGAACGGTTATCTCTTGCAATCAATGCATTCTCAGTGGATGTCGAAGGTATAAGACTATCCTGCTGAAGCAGTTTTGTTTTTACGTAGTTAGATGTCAGTGTGATGTTCGCATTCTCTATTGTCATCTTTAAGGGAGTATACTCTTCAGTAAGTCCTTGTAACATTAGTGCTGCTAGCAATTCATCGTCCACTTCCTTACCAATATCTCGTAACTGTTGAGCTACTTTCAGTATTTGAGTAACGTAGTCCTTCATACAGCTGAATTGCTCTAACTTAAAGCTCACAAGTTGTCCCAGTAACCGACATCTGTTTACGACTCCTTGGTCTTGGCAATTATTCTCTAATGCTTGCCATACTTCCTTAGTAGTTGTAGCTTCTCTAACATGTACTAGTAAATCAGTATTTATCATGAGGCAGATCTTAGCGCGAGCCCTCTGATCTTTCTTCGTTGCCTCTACATCTGTAGCAGCTGGTGTAGTTGTTACATAGCTCCATAGATCGTCATGTACTAGTGACATCTGCATTAAAAATTTCCATGTCGAGTAATTTGAAGATCCTTGTAATTTCTCGAATGCAGGTAGGTTACTAGTGCTCGTACTGCTAGTACTTGTGCTATTACTACTAAAACTCATGGTGTTGTTATTTTCTCTAACCACCTCAAAAATCTCGATCTGTGTGTTACTTTCTCTATCCAGAAAAACTTACAGTTTTTGCGAAGTGCTGACCATAACCTGAAGGTTTTTGCAGAGTAGTGGCGTAAGTTTAACTGTAGTCAACACACATTGGATATTATAAAATAGATTTATTTTATATAACATAAGAAAATTGAGATTACACCATGACAAATTTTATTAGACAAAGTAAACAAGAAACACTATGACAATTCTCTGTCACATATTTAAATATCTATTATACTTTGTATTCGGTCAGTCGACATTGAACCTCTTTCAATTGCAACCAACCTTCTTTAACAACAGATCGTTCTGTAAGTTCTGTTATCTCTATGACTTGACCAAAACGTATAATATTATTAAGTTGGTGACATTGAGAAGTGAAATTCGTACTATTCGGATGTTGATTCACTGCAGTGTTCACAGTTCACACTTCACAGTAGTCAGCATATATACAAATTACTCTATGGTAGTCAGATAAGTGTCAAAGAAATATGGCGGCGATTGAAGCTGAACCTACTAAAGTAAGATTTATAAAAAGAAATTAATTTAGAATGAAGTCTAAAATCCGTAATTTGTTAGTTCTCCCTTTGCGTACTGTTCGTAGTAAAAAGTGCTCGCCATGCCTTACAAATATGTGAGATTGTGATGCAGATAACTTAAAATGAAATTACTCTAGCCTGGGCGTTCTCTTCGAATTTGTTTATAAATTCCACGAATCTGACTCTTGTTCGGCTATTGCAATAGGTCGTTGTAAATAGCACGCATACCAGTCTTTTTATACAAATAAGCAAACAGTTTATTTTTGCGTGATTAATGAGTGAAAATGGGGCAGTGAGTTGTGAGATCGAGTTCAGTCGTTCGCTTGTCTAATTAATTCATATTCAAATTGATCATATTTCTCACTTGTGAATAATTTTAGGTGGAAACGCTGATGCGTACGCTAAAGCTATCGGGGCATGTCGGTTTCGACAGCCTACCCGATCAGCTGGTCAACAAAAGTGTTCAAAATGGATTTGTCTTCAACATTCTGTGCATCGGTAAGTGAATCATATACCTACTTGGGTAGACTTGGGTAATCATTCCAATATGTTATTTGCCTACTTATCTTCATCACCACATTGCTGGAGTTCAATTATAAGATTCAATTATAATTATACTGCTCATATTTAGCGTTTCTATTTCCAATTTCCGTTTAAGTTTATGTTAGGTAATAAGGAAAAATGTTTTGTTATGAACCTAGCACAAAATATAGATAAGAGCTCTAAAGTCTAAAAATTATAAATTAATTATTATGTAATTTAACAAAACTGAATATTATAGAGCTTTCACTTATTCATAGAATAGATTATCAAATTTTACACTACATAAGAATTTGAAATTCTTGTGGGCACTCCTCAGAACCTAAGTTTTAATTCCACATAATTACGACAGATATAATCATCATCTTGTATTTAAATATGTTTAAATTATTTGAAAATGCAGGACCTGTTTGAATACCGAGTATTTGAATTTGGAAAGGTGAGGAAGGCAGAAGGTTGCCGAGTGAGTTTGTTAGTGCTTAGTAGTGTCTATTTATTTAGTGTTAAATGTTATGTACAGGTGAGACAGGTCTGGGCAAGTCGACCCTCATGGACTCACTGTTCAACACTAACTTTGAGTCCTCTCCGAGCCCACACAATTTGCCCACTGTCAAGCTGAAAGCCCACACCTATGAACTGCAAGAGAGCAATGTCAGACTGAAGGTAAATACCTGCATCTCACATACCTTTGCTGTACAGCTGGTGAAACACATTGTACCCCTAACCTTTTATACGTAAGCAATTTGTCATCTACTATATAAAAATAAGTCGGGTTTTCCTTCCTGACGCTATAACTCCAGAACGCACGAACCGATTTCCACGGTTTTGCATTCGTTAGAAAGGTCTCAGGCTCCGTGAGGTTTATAGCAAAGAAAATTCAGGAAAAATTTCAACAGAAAAGCGGGAAATTCGTTTTAGCGGGAAAGCCATCTGGTGGTGAAACGGAGATCGCCGGGTTTGCTAGTTCCTGCTAAATTTATCCTTATACTAGCCATTACGGAAGACTGATCAACTCCTAGCATTAAGCCATCATTTGTCATGCTGATTATAAGTTCTGATTGCCAAGTTTCACATACCTTTGAGAAGTGAAAACTTTATAAACTTATTTTCATTGTGAATCATCATATAATATGGGAAAAGAGTAGAAAAAGACTGTAAATTAAGAACAATTGATGCTACAATTTGCATAAGTTTAAGATGGAGTTTGGCAAAAATCAGTCCTTTACAATTTTATACCAAAACTAGCTTTTGCCCATGGCTTCGCCTCCGTGAATTTCGGTGAAAATTAGGGTTTTTTAAATATCCCATGAGAAGTATGGATTTTTCCGGGATAAAAGGTAGCCTATGTTTTAATGTGGGTTATAAGCTACCTATGTTCCAAATTTCAGCCAAATTGGTTCAGTAGTTGCAGCGTGAAGGAGTAACAAACATACACACTTACACACGAACTTTCGCCTTTATAATATTAGTGTGATAGTGTGGTTTTAGTACTTACTTGGCTGCATTCTCACCAATGTTTCACTACACAATCAAGCTGAATAGTTAGTAAATACGATGGGTGATAGCTAGTAAATATAATGATTAAAGCCCTTTCTAAGTAGGTCGGTGACAAGCTAAATGTGGTGCCACCCACAAGATGAGACCTGAGCCAATTTTTTCTTGGTGTTGTGATAACTTGTATTAGTTGACTATTGCTGTATAACATTATCACCATGGCGAATTGCCTGCTAACTTGCAGCTGACAATCTGCGACACGGTGGGCTACGGCGACCAAGTGAACAAGGAGGACAGCTTCAAGGCTGTGGTGGACTATATCGACGCTCAGTTCGAAGCTTACCTGCAGGAGGAGCTAAAGATCAAGCGCTCGCTGCCGGCCTACCACGACAGCCGCCTGCATGTGTGCCTCTACTTCATCTGCCCCACTGGTGAGAGATTTTTTAAGGGGTTCCGTATCCAAAGGGTGAAAACAGGACCCTATTACTAAGACTTCGCCATCCGCCGGCTGTCAACTGGCTGTATCTCTTGAACCGTTTCACACTTGAAATTGGCAACCGATTGGCGCAACGGTAGCGAACCTGCAGTCTGCGCCGGAGGTCGTGGGTTCGATGCCCACTACTGGTAAATGTTTGTGTGATGAACATGAATGTTTTCCAGTGTTTTTAATATATTATATTTATGTATATTTATGAATTATCTAGTACCCATAACACAAGCTATCGTTTACTTTGCGGTTAGTTGTGTGTACCTGATATTAATTTTATTTATTTTTTTGGTTCCTTTAACACTAAAATAGCATAGCAAAGTAGCGTATCTCTGGTAGGCGAGTACCCTCATGCTAGACAATAGAAAGAAGTCTTTCTAGTTCAATATGTCAGTGAATGGCTCATCGTACAATATTGGAATATTTTACGATTGTCCTTGACTTTCGGTCAAGTACAACAGAGTAGGTACAATATAAATGGGAATGCATTCAGGACGCGCGCGGACTATAATGCACGATGACCATACACTGCGTTTTAGGTCGCCTGCACACTTGATTCGTTTTACAATGTCCTAATAAATAAATGTTTCTTAAGCCAGATTCTGATCCGGCGGAACTGAGTCGATAAACAGAATTTAGTCCTGACAGAAAGCGATATTATTATCGTCTCTAACTACGTATTATTAATAGAGAACGCTCGCGAGGTTTTCGGTTTTACACAACCATCAAACCATGGATTTTTTGACACATAGGCTACATACACACACTTTAATTTTTACGATTCCGTACTGTAGTGATATTTTTTTAGTCTACAAATTCTAATTGAGACATTGGCTCAAATGGTTGGAGTCGTAGGTCAACTATTGATAAAAAAGAAAGCAAAAATTAAACAATAATAAACAATAGATTTATTCCTTATTCTTTTAATAAAAACGTATTAACAATTAATAAAATCCAAACTTAAACTAAACACTTAATAAAATAATTAAATACTTGAAAACCATAACTTTCTCACATTTAGCAATAGACAAGCACACTCGATCTACCAACGAGAGTCTTGTCTATGCTTCTTTTTGACGGCTCGCATCACAGGAGCGACTGGTCTTTCTTTTCCTGCCACGTCATGCTACGTGCCTAATTTTTTGAAGATCTCCATCGAGAGGCTGATCAGGAGGATGAAGCATTATGATTGAACATTAATTCAATGGATCCAAACTACTTGAAATATTGTAATAGCCCGAGACTCGGGTTTCTCCACCTACCTAATAACACGAGGACAACCCAATTGATGTGTTGACACTACCGAAGACTTCCTCGCATTGGAATGCAGCGTACTGTGGGGTGAACCAGGTTCCAGCTCCAGGTTCAAGGCGGAACCACTACATGGAGAACCGATGAGCAAATCCAACCATTTTCCTTCTCGCTGAGCACCGCCGGCCTGACATCCAGAACACCGTGGTGGAGCCGCAGGGAACCCATCACCACAGATTAGTACCTCAACTTCATCTATGTCTGCGAACCTCGTCTCGTCTGCAGTATTTCTTCGCGAACCCCCCGTACTCTCCGAGCTAGCATATATTGACCTAAATTTTCTATTATTGTATAAATATAAAGCGTAGCCTATCCCCTACCTAATTTGACGTTATTGCCTAGGACCGCCCTAGTAAATGTAAAATTTTTTTTGAACAAACAGTTGTAATCACTAACCTACTAACTATCCTAACGCTCAACTTCCTGATCAGAGAAAAATATAACCTTTAGAAAAATTTCTAGTTCTCATTGCTTAACCTACATACCTACCTACCTACCTTGCCGTGTTTGGGGCTGCCACCTACCGGGCAGTGCAGTACCTAAGCGCGACAGTACCCAAATGGTATAAAACGAGACCCTATTACTGAGACTTCGCCGTCTGTTCGTGCGTCCGTCCGTCCGTCCGTCCGTCTGTCTGTTACCAGGCTTTATCTCTTAAACCGTAATAGTTGGCTCTTGACATTTTCACAAACAAATACTATACAAAAAAATTAAACAGAGTGCGCGAGCTCGACGCACTTGACTAATTAATTTTATCGAAGGACTCGTAGTATAACCCATATATTCAAGCATTAATGTATGCGAGTACCTCGCATATTGTAAAAGTATGAATATTAAACTAGTAATAATAAAAATAGTACCTTCTCAGTGTAGGCGACCTTACAATCGTTTCCGATAACGGCTTGTGTACTTTTCACTTTACGACTATCCTGCGCTCCTTTCCCAATAAGGTACGATAATAATTTAACCTGAATAACTCTAACAAAACTAAGTGATCTCAAACAAAAACACATCAAAATCGGTTAAGTTATGCTTGAGAAGCAAAAGACGCAAAAAAAAATGCGTGTCAATAATTGTTTTTTTTTCGAAGTTCATCTCCATCCACTAATATATAAATGTGAAAGTGAGTTTGTTGGTTTGTTTGTCCTTCAATCACGTCGCAACACTGATCGACCTCATTTTTTGGACAGATATAGTTCATGACCCAGAGAGTGACATAGACTACTTTTTATCCCACATAAACAAACCTACTCTTGTTGATTGCATTAAAAGTGTAAGTTCACTACATATTTCACAACATACATATTCTTAACTTTACTTACAATATATGTTGTATCCTAGACTCCAAACATTCATAAGTAACTGTAAATCCCCACTAATATCTATATATATAAAAGAATGAGGCATTTTGGTTGTTCCACGGATTCCGCCAAAACTATAGGTCGTAGAGATCTGAAATTTGGTACCTAGGTAGATATTAGGTCATGAATCCGTACTAAGACGGGGATTCCAGAAATTCAAATTTTAAGGGATAAAAACCGTTGGTTTTTTGGATTTCCCCATACAAAAGTGGAATTTTTTTCGTTGTTCCAGGAATTCCCGAAAAGCTACAAGTCGTATTGATCTGAAATTTGGTACCTAGGTAGATATTAGGTCATGAATTCGTACTAAGACGGGGATTACAGAAATTCAAATTTTAAGGTGCAAAAACCGTTAGTTTTTTGGATTTCCCCATACAAAAGTGAATTTTTTTTCGTTGTTCCAGGAATTCCCGAAAAGCTACAAGTCGTAGGGATCTGAAATTTGGTGCCTAGGTAGATCTTAGGTCATGAATTCGTACTAAGACGGGGATTCCAGAAATTCAAATTTTAAGGGGTAAAAACCGTTGGTTTTATGGATTTCCCCATACAAAAGTGAAATTTTTTTCGTTGTTCCAGGAATTCCCGAAAAGCTACAAGTCGTAGAGATCTGAAATTTGGTACCTAGGTTGATATTAGGTCATGAATTCGTACTAAGACGGGGATTCCAGAAATTCAAATTTTAAGGGGTAAAAACCGTTGGTTTTTTGGATTTCCCCATACAAAAGTGAAATTTTTTTCTTTGTTCCAGGAATTCCCGAAAAGCTAAAGGTCGTAGGGATCTGAAATTTGGTAACTAGGTAGATATTAGGTCATGAATTCGTACTAAGACGGGGATTCCAGAAATTCAAATTTAAAGGGGTAAAAACCGTTGGTTTTATGGATTTCCCCATACAAAAGTGAAATTTTTTTCGTTGTTCCAGGAATTCCCGAAAAGCTACAAGTCGTACTGATTTGAAATTTAGTACCTAGGTTGATATTAGGTCATGAATTCGTACTAAGACGGGGATTCCAGAAATTCAAATTTTAAGCGGTGAAAACCGTTGGTTTTATGGATTTCCCCATACAAAAGTGAATTTTTTTTTGTTCCAGGAATTCCCGAAAAGCTACAAGTCGTAGAGATCTGAAATTTGGTACCTAGGTTGGAATTATATCATGAATTCGTATTCAGAAAGGGATTTTCGAGATCCAAATTTTGAGGAGGAAAAATTTTGAACTTTTTGGCCGCCATTTTGAACTTTTTTGTTACAGGGTCGATTGCTTTTAAAATCGAATTTTGACTATGGCAGCAAGCATAGAGAAGGAATTTGTGGCCAAAATTAAAAAAAGTGGCCGCCATTTTGAACTTTTTTGTTACTGGGCCGATTGCTATAAAAATCGATATTTGACTATGGCAGCAAGCATAGAGAAGGAATTTGTGGTCAAAATTAAAAAAAAGTGGCCGCCATTTTGAACTTTTTTGTTACTGGGCCGATTGCTTTGGAAATCGATATTTGACTATGGCAGCAAGCATAGAAAAGGAATTTGTGGTCAAAATTTAAAAAAAGTGGCCGCCATTTTGAACTTTTTTGTTACTGGGCCGATTGCTTTGAAAATCGATATTTGACTATGGCAGCAAGCATAGAGAAGGAATTTGTGGTCAAAATTTAAAAAAGTGGCCGCCATTTTGAACTTTTTTGTTACTGGGCCGATTGCTTTGGAAATCGATATCTGACTATGGCAGTAAGCATAGAGAAGGAATTTGTGGTCAAAATTTAAAAAAGTGGCCGCCATTTTGAACTTTTTTTGTTACTGGACTGATTGCTTTGAAAATCGATATTTGACTATGGCAGCTGGCATAGATAAGGAATTTGTGGTCAAAATTTAAAAAAGTGGCCGCCATTTTGAACTTTTTTGTTACTGGACCGATTGCTTTGAAAATTGATATCTGACTATCGCAGTAAGCACAGAGAAGGAACATGTGGTCAAAATTTAAAAATTTTAACTTATTGGCCGCCATTTTGAAATTTTTTGTTACTGGACCGATTGCTTTGAAAATTGATATCTGACTATCGCAGCAAGCATAGAGAAGGAATTTGTGGTCAAAATTTTAAAAATTTTGATCTTTCTGGCCGCCATTTTGAACTTTTTTGTTACTGGGCCGATGGCTTTGAAAATCGATATCTGTCTATCGCAGCAAGCATAGAGAAGGAATTTGTGGTCAATATAAAAAAAATGATGAACTTTTTGGCCGCCATTTTGAACTTTTTTGTTACTGGGCCGATTGCTTAGAAAATCGACGTCTGACTATAACCAGCAAGCATTAGGAAATATTTAGTGGTCAAAATTAAATTAAATGACGGTTAAAACAAGAATTTTGGAAACTTAACGCCTGAGGGAGTAAAGCAGAAGATCAACGTGAGCGAAGCCGCGGGCGTTTGCTAGTAATATTATAAATGTAAAAGTAAGTGAGTTTGTTGGTTTGCTTATCCTTCAATCACGCTGCAGTGACTTGCGGTAGGTAAGCTAGTAACTCTTCCATTCGTTTATTTTCTATTTGACACATGAAACAGATAACAGAAAGAGACCACTTTATCTTTATCTCTCCCTGGTCCCTCGCTATTGCTATATCTGCTTCATGTGTCAAAGAGAAAATAAACAAATGGAAAGAGTATAATAAGACGGTGACGACGGCACACTCTTGTCCCCAGGGCACGGGCTTAAGTCCATCGACCTGGTGTGCATGAAGAAGCTGGACACGAAGGTCAACATCATCCCCATCATCGCGAAGGCCGACACCATCTCCAAGACCGAGCTGCAGAAGTTTAAGGTGCACACTACAGACACTTCTAATCGCTGAATCTAACTAAATTATGTTGCTGCAATCCGCTACATAGTAAGAATCTCATAAATCGTTTCACTCCTACATTGGAGCATCATCATTATACCTAGACAGCAAATCTTTGAAAGTGTAAGGCGTGAGTCGTCATACGGCTATAGCGGATTTCTTAAGTTTCCGTTGTTTGTCCAAAGAGTGTTTGCTATTATCAAATGCTGTCTTTACCGTTTCGTTCTGTCTGTCAATTCTATTAATGACAGGCAAGCGATTCTCGTCACGATCCGGGTGCATTTCAAAAACGGGATAGCTAAAAATATTCCTCATCTCTTTCCAGTCGAAGATAATGCAAGAGCTGCAGGCGAACGGCGTGGAGATCTACCAGTTCCCGGTAGACGACGAGTCCGTGTCGGAGGTGAACGGCAGCATGAACAGCCACATCCCCTTCGCGGTGGTGGGCAGCACGGACTTCGTGAAGATCGGCAACAAGACCGTGCGCGCGCGCCAGTACCCCTGGGGCACGGTGCAGGGTGAGAACACATGCGTTAGAGTCGTGTCGGAGGTGAACGCAGCAACAGCCACATCCCCTTCGCGGTGGTGGGCAGCACAGACTTCGTGAAGATCGGCAACAAGACCGTGCGCGCGCGCCAGTACCCCTGGGGCACGGTGCAGGGTGAGAACACATGCGTTAGAGTCGTGTCGGAGGTGAACGCAGCAACAGCCACATCCCCTTCGCGGTGGTGGGCAGCACAGACTTCGTGAAGATCGGCAACAAGACCGTGCGCGCGCGCCAGTACCCCTGGGGCACGGTGCAGGGTGAGAACACATGCGTTAGAGTCGTGTCGGAGGTGAACGCAGCAACAGCCACATCCCCTTCGCGGTGGTGGGCAGCACGGACTTCGTGAAGATCGGCAACAAGACCGTGCGCGCGCGCCAGTACCCCTGGGGCACGGTGCAGGGTGAGAACACATGCGTTAGAGTCGTGTCGGAGGTGAACGCAGCAACAGCCACATCCCCTTCGCGGTGGTGGGCAGCACGGACTTCGTGAAGATCGGCAACAAGACCGTGCGCGCGCGCCAGTACCCCTGGGGCACGGTGCAGGGTGAGAACACATGCGTTAGAGTCGTGTCGGAGGTGAACGCAGCAACAGCCACATCCCCTTCGCGGTGGTGGGCAGCACGGACTTCGTGAAGATCGGCAACAAGACCGTGCACGCGCGCCAGTACCCCTGGGGCACGGTGCAGGGTGAGAACACATGCGTTAGAGTCGTGTCGGAGGTGAACGCAGCAACAGCCACATCCCCTTCGCGGTGGTGTCATTGGATGTAATTTTCAAATTCAAAGTGGTAGACGTAAACTTAAGCCAGTGCTACAGAATAACTCAACAAACTTTCTAAAAAAGGTTGTATATTTCCATGTTTGAACTGTTGGTGTTGTATTTTCCAGTGGAGAACGAGTCACACTGCGACTTCGTGAAGCTGCGCGAGATGCTGATTCGCACCAACATGGAAGACATGCGCGAGAAGACGCACGCGCGCCACTACGAGCTGTACCGGCGCCGCCGCCTCGCGCAGATGGGCTTCTCCGACGTGGACGCGGACAACAAACCGGTACGTTCCACGCGCCACTACATAATACATGCGCGACAAGACGCACGCGCGCCACTACGAGCTGTACCGGCGCCGCCGCCTCGCGCAGATGGGCTTCTCCGACGTGGATGCGGACAACAAACCGGTACGTTCCACGCGCCACTACATAATACATGCGCGACAAGACGCACGCGCGCCACTACGAGCTGTACCGGCGCCGCCGCCTCGCGCAGATGGGCTTCTCCGACGTGGATGCGGACAACAAACCGGTACGTTCCACGCGCCACTACATAATACATGCGCGACAAGACGCACGCGCGCCACTACGAGCTGTACCGGCGCCGCCGCCTCGCGCAGATGGGCTTCTCCGACGTGGATGCGGACAACAAACCGGTACGTTCCACGCGCCACTACATAATACATGCGCGACAAGACGCACGCGCGCCACTACGAGCTGTACCGGCGCCGCCGCCTCGCGCAGATGGGCTTCTCCGACGTGGATGCGGACAACAAACCGGTACGTTCCACGCGCCACTACATAATACATGCGCGACAAGACGCACGCGCGCCACTACGAGCTGTACCGGCGCCGCCGCCTCGCGCAGATGGGCTTCTCCGACGTGGATGCGGACAACAAACCGGTACGTTCCACGCGCCACTACATAATACATGCGCGACAAGACGCACGCGCGCCACTACGAGCTGTACCGGCGCCGCCGCCTCGCGCAGATGGGCTTCTCCGACGTGGATGCGGACAACAAACCGGTACGTTCCACGCGCCACTACACAACACATGCGCGACAAGACGCACGCGCGCCACTACGAGCTGTACCGGCGCCGCCGCCTCGCGCAGATGGGCTTCTCCGACGTGGATGCGGACAACAAACCGGTACGTTCCACGCGCCACTACACAACACATGCGCGACAAGACGCACGCGCGCCACTACGAGCTGTACCGGCGCCGCCGCCTCGCGCAGATGGGCTTCTCCGACGTGGACGCGGACAACAAACCGGTACGTTCCACGCGCCACTACATAATAATCTTTAAAATATTCGCTTGTCTTGGTACAGCAGCGATTTTCAAAAAGTACCTCAAAAATCTTTGATTATTTGATTGATGGTTTTTCTTTACCCCACACATTGTGATGTCATATGGAGTCTTATTGTGGGGCAAAGCTGCTGATATACTATAGCACGGTCGCGAACCACGAAGAATTTTGTACATTGACCTCTTTGCCTACTGACAGTGGTCACAAACATTTTTCTGTTAATGCGGTTTAGATGAAATATTTGAAGAGAAAAAAAAGTTTTGCATGGAATTTGAAAAATCAATATTAATAACAAGGAATCATAGACAATAAAAAGAACTCAAAGCACAGATTAAATATAACAGCCGCAGCCACACATTTCCAAAAAAAAAAATAGAAAACGAAAGGAAATCATTGTAATAAATTTATATTAAATTTAATTGACGTATTTATAGTAGTTAGAAAGTAGAATAATTACATTACTGTTATTTTTTACAATAACTTTGTAGCGAAAACTTTTTTCTTGAAAACCTCCTTCATAGATTTGGATCCATGATGCAGGGGGAAATCAAAAAGCTCTGGTGCGGAAAAGAATAACTTTGCGCACGCTAAAAATACCCGGAAATATCATCTTTTTGAGCAAATGTATTAAAAACTAACAAACAAAACAATATAACAAAAACAAAAACAAACTTTACGTTCGCAGGTAAAAGGTTTAAAATCTCTGAGGACGGCGGTCATGGCATCTGTGCGAGCGTGACGCATTGTTTTGACGCGGGAGTGACAGAGACAGGTAGTAACAGGTCGATGTACGGAATTCTTCGTGGTTAGCGACCGTGCTATAACTGTATTTGTAATGCAAAAAAGAACAATAAGTCACTTACCGAGTAACCTCTATTTATAATGAACCGATATCGAATGACTTTCATTAAGTAAGAACTTCCTGTAATACTCTGTCGTCACTCGTCGGCAGGTGTCGTTCCAGCAGACGTTCGAGCAGAAGCGCAGCGCGCACCTGTTGCAGCTGCAGCAGAAGGAGGACGAGATGAAGCAGATGTTCGTGCAGCGCGTCAAGGAGAAGGAGGCCGAGCTCAAGGAAGCCGAGAAAGAGGTACAGCTTTATTGATCGTCGTCGTCGTCTCAGCGGATGGACGTCCACTGCTGGACAATGGACGTAGGCCCCGGCTTGTAAGCGTAAGCGTATCGTTATGACGCTACGCATAACTAACTAATCAGCCTATAGATATCCACTGCTGGACATAGGCCTTTCCGAGAGCGCGCCACCACACACGGTTCTCCGCCTTCCTCATCCACCCGCTACCAGCGACCTTCTTTAGGTCATCGGTCGGCTACGCATAACAATATGACAATTTCGCCCTACGATTCGCTGCAACACCGCTTCGTCTGCAGACATGTTTGAACATGTTCGTGCTCGTACTGCTCTCGTCGTACGCGCGGATTACGCTTCGCTTACGCTTTGCTTACGCTTACGAGCCGAAGGGGCATAGGCCTCCTGACATGACCGCCAAACACCACGGGCTTGTGTCGCCTCTCGCCAGCGATTCCCCGCGACTTTCTTTATGTTGTCCGTCCACCTACACAGGTGGGGGGGTCTGCCTACACTGTGCTATTTGTTGCGTGGCCGCCATTCCGCCTCCGGTCCCCAACCCCAACGTCCATCGGGTCTACGATATGTGCCCATTGCCACTTCAGTTTTGTGACACGTTGAGCTAAATCGGTTACTTTCCTTCGTTTGCGGATCTTATCATTTCTGATTCTATCGCGCAAAGAAACTTCAAGCATAGCTCTCTCCATCTTGTTGGTGCTTATTGTTTTTTAAAGGCTAAATGTAGCGCGACTAAAAATAGTACTATCGCTTGAAAGAGATAGAACTTCTTTTAGTAGTGCTATTCTTTTCCACAACACCGTTTTGACTAGTATTTAAAAAAAATGTCATAACTCAAAAGAGTAATAGAATTTAAGGCTGACATTTTACAGATACTACTAATAGTGAGAAAGATGTTCAACTGATGTTGAGTGAAACGGCTGGTTCATGTCGGCTGCAGTGCGTCCCATAACTTTGTACTGCAGTCAAAAAACGCATTGCTCTTGAATGGTCTTTTCTTTGTCTTAACCCTAACCTTTTATTTTTTTACATCTTTAGCTTACATGCAGTTTTGAAAATTCAATAATGTAATTGATGAATATAATGGTGCTATTTGTTGACTCAAAACAGTTTAAACGCGCTATGCACTGAGAAAAAGCACACAAAAAACTAAGCTGGTTGTTACTGTTTCGGTCATAGAGTTCTAGCAACTAGAGTTTAAATAAAATGGTTCTTCTATTAATTACAGTTGCACGCTAAGTTCGAGAAGCTAAAGAAGGATCACACAGAAGAGAAGAAACGCCTCGAAGAACTACGCAAGAAAATAGGTATGGAATGATAAATTCAGATTGAATTGTTTTTTTTTAAATCGCAATCTAGCCCCAAAGTAAGCGATAGCTTGTGTTATGGGTACTAGATAACTGATAAATATACATACATACTAATATACATAAATATTATGTATTGAAAAACACCCAGACACTGGAAAACATTCATGCTCATCACACAAACATTTACCAGTAGTCGAACCCACGACCTCCGACGCAGACGGCAGGTTCGCTACCACTACGCCATTCGGTCGTCAAGTTTGTTTACATATAATAGCTAACACTTAAGACTGCGTTTGTGTATATTGAATACGGTTGCTTAAATTACCACAGCAACGCAGTAAAATAATTATCCTAGATTACTTCTTTCCCTACCTGCTGCATATGAAAGTTTTGTCATAATCGGTACAAGCTTATCTAACTAGTTTATGCTCTTTACGTTTTTAAAGCTGGCATTGACAACTATAGTAGTGTTATTATCTCGCTGCAGACTCGGTCATAAGTCATTCGAGTGTTTCGCTTTTGTTGTTCTGCAGTAATGCACAACTGAACAAAGAACAACAAAAGCGAAACGCTCGAATTATTTCTGCATGCAATAATTTTGAGTCTGCAGCGAGATAATAACACTACTATAGTGTAAGATCATTTATAATTAAAAACAAACGATTTTGACAAAGTGGGACGCGTCTTCGTGGATAGAAATATTTATGTAGGTTTTTAGGACTGTTTTTAGTGAAATAAAATAAGTAAATAAGTCACGTACTTTAAGACAGAAGTAGTAGAGGAATATAAATGGGAACTATATTTTCTATCACCAAAATTTATATTTGTCATCAAGTTGTGTCACCTAATAAATAGATCTATCGCCACGAAATATTTTCGTTCTCAGATAAACAAAAATTGTTCCCAGGTATGAATTATCAAATTAATGTTAATATATGTGTAAAATATAAGAGATCGATAATCAATAAAATCATATTGCATTACATGAATATAAACTTCGTTCTTATAATAACAGTTTTGTACTTAAATAATAGCTCTGTGCTCAGAATGGTAGATCTGTCACCAAATAAATCGATTATCGATCCCTGACTGCGACTCCGTCGACATGCTCTTGGAGGGGAAGAGGGTGACGGCTAAGGAGTTTTCCTAGGTCCCATGTGCACCTATAGGTAAATAGGTTAAGGTTATTTTCCTTTTTTGACCACCCAGAAATAGGAGCCCCGCGAAGCGGGGCTCCGTCGACATGCTCTTGGAGGGGAAGAGGGTGACGGCTAATGAGTTTTCCTAGATCCCCCACTTTTTCTTAGGCTATAGTCGTAAATTCTTATATAAAGTTAACACATAAGCTCAAAAAATAAAAAAAATTATAAACATAATATGATTTATTGGTGATCTCTTTAAATTAGTTTGCTTAAATACTTATTAGGACACACCTATTATAACACATACAAAAACATTTATTTGGTACTAGACCTGATATCTCAGGATTTTAGGTGATTTATTGTGGAACTGATTTTGCATTGTTTGGTGACTACATTTTGGTGACAGATCTACTATTTTGAGGACAAACCCTATTATTTAAGAAACACAAAACTAATTAAATTGGTGATAGCTTAAATGATACCCAATATAAATTATACATGGCTATTATAATGCTTACCTATATTTTAGGTAGTTTGGTATTTGTATTTCTCAAAACTTATGTATGGAAATTGTTTACGCGAGAGTAGCTCACGCGCACGACGTTCGCTCTCTCTCTAACCCGCGGAAGCCCTCATCCGCGCGTCTCGCTCACGCTTTGGTTACGGCGAGTTTTTTGTATCGAATCGTGCGCTCCCGCTCCAACTCGCGGAAACGCCAATCTTCCTATCCCGCTCGCGCATCGGTCGCCGAGATTTTTTGTTTGCATTGAATAGTGCGCTCCCTCGCTAACCCGCAGAGGCGCTTATCTGCGTGTCCCGCTCACGCCTCGGTTACGAGAGTTTTTTTTTTTGTGCCTGCAATGACGCGGCGATAACGGGGCGCGCACAGTACGAATCGGAGTCAGCTAGCAACAGCCGTGCGTGCGGCTGGGTTTTTGCGGCGCCCTTTTGCCCCGGCGGTTTGTACCCCAAGAAACGTACGTCTTGGGACCGCGACAGTTTTATGTGGGGGCGCGACCTTTTGTGCGTATTCGTGAACTCATCTTGTGGAGCGAGTCTGCTGTCGACCGACAAACTTAGCGGTTCCCCGCGCGTGGCTGACGTAGTTTTGATCACGTGTCGTCTTTGAAACGCGTAGTCGCGAGACGTAAATTGCTGCGTTTGAGTAGCCACGTTTATATTTGCGCGGGTGTGTGGTCATGGAATGTTTGCGCAACGGGACGTCCGTTTTTTGAGGCGCCTGAGTTGTTTATCGCGCCGCGGTTTTGTCTCCCCGGACCTGATTGTTTGGGGACCGCTTCGACTTGCGCTGTGATATCGCTGGGTTTTTTGGACATTGCACGCGTGTTTGGGACATTGACTAGTTGTTGTGCCGGCCTTTGTGAGTTCGCTACGCTCGCCGGATCTACCTAGTAACACGCGTGCCCAGCTGCGTTTAGCGGCGATAAAGTTCGCGGTAGTTAAGTAATTGTAGACCGCGCTGTCATTGACCGCTGACCTTGTGTGTCGTGAACCACGTACTTTATTTTATTCGCTTGAGTGTTTGTGGGAGTTGAAGCCAGCCTGAACGTTCGACATATTTTGACCGTCGCGTTCATTGTTGCGGGTTGCGACCCACTGTGCTGCTGCACTGAGCACTCCACTCATAGGAGGCGAACGAACGATTGGAGCTGTGTTCGTGTTTGACGTGTCTGGGAGCTGATTGGTGCAGAGGACCTACGGTTGCAAGCCCCACACACACACCTACACACCCCTTTACACTTTCACGTCACATACTGTCCCACATCCACTACAGGGGGCGTCGCATCGAGTATCGTCGCATGCATCAACCAGGTTAGTGGCCTTCTATTTTCCTTGTCTATGTCGAAGGCTGTCGCTGCCCGAGTTGACGATTGCCGTAGTAGTGCTAGTAAAAGCCGCCTGTTATTTCCACTGATCGGCTAGTGAGACTCGGATATTACTATCCGACTCGGATTGGATACCGTCATCCGTACTGATCACTGTAGTCTCACTAGTCGGTCCCCCCTCGACCTGTCCGGGCTCGTTCCTCTATGGGCCCGGGAACTCAGCCCTCGTCTGGACAGGCAAGGGGCCGTAACATTTGGTAGCAGAGCGTGGTTTCGCGCCTTTTGGTTAAGCGGCTTTTACACGTTCGGCGCGTCGATATCGATATTTGTTGCGCGTATTTAATTCGTCGCGTATCTCTGTCGGTCACACGTTTGTAGGCGCGGTACGCCACGTGTCGGACCGATACGCCGCGTTAACGGCCACAGATTATTGTACCGCTACACCACGCGTTTTTGTAGCAACGCCGCGTTTATTTACCGCGTGCCGCGCGTTTGTTAACCGCGACCTTGATTAGCGTTCTGCACGTGTTGGTGTTTGCATCTGTGCTTGTTCTACTTCCTTGTTGTTTTATTTTTTGGTTTCGTGCTTCCTTGTAATTATTCTCGCGCAGTCTCGCCATGCCTTCGCATAAGCCTCCGGTGCGCCGTATGCAGGATGAGCTGCGGTGGGCAGCTAGCGCGCATGCGCTTATTACTCGTCCAGACAGGACGGCTAGCTTGCTCCACCGCCTTGAGCAGCTCCCAGCCAGACGAGCCCATTTTGAAGAGGCCTATTCGGAATTCCTTGCTACAGTGGAGGACGACGAGGCGCGAGAATCGGCCCAGAAGGACTACGAACAGTTCTTCGAGTTCACAGACGATGTGCTCGAGGCTGGGGCCAAAATGAATCGTGAGGCTCGACAGAGCATTCTGTGCGAGTCGCCTCGCCCGCAGCCGCAGCCCGCCCTATTGGGTCGGCTGCCTACTTTGGACCTTCCACACTTTGGTGGGCGGCTTCAAGACTGGATGGGGTTCATCTCCATCTTTGACAGTCTAGTCCATGCCCGCCGTGACCTGTCCCCAGGCCAAAAATTGGCCTACTTGCGGTCTTCTCTTGAAGGGGAGGCACTTGGGGTAGTCTGCCATTTGAAGTTGACTGACGCCAGCTACTCCACGGCCAGAGAACTCCTCGAGAGGCGCTACGCCAATGTGCGCCGCCTTGCTGACGCGCACATGGTGGAGTTAATATCCCTCCCGGTTTTGAAAGACCTAGCACGTCTCCGGGAGGTGATCATTGACCCAGTCGTGGTTGCTTGCAACGCCCTTCGACAACTTGACTTACCGGTGGATCAGTGGTCCTTCTGGCTTCTTCACCTGGTTCTGTCCCGCCTGCCTCTCGATCTGCGGATCCGATTTGAAGAGAGGTACGGCGGGGACGGGGCTAATTATATACCCCCGTTCAGTGACCTCTTAAAGTTCCTTGAGGAACAGAGCCGCCAGGTGGAGAATGCCGTGGCCTCGGGAACACCGGCAAAGGAGCCGGCGCGACCGACGCCACCTTCTTAACCCACGACTTCCACCAGGGGTTCCAAGCAGCCAGAATTAGCGCAGGAGACTGGACGCCGCCCAATTCTAAACTTTAGTGGTCTTGCTGCGACCGCGGTGACCCCCTGTCACTATTGCCGTGCTTCCACGCACTCGACGACCGACTGCCCTAAATTCTTGGAGAGACCGCCCAAGTCCCGTAGGGCCATCGCTAGGGAGCGCCGTTGGTGCTACTCTTGCTTAGGTCGGCACTTACAACGAAATTGCCAGCACCAACGGCCTTGTCCCCATTGTCAGGGCAACCACCTTCCTATTCTTTGCCTCGACCGCAATGGCGTCGGTAGGCAGGAGGTGGTTGAGCGGACACCCGGCAGGAGTGGAGTCTCCTCACCGGTCACAGGCCCAGCCAATAGAAGGCGTGGTGACACTGTTAGTGCGGCCCCTGGTTTTGATAGGGCTTCACCCCCCCCTCGGGCGGGGGTGCAGCCCTCCAGGGGCGGGGGCGTTCCGCCCTCTGTCAACCCTGAGGGAGGTTTTGCCGTCGCTCAGCCTGATCCAAGGAGATACTCCCCTCCTCTGGCTGAATACCCCAGGTTGCAGCGACACCTTCCTCGATGGCCTGGACACCCCCTTCCTCACTACGTCGCCCCGCGGCTGTCGTACATGGCCAGACCCCCTCAGACCGGGAGAGACGCTTGGGTGTACCCTGGGGGAACCCCACCTTTTGGTGTGGTCGAAGTTCCCCAAGAAGGCCCTTACGAGCGCCCAAGGCTAGAGGAGTTGCCCGAAAGGGGCAACTCCCGTTAACTTGCTGCTGCCTTGGCTCCCACCACCGCCACCTCACCTGACAATTTGAACGACCATAAGCCGGTCTGCCAGACTGTACTTTTACCAACGGCTTTGGTCAGGGTGTACAACCCGAAGGGTGAGTGGCCTATGGTACGCGCGCTGCTAGATCTCGGATCACAGCGCTGGATTGCGTCGTTGTGGTGGGTGAGCGCTTCGGGGCAAGTCTCATTGCACCTTGTCCTAGCTAAGTGCAAGGTTGCATCTATCAGGTCTCGTCTAACAATTCCTAAGTTGCACTTGTGGAGCCGAACTATTGACCCGGTTACTAAACCACGTCCACGCTTCTTGGAAGTCTCTGGTAAACATGGTGGACGTTTTTGCGTGGTCGGACAGCGAGATTGTCCTGTGTTGGCTTCGGACTTCGGTCCATAATCTTGGCTTTTTTAAATACTCATGCGGGTTGCAATACCCTCTCAGCCATTTTGCAGCGTGAGTTTGGATTTTGGCAGGCCGACGAACCATTCGAAGCGTGATCTTCAACTGTATTGCTTGCTATCGTTTGGAGGCATCCATTGCACAGCTTGTGATGGGTGACCTGCCTGCGGACCGCGAAAAGGCTGCTCGACCTTTCGCCGGTGTTGGAACCAATTGCCGGTCCTTTCTTAGTGAAGAGCTCTAACCTTAAGAATGCTCGGTCTTTTGAGGCCTACTTGTGCGTCTTTGTTTGCCTTGCAACCAAGGCAGTCCACTTGGGACTTGTCAGTGCCCTCAGCACGGAGGCGTTCGTGGCCACTCTGGGCCGCCTCGTGAGCCGTCACGGCCTACCCGATTTGGTTCGGACAGACTGCTGGACTAATTATAAGGGAACCAATCGTTATTTGAAGGATGGCGTTCCGCGGGTGGCCGAGGTTTTGTAGGGGACTCCGTATTGCAACGTGCCGTGGCCACGTTGTCCCAACGGCCTATTGATTAGCGAATCTACATTCTTAGATTCGGAGCGGGGGATTGTTTACGCGAGAGTAGCTCACGCGCACGACGTTCGCTCTCTCTCTAACCCGCGGAAGCCCTCATCCGCGCGTCTCGCTCACGCTTTGGTTACGGCGAGTTTTTTGTATCGAATCGTGCGCTCCCGCTCCAACTCGCGGAAACGCCAATCTTCCTATCCCGCTCGCGCATCGGTCGCCGAGATTTTTTGTTTGCATTGAATAGTGCGCTCCCTCGCTAACCCGCAGAGGCGCTTATCTGCGTGTCCCGCTCACGCCTCGGTTACGAGAGTTTTTTTTTTTGTGCCTGCAATGACGCGGCGATAACGGGGCGCGCACAGTACGAATCGGAGTCAGCTAGCAACAGCCGTGCGTGCGGCTGGGTTTTTGCGGCGCCCTTTTGCCCCGGCGGTTTGTACCCCAAGAAACGTACGTCTTGGGACCGCGACAGTTTTATGTGGGGGCGCGACCTTTTGTGCGTATTCGTGAACTCATCTTGTGGAGCGAGTCTGCTGTCGACCGACAAACTTAGCGGTTCCCCGCGCGTGGCTGACGTAGTTTTGATCACGTGTCGTCTTTGAAACGCGTAGTCGCGAGACGTAAATTGCTGCGTTTGAGTAGCCACGTTTATATTTGCGCGGGTGTGTGGTCATGGAATGTTTGCGCAACGGGACGTCCGTTTTTTGAGGCGCCTGAGTTGTTTATCGCGCCGCGGTTTTGTCTCCCCGGACCTGATTGTTTGGGGACCGCTTCGACTTGCGCTGTGATATCGCTGGGTTTTTTGGACATTGCACGCGTGTTTGGGACATTGACTAGTTGTTGTGCCGGCCTTTGTGAGTTCGCTACGCTCGCCGGATCTACCTAGTAACACGCGTGCCCAGCTGCGTTTAGCGGCGATAAAGTTCGCGGTAGTTAAGTAATTGTAGACCGCGCTGTCATTGACCGCTGACCTTGTGTGTCGTGAACCACGTACTTTATTTTATTCGCTTGAGTGTTTGTGGGAGTTGAAGCCAGCCTGAACGTTCGACATATTTTGACCGTCGCGTTCATTGTTGCGGGTTGCGACCCACTGTGCTGCTGCACTGAGCACTCCACTCATAGGAGGCGAACGAACGATTGGAGCTGTGTTCGTGTTTGACGTGTCTGGGAGCTGATTGGTGCAGAGGACCTACGGTTGCAAGCCCCACACACACACCTACACACCCCTTTACACTTTCACGTCACATACTGTCCCACATCCACTACAGGGGGCGTCGCATCGAGTATCGTCGCATGCATCAACCAGGTTAGTGGCCTTCTATTTTCCTTGTCTATGTCGAAGGCTGTCGCTGCCCGAGTTGACGATTGCCGTAGTAGTGCTAGTAAAAGCCGCCTGTTATTTCCACTGATCGGCTAGTGAGACTCGGATATTACTATCCGACTCGGATTGGATACCGTCATCCGTACTGATCACTGTAGTCTCACTAGTCGGTCCCCCCTCGACCTGTCCGGGCTCGTTCCTCTATGGGCCCGGGAACTCAGCCCTCGTCTGGACAGGCAAGGGGCCGTAACAGAAATATATCTTCTCCTAATATATAAAATTCTCTGGTTTTTGTTTGTTACCAAACTCCTCCGAAACGGCTGCACCGATCGTTATGAAATTTTCAATGTATATTCTCTGGGTCTGGGAGCAGGTTGTTATCTATATCTTATGTCCCTAAGTGAGAAAAAAAATTTTAGTGCCAAAACGAAGTTTGCCCGGTCAGCTAGTCTAATATATAAAATTCTCTCGATTTTCTTTGTAACCAAACTCATCCGAGACGGCTGGACCGATCGTTATGAAATTTTCAGGGTGTGATCTCTGGGTCCGGGAGCGGGTTGTTATCTATATTTGATGTCCCTAAACGGCAAAACGAAGTTTGCCCGGTCAGCTAGTAAATACATAACATATTGAATAAGGCTGTACTATCCAATGGGCCTTCAGACCTACCAAATTAAGTAACATGTTTTTGTTTGGTTACAGAGGACGACACCATCGAGTTCAACCGGCGCAAGCAGCAGACGGCGCAAGGGCATCACACACTCACGCTCGGCAAGAGCAAGAAGAAGTAACCGGCGACCACCCCCCACCACGACCAGCGGCGACACAGCAACAGTTGTCTCACGAAGACGGGCGAGCCGTGCATGTGTGCGGAACCGGCCCGTGTCGTTGCCACGCACACTAATAACTTGTGCGCTGTAATTGGGTATTTGACTGGGTATAATCACTTTATTATAAACTAGGATAAAAATATACACTGAAAAAACTAATTAAATCGAACAAATAACAAAAAAGTTATACGCATTTAAATATTTCTGATTAGACAGAGATAGCGTTATTAAATTGTGACGTCACACCTCACGAATGTGATAGTAGCTTCGTGCGGCTTCATAAAAAAAATTTAAAAAAGGGATAGAAGACCCTCCCACTCCAAACTTAAAATGCAATCACTTTGTAAATCTTCGTTGGATTTTAATATTTTTTTCAGTGTACGTTATTATTTTTGTCCTAGTTTATAATAAAGTAATATTTTTTATCAAATTCAAAACCCAATAATTGTCTGTCATGGCAATTCTGTCTTTTTGATTTATTGAATTTCCTATAGTACTATGTTTCCAAAGTATGGCAAAAAGGAATGCTAACTGTTTAAGTGGCGTCTTCTAGGGGTGTAAATTTTCGTCAAAACCCTCACTCACAGAATAGGACTGATATTGTGTTTGTATCTCTCTCACACACTATCAGCCTATGTATTGTGTGAGGGGGAAACCAATAGAATGACAGTCGTCCAGCGGGGCTAGACAAAGTCACAGTTGTTTGGCGTTAACGCTAGTCGACAAAAATGTATGGACAAAACAAATGACTGTAGAAAAACCACGATAATAATAGTACCAAACACGCTGTTTTTGATAATTGACTACGACAACTTGAACGCTCGCTGGCGTTCTCGCGGACCTTGTAGATAACTTTAGCGTACTTCGCTTGACAATTGACAGCCGACAGTATCAAACACAGCGTGTTTAGTACTATTATTATCGTGGTTTTTCTGCAGTCATTTGTTTTGTCCATACATTTTTGTCGACTAGCGTTAACGCCAAACGCTTGTGACTTTGTCTAGCCCCGCTGTTCTTATTTGAAATGAGTTACATTTCAGTTCATAACAAGTCATATGTTTGGACACCCCGAAAGTGTTCGTTTCAAGGAACCCTTAAAATAATGCCTTTACGGTGGTGCATATAAAAGGGTCCCAATCTAGACCAACCGTAGGTAACTCTTGCTTCAGTCGCCTGCCGTCAAAGAGGTATTTTGTAAACCTACTAACCATACGGAGGTCTTTATGAACTTCGCTTTTTATGACGTCATACTAGCAAACCGTAATGTGAAAGATGTGGTCTACTAATTAAAAATTAAAGAAATACGTATACGTACTATAGCAAACCGTATAATGTGAAAGACGCCTGGCCGTAATGTAAAAGATGTGGTCTACTAAATACCTCTTAAAAATTAAAGAAATACGTATCAATCCTATTAATGGTATTAATAATAAAATTGAAGGAAAGCAATGTTTGTTAGTCCATCGCGCTACAACTAATTAACCGATTTGGGTGAAGACAGAGATAGTTTATTATAATCTGAATTTAAAAAGTTGTAGGCAATCCCGAAATAGGCCGAAATTTGCTGTAGCAATCTATAGCTACAGTTATAGGTAGTTTGCTAGAGCAAACTACCTTGAAAGAGCGTATAAAAATTGGGAATAGGCACAGTATAATATGTCTACGATTTTTTCGGGATTTGTGAAAACCCGTATTCACTCAGGCAAAGTCGCGGGCGAAATCTAGCTTATAATAATAATATTGACAAGTTCAACCATATGTTGCTCCAAAAAGTCTGATTTTTGTTCATAGGTGATTTTATTGGATTGCGTGTTTGAATGTGTTAATGTGAACAAATGAAGCAACGAAACACATCTAAATCTGAAACTTGGGAACATGATAGATTGAAGTGTAGTGCTTACTACTATTATGTATACGGTACATATTATGTACCGTTACTTCGATTTTAATACGATACTGTTCACTATGCACGGAAACTATTTCCAAATCTATATCGAAATACCAATTTTAAGGAAAGAATGTTAATAACTTTTTTCGGAAAAGATGTTAATTTTTTTTTAAACTATTCCAATAGCCGGTAGCGATCACAACATGCTCATTAAAAATAAAGAAAGCATCAATACTCAGCCTGTAAACATATAAAATTACATGTATTATGATGAAATCAATGTGTTCATTTTTCTTGGCTCAGTTTCCTGCCTAGTGGACGACTATTATTCCAATATATCTTATTTATTCGTAAGAGTGTATTTGTGTTACAAAGGTTTATTAACCACTAAACTAATGCAAGTTACGATGACACCAATATTTTATAAGTTATAAATAAGAAATAATCAAATTAACTTTTATCGTTATTTTACTCAAATTAACCGGATATTGAAACGCTTGTACGAATTTAAGAATACCTGAAATATTTGTATCAAAAGGGGTACTTACTTTGTTTTGAATTGTATTTTGATGGTGTTTAGCTCATGATTATACAGGTTTAAGCAAAAAAAAACACCAAAATGCTCTCTGCCTGTGATTTATATCATTGACAGTAAACAAATTTTTAAAATTCAGTATTATTTTCATAATTCAATTAATCTACATAATATGGCATTAACTTATGTAACGAAATACGTGCGGGCGTAGGGTCAGTGACCTTTCATCGCAAGATGGCGGTCAGCGTTCCAGGTTAATATGAACAACCACAGACCAAGGAATAACTTTATGTGAAATGTGCCACCATTTTGTCATGCGTTTCAATATTCGGCTGCGTGGTAGGTACTCGATTTTAGTTATTAGCTACGCACTTAGCCATACGTAAGTTATTTTATAAAACGTTTTATACCAAAATTTATTTATATATTAACCTCTAGATTTAAATACTTACTTTAATGCTTTATTATTCTTTTGAATCATAATCGAATTTAATTTATTACAAATTGTAATTTATACTCATTTGTGTTCTATTTGGGACTTTGTTCTTTTTGGCTGGCCCTCTTCCACTATTGGCTAAATACGGTTTTAGCAAGAGGCTTCGTCAAGTCAGCTGATATATCATAAATGTGAAAAATATGGTTTATTCAGTAATAACTGACATAGTTAAAAGATGCATAAGTTTCTTTTTTACCCATAATGTTGTTTATAAATTATAAATAGAAAATAAAACAACTTACTTATTTGCATAATAAACCAAATCGATCAAATAGGTAGGGATATAAATTAAACATAATATATATAGTTATGTTTAAATAGTTTATTGAGAATAATCTTTGCTTTGTATTAAATAAATTAAGAAAATATGAACTACCTATTAATTGGCAATAAGATGTAGTGATTAATTTCTGTAACACATATGTTTTAACGTAAAAAATACTACATCCATTATTTACACAGTCTAAAATTGGAGGCTAACTTGTCCGATTTTTACTAAATTTTTTACAAATCTTATCAAAATATTCAAATAACTAAATACCTATCTTATGAAAATATTTTCAACGAACATAAAAATTAAATAAGAGTGTAAATATAAGTATGTCTCTCTTATTTGATACAACTCATAACGCTAATAAAATTTACATTTTACATAGAGAGTGCACGCATGTAAAGAATCCTGCATTTAAATAATACCGCCTTTGGTTATATGATATTAAGTATATCATTTTATACATCCTAGTATTACGTCGCATTATTATTATTTTGTATAATTTTATAGGTATTCAAATAAATTAATAAATATGATAAACATCAATATCATAGGGTTTCATTTCATTTACCACAACCAGTAACCTACGTAAGTATGGCCGTCGAGGACTGATTCAGAAAAACCGAAGTCGGCAAAAAATGGTGTTTAAAACACTGGATCACTCGATTGATTGGTGATGGTGCATTGTATTTTACTTGACGGCGTAGGTACCTAGTTTTCCGGCGACATGCTGTCATTACCTACACCACAGAACACAATACTCTCTACCGAGACCTACACTGAGTTGGTTTCCTTAGTCATTGTGTCATTACGTGGTCTGTGGTCATTACTAGTTCCATACCATAAAGCAAAGATATTGTACACTAACAAGATTGAGTACTAACCATTGTTGCTAAGCTAAATTGACACTTATTGTTACAAACTTAGAGGAGCTATTATCTTACAAGCAGTAGCTAGCTAAAAGCGGTCCTGAGCGAGACGGATAGATTTGGTCGTCGTGTCTGTATATGATCCACCCCCGGTTCCCGAGAGAGAAATAAAATGCCGAGGCACTCTTCACACACTGTAATCGGTGCCGGTTGAATGGATACAGACATAAAAAAAATTACACTACTTAGGCTATAGTGAGCGGTACATGATAGTGCGATTCAGAGGACTACTGGCGCCATCTAGTTTACATCGGAGAACTAAAATTTATAATATCTTTGCACAGCGGGCCAGCGGCATTGTGCCTTCTAAACATTCCGCCCACCATGAACCGATATGGTTCATTAGTACTTCTAAAATTAAAAGTTAAACAATTAATAATACTTATTCCTGTTCCGAAGATACAAAATCACTATGAATCTATTCGCCCAAACTAATAACTAATACAGTTAACTCTACAATGACTTTACAATCTTTGCAATAAACTTTCAAGTAAACAATCAACAAATCGAAAAAAACAAGAGAGAAAATATAAACTCAAAGTACAAAAATTGTTATCATTAATCTCTAACAGGCAAAACGCAAAGTTTAGAAACTGGCCTCTTAATAATGTTTCCTTTACATCTAAGGCTTACAACTCGAGTGACATTGTCCGAACCAGTGTGTTTTTCAACAATAATACCATACAACCACCTAGCGGGTGGAAGATTGTCTTCTTTGATTAACACAACATCTCCAATTTTAGGCTCAGGACAATGGCGATTCCAACGGTGGCGTTGGTAAAACTGAGTAAGATATTCTGACGACCACCGTCTCCAAAATCTTGTGTCATTCTTTGGACTAACTGCCATCGACGAAGACTACTTATATTAGGTTCTACTCCGGTTTGACGAAAAGGCCTACCAGGTGTGGCACGAGACGCCGGTAATTGACCCATGATGGGTTGATTGGATGTAGATGCATGACGTATAGATGTAACACATTTTCTTACATAAAACTTAACTAAATTCTTTGCATCGACGATCCAATACTTCGATCTGATATAATTTAACATGAGTTGAGATCCTCCATGTAACGTCTTGTCATGTGCTTCAGCGACTATGAGTTGTGCTAAATGAGAGTTGCGTGGAATCAAAATGGGGTGTTTCATGTTATCGCTTAACGCAGAATTCTGCAGGCGTCCGCCAACACGTAACACACCGTCATTGTCTAAAAATGGAGTAAGCGAAAGCAGCTTGCTTTTCTTCGGTACAGATCCAGTTTTGGAGATACTTTCAATTTCATTTGCAAAGAACTTATTTTGAAAATAAATGATACACTTTTCTAATGCATCCTTCAACTCTTCGCTAGTTAAATAGGGTGGAAAAATGATGGTACGAATGCCCAACCACTTTAAATACCTTCTTAAATAAGCCACAGCTCTTACTAATCTTCGTAGGGTAGAAAATCTCGTAAATAACTTCTCGATTTGCTCAACTCTTTCTACCGTATGACAAACCTTTTTTGTTCTTTCTTCCAACTCTGTATCTTGGCATTCTTCAAGTGGACTGTAATTGATGCTTTCTTCGCTAAGCCAAGATGGACCTCGTTTCCACAAGTCTAAGTCATTATAGTCTTTGACTCCCCTGGAAGCACAATCAGCAGGATTATCTTTGGATGACCATTGATTACGATCTAAAACAGACAAAATATCCGACACCCGATTTGCCACAAAAGTCTTCCACTTGCTTGGGTGACTGCTGAGCCACGCAAGCACAACTGTAGAGTCAGTCCAAGCATGAATTTTCTGTTTAGGAATTCGCAGTGTCTCCGAAACTTCTACCAGCAATTTAGCCACCAGCTGAGCTCCACACAATTCTAAACGTGGAATTGAGATTTGCTTAACTGGGGATACCTTCGTCTTGGAAGTGACCAAACTCACATGAATTCTATGATCTTTATCAATGATGCGAATGTAAACCACTCCAGCGTAAGCATCTTTGGAAGAGTCACTGAATCCGTGCAGCTCCACCTCTTTATCATCAGCAGTCATGTGAATCCACCGAGGAATACGGAAGTTGGTCAATCTTTCAAGATCAGAACGGTAAGTAAGCCATTCCTGTAACAAGTTAGAGGGTAGTTCCTGATCCCAATCTATACCTGATAACCAAAGTTTTTGAATGAAGATCTTCGATGTAACTATGGTTGGGGCTATCCAACCCAAGGGGTCAAACAAGCGGGATATATCTGATATTACCTTCCTCTTTGTCACTGGAACTTCTAACGGCGGTAGACGAACACTGTACTTAAATTCATCGGTTGTGCTGTTCCAGGTAAGTCCTAAAACTTTCTGTATAACTTGTGCTTCTTTTTCTGTTCCTATCTCTAACTTCTGCTCCTTCTCTCCACTTCCTTCTCCTATTTGCTCCATAAACTCCTTACTATTGCTTGCCCATTTCTGTAGTTCAAATCCTCCCTTTTCTAATATGCTACTTATTTCATTTTTTATTTTCAGACACTCTTCGACAGTTTGGCAGCCCGTCATGAGATCATCCATATAAAAATCTTGCAGGATTTTCTCAACAGCATCTTCATGATTTTTACCTTCATCGTGAGCCACCTGCTGCAGGACTTTAACAGCAAGGTAAGGTGCAGAAGCAGTTCCAAAGGTAACACGTAACAATCTATAATGTTTTATTGTTCCAGACTCATTACGCCATAAAATACGCTGAAACTCATCTGCATCCTCGGGTGTTACTTTCACCTGTCGGTACATCTTAACGATGTCTGATACCATACAGACAGGGTGCTTACGCCATCTCATCACAATGTGCCTCAAAGTATCTTGTAGAGATGGTCCTACTAGGAGCTCATTGTTCAAGCTCGACACACCATTGCTTCCAGAACAAGATGCATCAAAAACTCTTACCTTTGATGTGGTCTTGTCTGTCCGTATGATTGCAAAATGGGGTAAGTAAACCACATCCGATTTATCACGCTGTTCTTCCGGAACCAACTCCATGTGATCAAGCTGTAAGTATTCTTCAATTACTTCTCTATATTGTTTTTTAAATTCTGAATTCTTAGATAATTTCTTTTCCAATTGACATAACCTTTTTGTAGCTATTTCTTTAAAATTACCTTCTTTACAGGTTGGGTTAACATCTCGAAAAGGAAGCTTTACAATATAGCGACCGCTATCATCTCTACTTACAGTTTTAGTAAAGATATCTTCGCATTTTTGTTCATCTTCTGTCAGCATCTTCTTTTTATTGAGGACTTCGTCTGACTCCAACTCCCAGAATTTCTTCAAAATATCTACCTCATTACATTGGGTATGCATGCTGACAATGACGCTATTCCCTTGGCATAATGCAGAATCCGGAGAGTCCGAATGAATCTGCCCAGATAAAATCCAACCCAAATGAGTATCCTGGGCAAGAGGGCATCCATTAGGACCCTTTACAATACCTTCCTTCAATATCTGGCAATAAACATCTGCGCCCAGTAACAAATCAATTTTGTCAGGCTGGTAAAACTTAGGGTCAGCTAACTTCAAATTTACTAATGCTGGCCATGGCTTAACATCTACCTTTTTAGAAGGAATGAAAGATGTTAATTTCTTCAAGACGTGTGCTTGTACTACAACACTAAAGTGGGGATCATGTAATGAATTTAGCTTTATCTCTACCGTTGACAATGAATCCTCGTCCTTACCTCCAACACCAGATATACATACACGCTTAGGAATCTTCTTCAATCCTAGCGCTTGCACAGCAGACTCTGTGATAAGCGTCGCCATCGAACCTTGGTCTACCAAACTCCTGATAATCAAACTGTTTCTACCTTCTATCGACTCTATCTCCACTAAAGCAGTAGCCAAAAGAACTTGACTATGCATTTTTGAGAAACAAGTGGTTACGTTCGCTACTTCACATTGTGCTGTGGTTGCCGAAGATACTACTACTCCTTCACCATTCGAATCTCCATTCTCCCGTGCCTCCGCTGTACTGCTTGGATGAAGTAGTGAGCTGTGTTTACGTCTGCAGATATTACATCGTATAGATTTACGGCAAAAATAAACTCCGTGGTGTCCAAAACAATTAAAACATAAACCATTGGTTCGGACAAAGTCATGTTTTGTAACATAATTAGCCTCTTCAAATTTTTTACAATTAATAAGCATGTGGTCAGCTTTACAATAAGGACAAACAAGATAAGATTTACCAACATTTGGACTAGAATTAGAATTTGTTACGTGAGAAACGTTAATCTTACTGCTTATACTAGGTTTCTGTTTAACATTCATAAATTCGAGGGATCTAAATTTATGGTTAAGAAATTCCCTGAAAGCGGACAAAGTAGGTAGATCTTCAGACTGATTGGCTTTCGACTCCCATTGTTTCCTGGACTCAGTATCAAGTTTTTGACTCATAATAAAAATTACTATGATATCCCAATTGCTGATATCCACGTCTATATTTTGTAACGCACTCAAACATTCATTCATGTTATCTAATAGCTCTTTAATTGCGGCTGACGATTCATGATGCAAGATCCTTTGGCTCATGAAGCGTTTTAAAATGTTGTTCGCTAAATATTTCTTGTTGTCATACCGTTGACGTAGCTGAGTCCAGCAAACTTCATAATTTTTGTCTGTAATTGGCACCTGCCTCAATAATTGTTCCGCTTCTCCAGACAAATGGGTCTTCAGATAATGCAGTTTTTGGACATTATCTAACTTACTATTGGTGTCAATTAGAGACGAAAAAAGGTCCCTAAAACTTGCCCACTCGGTATATTTTCCAGAAAATTTAGGAATAGTTATTTTTGGAAGATGAACGCAACGGTGACTTTCACTTTCTCCTGAAGAGTCTAACTGAATTTTCTTATCTCCATCTTTGATTCTAAATCTCGAAAGACGATCTTTCAATTCTGATTTATATTCCATATGCACATCTTCGGTTTGACTATATAAATCTTTCGAACTATACTCAGACAATTCTAAAACTTTTCGGTCGAATTCGGCTATTATTCTGTCATGATTGTTTTTAAATTTTGACCACTCCTGATCCAAATGCTCAAGTCTCGCTTGAATATATCCTTCAGTAATTCTTTCTTTCGGCGACTTTTTATAATTAGTAAAACTTTTGTTAATTCTTTTATAAATGTCTTCTTGTAGTCTCACTAAAGAATCCATCTTCAAAGTTAAAGTTTAGATTATATTCAGGGTTTAAGCCAACATCAAAGTTCAAATTTAAATTCTTCAAAGTCCCGATTTTAAATTTTTCTAAGTTGATATTCTTTCAAAATATTCTAAGTTCAAAATCTTCCAAATTTTTCTAAGTCCCAGATTGACCGAATTTTTCTAAGTCGAAAATTATCAAATTTTTCTAAGTCCCAGATCGACGAAATTTTTCTAAGTCGAAACTTATCAAAATTTTTCTAAGTCCCAGATCGACGAAATTTTTCTAAGTGTTTGAAGTTAAACCACTTAGGCGAAATTGGGCATAGGTTCCCCGTCTCAACCGAAAGTCACTTAGAATTTTACAAGTCCATGCACTAATGAATTTTTTCTAAGTGATTTCAACAGAAATACTTCGCGATATTATAATAAGTAAAACTAAAACAATGTAATTTATGTCTACAAATAAATTAAGACTAAAAATATTTACAAAATGTACACACCGTCCAAATGCTCGCTTAATGGCATGGTGCCCAAAACATTTTCTAAGTTATTTTATTCTTGAACAGAAGGTTCATATTAGTACATAATTTAAACACTCACTGTTCACTCACTGTTCCCGCACTGTCGCACCAACTGCTCCTGCTCCAACTCCTGGCTCCAATTGTGGTACCTGCTTGCTCCGCCCACCGTCTGTACTCCTGGTCAGCACCACACCGGAACCGCCCACTGGTCAAAATTCGGCTCGGAAGGCCACTTCTTGTATATGATCCACCCCCGGTTCCCGAGAGAGAAATAAAATGCCGAGGCACTCTTCACACACTGTAATCGGTGCCGGTTGAATGGATACAGACATAAAAAAAATTACACTACTTAGGCTATAGTGAGCGGTACATGATAGTGCGATTCAGAGGACTACTGGCGCCATCTAGTTTACATCGGAGAACTAAAATTTATAATATCTTTGCACAGCGGGCCAGCGGCATTGTGCCTTCTAAACAGTGTCCTTGTCTGACATCTTGCCATCTCAACGAAATATTAGGTTTGGTAGAAACGGTAGATTTTTTTATTTTTGTTTTTTATAATATACCAAAACGAAACATCTATAAACTCTGAAACTTATTTTAATAAGTTTCTGCAGTTATTATTATTATTTTAAATGATAATTATTTCGTTGTATTAAAAAAAATATTATTATTGAGTTAAAGTAGTATTTATGTCGGGACTGGTATTACTAAAAGTACCATGGCGGTTTGTTCACTGCTGTTCTGTAGGGTAACCATGAATTACGTAGATCAAAGATGTTTCTTGTAGTAGGACTTTAATTGCAGATGTATAATAATAGTCTACTATTATAATAAAATAATTTGTCCTGCGAACTTTTTTTTCATCATGGTCACCTTAAATTAGAAAGGGACGCCCTACCTGAGGTGCCCTCTCACGCGGACCGTTTTTCTCATTATAGTGCTCAGTCTTGTTAAAGTATAACGTCTTTGCCATAAAGTTATTCCTTGGTCTGTGACGATACCGGTGTACGTATGGCGGAAACAGGATGTTTCATCGGCAAACTACGCGCTCGAGTCTGTAAGGACTTGGACCTCTAAATTGTTCTCATACCAAAAAGTCACACACTGTGCTGTGTCACAAGTTAAGGAACCTGAGAGTTGAGAGGAGGAATTATACATTTCCTGTTACATCACAGCACAATAGGACTTTTCATCTTTTGCGCACTGTATTGAGATCATCAGTTTCTTACCCATGTTGCTGCCTTGCCAGTTGCAACATAAGTAAGTATACCTAATGTTACAATACATGTTGCAACTGGCAAGGCAGCATTTCCAGGGCAACTCGTAAAATTCGGACGAGTTTTATTTCGTTCGTCTTCATTTCTATTTCCATTGTAGTATTCAAATGGAGTGACTAGTTTCTTGGACACAGGCCGCAACGTCGAGTCGGAGCCGTTGCTGGCCGCTAGCGTCATCCGTTGCGATCTTGTCATTCGCACTTGACGTAACGTAACGATTGCCAAGTTATGGTAGGTGAAGATGTTTTCGTAGTCGTTTCGACTTAGCCTACACTAGCGACACGGTGAGCGGCCGCGCGGCGGTGGCGGCGGGCAGCATGTAGGCGATGGGGCCCGGGCGGAACATCTTGTTGTAGTAGGTGTAGCGCCGCTTGTGAGGCGTCACCGACGCGCGCACCGGCACCTGCACGGGCGAGCTGGCGCGCGCGCGGAGCTGCCGCTGCCGCCTGCAACACTGGGGGACAACACACGAGCTGCTCATAGTGCTCGTACCCTGTGTACTATGATCTAGCGGCTAGCCTACACTACACTAGCGACACGGTGAGCGGCCGCGCGGCGGTGGCGGCGGGCAGCATGTAGGCGATGGGGCCCGGGCGGAACATCTTGTTGTAGTAGGTGTAGCGCCGCTTGTGAGGCGTCACCGACGCGCGCACCGGCACCTGCACGGGCGAGCTGGCGCGCGCGCGGAGCTGCCGCTGCCGCCTGCGACACTGGGGGACAACACACGAGCTGCTCATAGTGCTCGTACCCTGTGTACTATGATCTAGCGGCTAGCCTACACTACACTAGCGACACGGTGAGCGGCCGCGCGGCGGTGGCGGCGGGCAGCATGTAGGCGATGGGGCCCGGGCGGAACATCTTGTTGTAGTAGGTGTAGCGCCGCTTGTGAGGCGTCACCGACGCGCGCACCGGCACCTGCACGGGCGAGCTGGCGCGCGCGCGGAGCTGCCGCTGCCGCCTGCGACACTGGGGGACAACACACGAGCTGCTCATAGTGCTCGTACCCTGTGTACTATGATCTAGCGGCTAGCCTACACTACACTAGCGACACGGTGAGCGGCCGCGCGGCGGTGGCGGCGGGCAGCATGTAGGCGATGGGGCGGAACATCTTGTTGTAGTAGGTGTAGCGCCGCTTGTGAGGCGTCACCGACGCGCGCACCGGCACCTGCACGGGCGAGCTGGCGCGCGCGCGGAGCTGCCGCTGCCGCCTGCGACACTGGGGGACAACACACGAGCTGCTCATAGTGCTCGTACCCTGTGTACTATGATCTAGCGGCTAGCCTACACTACACTAGCGACACGGTGAGCGGCCGCGCGGCGGTGGCGGCGGGCAGCATGTAGGCGATGGGGCCCGGGCGGAACATCTTGTTGTAGTAGGTGTAGCGCCGCTTGTGAGGCGTCACCGACGCGCGCACCGGCACCTGCACGGGCGAGCTGGCGCGCGCGCGGAGCTGCCGCTGCCGCCTGCGACACTGGAGGACAACACACGAGCTGCTCATAGTGCTCGTACCCTGTGTACTATGATCTAGCGGCTAGCCTACACTACACTAGCGACACGGTGAGCGGCCGCGCGGCGGTGGCGGCGGGCAGCATGTAGGCGATGGGGCCCGGGCGGAACATCTTGTTGTAGTAGGTGTAGCGCCGCTTGTGAGGCGTCACCGACGCGCGCACCGGCACCTGCACGGGCGAGCTGGCGCGCGCGCGGAGCTGCCGCTGCCGCCTGCGACACTGGGGGACAACACACGAGCTGCTCATAGTGCTCGTACCCTGTGTACTATGATCTAGCGGCTAGCCTACACTACACTAGCGACACGGTGAGCGGCCGCGCGGCGGTGGCGGCGGGCAGCATGTAGGCGATGGGGCCCGGGCGGAACATCTTGTTGTAGTAGGTGTAGCGCCGCTTGTGAGGCGTCACCGACGCGCGCACCGGCACCTGCACGGGCGAGCTGGCGCGCGCGCGGAGCTGCCGCTGCCGCCTGCGACACTGGAGGACAACACACGAGCTGCTCATAGTGCTCGTACCCTGTGTACTATGATCTAGCGGCTAGCCTACACTACACTAGCGACACGGTGAGCGGCCGCGCGGCGGTGGCGGCGGGCAGCATGTAGGCGATGGGGCGGAACATCTTGTTGTAGTAGGTGTAGCGCCGCTTATCGCAGTGATACTTGTTACCGCTGCGGTCAGAGCGGCCATAAGGCAAAAGGCTGCTCTGCTGCCCCATACTGCTGTGTGTGCGCAGCAGCTGGTAGACCTGCCAATCATCTAGGTGGAAGTAAGGCCTGCAATCAGCCCAATAAACCCAAGAAGGGCAAACAGAGTGGTGAAACTAGTGATGGCCTCCGGGTCTCCTCACAGTTGACCGGCCCGCCAACATTTGAAAATGCTCGGGCTGAAGGGGATAAGATGGCTGTTAGTTAATGGACCTAAGATTCCTACAAGCGAATATCAACCACTCCGCCAGAGCTCAGGACCTCTTAGTCCAGAGCATGGCGGAGTGGTCGATACACATTGCGGTGGTTTCTGAACCATACTGCGCTCCCTCAAGGGATGACTGGGTGGGGGATTATGACGGTTCAATTGCAGTTACGACACGGACAATAGCTGGATCTCCAAATTTCGAAAGAATTGTGAGAGGGCAGGGATATGTCTCAGTGCTAATAGATGTGACGGTGATCGGTGTTTATTTCTCGCCAAACCGTACACTAGCGGAGTTTGAGCTATTCCTGGTAGAACTTGGTGCTCTAATGGATCGGAATTGTTCAAATCGAGTGCTCGTCGCTGGCGACTTTAATGCCAAGTCTACGGCGTGGGGATCGACGGCGACGGATGCGCGTGGCGCGGAGCTTCAGGAATGGGCGATCTCAGCGGGACTGCTAGTGGCGAATCGGGGATCAATTCTCACATGCGTGCGACAGCACGGTGGTTCTATCGTTGATGTCACTTTTGTGGATGCTGCCTTGGCGCGCCGTGTTCGAGACTGGGAAGTGCTAGTGGACGAAGAGACACTTTCGGACCACCGATATATTCGGTTCGATGTATCTTCGTCCACAGCACCCGTTAGCAATCTGCGCCAGAACTCGCGAGATCACAGGCCCCGCTGGTCCCTTAAGCGCATAAACACAGAAGTTCTGCACGAAGCGGCACTAGTACAGGCATGGGTTGCAGCTTCCTAAAGCTCGGTCGAATTGGAGCAGGAGGCTGAGTGGTTTAATGAAGCCATGGCACATATCAGCGATGCAGCCATGCCACGCGTTGGCCCATTTCCTCCAAAAAATGCAGTCTATTGGTGGTCTGAGGAAATAGCGCTCTTGCGTAGATCTTGCGTATTAACGAGACGAAAATACCAAAGAAGCCGTCGACGACGAGTGCGGAATGAACCGGAAGAACTGCGCCTATATGCACTATACAGAGAGGCTGTAGTATCACTCCAAGTAGCTATTAGGACAGCGAAGGATCTGGCCGAAGCAGAAATGTTGGAAAATCTTAACTCGGATCCCTGGGGGCGACCATACAAAATGGTCAGACGCAAACTCCGCCCCTGGACACCACCGCTCACTCAGAGTCTTGAGCCCCGGCTACTGGACTTGGTGGTGGATTCGTTGTTTCCAAATAGAGCCGAGCATATACCACCTCAAATGGGTCTGCCCTCCGGCGAAGAGGATGTGTATGTCCCAGGAGCACCTGAACTCACCGAAGGTGAATTGAGGGCGGCCTTGCTACGACTTCGTAGCAAAAATACTGCTCCCGGACCCGATGGAATACACGGGCGAGTATTAGCGCTTGCTTTGGGCCCACTAGAGCCCTGGCTAAGACGACTATTTAGCGCTTACTTCGAGCAGGGCCAGTTTCCGCGTCTTTGGAAGACGGGAAAACTGGTCCTGATTCGTAAAGAAGAACGTCCGGTTGAGTCGCCATCTGCATACCGGCCTATCGTTTTACTGGATGAGGTGGGCAAGTTGTTCGAAAGGGTGGTTGCAGATCGCGTTGTTCACCATCTGGAAGAGAGAGGACCGAATCTCAGCGAATATCAGTTCGGCTTCCGTCGGGGCAGGTCCACTATTGATGCTATTGCCCGGGTGAGGGCCCTGACGGAAGAAGCGGTGTCTCAGGGTGAGATGGTGCTGGCGGTGTCTCTTGACATTGCCAACGCATTTAACACCTTACCCTGGAGTAGCATCAGGGAGGCGCTGAGATTCCATGCAATTCCCCAATACCTAAGGCGAATCGTAGCGGCTTACCTTTCGGAACGAGGCGTTACCTACCCAGTAAATGGCGGGGAATGGACACAACGCGGAGTGTCGTGCGGTGTCCCACAGGGATCGGTTCTTGGGCCGCTTCTGTGGAACATTGGATACGACTGGGTGCTGCGGGGGGTTAACATGCAGGATGTCGGCGTTATATGTTACGCGGACGACACTCTCGTTTTGGCCCGCGGCAGCACCTTTAGAGAGACGCGCTTACTGGCGACGGCGGGTGTGGCCCAAGTAGTGAGTAGAATACGGCGGTTGGGGCTTAAGGTTGCCCTTGATAAATCTGAGGCTCTGTGTTTCCATGGCCCCAGAAGGGCACCTCCAGCTGGAGAAAATCTTGTGGTGGCTGGAATTTCCATCGCTGTCAAGTCGACCATGAAATACCTAGGACTGGTCCTCGACAGTAGATGGAAATTCGAGGAACATTTTAGGCGCCTAGCCCCAAAACTCATTGGAGCTGCCGGGGCCCTAAGTCGTCTCCTTCCAAATGTGGGAGGGCCGCGCACTGCTTGTCGTCGATTATACACGGGAGTGGTGCGGTCAATGGCCCTTTATGGAGCTCCCATCTGGGCGGACGATTTGATCACCCGTAATCAGATATTGCTGCGGAGACCACAGCGGGTAATGGCGATCAGGTCGATCAGGGGCTACCGCACCATTTCCTGCGAGGCAGCGTGTGCCCTAGCCGGCACTCCTCCCTGGGACCTAGATGCGGAGATGCTGGCATACATATACCAGCGAAAGATGGATGCCGGGTTACGGGGAGAGCCCACAACCTCTGCGGAGATCGCTGGGTGGCGGCGACTTGCGCAGGCCGAGCTCTTCCGCTTATGGAGGGAGCGACTCGCGCTGCCCAGTGCAGGTCATACCACCGTGGCGGCTATACAACCCGTTCTCCAGCAATGGGTAGAGAGGGAACATGGAACACTCACCTTCCATCTTGCACAGGTCCTTTCAGGACACGGTTGCTTCGGGAGGTACCTGTGCAAGATTGCGGGCAGAGAGCCAACCGAGGAGTGCCATGAGTGTGGGGCCGCCGTGGACACGGCGCAGCACACTCTGGCTGAGTGCGCAGCCTGGACCTTGCCCCGGGAGGCACTGGTGGCAATTGTAGGTCAAGACCTCTCCCTGTCAGCTGTGGTTAAGGCCATGGTAGAGAGTGACAGGTCTTGGAAGGCGATGGAATACTTCTGTGAGGAGGTAATGACGCAGAAGGAGGCTGCGGAGCGGATAAGAGAGGATGACGTGGCCTCTCATCCCCTCCGCCGCAGAAGGGCTGGGCGCAGGCGTGCTGCCCATGACCGCCGCCTGCCCCCCTAAGAAGGGTCCCCGGGCGATAGACACGGGGAGTTTGTCGCCCGATGGAGAGTGGCCCTCGAGCCGGGAGGTGCATCTCTGTGTTCACGATGCACCTCTGTCAGGGAATTTAGACGTAGATCAAGAAGGACGGAGGGTCTGCTTCGGCAGACATCGTTGGCTGGGTAACGCGAGTGCTTCCGGTCCCGTTGCTCATCCACCAGGCGACGAGGTGAACACCGTGGGGTTTTAGTCGGTGCGACTCCGACATAACCGCAGTGCCTCCCCGTGGTACACCGGTATCCATAACGGATTTCCCCACGTATAAAAAAAAAAAAAAAAAAAAAGGTGTAGCGCCGCTTGTGAGGCGTCACCGACGCGCGCACCGGCACCTGCACGGGCGAGCTGGCGCGCGCGCGGAGCTGCCGCTGCCGCCTGCGACACTGGGGGACAACACACGAGCTGCTCATAGTGCTCGTACCCTGTGTACTATGATCTAGCGGCTAGCCTACACTACACTAGCGACACGGTGAGCGGCCGCGCGGCGGTGGCGGCGGGCAGCATGTAGGCGATGGGGCCCGGGCGGAACATCTTGTTGTAGTAGGTGTAGCGCCGCTTGTGAGGCGTCACCGACGCGCGCACCGGCACCTGCACGGGCGAGCTGGCGCGCGCGCGGAGCTGCCGCTGCCGCCTGCGACACTGGGGGACAACACACGAGCTGCTCATAGTGCTCGTACCCTGTGTACTATGATCTAGCGGCTAGCCTACACTACACTAGCGACACGGTGAGCGGCCGCGCGGCGGTGGCGGCGGGCAGCATGTAGGCGATGGGGCCCGGGCGGAACATCTTGTTGTAGTAGGTGTAGCGCCGCTTGTGAGGCGTCACCGACGCGCGCACCGGCACCTGCACGGGCGAGCTGGCGCGCGCGCGGAGCTGCCGCTGCCGCCTGCGACACTGGGGGACAACACACGAGCTGCTCATAGTGCTCGTACCCTGTGTACTATGATCTAGCGGCTAGCCTACACTACACTAGCGACACGGTGAGCGGCCGCGCGGCGGTGGCGGCGGGCAGCATGTAGGCGATGGGGCGGAACATCTTGTTGTAGTAGGTGTAGCGCCGCTTGTGAGGCGTCACCGACGCGCGCACCGGCACCTGCACGGGCGAGCTGGCGCGCGCGCGGAGCTGCCGCTGCCGCCTGCGACACTGGGGGACAACACACAAGTACAATTGTATAGAATATTTGATCCAGCGTACTAGTATAATAGAGATCAGTGCCTACACAACACTAGAGACCACAGTGGAGACGCCGTAAGCGGCCGCGCTGTACAATAGAGATCAGTGCCTACACAACACTAGAGACCACAAGTGGAGACGCCGTAAGCGGCCGCGCTGTACAATAGAGATCAGTGCCTACACAACACTAGAGACCACAGTGGAGAGTAGACGTCATGTTGCTCTGTGGTAGAGACGCTGTAAGCGGCCGCGCTCCGAGCCAGAACATCAACAGTCCAGCGATAGGTAAAAGAAGTTTGTCACGGCACAAAATAATAAAGAATCGAAATAAAGATACATAAATACTTACTACTTATTACTTGTTGCCTGAAGCGTTAGAAAAGTTTCTAAATACACTTAAAGCTGTGTGTTGAAGCAGTCTATTAAAATTTCACAGCAAGTTTTCTGCGTGTTCATCAGCATATGCCTTAGGGGAATTGTGCTTAAGATGACATACTTTTTTGTTTTAGGACAAATATTCAAAATAAACGATGTCATATCAGATTAGTATCTTATGTATATTTGGAAATGTTTCTTAATCAACAAAATTATTAAAGTTTTGGAACAATCAACGTAATGGAAAGATAAAAAATAAACATTAATCGCACTTAATTCTGAGTGTATAAGATGACATATCAATAGTGTAAGATGACACACTATGTCATCTTAAACTTTAGTGGTATGTCGTCTTTTCCAAGTAACAAAAAGCATACCTTCGGTGTAAAGAAATATTAAACTGAATAATAATTTTACGCGCACAGTTCGCAGATAAATGTTTTCGTTTTAGCAGATATTCCTGCGCAAAGCGTATGACTCCAATTGGAACACAGCTGACACTTCACCCAATGTTCATTTGGCTTAGATTGACTAAATAGTCCATTGCAGTATATGCAAGCTGCATCATCTTCTCCTTCATCGCCGCTGGCGTAAGGGTCCTCGAGGTCCTCGTCATCATTAAACTTAACACGCTGCTTTCGACTCCGTGTGGACCTGCGTTTCTTAGGCGCGGACTCAGCTTCTATGCTATTATCTGTCTCGAGGTACTTGTCATCGTCCAAAACAATAGATTTCGTCTTCTTTGGACCTCTCCTGATTCTCGATTTTTTAACTGTAGGTTTAGACTTCACACTGTCATCAAAAAGGGTACGCTTTGTTTGCTTTTGTTTAAGGGCTGTGCGATTTTCCTTTTCTTTTTTCAGTTGTGCTGCTGCTTTTATTTCATTCATAAAAGGACTGGCCGTGAAAACTTGCGATCCACCAACTTTTCTTTTTACTCTTAACTTTCCCGACGAAGCAACTTTTGGCAGTGGTGAAATTTCTTTCAGTATAGAATTTGTAGCAAAATTATTACTGGTTGAAATTATATCTGGTTGTAAAAGTAAATGCCCAGATATTTGATTGGGATCCAAGGATTGTATATTATTTTCACAGAGAGTTACTGGAACAGCTTCTTTGTTGCCTATCTGCCCTTGATAACTATTTTTCGGAGCAATGACATTTATCTGTTCTTTGGCATTGTTAGAATCAGAATCTAGAAGCATTGCCTTCCTGCCTTGAGACAAAATATTAACGTCATGATCTTATAATGAATTCATAACAACATTTACTGACAACTTTTTAAGGGATAGTGGACTATATTCAGCTTCTTGAGGAAAAGCAGCTTTGTTCGGAGCAGCGGTAATATTTAGAAACAAATGCGTATCAAAGTTTGGTGATAAAATTGTAGGAGACGAGTGACGAGTTTCTACTTCTCCAAAAGCCTCCAAAATTTGCCCGTGAGGGTTATCAGCTGCTAAGTATGTCAGTTGTTCTTCTGCGTCAGTTGACTCTGAGGAATTTGATTCATCCAGATTTTGATGGCTCAGAGATGAACTAGCAATTGGCTCGTCGTTGTTTATTTCATTTTCAGTAACTTCGCTAGGTAAATACATGTCATCTGGGAAAATGTGTGGGTCGAAGGGACAAATTCCAGTTTTCTCAAAACCACTTGTTATATTCCTAACGGTAGCTGCATTTTCATAAGCTTTTCCAAATATCTGAGCAACTTGGTAAAGGCCTACGGTTCTGCCAGGATGATTCTTCATCCAGGTTGCTATTTCGCGATCATAATACGCTTTCAATGGACCAAAAAATGATACATCAGTCGGCTGCATTCGGTGAGTGCAATGCGGTGGAAGGCAGAGTAATATCACGCCGTTGGCCTTGGCAAATTCAAGTGCCTCCAGATTTTTGTGGCTGGAATGGCCATCTAGAATTAGCAGCACTTTATTTGTTACAGAAGCATTCACAAAAGCAACAAAGTGGCGCATCCATTTCAATTTCAATTTATTTAATTTCAATTTCAATTTATTTATTTGCTGATATAGGTACATAATGATGGTACATAATACAATACAATTAGTTCACGCTATATCATACCATATTATTGGCATGCAAATTTATAAACAACAAAAAACAAATAAAATTATCAGTTTCCAAAATATTATGATTAGGTCAATATTTAAGGAAAAAAAATCATTAGTATTAAAGATTACAATAAAATGTCGAACATAAAAAAGAAAAATTGTTAAAGTAATTTAATTTAAAATTAATTAGAAAGTCACAATATTTAAAACTAAATTAATTAATATTTCTATTTATATTTCTATTATTCTAAGAATTCTTTTATATCGTAAATTGCTCTTTCAATAAGGAACTGTTGAAGTTTGATAAGTTCACAAATAAGTCACCAATCATGTATCCAGAGGGGTTGCACAGCTCTAAGGTACCTGGTGGAGCACCATCAAAGTATTCGGCTTTGTGATTTTTTCTAGGAATGATTATTGCAGGTGGAACAAAGTTTCCGATGGCATTAGCACAGACAACAACTGTGAAATGTTGACCACGTTCATCACTTGTGACAGCACCAACTTGTTTTTTTCCTTTGGAAGCAAATACTTTCGGGGGCTTTTGAACAGTGGTCAGTCCAGACTCATCCATATTATAAATTCTATGTGCCTGAATTCCATTTTCTGCCACTGTTTTTTCCAAAAGAGAAAAGAACTTCATTACTTGAGGTTTATTGAATGCTTTTGCCCTTGCTGCAGACGTCGGCTCTGGAGCTCTGAGTGAGATTTGAGGGTTGCGTTCTCTAAATCCTTTTAACCAATCCCAGCCAGCTATTTTTTTATTCTTATCAAATCTGTGTTCCAGCCCTAATCTTTCTGCAAATTCAAAAGCTAATTTTCTTATGTCGGTTGTATTAAATCCAAATAGTCGACTTTCAAACTCAAGCATATGATCCACTAGCACTTTTTCCATACCTGCGTCAAAAGTTGGTTTAAAACGACCGAGATTTACTGGAGTACTATAAAAATGACGACGAAGAGTTGCTTGTGGCACATTAAAGTGTTTGGATGCCAAGAGCCAACCCATCCTGTTTTCTTTTACAGCTTCGATGGCCTTATTCATGTCTTCTTGTGACCAACTCTTCCGAGTCGATGTTCTTTTATAATTGCCAGGCATTCTGTACAGAAATAAGAAAAATAAGTAGCTATCTACAACCCTTCCTACTATAAATGATAAATCCTACTATAAGGGTAAGACGACATAGTATGCCATCTTACACTCATGTCTAGTATGTCATCTTACCAAATGTATAAAGGATTTTTCATTTAAATATCGTGGCGAATTCTTTTAGGTTAGAATACGGTTTCTATCATATTTATGCAATATATTAATCACTGTTTACAATTTAAATTAGTTCAAATAGAAGATTATTACCTTACGTGTGCTTTGACTACCAAACAAAAGCGTTAGTAATATTTTTCTTACCTTAAAATCACGAAAACGTTCACTACACTGTGATGTGCACTCACTGTCCGCCATACTGAACTTCGGTACTAGCGACATCTATGACGCTCTCCAAAAGCGTAACAGGCTTACCTTTACCGCGCATTATTTAAAGAATACGACTGGTGTGTCATCTTATCTGAGTATGTCGTCTTAAGCACATCACCCCTATATACTTTCAATAATTGTGCTTAATTCATCAATCAGTTCTAGGGTACTTAAGTCTTCGATCACAGTATAGGTACCTATACCAATTATTTAATGATCACAATGGTTAATAATAATATCTACATACATATAATCCACGGCTAGGAAATCTACCTAATTAAGTAACTTGTAACTAGTGTCGCTCCAATAGTTAGTTTTTTTGCAAATAAAAGATTTTTAGCTATTTATGTAATCAGTAATATTAACCAGTTTTTAATAAAATATGTGCTACGAATAAATCTAAAACTGGCTAAACAAGATCTTTCAAAATTGTTGTATTAGCTATTCCTACCTTAGGGTTTCTGGTTACCTAGGTTGGTTAGACTTATTCTTGAACAAAAGTACCAAAGTTAAGCCACTGGTTAAGCACTGATGCAGTGTAAGTGCAACCAAAAATAAAAATTCCAACTTTTTAGCTATAAAAATGTCGTAAGTTATTCGTAAAAGAACTAAATTGATTTTTATCACTAAGCACGTTTAAAAAAATGCTTATTATGTAGTGATATTAGACAGCGATGAAGTCTATTACTTAGGTACATATGTAGATAGTAGGTATGTAGGTAAGAGTTGATGATGATTCAGTGATTGTTATTAAGTAAAACAACTGAATGCAATGATATCAAAAAGTTTATTCCCAAACTTACAATAATAAAACTGTTGGCACAATATTGTAGTACGATGTTAGGCAGTATGTTTGTATATCACTAGCCTAAGTTAAGCTCTGTTCACACTGGCTGGAAGATCTGTTGTAAGGTTCCACACACAAGTCAATATTATACCATCAATTATTGAATTGAATAACTAGGTAAGTATCACAACAAGTTTTAAAGTGGTATTCCTGTTTATGTAACCTAAGTTGTAACTACGAAGAAGATCTTGTCTGGTTCAGGAAAAAAGTCCCGCATACTTCTGGGTCGTTCTTAAAAAGTTATGAAAATGACAATGAAGACTTAAAACTTCCTTGGTTCCACTTCCGAAAATACACTGACCCATAAAATCTTAACACTGTAAGGCTGTTTGTCCACCAATACACAGGGACGCCACCAGAACTTGAGATTTTTACTGGTTGAGATCAAACAGCCTAAGGTTAGACAGACGAAATCCAAATCGCATTCCAACTTCAGTTACGCATGAATAATAATTTAATTGTTAATGGCTTTACTGTAGTGATTTGTTTGTCTAATTACATAAAATTTAATCGATCAGAGTCTAGCTAGCTAGTGCTTCTCTATCTAAGTGCAAAAATACTCATTTTCACAAATGCTGTACCAAAATAGATGATGTATGAACATTGAACTTTGTACTGCTGAGGTCACTGGTGTGCTTAAGCCACAGTACGTTACTAATTACTAATACATGTTACGAAGACCAAAGGAGAAGTGTAGACCGGTTAAAAGTCACGATTTATTTAAATTTAAGATGCGTTAGAACCTTTAGATCCACATGAAATGTACCTACCTCATTAATTGAACTAATATCTTGAGTTTAAAATTAATAAAGATTGTTAAGGAGTAACTGAGTTGCATATGAACTGACAGGGATAAATCTGTGACACGAAACAATAATTCTCACAGTTTTTGTCGATATAGGTAAGTAATCTTTGATATACTTAATCCAAATTATTCCTAAAACGTTAGCAAACCTGCTGTCTCATCCCGAACACATTACTAATCTCCATATCTACCATGATTTTTGAACGCCTATCTTTCTCCTTTAGTCTGTAAGTTAAAAATAGGCAACGCTACTACAATTTAAGTAATACTTAAGCTTGAAAGCGATTAAGTGACTTCAAATACATAATTTTGTATTCATTCAATAGGTATACTTATTATACAAATTATATTCAAATAAACCACGAAAATGATATTTTTAACACGATTCAGCTGCGTTCAAAATTTACCACAATACATACAAACACATAACGTGTAAGTACCAACAAAACATTCGTAAAACATTACCCCCTTTCTGGTGCAATCGGGTAAAAAATGTTCTTATTAATTATAACCTATAGAAAGAAATATTAATGGCTTTACTTTACTTTACTTTTTTTACTTTACTTTACTTTACTTTACTTTACTTTTTTTACTTTACTTTACTTTCTCCCTTCTGCGAACCTGGGCACCCTTTTAGACCACACTACCCTGACGATTATAATCGGTCTTCGGCTCGGCGCCAAGATAAATCAGCCTCACCGTTGCCATTGCGGCGATGGTGTAGACAGCTACGGTCACCACGGCCTCTCCTGTTCGAAAAGTGCTGGTCGCTTCTCACGCCACAGTTCCCTCAACGACGTCATCCGGAGGTCTCTTGCTTCCGCCAAAATACCAACAGTTTTGGAACCGAATGGTTTATCCCGAAGCGATGGTAAGAGACCAGACGGTATGACGCTCGTTCCATGGAAGCTGGGTAGGTCGCTTGTTTGGGATGCGACTTGTGTAGATACATTAGCTGCATCCCATATTCAGGCGACCTGCTCCAAGGCAGGTGCGGCGGCGGCCAGCGCTGAACGGGCCAAGAGGGGCAAATATGAAGGTCTCGATGGAAGCTTCATATTTGTGCCTTTTGGACTTGAGACCCTGGGGCCGTGGGGCCCCGGTGCTCGGTCCCTTTTTGATGACATTTCAAAAAGGGTGATTGAGTCTACCGGGGATCCAAGAGCTGGCAGCTACCTTGGCCAAAAAATAAGTTTGGCTATCCAAAGGGGCAATGCTGCCAGCATTTTGGGTTCAATGCCTCGCTGCCTTGGCTTCGATGAGGCTTTAGCTTAAATTTTTATTTCAATTTTATTAATTTTTATGTATTTTTTTTAAAATTAGTGTACTAAATAAATTAAAACCTTCAAATATTAATTAATTCTTAAATAGATGAATTCATACATTTTAATTAATGAAATAATTATTGCAAATTGGAAGTGAATTAAATTATCATTATGGGTAAGTAATAATATTATCATTAATAATGAATTATAATTATAAATTACATACGAAATTCATTATGACTAGTCCCCCCTTAATTGGGCTCTTATTTTCTATGGCATTAAAATCTCCATCTACTTCCATTCTAGCCTCTTTATCTCCTATAGAATTCTGTTTAATGGGAAAAAAGGATAGTTACTTCCAATGTGTGATATAATAGAATAGAATGAATGCGGGATGGATGAAATGGCGACAGGTCTCAGGTGTCATATGCGATCCAGGAATGCCTCTTAAAGTTAAGGGGAAAATTTATAAGACGGTCGTCAGACCTGTCGTGTTGTATGGATCAGAGTGTTGGGCGGTAAAAGGAACAGATGAAAGAAGAGTGCATGCGACCGAAATGCGAATGTTGAGATGGATGTGTGGTGTGACGAGAATGGATAGGATAAGGAACGAGTACTTAAGGGGAAGTTTGAAAGTTGCGCCAATAACAGAAAAGATGAGGAGTAAAAGGTTAGCGTGCTATGGACATGTTATGCGGAGGGATGAAAGTCATGTCACTAAAAGAACGATGAGTATGCATGTGCAGGGACGAAAAAGTAGAGGGAGACCAAAGAAGAGATGGATGGATTGCGTGAAAGAAGATATGCGTGTGAAAGGAGTGGATTGCGAGTTGACGGCTGATAGGAGTGAATGGAAGGAGAAGACATGTTGTGCCGACCCCACATAAAGTGGGAAAAGGCAAGGAAGAAAGAAAGACTTCCAATGTGTGATAGCGGACTGAAACGACCATTATTATAAATGTTTAGAATTTCGTAAAATTTCATAAACCAATTTGTTATGGCTTAAGAGCCCTAAGTGCCAATTTCCGACCCAGGACTCGAACCCGATAGAGCCCTCAGAATCTATAATATTATATATTTGAACTAACCACTAGTTCAACCAAACATTGAAATCATTGCGTAACTACTTACGAGAGATATATTTTGTTAAACGTCACAGATGCCTCTCCATAATCTAACACTAAAATCTCTGTTGTACACAAAGTCCTTAACTTTAATCTAACTTGCCCAATTCGATGTCATAGAAAATAAGAGCCCTGGAGTATTTTGATGAATGCTCGGTTTTTTTGCGCTTATAGACTAAAAAGATGATAAATACGAGATTGCTTAGGAGATTTAAATAACGCGTAACTAAATTATCAGGACACCTACGAATGCAATAACTGAACTCTTCCGCGGGACCCTAAATAGTTCACAGCGTTGAACCCGCGAATTCGCTCCTTGACTTCGGCTGATCGCATATCTGTAAGCGCCGGAAATGACGCAAAATTGCGCACGCAATAAACTTTCGTATGGAATCCTATGCAACTCCCTATAAAGGGTTAGGTTACACCTCGCTTTAAAATCCTACAACTGTAACCAACTGTTTCATTCATACTTATTTACGTCTGGCTTTCTTAATTCAAACAATGATTCAGACCTAAAATAGAGACCTCACTCTCCCCGTTAATCAGTTAGTAAATAGTTAAATAGTTACAAAAGAGTTACCACTGATAATACATTGGCACGGAACTGGCGTTGATTACTAAACAGCAATAAGAAAAATGACGCATGCAGATACATTACGTTGCTTAATAATACCTACTGGCTTCTTCTAATTTGAGTTATTCACAGTGTTCACAAATCACAACTCAAATGCATCGATTTAAACGTGAAAATGTCTGGCGAACATACGGTGTTGTTACTGCTTCTCTCACAGATAATATAATACTATACTAGAGAAGACGAATTAATGAAATTGACTATTCGTTATGATACGTGCGGTTTGCGGCGCGTACATATGTGCGATCAACTGTACACGTTGCTTAGGTTAAACTAATAAAATTAATGTCAAAGCTTTAAAACTAGTGGAATGAAGATATCAGCCGTATTGCAATTATCTCGGGGGAACCTCCCTCGGCGGGGGACTTCGGTATTTGGCTTTTATGTGTAAGAATGGCTTTTTGGGGGACGTATGGTCCTCTATGCTCGCTTCTAGGGACCTTCTGATGCTGTCCTCGATAGCAGCTTGAGTTAGACCGGTAGTGGTTAGCGAAACACTTTTATTTAACGGTCTACCGAATTCAATCGGCGCGGCCAAACTCATGCTTCTAGTTTTTTTGCCGTAACCGTATCCGTTCGTTAAGGACTTTTTGGGTTCATTAACTGAAGTGGAAGCGAGGCTTTGGCTGCGGATTTTTCTAGATATTGTATCCGTTGGAGTGGTAGGCATTGAGGTCTTCTTTTTGATTACATTTTGATTCAATCTGTCCGTACCACAAAATTGTTTCTTATCTATTGTTGTGTTAGCGAGGCTCATGCTTCTGGATATCTTGGAGTTCATTAAAGAGTTTGAAGTGTGTGATTTGCGAAGCTCTACGGGTAGGGTGCGAGTCGATCTGCCAGTAGGAGTCCCGGGAGTGCTGAAACTAGCGGGAGCTGACTGTTTCCTCGCACGCAATGTGGACGTGACCGTCTCTTTGAGTGGCAAAGTTAGTGCAGACCTATTTTTGTTAAGTGCTGGCTTCGTAGGTGTAGACGTGCGTAAGGGAGAGGATTTTCCATTGGATTTGCGAAGCTTCACGTCGGGGTCTGGAGAAGTTTTTCCGCTTGCGGAAGACGCTTTGCTATCAATGGGGGACACGGTCCCAGCCACTGCTGGTGCCTTAGTGGCAGCGCCAGAAGTTTTACGAGGTTTTAAACTTCTTATAAGTTCAGGGGATGTTTTGCCACTAATGGAGGAAGCTTTGCTGTCAACAGGGGAGATGGAGCCGGGGAGGGAAGAGTCTTTGGTGAGGGAGTTCTTGCTGCTGGCGGGTGAGGGTGAAGCCTTGCCGGTCATGGACGGCTCTTTGCTGAGCGATGCTTTGCTGCCGGCGGGGGAGGGCGAGCTGCGAGGCGAGGGCGGCAGGGCGACGGGGAGCACGTCCCGGCGGCCCTGCGTCACAAGGCGCACCTGGCAGGGCTCGTGTCGCGAGAGGAAGTGCTCCAGCGTGTCCCAGCCGCCACCCACGCGGACCATCATGTGACGCCCTTTCAGCAGCTGAAATACAAAAGGACATATTTCAACTTACTTTGATCTATTTAAAAATTGCAGGAATTGAAGACAGGATGAACATAATAATTATATCTAGTCCTACAAGTTCTAAAGGAGATGTCTTACCCTGATGAAGACATTCCTGCCGGCGATATTGTATCTTCCTTCGCCTACTTTCTTCACCTTCAGTAGTTTGGAGCACTTTCCAGAGCCACAGTTGCAGCCGCGCTCCATCAGACGCGTCACCAGCTGCACCTGGAATATAACACCACATTACAGTTACATTGGAGTTAAAACCATCAACCTCATAACACCTCCCATAAGAAAATGATTTTTCGACTGAAAGTAGTGATGTAGAGAAACCCCATCCAGATTTTCTCAACATATTCGGCTGGTTCTTAAAGGATTTACCATCAGGGAGATTACTGTAAAAACATCAATAGAGTAGCAGATGGTTTTAAGCTTTTAACCGCGGCTCCACCCGCGTGAATTCCTGGTGTGTGATTCTCGAAAATATAAAATTGTACAGCGGCCAACCATCGAGGGTAACCATGGCAACGCAGCCATCAGCGGCCAATTGTCGTCTTGGCTGCATAACTGACGCAAGCATTAACCAGTCAACGCATAGATGTCAGCTCGTCGCTGTTTTAATAGGTATTTTTGCAGAATAGCACGGCTGTTTTTTTTACAAGGGGAACCCTAGAATATGGTTTTGTTATGGCTGGTACTATATGCTGGCAAGGAACACTCACCCTCTTATCCAGATCGTTGGTGGGTTTGAGGGGCACGTCGGTGTCGGAACTGCTCTCCGTGCCGCCGGACTTGGTGCTCTCAGCGTCCGCGTTGTCTGGCACCAACTGCTGACCTGAAATTAAGACAGTTGAAGTCATCAGATTCATCAGGTGGCTTTGAGTACTGTGAAAGAAAAGGATTCTCTAAACTGAAAAGGTTCCAAATAAGTTTGTTATTGGCTTCTATTCGGTGCAGGACGCGTGGCTCATTGACTTAGTTTTAAACCTTAAAATTATATAAATGCAATATGTTATAGACTCTTCATTTAAGTGCCTGTGAGATATGATAGGCGTATTTGAAATGAAGAACTTTAAAATTCGGTGTAGGTATGGCAGACTTACTTTCATTGGGGTCATCTGGTGATGAAGGCAAAGCTTCTGATTTAGACCTGTAAATACAAAAATACATTTTTATATAACGCTCTCTATACAGTTAAGAAGTAGACGTTTGTCTAGATCAAATTTCGATGATAAAAATCGGAATTTAGAAATAGACTGACTGCTGAAATCTGTAATTATTGTAAAACAGGTTGAAAAGAGTGGAAGAGGAATCCTTTGGAATATTTTCTATTAAGAACTTATTGAACCGTGAATTTCGTTAAGCGTCATTATGCTCTGATTCTGAACCCTTTTATTGCACCAAAAATGACTGGATGCATGTAACTGTTTTGAATTTATATACAGTACCAGCCATAACTGCTGCCTCCAGACTTACAAACTCCACGATTGTAAATTCCATTTAATGAGCGAATCCCCTTCCCTCCCTCCGAATGCTCGCGGCACTCACTTGTCGCGGTGCGGCGAGGGCGAGTTGTCGCGGAACTGCCAGGCGGCGCCGGACATGGCGGAGTCGAGGCCGGAGTCGCGCTCCTCCAGCGCGATCTCCTTCTCCAACTGCACCAGCCCCGGGGGCTCCACGTTGAACTTGGTGGCCAGCCGCGCCACCTCCAGCAGGCACAGGATCACCTGCCGCGGCTGATTGTGCAGCACTGCGAAACAAGGGGACGTGAACAGACTATCCACAACCCGAGAAAACTTGTAAGTAATCAAGAAGGCGTCGCGGGAACACGCCAAGAGCAAGTATACCGAACAGGTCTCATTGTTTCGGCCCCCATAGCCGCGAGGTTGATTGGACCATGGGTGGTGGAGAGTTGTCCCTATCCACAACCAGATATTTGCTGTTACATTTCTTGCACTTCCAGAGCATTCAGGCTTCTTTTAGTTGCGTAAATTTTTCCAACAATCTGTATTTATATACCACGTTTATAAAATGATTGCTTCGATTGCTAGCATTTCATGAACACCTTATTTGCTGGGGCAAAATTCCTGGACGCACCGGGAGAGGACTTAATAATTTGTTACAAGAAGAGCTGCGAGCATAATATGAGTAGGACAGGTACGATGCAACGTTACCCAGATCGTCGCTCTCGAAAAGCAGGTTCTCGTGCACGCCCAGCTCGCGGCAGAAGGTGATGAAGTTCTCGGCGTTGTCGCGCGAAAAGAAGCTGCGACGCGCCGCGCGCTGCCAGCAACGCCCGCGGATGGCCGGCACCGGCTGAGAACAATGGTAACCTCGATAACGTTATTACTTCGAGAGAGCATATTATGTCATTTGCCAAAAAGGGCTTAATTTGGCAGGTTTGCATTTGGCAAATAAAGCTTACTAAGGATTAAGCGTATTAAGGATTATTTACATGAATCAAATCCTTGGGAGTAAATGAACTGCTGTATTATAATTACTAGCTCAACTAGTTTTTAAGAGCTTTTGTAAAGTGGTGATAACCGAAAACAAAACCCGGCTGAGTTTGTTGTGGGCTTCTTCTCAGTGCAGGGCGCGTTGGAACCCTCGTAAACTTAGTTTTAAGTCGACTTGTAGTTATCACCGTACCGTATTATGTAACAAATATTGTTGACGTTTTACAAGTGCCTTGTAAGTTAGGCCTTTGTGAAATAAATATATTTTGACTTTGACTTTGACTTTGAGGGACAGCATTGTAATGTTGTGTATGGAATCAGCTACCAGCAACAGTGTTCCCTCAAAACTATAACATGGGGTTATTCAAGGGGTTGAATAAACCAATTTCTTAAGAGCCAGCAACGCATTTGCAGTTCCTCTGGTGCTGCAAATGCCCTGCGGTGATCGCTTTCCATCAGGTGACCCGCCCACTTTTGCGTTTTTAGGAAAATAAGACGCTAATGGCTTGGTAAATTCCCTCTGGGAATCTGTCTCTGGGATATCTCTTACCCCCACTATGAGCCCCTGGTCGAGAGCTTCCCTGGCGCGGTCGTGGATAACGGCGGCCAGCTGACACAAGTCCGCGCCGTTGTCCAGCGCGTCCAGGAAGTTCTCCCCGGACAGGTAGCTGATGCCTGAGGACAAGCGAAAATATTCATCTTTATTTTATACACACAAAATTAAGGAAAGAACTCCCAATAAATGAAACGAATCTTCACAGTTCATCGAAAGAATCGAGACATTCTACAAGCCGTCTCCTACTTTGCTATGCCTTCGAGGATGTAAACAGTAGTCATCAGGGTTCAGAGTAACGCGGTTGCAGTATCAGGCTAGCATTATTTTATTACTGCAATCTCCCTGCAGCGTCGTTACACAGAACAAACAGTAAACTCTCCAACTGACTTTACAAAAGTGTGGAGGATCAAATTTCTTGATTTCTGGAGGTAAGTCATCTATGATGAGACTTGATGGTTTCAGTGGATGGTCCATCCACCTACTAAGTCTCTGCGCGAATTTTAGTTTCGATTCACACGAGTAGTAATCGCAGTCCACTGTTCAGCTGTAACCAGCAATAAAAACTAGATCCAAAGGAAGCCCGTTAACTAACCGTATGAGCGTTTATCATCGCTAGCTGCTGCCGCGTTACTTCACGCGTAACTCTACTCCCGACCCCTGAGACCGATCCGCTGCGTGCTCTATGCGTAATGTGGCTGATAGTGATAGCAGTGGGAACATTGCGTCACAGAAACGCAGACAGTATGTCTGAAAGAACGCGGTATATATTTACCATTTAGATACGGAACCCTAAAAAGGAGGTCGAATAGAGCTTGCTATAGTTATGTAATGAAATCCGAATAGAACAAACTAATAAGGCGGGGTAAAGAATGTCGTTGGAAATTCTCGAAATTTGAACCTGCTTATGTCTGTGGATTTGTGACTGCTAACTGTCCTTCCTACGTTTTTTTGTAAGAAGAGATCTTCTTACTTAAGATTTAGAACCGAAATTAATAACCTATCCTTCAATCATCTCCCTTCGGAGGTAGAAATGTCAACATAAGCGGTAGAAATATGATAGAACAAATATTTCTTCTATCATATTTAACCTAGCCTATCCAGATGGATAGGCTAGGTTATTAATTCGTGAAAAGCCTTCACTTCCTAACAAATTTCTGTAAAAAAAAGTTATACCTACTTTGATTCGGCCCTTATATAATAACCCAGTAATGTTATAGGTAGGTAAATAGACACTCTAAACAACACCCAAACCTTCGATGTACGTTAGGTACCTACCAGAATTTGAACGGCGAAAAGAAATAGACTTCACAGAATTCCTACTGACTAGAAGATGCCCGGCGAGGCTAGACAAAGTCACAGTCGTTTGGCGTTAACGCTAGTCGACAAAAATGTATGGACAAAACAAATGACGGTAGAAAAACCACGATAATAATAGTACTAAACACGCTGTTTTTGATAATTAACTACGACAACTTGAACGCTCGCTGGCGTTCTCGCGGAACTTGTAGATAACTTTAGCGTACTTCGCTTGACAATTGACAGCCGACAGTATCAAACACAGCGTATTTAGTAATTATTATCGTGGTTTTTCTACAGTCATTTGTTTTGTCCCATACATTTTTGTCGACTAGCGTTAACGCCAAACGACTGTGACTTTGTCTAGCCCCGCAGATGTTCTGAATGTTCCTGTAGAATCTTACAAGTTACAGTGGGACAGTCGCTCAACCCTGGCACGCATAGAGCTAGCATAGCGCTGCCCCCCGGCGCGCCGCGGCCGAGTCGCCGTGCTCATGAATTATTGATCGCGGGTATAGGCTGGTAGCCTATGGCACCGCGTGCGCCCGATGGCTCGGGGCTACACGGTACGGTACCTATAGATATATACGTGGTAAGGATTAAGGAGACCTCCGCAAAGATCAGACGAGATATTAGAGCAGAGGAATTGAAACTAAAGATATTTTGGAATTACATAGAATTATGTCTAGACCTTTCGAATTTCCAGGGTACCTGTAGTGCTTCAACTTTTAAGTTTTGAGAGCCTCATCTGGTGATAAAAAGGCTAGTGCTTTCTTGCGCAAGGATCAGCTTAGCTGTTCAACGCGGAAAAGCAGCCAGTAAATATTCTTGGCAGTAATCACCATTCCACATGAACAAAATTTGCTTACTAATACTAAAAATTAGCGAGAAGTTTTTTGTAACATAATAAAAATTTCTGTGTAAATAAAAAACTCAATCCTCGATTATATCCTATACTTTTGATTTCAACATTTCTCGCTTTGGACTTTTTACTAGCACTAATCTCACAGTGTAAATTAGGGGATTGTGTTGGCACGTATTGCCCTGGTATGCCAGATTGTACTACGGCCCAGTATACTGCATCGTGTAGTGTACTCTCACCCTTCCTCTCTCCATGCCCTCGATGCAGTAATATGCATGCCGCATGCAAGGACACGGCTATTTTTAAACCGATTCATGCTTTTTATTCTGCTTTTACATAAACGATAATAACCGTCGTTTATGATAGCGAAAGCAATATAGGATTTGTAACAGGCAAAGATTTAAATCGCATAAATAATTGCATATATCTTAGTTATAACAGACTACAATTTGACATGCAAATAAAAACAGTCTAGACTCTAGGATTATTCAGTTCAACTTTTTTTAATGTGTTTTTAAAGCTAATAGGTAATTGAGTTTTATGCATGAAAAATTAAACACTTCAGTGTTGTTGGAAAGGCGAAAACTAATTTCATCCATATTTACTTACTAGCGGACGCCAGCGACTCTAAATTGCGGAAATCGTAGAATTTTCCGGAGAAAAAGTATCCTATATATTAATCCAGTATATAATCTACCTTCTTTCCAAATTTCAGCCAAATCGGTTGAGTAGTTGCGGAGTGAAGGAGTATTTATTGGGAAATAAACGCACTTTGGACCCTCAGTCTTCTTCGCATCGGTGCGATGCTGCGTAGAAAACCGTTAGTGGTGAGTTTACTTAGCTCTTCCATGTTAGTATGGTAACATCTTTGCCTGCATTATCACTTACCACCGGGTGAAATTGCAATCAAGTACTAACGTATGTACCTAGCGTAAAACATACATGGTTTCACAGTGATAATTAGCATAATTATAGGCAGATAAAATATATAATTATGCGTCTTAATAAGCTCATAATCACATTGAGATGAAGTCTCAATGTCGGGTTGCGAAAGCTTGTCGACGTAACATCAGCGAGCTGGGAGGCACTACTCGCTAGGTAGGTACTCACTAGGTAGGTACATGCGAGCATTATCGACAGTATCGATTAAATGGAAGGTCGATTACTTTTGCCCAAATCCAGTTGAACCGCACCCGGAGTCCGGACGCGTATACGCAAACTATATCAACAAAGTTTTTCGATTATATTATACCTACATCCGATTGCAGGCATAATAGAAACAATACACCTACTCAGAATTATATGAAGTGATTGTTTTTTATATGTACGAATATCTCATGATTTCTCCAATAACTGTTCAATTACCAGCTTAACTGTCCAATATAATAGTTTATGTTGTGTAAAACTCCTCCTAGAAAAACTTGCATTTAGTATTCAGCTTCAAGTTATCACTTGATGAGGTCTTTCTCGAGCGCAAGTGACCTTGAAAACTGCAATCGAAGACGTAATTTGTAAGCTCGAAAGACGACTGAAAGATTAAATCACTTTTTAACTCAGTTTCAGGCAGAAGGATAATAACCGCAGCCGCGGCGGAAGATTGTCACCAGATCAGACTTACGCAAGAAACAATAACCACCCGTGCCGGAATCGAACCCGGGACCTCTCACTTAATTACCAACTACCTCGGCACTATTTAAATATCTCAATGCACACCGAAGACATTATATCTCTGACGCTCTGATAAGAAAACTCAGGATATGGGCATCTGAGCAATTTACGTAAACCTTTATCATACAAGGGAACAAACCTGTCAAAATTTTAAAGGTGGCTGCTGAGCGCACTACAGCGTGGCCTTACTGTTCGTATTATTGGCACCGATAAACTGGCGACATTTTTTCACGCCGTCCGCCCTGTCCTGGGTACCTATATGTCTATTCTCTGAAGACATTAAAGTCAGTTGGATTTTGCATATTTGCAGCCCCAAAATGCTAGTGGTTTTCGCTTGCCGGAGTCAGTGCCAGAGCCTAAAAAACTGCACTGGCGAGGTGAGGATCAGGCAGCTGTAATAACATGTGACATAACCGGCTATCCTACACACGAGTTTTATAATGGTTCCTCTTTCGTATCCCGAAAGTACTGAATTGAAAAATGTAAAAAAATTGACTATGAAAAATAGAAAACCAGCCCATAGATTGCGTAATAAAAATGTATTTATTCGTCGTAATCGTAATCGGAAACATACTTTTCCGGCTGATTGGTTAGCAGATTTACGTCAGCCAATTGGGGACAGAATTCGCTATTGATTACGATTACGATTGAATACGTTTTTCTTACGCAATCAGACCCCTGGTTGAATCTTTAAAAATCGAGTTCTGTTTTGCTCTTCATCCTTTTAATTGGGTTAAATCACGGAAGGAATTTTAACACAAGAAACAAAATTTATCCAGATCTTATAACTACAAATAGATCAATAATTAATTTATAATATTGCAATAAATAAATACGATTCAAATCAGCATTTTAATAAATGCTACTTGGTAACTTGGGTATATTTATTAAAACCAAATCGATCATTTCATGCCAATAGTTGAGACTGAGAGATAATATCTTAACTCATAAATATTCATTACATTTCATGGTCTATAATAATAATTGCGCATTCCTCAGCGACGTGTAGCGATCCAGATCAAGAGTCAACAATAAATAAAACATACAAAAAGCTTGATTATCGGCGCCTTCAATTAAATTAAATGACCACAGACCCGCAGACGCGCCAAGCGCCACGACGCTCGGTTATTACCTACGAGTGAAGTGTATCTCGAAGTAACAGCCGGTTCCGAAAATTAAATGTTACTTATTGGGTTTTCGCAAATAATGCGCTAATTATAATCGTAGGTTTATGGCAATAGTTTAACGAGCATAACATTTATACATCTATTTCATTTACTTCATATTCATTCCCAAAAGCTCCAAATGGGAACCTGCAGAAAACAAACTTTCAGAAACCAATACCTAAGTATAAGGTGAATGGGAATTTTTGAGCAATGTTTTTTTATGAAAAAAGGAAAATAAGTATAAATGTTATGCTCGCAAAACTGTTTGCCATAAGCCTACAATGTGGCGTTAGTCTAATTTTTGCGAAAAACTAAATAATCAATATTTGAATTTCACGGGCTAGTTTTTCCGAAACACGAACAGGGCTACCAACAAGCTAAAACGAAACGAAGAAATTATAAAGAATAGATTTTAGTACTTTTAAAACTTGAAAGAATAATCATTTTGAATTGAGATCAAAGTAGCGTACCTACCTAGGGGAATAGATTAGGCAGTGATTGCGCCGAGAAGTTCAGCATCTGTAATGAAGTTGATAAGTAATCTCTGACAGTGCACCGCGCTACCCGCCCGGTCCGAGGAATATTTATAGCCAATTTCCAAGAGTCAAGACCACCTCGCCTTCAGCCTTGCTCTTAACACGGCGGCGTAGTAAATGCTGATAATGATTAATGACTTATTTACGTAGGCACTAACTAAAAATGTTTGCAAATCATTATTATGTTTATTTTGCATGTAAATAAAATTGACTTTTCTATACTAACACTGTTTTTATCGGCACTAAAAAAATCGGTTTTTTGCTAAACACATCAGTCAATATTTCATAATGAAGAACAAGTAGAGGGTAGGTAATGTTTTGCAGTACAGGAATAATAAAGTCAAAACTGTTAAAAGATAATATGTTTTCCAAATCGTTTTCAGCCGACACACCGACAGATGCAAACAGATTATACGAGCAGCTCTTTAGTATAGTAAGAAGAAAAACTTGAAATGGTTCAAGACTACTAGAGTCGTACCTATGTGAAGTGCTTGAGTAATTGCATAATTATTTCAAACAGTTAACGGTGCTCGAACCTACATTATTGCAAATTGTGTCAATGCGAAAGCCTGCGCCTTGCGACACGGGAAGCAACGGAACTCTTGCGTCGAAAATTATTATAATATTAACATAAAGCGTAGCGGTTCTAACTTTTATCGATGGAATGTAATTGAGCCAACATGGAGGCAATTGTTGCTGTCGCTCTTTTGTCCACTCCTCGAGATTAAATTAAGCGGTCGTTAACTTTAGTGCACCCTTGCTTTGGCGAGATTTGCCTTTAGAAGATGAGAACAATTATAATATCTACACTACGATCACGATTCATGTTATATGTACTTATCTTCCTATTAAAAAATATGACCTCCTTTACGTAATTACCAACTTGGTAAAGAGTGTAGACTTATTTCTTCTTATACGACAAATAAAAGTAGAAGAAGCGAAAAATAGAAAATAGAAGTCAATATAGAAGAAACAAAAACTTCATGGTGAGGCTATGTCATGGCCCATCTCCACCTTGAAATATAGATACGTTAGTAAGTGTAATGAATTATTTGAGCCTGTAGCTATGGAGTGCAGTAATTATATTTTGGTTATAGATGAAAGATATTATTATGATGATAAACCCATAACAGCAACAAGAAAAGTAAATTGATTATTATCAGTTTTTTGAATGACCTCTCATTATTGAAGCAAAAAGACCGTATAAACAAAACACTCTTGCAAAATTTACAAATCTTAATACAAGAATATCGGAAAATCTCTCAAAAACTGATCTCTTTATTTTTAAGCTTGGTGCAGTTACAGACTAGTCTCCTCTTCTCTCTTGCACCCCAAACATTTTAATATTCATTGCGTGTGTTCACTGAGGCAGGTAAGCACCATGTACCGATATGCAGACTATTAATAGTTTTACGGTATACTATGAATGTGATTACTGGTTACGTTACGTAATGACTCATCGCAACCTTCCGCAATTTCTAGCGGCATCGCTGCTCGGATTTGGTGTTAGAAATCAGGATGTGAATAGTTCCTGTACTGTTTACTTTCATCTTAGCTGATTGCAGTAATGCTGCTTATAGAGGCATAGATTATTCACATCACAATTCAAAAACAATCTTTAGTGTTTGGAAATGATTTTGTTTTGTACTTTTTGTTTTGCATCACGCCATGCCGAAAAAGCTAAAGTACTACAAATAAAAGGAGAAATTGTCGAGAAGTGAGTATACATGTAACCATTTATAAATTGTACTGATGTTCGGTGAGTCCGACACAAGTTTCAATAAGTTTTTGAGTTGTAGTAAACTTTCGATCAGTTGGAAAATTGTGCATTGCAGAAATTATAAGCATTATATTATATTATAAGTACAGTTAGTGGTAACACCTTTCAATTATTTTAACGATATAATAACGAATTGGGCGGAAAATTTTTGATTAAAAATTAAAAAGAAGATAGCGAAAACAGATAGATCAAGGGTGACTAAAACTCGTATGCACATTGCACACCACGAGAACCTTTCTCGAATTTCGTCTTTTTTATTTTTTTGATCCATATAAATAGACAGAGAAAAGAGAAAAGGCCGGGAAATAGTTACCCTAGTAGGCCTAGAGAGGAAACGAAACGTTAGCTAAATTTAATTCATTATTAAGGAAGCGCCATAAGTGTCGACAAATTACCAATTTCATTTTGGCGTGGCCGGATGCAGCGTGATTATGTATTTACGTTGTCATCTTTGCATTTATCTTATTATACGATGCTCTAGTTGCCGATCTTATGCCTAAATTCCATGGCCTATATCGCTCTAAAAGCTCTATAGTTTATTCGGATATGAGCGAATGAATGTTACATGGTTATGTTTAGTGATGACAGCACACTTGGACAGTCAATTTGTCTCGTTGTCTGATAAAGGCACCATCACCACGCCGCACTTCATCCCATAAAATACTCATAGGCGTGCTAACATCTTTTCTCGTCCGCATAGTTTTGTGTGCTAAAATGTATTTCCAGACAATTACAACCCAGATACATTTAAGAAAAGAGTGAATATGCATTTGACTCTACGATTTCGCATTGTGAAGTCAACATCTCCTGAGGATGTCCCGGTTCGGGACGAAACGTGCGTCGAAGAAAGTATTGGAAAATTGTGTGTGGTGTTTCATGTGGGCAGTGTTCCTGCATATTGTACCATACAGAATCTTTTCAAGTAGCGGATTACAGCAAAACAAATTAATCTGTCCTGCTGAATATGCATATTCTAGGCGTATCATTTTGAATATGTGTTCGATTGAAACACATATTCAAATCAAAAATGCCACTGTCTCTGAAAGCAAAAGCTATGAACACAACTATCTTGCCAACACTGCTATACGGGTGCCAAACCTGGGCACTCACAAAACAAATCATTCACAAAATAGAGGTATTCCAACGGGCCGCAGAGCGCAGTATGCTCGGCATAAGGAGAAGCGACCGGCAAAGGAATCAAGATATAAGAAAAAAAACCAAGGTGACTGACGCGGCAGAACTCGCATGCAAGCTGAAATGGCGATGGGCCGGCCATGTGGCTCGTGCTGGCGACGATCGGTGGAGCGAGCGAGTGCTGCACTGGTGGCCGCGCGACCACACCAGGCCGCGAGGAAGACCGCGCGCTCGCTGGAGAGACGACATAGAGGCAGTCGCAGGACACACTTGGACGAGGCTCGCCAGCGATAGGGAACGATGGAGCAAGATGGAGGAGGCCTTTACCCGAAAATGGGTACCCAAAATAATAACTAACTAAAATTGAGTTAATATAATAAAAACAAATCACAGACATATAGTTTTGCATAAATGATTTTATTTTTTAATTTTTCCATTGTATAAATTTATGACTGCAACTGACATTAATTTTAATTTTTCATGAACGATTATGTACTTTGTTTAATTTTCTTTACAAAAATTTATGACTACAATCGACATTGTATGTTGTAATAATTACTCTGCTGAATTAGACGACACATTGTAATGTTATGAAACGCATGCATATATTTTGGGAATAAATGGCTTATTATTATTATTATTATTATTATCATTTTCGACCACATCGTAAGTTTCCATGTGTGATTGTGGTAAAGCGTAGGCCTAGTGTTTTTCTATTCCGTGCCTATAGTTTGATCGTTTCTGTTTTGGATTTAAATGAGGTTTATTTGAATACAACATACTTTACATTTTTTTTTTCGATGGGCCATGCTTTATGGTGGACTATCATATAATCAAAACTTCTCAAACTGAGAGGAGATACGTTTCTGTTGTTTGCGTGTCGGATGATTTCTACTTTGTAGATTGGGAAGAATTTCATTTGATAAATTTTCCTTCAAACATATATTCACATTTATCAAAAATAAGAAGCAGTAGAGAGTAGAGACCCATAAACTGAGTAAATGTAACAACTGCGAAAGTCACACTAATTTGGTAAATAGGGTCTTAAACTCCTGATCTAGATCGTGGTATAAACTTGGATTTACCAGATTCCTCGCAACAAGAATGGCTATTATTACGCGAAATGGATCTCTCTAATTACATTCGAAACATTCGCCGCCAAATAAGTGTGTACTCTAACGATTTCATATCCAAGAATCGTAGACATTGTGGTCACGAACCACGTGATGCGTGAAAATAAGTAAAATAGGAAACAATGCACTAAAGCACGGGTTGTTGTCTTATTAGTAACTTGATGCCGGATTACAGGGGCTATTATCACTGTAATAAGGCTTAAACTTTGGCTGTCGATAGTTTGTACGCCTGAGATTAGGGTTACCTACGTCTCTTGCAAGACTTCAAGAATTTTCCTGTCATGAGTCCAGAAGTAAAAGAAGCACTTCTTGAAAGTCGCCATAAAATATGGTCATTGGTCATCATCAACACACTATCTTCATAATTTTTAGTCTTCATAACTTTTTTCATTGGCGTTTTACATTTAATTTTTATATCTTTCATGATGATTTTTGCTTCCGCTATTTTATGGGTTGCCCTCTTTTCATTCTTGGTGTCTAACCTCAAACACTTTTACTTCCTAACTTTGTTTTGCTTACTCATCCGACAGCAATTATTTATTTCGGCGATGATAAGTAGCCTGGAATTACGATTTAATAAAAATATTGGGTCGTAACTCGTATCGTGTTATACTCGTAGGAGGTATTTCAATTCACGACGTCGCGCCCCACTCTGTCAAAACAGCTTTTGTTTTATTCGATTAGTATGGCGTTTGATAGAGTGGGGCACGTCGTCGTGGATTGAAATGTATATACCTTTATTTGTATCTGTTATAAAGTGGTAGGGGCTAACCCTATCTCAATAAGACGTTGGTAATTGAGGCTGGTCCATGACTACAATGGCGCTCGTGACTGCTCTAGTCTCTTGTGGCTATCCACGCCTAAACAATTGCTCTCGTTTCAACTATCTGCCAACGAAAACTAAGCGTTTGTTGAAACACGTATGTCAAAGATTTACAAATAGTTGAAAATATTTTAAGGATGTATTGAATAACTAAATGTTGAACTAAATTGTCTTGAAACACCTGTTGAAAATTATTTGTTCAAATGTTCTGTTTACCATAACAATGCTTGTCCGCTGCGAAATCTTCAAACGTTGCACGTTAACCAGAATTTCCTTTACTTTAAAAATGAAATTTCTTAGTATCTTTTGCATCGCCTTTAACATAATCTTGACTCATCATCCTTGATCCTACTATGATAATGACTATATGTTATACTGATGACAAACATGACAAACTCAAAGAAGAGAATAAAGAGTAATGTGGTTCACCAGACCGATTAAAAGTAAATAAATCAACCAATTTAGTTTTTAATAATAAGGTCAATCCCCCAGTCCACACCCTTGGTCCTAGAAAACTACAAAATTTGCCCAGAGTATCCCTGTATGATAAAGAAAACATTCACTTGGGCAAAGCAGAAGCGAGTAAGCAAGTCATCGAAATATATGGAAAGATATGGATTAATTCTGAGAGAAACGTAATGTTTTTGGGATAACTAGTGTTGGCGAAACAGCCGATTCAGTTAAAAAATTGTGGCATGAATAAGAAATATACAATACAAACTGTAACAATTTAATAATATGAGTAATGACTTATCTGAGCTTATTTTCGATTCGATAGACAGTGTGGAAAGCCTTTGTGTTCAGTTGACTCAGGGCCTAGTATCAGAAGTCCTTGTATAATTTGATTTATATCAGCGGAACGTGGTTACGTTGGTTTGTTTACCAGCGCAGTCGTGATCGCGGTGGGCGTTGGCTGCACCACACAATACACAGTAGCGACATGCAAATTAACGCGTTGTTACTTATACAGCCTATATACGAGCTTGATTTGAGATACAAATAACGTCTCAATATTCGGTTTAACATTGAAAGATGATAGTAATGCTGCGTTTGTTACTATTATTTTTCTATATTTCCTATCTAGTAGTGTATGACATTGTATTGAAGTCTACGTTCATATAGTTTTCATTCTTTATTAGGGTTATGATCTCCTTTACTCATAACCATACTAACAACTTACTCGCTGGCATCTATAGATCCTCAGCATGCAGCTTCATCGGAGAACAATACTCTACCCCAGTTCTCTCGAGTCCCTGGTCCCACAATTTTGAGCAAAACTAAGTCTAGCAATTCAATGCAGATCACGGACTGGGCGGTGACTGCGTATACAAACAGAAAGAAGCCTTCTACTATCTATATAGACTAGTTTTAACATCTTTCACTTCATTTAATCTTTTACGACCCTTTTCTATATCCATTATTACAAAAATCTACATGCCATGTTTAAGCTATATCGAATAAAAATTCTTATTTCTTGTAAACTTTTGAGTTTTGAGAACCTATAAAATGAAGTTTAGCAAATTATGTTCATTTGAATTAGTAAATATGGCGACCATCAATTAGAACAGCCATAAAACACTCAATTATTCATAGTTTGTCTGTCTCGATGACAATAACTAACTCGCGGCCTTGGCCAGTTCAGCGACAGCACGCAGTAAATCACAATAAAATATAGACAATAAAAAAAATTAAAGTATCTTCTTTGTTAGACAAAGATGAATTGTGAGAATGAAGACATGCGTGTAATGTACCTAATAGTGAGTTGCCGACTGAGAGATATGAGTATAAAAAGAAGAAATATTGTACCAAAGCCACAATAAGTCTTGGAAAACAACGAAAAATAATTTTAAGGAAGTTAACGAGGCACCCTAACAGCGCCGGGAAGATGTCATCACTCAATAACCAAATAGGAAAACGCCTTCGATCACCAACATCATGCCAAAAAATTCTCAATAGACCACGACTCTTAAGAAAGCTAGATCTTGTTTCCAGAATGTCTCCAGTCAGAATGTTATGAAAACAAGACTATTTTTCGAGTTTCGATTCATCTTTTCCCTATATGTCGTAGCTGTAAGTTAGGTTAGGTACCTAGCGTTAATAAATAGCATAATAGACATTGTTGCCGCTCATCTGTGACGAATGTTGACATATCGGCTGCCGGTGGAGCGTTTAATTACACCGGACGCGAGGCGCATTTGGAAACAACAATTAGCACCGAATAGCATCTAGCAAGCATCAACCACAGAGTCTTATTTAGATGGATACAATTCATTCCTTCGTTTCAGCCGACGGAGGACCACAGCTGGACAAAAGCGTCCTGCAATGAATTCAAACCGACACGGTTCTACACAACTTGTATCCAACGACATCGATCCTCTTAATATCGTCAGTCCATCTGGTCGGAGGTCTGCCAACACTGCGCTTTCCTGTTCGGGGTCGCCATTCCAGCACTTTGGGTCCCCAATGTTTCTACAGCTATGTGCCACGCCCATTGCCACTTCAGCTTGGCGATTCATTGAGCTTAGTTTACATTTCAAATAACGTTAATCTTTACTAGACATAAAATTTTTATCGCTTAGAGAATCCAAATCTCAGCTAGCAAGTCACTCATGCTTGCTATTTTGAAAGCCCTTGCAGGTTTATTTAGAGTTTAGAGTGATTTAATTTGAGTAAACCTAGCAATCGGTACTGGTTTTGTTAAAACGTACATTTTATTGCAAGGTGGATCCAACCTTCCTCGGTTCTCTTTCTTTACAGATATCTTATGTTTTTAAGGGTTGGTGTAGTTGGTGAATAAATAGTTAACTTACATGTAGCAATAGGTACCTGAATGTGGAATTATATATATATGCTCTATGCTTTGGAAGCCAGTTTCTATGTACTAATCCTTTACGAGTATAATTAATTGAGTAGGATGTAAAACACTTCAAGAGCGCGTCGAATTGATAATTGTGACCAATTTGTTAGTAATAACCATCTTATACGCAGCAGCTCATTCATGAGCCCTCCCACACCGCCCGCGTCGTCTGTAAACACCGCGAATATGGAGCGACGATTATGTCACCACTCACCACCACGTGCCGCACTTGCCATGTCGCCAGTCGCCACACACGTTGTAGCAAAAAACGTACACACTGGAGGATAAACTATAGCACTTAGCATCTATCATGAAACTTGAATCACTTCAAACTGTTATTAAGACATCTTTCTGAAGCTGTTCATTGATCAGAACTCTTCCTTCGTCTTTTTCTTAGATGATGCCTAGGTTTTTCGATTTTAATACTTGTGTAGATTTTTCCTTTTAAGTTGTAATGATGATCATCTCTTTTATTTCATTCGTCAAGTTTCAAGTTTCTGTAACATCTTTCCTTAATCTCAACTTTATCGCATTCTGTTTCTTTATTTATTGAACTTATGTCTATACTTTCCCCATCTTGGTCATATTCGTTCATATTTCATACTCTATATTCCCTATTCATAACTTTATTGATAATCCCTAGTTTAAGAAAAGCATCGTCATGCGCATGAATTATCTTTTCTTTGATACTCGTGTGTAAAAGCTCATATCGAGTAGAACAAAGAAAGTTGATTACAACGTATCGATAGTCGATACGATGCAGTTTGGACGTACTCGTATGTCTATTAGTAATTACACACGCGTAACGGAGTTCAAGCGGCGTCCTTTGAGAGGTCGTCGACATCGCTAATTATATTGTTGTGGTGAAGTTTGAACATCATGGTTTTCGTTATGGATGTAGGCTGTTGCATCATTCAGGAAAAGATGGTTAATCTTTTGTGAAGTGTGTGTTTTGTGAAGAGATGAATCGAGGCCTTCCTATTTTTCTATTGCAGTTAAAACTTCACCGCAGTCAAAATATGTTTCGAAATGTAAATGGGAGCTGTAACTTGTAACAAATAGTTTAGTTACTGTTCACTTGAAGTACGAGTGAGACTTGGAAAACCACACATTTGCCTTTTTAAAAATACAGTAGCGTCATGGTACAATTACGAAACTGTTGCTTTAAAAAACGGTCATAAATTATGACGATGTTAGCAGTATAATTATTATAATCTCCAGGGTTACCATCTACTTCTACTATAATATTGATAAAAAATATTCCAATTATATTTCGTTCAAGTTCGAATGCATCGACAGAGTTGGAATTTCTAGTACAAAATATTGAGAAGTTTCCTTATCGCAATAAAAGCTGAACCGAATGAACCTTGAGCTTTAAAATTTGAAAATCTTAAGTTTTATAGTTGCTTTGCATGTCTGACGTATGAAGCAGTATCTATGTGTTTCGGTCTGAAAAATGAAGATGGCGAAAATACAGAGAGAGTTTTGAGTCAAGAGTAATCAGACAAGTAAGGATTAAGTCGCACCATAAGAATTAAATTTAGTAAGGAAACCGAAAAATTATAACCCCGTAACCGTGAAATCTGATAGCAACAAAATCAAAGTAAACTCTCAGGTCGAAAGAAAGGTATAAACGGCAGCCCTACCATGCATGATGTTGCAAAGTTTAAAACACAAGCGAAGTTTGTTCACACTAATCAGGTTAATAGACCGAACTAACGTCGACTCATCAATTACCGCGCTCCAACAACACCACAACACAACGTACTACAACAGTGCACGTTAACCGTTATTTACTTATTAATTTATTGCTCACGTCGAAGACTTCGTTGAGCAATTCATTAAACGCCACAATTATTGTGCTCGAGACTTCTGGTATATTCACATTTCTTACACCAGTAATACGAGTATCATTTAACTATCTACAAATATGATTACGAGGTTCATAATTGGAAGCGTATTTACCGCATCAGTTCTTGATTTTGTGTTTGTTTGAAATTCAAAGAACTCTATTTAAAAAATAATTCAAAAGGAATGCTTTTTGGCATCGAAGGTAAAGAATGGGTGATTGCTACTTTGGAGATAGAGAATGGAAGTGTCAGAACTCCTTGACGGATAAGTCACTCAAGTCGCGAACTATCATTATTCAAAGTTTTGTTTAATCCGCAATTAGCACTATTATTATTAATTACTTTATTTTTTTCGGTCATTCTAAAGAAAGAACACCATGTTGCAGGATGATAAAATTAGAGGAAATACAAACAAGCGTGTATTACACTTACCGATAGTTTTATTGATCCAGTCGGCCAGATCCTCCTGCAAGGGGAACAGCTGCCTCGCCTGCGAGTACAGAATCTTTTCCCTGTAGAACTCCTCGTCGTCATCGCAGGGGGTCTGGGCGGCGAGCGCGTAGTCCGCTCTCTCGAAGCTGCTGGACATCTTCCTGTTCACCACGATATCTTCATGACCGATCTGCCTCTCCTCAGGTTTGCCCTCGAAGGTGCTCCGGACGTATTCGAAGGCATTGGTCCGCTCGAAGGCGTTGAAGATCCTGTCGTAGTTGCCACTGAGGGGTCGGTCGAAGGTCTTGGAGTCCACGGGAGACGTCACCGACCAGGACGCCCGGCTGCCGATGGCAGTTGGCCCGCAGCGGTAGTAAGCCATGGCGGCGCAGTCTGTGGACAACAATAATACACCTGTTAACCTTTACAGTTAATTTAACACTGCTAAATTATGTTAAGGTTAAATTATACGTCATAAACGAGGGTATATAATTGCAGTTAAATTTGAAACTTCAATAAAAAGAATACTACGATTATTTCCAGAGAAGTAAAATAGCTCACTTTTGATGGAGCCTAGGTATATGGTACCACATATCAAACTCTATGCTCCTAAGGTGAAACTTTGAAACGAAATATTGGGGATAATGAGCGTCGTTCAAAGGTGTGAAGCCTGATAGCATTCGAAGATGACACTAATTATAAATCATGTCCGCGTGATATCAAGGACACATTTCCCTGCATTACACTGAGAAAAATAGTTGGTAGTTATTTACCGAATTTCACGTAAAATTTTACACAAATGTTTAGCTACCGAAGGACTACTAAATGCTTGGTTAATATTAGCTAAATGAAAAGTTATGTAAAAAAGTAATGAACCTGTTTAGTAAAATAAATAGCTAAATGTTTGATAACAATTACCTGAAGTATTTAGTGCGAGAAAGCTAAATAGTTCAGTAGGATGTTACCAAACGCTTTTGTAAATATCTACTCAACTGTTTGGTGGCGGATAGCTAAATAGGTCGGTAGGATGTTACCAAACCGTTTTGTACATATCTACTCAACTATTTGGTGGGAGATAGCTAAATAGTTCAGTAGGTTGTTACCAAACTGTTTTGTAAATATTTACTAAACTATTTATTGGGAAATAGCTAAATTACTTGGTAGGATGTACCTCAAATATTTTGTAAAAATCTATTACACTGTGTTTTTGTATTTTACTGAAGTATGTAAGAATGCTTAACTGAATTTTGAAGATCTGGTTGGCTATACCATATCAAAATTGTACGCGTCGGATTCATTTTCATATGATGTAGACAACCAGATCTTCACAATTCAGTTAAACATTCTTACATACTTCAATAAAATACAAATACACAGTGTAGTAGATTTTTACAAAATATTTGAGGATGTACCTAATAATGAAAGATGATAAATAAAAGGAAGCGGGTACTTTATACGGAATTTATTCTCTAAAATTATTTAATTACACTTAACACTATCATATACATCACTTAACACTATCACACTATCATATAACACTATCTTATGTAGTAAATTCTAGTTATTAACGTTAAGTGGGATTAATTATTTAAAAACATACACTGTATTACCTAGTGTTACATAACCTATAGTCACATAAAGAGTACAGTCTCTCAAATAAGAAATAACAACCATGAGGAAACCTAAAACCATAACAGTTGAGGGTGTCACCAATTATAATGATGTACGGCTGCACACTGTGTCCCAAAGATGCGAATTTCTCTCTCCTTAGTGTGAGAGAAGCCTCCAGATCAGTAGCCGCTGGGATGTGGGTGATGAAGCTTTCGAGCGATTCTATCTTTGATGGTCTCCACTGCTTCTTGATTTTCTGCTTGCGGACTGTGCTGGTGTTTATCTGTGAATAATAAAATATCTTTACTAAAACATAATTAAGGGAATGAAGGAATGCTACTTAAAAAAAACTATCCAATAACTATACACATGCAAATAAATGTAAAATAAATGTACTCGTATTGTAGGGTATAAAGGTGTATAAAACTTACACTCGGTATGATGATGAGATTCGGTGCGTCTTCGTTGGTGACAGCTTTCAGAACTCTTAGTTGGTTTGATAGAAGAACTCGATGGCCAACTGAAGGGATGAGTTCCTTTATTTGTTCATCTGATAATCAATAGCAGAACATCTAAAGTGATATTTTGCTCTGAAACAAAAGAAACAACTATTTATAACAGCGAAATGGGAACTGACCAAAGAGAATATAAATACTACGCTAGAACAGACTAAAACTCTTTTGTGTACCTGCTCGATTCATAGTGACCTCAACGAGCTAAGCTGGACAAGCGGGCGAACGCTTATCGCATCGCCATGCCGCTTACGCCGACGCGCCATAAACTTCGCCGTGCACGGTTACAAATAAAAATCACGTGTTGTTTTAACAATGAGACCTATGGGTTCTACGATAGATAAGTACCCTTACCTTCAAATTATTCTGTGTATACATATGTAGGCACCACGCTTGAAGGTGATCCTCGACGGATTGATCGGCCATTCTTCTATCCTTACGGCACCGGGGCGGCACACACAAAGAGTAGATATGTGATAAACTTGGGCACACGAACAAGCATACGAACGCGATGTAACTCAACTGGCCTTGCTGCTTGCTGCTTGGCTAGTGGCCTATATAGTGGCCATGGAATAGTACAACAATCTACTCGCGGCTTCGCATGTCACTAACTAGCACAGTTCTTCACTCCATCACTCCTTAAAAAATAATGAAATATTTTTTTAAATTACGTAGTATGTAAAGCGCCGAAATAGTATAAATCACCCAAACATTTAGTAAACTTTAACTAAATGTTGTGTAGATCTCTACTAAGTATTCAGTAAAACCTGAGACCTTTGGTAAAATTATACTAAACATTTGGCCAAATCAACCATACATTTAGTAAAAATGCTGTTCGGTTAAATATTACAAAACAGTTTTGTGTAATTTTACTAAAGTTTAGCTATTGACAGCTAATCTACCTGAAGTACCTACCAGCGGATGATACTAGCTGCAGTACCTGACTCCGCTCGGGTGAATTTCGAATATCGTTATAATGGCCGCAGTATTATACATTTAACTCTATTATTTAATTTAGGTCCCCTTCCTTACTGACTGACGTGCTGACGGTAAAGTAAAACAGCTTGCGGTTGGTTTCTGGATTGGTGACCGTTCGAACATTGTGAATAACATAAAAACGTTCGCATAAACATGTGTACCAACTTTCATGGTGATCCGTGGGCCCCTTAGAATCCTTTTTTCGCCTAAAACAGTAGACTAGGTAGGTGAGGGGCTGACCAAGCAACCTCCACGAGCGCCCGAGTGCTACGGTGGCCCTCTGTAGCGCACGGGCCGGTGCTCCCTGATAACGTCGGTTAATAACCGACGGCTAATAGCTTGGGCCGGTGGATAGGTGACGTTTCTTCGCGTGTCCCTCTGAGCCCCAGCAGAGGGCATAGTGTCGAAACGTCTACACCTACCCCGGAAGAGGAAGAAAACTTCACCCACAAGTCTGAATAATACTGAATAGTATTATTCTACCATATTCTACTGAACCCTGTTTTGCTACTCATAGGTAATAGGTTATCTGTCACGGCCAAACAGTTAAGTGAAAAATTATTCGGTAAATATGTATTGTACAGTTTAGTAATTATCTACAAATTCCCTCTTTGTCAAATGGTAAAAATCTACTGAACAGAATTCTCCACAACAGTTAAGTAAAAATCTGCAAAACACTACATTATTACTCTACAATATTATTAAGCTACTTGTAGCTAATCGGTTAGCTATAATAGCCGAGCAGTTATGTAAAAATACATTTAGTAAATTCGTTTAGTAGAATATTACCGAAAATTATGTACTTATTAACTGAACAAATGTTTTACTATACTTAATGAGCTACTAGTAACCAAAGTATTTTGTTGATTAAGCTAAACTTTAGGTGGCAACTACTAAAGTTTAGCTAAATGAAAAATAGCTAAACTGTTCAGTAAATTCATTTTTTTCAGTGTAGCCTTACGGAAAAATTGCCTTGGTAAAACATATACCTTAATCTATATTTCAGTCAATCATTCAACCTTAATCAGTAAAATTAAAATAAACGACTGTTTTTTTTGTAATCTAAAAAGGATCATAACTCCTTATCGCGAGCAGTAAATCCTTATATTCAAATGGTATGCATCAATAAGTACATTAAACCAGCATTAAGATTCAAGCGGCTGCTTTAGGCAATTATTTTGATGGGGTCTGTGACATCAATTTTAATGACTTCTTTAACTTTAATGACAGTCATAGCCTGTTTGAGGATGTAGCAGCCTTGAGCGTCATATCACTCATCATGACTAGTGATTTTGAACTACAATAATAAGGGTTTTTACTAACTAAAGACTTTAAAGACAAGATAGTAAAGTTAGTCCGTGTTGTCAGCTTGAACGACCAAGCTCCTGGGATCGATATATTATCAGTCGATACCTTATCCCCCTTATTAATAAACGTGGACTAACGATGGAGTAGTTAAACTCTGTTTTGTCTTTTCTCTTCGAATGTCAAATTCCACATGACAGATAAAGACGAGTTTAACTACTCCTTCTTTATTCCACGTTTATTAATAAGGTGGATTGTGATTCAATTTTATATTTTAACTTATGTCGAAGTCATTGAAGCAAACAACAACAAGTTATGGCACTTTGATGTGTCAATTGATGCGATCGATTTGACATGAAATCGAATAGGTACTTGATGATAAATGCAAAGTCGCTCGATTTGTCAAACTTTTCTACTTTACTACTGATGCTCCTATGAAGTAAGGTCTTACTACTGATGCTATGCATATAGTACTGTTGATATTATATGACTGCTAGTAATTTTGTATTATTAACGTGATATACTTGGTACCTATTTCGAACGGTAATAAAGCTGTCAGTTTGCGGATGTATTTATTTGCATGTATAGGGCAATGATGAAAGATTCTAAGAGGATCTGTTGCATTTTACTTATCTATAGTTATATGACGTATTTTTGAATGAAACATATAAAACTATTTCCATGCCTTTCTCATTCATGGAAAGCTACGATAATAGAACGAGACAGGCGGATTATGTTATTGCGTAAACGCGTTACGCAAATGTCAAATGACGTCATACGATCTGTGTGTTGAAGCTTTTTTTCAGGACCGTAAACATGGCGTAATTTGTTTTTCCGGTGTTGATTTAAATTTTGTTTGGTATTTTATTAAAATTGGTTAATGTTTAAGTTGTTGTTATAAGCAATAAATAATGGTAAAGTGCTCAGTTGTAGGCTGTAATAGCAAAAACACTGAAAGAATCCCAGGAATTTCATTTCACAGGTAAGCAACAAATTTTTCTAGTTTCTCTTTTTGTAACGAGTATTTTGCCTTTTTTCGGTAAAGTTTAGCTCAACTTCTGCTTTATTTAATTAAAAACACTCAAATTTATGCGGTAAAATGGAAAACTTAGATTATTTCTCGAGTTTTTGTTTGAATGTAAATGTAGTGTTGGGATTGTATTGTTTATCAACAAATTGAATATCGATAAAAATAATACGTGCTGTTTGTCACATTGAAGGTGGTTGAGGGGTAGAGAGAGAAACAGTAAGGGCTGTTGGTTTAAATCAGGTCGCCCTAGTTATACCTTTTATTTTTATTTCAGATTCCCAAAAAATGGATGTCGAGCAAAATAAAGGACGCCACTGCTCACGGCATCTGGCCGCTGGCGGTTTAGTGATATAGATGATATCTTCACTTTTTTTTTCTTTTTTCACTTTATCATAAGTTATCTGAGTTAAGAAATATAATATCTAAGTTAAGAAATAAATCTGACTTAAGAAATAAATCATTTTTAAAATAAGTCGATTTTCTTTATTCCCAAGCTTTTGCCTGCGTACGTAAGTAAAAAGTACCCTATGTTTATAATATAATATTATTTAAATAATGTTTCTGATAATTTTGTCGAGTATATAAAAACATCGATATCGGTAGTCCCACAGATGTATGGGTAGTCCCTAGCCTTAAATGTCATTTAGGCTCCGCCCATTCGCCATTATTTGGCTACGGAAGCTTCACTTGACATTTCTTGTTTCCTATCCTCTACTTTCTATTACGATCTATGGTATAGGGATGTTTAAGTAACAAAAAGCAATGATCTTAGGAAGGTTACTCGTTTAAGCACGTAATTATAAATGCTAAGCTGTAATTTGGACTTGGTTTAGCAGACAATTGAGGCGGCATTTGAATTTGAATTCGGTAAACGAGGAGCGATAAAAACTGAAATGCTAATGAGAATGATCATAACATTCTGTTCGGAACACAATAAGCAGTATTGTATTGTACAAATCCAACATTTAAATGTTAATGTTACTTATTTTGTGCATAAGTAGATACATAAACTCGCCGTCTCTATTTCTAAATTAAACAATCCCTTCCTTACATATCTTTTGCTAATATAATAAAGTGAACTACTTGGACGTTTAAAAAAGTCTGCCCGAAACACTTTGCTTTCGAGATTTTAAACAACCTTCTTATCTTTTGCTAATATAATAAAGTAAACTACTGTTCGTTTAAGGAAGTCTGCCCGTAACACTTTGCTTTCGAGATTTTAAACAAAAACCTCGAACTGACAAAGTGAAACAGAAGAAACATGAAGCACAGCACTACTACCAAACCTAATTCAATGCTACACTCCAAATTCATCAAGGATTTAAAGTAGTTAAAATTATATCATTGTTTGGCATAATATGACATATTTTCATCACTTTCTTTTGAAAACGTACATGGTAAATAAGATGGTGTCATAAAAGACCAGTTAGTTTATGGGCAAGATTATGTGACTATGTCATACTTGGTAAATTATACCGCATTAAAGAAAAATTTAATGATACATAATATGTACAAATGAAATAGCCAAGGAAATAGCTGAAGCCCAGGATGGTAATAACTGAAATGATGTTACAGATACACTGATGAAAGGGCCGTAGCGCATAACTCTTATGTTAAAGAAGATACTATCCTAGGATAGTCACGTATAATCTCAAGCGTGGTCATATACGGCGCCCTGTGATGTGCCGCCTCACCGGTGGGCGCCGCTTTGTTCTCCGCCGGGTTCAAGGCTCCGTGTAAGGAACCTGTTCCATGTCCTAACTGCCTGGTACCTCTGAGCAGACAGCGCGGAGATCATAAAATATTGATTGCCAAGAGTTGCTTGTTGTTGGTTACAAATTCGTATTAAGTATTTTGGGAGTGACTGTGGGGACGCCGAACGTACTACGTAGGTACAAGGTACGCGTAAATACTCGTACCTTTTAATGTTTACTGTTCAGAGCAGGACGACGGAATAAACCCTAAGAGGCTAGTAACATATTCCAGGGCAATCAGGGATGTATTCTTACCAGACTGATTGTGTTGGCTTTGAAAATTTTATTGGATCATTTTTAACTTGGCATAATAATTATGACATAATGTAAAAGTTTTCTTAGCGCAAAATAGAAACTATTAAAGACTAATAAACCAAAAGTAGATTTCTGGGTGCAAAGCTATTCAGGATTTCATCATGGAACAACAAACGATACCGCTAATCAAATTATTGGTAAAAGTATCTGTGGCAATAACAACAAAAAACAGATTTCACCGTGGAATATCAAATGATCGATTTACTTTAGACTACTGTAGAGGATTTAAGGAGTTCTCATAACCGACGATCTCGTGACGAATTCCGATGACAAAAGATGTAGTTCAATTTCATAGCATCATCTGATTTATGTTTAAAACGTAGCGAAACTAACATTTCGTTGCGTACTCCAATAAAATATTTAAACAGTTAATTCAAAGCTCGCTACGCTTTGAGCTCGATGATAAATCTATCTAATAATAATCTAACAACACCACTAACGGGAGACAAATTGAGATAAATAACTTTTGAACTATAAATTCAAAATTTAAAAAACCCCCAGCGACCACTATTCGCTTCAAACGGTTAAGCAGGTCATTTTGTTACATTAGCTTACCACATATTTCAATATCATTGAACTAACACCAAGGACCAAATTTCGAATCGATCTTACATTAAGGAAGTTAATCAGATCCCCTCATCAACTAAGTATTAAAGAGCTGATGATCTTCAAAAAGCTGAGCAGGTCATGGTTACCTCACCATATTCTGTCACTCCTTCGACATTATCTACCAACTGACACATGCCACCTTCATTTGGGTCCCGTGGGTACTTCTGGAATTTCCCTTCTACATTTTCAAGGCAAACCTTGTGCAAAATTTTAGCATTCTAGGGTCAAGGGTTTACTCTGGACAATGAATACTAATCAATAAATCAATGAATGAACCATTTCATTTCAGATACTAAAGAAAAGGTTTAGCCATAAAGTACATAGCATTTATAGACACGAAATGATATAAAACATCGATCGACCCCATTTTGGTATTACAATTTTCCGCAAAGCGTCCCTAGTGGCGCATGGAAATTTCATTTTCATGTCGACTCATCTATATTTTCCGAAAGCTTAAGCAATAGAGGCACGCGAACAAACCAAATGAGACAAGACATACTTTTACAGAAAACTGTATGTATAACTGAATTTGTATACCAGCGGGGCTAGACAAAGTCACAAGCGTTTGGCGTTAACGCTAGTCGACAAAATGTATGGACAAACCACGTGACCATCACGTGACTGTAGAAAAACCAAGTGATAGAATAGAGGAAATCACGCTGTTTTTGAAATTCGACTACGACTATTTGGCGTTCGCTCAGACCTTGTAGTTAACTTTTAGCGTACTTCGTCATTGTACGCTACAAAATGGCGGAATTGTAGGGATTTTATAATACTCTTTAGTCTTTGGTACAACAACTACAAGACTCATTGAGATAATAACAAGACTCCATTTTGTTTTGCTTTTGTGTGTGGTGTTTTATACGAAATTCACAAATATTATGTTTTACAACTAAATACTACACCAACAATTTAACTTACTTATATGTTTTAACTAAAACTTGTTCAAAAAAACCGCGAACGAAACTACACAAGCATCGGCGCTCAGCAAATGACAGATACGTCACATGACAATTCCAATTGACAGCCGACAACAACGCTAAGCATAGACTAGGTAGATTCTGCTTTCATTTGTTTTCATTCGGTCACGTGGTTTTTCTACTAGCGACTACGCTTATCGCTTAAGTGACATTGTCTAGCCCTGCAGATTAATAAACATTATGGGCTCTTGTAAGTTAAGGTAATAAAGTAGTTTGTGTTTCACCAAATTAGCATCAATCACGCAATGTCAGCGCACGCCCACGCCCACGCGTGGGACCGCCACGCACATAAACCATCCACTAACTATGTGAAGGGACTGACGAATCACCAACGTCTCGTGTCACCAATGCTACTGCCAACTCTTCAACGTCAATCACCAATACAACCATCACCAAATATATCAGAAGTGGGATTAACTTACATGTAAGTAAATTGGTACTTCTTCCTATTCCGATAAGGTCTGTTTCGGTTTCACTCACTCACTAGTTCTATGCCCTATGTAAAGGGCGTAACCCACGCGGTCCTACAATAGGTCAAGATGATCAACCGCCGGTATAGGCTCGAGCCATAAACGCAAAAGTCTTAAACTGCCGCGTCTGTCCTTATGCAGCTCAATATAAAGGACGGGCTTAACAAACTATTCAAATTAGTGTCTAATTTAATAGAGATCAACGCGATTTAGGCCTATTAAGTCAATCAATAACGTGAAGGGTTAATATTGTGAGTGATGTAATGAGTTTGTGCAATTACAATAATTAAATTAATACTAATAAGTTCCGAGAAGCTCATTTTGAGTTCGTACTAATATAAAACTGATAAGAAATGGCGGGCTACAATCCATAAGTCAGTATCTATTGTGTTAGCTATTGCATTCAAAGAGCATGGCCAAAGAGGGTTTAAGTTTTCTATCCATATCCAAAAGACTAATCAGGCATGTGACTCGAAAACAGACAGACTATGTTGATGCCACTATACTAAGAAGATTTTTTTTATTATATTTAGCTAAGTAAAAACATCTGAACTTGGAACCATGTCCAAAACAATCAATAAGTAGATACATATTTACTAAAAAAAATACATTCAAACCTTTTCACACGCCCGTAATTGCTAATTAGCAAGGCTTCGTTTCCTCATTCCATTCTCAACGCGTACTGAAAAATAAGTGCAACAAGCGGGGCAGGCATAACCCTTCTATCCTTGACCTTGTGTGGCAATAAAATTATATCGCACTGACACTCTGTTATGCAAATGCCAGGCGTTAAATTATATAAGTTGGTATCAAATAAACAAACCATGTGTTAAGTATGTTATACATATTAAATTCACTCATACGAAGGAATGCTAACTGTTACTAACATACTCCGAGAAATCATGAATCAATCAATCAATGAAAACTAACTCATAAACTCATACTTTGTGTTCGGATAGAATGCTATTTCGGTGTCTCACCGAACCTTTTGCACGAGTAACTAGTTAATAATAATGAAGTGCATAATTATCAGCTTATAACATGATATTTCTGAAAAGTTACATTTCTGGCAGAGCTTATACACTTCGCTACTGCTTCACGGGCCACGGCTAACTAACGCCGCGCCGTGCTGCGCGGGCATGAGATTCATCTTTACGATACACGATACGTTTGTCGATGAGAATACGATGTGATGCACGAGATAGCGTCCTCGTGCTAGCGTGCAGGCGCAGGCGGCGAGTGGCAGACAAAAGGAGTGCGTTGCTCCCTCGCGGCGGCGACTAGCCTTAATTGGATAATCGCATTCGCTCCTGGAGCCACGGACCCTTAACACGGACCGTCTCAGGAGCCGCTTTATTGTCACCCGCTTCTTCCTAGCTTCCTTCGTAATATTTATTGTAGGTATCCTGTTTTGCTACATAATATGCTATGCGATATTTATCACAAATGCTAACATATTTTTTGTAGACGACCAAATGGCGTAGTTGTAGCGAACCTGCCGTCTGCGCCGGAGGTCGTGGGTTCGATTCCCACTACTGGTAAATGTTTGTGTGATGAGCATGAATGTTTTCCAGTGTCTGGGTGTTTTTCAATATATTTATGTATATTAGTATGTATGTATATTTATCAGTCATCTAGAACCCATATCGCTTACTTTGGGGCTAGATTGCGATGTGTAAAATGTCCCGTAAGTATATATTTATTTATTTATTTATATTTTTATCACAAAGTGGTAGACTTATTTGTCAGAGTTACGTCTATGAACACTTCTTGACTACAGGCTACACTTCACGTCTAAGCCCCTCCTAACATCAGCGCTGCACTAGTAAAAGCGACATGTCGGAAGATTAGCTAAATGTATCGATTTAACATTTCTTGCCAAAAACATTAGAACTTAAAATATTAACATTTAAAAGTGGTAGGACTTTTTCGCAGATTCTTCCCGGATGGGTGTCTTCTTAGTACTACGAACCATCACATTGTCTGCCATATTTTGCCGTAAGCCAGAAATTGCAAACAATATTTTGTTATGAAGGTCACTGTATGTACCTCCAAAAGTTACAGGGCATAATAATTCGATGAGAACTGCATGATGCATCTCACATCTGACATGAGCAGGCGTATCACTTAACATCGTGTGAACATCTTGCACGTCTCGCCGTTCTTTGCTATAACAAACATGTCATCAGTGTAACCGGTAAATGCGTCCAGTCTTAACGAGATGATGTAGTCAGCGGTCGTCAAGAGTGCTTAGTCCTTTATCCTCGTCCTAGATCGTATTAGCTCAATAGCCTGCGTCCTGCGAGCGACTTGCTGGGTCGATGAACTGACTTATTGTGCCAACATGTACATATACGAATATGCAATAGAACCCGTTGAGTATGTTGAGAAATATTAGCACATTAGGTAGGTAGTATCTTGTTAAATAAGGATTTTTGACGACCTCCCTGGCGCAGTGGCGGCGCGCTCGGATTCGAGTGGGAGGTCACGGGTTCGATTCCCGCCACGGGCCACTTTGGGATTTTATAATTTCTAAATTGGCTCAGGTCTGGTCTGGTGGGAGGCTTCGGCGGTGGCAAGTTACCGCCCTACCAGCAAAGACGCACCGCCAAGCGATTTAGCGTTCCGGTGCGATGCTGTGTAGAAACCGTTGGGGTAAATTTACTTACCCTTCCAAGTTAGTACGATAACATCTTAGACTGCATCATCACTTACCATCAGGTGAGATCGCAGTCAAGTACTAACTTGTATAGAATAATAAAATAAAAAAATCTGGCTGTTGAATTGAATGTAATGTGTTGACTGATCACAGATCAGTTTATGCACTGACCCAGGAATTGAATCCAGAACTTTACTTCTACTATTTTATCTCAGATGCCAATGTAGGTAGTAGGTACACATTCTCAAGCGAGTGACCGATACTGTCGTTACACTAGATTTCTTACCGCAGTTCGCTTTCATTCGGAGGATATAGTTACTGTGACTTACCAATATAATAACTATACCAGCTATATTATGGTGTTCTGTGATATCAGTTTCTTACTTACTAAGATATAATGTACCTATCACCGTACGGTACCTATCGTGTTTCTAAGCTTTGTTGTTCATTGAGTGAAAGACAACCTAAGATTAAATTATCAACTTATGAATTTAAAAACTTTAAAACCCCCTACGCTTGTCATTTAACAATTATTTATAGGTACTGGCACGAATAACCATACGCAAAAAAATGTCTTGTATCATTTTTGGAAAAGCGTTGATACTCTTACACTGCTGGACCGATATTAACCAAACACAGCTAACAACCACCGCAAGGAAACTGGCTTTCGAATGAAAAAAATCGCATCGAAATCGGTCCATCCATTTACGATGCTACAGACAGACACACACATATACATACAACTTATAACACACCTCTTTTTGCGTCGGGGTTTAAAAATACCACGTAACACAACTTCCTTGTATTGGCACAGCACGTCGGTAGTCCTAAAATAGTAAATTAGGCGCTAGTGTAAACACCGCGGCTCTGCTTCTCGTAAACAAACACGCGTAAACTATAATTGAGCAGTTGCTGCAACGCGGTTAGCAACGCAATGCCCACACTAGAGTGTACGGTTAACTTCGAAAACCCATACATAGTTTAGAGGCTAAAACCATCAAAAATATCAACTGCATTAGGTACAAAATATTTCTATGTAATACTTTGGTTAATGGCTAATTCTATATGGACTTTTGTCGTTTACGATACATCTTCATCATCAGCCTATTACTACCAACAGCCGAGCACTTCTCCAATCTTCAAGAATCTAGATTCTAGACCCAGTGATTTAGGTTGTGCATTGTACATTAGTGTGGTTCAGTATTAGAGATTTATTTAGCAGGTTATCTGTAAGATCCGTAAATTGGTTCGGTTGGAAATCGAACCTAGGACCTTGAGAAACACAATCACTGAACAGACGATTATAATGTCTTATCATGATAATATGTAATGCTCATTTGTCCTGTATGTTGGGGCTTATAAGTACCGATTCTTATTCCTAGAGAAAGTGGATAAGTTTCGATAAGTTACCTATAAATGAAGCTCGCTCGTGCAACTTCGCCGAACACAATAAGCATGACGCGGGCAACGCGAACTATAACTTACAAGTGAAAAGGAAAATGTGATAAAAATACTAAAATAACTCATTATAAATAGCTTTTTATTATAAACAATATCTACGTACTCGTCTTTTGAAACTTTTTCTTCTATTGAAATACAGTTATTGTATTCGTAAAGAAGAACACTGGATTTGGAAAAAAGTCGTAAGTACAAAACTTTGGAAATATTTTTCTAGAAGTCTTGACTTTCATCACCCAACCAGATACTTGAAAAGCTGTAATTTTCATGGTCCTTACAGAGGTTCTCGTGATAATATAGACATGTTATCCCTTTTTGATTTTTGATGGCTAAGAAGCGAAGGCGAAGAGCTAGAATTTAATACGGCTAATTAGATAGGTACTCATATTAAACTACTTTATTCATAGTTATAGCTCATAGGGTAAGATAATCGGCTAAACACGTACGTCCGTCACCCAGCTGTATCTCTTGAACCGTGATAGTTAGAATTTTCCGAGCGTCTTACTATCACGGTTCTAGAGATATAGGTTATAGAGATAAGGCCCCGGTTTACGCTTTGAGTACGGAACCCTAAAAAGCATCTCCATTGCAGTATGAAAGCACGGGTGGGCGACGCAGTGCGGTGGTGCGCGTCCGTGCGTCTCGTAGGCGCTCACGCAGGAAGCGATCGCTTCATTGACGGCTCACGGCTCTCATCAATGAATAATGATGCATCCGAGCCGGTGAACTTGCGCCGGCGCAATAAACACACACACAAGCACAGCCGTGTGTGAGTCTGTGACCAAGAATAATTTATTGTTCCCGTTATTTTGTGCAATCCGAAAAAATGCCGAGACAAAGTTGCAAAGTAAGTTAGGAATTAGGATACCAAGTTGTAACTTTCTAGATGATTTTTTTTATGTATTTGTTTTTTTTTAATTCTTTTTTTACGCACTAAGAAATTTTTATGTATTTGTTTTTTATAAATATTAGGTTATTTATACTTATTATGTCATGCTTCTAGTCAAAGCCATATGTGTGAATATAGTATGGATCGCTGGTATAGATCCATACATCTGCGTACCACACTGTTGTCACACTAAGTTTATGGGGGGTAAAAGTTTGTATATTATAATTATAGTTTCTATATAAGTATCTGTACAAGTTTTTTTACTCCTTTATGAAACAAATATATATAGAGCGAGTTCAGTTTGAAAACTCCATGGTTGTTTCAAAATCCACGGTATATACTTTATACCATGGATTCTACATCACCGTTGTTGAATTTATAGTAGATTCATCAATGTTCACCGCGGAAATATTCACTTAACACGGAATTTAAAAAATCTGAAATTCCTGCGGAAAATGTAGCGAACGTAGATATAGTAATAAAGTAAAGCTAGAAATGTTAAGATGCCTACACTAAGCTAAGATCAGAGGGAGTATTCTGTTTCTAATTGGCGCAGAGTATTTCAGACCACGCTGCGATGCGATGGTAGATAAGAGACAGAACACACGCATGTCGCGTGTCTACGTCTACGCTCTTCGAAAGAAAACAGGCACTACTAATTAGTAGGCTCCTATTTCGGATAAGAGAGATTATGTTTAATGTTTGTCTCTATAGCGCAGCGGTTCAGTGGCGGAATAAATTCGAAAGCAAATCCTAACCCGTGGACTATTGTCGTATCTGTTACTAACGCACGCAGAGAAAAGGGGAATTTCATGACATGTTTAAGAGTAAGACACGGTTAACATGAAAAAAGGAAAAGTTCACGTATCCTTTTACTCACTAACTCATCATCGCCCAGCCCAAACCCTTAAACCTATAAATCCGAAATTTTGAATGTAGACGAGGGATAAGAAAGGGTATCACGGTATTTCTCCGGAAACACCCAAGCACGGATGGTTTAGATAGTAGGTATATATTAAATCCAAAGCCAAGATAAATTAATTAAAGTCGCCCTAACAGCTGGCCAGAAATAACAACAATTAATTTTCTTTGATGATTGAAGAAGCGCTTTCACAACTCATTTAGCATAAACAGCCCAACTAAAATAGCGCGCCTCGCCGCACGCGACCTAAAACTTTAATACCCAACTACTCATCGACAATGCGCAATAAAGAAGAGTATTGTCTACATACAAATCCCCGCTTGTGCTCCATGCGGCTCTATAATTCTCATAATTGTAAATTGTTTGCATCGGTCGCACAGCGTAGGCAATGATTAGCATCGACACGGATTGGTTAATGTTTGCATCGTTCGTACCGCGTTCACACTGATTGGTTTATATTTGAATCGATCGGACAGCATCGACACTGATTGGTTCATGTTTGCATCGGTTGAACAGCGTAGACATTGATTAGTTAGTGATTGCATTGCATTGGTCGAATAGCGTTGTCACTTATCGGTTACTTCTTACATCGGTCAAACAGTATATAGACACTTATTGGTTTGTGTTTACATCGGTCACTTATTGGTTATATTACAATGTTTGCATCGTAAATCGTAGAACAACGTAGGTATCGGCTGTGTAGCTGTGATTGGTTGTGATTGCAGAGTTGCTATGTTTACCTGCGATGTTCGGCCGATGTAAGTGGTTGTACTAAGAGAATCACACAGTACGGAGTATGAACTCAGTGCCACTACACTAACTCAATGTATGTAAATCGGCCGATGCGATTACCCACAGCAGTCGGCACTCAATCGAGTCGTGACTCGAGTAACGATCGATTGGTGAGCGTGCTACATGGTTGACAACTTTCTTCAATAAGAAAATTCATCATAAATGAAGTTTACGAAAGCTTCGTTCGGATTAGATGGGTACATCTAAGGTTGTTCATCCACCAAACGCTACGTTGCTAATAATGCTTCGTTTGTGTGGCGCATACGCTCAAAAAGAATCGATTGATTTTAAATGAAAATCGAGCGATGCTATTGGTGCGTTTGACACAAATCGTTACACGTCTGGTGGATATTTAAACACGTAAGCTTGTATCGTGTCGTGTATACCAAAGCCTGTGCTACAGTAGACGGAAACGGAAAAAATTGCTATTTTCTTTTAGGTGGAGACAAAATATATGGGTTTGTGTTGGTAATTAGTTACTTCCAGTTTTGGTTAACTCTGTGTTTTCAAAATTTATTTTGAGCAACGCAGAGTTAGTTTCCACTTTCTGGAAAGTTTATAATTGCCGACACGTGACCGCGGTGTAATGTTAAAATCCCAATACGTCCATAAAGTTTACTGGCAACCCTGTATCACGAATTATTATAGGTAACCAGACAGCGTGTCTGACCTCGCCTCGCATTTTATTAATAAAAGTAATTAATTACAATGCTCGAGCTCAATAATTTGTGACTTGTATTAATTGACACGTATCCACTTAATTGTTAAATGGTATCGATCAATTACGTTTCACACTTAGCAGTTGTTAGCCAACCGTTCCCAAAGCACATAATGTCGAAAAGACGAACACACTGTTTACGAAGATTATGGAGTTCTCGAAACGTAATTAACAACTTTCGTCGACGGGACGATTATTTAATGTACTTCTTAATTTCTTAATGATAACACATTGTCTCTATCCCTTGTTCAGTTTATACTCGCATCTATTTTTGTAAACGAGTTTATTTAAACTGGTATTGAATGTAAAATTTCTTTCGGTTTTCATGTATGGTTTTTAAGTGATCAATCAGTGGCTGAAGAGAGCTTCTTCTCAGGTCAAGACGCGTTTGAAGTTTGAATCCTCATAAACTTTTTTTTAGTTTTAGAAGTCGAGTAGTAACTACAAGTATTTCCTATTCATAAGTGAAAAAAAATTTGAATTTGAAATAGAATTTGAGTTAAGACGGAATGCAATTTTAAAATTATAACCTAGCACCATAGCATGGTTTACAAAACCAGTGCAAAATTTAGATCTTCGTACATTTTTCTCAAGATTACTTAGAAATAGCTGGAGAGACAAAATATTTTGATTGTCCATAGTTTCATACCTGACTATTTTAGGGTTACTGGAGACTAATGGAGTTATATCAGCGAGGCTATCGTTAAGTTACTCATTGTCTAATTAATTTAATTGAAAATTACTTAGCGTATCGCTTTAATTTTTTTATAGTTGCTTTTTGTAACGCCTGGCGATAAAAGTGACCTTAAAAATTACTTCAGATAATTCATTTCAATATTACGAAATATAAAAAAAAATACTCATAATTAATTTAGACTATGACTCTCTTCGGTTATCTATATAGGTACAAATCCACGTAACTAGCGGATGCCTAGATTTTTCGGGATATAAAGCAGCCTATGTGTTAATCCCGGAAGAATCTATTTCCATTCTCAATTTCAACCAAATCGGTTCAGTAGTAACAAACATAATTACACACCTACACACACACACGCTTAAATTAACTTTCTGTTTTATAATTTTTTAGTTTTTCTTATAATTTTAGTTTGATTAGACAATTTGCGTGATAATGTATGAAAATAAAAGTCCTGACTTGCTGACTTGTCGCCTCACCCAAACTGTGGTTAGAAAGCTAAAATTTTACACATCACACATGATGGATATTTTCAATAATGGCGGCAATGATTTCACGAAATGCCTGTCAGTATTTTCACCGTGACGTGGCAGCCCTATCGCCTCTGGGCGATAGTTAGGAAGATAGATAGTTGGGAAGTATTCCAGCAAACGCACAACAACCAGTTAAATAGACAACTATACAACTCGCCACTTGCAGTGCGTCGCTTTCGCTTCCAGTTTCCACCCGGATAGCGGACACTACTTTTTTTTCCACATTATACGTTAGAACCTCATTTGCAGCACTCTGGCATTATTATTTTTTTCCATAAAAATTACTCTTGGAAAAGCAGTGTAAGCTGCATAATGTAAGTGTTAAGATTTATGAGGAAGAATAAGCACGTTCTTCATTAATTGTAGTAAAGATGTTATTAAATTGTTTACTGACGAGTATTTCTAGGCTGTTGCTAGATATAAGCCATTTCGTGCAGAGTCGGGAACTGACCCATTCGGGAGAAAAAAGTCAGAGTGGTGCAGCTCCCTTTAATTTGAGAGGAGATCTGTGCCCAGCAGTGGAACGTACAAAAGGGTCGAGACTAGGTACTTCAAGGGAGGTAGAACTTTAAGGGTTCAGTAGGTACTGTACTGAATCAAACCTACCACAAAATGCGTCAGGAAAATATTTGAAAGTAGCCCAAGAGTGTTTCTCTCAGTCGTAATTAGCACGCACTTTGTACTCGAACCAATTAGCATAAAGATAAGCGCGAGCAGTTAACACGGTATCTGCTATAAATCTGACAGTTAACGGCGCTGGAGGATCGTGCGCGTGCGCGGGAAAGTGCGCGCAACGCAGTTATGTGCGCGCGCCGGCACCGGAAAGCGGAACCGTTGCGTCACTGACCACCGACACTGACCATCTGCCCAACTGAAGATGGTACTGTATTGAGTCCGCTGCTACTTTGCGGAAGTACCTATTATGATAAAGACCAATCAACCACATAATAATAATTGGTTGTCTGAAAGAGATTGGTAGTTAACGGTAAGGCCGCCTGTATAGGTAAACGTAAATTGTTACATTTTAGTTTTCCATGTATTACTATAAAATGGTGTGCAAAAAAGTATAAATTAGGCAGACAACCTCTACACACGTCGCCTCTACTCCTGCTACGGTCTACGTATAACGTAGCACAGTTATAAATATTTTCAAGGTCTGGGTTTACCTCCATAATTTCTTTTGCGGAAGAATTTTGTTTTTGAAGGCACGAGAATTTTAAATACTCATCATTTACTATTTCACATCAGTGGCACTGGCAAGGTTAAATTAAATTCACAGTTTTATGTAAATAAAGTAAAAGCATAAGTCTAATGTATACCTAATATTACCTATGCAGCGCTAAACTAAATCAAGGAATAGAACGAAAAAAAACATACAAATCACTTTATGCCCTACTTACCCGCAATATGTGCCGCAGCTTCGTGTAATTATTATTTCTAGTACTCTACACTTTATTATATTCATAATCGCTGATGATCTGCATATCGGGGCTACTCGAAGCGTCAATTAGAGATAACATCTCCGTACATTTGCACTTAACGGCCCATTATCCCGGTTTTTAGCGACTACGCCACTTTTCAAACCAATTCAAAGTCATGAAAAAATAGTTTTTTTTTCACTGTTAAAAATAAATATTAAAGATACATGCCTTATCTCTTTAATGTACTCATGAAAACACGATAAGTTAAAGTTGCCTCGATCATAAAAATTTTTGAAAACAGGTCGTTTTTGTTGATTTTTCTAATGGCATTTCCAAAGCTTTAGACTAAATTTCATAAAAATTATACGTAAAGTAAGCTCATTGTATTACCTATTTATTGGAAAGACAGATTTTAAATAAAAAAATTGCTGCAAAATTTCGCCTAACAGAAGTCATAAAATGATCTAACGCATCGAATAAGCGATGTACTTCAGTGGCTCACGAGCCTCTATACGAGAAGGACCTGCGCAAGTTTTCACGACTCACGCTCCTTTCGCGCTAAAATTATTTATTTTTTAATTATTTGTAAATAAATTCTCTTGCTACATTTAGTAATAAAATTAAATTATGGTAAGTGTTTCTTGAGTTTTTCAAAATACCTAGTCCTCAAAAGCTCCAAAGAAAATCTGATACGAACTAAGAAAATTAGGTAGGTAGAGTAAATTCCACCACCTGCAAATACCATCACGCGTAACCACAGTTTATACCTATATACAGTCAGTAAGGGAGACGAGATTTTTTTTGTTTGGCTATACTGAGTTTCTCACGAATACATGATATAATAATATCCTCTCGACTTTATTTTGGCCATGGCGGTCAATAGAAATTTACCAACTGCGCGGGAGATATTTCTGAACTTCCAACCCCTAGATTGGTTCCTACTAAATAGAAATACCTCACCTACCTACTAATTACTTTTTAGAAAAATACAAATATAATAATATTAAGGAGCACAAGCCCGGGGAACCCGGCCCAGACCTGCAGTCGAAGATAGTAGTTACCATAAAACCAACGAGACTCTGTAACCGATTATGTACTATCAAAATAATAATTAAAAACGTAATAATTAAAAAAAAACGTTCATCTACATACTATACTCTTCGAGATATTGGCGAGATTCGTTGAGTTCGTCGAGATTGGCCATTTCGAATCCGCAATTTTGAAAATTTTTCATCTCACTGCCAATTGGATGACGTTTCAAATGACATTTGGCTTGTAAATATATGACAGTATACGTCAAAAAATTTTGTTTTATACAAAATTGTTCAGGAGAGGCTATCAATGAGTCAGTGAATCAGCACGACCAGCTATAATATAAATGTACTAGTAGGTCGCGTGGATGCGCGGGCCACATGTGGCCAAACAAATTCCGCCATTTTGAATTTTTTTCTATCCATCAAATAGACCTTCGGGTCTTGATCACCTCTTGTCAAGAAACCGTTCTTCCATCTTTTATACTTTCCGAGATACCGACGAAATTCGTTTGGCGGCCATTTTGAATCCGCCATTTTGAAATTTTTTTCAGCTGACTGCCAATTGGATGAAGTTTCGAATGATATTTGGTCGAGCATCCTCAATCATCAGCTCTCTCCGTATTTTTCCTCCGCATGAATTTTTTTCTTCTATACGACCCCATCCGTGAAAAAAAATTTTTCTTACAAAATTGTTCAGGAGATGTGATCAATCAGTCAGTGAGTCAGTGGCCAATCAGCACAAGCAGCTATATATATATTAACTAGTAGGGCGCGTGGAGGCGCGGGCAACACGTGGCCCGCGTGCTGTCTTCCCACTTATTTGTCTTCCAACTTTTAGCCTCTTCAACATTCGCCATACATTTTCTATGGTAAAAAAATTCCGCTTTATGGGATTTTTTTTCTATTCATCGCGTAGACCTTCAGATCCTGATCACCTCTTGTCAAGAAACCGTTCTTCCGTCTTTTATTTTCTACTTTCCGAGATATCGATTTTTTAAATATCCCATGGGAAGTATGGATTTTTTCCGGGATAAAAGTAGCCTATGTTTTAATCCGGGTTATAAGCTATCTATGTTCCAAATGTCAGCCAAATCGGTTCAGTAGTTGCGGCGTGAAGGAGTAACAAACATACACACTTACACACACACACACACTTACACACAAACTTTCGCCTTTATAATATTATAGTGTGAAGTGTGATATATTATAAATACCTCGGTTGAGATATCGATTACCATAAAAAAATCAAAATATAGGTAAAAACGCAACTTCCAACATATATTTCGTGAAGCGAATTATAATGTAAATAGTCCAACTGTAACAGTTCAACTGTGATGCAAACATTTATGATATAGGGTCACGGAGTTCATTTGAACTGCGGGACTCACGGCGATGTTCGCTAGGTATCGTAGCGTGGGTCTGAGTGAGCGATAAATGCCTAAAGTGCTGGGATATAGTCGCCTTAACTGAGTGGAGTTTGAAAGAAATGGAGCAGTTAACGGTCGCTTTAGCAGGCGAGAGCTGCCCCGGATTAGTTGATTGCAGATAGGACAGGATGCTGCAGTAGTAATAAATAACTTGTGGTGATTGATTTATCGCTGGAACTTAGACACCTTCGGAGGCTGTACTTATGGTATCTATAGCATTGTCGCTTGATGGAAGGGAAAAGTTATCATTTAAAAAATATTTCTAAATATAAGCTTTTATACGTTTTATCCGTATAAAAGTCCTTCTCAGCATCAGACCTTGGTTACCATCTAGCACCAAAGTACTCGTCAAGAAGAATCAAACGAGGCCAAACTCGATGGGGTTGTGGCGTATAACTACCGAATTCCTATGATCACCTTCCGATTCCATCATCAAATCAGCTCCACATTATAATAATATTGCATCGTCACCAATTTACACACGCAAAATTTCAGCTCAATCGGTAACCGGAAAGTGGGTCAAAAACTCGCAAAATTTGATAACAGACAAAATATTACATCGGGACAAGTTAAACTAAATAAAAGCTTGTAAAAAGGCTGATGTGAAGTAAGTTACTTGAAAAACATTGCGAGCGTATTGAGCTGAACTTTCGTTTTTGATCACGTTAATCGAGTACACTTATAAGTCCTATCATAACAGTCGTAACATTGAGTCATAGGCCATAGCCAAATTATGAATTCCTAGGTCACATCAATAAGAAACAGATTGTCACTATTATAAGCAACCCTAGCTGCGAGCCACAAGCCAAAAGTGGCTACCAAGCCATTTTTGGCTTCAAACTACGAAGAGCCAGATTATCTGATAACTCATTCAGAACGCGTGTAGAAAGTAACTCATTACAGAGTTATACGATTTTAATCTTTATTCCATTGAGATATAGAACTTTTTATTCTTATTATGACACCGTCATAATGAGCCATTCCAGAGAAAGATTATGTGAGGTTGGTTGCATAAAAGTACCCTTATATGAAGATAAGACGGTTTATATGTTAATAGTTATACCTAATGAATAATGTTCCTATCCCTTATGACTTCCTTTATCCTGAACAATTGAATGCAAACAAATTTTAAAAACAAGCTTTTATGAACTATGCGTTCAATACAACAAAATTTAAGTTTGTATGTAGCAGATCAAAGCTTTCAGAGTAAGAAATAACTTAAGTTACGAGTATCTCCATTCCATCAGGTGAGATCACAGTCAAGCGCTAGCCTATATAGTATAAAAAAGCTTAATAACTGAATACCTGCGTGGTATCACTATGTTTAGCTTAATTCTCATAACTGCTTATTTTCATAATTATATGCAAACTAAAATATGTAAAGGAACTGAAATATTATGGAAATACTTTAATTTTGGGCCGATCTAAAAGAGGATAGCAAGACATATGTACACATTGCATACACGAGCTAAGCTAAAGCTGTTCCGCGTCCCCCAAAACAACTTTTGCACATCATTCAACTTACTTCTTTGCACATCATTCACATCATTTGCCAGTGGTTTTGCCATTGCTGTCGAGTGTCTTCAGTTAGGCTTTGTCGTAGACTTTCTCGCTTGGGTTATACATATGGCTCGTTTAGCTTAGCTCTGATTGTTCTTGGTCTGCAACCAGCTTAAACTATTCACAACACTAAATTCGAGGTTGCGGGCAAGTCTTGCCTCATTAATTAATTAAATTAATTATTAACAATTTGTCTGTCACCTGAATATGTCATTGTATTTCTCACATATTGAATTAATTTTTATTTATTTGCATATTTCGTAGCCGTTTAATATGCAATAATTGTAAATTACAACACATAATTATTGTGACATGTTTAAATACAAATCACATATTCGTATGTAAGTACTTCATTGAATATGCAAGTGGAGTAGGTAACTAGATTAGCACCTAGGTGTCACTGACGATCTTACTAAATACCTAGGTATAGTTAATAGTAGGTAGCCATTAGCAAACGGCATATAATAAATTAATTCTCTAATGGAATGAATTGAAATAATTCAAAAAAAAATATTACTGTACTACGAAATTATTTTTTACAAATAATATAAATTCCCTTCATATCAAAATATCATCCCTTTTCAACTAAAAATAGTAAAGATTTTCAAACTTCTAAAATTCAAATAAATCTTACATCATAAGTTACACCTAAGAAAGTTACACCGTAACCCTCGCGTTCAATTCACCTTTCAAATTAAATCATAATCGATTCATCCAGACAGACCGCGACAAACCCGTATTATACGGATACTTTGAGCAATGTTCATCATATTATAGCTTTTCGATGCAAATCTGTATGGCATAACCCATACGAGTTATACCTGTTAACATCTTCGGCTGCATTGTCCCTCTGACCACGTAAGTTGTTGAATCCCGGGGTCAGGCCCGGTGTCCACCAAAGCAGAGCGGAGCGGAGCTGTGTTTGAGTAACCAATCAGATTTTGTCATTTCGACATCTCCTCTGCCCTCAGTTTCGTAGATGTCAAAATTACGAAATCTGATTGGTTACTCAAACACAGCCCTGTTCCGCTCCGCTTTGGTGGAAACCGGGCCTCAGAATCGATTGTATCGAATTATCTTTCTTCCTTCCTGCGTGTGGGGTCGGCACAACATGTCTTCTCCTTCTATTCGCTCCTATCAGCCGTCATCTCGCAATCCACTCCTTCGTCACACACACATATCTTCTTTCACGCAATCCATCCATTTCTTCTTCGGTCTTCCTCGACTTTTTCGACCCTGCACATGCATACTCATCGTGACATGACTTTCATCCCTCCGCATGTCCATACCACGCTAACTTTTTACTCCTCATCTTTTCTGTTATTGGCGCAACTTTCAAACTTCCCCATAAGTACTCGTTCCTTATCGAATTATAAAATTAGTTATTTGATGGGAGCGCTATTGTACAAAAGGAGGGCATTAAAAAATATAGGTCTACTTAAGCTTGTGGGATATCGTTGAAGAGAGCACGAAATTTGGTGATTTGCGAAGCTCCTAAATTCACTCTAGTTTTCCCAAGTAGGCTGTGAGGTCTTAGTTCGAGGAACCGCTATAGAAGTGGTCCAGTTATGCAAATGGTCTGCCGTCACGTGCATAAGAAGCGCGCATCTGCATATGCTTGTGCTCTGTTACCGATATGGCGATATGTGGGCATTGTGCTTGGTTCCCAGCTCACGCGCAACCCACTGACCCTGCGTCTGCGCACCGCCAGCCGCTGCGCAGTGGGGGCGGTGGGAACAACGGTAGACGATACCTGCCTGGCTAACCATGATATGAACCTATCGATCCTCGTTTCGAGAATTAAAAAAAATGTATGGGATAACGTTATCCGTTCAATGTCACTTAACGATAACAGTTTTCATTCCCATACATTTTAATATTTAAGGCGTTGGTGATAGTACAAAGTGAATCGATGTATACTCCGGCCACAGATAATATTTTTTTTTTGACGTGACAACGTCTTATAAATCGATAGAGCCGGTTGCACGCACGAAAAAACATGACTCATCCGGCGTTACCTCGCTCATGCGGCGTTACCGGCGTTACCTCGCGAGCGCGGAACGAGCGACAAAGAAAACGTTGTCACGTTCAACTATCGTCAGTAAACCGACTTTACAGGCAACCAATTTTTTTGACGTGACAACGTCTTATAATTCGATAGAGCCGGTTGCACGCACGAAAAAACATGACTCATCCGGCGTTACCTCGCTCATGCGGCGTTACCGGCGTTACCTCGCGAGCGCGGAACGAGCAACAAAGAAGACGTTGTCACGTTCAACTATCGTCAGTAAACCGACTTTACAGACAATTTTTTTTTTATACTATATAGGCTAGCGCTTGACTGTGATCACACCTGATGGAAAGTGATGATACAGTCTAAGGTGGAACGCGCTTGCCTAGAAGATGCCTATTCACTCTTGATTTGAAGGCACCCGGGTTGTAAGTGGCAGGAAAGACACTGCCTGGGAGGGTATTCCAGGCCTTTGCAGTGCGTATCAGGAACGAGGAGTCAAACCGCTTCGTACGCGTCATTGGTACGTCGACTATGTATGGGTGGAAGCCTTTACGATGCCTTGCCGTTCTATGGTAGAAAGGTGATGGGGGAACCAAATTAAAAAGTTCCTGAGCACCCTCTCCGAAATATATTCTATAGAATACCGACAGACAGGCAACCTTACGACGATGTTCAAGGCTTTGGAGTTTTTTGTGGACCAATGTCGGGTTGCCGATGAGTCTTCTAGCACGGCGATCCACCGAATCCAAAGCATCAAGCTGGTATTGTATAATACTATACTAGTACTCCGGCTAGAGATGCTGGATATACATACAAGAAAGTTGACACATATTAGCACAAGTAACGGCATTCTACGTGTATCTATAACTATTTGTCCATTTCGTCTAAATATCTAGATATACAACTGTGGAAGTCCTGTCTAAGTTAAACTCAATAGACGCCTGCTCAACACTATAAGCATGTTGTGAGACTTTTGTATTGAGAACATGAAAAGCTCTCAATACATACTTAGTTCAGCTGCCTATGCTGTGAGAAAAATTAGGCAATTTACAGACATTGATACAGCCAAGCTTGTTTATTATGCCTATTTCCACAGTGTTATGTCCTATGGTATTCTATTGTGGGGCAAAGCTGCTGATATTCAAACCATATTTGTATTACAAAAGAGAGCAATTAGAGCCATATACAAAATGAAGCCACGCGAATCTCTTCGCCAAAAATTTAAAGAAATAGGTATTCTTACAGTGGCATCTCAATACATTTATAATTGCTTACTATTTGTTCGTCAAAATATTAATAATTATAAGCAACGGATAGATATAAGTAATCGTCCAATTAGAAATGGAGGACATAAGTTAGTTATAGTGCCACACCGTTTGCGTAAGGTACAGAGGTCATTTGTGGGGTTGAGTGTACGCTTCTACAATATGATCCCGAAGTCTGTTTTGGACTTACCTTTGCACAGGTTTAAAGACACTGTCAAGAAACATTTAATTAATCATGGTTACTATACCATTGAAGAATTTCTTAACGACAATGATTCTTGGAATGATAGAAATATGCTTCCATCTCCTCACGAGATATCTTAAAAATATGTTATAATTTTTCATAATCTATAAGAAATCTTGTATTATAACAATGACATTTTTGAAAAGAGCAAGTGCCGAGTTTCTTGCCAGTTCTTCTCGGTGCAAACCTGCTTTCCGAACCTGGCGGTAGAGTTTTGACTTTTCATAAGAGCCTGTTATTTAGGCCTATGTGAAAAATAAATATTTTCATTTTCATTTTCATTTTCATTTTCATTTTTCATAATAATAGACACATTTGACATCACTATAAGCCTAATTATTATTTTGATAGAACTTTCACAGCTAGAGAGTAATACAATGATTAAAGTTGTTACGATACGATTAATCGTATCGTTACAACTTTCGCCAGATTAGTAGTAATAAATCAAATTACTAAATACTTACCAATAGTCAAAACGTGGAATAGTTCATCCTTCGCAAACAACGGGAAACTGTAACAAAGAAAATTCAATTTATTATTGAAGAAAATTGAGATATCCAGATTAACAAAGGCAGTTGTAAGAAGAAAATAATACATTCGGAAGTCAGATTCGGACTCGGAGTACTCGTCGCATGCGCTCTGCGAGTGGACGTGCGTAAACTCGTGCGCTAATTAATACCTACTTGTTATATTCAGTTGATGTTACTTTTAGTATTATGATACGTACCTGCTGAAGACAAACTACGTTAAAATGGTGCATTGTAGCAAATGTAAATTATTCGTATCGCTTACTAAAGACGATGTTATTAAATGCAAAGGTGCTTGTGAGTCAGTGTATCACAAAAAGTGTGTGCGTAGTAAAAGCTTTTTGCAGAAGGGATTGTGTGGTGACTGCCAGGGTAAACAGGAGGACCCTGAGGTAGACGTCAATATTAATGAGGTTTCTCCCGAAGGTCTGCTCAAAGAACTAAATAGAAAATTGGAAGTCATATACAAGATGGAAAAAAAGCTGGAAAACATCAGCGAGGCTGTCGATTTTTATGCTGAACAGTATCAGAAAATGGTGGAATTCAAAGAAGAAGCTGAGAAAAAAATTAAATCGCTTGAACAAAAGAATGTTTACCTGGAAAAATATAACAAAGCGCTGGAGGAAAGAATTCTCGATGTAGAACAAGGCATGAAAGCCAATAATGTGGAAATTGTAGGCGTAGAGAAGGAAGAGACTGAAAATACAACAGAAATAGTGAGAAAGATTGCCCATAAACTTAAGTTGGACCCGGAGAATATCAAAGATACTTTTAGGGTAGGACGAGAAAAATCTGATGATAAAAAGCCGCAACCAATTATAGTAACCCTAAAGACCAAATCTGCCCGAGACCAATGGATTCACTCCCGAAAAACAAAAATTACAAATAGGGATCTGTACAAAAATAAAAGTGACCAACCCATCTACATCAACGAGGACCTGCCGCGTTTTAAGCGGCAACTATTCTGGGCTGCTAAAACGCAGCTAAAAGGAATTTGCAAGTATATATGGATTCAAAACTCAAACATATTAGCACGCAAGGAGGACGGCAATAAAATATACAGAATCAAGAACGAAAAAGATATTGAAAAAATAACTGGCTGAGGACTTAAAGGAAGCAGTTTTTTATTTTTATTTATTTATTTTCTATCCGTTTTTACCTATATTTTCAAAAACAAAATGGATTCCCTTACTGATATAGAATATACTAGATATAGCGACATAGAATCGTGGTATAAAACCAATAAATATAGTTTGAAAAAAATAAGCATACTACACTTAAATATAAGATCCATAAGAAAGCATTTCAACGAGTTATTAGTACTACTAGACAAAATTAAGTATAATGTTGACATATTAATATTATCGGAAATTAATATCAAAGATGAAGAAATGCCGTTATTCACCGTGCAGGGGTTTACCCCTTACGCCAGAACACGGCAGTTAAGTAAAGGCGGAGGACTGCTATTGTATGTAAGAGAGAACCTAAACTTTAGTATGCAAGAAACTAAAACCACGGCGACCGAAGCTATTCACGGCATGTTAAAAGTTGATAATACTTCAGTGCATATTATCGCGTTGTATAGGCCACCGAGCAAAAATAAGTTGCACTTCTTAGACCAAATACTTAAATGTTTTATTAAAAGATATTCCAAAAAGTGAGGACCTAGTTCTCCTCGGTGACGTAAACATCGATATATCAGAAGTTAAGTTGAATGCAACTTCAATTAGTTACAAAAACATCTTATGCGAACACGGCCTGCAATGTGCAATACCTACTTCGGAGGTGACTCGCGCAGCGATAGTGAACGGGCGGCTCGACCAGTCGTGCATCGACCATGTATGGGTGCGAGCAGGACAGCTGCGGAAGCATGTGAGTGCGCCGGCCGCTTCCTTTTTACTTGAATGTGATATTTCGGATCACCATATTATAGGTATTTCGCTCGACTTTGATCGCGAGTTAGATATACAAGAAACGAGTAAGTGTAGGCAAAAGTACGTGTTATGTGATAAATTAGTGTTCGAAAAATTAGATGGTTATGACTGGAGTCAATTATTATTTATTCTTTGTCCTTTAATGCTATTTAGTAAATTGTATAGTGTATTTACGTGTATATACATATAAGGATAATATGTTACAAAAAACTGTGAGATCAAATAGAATGTCACAGCCGTGGATAGATAAACAGCTATATGCTATGATTGTTAAGAGGGACAAGTTGTTTCGTTTATGGAAATCTTCACCGGATAATATGAATAGACGTTTAGAATATACTAAATTTAGAAATAAAGTCAATAAACTTATCAATGTTGCCAAAAATGATTATAGAAGAAAGGAAATTAAAATTTGTAATGGGGATTATAGAAAAGTCTGGTTAACTATTAATAGCTGGTTAGGAAGAATTAAGCCAAATGTGGATAGTATAATTAAAAAATACTTAGGTAAGATAAATAGTATGTACAATATATGTAATGAGTTCTCCAAGGTATTTACGCGAGAAATAGAAAAAATCAAGCACAACTGTTCTGTAAAGTTTTTAGAAAGAAGCTCTTACGTAAACCAGTGCGCGGTGTCTTTTAGGTATGTAAAAGTCAGTTCTTCGGAAATAAGGAAAATAATTAGGAAATTAAGCAGTGAAAAAGCACCTGGTTTTGATAAGATTAGAGTGCAAGATATAAAGTTGACTGCAAATCGGTTGAGCCCAGTACTGGCTAATTTTGTTAATTTGTGCATTCAAAAAGGATTATACCCACAGGAGTTAAAAAAGGCTATCATACGACCTATTTATAAAGGTGGTAGCCATCTCGAATACGCCAACTATAGGCCGATAGCTATATTATCGATAATTAATAAAATAGTGGAGAAAGTGGTAGTTGGTCAGGTCTCGCAATTTTTAGAAAAATACAGCATATTAACAGACGCGCAGCACGGGTTTAGGAAAGGTCGGAGTACCGTGACAGCCCTCACTCAGTTTTCAGATGAAATCAATAGCTATTTAGATAGTGGGAAACAAGTGATAGCCCTGTTTATTGATTACAAGAAGGCGTTTGATACTTTGGACAAGGGGGTGTTACTATTAGCCATGCAAGAGTGTGGCATTGCAGGCCCTACAAATGAGTGGTTCCGTAATTACCTGTCGGACAGAACCATACGCACTTCCGTAGATGGGACAACGGGTGATGAGTGGAGTGTTACCTCAGGGGTGCCGACTGGCTCAATATACGGTCCAGTGGGTTACCTGATGCTGGTTAACAGTGTAGTTAATGTTGTGGAGAGGTGTCGAGTATATATGTATGCCGACGACATGTGCTTGTTGTTCGCGTCAAAGAACGTGAGTGAGGCGCGCGAAAACATTCAATTAGATTTTGAAAATGTAACTAAGTGGGCGCATGACAATGGCATCATCATTAATATGGAAAAAACAAAGTGCATGCATATATACTCGCCCTACAATAAGCGGGCTAACTTGGTTCAATATAGAGATATTGGTATTACTGGTCATACTTACGATTGCTTGCATAGAAATAAGATCTCTTGTATGTGTCTAGATCTTCAGTACGTAGAAAATTATAAATATCTGGGGTTGCACGTAGATAGACATTTCAATTGGAAATCTCACATAGGGGTAGTGTGCAACAAACTGCGGTCGGTACTAGGAATGTTTTTTCATCTTGATCGTGTATTAAGTAAACGAAATAAATTAGTAGTATACTACGCGTTAGCAGACTCAGTAATCAGTTACGGTCTCAGTGTGTATGGCAGGACATTTAATACCTATCTGAATGAAATTAAGAAATTACAAATAAGACTCTTAAAGCATGTCATAGGAAAAAAAGAAAAGAAAAAGTATGAAGGAAATTATGAAAGCATATTTAAAGACCTTAAGATATTACCAATACACAGCAAAGTAGTCTACCAAATAGCTAAAGAAAATTATTTATCAAATAACTATAAAATATTTATTAAACTTAGGGATAATGTCCGAAGTAATAGGAAGACAAGATTTATGGTGCCAAAAGTATGTAACTATTACGGTAAAAGATTAACCAGCTACAAAGTGCCCGAAATATATAATAAGATAGATTGGCTCAGAACCGAAAGTAAGGTCAGCCCAGGGGTTCTCAAGAAGAAGCTGAAAGAGCATCTGCTTGAGAACTCAAGCTGATTTTATTTTATATAATAATGTGTAAAATGTATTTTATATAGTATGTAGATAACATAAAATAAATGTTCAAGCGTGAATTCTATGTGTATAAAAATTTAGCTAAAATTTGTATTTTAAGTGGTATTTTTAGTATTAATAGTAAGTACTGTAGTGTAGTTTTAGTTAGCATAATTAGACGCACAATAACTTAATGAAAAGAGCGCGTCCTCGCCAATAAACTAGGCATAGTTTGGCGAGAAATTTTAAATTTAAACTTGTGCATGTATTTCTTTAATTTAAATAAATTAAAAAAAAAAAAAAAAAACCAAGAAGAACCGGCAAACCGTTGCGACTTGCAAAGAGATATAAATCTCCTTGTATCAATTACGTAAGAAACAAAATATGTCGACACTTCTATTACATTTTATCCTGAGTGTGCAAAAGGAAACGCTGCTTATTTGAGTTTTTAAGTCCATTGTTGAAATTAACATTGACTTTTTTAATATTATCTACATACTCGTAGTTAGGAAAACTTATGTTGTTGATAGTATCATAGAGGTTTGACCACTACTGCATGTGTTTTGACTATTTGAGTATTGAATAATTCAAGCCTGTAATCTCTGATCAGCGGGGCTAGACAAAGTAACAGTCGTTTAGCGTTCACGACAGTAAATAAAAATGTATGGACAAACCACGTGACGAATGAAAACAAATAAAAGCAGAATCTACTTTATGCTTAGCGTTGTCCACTGTCGGCTGTCAATTATTGTCATGCGAAGTACGCTAAAGTTATCTGCAACGTCTGCGAGAACGACAAGGAGCATTCAAATTGTCGTAGTCGATTTTCAAAAAAAGCATGTTTTCCTCTATACGGCCACGTGGTTTTTCTACAGTCACTTGTTTTGTCCATACATTTTAATCTACTGTCGTGAACGCTAAACGACTGTTAGTTTGTCTAGCCCCGCTGCTATACAGCGCAGCGTCGCCGGCGCTGCATCCATGGTGTAATGTGCATAATTTATGGCATAGGGAAATAGACTCCGGGTCATTTCCAATGTCAATATGGTAAACAGTTTTCACTCTCGACTGGCTTGCAGTGAGGTCGGAGCTTTAAGTTATGCTTAGGTGCAATAATATGACGATTTGCATGACTAATGCCAAACCGATTGCTATTTGGCATTGCTTTTATGAATATCGTTTCAATTTCTATATTTAAAATTCTTGTATTTGTAACAAATCTCTGTTTGACGGATTTTTATTACCCACGACGGAACGGAGAACGGGTATATGCGTTTAGGGTGAGAGGCCGTTTGTACATTACTTTATAAATTGTGTATATTCTGTGGGTCTGAGAATAGGCCGTTAACTTTTTATCGTAAATAATGCAGGTATAGGGCAAAACAACGTTTGCCGGGTCTGCCAGTTATAGGTACTCATATTTCTTTCTTGTTTTGACGCGACACAGAAACAAAATACAGCGATCTAGTCATAAAACAGTCTCAATATTCTAGTACCGCAGAGTGAATGGAACACGCCAAGTTAAAAGTAAGTTTACAGGCATGAAGCAAATTGCACACGATATTAGACGTGTCATGTGGTTCCTTTGCCAAGTTTTCCCATTTTCTTCCATCGCAAGCAATTTCAGGTTTCCACGCAACCGTGTCTTGCACGAATAAACGCCAATAAATTCAGCTTTACCATCGCGCATCGACATCCAATTTATTTCATCCAAAAAATTCAAACTACAGTGACGAGAAACGTATTCAAAGAGACTTTTAAAAAAGACTAATGAAATAAATATATATATTGTATTTGAATTTTGCTGTCTCTTATGTCTATGGCAAAATAAGGCTGTTTGTCCACTATAACCGGAAACCGATAACTGACGCGACGCTTCTGTTATCGATTAGCGTTGTCGGCAGAAGTTTGTCTACGGTTAATTGATAGCCTTAATTATTACCTACAAGCGAAATGAAGACGTTTAATTGCGAGCAAATCGAACCGACAGGGCTATCGGAATGATCTAGTGACATTACCGACATAGCTTAAAATTATTGGTAACGTGTTGGCAGCCAAAATCGTTTTACCGGTTGTCACGTGATGTGGTGTCATGTGTGAATAGACGATTATTTAAATGCATGAACCGCCAATCGGACTAACGTGTCGGTTGTCGGATATCGGTTAAGTGACAAACGGTCTATGAGTTATATAACGCAAAAAAATGTTTTATCGATCGAAGTCCTTAGTTCCAAAGGTTTACTATCGTGATTACGTCGATTGGACGCGAGCGCGACGGAGGGTAATAATTAAGTGATTACAGTAATTAGTAATTACAGGCGCGATGCTGTCGTTGCCGACACCGGGTTCCGATCAATTAGCCATCGAAGCTGTTTGAGTAAACTGTTTCACTATAGGTACTGCATAAGTGCGAAGCAATACATAATTGTACACCTAGTGCTGTCAAAGAGTAATTTTACTTATATAACTAAATAGTTGAGTGACCGAGCTTTGCTCGGTAGTATTACAGCTACTTACCAATAGATGGCAGCAGGAGTTTACTGTAATAGTTTTACTTTAGCGCCAATAGATGTCAGGTATAGATTTATATTTTTTTTTGGTAAATACGACATTTTTTAAAAATGAATCCTAGCTAGATCAATTTATCGCCCCCAAAACCCCTTGTATGCTAAATTTCATGAAACATGAAACTCATAACGAACTGAATGCTTTATGAAACGATAAACGACCGACAACCGACATACATCACAATCACACTAATTATAAATGCGAAAGTTTTTTTGGGATGTTTGTTAACAAAGCAGAAGCAATTGCTTATAGATACCGATTCAAATAACATTAAATTAATGTCTCCAAGTTACTGTCAAAACATTGTTCTCGCTGTGCAAGGCACGCACCGCTAAAATATTATGAAAATCAAGCGATTCTATCAGTGTAAACTGTAAACGTAACACATCTCTTATGGACACGCACCCTATGTCTAACAAGCTTTCCTAGTTTAGACGCAAGATTCCAATTATACTTATATTCATGTAAGACGTTTTTAAATTAAGATGTATTTATTTAAGTATTTATTTACAACCATGAGTGTTTTATGAAGTGTCAACGTACAGGCATTTGAAGTTGAGTACCTAAGGACCCGTCAGTCAGCACTCAACGCCCCGGCGAGGGCCCCACGATTGTTAGCTGTGTAATAAGAGACAAGTACTCTTACAAGTGACAAACCGAAAATAAATAGGGGAAGGGCTGACTCTACTGCGTACCTTTACCTTACCCCTCCTGAAGGCATTCGACAATGGAAATAGCGGCTTTGTTTACAAATGGAAAGGACGTGATGAGAATTCTTACGAAACAAACAAGTGGAAGGATGAAAGTGAAAGCACTATGAAATATTAATCAAAATGTCTCTTAGATGAGGATGGAGATGAAGAAGGAATTGTGAAAGAAATGTCTTTGTGAATGAAAGTAAATAAAATATGGAAAATAAGCGATTGATAGTTAATGTGATGGAAATCATGATAGAAAACCCAATAGGTGAAAACTGTAAAAACTTACTTATTTAGATATTATAACCGTGGCGGGAAACGAACCCACGACCTCTACTCGAATCTGGACGCGCGCCACTGCGCACAGAGAGTTCGTGAAAAACGAGAAACCCCTATCTGGGAACACGGTAGTGTACCCGCCAAGACGATCCAAGACATTATTGTAACTAAAGTGTAGAGTTTGTGAAATTAGAGCTTGTATTTTAGGGTGTATAGAGTTAGAAGTCTTGCTCTATATGCGATCTGATAACTTTTTGACAGTGTTAGCCATATGCTCGTCTGGCAACATTTTACATGAAAATGTTTTTGGTGGGATAATGTTATTCATTGCCTCCTGCGGTAATTATAAATAGTACTACCCCCTTTCAAACATCCCTTGAAATATGATTTGTAAATGCAATAATAATATGAAAAATGGAAAAGGAAATGTGGAATAATAATTTACATAATATACCATTTCCTACACAGTTAAACACATTATTCCGTTAAATGGTTACGACTTTCATCCAAAACACATTTCATGGTTCGCGCCTACCTCGAGTTTCTATTTAATCGTTGAATCTAATCAGAATCATTTATTGCGGCATCAAATCGAATGCCAAAAAATATTTTTTCATCATCTACTAGCATCTTCTTTCTTCGCTGTAATCTAGGCTCTACATCATCTGACTTATAATTCTAATTCACATTTTTAGGTTTACTGTCCCTTCGAAGACGTAGATAATAAATGTTTACTAAGTAAGTCTCTGCACAATATTCGACATTTCTACATTATAAAACCATGAAAAAAAAGTTCTGTAGCTTTCAGCTTCCAGCATAGAGTTTTTAGATAATTTTAACAACCGTATAGGTACTTGAGATTAGGCAATTATATTGAACATCATAATATAGTAACTTGTATGTTTACACCAATAATGGGCAGTCGTAAAAACGTCTGTATTCCGACAAGCCCACTATTTTACTCCCAATGAATAAAACATGTGACACTTGCATTTTTACTGCGTTTAACGGCGCGTCGAGCATGCGCGGCGAACCACGCCTTCTAAGGTATAGTCATTAGAAGGCATCGTAGGTTAGTCAGGAATTATTACGAACTTCAGAGCTTCTTCTAGCCTAGTGTCTTGAGTTCTAGACGATGTAATGATGGAATACTGATTAGATACTCACCATTTAAATTTTGTACGTGATGCGAAAAATTCTGGCTTATGATTCTAGATTGATGTAGGAGAATTCTTTTAAATACAGCTTCTAGTTTTCAGTTTGTTTATTATGTGTTTGTAAACCTTCCCAGACCATTAATTTCAGTTAAAGCCATAAATATCCATAGCTTTAGGTTTCCCAGATAGCTTTGATGTTTGGGGTGACACAAGGCAGACTGCCTGGGACATCTTTATTTCTTATTTATGTAAATGACCGAGAAAATCCTAAGCTGCCAAATTTTTTTCAACTCTTTCGGTTTTCATACGAAAAATTGTGACTTTTATTAAAATACAGTTAAAATATTGTATTAAGTATGCAGTGATTGCAAGATCCCGGCTAACTGGGTAGGATGTTATGCCAACATTGTCAAGTTTAGAATTGCGATGACAGTGTTTCGCAAATACTATGGATTGTCCGCCCCACTTGCGCTGTATACTTATTATGTGTACAAGTGAACACAATCTCAAATATTAGCATTCAGGCACGCACACCGGTGCAAGCCTTCACATCATTACGTGTAATTACTAAATTAGGTGTTAGTTGTTACTTCATATTATGTTTATTACATTACTATCGACAGAATTATTTTATTATGTTTGCCAAATAAGCAGCAAAAAACACGTATCACAATTTTTTCCCTCCTCCGAACTACAGACATTATATTTTCTGTGAATAGCTGATCAATATATTCAGATCAGGTACCTATCTGGATGGACTCTATTAATCAATCCTGCTTTAATTTCGAAAATATGATTATCAAGATAATTCGATACAACATGATTTTAAGAATGTCGTTATCATCAATTTCAACCCCGAAGCAATTAAAATGTTGAACAGTATTCAGTCAAGCATGCGTTGACTCATGACCACGCTCTTATTTATTATTAATTTATAACAATTTTCAATGCATTATTGGTAGAAATCGCATTGCACGATTAGAACATAAACTGCTACTGATAATCATGAAGCAATCGTTAAAACGCATGCACATTGTACACAGACAGATCCGGAGCGCACGCTTGTATCATATCACGATATTACTGGTGTTATTTTGAAAGGCAAGGTCATTTCACTTTCTACATAGCATTATCATTTATGTATTTATAACCGTGACTTACTTAGAAATAAATGCAGTTACTGAACGTGACGTATCTATTATATCGATTTATATATGGCACCCATTAAATTGTCGGTTCGATAAAACTATCGGAACTTATAATAACTATTACGTACTAACTCCGATGTATCATTACTTCAATCTAGATTACTTCGCGAGATATATTCAAGAACGTTACTTTACTGCATCTCTATAATAACTTTGATCTGAAAGTGGATCCGTAAAATGGCGTCAAATAACAGAATTTATTTTAGACAAAAAATAAGAAGGCCGTCGATAATCAACCTTGATATTTGATATCTTCATTACTAAAGCTAAAAGCCGTAACCGTAACCAAAACTACCGGTTCATTACATCTTAGTTCCATGTAGTTATAATTCCTAAAAGTTTCTCTTCTTATTTGGAAATCCAACCAGTTTGGAAGAAATCGAAGAAGCACAAGGATGAGGTTGCTTTCATCAGGACTCCAAGACCCAAAATGATCCAGAAATCCTCATATTCATAAACTCAGTTGATGACGAATGACGTAATGAAATTACAAACTTTTCGAAAAAATTCGCAAGAAAAGTATTATGTTTTTAAAGGGTCTCAAGTGGGTCACCGGTGTCACTAAAACCAATATTAAGATTTATGTAATTGAGTAATTATGTATTGCGATATTTTGAAGCTGCAATTTGTTAATAATAATTACCTATACTGAAAGCAAAAAGAATATGTGTTTTATTGGAAAAACGCCTATGTGGGAATAAAATGTGCGAAAGTAAGGATGTCTAAAGGAAATGTTGAAATATCTAAGGAGAATCTCTTCTAAAGCGGCCAAATTAGCGTTCAAAGCGGTATAGAGGTCAAAACAAAAAGCCTTCTATCGTTTAAAGAGCTCCTACCGTAATAGGACTTAGCAGTGCTTTAAGATGCTTCTGTGATCATTTATAACAATTCCATGATAACATTATCATATAGCTGGTACCACAAACTGAAATTGGTTAAGTACTGAGTAAAATACCTCACGAATTTGAACAGCCGATAAAAATGAGAATTCAAAGAGAAATATGTTTTCATTTTAATTTTCATTTGCTACTCATATTGCGTCCTTGGTAGCAAGCAGACGCAATATTTTCAAAAACACACACATTAATCAAACCGCTGTCAATGCCGGCATTGTTCTGCCGTCGCCGGCTGAAGCCAGCACTACAGCAGTAATGGACGTGATAAATGGGCCTCAGTTTTCAGTGTCGACCGTGCGTGCTTCAAGCAGTCAACATAAGGCGGCCTTGAGGTTTGTGCGCACTTCGGTTATGTAAATAGTGTAACGAGTGTACAATAGAACAGTGCACAGTACAAATTGCGAAAAACAACAGATGATCTAAAAAATAAAGATGAAAACGGTCAAGAACAAGTGGCAGCGAGCGGGCGTACTCCCTAAAAGAAGGATAGTATTCGAAACAATGCTGCTAAAAATTAAGTTTGATTTGCCATCAAACCAAATGCCACCATCATTTTCCAAGTAACACTTACCCTTAAAGTTCTCGTTAAAGAGAACTCAAAGCATACAAAATTGTAACTTTCCTGGTAGACGGACAACGATGTAACTTTGCACATCAGGGGTAACTCCCCACAACAAGTCAAGTACAAGTCTTTATGTGCATGCATTATGTGCTTCAGGCCCTTTATGTATCTTAATTCTAATTATCATGGATAGCAAATACTCGTATTTACTGATAGTTAAATCTAGTCGGTGTACCTACCTCTCCACATCGCTTTAGCGCTTCAGTAATCGCATATGACAAATTTAACACAAATCTTAAAGCGCTTCATTATAATAAACCGCTCACAATCTGTGCCAGTTTCGCGATAAGATAAGCGTTATCGGCGGTGAGAGAAAATGAGTTTTCTTCCGTTTGCTCGGACGCTATCTCGCGCCAATGTTGTCGCTGTGTTTGACGTCGTGTTTGTTGAGTTATGTAACCACAAAATGAATAAGACGAACATTGCCTTCTGAATATGCACTGTGTTGGTTAATGTATAGTAGGAAGTGCCTGACATGTTGACATGACAATTTGCCGCTGAGCTTATGAATACGAGCCCGCTAGGTTTCGTAACTATCTGGCATATCCTGACTATAATGTTCTCTATATCCATGGAAAAGTAAGAGTGTATCATTTTCTTTTTGCTGTAATAAAGAAACTCATCGTAAGAGTGCATAGACTTGAGAGTTCTCATTAACGGCGTAAAAGCGGTATTTAAGCGATTTTGAATAAAGTTTTATTTAAAAACTACAAAGACTTTTTTAAAAATTTGAAAGATTACTTTCAAATTTAAACGTCATGTACTTTGGGTCTTTAACTCTTTAATCTAAAATCGCTTAGAAACAGAAACACGATTGGATAAAATTTTCTCGATAGAAAGTTCAAAAGTTGGTCCAAATACTCAGTTTTTCTACTTTTTATCGGAAACTACAGTGGATGTAATTATAATTTTTGTTTTAATGTGTCGGTCATAATAATATCAAAAAACGCTAAGAAACAGATTTTTGATAACTGGCTTAGTTTTTGAGTGATTAGGTAAAAGGTCGTTTTTCTGTAATATTCTTCCACGACGCTGCATGTCGCACCTACCAACGTATCACTGAGAGTGATAAAGACAAAAATAAATTCAATAAATCCCCTTAACTCTATAATGTTCTCAAATGTTTGTACACTCGTCCAGTGTGATGGGCTATAATTGCAAATCGCTTCTTATTCTAAGTAGACCCGTACTCCGTAGAGAGCCGTATAAAGAGGTTAAAAAGAGGCATTTCAAGACGTCAACATGTAACAGTTATTGGTTTTCCATCGCGCATATTGTCAGTGTTTTGTAGCAAACAGTTGCCGCCCGTGAGGCCATAAAATAGAGCCCCTTGTAGCGATCTCTGTCGCACGAATGGGCTTGCCGGGTCGCATTTGATTACATCACGATTAGCGAAATATGAGTATTTGCTTATACGTAAGAGTTAAAAAGTAATGTGACTTCTGTGTTTTGTCTACTAATAGGTGGTCAACATACAGGAACAATGAGAATAAATGTCATAATAAATAAATAGGATTTCGAAACATCTTTACAAATATTTTACATTATTATCAGTTACTATTTACTTAGATATACTAGTAGGTCAACGCCCAACGGTCAATCATTAGGAACTAAATAAACAGCAACAAATAACCAACAACTCTAATCGTTGAAACAACTAGTAGCTTTATTACGCTTCTATGAGGACTATTCAAAATTCAAAAGGAATGAGTTATTATATTGATATTTTAATTTTCTTTTTTTATATACGAAAGAATAATGAGGTGAATAAGACGTTCATCTAATGTTAAGTGACACGCCTGCCCATGCAGCAGTCCGTCCTACGATTTGGCATTGCAATATCAAACGACGATGCACTGCACTGCGCTCATCACCCTGAGACATAAGATCTCATTTAGCTCTGTAATCTCGTCAGCTACAGTGCGTTTCAACTTTCAAAACAAAACACAGTACATAATTCATAACTGTTCACATTTTAATTTTCCTTATCAACGTAAATATAAAAGTTAAACTATGTAAACTTAATACTTCCAACCCATTGTAACGATTAGTTTCGAGTCTGGAGGATATTCCAATCGGTCTATTTGTGGTTATCCGTATCCTGAACCGAACTGCGGTGAAGTAAAAAGTAAAAATATTACCGGCGCCCGCCCTTCCGCCCTGCCGCCCTACGGCGCCCGCCCTTCCGCCCTGCCGCCCTACGAGCGTGCGGTATAACTTTTACTGCTACTGATTCTAATGGAAAAATCGGGATTCCTATCAAAAAAATACAGACACAATTTTATCTGTATTTACAGATTTAAATTCGAAAATGTTTATTTTCATGACGTAACTTTGCACTTACGAAATTGACTTAAGTGAGTAAGATATTAACACAGTGTTCAAAAATCTTACTATACTATCTTTAAACTGCGATATTAGTATCGTGATTAACTTTTAACGACTTTAAACCTTGGACTAATGACGCCTCTCTAAGCTTAAAACTGATTAAGATATTAGTAGTTTTAAAGGACTTAAGTATAGGATTTATATCAAACAGAAATATTTAGGTAATTGGTTTTAGGAAGAATAAAACTTTGTTAAAACTGATTAAGATATTAGTAGTTTTAAAGGACTTAAGTATAGGATTTATATCAAACAGAAATATTTAGGTAATTGGTTTTAGGAAGAATAAAACTTTGTCTTTATCTTCTTTGTCAATTTAAATATTTTTCATTTATTTAGGCTTTAGATTATCTTATTGAATAGTCTGTAATCTATAATACCTATTACTAACTTAAGTGTTAATATTTAAAGTGCTACTTACTGATTACAAAGAATTTTTCAATTAAAGAAAAACAATAAATAATTTACTTACCACTTGGATGAATATTAACAGCTTGAACAGAATATGACAGTGGTCATATCACCGCCTCAAAAACAATAGATATAGTCCAATACACAAAACAAGCACAATGAAAAACAAAATCCAATAACTAACAAAATCGTGTGATCGTACCGGCACGCGCGTCCACTGAGCAGCTAGCCTGCGTACGAAGTGATGAAGAACATGGTTCATGCTGTGATAACCGTGTTCCAGTACGATAAATCATCCATTCTGGCGAAGCCCGTGAAGATTGGTCTAACTACAATAGAAATAACCCGTTCTGGCATCTGTCTTTATCAACATAAGAGTCAATTCATTAAATAACTATGCTCCTTGCAATACTAGTACCGGAATCTGGAGAGATGCGCTTTCACCTGGTCTTATCGTAATAGAACGAAAACACAGACCTTTCGAGCGTATATTTTTTATTAAAGTTTCATGGACATACCCCGTTCGGAACAGCACTATGCTCCAGAGAACGAGGAAATGTTTGGAAATGGTTAAAGCTGGAATGTTTTGGGCATACGATGCGTAAGGCACAGAAGTAGCTCCTTTGCTTAATCATGCAGGTAGGAGGAGGCCTGGTCGCAGAAGGATATCTTGGCTTAGAAACTTACGCCAATGGTTTGGGAGAAGAACCCGTGGATTATTCAGAGCAGTTTTGTCCAAAATACATTGGCTTTGATAATTCCTATCTACTTTCAAAAGAAGACGGCACTTTAAGAAAATGCAACTATACTTAGTCCATGTGTCATAATATGATTGTCATGTTGTACCCACTCAGCTGTACCAAAGCTTTTTTATGTCTGACTACTATGAACTATTTGTGAATTCACGAAAACACAACCGTTTCACATCCACCATGGTCCATGTGACAGGTGTTCGGAGCGTACCGGTACGTCGTGTGCACGACCTGGACGCGTTAACACTGGTCCACAGTCAGCAGCTCTCGTCTCGGCATCTCGTAGTGTACGTGTAGTGTAGTGCTCTGTGCGGCGCTGCGGGCGGCGGGAAAGTGGACGGACTTATGCAACGCGTCGTCGCGAAGGTCAAGTTCAGTGAACGACTGTAGAGTTCACATCTTACAACTCAGAGGCTACTCTCGCTTGTTACGGCTTACGAGTTGCTAAGTTGCTGTTACGCAACATGTGTGTTTGTGTTTGAATTGCGAAAGAAATCGAAAACTTTAGAACTAGAGTCGTAAACTCGTGACAGTTTGAAAGTTTTCAATATTGCAATACTGTCACGAGTTTTCAGCTGTTGCAGCATGCATGAAAGGTTTATTTGCTGTGAGTTCATTGAAAAACACGGCGCGTTGAAATTTTTTTGACGTGACAACGTCTTATAATTCGATAGAGCCGGCTGCACGCACAAAAAACATGACTCATTTGCCGTTACCACGCTCTGAGGCGTTCCATGTAAGGCTTGAAGTGCAAGCGAGAGTTGTCACGTTCAACTATCGTCAGTAAACCGACTTTACAGACAACCAATTTTAAAAGTCTTATACGAGAGTATGATCTGATCAAAGCGTCCTATTCAAAAGGGTTAAATAAGAATTCTAAATGTTAACTCCCAATCTAACCTTACTAAACTTACTATAGCAGAAAAAACGTAAAATAATATCCCAAGTAATGGTGATTCATAACTGCATAAAGCCGCACCCAGCATCCGCAGCAAATGAATCAATTGCGCAGCGCCCTCCCTCTCACCCCCTAAGCGCTTTCTAAGCGCCAGAGAGGGAGGGGAGATACCCCCACTCGCCCTAACTTGGAAATAATGCGGGGCTCACTCTCCGACCAGACGCTGTGATCGGGACACTATACTGCGATCAATAACACTTGTATAACGTGTGAAAGCGCCTTAATTTGATTGAAATTTATATGACGGGGATGGTCGAAAAATTAAGTCGTTTGGAGATTATACTGTTAGTTGCGTTGATAGTACGATATTTTTATCGTCATTGATGTGCATTAAAGTTAATTAAACAATACTATAGCATAACCCCTATTAGGGGGTAGGTTATAGATCTACAATTTGTCTATTAAAATTGTTTTATGACAATGAACTTTTATAGCATTTTTTTAAAGACTTCAGAAGGGCAATGATATTTATTTACATACAACACCAAATATATCCTTATAAACAGGTATTTAAAGGTATCCTAGTCCTACGTACCTATGTAAAGTTGGAACGAAGTTCCTTATCGCGCGTTGTGAAAGGGGGCTAGACGGAAAAATTAATACGAAAAGTTGTAATGACACTTTTTGCTACAGTAAGCTATTGTAAGCCGTGCGGCGTGCGCATGTTTCTGTGTCTGTCTGTCTCTCTTTCTCTCTCCCTCTCTTATAGAAAGCAAGCCAGATATACTTCGTTCCATACGGGTGTCCCTTGACATCTTTCAAGTTTTTTTTTTTAACTTTCATCGCACTTTATGCGTATATATTTTACCTTCCTTTTAACCCTCCGTTTTACGTTTAACAGGGGAAATAAAATTTTCTTTTCACATTTGTTTACCCATAAATCCTACCGGGGTCCATACTCCATACGTCACTTATAAGCCCTCATGAATACTAGAAGTGACCGCCGATTCCCACGCTCTCTCAAAACTAGTCGGCGTTGTTATGAGACCGGCGACGGCGAGGAGTTCTCTATGAAACTCGACACTTAGGAAACTTCGTGTGACTCACGCGTATACTGGCGATCTAGCGTGCACGCACATTAGCTGCGACGAACTTCGAAAGAGACGAACGGAACGGATTTACTCTTCTTATATGAAATTCGGCGGAAAATATCGAAACGACGATTTGACGACCTCCCTGGTGCAATGGCGGCACGCTCGGATTCGAGTGGGAGGTCGCGGGTTCGATTCCCGCCACGGGCAACTTAGGAATTTTATAATTTCTAAACTGGCTCAGGTCTGGTCTGGTGGGAGGCTTCAGCCGTGGCTAGTTACCACTCTACTAGCAAAGACGCATCGCCAAGCGATTTAGCGTTCCGGTGCGATGTTGTGTAGAAACCGTTGGGGTAAATTTACTTACCCTTCCAAGTTAGTACGATAACATCTTAGCCTGCATCATCACTTACCACCAGGTTAGATCGCAGTCAAGGACTAACTTGTATAGAATAAAAAGAAATGACACAAGAATGAAACTTTTTTTAGACGCAATTAGAAACTATTTTATAAAACTTTACTCAATAATCCGTGACAGATGAGGCGAAGCGCCAGAATAATACAGAAGGTAACTAACTCTCGGACTCAAAATGTGGCAGCCAAACCCCTAAAAAGCTTATGCATAAAAAGCATATAGCATAATATTATACTTTTATCTGGGATTAAAAGGATCAACTGGTGAGGACGGGCCGCAGGCGAGTCTGCTGTTTCAAAGTAAAAAAGGGCACAGGTGATTTTATGCTGCGCTCAACGCTAACATCATAAATAGTTTTCATAAAGTTTGCAAAGCTAACCGAGATGAAGCCTGTTCTTTCGTTACGTCGCGTCTTGGCGGATAGAGTAGGTACGTACAACAAAATGTTTTCATTCGGCGCAGACAGTGTGTGCGTTCATCTTTAAGATTTGAAGTGTACTTTGTGCCAGAGCACGATATATCCTATCGTTTGTTTGATTCATTCATTCATGTGTGGAGATGGAGAACAAGTTTTTTTTAAATTTTTTGTTGATCTTATCTTGTTATGCGCAAGCCCAAGATTCCATTCCGCCTACGGCCCATTTAAAGCTATGATGTATTTCAATACAAACTTTAGTATATGAGTGAAAAATACACATTTGTATTTTGTATGTTATGGAATGACTTCACCAAATTAATAAATAACGAATTCAAGATCAAATCAAAGACACACGTATTTTTCATTCGTATCGTTAAAAACGATAATCTCAAAAAGCTCAAAAAATATCCAAATTCTTTTTGACATCGCATCTCAAAAGTACCATCACCAATCATTTAGGTTCATAAAGTAGTTATACCTAACGATATATTTTATCGTCTCAGATTGCAATCGGAGTATATGATATATCGCACCGTGGCCTATTTCCGTGATATAAATCTCACTTTTCACATTCATCATCACGTCTGCAGCAATTCAGATCACTTGCAGTTGCATCAATTAAGATACATCGCCGCCCGCCACAATGATGTTGACTCATTTGTCATCATCAATAATGAGTTCATTTGTCATTGAAGTAGGTATCTGTTTTCACCCACTTACATTTCGAGCGAACTTCACCGAAAGGGCAGACGTTTGTTTATCGATAAGGCGATAGCTATGTATCTATCGTCGTCGGTACAGCCGATGGACGTCCGATGCTGGACATAGGCCTCATGAAGTGTCCGCCAAATACTACGAATTGGTGTCGTCTAAAGCCAGCAAGCACGATTCTTTTGATGTTGTACATCCATCTAGTGGGAGTTTTGCAAACACTATATTTTTCGGTGCGGGCACCTTAGGCTTAGCTATGTACCTGTCTATGTAACATGGAATCTGAAGAAGTCAGTTCACTACTGAAAAAGATTTATTCTTAAATGAATCTTCGTAGATACCTACTGTCGGTAGGTACATACTATCTTCAAACTCAAGATAAAATAAAATCGAAATAATCAAAATTTTGAGTAAGTAGATACGAATATATCAGTAGAGCTTCTTTCAATAAATGCACTCAAACGGACTTCGAACAAAAAAATATTTGCCTTTCGAACAAGAAATTTACATCATATATTTAAGACTCATTCATTAAGCCAGATGGATTGATGTTCCAGAAAGTTATCCCAGCTTCATTTCATCTCCGATGTGTCTAAACGATTTTCATCTCCCGTCTCATCCGCTGCAGCCCGCACTGCGCCAAACACCTGTTAAACTGATTCAGGATCAATTTACTGAAGTTTTAATTAATTACCTCGCATGCATGCCACATAGCCTAACCGCGAAAAGCAACAAAACTTGGAGTAGACACAGACTTGGTATTTTATTTTAATTTTCATTAAAGTTGCCAGTCATATTCGATGATGAGGTTATAATTGATAGGTGGTGGAAGTGGTATAATTTTCTTGACCAATGGAAAGCTCTAAAAATGCATATGGGTACTATAGTAGTTTTATTATCTCGCTGCAGACTCGGTCATAAATCATTCGAGTGTTTCGCTTTTGCAGTAATGCACAACTCAACAAAGAACAACAAAAGCGAAACACTCGAATGATTTATGACCGAGTCTGCAGCGAGATAATAACACTACTATAATTACTTTTGTTAGAAATTTCCGCAAGAATTAACAAAATTAAGGCCTTGTGGTCCGGTGTATTATTACAGACAGCAAGATCGCTTTTCATCCCAACCGCACTCAACGTCAGGCGAATTTAATACTGTGCAAAATGGAAAATTCATTACCCATTTAGTAAATGAAAACGATGTGCTCGTATTGAGCTGAAACGCAAATAGGAAGCAGAGCGCTTTCAAAGCTTTAATTTTTAATGCTCCAGTATTTTTACTGAAGGTATCCGGTTCTCTTTCAGGAAATCTTTCGGATGAAGCGACTGAAAAACTTGAGAAGGGCTTTTCATAGAAATTCAGCTCTTCACTAATGTGAGGTAGGCATTTCGGACTAAAAGAAATACGAGTATAGAAGGACTCTGAAGTAACTTTTTTTACACTCTTACAAGTTAGTATTTGACTGCGATCTCACGTGCATGATAAGCAATGATGCACTCGAAGATGTTATCGTACTAACTTGGAAACTCACCCCTAATGGTTCTACACAGCATTGGGCCGGAACGCTTAATCGCTTGGCGGTACGTCTTTGATGGTAAAGTGATAACTAGCCTCAGCCGAAGCTTCCCGCTAGCCCTGATCTGAGCCAGTTTACAAATTATTAAAATTTAAACGAGAATCTAACTAGCGACCTATACCACTCGAATGGATACCAGCAAGGATGTGTGTTATGGCGAATAAGTGTTTATTTGCTGCTACATCTATCTTTTCCTGCAGTCCGTGTACGAGGTGAGAGAGGTTAAACCGAAGCAGGCTAAAGATAGACGTGCGCCGGTGGGATGCTGTGTGACGGTCACTGACAGACAACATGCTTTACGACCGAGCTTGCGGAGTATTTCCATAATAACATTATGGTACCTGTATTCTGTAGAGATATTATGACATCCATAAAATGCTTCAATAGCTAATGCCGACAGGTCATTCCTGTCCTGGTGGACTGTGTATCTAGTTATCTAAGAAAAACTACAAAACTACTACAAACTAGCACAAAAGAAAAAGGCTAGGTACCTACCTAGTTTACAATAATTGTTATTGTCGCTTATACTATTTTGCTGTTTCCACAGGATGTTTTAGAATCTGAAATCAACTCAAACGCATTTACGGACAATTGTAGCTGTTACCGTGTAGTTAGTTACTTCTTTTTTAGAGAATCTGCTTACAATTCTGAATTATATCAAATTGAGCATGTATTTTAATTGCCTTGCATTTTCTTGACCTACTTACTTAGTTAAAATATTCGTCAATAGGCAAACACAACAGATAAATAGCAAGATGTCATATAAAAGTTGTTGATGCGACACTAGCAACATGTTTTACACAGATGTCAACTTACGCAAATAGTAGAAATTGTTTTAAAAACTATTACAATAAAATAATTATGAAAAATAATTGGATTCGATAGTTTTGTGTCAAGAGCGAACGGAGCACTTGCGTAAATAAATACCAGGGTTACACGACACTACAGGAGTACCTATGACCTACAAGATAAAACACAATTTTAATGGTTGGTCACAGTGCTGAGGCTATATTATACAGACCTTGATCCTCGATACCATCTTTAACTTGGCGGTCACAGCAATTATCGAGATATTGGCATCTACCTTTTAAGTATACCTACCTCGTAATTTGGGTGTACATAAATATAAAGTCTGTTTGGGGAAATATTTTGATGACTTACAGAGTTACATACACGCAACAACTCTTGGTTTTAGCAGGTTTAAACGGTTTCTAAATAAAGCAAAAGAGTAAGAGATTTTATTGCAAAAGAGTTTAGACAATTATTTTGTTCCAATTAATAACATTAGAACGCAAAATAAACCGGTTTGCTAAAATACAGCAGCTTAGGTATTTTTAATTTTTATCGGTGTTTTTCAGTACAGGAAGTGTGATAAATACTATGGTCTAACTAATTAAGTACCTAACTAGTTATTCAGGTATTTTTGCATACAGTGCATTTCATTATGTCCGTACTCAATATCTATAAATGTCTTTCCTAAAACATTAGCGATTATAGGAATAAAATCTAGAGTGACTGGTAATTTTAATATGAAAATTCAAAAAGAGTTGTTTTACATTGTTTTTGAAACAAAGTTTCTTTTCAGACGATATTGTGCGGGGGCCTCGGCGGCAGAAAATGGATTTTTTGTTGGGCTCGTTAGCGCGAGCTAACTGAAGAACTAACTAGCGACGCGTGAAATCACACATGAAAATACATATAAAATTGAGTTTTGTTTTTGGTGTTATTCAAAACTTAGTTTCTACCGAGTGTTCCACGATAATGACGTCTTTTTTATTAAAACTTCATAAGCGCGTGAGTGGGTTGCGTCGTAGAGTGTAGTGCAGTGCGTCTCGTAACAGTGAGCCGAATATACCACTTCCTTTTTAGGTTAATTCCGTGAGTGGTTTACGAGTATGGAGCGGATTTGTAAACGGGAAGTGCGAGTCGCCGATACATCGTCGTAAGGCCACGACCACACTGAGACCGGCTGCTGTATGCCGCAGCAGTGTACGGTCCGGTTCAAAGCAAACAAAACTATGCTAGCGAGACTATTCCAAACACGTGCCCCAAAGTGCTATAAGCTACCGACGATGTGACATGAGATTTTCTTGATTTCTACTTCTTTGTTCGTTTATTGGCTTGTAGTTGTACCAACTGGGTACAATTCATTCGCCAGTGTCACGTGGATTGGAGGAGACAAGTTCTTGATTTCTATTGTCACCAACACTGCGTATGTCGGTTTAGCATTTCACCTGCAACAACAACTACACTTCATTCGTCCTACAAACTACGCACCTCAAAAATATTTGCTTATCGATATTATGAGCATTTTTCTCCTCAATGAAAAAGAAGGGTTTAGTCTTTGCCTATCATGCCGGCTAAGTGCAAATCAGCAGGATTCACTTAATTTTGATAATTTTATAGAAAATTATTAAATACCTGTTTAACAAAATTCTAAAGTTCAATTGAGGTTCCCTGATATGAGACTCGTAGGCTATCCGCATACAATTCAAATAATATACACATATAGTACAAAAACGAAACCGGAAAGCAACCGGACAGTGTGCGGTCCGAGCCTTTAGTAGATGTAACACCGCAATCAATCTTCGCGCGTCGGAGTGGCAGATCAAAGTTACCAAACTTATACAACAGCACCAACATCTTGGAATGCGCTCTTTTTAATCATAAAGCCCTGGTAGCGGCTCCTCGTAAACACTGGCGCGTCAGTCTGTCGAGATGGTGCTCTGGCTGCCGGGTGGTCCGATTTATTTGCTAGTGATTGATGTTGGGTGCGCGCGATATGGTAATCCATTGCTATATTTGGGCTATCTATAGCTGGTAATAGAGGTTGCGGTATTCACGAGTTTCCCGTAGTATATTTTATTTAAAAAAAGACGTGTGGCACTCGGAGACTGCCGCGGTAAAACTATTGCATACTCGTAGGCTGTTTTTATCAACTTATGCAATTATTATTGCAATCTATCGATGAATAGCAGAACTATTAATGACTTTTTGAAATATCACGCTTGTCTCTTTAGTTCAGCAACTCGTCTAGGTGGCATTGGTATTTATACAACCAAAAAGTCATTAAAAGCTCTGCTATTCATCGATAGATGGCAAAACTAAAAAGTGTTAGGTTTTTTCGTTACGGAATTTCTGGATTCGGTCTCCACGCTCAAGGCCCGCGATAGGAGCTACGCAGTAGCATAATAACAATGCGATCTGTAGCGCAATGCGGATGCATTTCGGGTGCAGGGCAGCAGTGGCGTAGCATGGGGGGGGCGGGGGGGGGGCGGACCGCCCCGGGCGGCCGAATACGAAAGGGCGGCATACGCCATACGAAAGGGCGACTTATTCTGAGAAAACTTAAAAAATTTTTCGCTCGCTTCGCTCGCGTTTGCTGATATATTTTGTCAAGTATAAACATCGGCTCTAACATCTGCTTTTCGGCAAAATTTCTGTTTGTCACTGAGCTCTATCTCATGAACCATACTTGAAAATTTAAAATATGCTATAGGTAGATAACAAATCAACAAAGATTAAATTAAGTTAAAACGTAAAAAAAGTTAATTTTTTGAGGTTTTTTTGCTCGATTTTAACAATAAGTTAGGTTCAAGGATACTGCGACGTTGAAAATTACACTATTGGAAGTTTAGCCTGTAAAAAGTACTCCATGCTTTTTCCCCACCCTTAAAAGTTGACCAACGTCCATGATGAGTACGCTGACAAATTTACGTCGTACCGTCGTTATTATTTATTGGACAACCGAGATCAAACCTCACTTGCTTTTGTACTTTTCTGTTTAATGAATATTTATTACACGACTGCCCAAAAAAAGGAGTGTAATGTTTTTAGGGTTCATGTACGTATGTATGTATGTTTGTGAGTTTTTTTATTCCACCATAACTTCTGAACGGCTGAACAAATTTCGACATATGGGGTATTGTTGGAATCCATACATCCTCCCGAGTAACATAGGCTATAGTTTTTTCTGGAAAAAATCAATATGGCGAATGTGAGCCGCCATTTTAAAAAGTGGAAAACAAAATATTTTCTTTAATTAACACAAATATGGGTATCAAAATGAAGATATCAGAGAGTAGTTATAGAATATATAATATATGTTCAATGTATACTTCACACACATTTATATAGGGAGGATGTACATACAAAAATAACTTTTTTTCGTGAGTTTCCATGACAACAATTCTCTAGAAGAATTAGATCGACTTAGAAATCTTTTCAAATAATGACCAACCAGAAATTTATTTGACATGTCCATAAATACCGCAAATCATCACAAAAAAGTATAAAATAAAAATAATTAATAAAAAAATATTTTTATTTTTTTAAACTACGACTGCCTTGTTATTAAATTAGTTATTTTAGTTGACATGACAGTCGGGGGACCGTTTTGTGGAACACCTTTTATTTTAAGAAGTACCCCGACTGCCATATCAACTAAAATAACTTGTTTCTTACTTTTTAGTTCGTTTAATATCAGGGTAGTTGTGTTTTTAAATCATTATTTTTTATTTTTAAAGTGAATATAATAATTAAATAAAGCCTAAACCATAGATGTGGCCTAAACATTTGAAGCGTCTACCTGTTCTTTTTTTTATGTATGTTCCCCGATTAGTCCGCGTAATCGGGGAACATACATAAAACATTCGGTGACAATCGGGGAACATACAGCGAAGACGCGTTAGAAAATTCTTTTTGTCCCGTTTTACCCTTAAGGTACGGAAGCCTGAAAACAAGGGGGGCGGCATATTTAGGTTCGGCCCCGGGCGGCGAAATCACACGCTACGCCACTGCAGGGCAGGCGGGTACAGGGAGCAGACAGTGGCGGGGAGGCGTACGTTAGCTCATTTGCTCGGTCCCCCAGACCGCCTGCAGTTACGCATGTCTAGACAATGCCCGAGCGCTGTTCTCTAGCTGACTAGAATTAGCTGTTAAATAAATAGGAATGTAAGGATAGTACGTTACGTAAAATGGGTGGAATTCCTACAGGTACCTACTTATCCAAGTCAAATTCCCCACTAAACTTCCCCATTAGATTTATTTCAAAGTTTTTTTTTTCGGAGGGTATCGCGCGCGCGTAAAAGAAAATGTATTTTAAGCGTAACGAACAAAATCTACCAAAATCTTTGAAAATCTAGAGCGAAAGTTTCTTTTACTAGTCAACAGAATGGGCACGCATGCAATCATCTATACATAATTTGGTATTGAATTCGTTAGCGGGAGCTAACTGAAGACAGCGTACCTAGTATAGTACTTACATTGTGTTATTATCTCGCTTCAGACTCGGTCATAAATCATTCGAGTGTTTCGCTTTTGTTGTTTTGCGGTAATGCACAACTCACCAAAGAACAACAAAAGCGAAACACTCGAATGATTTATGACCGAGTCTGCAGCGAGATAATAACACTATTATAATATCTAGTAATGACTAATGACCATCTATCGAGCGATGGGTGAAATCACACATGAAAATATAAAATAGAGTTTTGTTTTAGGAGTTATTCCAAACTTGGTTTCAACCGATGACACTCACGTGAAAGATTCGTTGCTTTGTTGATGAACCCTGAGGCGACAGGATGCTTATCCTTGAGTGTTGATGTAGCATCATTTAGCTGGTCTGAGACGAGTCTCAGTCAGACGGCTCGACTCCAAACCCCGCTGTGCTCTTTGCCTTGCCGTTGCCACTTGCCAGACTCACTTCTAGCGCCTAAGTGTTTCTTATTACAGACTTAGTAACTACTCCAAGGGAATTTTGAGATAGTGCAGGGAAGACACGCTCTTTGCTGATTGTAGCTTATTCTACCTCCTTTGGAATATTCTTTGAAAAAGAGAATGCCTATAGTAAATGTATGTCTACCTAAGGTTAGTTTTAGACTTCGCAGTAAAATACTAATATGACGATCAAGCACTATGCACTATACAATCAAAGATGTTATCGTACTAACCAAAATGACAACCAACCCAACCCTTATAACGTTTTTTAAACAGTATCGTGCCAGAATCCTCGCTTAATCGCCAGGCGCTGCGTCTTTGCTGATAGGGTGGTAATCCTCCCACCAGACCAGGACCTGAGCCAGTTTTCGAAGACAATCACTACTCAATCCCAATTTCAAAAGTTCAGGTGTGTGTCTGTGTGTCACGCTCACGGAAACAATCTCATCATCAATCTTTTTGTCCACTTCCCTAATTATTATCGTCAATATCGCAGGGTACGGCTTAATTGACGGATGCGGGCTTTGCCGAGTGCCCTCCATGCTTCCCGGCGGGCTCTCGACAGGCTGGCACGACCACACAAAGGATAGTTAGTGTAAGGGTAATAAGTAGAAACAATAAGGAGGATAAGTAGCTCCGTGAGCTAGCCGCGTCGGTTGGAGGAGATTTGATAAAAGTGTTAATTTCGATCTTCATTTAGGTATTCCAAAATGATGAATGAGTTTTAATTAAAAAAGTTAAGACCCAGAAAAACAATTCCCGTCTCGTCTTCACGGTTTCTAGTTTCTACCAGAAAAATTCTAGTCAACTAAAATTAAATGTCGTCCATTAGATACGTTCCACGAGGAACCTGGAAAAATGCAAATGGGCGATATAAGAAAGACAACAGGAACAGTTGTAAAACCAAAGATTATTATCCATTATCTTTGTGTAAGACTAAGAAAATCCAGAACTAAGCTCATTAAGTAAACATACGTTTATTTCAAATTAATTTTAAGTAGTTTCATTAGAATTTAATGCCCTACGAAACTGAGGAGGAGGATTATGGGCCGATGACTCGTGTACCTACTTTATCCATTATTTAAAATTGCAGGCGAGAGTTATTTGATATTTCTACTCAAGCTACATGGTGCAGGTACCTATGGCGTGCTATATGTATAGCACAGCACGTCGCGAGTCATTGTAAAATGTAAACGAGTCGTAATGAGCCGGCGCGGGCGGCGCACCCAGCGCTAATTGCCACATATCCCTTTTGTTCGCATTAACCCTGTGACACGCAGAACAAATGAAAGGTCCTAGTTGCGTAGGAAAAAATGGGGGTTTTTAAGTATCCAAGGCAAAGAGAAATACGTGAATAAGTAGTAGAAAGTATTTGGAAAACTATTCCCTCTGACGACGATCTACTAGATTTTTAAATTATGATTAATCTTTTATCAGAATTATAAGATTAATCAATAGGATAGGTAGTTTTATTTCATGAACTAAAACGTGGTAGTATAGTGATGTTTTCGTTTGAGGCACATAATAATTATGTTAAAATTTATTCAGTCTGTTTTAATTTATTCAGTCTACATTCAAATAAGCAGTTATTACTTATTTATTAATTAATGGAAGGAGGCCGGCAGAATCCCATACATGTCTGGGCCAAAAACGTTACAGCAATGATTCTTGTGTTATTAAATAGGCAAAGAACTTATATTTATGTAACAAGAAGTTTTTTTTTATAATTCTATGGGAATCAGGAGGAAAAAAATATTTTGATAGACTTAGGTTAGGATGAAAATAATGTACTCTGAGAACCATTACTAAGACGAAAATGTCTACAATGGTTTTCTCCACAGATTTGTTTATCTGTGGAGACACAAACGTCATAATGTGATGTTAAGAGTTGACACTGCAGTCAAGTAGGTACTAACTGGTTAAAATAACTGATTGTAAAAATCAATTCCTATATATACATCTATATAATATAGGGTATAAAATAAAACTTCTTCAATTATTTTCAATTCTTTATTCATCTTCTAAATCATGAAAACACATCCGTAAGCGCACGAGTACGAAAACGAATGACGTATGAATTATTAACAAATGTGAATGAGAATAATTGAGAAATGACAATGACAACTGACAGTTATTTTTTAAAGATCGAAATCCATAGACACTACGCAAAATCTATAATTCATAAAATATCGTCGTTATTGTCTAAAATCGTTATTAATCTGTGTTATTTATATTATAAATAATATTTTTATGAAATTCCTATGAACATTATATCACAGTAATCGCAAAAACGATGAATTATTTATTATTTTCATTACTCTCAAAATGCCTAAAACCCAGAGCCAACAAACAATGACAAAATAGACTAGAATATGGCAATAATTAGTTTTACTTTATGCAATAGTACGAATGATTATGAATCATGATTTTAGCACATTCCCATAGAAAGTTACTAAAACTTATAGTGATATAGAATCAGAAAAAAATCTACTATTTTTTGGTATATATGGGGTTTAGGGCATGAATACCGGGATCCCGAGATCTCGAAATCCCGGGATCTCGGTCGATATTCCGAGATTCAAATACCGGTATTGACTAGGCGCAATACCGAAATCCCGGTATTGAAAAAAATACAGACATTTACAAAATTCAATATTTAGAGAATATTTGTATATTCTAGCAATATCCTACTAAATCTAGCAACACTTTACCCCACGCCAGTTTTGCCAGACGTACGAGAAATCTTTTTCGACATCTGGGAACACTGCCCCACGCCAGGGCCTCGGCCAGTGCCCTGTAGTACAGAGACATCACTCGACCTAGGTTGTGTATTCTTTAGTGAAAGTGAATAGTGTGTCTCCAAAAATGTAAGTGCATTTATCTATCTAATTTGTTTCTATATAATACTATGTATTTAATAAAAGTAAAACTCATCGTCTTACAAATTACAACAATTTTAAATGTGGCGTCAGTTTAGTTCAACTATGGACGCAATAGATGCCAGAAGATGAAACATTTCCAAAGCCTACAAATGCGGAAATATGTGCAATTATAGTCTCTTTATTAACTCTGTAACTACCCTATACCTACCTATGTTCATAAAAAAGAACCGCTCTTGACTCTTGATACGTAAGAACAATACAAACATATAGCTTGGCAAACTGTCTGAGTAACGAGGGTGATAACCCGAAGCAATACAAAGATAAATAATCAAACTTAGACAAAGTCATAATTTGACTACTTGTTCGTGTATAGGAGCAGAGCGTGTTCATGTATTGGAAAATTCTAATGACCTATGGAAATGGGCTTAATCGATAAGGTAAACGAAGTATTATCGCATGGCAATATTCATTCAATGATGTAGAGATACATGGTTTTCACCATATGCGTGCAGTCGATCAAGATCGCCGCGCCACATATATAAGGAGACGCGGGTCGCCGAGAGCGACTGTGTCCGAGATGGTATTCGAGCGAAAGACATAAAGACTTCTGATGGCTAGTGCGTCATGTTGGTGGTCATGACGAATCTTATGAGTAATAAATATGAATATTAGCAGAGTCTAGTAAGACCCTTCTGAGATGGCTAACACAGCGAATGCCCGTACTATGGTACTATGGGAAGACGTCCTAAGTGGCGCATATTGTCTGTATGACGTCGAGTGTATTTGATGCGTCGCAGCTGGCTGTTGCACTATAAGTTAATACGGTAGGCTGCGCCTTCAGGCCTCGATGTTTGCAGATTGTCTCTTGGTCTCTAGTATGCGTAACACCACGCTTAAGGTGCTGATCTCTTATCCTCACCGGGATAAGAATATAACACAATATATCTGGGGCGGTACAACCGTTAGGGGCGCTCTTGTAAGAGAGTGCCCCACCTTATCACATAGGTGTAACCTCCACCTTAATGAGGCTCTTTATCTCATATCCTTACGGGGATGTGAACATAGGTGAAAACCGCCACCTTAATGCGGCCGGACTTACATCTCTTATGAGAGATGAGGGGGAGAGCTCACCCTTCGGGGCGCCTTCGGGTTCGGGGCGGATGCGGGAGCTCACCATCCTGGGCGAGTGCGGGGCCTTGGATCATCTTTTTCATAAAGATGCCACTATCGAACACTTACCGAACGCAGTGCTTGGAGTATGGAGGCTTATAATAGTTGAAGTACGCCGGGCTGCTAGTAGGGCCATACATAATAACCTTATTATGAAGCAAGAACCTGTTATAAGGATCAGACATTGCGTCTGGTCCTATTTTTATCACTTAATAAATTATGGTCTTGGGTTTGGCAGTAGCCGGGTCCAGGACCTATTTTTATCACTTGATAAATTATGATGGCTTTGGGACTAGTGGACTCATGACTTCAGATGCTCTAAAAGGATTTGGGATACTACTATGAACACAACGTATAAAAGGGTCCTACCGTTAGATAATCACGTGCCAACCTGAGAAAGATCAATATTTAGATGAATTAAGGAAGTATAGGGTATTTTATAAGAAGGACCTAGTAATTTGGTGCCGTGACCAGGATACTGGTCAAACGGCAAGTTAGGGGTTAGGAAAGTAGGCGAAAGCCTACAATTTGTTGTCCGTGAAATGGAAAGAGACTGAAGAGGTCTACGAGTTCATGATGTCCCGAAAGTCATACTATCAGGGGGTTGAAGGAAGAAATAGTGATATCAAAGCCGTTGGATACCAAGTGTGGTTTGAAGTTCTTGAAGGAGAGAAATCGTTATCATAGTAAGGCTTAGGCCTGAAATGAATAACGAGTTGTGGAAAGAAAGAAATCATCATCATAGAAAGGCTTGCAAAGGCCTGAATTGAATAATGAGTTATGAGAATTATACATATAAAAGTTGACGTGTTGCGTTAACTTACCAAGTGCAATATTGCAACACCTGTTGAGCGCTATCGAAGTAATTGGAAAGACATTCTTATACAGGCTTTTGCCTGATGGCTCATTTGGATGTGAAGGCAGATTATACTATGAGCCTATTCTTGATGATACATTTGGTTTTACTCATACTATGCGTAAAACATAAATACATATTTAAATGACTTGTAAAATACTGCCAATTTTAAAAGGCAACAAGTCGAACTTGTCTTAAATATTTATTAATGGCATGAAATGGCGAGTGTGATGCATTCATGGTGAAATATAAAAGGTTTGGGTATGGCCTTAAGATGTGAGATATATGCAATCAGTATGTGACCAAGTTTATAATGATGTAAAAAAATGAGATATGAAATTGCAAATATAAGTAAGTTGTACAACCCTTGAGGTCTGGGGGTTGTTATAAATATAAAAGATAACAAAGTGGAGAGTTGGATGGTTATTATTGTTGTAGTTATGTGCAAGAAATACAACCTTTGAGGTCTGGGGGTTGTATTACACTAATTATGTGAATTTAGAATGCCGTGACAGGCATCTGATGTCAAAACATGTTTAACTAATTGTCTTCTATCTGTAGAGGCGTGATCTCTATTCGAGACGTAAAGTGGAAGTGGAAGGAAGGTGATTACGACTTGTATAAAGTTGTAAAAAAAATTAAGAAACCCTTAAGGTCTGGGGGTTGCTATGGTTATAAATGGACATTGAGTCTTGATGATGCTTAACGCCTGGTGACTAGAGGAGATGGAGTTTGATGGTGTGTACATTCTTTAACATTGAATACGTCGATAAGGCAGCATTGACGTATGGTACGAATAACTAATGTGAGGATGCGAAGCGTGTAGGCGACGAGGTCCGAAGGTAAAGTGAAGTTGTGGTATTCGGACCGAAGTTGTTGAATACCACACAAAGTTGATAATGACATGTAATATTATTACATGATTTACAAAAATGAGTTGTGTTGATCGCACGCAAAGGCCGTAAAGAGCGATGCCCAAGAGGGCGGTGCGCTGAAGCGGTTGAGATGTATTAATATCCTCATTTTAAGGTGATGTTAAGGAAAGGAGGATGTGTAAAGATGTGTTGACTGTGTCTTGGGTCGCAAAAAGCGATGCTCCAGGGAGCGGAGCGCTGAAGCGATTATAGTGGACTTACTGATAAAACAAGTTATTTGACACAGCAACACAAGGTTGTAAAATAGAGTTGAGAGGTGGTGATAAGACAGCATATTGTGCTAAGACGTGATGTAATGAGTATGGTTCGCTAAGAGTGATGCCCAAGAGGGCGGTGCACTGAAGCGACTATTGATGAAGAAGTTGTGTGGAGATCGACACATCACACACATTGTGTGGTAGTATATTTAGTCACAAATAGTGATGCTCGAGAGAGCGGGGCACTGAAGTGACTATTGGAAATGCAATTGCTTATCTTTTGTTGCTTGGTGATACAACATCTAACAGAAATAAGTGATTAAGGAGAGTGATGGATCGCCGGTGGCGATGCTCAAGTGGGCGTTGCGCCAGAGCGATTGATATGTTAAAATATTGATGAGTGGCGAGTGTAGATTACTTGTAAGACAAGTAAAGAAACGCTTAGAGCGCTGATCAAGCGAGCGGTGCGCCAGAGCGATTGAAATATTATATTATACAATATTGATTAATAGAGAATGGGAAATACTTGCTAAACAAGCAAAGGAACACTCGGAGCAATGCTCAAGCGAGTATTGCACTAAAGCGGCTGTTTTGCGCAGCTTTATGGAATGAAGACAAATTGTAGTGTTATCGATGCAAGGAGGAAGAGCGACCTATGAAGAATTATGTGTAACTTATCATGACGATATTTAATATCGTCTTATGAAAAATAAAATTGTTTATTAAGTGTGTGGAGAGTTGAGCAGTACTAATAGTACTTGAATTGCCCATATGAAATATGTGTTAAAACTTTAAAATTTGCATAATTTTATGCAAAGACTTGCACAGCGCCGACCGATGGGACTTTGATCTCATTAGTGTTCCTAAGGGAACCAAGCGGTCGTACCAAAAACCTTGTATTGATTGGCAAAGCATCACAATGGTGCAACGTCTGAATCTGACTCTCTAGTACCAATGACCTATGAAAAACATATACAAGTTATTGTGTGGGTCTCACACACAATATATTAATAAATAATGATTCACAGAGCAAAGTACACTATAAAGTGAGTGAGCGAAAGACAAGTTAAAATTAATTCTTCCAAGATGTTATGAACGGTGAAGTGTTTTGGAAGTATTTATGATAAATCAATTATGATAAAATTGTACATAATGATTCACGGGGCGAAACAAATTAAAACTATTGAAGGAATATAGCTCAAGTAGTGTTTGAGCAAGCACTATAAATTACGTGAAGGAACGGCACGTAGTGATGATTTCAAGTGAAATAACAAATATTATTAATAAATAGGTCGCTTTTGAAAGCACCTTAATAAACGGAGGATACCAGACCAAGGTATAATGTTATAATGCATAAGAGTTTTCGAACTCAAAAGAAATGATTAATAGGGAAACCTGGGGGCATTCGTATTGCGACGGTAGAGGTGAAATTCTTGGATCGTTGCAAGATGTATGACAGCGAAAGCATTTGCCCAAAGGTGTTTTCATCAATCAAAAATATATGAGAAATGGTAAATAGGGACATTTGGGGGCATTCGTATTGCGACGGTAGAGGTGAAATTCTTGGATCGTTGCAAGACGAACAACAGCGAAAGCATTTGCCAAAAATGTTTTCATCAATCAAAATATAAGCTTCATCTCTTAACTGAGATTTTGATGAACACAGTATCGAAAGCAGTTCCACTGTGAGTAGATCAGTAAACATTTATATATTTTGGCTCTCGCAAGAGGGTACAGTATCGAAAACAGTTCCACTGTGAGTAGATCAGTAAACACTTATGTATCTTGGCTCTCGCAAGAGGGTACAGTATCGAAAGCAGTTTAACTGTGAGTAGATCAGTAAACAATTATGTATAAAGCGATAAGCCGATGGTGCAAAGATGAGTTGTATAAGCGAAAGGTTTAATTCCCTAGAGTAAATTCTATTTCACAGGTTACATAGAATTTAGGGGGTTGGATGTAACTACCCTATACCTACCTATGTTCATAAAAAAGAACCGCTCTTGACTCTTGATACGTAAGAACAATACAAACATATAGCTTGGCAAACTGTCTGAGTAACGAGGGTGATAACCCGAAGCAATACAAAGATAAATAATCAAACTTAGACAAAGTCATAATTTGACTACTTGTTCGTGTATAGGAGCAGAGCGTGTTCATGTATTGGAAAATTCTAATGACCTATGGAAATGGGCTTAATCGAAAAGGTAAACGAAGTATTATCGCATGGCAATATTCATTCAATGATGTAGAGATACATGGTTTTCACCATATGCGTGCAGTCGATCAAGATCGCCGCGCCACATATATAAGGAGACGCGGGTCGCCGAGAGCGACTGTGTCCGAGATGGTATTCGAGCGAAAGACATAAAGACTTCTGATGGCTAGTGCGTCATGTTGGTGGTCATGACGAATCTTATGAGTAATAAATATGAATATTAGCAGAGTCTAGTAAGACCCTTCTGAGATGGCTAACACAGCGAATGCCCGTACTATGGTACTATGGGAAGACGTCCTAAGTGGCGCATATTGTCTGTATGACGTCGAGTGTATTTGATGCGTCGCAGCTGGCTGTTGCACTATAAGTTAATACGGTAGGCTGCGCCTTCAGGCCTCGATGTTTGCAGATTGTCTCTTGGTCTCTAGTATGCGTAACACCACGCTTAAGGTGCTGATCTCTTATCCTCACCGGGATAAGAATATAACACAATATATCTGGGGCGGTACAACCGTTAGGGGCGCTCTTGTAAGAGAGTGCCCCACCTTATCACATAGGTGTAACCTCCACCTTAATGAGGCTCTTTATCTCATATCCTTACGGGGATGTGAACATAGGTGAAAACCGCCACCTTAATGCGGCCGGACTTACATCTCTTATGAGAGATGAGGGGGAGAGCTCACCCTTCGGGGCGCCTTCGGGTTCGGGGCGGATGCGGGAGCTCACCATCCTGGGCGAGTGCGGGGCCTTGGATCATCTTTTTCATAAAGATGCCACTATCGAACACTTACCGAACGCAGTGCTTGGAGTATGGAGGCTTATAATAGTTGAAGTACGCCGGGCTGCTAGTAGGGCCATACATAATAACCTTATTATGAAGCAAGAACCTGTTATAAGGATCAGACATTGCGTCTGGTCCTATTTTTATCACTTAATAAATTATGGTCTTGGGTTTGGCAGTAGCCGGGTCCAGGACCTATTTTTATCACTTGATAAATTATGATGGCTTTGGGACTAGTGGACTCATGACTTCAGATGCTCTAAAAGGATTTGGGATACTACTATGAACACAACGTATAAAAGGGTCCTACCGTTAGATAATCACGTGCCAACCTGAGAAAGATCAATATTTAGATGAATTAAGGAAGTATAGGGTATTTTATAAGAAGGACCTAGTTGAAACAGTTACAACTCGCCTAAAATACACAAATCTAACGCAGACAGATACGTTTGATTTAAATTCTTCAGATGAAGACGATAATGTTTGTCTCGCAGACATAATTTCCCAGAGAGACCTTACTCTACAACAACAATTAGAAAAAGAAGTTGAGAAATGTAAATCTAAGACCAAAGGAAAATTATCACATTTCGATTTATCTGGATTTGTGATTACTGAAAAAGCTATGTATGACAATCATGGAGAGAGAGGTGTATATTTAACAGCAGCATACAATTATATTATGAATATACTTCCAACTAGTGCGGAAAGTGAAAGAATTTTTTCATCTGCCGGATATTTTTGTAATAAAATCAGAAGTTCACTATCGGACAAAATGCTTGGTGCACTTTTATTTTTACGAACTCATTATCAAGAAAACCGAAATATTTTAAATAAAAAATAGTACTTTTATGTTCTGCAATGGTTGATTAATTTTTAAACTCTTTGATGTTATGTTTCAATTTTAAATTATTTTTGTGATATTATTTTGTATTATTATAGACGTTGTGATTCTTTTAATAATTAATAGTATGATTAGAACTTTGTTGGTAAATTTATGTTTAAAATGAAAATTTCTTTTGTAACTTTTTGTAACCTGTTTGTGATATTTAAGTATATATTTTTTTAATAACTTTATGTAGGTACTACAATAGTTTGGGGGGCTATCGCCAAGCAACCTCCACGAGTGCCCGAGTGCTACGGTGCCTCTCTGTAGCGCACGGGCCGGTGCTCCCTGGTAACGTCGGTTAATAACCGACGGCGAATAGCTTGGCCCGGTGGATAGGTGACGTTTCTTCGCGTGTCCCTCTGGGCCCCAGCAGAGGGCACAGTGTCGAAACGTCTACACCTACCCCGGAGGAGGAAGAAAACCTCATTAAAAAATTACAGGCGGGGGCGGAAACGCCCACAAGTCCCTTCGGGGCACTACGAGGAAGACAACCTCGTAAAAAAATCACCGAAGTAGGCGGGAACGCTCGTCGAGAGGGACAATTACTGTGGCATATCCCTCTCGCAGGAGACGCACCGGTTGCTGGAGGACGAACACCTTTCTTCGGCTTCCGGGTGCGCCGGCCTGCGGGTGACGGACTATGGCGTCCGTTACCCGAACTACATCAACAGGCCGAGGAGGTGGCGCGCCCTGTTCAGGACGCGCCTCCCAGGAGGAGCCGGCGGCTCAGCGTGCCGGCAGCAGCGACGGGACCTGCCGCTCAGGTGGCGGGTCGGGGACTGGCGGGAGCGTGGTGAATTCGCAAGTGAATCCCGTACTCCCGCCAACGAGGTCCGTCGTGGCAAGGGACAGGTTTAAGTGGGTGCAAGCCCCACATAACCCCTCCGTTTCCCCTGACGGAGGGGTATGCGTTAGGCATTTCCTGTCGATAAAAAAAAAAAAAAAAAGGTACTACAATAGTTTGGTAATTTGGTTAATTTAGATTTCTATTTATGATGAGACTGATTTTTAAATAAGAGTATAAAAAGAATATATCTGATTTCGAAAAATAAGACTTGAGAAAAAGTTATATGAAAATGTAGATGGAGGAAAATAATTCTTTATTAAGAATTTGGACAAAAAAAACATGAAAATTACTAACTTAATGTAAAACTATACTTAAAAATATCATTAAATTAAAAAAACTAAAATTAAGAAATAAACTACTTATCAAAATTTTGAGCCCTAGGTAGGGTGCCCATTATGCAGGCAGCATTCCCGCTCTGAATAGCTATTGAAAGTCATTGCGCGAGAAAGCTGCCCGCGCGAGGGTCGCCTGTTGCCTCCCTAAGGCGTTTGCTGAGGTCCTTGTGGAGCCCCCGGGCACCCTAGCCCCACGGACCCAGTGTCTCGACGCCAAACGGGACAAAGTCGTATTGGGCGCCGAGACAACTGTATTTATTTATTTTTTGGCGCTCTCGCGCGTCCGCCGCAGCCCCGGCTCGTCCGCTGGTCGATTGTATGTAGGATGCCGCCAATGTATCGGCACACGTAGCATCCCATACAAGCGCACGGCCAATTCTCCACGGGATCAACGACATCCCGTCGGGGCGCTTGCCATCGTTACGCACGCTTTGGGGCTCCAGAGCGGCGGGCGGGCGAGCGCCCTTCTAAGGATGTCGTTAAGCGCGGAGTGGCGAGACAAGCGGCCGGCGCCCGAGGAGCAGGCGAGTCCGTGATGGCCGAGGTGATCCACGTGGGCTCCGCAAGAGGCACATTCGTGCGCTACGCATAGTGCAGCTCCAAGCCGAAGAGCAGCGGCAATGCGTAATGATTCCGGGTCGATCAGTGTGCCAGTATTTGGTGAGGGGTAGGCATGGAGCCAGTGGCCTGACTCTGGTCTAGAGGATGCCAGTAGCCTTGCCCGGTCCCTGCCTACAGCGGCGTCGATGAGGGAATCTCGTATTGAGACCGATATTATGTCGTCCCGAGCTCTTTGGACCAAAATGTAGATGATTTAAAATGAACGTTAAGTGTTAACATAATATCATCGATTGTTAGTGTTTTTAATTATGATTTTAAGTAAATACATGATTGAAAATCATTAAAAACGTGTTTTTATTGAAAAATATTTAAGTACAAATTGAGAACATCAATACCGGTATTAATACCGGGATCCCGGTATTGAAGTCCAATATCGAAACCAATACCGGGATTGAAAAAATTCCGAGATTTGCATGCCCTAATGGGGTTCCAGTAACAATTTTAGCCCATTTTTGCCGACCTCCTTTACAGATAAAATATTATTTGATATAAAAAGTTGATTAGGAATAGCTATTTTAGTTGACGATATCTAACAATTAATTTATTATAATTAAAAGATTAATTATTTTTTTGTTGTTTTAATTTATAAAGTGTTAACAAATAGTCCTTTGTTTACGGGATAATGTTTGATGGACTATTTATTATCTTACAACCATTGTTATTGACTTACTAATAGTAATGACCATAACTTTTGATTGGCTTGACTTCGGGCATTCATCTTTTCTCTATTCTTTCCTGACAAAAAGGGCCATAAGTGAACCAGAGACGGCCTGATGGACAGATGATCCAATCCAGACAAAAATCCTATTAGCCTAAAGGATTCGTTTACCTTATTCGAGGTGCGTGTATTCCTTATTCCTTATGTGGTTGATGTCCAACAAACTCGCACGAAACGTTTTTCTTCCACGTTTCTGATACGAACCGCTAAGGTGTGGAACGCCCTTCCAGCCTCCGTGTTTCAAACCAAGTACAATTTGGGTGCCTTCATGAGAAGAGTGAATAGGCATTTTCTAGGCAAGCGCGCTCCAACCTAGACCTCATTCATTGCTTTCCATCAGGCATGATTGTCGTCAAGCGCAAGCCTATCTTCAATAAAAAAAAAGGTATGGAACCCTACAATAGTCCATACGTAATAGCTAGACAGTATACACTATAGTAGTGTTATTATCTCGCTGCAGACTCGGCCATAAATCATTCGAGTGTTTCGCTTTTGTTGTTCACTAAAATACAAAAGCAGCAGTGAAGCTCAGCAGTGAAATACAAAAGCGAAACACTCGGATGATTTATGACCGAGTCTGCAGCGAGATAATAACACTGCTATAGGTGACTGGGCGCTAGGCACTAGACAGGTACGACTATGAACTATGAATGGAACGTAAATAAATCGCAGAGATGCATCTCGTGACGAGGTGTTTACAGACGCCGCTCGCGGGGGCATTGACCTCGCCACACACACACACACATACACAATACACCACCACCATTATAATATTATTCTCTATTATAGTAGTGTTATTATCTCGCTGCAGACTCGGTCATAAATCATTCGAGTGTTCCGCTTTTGTTGTTCTGCAGTAATGCACAACTCAACAAAGAACAACAAAAGCGAAACACTCGAATGATTTATGACCGAGTCTGCAGCGAGATAATAACACTACTTTAGTTTGTGTATCACGCGAAAAACTCGCAATTTAGTATAGAAATTGCGACAACTCAGTAATTGAACAAAGTTTGTTTCTCCAAATGTTCACCAAAATCTGTCTAGCATTTCCTTAACTTCGCTGATTTGGATGTAATTTGGCACGGATAAAAGAAATAAATTATAGTAGATAGATCAGTGATAGAATAAATCTGAGTAGTTTGGATGAAACTGATGAATGTGAGAGGCTATTAGTTAACTTCTGATGATGCACCTGTGTCGGGGCGAATCGTTCGTCTCGTATTCAATATCCATCCGATAAAGAATACAGGAAAATAATTTTATTGTTTACTGATTTGAGGCTAACACCTTATAAGTTATCGCTAATCATAACGATGAAGATAGCGACGCGAAGCACATGCCTCAGTCATCAATGTTCTCAAAGGTGTGTGAAGCTTGCTACTCCGCACTTTATCAAGAGTGGCGGTTGGTGGACCACGTTCGAAGTTCTTTTCAATCTTAAACAAAGCTTAGTTTCAGTATTCACCACTAATGAGCCAGTAGTGCAAATAAAATTTAATTGATGTATTGAATTGACAATTCACACTGAATCAGCAAAACAGCTATGCTATAACTACCTACCTAAAACTATGCAAAACATTCGTTAAAATGCTGTTCAGTAAAATGTGAATACGTAGTACCTATACGAATAAGTATATATAAGTTTTTTAAAACACACACATTTTATTTCGGTCATCAAAACACGTATAATCGAGTAATTTAAGTAAAAGCTTTTAGGATCGCATTTCTGTTTACCTGTCGCCATGTTTATTTTTGGATAGCGGTATAGACTATAGAGACAACAGAATATTTAATTAGTAATAACATAACGAGACCCAGGAACATCGAAGGAGATAGACCTAAAGTTATTCCTTATGTTCGGTTTTGTCTACCAAATGCATCATTATATTACATTCCATCTCTTTAATGCGGTGGAAAACGATAGATAGAATACTGTTACGTGCTGGGTTCGACAATTTGGAATAAAACACCTGCTGATCCTTGATGAGACTTTATTCGGTACTTCCAGTATCCAATATCCCTGGTCTTCCTCGTAGTTCGCTTCCTCTTCGCTCTTGATCGCTTGCTTCGCTTGTTCACCTTTCTCGTCCCTCAGTCAGACTGACTGCGTCGCGCGCTGCTCGCTTTTTATATACAGCTGAACGAGTCTCGAACATTCCACCCTCATTATTTATTGGAAGGGTCGATCGTTCGAGAAGTCGTAACTCCCAGAAATCCATTGTTTATAGAAAGGTCACTGACCCCTCAAGTTGTTTACAACTTACGAGTGATATTTCGGCAGTGCGATAATGAACCTTATGGCGCTTATCATAGGGTTCATTTGTAACACTGCCCTCCTCTTAGCGATGCTCGTCCCGAGTATCACTGTTGCTCCCGTGATGTCTCGCCAGGCGATCGATGTGTACCACCTTAAATGTACCTCTGGGTTGACGTTGAATCCTGTACGTGACATCATTCATACGGGTGACCACTTTGTATGGACCCTCCCATCTGGTTTGCAATTTCGGAGACTTCCCTTTCCGACGAGTCGGATTATGCAGCCATACTAAGGCGCCTTCTTCGAATCCGCTCGTGTTCGATTTCCGGTCGTACCTGGTTTTCATGTTCTCGCTCGATTGCAATCCGTTTTCCCGAACTGAGGCATGTATCTCCCGCATTTTCTCCTTCAGGTTGGCAACGTAATCCTGAATGGTGCAAGGTTCGTCCGGTGATCCTCCCGTCAATAAGTCTATTGGCAACCGGAGTTCCCTGCCATAGTTGACAAACGCCGGAGTTGCCTTAATGCTCTCATGCTCTGCTGTCCTGTAGGCGAGGAGGAACAGTGGGATGTACTTGTCCCAGTCTCTCTGATGGGTGTCCACCAGTTTAGCCAAATGTCTTTCAAGAGTCTGGTTAAACCTTTCCACCATTCCATCCGACTGCGGGTGGTATGCAGTTGTGCGCGTTTTATGCAGACCTAAAGTTCTGCATACTTCCTGAAACACTTGTGACTCAAAGTTCCTCCCTTGATCGGAGTGGATCTCCAGCGGTACACCAAAACGACATATGACCTCCTCGACTAGCTTAGTTGCAACGGTTGTAGCTTCCTGGTTAGGTATGGCAAACACTTCTGGCCACTTAGTGAAGTAGTCCATAACAACCATGAAGTATTTGTTCCCCGATTCCGTCACAGGAAATGGCCCCGCTACATCCACAGCTATACGCTCCCAAGGTGCACCAACGTTGTACAGTTGCAGGTTACCCCTACTCCTTGTCTGTGGTCCCTTCACAGCAGCGCAAGTGGTACATTTACGGCACCAAGCCTGCACATCTTCCCGACAATGAAGCCAGTAGAACCTCTCTCGTACCTTCGTTAGTGTTTTCTTGACGCCAAGATGGCCTCCTGAAACACCGTCATGCACTTCACGAAGGACATCGGGTACTTTGGACCTCGGAACAATTATCTGAAAATGGAACTCCCTGCCGTTAGTCTTCTCCCATTTCCGGTAAAGTATTCCATTCTGTAGAATAAGACTGTTCCACTGAGCCCAATACGCCTTAGTGACAACACTCGTAGGTGCAACCTCACTCCATGTTGGTCTAGCGTCCCCCCTTTTCTTCCACACGATGATATGCCGCAGATCATCATCGCCCTCTTGAGCCATCTTCATTGCATCATCCTCCCAGGGTCCTAAGGAACTCGTCCTGGTAAGTTTCAAGGTCACTTCCATGGACTCCTGTTTCATGCAATGTCTGCAGTCTTCCGGGCACGGTCTTCTTGAAAGTGCATCTGCATTTCCGTGAGACTTCCCACTGCGATGTTGAGTCTTGAAGTCATATTCCTGGAGTTGTTCGATCCATCGAGCGACCTGACCTTCAGGATTCTTAAATTGCAGTAGCCATTTCAGTGCTGCATGATCGGTGCGTAGTAAAAACTGTCGACCTATGAGGTATTTGCTGAAGTGCTGTAACGTCTTTACCACGGCCAAAAGCTCTCTTCTTGTCACACAGTAGTTCCGTTCCGGTCTCGATAGTGATTTGCTGAAATACCCAATCACAACTTCTCTATCGCCCTGTTTTTGAGAAAGCACTCCTCCAATCGCCGTATTACTTGCATCTGAATCGACGATAAATTGGCCCTCTGGTTGTGGGTAACCCAAAATTGGTGTTTCACATAAGCATTTCTTCAGATTTTGAAAGGAATTCTCGCAGGCTTCATCCCAACAAAACTGTCGTTTCTCTTCTGTTAGTTTGTGTAATGGTTTGGCGATCTCCGAAAACCCCTTGACAAAACGCCTGTAGTAGGAACACAAGCCCAAAAATGCCCTTACCTCTGTCTTGTCTTTGGGGGTGGGCCATTTTTTAACCGCTTCAACTTTCGCTGGGTCAGTTTGTATGCCCTCACTAGTGATGACATGGCCGAGATAATTCACTTCATTCCTGAATAACTGACACTTCTTCGGGTTCAGTTTTAAGTTTGCTCCATATATTTTTGCGAAGACGCGTTCCAAGTTTCGCAAATGGTCTTCGAAGTCCCGACCCATGACAACGACGTCATCCAGATATACCAAGCAGGCGTCTCCTACTAACCCTGCTAGCACACACTCCATGAGTCGTTCAAAGGTGGCAGGCGCGTTGCACAAACCAAATGGCATGACATTGAACTGCCATAATCCTTTTCCTGTTGAGAACGCTGTCTTCTCCTTGTCTTTTGGATGGATTTCCACCTGCCAGTATCCAGATTTCAGGTCTAGAGTCGAAAACCATTTCATACCACTCAAGGTGTCCAGAGTGTCATCTATTCTGGGTAGCGGATAACTGTCCTTCTTTGTGATGTCATTGAGTCGCCTATAGTCCACACAGAACCGTGTGCTTCCATCTTTCTTCTTTACTAGCACAACAGGCGAACACCATGGACTTGAGGATGGTTCAATGATTTTGTTCCTTTCCATCTCTTGCAGCATATCCTTGACTTCTTTCTCTTTCGCTATCGGTATCCGTCTTGCCCGCTGACGGATGGGTCTCTCGTTGCCGGTATCAATTCTATGCTGCACTAACGACGTTCTTCCCGGGTTTCCTTCCTGACTAGAAAAGATGTCCGCGTAACGTAAAAGAAACTTCTTAGCCTTGATGCTTTGCGAATAAGTCAGGTTACTTTTGCAGTCTTTAAGGAGATCATTGACTGTAGAATCATTCCAGGAACCTGCTTTATCCGAGCTTGGCATTGACGTGCATTTCTTCAGCCACACAACTTCCTCGCACTTCCCGATGATGTCTCCCTTATTAAAGTTGATCTCGTGATCTTTCAGATTCAGAACTCTTACAATAGCTTTATTGCTACCATTGACAAGAGTTCTTGCTGTCATAAATCTCCGAGACACCGACTTCTGGGGGTTGTCCTCAATTAACACGCATCTGTCCCCCTTGGTGGTATTAGTACTTGGCAGCTTTACCAACACATGAGCCTCCGATCGACTAGGAATGATGATTTCCTTAAGACATGTTACCTTTCCATTGGCGCCACCAAGTATGAAGATTTCTTCTCCACCACATTTAAAAACTCCGTCAGCAACATTGATTCTACAGTTGTGTGCCTTCATAAAATCCAAACCCAAGATACAGTCATCCAAAATTTCAGCCACGATGACGTTGTGCGTATAAGATGTCTCCCCTATGTACATCCTCACGGATATTTCACCCAGGACGGGTATCGGCTGGCCGGAGGCTGAAAGAAGTCGACAGTTGATTTGCTTCTTGTTCCCCATTACAGATTTCAGGAGGCCCGGCCGAACTATTGTCCTGGAGGCACCAGTATCTAACGTCATCCTGCAGTCGGTCCCGTTTATGGTGCCAGCTATAACTAAATTATTCCCGTTGCATGCCTGAGAGATCACCGTTGCTGGGGCTTCCTCCGTGCCAGCCAGTACTCGCCCCTTAGTTCTGGCTGTTACTCGTTTCCCTGATTTTTAGGAGAACCTGTATCCCCACTCTTCTTCTTCAGCTCCTCCAAATATTCCTCCACTTTCTTTAATCTAGACATCTGTGACTCTTTCTGTGGGCAATTCAGCTGCAGATGTCCTCGTTCGCCGCATTTATAGCACACAACACCAAGGTTCTTCTTGAATGAGGTCTTGACCTCTTTCACCTCCTCCGATACTTCCCGTAGCTTGTGAACAGGTGTCTGCCGAATGTCGTGTCGCACTGCCTCGACTTCCAAGGCATGCGCCAACGCTTCCTTTAATGAGGCATGATGGCGAAGCCTCACGGCAGCTCTTACCTCCAGGTCTCTGATTCCATCAACAAATGCTTGCACGGTATTTGCAGTTGTCATCTTGTCATCGGCCGATGGATACGCTTTCCGCACGAGCTTTTCGATTTCCAACGCCCATTGCTGGAGCCCTTCTCCTGCTCGTTGAACTCTGTCGCGCAGCTGGGCGCGGAAAACATGCTCCAGATGTCGTTCCCCGTACCTAGATTCGAGTGCATCCAACAGCTCTTTATATCCACAACCCGAACTAGGCAGGGCCTCCAGAACGGTTAGAGCCTGCCCTCTGAGCGCGACAGTGAGGGCAGTCAGGCACTGTTCATCAGTCCATCCGTTGGCAGCAGCGACCGTCTGGAACTGGTGCCGGTATGCGGACCAGGAGGTGCTGCCTTCGTATGGGGGTACCTTCACATGCGGTCCCTGGACTGCACTCACTGCTCCACCTGATGTCCCCCTTGTGGCTTCCAAACGTACAAACTTCTTCTGCAGTTCGGTGAAGCCACACTTCATGTTTTCAACGTCGGTTCCCAGACAAGTGACCCGTTCCTCCATTAGATCCAAATCTTTCCGTATGTTGGCCACCATGCCGCCAACTTCGTTCACTGCAGACAAGACGGTCTGCTGAACCTCTGCAAACTTGCCGTCCTGATTTTCTTGAATCGCCGCAAACTTGCTGTCCTGATTTTCTTGAAGCGCCGCAAACTTGCTGTCCTGAGCTGCAAAATGCAGTTGCATCATCCGTAGCAAACTGGATAAGTCGATGTTGGGCGTGGTTTGTTTAGAAGGCGGGGCATGGTGGGCGGGGCCAGTGGGCGGAGCTCCCGATGAGGTGGGCGTGGCCTCAGGGGGCGTGGCCTGGTGGGCGGGGCCAATGGGCGGAGCCTCAGGGGGTGTGGCCTGGTGGGCGGGGCCAGTGGGCGGAGCTTCCGATGAGGTAGGCGTGGCCTGAGGGGGCGTGGCCTGATGGGCGGAGCCCGTGGGTGGCTCATGGTGGCGGGACCCAACGAGCGCCGGCTCTTCCAGGTGCTCCACTGCAGGTGGACGGCTGGATTCCGCAGCACGCTGGGCCCTGGTCTTGACACCCTCACTGCTGGAGTCGTCTCTTGGAGTCAATGGCATCTCTTCCAAATCCCACTTCTGACACCAATTGTTACGTGCTGGGTTCGACAATTTGGAATAAAACACCTGCTGATCCTTGATGAGACTTTATTCGGTACTTCCAGTATCCAATATCCCTGGTCTTCCTCGTAGTTCGCTTCCTCTTCGCTCTTGATCGCTTGCTTCGCTTGTTCACCTTTCTCGTCCCTCAGTCAGACTGACTGCGTCGCGCGCTGCTCGCTTTTTATATACAGCTGAACGAGTCTCGAACATTCCACCCTCATTATTTATTGGAAGGGTCGATCGTTCGAGAAGTCGTAACTCCCAGAAATCCATTGTTTATAGAAAGGTCACTGACCCCTCAAGTTGTTTACAACTTACGAGTGATATTTCGGCAGTGCGATAATGAACCTTATGGCGCTTATCATAGGGTTCATTTGTAACAATACCTACCTACCTACTTCAGGCCTCCTTTAGTGTATCATGCATGTCTGAAGTTTTTGATATTATGATTATGATAATATTTTTATAAATGTTTTTAATATAATAAGAGATTTGAAAGGACAACGTCTAATCGGCTAGATGACACCATTTTTTTTTAAGAGATTTGAAAGGACAACCTCTAACTAATCGGCTAGATTACAGGTAAGTACTACCTGAAAAATCGGCTTAAATACGCTGGGAAACTTTACTTCATTGGCGATGTTTTATAGTAGTGTTATTATCTCGCTGCAGACTCGGTCATAAATCATTCGAGTGTTTCGCTTTTGTTCTTCCCTGTTGAGTTGTGCATTACTGCAGAACAACAAAAGCGAAACACTCGAATGATTTATGACCGAGCCTGCAGCGAGATAATAACACTACTATAGTGTAGTGATTTTAAGGCTATGTAAGCATGAAGAAGCTCAATAGTCAATGCTGTACCGGTTCAACTCGTGGTTACTATCTACATTCTACAACGCTATGTGGGTACGCCGTACGAGTATGTTTAGTTTATGCTCTTGCGGTCGGCAAATCTCTCCGACCGCAAACACACAAACACACAACACTACATCCGCGTGATCCATATTGTCTCGCGGCTGCGCGACAGAGATACTGAGCCTTTCTGTTATTACTTAGCTTTCAGAAACAAATACTAATCTGAAATCTCTACACATAAACTAAATATAGGTATTAAATTAATCACAGTCCTAACTTCGACAGTACTTCAACAGAAATTATCACAGAAGTCCTTTACTAGGGACTCAGAAAGGTATGGGATAACCTTACCTTTAAATATCATGTTTTTAAGGGTGTTCTATTTCAAATGAAAACATGTATCTACCTAAGTATGAAACATATATCTACCCAAGTAGACACGCGGGGTACAAAGTGATCCCGACTTTGTTTTTCGTCTGTCTATGCGTTAATTATGAACGGTCAGTGATGTCTTGAGGAATTATTCAAGTGAAGCTAGGATAAATTAACTTGTTGTACCTACCTACTGCATGTTTAATTTAAATAGATGGACTATTTACCCCAATAGGCCAAAGAATAAACAGATACATAAGAATAAACAGTGAATAAAATATAAGGTTCGACTCGTGTTATTTTTAGTTCTGTCGACTTGATATTTAATTTAGCTTGCATTTACCATTGCAGTTTATAGCGCAGTCCGCGTTCGTGGTTTATATCTGTGGTTTATACGCTCGTAAACCCTTTCTAGGGAATCTCGGTATCGGGTTTACTCACACAGGATAATGACCGACCACGACCGCCGTGGCTTTATGCTCGCCTAGTAGGTAGATACCTAGATTGTTGGTGACCAGGATTTTAACTAAAAGTTTTAAGTAACTTTGACCGGTTGCGAAAAAATTAAAGTCAAGCAAACAACAATTAACCACAAGTTTCATAAACTAACGTTTTTACCCCTCGAAATACAAACTCTAGGTATGACATTTCTTTCTCTTTATAATGGACACTATGTTTTTTGTCCACAATCTATTCTAATTAAAATAATTGAAACGGTATAGATGAAACCTTATTTCAGAAAGCTTTTATCTAAGAATCTAAGCTTTTATCTACGGTTGAAACAGAGTAGGTTAGGTCTGAGGTCTATCTTCAACTTCTCGAACGAGTAAAGATCCCGTCAGCCCATCGCACCACAAAGCACTTCAAAGCACTCCAAACTTCGCAGCGTGCCAACCGCCTATGCCCTCCCACGCGATACACCCTATTGTCTCCTTTTACAAAGAAAATTAACTTTTAAACTCCACGAATGATCACCCGTATATCCACTGCATAAGATCTAGAATGTACCTTATAAATTAACAAAACAAACCTCAGCTGTTCGCATATTTGTTAGTTGTAGCTGGCCGGGCGCCGCAAAACGCCAAAAGACTAAAATACCACCCACCACCACCAAGCCTCACAGGAGGGATGAGAATTGAGAAACGAGAAAAAACTTCATACAAAATACCAGTTTCCGAATTTATAGTGTTAGTGCTAATGATCGGACGGATACAATAAAAACTACTTTAATGCATCACCCAGGCTGAGACGTATTTAGTAAAATCTGCAATAATGATGGCCTTACTAACCTACAGCCTATTAATACACGATATTTTACTAACGAGTGCTGGTTTTAAGTTAAGGTCAAGTTAATTTGAACCGTTTGGTAAATTCGAGAATCCCGAGTGAAGTTGGTACGTACGCAGATTGCGGCCCAAGCGGCGTTCGGTGTCGCTAGATATGCGATCAGCTTTAACCGCATGCATTGTGTTTGGTGGCAGATTTGTTTATTGTCTACGTAATGTCGAAACGTAATTGAGGTAATGTACTGAATTCTGAAACACGATGTGTTGAGCAATTTGATTACCAATATTATATCGGTAGTTATTTTGTAATTAATAAAACATTTCGAATGGCGTAGCGGTAGTGAACCTGCTGTCTGCGCCGGAGGTCGTGGGTTCGATTCCCACTACTGGTAAATGTTTGTGTGATGAGCACGAATGTTTTCCAGTGTCTGGGTGTTTTTCAATATATTGTATTTATGTATATTAGTATGTATGTATATTTATCAGTTATCTAGTACCCACGTAACACAAGCTATCGCTTACTTTGGGGCTAGATTACGATGTGTAAAATATCCCGTATATATTTATTTATTTATTTCAGCAGGAATTTATTTAGTATCATAGTCCTAGGTAGTCCAGTGGTGGGAAAATCAGGCAGGATTCCTCTCGCAGGAGACGCATCGGGCGCCGGAGGGTAGATGACCTCCGGCCTCCATGAGTTGCCGGCCTGCGGGTGACGGACGTTAGGGGCCGCCTGTCGCGCTTTGAAACTGGCCTAAAACATAGACAGGCCAGGAGGTGGGGTAAGGCCAGATACAGGCACACCTTTGAGATGGTTTCGGCAGCGGTCAGGCTGCCGAAAATGATGTGACTCGCTGCTGCAGTGGCTGGTCGAGACCTAGTGGAAGCGCGGTGAATACGAGAGTGAATCCCGTACTTCCGCCAGCGGGTCCGTCGTGGAAACAGACAGTTTTTAGTGGGTGCAAGCCTCACATAACCCTTCCGTTTCCCCTGCCGGGGGTATGCGTTGGGCATTTTCTGTCTATAAAAAAAAAGTAGTCCAGGAGTGTTGAGGTTTTGACGTCCGTCTCCTAATCGAAGGTTCAAAATTCGAATCCCAGTTATGGATCTCTGACTTTAAGAAATCATTATTTGAAGGCTATTAGGCGCTTTATAAAAATCTGCAGTGAAAGTATAGGAGCAGACTAACAAAAATGATGCTTTTACTATTTACTGATGAACGAATTTGTCGGTCTGAGATAAGCCTCAACGAACCCATTAAATGTTATCTGTGTTCAAGTAAGTTTCTTACGTCGCCTATACTATTATTACTAGCAGATAACCTATATGAATAGGATCAGTTTTTTAAACAAAGAAAAATTACTAAAAATACACGTGTTATCTATTTTTTTCTTTTATTCCGTTAGTTTAGGTACTATTATGCGACAGTTTATAATGTAAAGTAGCGTTTACACAATGGCGTATGCTGGCCCACTGCAGGCTATCGCCATTGTGTACACGGGGAAATGGTATGCAATGGCGGGCAATGGTCGACGATGGCGCGCGATCGGGAAGTTGTCGGTTTTTGGCGCACACTTCAAAGGAATCGTGGCGTTGCGTGGTCTGTAGTGTTCACACAATGGCCCATTGCTCAGTTCGCCACCGACCGCTGAACAGTGTATTCTTTTGTTGCGACTACTTCCAACAAAATTAAATTACTAAATTCAAATTAATAATTATTAAATTATTGATAAATTCAAATTATCAAATTCTCCTGATGGTTCTGCAAGCATTTCGCTCAGCAGATTGTTCATGGTTTGCCTTAAAATGATAAAAAATTACTTAGTCATGTACGTAAGGAGCATGCCACGGGTGTGCCCGCGAAATTCAAATTTTTTGTGGTTTTCGCAATTTTTAAGGTAATAAGACATAGTAGGCTCATGGCAGTCAAATTGCGGGAATTCCAGTCGTCTTCACGTGTTTATTTATATAAAAATCTCTGCTTGTAACTAGCATACAAATTGCAAAAAACCACGAAAATTTTGAATTTCGCGCGCAGAGTCGTTGATTTCGCCTTAAACTACTTCCACGTCCATCGCAAGTGCCTCACCGGGCAGCAATGAGCCATGCGCCATTGTGTACACACCAAGTGATCGTGGCCTACAGTTGTGCGATGGCCTGCAGTGGGCCAGCATACGCCATTGTGTAAACGTAGCTTCAGAGGATCAAAAATACCAGCCCTCTTGAAACCGGTCGTCCCGATCATGACAACCATTTTCTTTAACAATCAATGGATGTAAATTGTAGGTATATTTCAGTAATCCCTAATATGTAACGTAATAACAGTGTTATAGTAGTTTATGTAACGGTTACATAATGAGGGGTATTAAAATACGAGTGTGAGTTTAAAAAACGAGCCGCAGGCGAGTTTTTTAATAGTATCACACGAGTGTTTTAATACCTAATTATGTAGAGTTTCATACACTACTTTATCTACGCTCATATTATTATCATAAATCCAAATCATAAAATCTTGCTAACTTTTGTCGTAAATCATTGCAACTACTAAGATGTCAGGTGGAGTGAAATTTTCTTTAGTAGGTTTCACTACTAGACATTTTTCAGCGCAAAGTTTTGACAAAGTAACAAAAAAAATTAGTTGTCTGTAAAGTCGGTTTACGGACGATAGATTTACGAGATAACGTCATAATCGTAATCGTTATCGTAATCGTTATCGTAATCGTAGTCGTAATCGTAATCGTAATCATAATCATAATCACAGGCCCAGGTTGAACGTTACGCGGAACGTTAGACATTGTGTTGTTGTCTATGGTCAATCATGGCCCATCTATACTCTCGGCAATGACTACCAACTATATGTTGTCTGTGGATTCACTTAAAAAAATATTACATAAAAAATATTACCTACCCCAGATAATAATTGTAACCGTTAACCGTTGTATTGCCGATAGCGGTACTGTAATCAATTCCTTCAAAACCCCAGATACAAATACAGGAGTCCAGAGCCGTGTATCGTTAAGGATATTATACAACTTTCTTTAAATATTTCCATAGTAGAGCGATGTTATTATGAATAACTTTTTAATAATTATAGAAGTCTGTGAATAAAGTAGGTAATTATTTGACACATTTCGATTTTATAATTCGAACTTTAAGCAATGAGCGTAGATAAAATATCTAACAGTTAATGTGAACAGGTAAAGATTCCTCGTGATAATTCTGTTTTTTTTTTCTAAACTACATTATTTGAACTTCGGACCTCAGAAAGTTAAACATTTTCACCACTAGTTTACTAGTAATCCATCCATGTATTTAAAACAAGAGTTTATAATTTATATGCAATCTGAGTAAATTGTTGTTTTAAAATTGAATAAAAACGCTATCATATCGTAAAAGCAAAAAAAACTTTAAGTTTGGGATCAGAAGTGGGTTATCACCAACGACTAAAATATTTGGGTGAGCACTTAAATTAAAGAGAAAGCAAAGAATTTACTTAAAAATATTTAAACAAATAAGTGATAGGCTTGTCCAGTGTCCATGTATGACGTGGGTATTAAGCACTCAACTAATGTCTTTTACGTTAGCAAATCACTATGGCTTAGTTTAGAAAGTATAGTTCTTCGTTTAAATCAAACTATACTCTTTCCATTCGTTTATTTTCTCTTTGACACATGAAACAGATATAGCAATAGCGAGGCAATAGCGGGGGACCAGAAAGAGACCACTTTACCTTCATCTCTCTCTGATCCCTCGCTATTGCTATATCTGTTTCATGTGATTTCATGTGTCAAAGAGAAAATAAAGGAATTGAAAGAGTATAGTAGTCTATCGCATACGTATATTTTGTTAATTACATGCTATAAAGTTATGTAGCACGAAGCTTATGTGTTGTTAGACCAGAATATTGAGAATGTCCTGGAATTTTGTAAATTGTATATAATTTCTAAATTGGGTCAGGTTAGGTCTGGTAGGAGCCTTCGGTCGTGACTAGTCACCACCGCTGGTCGGCATAGACGCACAGCTATGCGAATTAAACGTTCTCGTGTGATGCTGTGTAACAGCTGTTAAAAGTTACTCTTTCCACATTAGCACGATAACATCTTCGGCTGCATCGTCATGTGTCACTTACCATCAGGTGAAACTGTAGTAGTCTAACACGCTTTGGTAGTGAATAACAAAATTATTATCAACCTTTTCTAGTTTATACACCAACATCTCGTGTGGTTCTAACTCCCACATCCCTAGGTAGGTATATGTTGAGTTGACGCGATTGTAACAACAATAAAACGCGATAGAAATAACACTTATCTACACGACGGCTAGTGAATCTTAAATCCGATATTTAATGTTTGTATTCAGAGTTCAGACCTCCAGCGTCACAATCTCTATTATATTATTATTCAGGGTTGTTTTTTATACTTTTTATCTCCGCCTACGTGGAAGGATTCTGAGTTCGTAATTTATCCATGAAGAGTAAGATTGTTTATTTTTTTTTAATATAAGGACATTTTAAAAGAATATATTTTGATACTTATCGGAAATACTAAATTCATTAGTATAAGGTCTGTGTACGGCTGCATGCTAATATTTTTATGCTAATCCGGAGTGGCCTGGGATGAATGTGTGGCAGGATATTTCACCAATAATGCTTTTACACAAGCTCTCCGAAGTACTTATAATAATCACTAATCTTCCGATAATTCCTACTTATATCTCAATCAGAGAAACGAACTCAATCCTTTTCAGTCATTTGTCGTATTCAAAGGACTTAGGTATATGGTAAGAAGGTGGAGGAAAACAACGACCACGGTAAAAAAAATTCAGTAACCCGAACCGAGAACCGAACCCAAGCCCGCATTGGTCAAGTCAGGAACGTCGTTAACGCGTTTGATATACCAGCAGCTCATAACTATACGGGAGGTGAGTGATAATCCAGGAAGTGTCAGTAACACATGACACTTGTCAGCGGCGCGTCAATTTTTCTATTCCGTAGTTTTCTGGAGCGGGCGCCGTCGGCGAGTTTTTCACCGCAAAGCTGACGGACGGAAGGGTGACCCAAATGTGCCCAAGTGGGACAATGTACTGCAGTCGTTTTTTCAGTAGTTCTGAGAAGAGACAGGAAAACGCATCTACAAGTATATAGTATAGATGTGACAACAAGTCTAATAAACAACTAAACTAGGCAGATTAATTATATCAGAGGAAGTTTTTCTGAAATCAATAAAAATACATATTCATAATCAAATTAATTATTAATGCTATGTTGAGCCTGGAGTGACTTTTAGAATGATTGTTCTCAGTGACCAAACTACTGGACTGGATTAAAACGACTGGATGAGGAAGGCTGAGGACAGGGTGTGGTGGGGTGCACTTGCAAAGGTCTATGTCCAACGGGGAATTGAAACGACCAAGTCAACAGTGGTCGAAGTTGGCATGTCTGTAAAGGTTTGTATTAGTGGCGGTAATTCGTTGGAGATAAGCCACACTAAATCACTGGTATCGAAAAACAGATCTTAGAACAGTGCTTTCGACATTCACTCTCGCTCCAGCCCTTTTTGAAGATTTCATCTTTGTTTTCACAGATTTATCTAAGTGTATATTAATTGCGTTTCTTAAATGAGAGAGCTCTAGTAGTATCTTAAAGTTGTCACATTTTTTAAAATAAATAACAGCTACTAGTCCAAGGACCAAGTTAGTAGACTTTCGTCATTGCAGCGTTTTAGAAGGGGTTTGAATTTGGAAACCTCACAGTTTAAGTTGAAAAATATTATTCAGTGTATAATAATTGGATTCAGGTAAAACAACTGCTGATGCCTGTAATTTGGAGTGTCTACTGTGTAGTGTAAAGTGTACCTACACCTAATTGTTAGTTAAATTAAAACATTTTTTTAATTTTACGATTAATCAATCACTTAGGCAGTTATTTCACGAATAGAACTGTTACATCTAGGGTTAATAAAACTTATTACCTTAAGTCCTAAAAACCAATGCACTAATTACTGAACCTCCAACACTTCCTTGCTATCCTAGTACATAAACTAAATCCACTGAGACGTTAGACATAACTTCATTGGATAGCATCAAGCATTAGAAACATGAAGCCGGTTTTTGTTTGGCAACAAGCCGAAACGTGGATGGGTGTCAGGTGGTGCGGAACCGCCGCTTAATAATGACTTCCTGCGTCGCGTGCGCAGCGCATACATTATACCGGGCCCCGGGGACGCGCTCTACTCTCTGCATACTTGTGACTTGTGATACTAGCTTTGAACTCGCTTAACATAAATTGATTAAGAAGATTAACTGGTGACAGAACCGGATGGTGGGACAGGTAGAACTAATATTAGATGGCACCAGTTGTAGAAATATTGACTCTGTTATACTTACTTCATTCAACGCAAAAATTTAACCCAGGCATCTTGGAGGGATAGTATATTGTATAAATAAAAGAGAATTATGGGCAAAGATATATATACAAATAATACAATGACAAGCAAAACTTGGTCGTCACTCCTCATTGCTCTTTTGTCTTGAAAATAAATCCATTAGCAAAGGTACATAAAAAATCATCAAAATTCACTATTGCTTAACCGGAGGCTTTTTCTTTAATTACTGTATTCATTTGAAATAATGATCAGGGTAACAGCTAACAAAATATTTTAAGGAAATGACAAGGTAAGTAAGCAATTAAAGCATTATGTAACTTAAATCAACAGGTTATAAAACAAAATCTGAGAGGAAAGGAACTGACGAATTCAGAAATAAACCGATAGCGATTAACCTAATTGCGCGCCAAAGGAAGGAAGTAATTATAAAACGATGTCTTGCATATTATCATTACTAATCCATTACTAATGTCATGAGATATGCCCCTGAAAAATAATTGCCCTCCGACACAATGGTACAGTAATATGAAGACGCTCAACAAACAAACAGACATAAATAACCATTACAATTCACAAAACGATTATAGATAATACGAGATTCCCACGAGACAAGGCCGTTCGCCTATGTTACTGCGATGTAACATAAGTCATAAAACAATACATAATGTAACTTATGTCACTAAACTGCGACGTACATTGCATAGAACATATCTATGCTCGTATTATTAACTGACTTCTAGAAACCAAAGGAAAAGGAGGTTCTCATTTACTTACATCTTCTGAAACACTGATCAACAAACGTAAGATTGTGTCAGCAATTTGGAACTTTTTGAGCAATGAATATAGATTCAAGAGAAAAGAGCCGTTTAGACCTTGGGTTTTGCTGAGATACTGTATCTGTAATCTACATCCACAATTTATTGTTTAGTTCATCAATACATGATTAGGTTTTAACTTTCAATGTCCCTACAACGATAAATCGCAGGTGGAAAAAATGACTACGAAGTAAAACAAACCCAAAATTAGACATTGACCAGAATAACATTACCGTTGCCACCCCATGGCTTACCATAGACATGTAACATAAACAAAATCCCACCTCTCCCGCTGGGCTCGAAGTGTCGACAAGCGCTCTTAATATAGACAACAGACAGACACTGACTTAGTTGTTACAATGTATGAATGAAAAGATCACAGTTATCCTACAAAGTTATGTTGGTGTAGGTCGCGCTATGTCACTAGTACCTACAGCAACTCTGATAAAACATGGAAAGAGTTAAAGACAAAGACTCAAGTCTTCATCTGGCATCATCGGAATCAGAAAGTTCATTTGGCTTAACCTTAGTTGGGCATAAAGATATCTTTGTAAAGCTTAATAGGCTCTCATGAATTTTTGTTGAGGATAACAAAATTCGAGGATCTGAAACTGATTCGGATCGCAAACTGCAATAAAAGAATAAATTTCAAAACGTGAATTTCAAATATCGAGTTTTTAATTCTTCGATCTTTAATCTAACGATAAACATTGACGCAAATATAAACAAACTCGATCACTTTCACTGAATTTTAATTTACAATTATATTTTTTAGTCGAATGCTGTCGAATGCTTAGCATTATGAAAGATCTTCCAAAAAATTGAAGAAAACTATTAAAGCTCATATAACATTTGTAGCTCCTTGACATATTATACCTAGTTACATTATGTAATAGGTAGATGGTTAAAAATCAGAAAATGCCTAAATAGGAGCTGCAAAATAAGTACCAGCTCAGACCCAACCGCATTGAAAATAACAGGTTCCACGAGTGACCTGCAAATATCATAACGAGACTGATAAATAAATCAGGCGGCGTGCAATTTTTGCGCTAAAATAGTAGCAGCAGTTAATTGACAAAAAATGTAAATTTTAGACAAACAGGTAGTCCTTTAGTTGTAGAAATTGGTTCATGTAATCTATGTGAAGTGCATTTTAAGGATGGAAACAATCACAACAGCTTTGATCACTTACATGAAGAATTAAAAACAGCTAATATTCTGAAATTATATGATAAATAAATGATCTATTTTCGATCGTCCATATTTTTGTTTGATCTATTGGTTTTAAGGAGAGTTAGAGGTGAAAGAGGCCTTAGAAGTGCCGAAAACCTAGATACTCTGAGAGTTAAGCAGAATATTACAATGTGACAACAATTCCCAGGATTTCTGTTCGAGGATGTGCCAACTAGTGAAACAAAGAAATCTGTAGTTCTATCTACTGAAATAAAGAAGTTTATACATACATACTTGAACTTACTGTAGCTCAGAAATAGGATCAAATAAGCACATTACAAAACCATTTGATACGCATGCACAATGCACATACGAATTATGAAATTGTTTTCGAAATATTTACTTACTGTAAAATCTACGCGAATTAGATCTACTTCTTTCTATACAGATTTCGCAACGTCTGAAGGTAACACCTAGATGTCTCTAACGTATGGATTCAACTCAATAATGTTGAGAATTTTAAGTATCAATCACTTCTAAAGTCTTAGCATGCTTAAATACAGGCAATAAAATCTCGATACAAGCTTGATATAGACAAAATGCAATCAATGCCTGCCAGATAAATAAAATACACAGTACGAGCAATCACCGCGTCGCGCTTCATAAATAAAGATCGTAATTCAGCGTTAATTAACACAAGTACAGAATTCTTGCGCACAGTTTCTCGATCCGAACTGTCTCTATAGTGCATAATCCTCAAGAGAAAACTTGAAACCTATAAAACTAACCATTTATCAAGGGATTTAACTTTCGTAACATGCAGTTATGTATCCCACTCGTACAGTTCCGGGTTCATAACACTAGGATGCTATAACAACGAGGAGGCCATTTATTTTGTCATGTTTTTGCTTGCGAGTACCAGGACCACGGCCACATATGGAGATGGCATTCGGCGACGGTAAAAACTGCTATCCGTGTATGGCTGGTTAGATCAGGGATGTGCGATGCTTTTTTTACTTTGGTTCTTTTATTTAGACCTGTATTCCCAAGAAATAAGATCTACGGTTTGTTTAAAATAGGTCGTTTGAAGGCAGATAATTTTCGTTCGTTAAACGTAATATCCAATTAATCAGTTAAGCCGGCATCTTAAGCGTTTGCTTACCGTATACTGAACAGCATCTCAACCTATTATGTGTTTGATTATGGGAGAATTCCAATCAATGGGAGCATCCAGGATTTCTTGTATCTACCATAGTGGCGCCACAGACGTGGTGATACTTACCACTTTTGGGACTTGGGATTCTTAACAAGTAATAATGGTAGTGTGCGTTCCCCCAGCGGAATTTTGTCGAATTTCTTAGTTTTAAGTATGCAGATATTTAGTCAATTAAGCCCTGTAAATGTCCCCGAAATTATAAATTTGTCAACCTAATAGTTTTTGAGATATCCTCCAAAAACTTTTTCTTGCTAGCGTTGGTGCCTAACACTTTCGATGGTCACAGTTATCAAACAGTTAGAGTAAGTACCTACTTATAGTTTGACGATCGAAAACATAATGTTTTCAGAGCATGACTGATGATATCGCCTGGTAATTTAATAAGTCTAGCTATACTTAGTAATCTGATTTACTACACTGTTTTGAACGATATATTAGGTAGTATGATAACAACCTCCGTACGTGATTTTCCAGAGATAAACACCTATAGCCTCTCTGGTTGATGACTATACTCACGTACCCAGTAGCAGTAGGTACCCTATAGTTTAGTGTCCATATCCTTTGGATGAATAGAAATAGAAAAATAAGTTCGGTCGTTAGCAAAAAAGCATCAGTCTCAATCTCTCGGTAGAGAGTAGTATGTTCCTTGGTCTCAATTCAAAATTAGAACAATTAAGTTCGTCCAACCACCTAGCGGATTGTTAATTACACACTTATTAACAAAATTGGTTCCTGAGTAAACAACATTACGCCAATTACTAACCACGGCTAAGATTCTTTCATAATTTATTGGATATCAAAATCATAATTAAGTTTTTGCGGTAGCGACCGTGGGTACTGACATTGATGGAGGTCCGATACAGTATTTATCCCTTTATGTATGTACTATGTAGTATGTACCAACAATGCTAAATTTATAGAAATAGGTAAATAAGTATATATCCAAGCTTCCCTTATGTATGTACACAAGTAGGTACCTAACTCCTAAAGTAAGCGTTGATGTTTTTCTTTCTGGAAAAAAGCGGAAAAGGTGAAGAAAGGAAAAATATGGAAAAGTGACACTTTTTGATTGAAAATACTCTGTATACAAGTGTGATCTGGGTTAGTAGTAGTAACTTAGTAAGTAGTACCTAAGTAAGAAGGTACTCAGGTACCCGTACCGTATGTTATCAACAACTAGACAAGAACAATCCGCGAGCTTATGGCATTTACCTCATTACTATTTCTTTCTGAGAATTTCTGCTTATAGTTCTTAAAGGTAGGTAGGTACCTACAGATCACAGGTAATCTGTGCTACGTATCTATCTTTTGTGAAAGTTCCTTTTTCAATGTCCTAATAGATTACGTAGGTATACATTTTTTTTACGTTTACAAATTACTAACCGACTTCAAAAAAAGAAGGAGGTTCTGTATTCGACCAATATATATGTATGTATGTATGTCCGCGATTATAATTTACATTGTTATAGTTATAGATTACGTACAACTACAATGTAGGTAGGTACATAGGAGTTCGTACCTATAAAGTTAGGGCTTAGCCTTAGCACCTAATACATAGGTACCAACCTCTTTTTCTCCTTGTTATATTAGGTATCTACTCATCCTAATATTAATAACGTAGGTACCAATAGCTAGGTCCTATATCCCTCTTATATGTAATGAGCATCGATTTCTATTGCCGATGTTCAGTCCAAATTCGATGCTGGTTGGAAAAGCTAGTTTTGATTTTTGATCCCCGTATCTGGCCAACTAGGTAATACCTGTTGATTACTACTGATATAGGTACTAATACACGCCGGAGTATTCACCGCCGTGCCTCGTAGAGCACGTATAGACGTCGGTCTTGCGTTTGATTTGCCTCTCGTTGCGTAATATGTATTATTATTATACCTACTGTGAGAGTGAGGAAAAAGAGTGCACCATTGCTGCGCATTCATGTGTGTATTGAGAGCTGTTTGAGATCTCGAATCTCCGACTCATAGCATATTTTATATTATATATATAGGTACTTATTATTTATAACATTTTATAAACTGAAAGTGCATACCTAAATATTTCATTTTATTAATACGCGATAATAATCAAATTCATTGTTCACAGTATCGCCAATTAAAACACCAGTTAAAATTAAACCAACGATGATAAAAACAATATGCGATTACCGACTCCGTACCTACGTACAGACCGAAAAAAAATTAAACCACTCACCGAATTAATTCAACTCAGGTATTGTTTCCACTCACAAGTCATAACGTTCCAGCACAGTGCGTCGCCGTCACCACAAGCAACTCTCACTCACTAATTAATTTGAAACTTTAAGATTAGCGTAAATTATTACGATACGGCTCTACGGCTTCGGTTGGTACAGACCGCGCGTCTACCACACATGCGCTCCGCAACGCGTCTGCGTGCAATATGAAGCCGTCAAAAGAACGAATGCACTGGCCCCTGAGTACGGAGCCAGTCGACGACAGAAGGCAAGGCGTATAGGCGCAGACACAGGGCGCAGAATGCAGTGAGACAAAGCCGAACGAAAACACAAAGTACGTTTAACCCGGCACGGGTTGCATGGGTCAAATTGACCAGGGACAGTAGGTTATACGGCATTCCCTTGGCACGGCATTTTTTCAACTAACTTCAAGAGCAGAGAAGGTTCTCAAGTGGTTCTCAATTCGACTATATGTATTATTTATGTTTGTTACCTCATAATTTTTGACTGGGTGAATCGATTTTGATGATTCTCTTTTTATTAGAAAGCTGATGTTTCCCGCGTGGTCCCATTTCAATTTAGTCCAGTTCTGATAACGGTATCCATGAGAAAACAATAAAAGTCTTAAATTTGTATTCAACAGTTAGTTTCATGAGAGATTAAGTAGGTTTTTTGTTATTTGTAACAGTAAATGAATAGAACTTAATGTTAAATATGAAATGCCTGCCCATGTTAAATGCAGTTCGTCTTAGCACTCTACTCTCGTTATCCTGGGACGTCATGTCCTGCAATTCCACCGGTTCAGTGCCTGACGTCCGTCAAATCGAAACACAGTTACAAATACTGCTTCTCTGCGGTTTTATTTCTTACCAGAGATGTGCTATATTTACAGAGTAACCGAGTAGTACCTACCGTGTACAACTCGGTCTTTTGTCAAACCAAGTCCTCGGCCATCCCTGTTTGTTTAACTAAACATTCGGGCAGACATCGCAAAAAAGACCTGAAAGTGTCTGAAATATACATAACTAATTAAATTAAAAATTTTAAAACCCCGGCCACCGCCACGCTTGTCATACTACAACAATACGCCAAAAATTGCTCACATGATTTTGGGAAAGAGCTGATGCTCTTAAACTGCTGGGCCGATATTAACCAAACATATCTAAGAAACACGGAAACTGACATTTGAAAGAAAAAACCGCATCGAAATCGGTCCATTCGTGAGTGCTACGAAATCACGGACAGACATACACACACACTGATAGACATCGACGTCAAACTTATAACACTCCTCTTTTTGCTAAGGGGTTAAAAAAGGATAGGTAGACAATATGACAGACCATCAAAAGTATATAAAAGTGGACCATGATTCAGTAAAAATATTATCGGATAAGTATAGTAAGTTTAAGATTAATCCTTCTCTAAGTAAACCTATCACATTTTACATCAGTATCCAAGGATTAACAAACCCTACACGAGTACACTATACTACTACAATACAAAGCGCAGACGACAGTAAAAGCCGGCGAAATATTGAAAGCTGAGCCTTCGCTTTTACCGAAAGAAAAACAATATTCAAGCAATGCAGTAGATTTTATACTAAGTAGGTATTTAATGCAAGTACAGAATCACTACATTCTCGTAATAATATACAATAAAATCCTCCGCAGCGTGTGTCTGTCTGTCTGTTCGAGGTAAACTCAAAAATTGCAGATAAGATTTTCATGCGGTTTTCACCAAGTAAGTAGGTATATAAGTTGTCAAGTTTTTGCATAAATTGGTTAAAATGTAACGATAGGAATAGATATAATAAATCTCATATCATTTATAGGTTTCGGAAAATGCAAGGTGGGAACTTCATCGAAACTCTTTCGAGAAGTAACAAAACATATGTTATAAAACATAAATTATAAAAAAAAAACATAAAAAACATAAATTACAAAACATATGATATAAAACATATAAATATTACCCCCCATACATACATAGTACCTATGTGAGGGGGGTAATTATATGCCTCCTATAAACACTATAAAGATGTACAAAAAACTCCGCGATGGCATAATATATAGGTCTCAGGATAAACATCTTACATCTATTCTTAAAGTTGATGCGATCTTACAACAGACAAAAATGAAAGCATGTGGATATGGTTGGTTCTAGGTACTACCCATGCAAAGCCGGGATGGGTCGCTTGTAAACTAAGATTATAGAGACAAGACTGTGTATGTCTATTACTCCTTCACGCTGCAACTACTGAACCGATTTGCCTGGAATGGAGATAGATTAATGATTTTACTCTGGATCAACACATTTTTCCCAAAGATCCAAGATAAAGGAAAGGAATGAATGTGGAAAAATCTAGATTGGTGAAAACCCGAATTTCACGCGGGCGGATCCGCGGACAAAAGCTAGTTATAATATACCATTTTATAGAGGAGGATAGCACTATACAAATGCACGGATCGTAAATGCCATTGCCGTAACTAACGCACTTTACGATTCGATCGTTGAAATAAAATCCGCTGCGTTGAGCCGGATATCTTTACGACTTTTTCTTTTTTGATGCTATTTGTGAGGTAGAATTTTCGTGCACTGGCAAAATCAATTCGCAACGAATTGATTAAACCCGCTACGTATAGCCACAGTTTAAGGATATTCTGTTAGCGATCAGAAAGTCAGGATGCGTCCTTGCATAGTTCAAGAGGTCTCAAGTATAAATCGGCCAGATTTTTGAGTTCAGTAAGTAAGTTTGAATTGTGCCTTTTCCTTATGTGCCTCGAAAACACAACAACAACAGCCAAGCTGATTCGTTTTTGAATTAAAAAATAATGTTCATCCATGTTGAACACTTTCAAGGCGTTTTAAACGCAGGATGGCCGCCCGTCGTCGCTCGTGTGAAAAGAAAAAGAGAAAACGTAGCGTTTACATCAAAATATGACATAATTAATGACTGCAGCTGAATGCCGAGTCGCATTCATTCAGAGCATTAAAAACCTGACAAGTGCGAGTCGGACTCGCGCACTGAGGGTTCCGTACTACAACCGGAGGAATAAAACCATAAAAACCACTTTTCTTATCGAACCGCAAAACTAACTTTGTTTTTAGAGGTTTTATTGTAAATATCAAAAAACTACTTATTAGATCTCGTTCAAACCAATTTTCGGTGGAAGTTTGCATAGTAATGTACATCATATATTTTTTTTAGTTTTATCATACTCTTATTTATATATATTTAGGGGGGGACACACACATTTTACCACTTTGGAAGTGTCTCTCGCGCAAGCTATTCATTTTAGAAAAAAATGATATTAGAAACCTTAGTATCATTTTTGAAGACCTATCCATAGATACCCCACACCTATGGGTTTGATGAAAAAAAAATTTTCGAGTTTCAGTTCTAAGTATGGGGCACCCCCAAAATTTATTACTTTTTATAAAATTTTGTGTGAAAACCTTAATGCGGTTCACAGAATACATCTACTTACCAAGTTTCAACAGTATAGCTCTTATAGTTTCGGAAAAAAGTGGCTGTGACATACGGACGGACAGACGGACAGACGGACAGACGGACAGACGGACAGACGGACAGACGGACAGACAGACATGACGAATTTATAAGGGTTCCGTTTTTTGCCATTCGGCTACGGAACCCTAAAAAACAGTGAGATTCACTTTTCGCGTTCATGAGTATGTACCTACCTATCGTAAAGTGAAGTTTCATAAAACACTGGTAAATATAAATACCGGTCACTACGGGTTTTGTACCATAGAAGGGTCACAGACGAAATAATAATAATTATCTATAATGCGGGCCATACTTCATCTTGCCTATCTGCCAATATTATACCGATCAAGGACGATAGGCGTTGGAAATACAAGCCTCATAAAAAATCAAGGGACCAAATCTTACAAAAATAACTTTGAAAATATTTTACAAAGTATGTAGGTAGGTACACGTTGGAGGTCTCTCTAATTTTATTTCTCGGTAACTTTGGCGGCGGATTTAGATAGAATTTGACAGATTGTGTTCGAAGCACGTAATCCAATATTTCGATACACAAATAGCGCATGTGAGGTCCCGCATTTGGTCTCCTAAAATTAACCTTATCTCGAAAAGCATATGGTTCAAATGAGTGCCCATTCCAAGATTGTTATATATGGTAGGAGCCTATATTTTCAAGTCGAGCCAAATGGAAAGTGCCTAGCAGAATCCCAGCAGCACCCAGCACCGATATATAATTGATTATTGTATATCACAAAACAACAAATATTTTCGTCCAGACATTTTATTGAGTAATATATAATAATGACAACCAAACATAACAAGTCACTATGTGACAGATTACGAATAATAGCCAGTAACAGTCTACAAGAAGTATCAACCTCCAACACGCACCCTTAATCTGCCACATGTGTACGCACCATTAAGACTAGCAAGTGTATATCCACACTTAAATCACACCAGGTTACAAATACCAAAAGATGGACAAGTGTGTATGCACCTTTGTACACGAGTGTACACAAATACATTGTACTTGACTGTTTCCAAATCTACACCTTACATAAAACCACGAAAAATAAACAAAACAGAGATTAAACCATTATAAAAACCTAAACATATTCGTACAGTACAAAAACAACATATGAAAAACTTAAGTTACACCACTTTCACTACCCGCCCTCTTAATGGGTAATCTCGCTAAAGCTAACTTTATTTTGGGGCCTGACAGAGGCTTTGTCAACATATCTGCCAGCATTTCTTGTGAAGGCACATACTTTACCTCTACCGCCTCATTGGATATCGCTTCGCGAACAAAGTGAAACCTAATATCTATATGTTTCGTCCTATTATGGTTCATCTTGTTTCTCGCAATATGATGTGCAGACTGATTGTCATTATGAATGACTACAGGTTTGTCGCAACTATCATTTACTAAACTTTTTAACAAACTCCTCAAATAAATCGCTTCCTTTGAAGCTTGACTAAGACCTATGTACTCTGCCTCGGTAGAGGACAGAGCAACACACGTTTGCTTGCGACTCTCCCACGTTATTAAACTATCGCCTAACATAAACATCATACCCGTAAAGGATTTCCTATCATATGACCCACCCCAATCAGCATCCACGTAGCCAGTAAGTTTTAATTTACCTGACTTTCGGAAAGTAAGCGCAAAATCAGACGTCCCTTTTAAATATCTTAGCACCCGTTTAGCACACTTAAAATGAATTTCATCGTAGCATGAATTAAACTGTGATAGAACGCTAACGGCATGCGCGATATCTGGCCTACTATTTTGGGCTAAATAGTTCAGACATCCTACCAGATTCTGATATGGCAACCTACAACCATCATGAGCCTTTTCCAGTCTAAGACCGGCTTCCATGGGGGTAATGACTGATTTACAATCCGTCATATCAAATTCCTGCAACACGTTAATAACATACTGTTCCTGATCAAGGTAAATGGTGTCTTCATCCCTCCTAAGTCTCATGCCTAAAACATGTCTAGCTCGACCTAGATCCTTTACCTTGAACTTTTTCAATAACCCAGTCTTTAACTTTTCCTTTTCTTTTTTGTGTAAAGAATTACAAAAAATGAAAATATCATCAACATAAATAACTACAACTATCCTATCTTTATCCCCTAACAACTTTTGGTATAAGCAAGGCTCTATCTTCGATTGCTTGAAACCTAAGCTAAGCATCTCTCGGTCAAGTTCATGAAACCAAGCATTCGACGCTTGCTTCAGACCATATAACGACCTATTTAACTTGCAGACCTTCGTCTCCTGACCCTTGGCGACAGCACCTTCAGGTTGCATCATATAAATATTTTCCTTTAGTTTACCGTAAAGGAAAGCAGTCGTTACGTCCCACTGATCTATGTCCCAATCATATTCTACAGCTAATGTGAATAAAAGTCGCAAAGTCGAGCTCCTAACCACCGGAGAATAAGTTTCGTTATAGTCTACGCCACGTACCTGAGTAAATCCCTTCGCTACCAGCCTAGCTTTATACTTTGAGACCTTACCATCGCTATCTCGCTTAATCTTAAAGACCCATTTGCATTGTATCGGCTTTTTGTCACGTGGTAAGTCGACTAGCGTCCACGTCTGGTTCTCCTTCAACGATTGCAGCTCATCGTCCATGGCCTTCTGCCATAGCTCACGATCAGGCCTAGCTAGCGCCTGCTCTACAGTCGTCGGATCGCTGTCAATTGCCGCGAGAGCGTTGATGCACGTACTTGAATAATCCACCGGCTTACGTGCACGTAGGTTGTATCTTGGCTCGATACTCGTCTCAGCACTCGGCTCAGTACTCGTTTCAACGTTTTCAGTACTCGGCTCAGTACTCACATCTGAATTCGTAGCGGATTCGGTACTTCCTATATTTGCATCCTGAAAATCATCTTCACTGTTCGAGTGAACATCAGGATCTACATCCAATATCACAGATTCAGTTCGTTCCTCCTCTATGGACAAAGGAACAACTGCGTTCTTCGTCATATTCGTACCATCACCAGCAAACACGTTTTCCAAGAACTTAACATCTCTAGCAATAGTTATCTTGCCAGTCTGTAGATTCATCAGTCGGTAACCTTTCGTAAGCTCACAGTAGCCAACAAAAATCAAACCTTCAGTCTTCATGTCAAGCTTTTGCCTTTTCTGCTTCGGTTTCAATGCAAACGCCAAACATCCGAAAACTTTTAAATGACTCAAGTTTACTTTCTTACCAGACCAAAGTTCTTCAGGTACTTTATTCGTGACCGCCTTTGTAGGGCTTCGATTCTTTAAATATACCACGGTATGGACTGCCTCAGCCCAAAACTTTTTGCTTAGATTCGCCTCACAAAGCAACGTCCTTGCTTTTTCAATGATCGATCTGTTCGCCCTTTCAGCTACCCCATTTTGTTCGGGTGTATACGGAACCGTTGTTTGGTGCTTTATACCAGCTGACTTGAACAATCTATTGAAGGCATGGTTACAAAATTCAGTACCATTGTCAGATCTGAGGCATTTTATCAACTTACCAGTCTCTTTTTCTACTTCCGCCTTATACTGACGAAACGTGTCGAAAGTCTGACTCTTATTTCTTAAGAAATAAACATGCGTCTTGCGCGTGTAATCGTCGATAAACAGCAACATGTATACAGAACCAACAAACGATGGCTCTTCCATTGGACCGCAGATATCCGTATGAACCAATTCAAGGATCTGTTTTGCTCGTGTGCCTTTGTTTTTGAACGGGCTTTTACATGTCTTACCTTTTATGCATGGAATACATGGCTCAATGCTTTGTTTACTGTCAAATTTCATACCAGTTACCAAATCTCTCAATATCAGCACGTTATTTTGTCCTAAATGCGCCAATCTTCTGTGCCATAAATTTGACAGAGGTTCATTTGACAATGTAGCGTTGACATAGTTTACGTTTTCATTCAATTTGAAAATTCCGTCAACTTCATTGCACGTCGCAACTATTTGTTCGTTTTTATTCTTGATAGTGCAACCTCCTTTGCCAAAATTAACCGCGAAATCATTCTTAACAAGATCGCTTACTGATATCAAGTTCAAAGATAAACGAGGAACATGTAGAACATTTTTCAATGTGAAATCTGTACTTTCGCTAACTTTTGGCATAGCATTTCCTCTACCTTCAACTGGTATTTCTTCTCCATTGGCCACTTTAATTGTCAAGTTACCTTTAACTTTCTGATAGTTACATAACTTTTTCGCATCGTAAGTCATATGAGTCGAGCATCCACTATCTACATACCAATCGCTTTTAACCTTGGTATCCATCGTACTCATGCACACACCGACAATACCGGCATTCAGCTTCTTACACTCAGCTGCCTTGTGTCCTTCTTTGTGACATTTGAAGCACTTGCGCACTGGTTTACGAGCATTGTTTTTGGGTGCCTTTTCCTGTTTAGAGGCGAGGGCTTGCTCTCCAGCTCCAGCTCCAGCTGTTTCAGCTTGTCTATTAGCCTCCTGCAGCAGTTTAGTTTTAATCTGTTCTAAGCTAATATCCTTTCCACTATTATCCACTGCCATTATCATCGGGTTGTAGTCTGATGTTAATCCGGCAAGCAAAATGGAAATGATCCAGTCGTCTGAGACTTTCGCGTCTATTGCAGCCAATTGTTGTGCTATGGATAGTACCTTTGAGATGTATTTCTCCATACTCGAAAAATTTTCCAACTTACATGACCATAATTGACGCTGCAGTGATATACGTCTACCCCAGCCTTTATCTTCGTATGCTTCACACAGCTTGTGCCATACCTCATGCGCGGTCTTCGAATTGTAGACATTCGAAAAACATGAAGGCTCCAACAGTAGACACATGGTAGTACGCGCCTGTCGATCCGCATCTTTGAGTTCTGCAGTGACTTCCTTGGTTTCTACAGCCACCCACCAGTTTTTACATTCCAGGTAGTTTTGGACTTGAAACTTCCAAACCTCAAAGCCATCTGCACCCCCAAGCTTCTTTATTCCAAAAATGGAACCTGACGAACTCTGGTCATCCGTCATCATCGAAAGTGCGTATTTCCCAATTTCACAATTTACAATATCGGAAATTATTTGGGCTCTGGGCCCATAACCAAATGGAAAGTGCCTAGCAGAATCCCAGCAGCACCCAGCACCGATATATAATTGATTATTGTATATCACAAAACAACAAATATTTTCGTCCAGACATTTTATTGAGTAATATATAATAATGACAACCAAACATAACAAGTCATTATGTGACAGATTACGAATAATAGCCAGTAACAGTCTACAAGAAGTATCAACCTCCAACAGAGCCGCGTGGGAGCGGAAGCGTAAAACAAAACCTCACTTGTTTTGTAGTCAGTCAGCTTGAGACAATACCAAATGCGTAATCGTATTAACTTCGTCCAAACATGTGTGGAAAAGAGGAGTCCAATCCGCCAATGGTTAAAGCTGACAGTTACACGAAAAATCGACCAAGTGCGATTCGGACTTGCGCAGAAAGGTTCCGTACCTTTATTTATTGTATAAAGTAGCGAGACGATGACACAGTAACCAATTACCAAATACCTGGTTATAGTAGGAATGTAATTGGCTTTTCTGGATCATCGACAAAAATTAAGCGAAAAAAAAATTCGATGAATTGAGAACCTCCTTTTTTTTGAAGTCGGTTAAAAATAATATAATATGTTGTATAGGAGCCCCTTTTTATATTTATTTTATTCTATTTTTTAGTATTTGCAGTTATAGCAACAGAAATACATCATCTGTAAAAATTTCATGTTAACTATCACTGTTCCAGAGATACAGCTTGGTGACAGACAGACGGACGGACAGTGATGTCAGTAATAATGTCCCGTTTTACCCTTTTTAAGTACGAAACCCTAACAAAAAAATTGGTTGTCTGTAAAGTCGGTTTACTGACGATAGTTGAACGTGACAACGTCAATGGAACGCCTCAGAGCAAGGTAACGCGAGCGAGGTAACGCTGGTAACGCCGGATGAGTCATGTTTTTTTGTGCGTGCAGCCGGCTCTATCGATTTATAAGACGTTGTCACGTCAAAAGACATGGCAGAAAGTGTCTGTAACGGCAAAAAATTGGTTGTCTGTAAAGTCGGTTTACTGACGATAGTTGAACGTGACAACGTCTTCTTTGTCGCTCGTTCCGCGCTCGCGAGGTAACGCCGCATGAGCGAGGTAACGCCGGTAACGCCGGATGAGTCATGTTTTTTTGTGCGTGCAGCCGGCTCTATCGATTTATAAGACGTTGTCACGTCAAAAGACATGGCAGAAAGTGTCTGTAACGGCAAAAAATTGGTTGTCTGTAAAGTCGGTTTACTGACGATAGTTGAACGTGACAACGTCTTCTTTGTCGCTCGTTCCGTGCTCGCGAGGTAACGCCGCATGAGCGAGGTAACGCCGGATGAGTCATGTTTTTTCGTGCGTGCAACCGGCTCTATCGAATTATAAGACGTTGTCACGTCAAAATGTGAGGTGTTGGTAACGCGGTAACGGTGTCGCGAGTTCATTAGTTTTTTCCCATTTCAATAAACGCCCAACCCGCGTAAAGAAGTTATCACTTCAAAAACCAGCTAAGTGCGTGCTTATTCTTATCAATTATCTATGACGTAATGAGTAACATGCATGTCCGCACAATTAATCATAAAATTAACCAAAATTCGCAACGCCATATTGTTTTATCTCTTTCCTTTTGTTGAACAAAAGCTAACTTTCGCCCAGCGAGTGAATTGTGATGTTTTATGAAGTTTTTAATTTCTTCCATTTCATAATCGTTGCGCATCGTTTAATGTTTTGTTATGAAAGAGAAAATATTGCATAACATATGTATGAAGTATAAATATTTTTTTTTATCAATTACCTAGGTAAATGATTAATTTTTTCACCGCCATTTGTCTTAACATTTTGGATAACTAGTTACTAATTAAAAAAGCCTTCCAAATCGTCGTCTTACAACAGACATTCACTAGGATTCCTACAATCCTGAACAGTAAAGGAATTTTTATTTTACTGCATCCTATGTATGGTATGTCGAAATGTCACATGGAGACGAGTAAAATTAAGTAAAATAGCCTTCGCCGTAATTACTTACTTTGTTTTACTCTACCTCAATTTTACATATCAATAAATGTTTGAAGTTTATAGATAGCTGTTCTAATGAACTGCATAATATAAGAATCAGGGCAGATTGCTGTCAAGTATTTAAATGGTCATACATGTTAGGTAAACACAATGTTAGGATTACGCTACGTTATCCGCATTTACTAATCCGGATTACAACCGAATCCGTAAACATCCCATCCTTTTAAAAATACATCGTTATGACTTATGAATGGCGAAATAGCTGCAATTTAGCATGAGTGAACAAGTTTTTATTGCATTTAAAGTGAAATATATTGTAATGTATACCTACCTACCGGACAAAGCTAACTGCTTTACGTTGCTCGGCCAATCTTTATAATGGCTTGCATAACTGCTCGAATAATGCTGCAGACACACTTGCGACGAACGCCGTAACGCGAACGATTGAATTTTATAGGAGACCAGAATCCAGATGCAAGTTAATTTTTTAATTCGCTAAAAGCAAAAAAGTTTCTTAAAAGTTTGTTTTGTTTTGATTCGTTAGCAAACTACGTTCTGCAAAAATGCGCAATCTAAATTGAAAAGGTTGAGTTTTCTTGAAAGTAGGAATAGCAAATGTACCATAATATGTGTAACATTGCAAATAATCGACTTCCGCTGTCAATTTTCTACAAATTATCCACGTTTTTGGTACTGAGTCTGAATTTTTTTGAAATATAAATGTAAGGGAATCGAATCGTTTGCAAGCACCGGTGCTCGTGGAACATGGTTAGCGATAAGTCCGCCTCATTGTTACCTGTATCTTCCTTTTATTTCTACTTTAATTTTTGTTAATTGTTTCTTGGGTGCACAATAAAAGTATATACATACATAATCGCAATGGCTTGACCGTCGCGTTCGGTCGTTTGCTAGCTATACATATATCTGAGTCGTAGATCTGGTCAGTCGGTATCGTCAACAGGTGCGGCCGGCGGTCGCGTGAGGGCGCAGCGGAAGCCCCTGCACTCGCCACACCCCTGTCCCTGTCACTTGTCTACCCACCCTCCACCTGGTCACAACAGGTGCGGTACTGTTATTTGTAGAAAAACATACCCTCTTATCGGACGCACAAGCGAATCTGGGTCTCTTATGGCGCCATACTATCTGGTGGTTTAGAATTTACGAAACCGGAGATTAGATCACAATATCTCTAACTGAATTATTTTAGTAGGAAGATCAAATGAAAATTTCAAGCGCAGAGTTGTACTTAATAAAATAAAAATAATAAAGTGTTTTATTTTTCCGAAAATAAAGTTACAATTATTCATACTTATACATCTTATAATCTAGTGTTAAATTAAGGTAGAATTTAAAATCAAAAAGTTAAAAATAAAATTTAAACACTAAACGTCGGAAAACCCCTCGCGGGGTAAGGCCTCCCCCGCAGAGACTTTCAGCGCTGTCTGTCCTTGGCTATCGTAATCCAGTTAGTTCCTACACCTTTTTTTATGTCGTCCTCCCACCGACTATAAGGTCTTCCTTTTGCCCGTGTGCAAGACCTTCCGCAAAAAACTGAAGCGATTTAACTGTTCGTAAGGAAAAAAGGTTATACGTATCTAGGTACCCTGGGTTAACATATTTCGGCTACTTTTATCCCGAAAATTCCATGGTTTCAACATGATTTATGAAAACCGAATTTTACGCGGACTGTATTGTATCACAGTCAATAGATCCACATGTATTTGTGTTGTTATTACAGCCAGCAGCGTCTAGCAGGACATGTGGCGTATTTATTATGTGTCATTTCATACGACGACGTAGTAATACATCTCAATATTTGCGCTCACATTTCTAATCCCGCATGAGAAATATTAGTTCTGATCCCGCATGAGCAATATCGCTACTAAATTGATGGCGAGGCTACTTCAACATGGCTAACAGCTAACAGTCCAGGGTTGCCTGAACAAAGTTAGGTAGGCAGAAGAGTGATTAGGTTTTTTATAGGCAAGCGCGCTCTAACCACCACAGAACACATATACTCTCTAACACCACAGAACACATTGCCAACCACGCACTAAATATCATTTAGCACGCACTAAATGGCATAATTTTAAATTTTTATCAAGCGAACAAAGCGGACGAAATAATGCTGAAAATCTTTATTGAAACAAAGGGTAAGTATTTCGGAAGATATCGTGCAGGGTGCTAGGTAAAAGAAATATTTTTTTTAAGGTGACGAAAATCCCGTCACGAAGAAAATCTACGAAAATCTAGATTGCTATTTTTAATAGTCAACAGAATAGGCAGGCATGCAATTTACGTGTATAATCGTATTACATATTACCATTTCTGTGTGTATAATCGACTAGCGGCCCGTCCCGGCTTCGCACGGGTAGACATAAATAGCTGTACAGATATTTAAGTTATAAGCATGCTAATTAACACGACCATGAATCACTAATTAGAAAGAAAAATTAGTTGTCTGTAAAGTCGGTTTACTGACGATAGTTGAACGTGACAACTCTCGCTTGCACTTCAAGCCTTACATGGAACGCCTCAGAGCGAGGTAACGCCGCGAGCGAGGTAACGCCGCATGAGTCATGTTTTTTTGTGCGTGCAGCCGGCTCTATCGAATTTTAAGACGTTGTCACGTCAAAAATTGTATGCTTATTTTAAAGCCTCCCTGTACACAACGTTGGCTGTGGGTATTTGTAGGTGGCAACAAAACGTATTGATTTTCAGGAGATCCTACTCGAGAAAGTGCCACATACAATTGCCCGTGGGAAAAGCACTCTTTCCTTAAGTCGATACCAACTATGGAAAAAGTTTGTCCCTGGAATTTATTTATTGTTAAGGCAAAGGATATTTTTAAAGGGAACTGTACTTAACCTTTTAAAAGATATGGGCAAATCAGTTGGTGTCATCGGGATCCGCGGAACATGTGCGAGCTGACCGGCCGCGGGACCCGTATTTTTATTTTTATTTCATGATATCTTTTGAATGGAATGTCCGATTTCAATAATTCAAAAAGTAATCATCAGGTATTGAGACAGTCTTGAATATTAAATTATTTATTTGGATAAAAATTTATAAATGGTATGGATAACACGGTCTGATTTGGATCGGCATTTCTATCAATTTGTTAAATGTAAAAAAGTAGTTATAGTGACGTAACTACAATAGTTAGACACATGGTCTCGCGAAGTTTTTTGTAGATATTGATATATTCTATAATATTGTCGAACATTTTTTTGTCCTATCATTAATACTCTTCGCAGCGTATGCGATGAAAGACATTTTATGGCTAATTTTTTTACACCTTCGGTTGGTTTTAATAGGAATTTCTAAAGATTTCTAAAGTAATCTAGTATTAAATATAGCCTATGTTACTCAGTGATAATGTAGCTTTCTAATGAAAAAAGAATTATTAAAATCGGTCCAGTACTTTTTGAGTTTATTCGTTACATACAAAAATACAAAAATACAAAAATACAAATCTTTCCTCTTTATAATATTAGTGTAGATAATAGATAATAGGTAGTAAACTCCATTCCATAGCGTGAGCTAACTGAAGGTAGCGCCGCCTATCGAGTGATGGTTGAAACTTTATTTCTACCGAGTGTCTTATAGTCAAAACCTTAAGGCCAAGGTTGGAAAGCAAGTTTGCACCGAGAAGAAGAATAAATAATCAGCAAGTAATATCTGAAAAATCAGTCATCGTGCCCGTTGCTGACAGCCCTATGGCCCTATGCCAGCCGCAGCCTCTCCGAGTCCCGCATTGCAGTCTCCGGGGCGCTGTCCATACTCTGATACCTATTGAACACTGTACAAGTGTACACTGCCGGTTCAAGGCTTTGTTCACAGAAATATTATTTTATTAATATCACTAACGGAAAACATTGTTCATTCAGTAATGTTCATCGAATTCCATTTAATTGAAGTTGAACGCGCATCGCCAAATGCAGTCTACTTTTGCAACTGATTTTACTCGCAGCTTCAGTAACAGAGCAATTTTTTGACTAAATAGTTATAGCTTGGCTTTAGGTTCGATTTATAGGTCTAAACTCTAAGGTCATATTTCAAGTTGATACTGGAATTCGTTGCCAAAGGTGCCTCGAAAAATACGTAGGAGAGAGTAGTATCGTTAGAGAGTAGTATATTCCTTGGTAGGTACATAACCCTCATCGTTCTGATCATCGTAATAATATATTCATTATTCGTGTAAAAATTTTCACAGCGCAAAGGAGTCCTTATATAAATCTTTCGACTTTCTCACGACTGTTCGCAAAAACAAAAGAAAAATAAACACAAGTCGAGGCACTCCTTGCACTTCTATTTTTACGTTTTCATGCAAACAAAATAAATGCGAAATTGCGCGCTGCACTGCGGGCTAAATAAATAATACGAGAGCTTTTATAAAAGTACAGCGAAGTGTTTATACCTGAAACATTCGCATTTTCAGTTTTATAGACGCAGCTTTGTGAAATTTCAAAAGTTTTATTTTTGAAGAGCAAAATTTTCATAGCACTGCGATACTTATAAAACCAACATGCCGTCCTATGCCGACATACAGCTTTACTCGTACAATCACAATTTACAAAACGGCAAAGGTACGATTTTTCGTTGTTGCTAAATCAATACCTTTGATTTGTATTGTCCACTACTGGGAAGAGGGCACGGGTATCTTTTCGAAGTGATAAGGTCCGTCCACAACATTGACGTTTAACAATAGCCTTAACCACACCGATAATACTGGTTTTGATGTAGGGCGCAGGCTACGAAAATGTGATTGAAATGAAAATCTTTATTTTTCCCACAGATTAGTAGTGATTTAGTAGCGCGAAAAAATTAGGGCAGTTTTACGGTGCCAAAAATGCTTACTTTGCCACCAACAGTAAGTCCACCAATATAGAATTTTGACAGATAGCGCTACTGTTTGCTTCTACGGAAAAGGTAGGTATAGGTAAATCGTTCGGATGCCCATATCCTGAGTTTTCTCATCAGAGTTTAAAAGTCTCAACTTGCCCAGTAATCAGGTCGGTATACTGACAGTGTCCTTGAAACCGAAACAGTAACTAACATAGGAGTAGAATAGCTGACACTGCGGTGGTATAGCTACCCGGACAAACTCGACCACAAGAAGAGTTTTAGTCACAAACCACTAAATAGTACAAGTTTTAGTGCCAATGAATAGATACCTACTAAGTAGGTACCACCAGGGCCCTATTCATCAAACATTAGAAGTTTACAAGCTCACAAGCTACAAGTTAAACAAAAAATTCACAAGTTCTTGTAAATTAGGTTCATCAAATAATTTCACGTAACTTGTAGATTTTAGACACTTGTATTTTTTATTTACAAGTGCGTACCTAATAATGAGACGTATAGTCCGTCAAAAAAGTCTTGAAATTAATTCTCGGACGTAATAATTTTTCCCCAGAATATTTCTCAAAGATAATATAATTTTGATTATTTAATTAAAATGTCTTTATTTTATTTTGATTTCCACTTTTTTGTTTCACGCCTTTTTTCACAGTCTATGCATAAATATAAGTAATTATTTTTTTACATCTTGTTTTTAATAAAAAAAATTTCTTTGGGCAATGACAAGGCGGTTTTTCCCGCCATAATTATTTGACTAAGTTTGTTGAATACTTAAAGTCCGAAAGAAACCGCGAAAATGTTAATAACATATAAATATTACATATGGTCTACCTATGTAGGCTACAAGTGAAGAGTCCGCGAAGACTCTCCAACTTTTTTGTGACAAGTTACAAGCTACAAGCAACGGTGGCATTTTTGATGAACAAAATACAAATACACGTGTGAAAAAGCACTTGTATTACAATTGATATACCTACCTTGTAGCTTGTAATTTACACGTGTAGTTTTGATGAACGCACGTTTGTAAAAATGCAGAAATTTACAAGAGAATCGCTTGTAATACAAGGCTTGTATAATGTTTGATGAATAGGGCCCAGAGCACCAGATTTCACAATATAGTTTCCTTGGAAGGAAAAGTCATACGTCTACCGCCATTGGAAAAGGGTCTTGCTCCGGAAAGTACAGACGAAATATAGGTCCCTAATAAGTAGTTTGGTAGGTACGGGTATGAAATTCAGTACGTTACCATAAATCCATTCCATTCAAAAATTAATATTTTTCATTCCCAACGCTTTTGAAACGTCAAAGACACAAGTTATAAAAGCGTGCGCGTTTAGTTCGCGAGTCGTTAGCTGAAGCCGCCTCTTTATGCCTCTAGGCCTCCTGAGCCAAAGCTCTTCAAGTCTAGAATTCCTCATTAGATGCCAATCTTGAGTCTTTTCACTCCGCATGTGAAGGAGGGCACTGGGGCAGCTGCTTTCAGTTTTATTTCAGGTAACCTTCTACCTTTTCGACGTTGTATGAATGTTTTTATACGAAATTCTACGTAACTTGTAAGGTAACTACTTCATATACCTACTTACCTTCATACATTTTTAACCTGAAACATTATTCGATTTGGATTTGGTCGTTGGTAGTAGGAGTTGTAACCACAGTCCTAGTAGTGTTATTATCTCGCTGCAGACTCGGTCATAAATCATTTGAGTGTTTCGCTTTTGTTGTTCTGCAGTAATGAACAACTCAACAAAGAACAACAAAAGCGAAACACTCGAATGATTTATGACCCAGTCTGCAGCGAGATAATAGCACTACTAAGTATAGTTGAGTTTTCTTGGGTAAAGTTGTGGTATCTAAACCTAACGACGTATCTTCATACTTACATACTAGTAAAATATGAAAAGTGTAGGTACCTAGATCTACGTAATAATAACGAGTAGGTACCTAGTTATATCATTTAAATAAAACGCAGTTAAAGCTTTGACAAATGGAAAAATTAGATTATCACAATATGATGCATAATGCATAGCTATGCAGTTCCTTATGTTTTCGCGGGGGAGGCGTAGGATTGTTTACTTCGCAAGTTATTTTATTGTAATATTTAATTCGTATCTATTAGCTTGTCATTTACCAAGGTCAGTTGATGGTGTTACCTATCAATATGGCAAGTGCAGAAACTTGAAAGGCATTTATAGCAATACAGCCAAGAGAGAGAGAGAGTACTTTGGTGTGCCAAGAATAAACTCAAACTCAAAATATCTTTATTTCACATAGGCCTAACGTACAGGCTCTTGTATAACGTCTTGATATGATTGAGCCTCAGTGAGCACGTTAAGCTTTGTGTTAACTAATTACCTACTCGTTAAAAATCACCAAGACGTACGTTAAGTTTATCAAATACGCTTCTAAATCCTTCCCATTTTTTGACACGTCTAGCTGTTCCTGTAGTAGGCCGATAGCTAATTTGCTAGCGTGTATATACTTTAAACCTATCGTTTACTAAATATTTCTCAGATATTTGAATCGAAACGATCTTATCAACGGTTTTATGATTCCGATGGATTCCGCGTTCCAATTTAGTTTTAACCGCCACCGCCTTGCACTGCCTGGCGCTGGGCGGCGGGCGCTTGCCTACCCAGTAGGCAGAAGTCAGAACCCCCGCCCTCACAAATCACAATATTTGACCCGATTATGTCACGAGCATGTTACAAAAACGCAAACTGTATCGATAAAACGAATTTCCGCTGCTTTTCTAAGTTCAAACGAAATATTATTATAGTTTTTATAGAAACGCCTGATATTGTAAAACAGCAACACGCAGTAAAATGAAATCACTGCATAATTTATATTCTTCATAACTATAAAAATCAAAAATTATTAAAACGCATTATAAAATATTCATTACAGTACATATCCATTCGGTTTTTGATTCTTTGATCAAATTCAAAAACTTGAAGTTAAAATTGAAATCTTGTTTCCGAACATTCGTAAATGAATTTTGACATTGACATGAATAAATGACAACACTCAGCTGTTTGGTAATTGGTTTGGTTCGTTGTCAAAATCACAAAAATTACCGCCGACCTCAAAGGATGGAAATCACCCAATAGTTCAGTGTTTAAATTAGTTTTAGTTCCTAAAGTTAAGCAAACATTACCTAGTAATCATGTTCGCCAAACCTTATAGGTTAAAATCCAACAAAACGTTGAAAAACACTGAGAAGTAAGTTGGTTATCCCATAGGCAATGTTATGAGGACTTCTTGATGCAGAGAAGTAAGAATGTTCTGATTTTGCAGAAAATGCTTGACTCAACGGATACAGAGTGAGTTCCCAGCGGCTTCGGACGAGAAAGTCAAAGAGTTAGTGCCTGCCAAGTCGACCACCAGTTGCATGAAGGTTGTGCTGTACTCGGGGGAGACCGTGAGCGTTTTCGTGGTCGACGGAGTGCCCATGATGATGGACGTGGGCGATAAGCTCGTGCCCACGGTCTGCGCGCTGTGGAAAGTCCCTGATCTAGTGCCTACTATTAGAATTCATACACCAGTGCTCAGTAAAGTAAGCGTACATCTTTACAGCGTTTTCATTTTTTATTAATATAAGCCTCTATGCATATATTAAATCCTATTTCTCCAAAAACAAGTGCAAAGTTTGTCCTAGGTATGGCACGAATTCAACTGTTGAGGAATGAACCTATACCTTTTTGGCACTGTGAGGCATGCAGTTGCGCTCCGCCTTTTAGATATGAAACTACAGCTAAATAGTGCACTCAAAGTACACTCAATAGAACATGCCAGCTGATGTGAATCTGGTATCACCCATGATTTGAACCGAAATTCGTTTTATCTTACTTTCTCTTCTGAAAGTGTCTTTAAATAAAAAACTGGATTTTTTTTACAGTGTCACTGTGTATTTGTTTGGTTTGACATGCCAATGTCTTGAGGTTTAAACATTTTTGTAAAAGCTTTTTCTGTCTAAGACACTATTATAAGGACCCTTGCTATTAATTTTCCAGATGCAAGGTGGGGCTCCCCTGTATGCTCCAGGGGTGGTAACAGAAGGCAACTTCCCGCAGTTCCAGCGTGGTGCCGTGGTGGCGGCCTGCACCAGTGATAACACTGCTGCAGGAGTGGTTGGCCAGGCGATGATGTCCTCAGCTGATCTTGTCAGGGCTCCCATGTATGTACTGTATACCATTTTACTTTTGATTAAGATATCTCTATGCTGCATGATATGGAGATTAATAGTTCAAATCTTGAGTTTTGGCATGAGTAACAGATAAATAAACCACAAACACCCTTTGTTAATTTGATTATACATACATACTTATAGGGGAATATTAGTTTATATGTTAACTTTTTTAACAGTAATCAACACAATGCCATGGAGACGTTGATCCAGTGATCAACGTCAATACTTGTACTGACATACCTACATATAAATTAAGACCCGGGGTGTGACATGGGTTATTGTGAGAAAATCAACAATTCCCCCCGGTTTCGTGAAAAACCAAAATAGATGCGGGCGTAGTGTAAAGACTGCAATCTCTTGCTGGCCGCTCTGTACATACATTATGTATTAAAAGAAGTATACGTGCTGTAATTTCAGGGGAGTGTGCTTGGAGACCCTGCACGTGTACGGCGACCAGCTGTGCAAAGAGGAGAAGTTCTCCAAGATTGAGCGGCCCAAGCTGGGGCCTGGCTCCTACGACGATGTAGCTAATAACATTGCCGTTGACATGAACCAGGTACAGTTATTATTCATTAGACTTTGCACACCACTTTGTCCACAATGAGTTTGGCATTTAGATACACAACAGATGTTGTAAACGACGCGAATAATTATTTAATTTATAATTTTCGTTACTTAAAATATTCAATTATTAATCTGTGCAAATGTAAATAATTTTGAACGTTGCAATAAAGAATGCAAACAAAACGTTTGGCAGAGGGCGCTAGGCGATTACGTCAGAGGATAGACACCGCGCATTTCGAAAAGGACGCCGCCGTTAACGAAATTTAAAAAACCGAAAAGCCGCAAATCTCTCTGCACAGCGTTTTGAAGCTGAAAAGGTTCATAAAGGCGTTTTTATTTAGCTCCACCGTTTACAAAGTGGTCCTTCGAGCCGGATCTATTGAGGTATGTTCCAAACTCCACCGCCAAGTATAGTGAACCCGACGCGCGCCACCGTAAGAAAGCAGAAGGCGCCAGCTAAGGAGCAGGAACAGAGCCAGGATGTAGCACCGGAGCAACTTAATAACGCGCCACTGAAAGAGGAAGTGCGGAAAAGGCTTTTCGGCGAGGAAGAAGCAGGTTGCAGTGGGGAAAATGCTCACACTAGCGGCCACTCAGTGGCTTCGCACAGATCTGCTTCGCATAGAGGTTCGTCAGCTAAGTCAAGCACAATCCGCGCAAGGAAAGCGAAGCTTGAACTGGAGGCGGCCGAAGCAAAGGCGCGAATCGAGATGCAGCTAATTGAAAAGCGGCTGCAAGCTGATATGGCGGCAATGGAAGACGCATACAGTTCACGCAGAAGTTCAATAGCGGAGGAGCAGGAGGTGCGTAGCGTTAGTAGTAAGGTGGAGAATTGGTTGGAGCGTAGCCACGAGCAGTTAGCACAGCCCGTCCAGCAGGATGTTCAAAATTCGGGCGAGCTGTGCCCGCCCGTCGCAATGAGCGGCGGCACTGAAGGTACGATTGCGATGCTGGCTAGCGCACTTAAGGATATGGCAGCCGTCTCTAAGAACAGCGCACCGAATGCTAAGCTTTTAAGCCGTATTAGCACACAGAAGGATTTACCTACCTTTGCTGGAGATCCTATGGATTGGTTGCATTTTAAGCAAGCCTATGAAGAATCCACGGTATTATGTAACTTCAGTCCCAGAGAAAACCTATGGAGATTAAGAAATTGTCTGCGGGGACCAGCCAAAGAAGCAGTCACGGCGTTATTAATAAGCGCCACAACCCCTGACATCGTGATGTCTACATTAGAACTGCAATTCGGTAACCCAGACGTAATAATCCACAGAATAGCTCAGGATATAAACAGGCTACCGGCTATGGCACCGGATTATCATAAGGATATCGTCAAGTTCTCGGTGAAAGTCCAGAATTTCGTCTCAGCTGTACTTGCAATCGGTGAGGATGAATACCTGAAAAACATAAACATCATGTCCGCCGTGTTGTCTAAGTTCCCGACAGTATTGTTATCAAAATGGACCGATTACAGTTATCCGCTCATCACCGACAAATCTAAGCCTAAACTATTAATATTGTCAGATTTCCTACGCGAGGAAGCGGTGAAAACGTCGAAGACGGCAATTAATATTATTACTTGCACTAAGCCCGATCAAAGTTATTTGAAACGTAAATCTACGGAAGCGGGTAGGTCGCAGCATCACGTAATGATACAAAGCGAAACATCGGAGCAGAAAAAATGCCGATTTTGTCACCGGGGAGCACCGCACAGTCTACCGGAATGCAAATATTTCAAGAAGGCACTACGTAAAGATAGGTGGCGCCACGTAAAACAATATCGCCTATGCTTTAAATGTTTACTTCCAATTAGGCACGACGAAGAGAATATTTGCACCGCTCCTGTCTGCGATTTCGACACAGGATCGAGAACCTGCGGCTTGGGTCATCACCGGCTATTACATTATGAGTTTAAGAACACGCGAAACGAAAACACCGCACGCGAAATCACCGCCGCGCCGACCTCTCAGGAACTGAACACAGAAACTGTTGCGCACATTAGGGAACCTAGGCACAGAACATTGCTGCAAGTAGTACCTATTCAGCTACACGGACCGAGGGGAACATACAACACGAGCGCACTGCTTGATGGCGGAGCAACACTGACGATGGTCAGCTCGGAGCTCGTCGCGCGAGTGGGGTTGCGCGGCCATAAAAAAACTTTGCGTGTGTGCGGTGCATTTGCCGATGTCGTCGAGTGCGACAGCGAGATCGTAGAATTAACAATATCTAACCGAGACGGCAAGCGATTTACGTTTACTGCGAACACAATGGATCTACACTTACCGTCGCAGGATGCCACTGATATAGATCTGTCGAGATACGGACATCTGAATGAAATCCGAAACGAATTAGAACTACAAATATTCAAGCCTGAGATTCTAATAGGGCAAGATAACTACAACTTACTTCAACCAATGCAAGTCCTAGAAGGAAAGCCAGGGGAACCGTACGCCACCCTTACCCCTCTCGGGTGGTCTGTACATGGTCTAAATAAAGGACAAAGTTTCGTGCACTCCACACTCCTTACTAAAACCATCGACTGCGAATCTAGTTCTGAGAAGGAACTCCGCGAGTTGAATGAGCAGGTTCGGCGTTATTTCGCTATTGATTCCCTCGGCGTATCTGCTGCGCCCCGAGAGAACGCCGATGACCTGCGCGCCTTAGCTCACGTGGAGGAAACTAGCCAGTTGAAAGAAGGAAGATGGTATGTGGGTCTACCATGGAGGGACAGTAACTCAAGGATGCCTGACTCATTTCATTACGCGATGGCGAGGCTGAGAAATGTAGAAAGGAAAATGAAGTCTGATTCTGGCTACGCTGCGCGGTACAAAGACAGGATTAATCATTTATTTGAGAATGATTTTGCCAGCGTGCTGAAGAATGAAGAGTCCTCAAGTCCAAGGACCTGGTACTTACCGCATTTTGGAGTTGATAATCCTAATAAACGGAAGCTGCGTCTCGTGTTTGATGCCGCTGCGAAGTACCAACACCAGAGTCTTAACGATTACCTGTTGAAAGGTCCGGATCTACTGGTTTCTCTGCTGGGAATAATGATGCGGTTCCGGGAACACAGAATTGGAATGACAGGAGACATAAAAGACATGTTTCTCAGAATTAAAATTATACCCGAAGATCAAGATGCATTACGTTTTCTATGGCGTGACAACCCTAATGAAAATATAAAAGTGTGCGCCATGACATCTTTAATTTTCGGCGCTAATTGTTCTCCATTCATTGCGCAGTTTATCAAAAATAAGAATGCACGGAAGTACGAAACATCGAAGCCAGCAGCAGTCCACGCAATATATCAACAACATTACATGGACGATTACATTCAGAGTGTTCAACATGAAGACACAGCGAAAGAATTGATGCAGGACATTTCTTTCATTCACTCACAGGGTGGTTTCGAAATAAGAAACTGGACAAGCAACTCTCAGGAAGTTTTAAGTTGCATGCCAACTGAAACCTTAGGACCTACAGCCGTAAGGTTCAATATTGAACAGCTGTCAGAACGCACGTTAGGTCTAATCTGGTGGCCGCAAGACGATACTTTGGGTTTCGACGTCTCCTTCAAGCGTATTCCAGCCGACATAGTCTCAGGAGAAAAAATTCCCACCAAGAGAGAAATGCTACGCGTAGTAATGTCAATATTTGACGTTTTTGGATTTCTTTCACCGTTCTCGATTAAAGGGAAAATCATTCTTCAAGAAACGTGGTCAGCGGGCATCGACTGGGATGATTTGCTTACCGATGAACTTTATGCCAAATGGACCGAATGGCTAGAATTGCAGCGCATCGACCGTGTTTGTTTACCTCGATTTTATCACTCAGCTACGCGCGACAGCGAGAAGCACAAAGGACTAAGCGACGTGGACAAACATTACGCATATGACCATTTGGAATTACACGTTTTTGTCGACGCTTCTACAAAGGCGATGTGCGCAGCGGCATATTGGAGATGGGCTAGCCATAATAAGATAAACGTTTCGTTCATCGCTAGCAAGTGCAGAGTGGCGCCGATTAAAAAGTCTCTGACTGTGCCACGGCTGGAATTACAAGCTGCTGTTATCGGCGCTAGACTCGCCGAAACTGTGATTAAAAATCACACAATTAAGCCTGAAAAGAAATATTTTTGGAGTGATTCAACTACCGTGCTGCACTGGATAAGAGACAACACTCGCAGTTATCAAGCGTTCGTCGCTCATCGACTAGGCGAAATTGATGAGCTCACCTGTGCGAGCGAGTGGCGATACATACCTACTACGCTAAACATAGCCGACGTCGCTACTAGAGAAGGCTGCGATTTGAATGTTTTTGAAGGCGAGTGGTTCTACGGTCCTTCCTTTTTATGCTGTAACAAAGATGAATGGCCTGCAGACTTGCCGAGAACGACTCCAATTAACACCGACAGATTGGAATATGTGGCTACACTAAAAGATATTCCCATACGCTTACCTGCGTGTCCCGATCCGGAGAGGTTTTCTTCGTGGATACGGCTGCTGAAGTCTACGTGCATGGTGTTGGCGTTTGTCGATAAATGTAAGAAACTCACCGGAGAAGTCGACGGAGTTATGATGGAGCGCGCCGAACGATTATTGATGCGATACGCACAGGCTCAATCGTTTTCCGAAGACCTCGAACACCTGCAAAAAGAAAAAACATTAGACAAGAAAAGTAAACTACTTACCTTAACGCCGTTCCTCGATGAGTACGGTGTCCTCCGAGTAGGCGGCCGCATCGACGCTGCACCTGGAATTTTAAGAGCTACAAAACAACCAATTATATTGGATGGTCGCAGTCACATAGCGAAGCTCATAGTAATGCACTACCATAGAAAGTACGCTCACGGGAATCAAGAAACTGTAGTCAACGAAATAAAGCAAACCTATTGGATCCTGCGGCTACGCCCGACTGTGAAGACCGTCGTCTCCAAATGCTTGCTTTGCAGAATCCGCAAGGCACAACCGCAACCACCCAGGATGGGGAACCTTCCTGAAGCGAGGATGGCTCATCATCAGCGCCCGTTCACGCACTGCGGGGTGGACCTATTTGGACCGATGAAAGTAGCCGTAGGACGGGGTCATAATTTAAGGTATGGCGTGCTATTCACCTGCATGACCATACGAGCCGTGCACATCGAGTTAGTGCACTCACTTACCACTGATTCCTTAATTCTTGCTGCGCGACGCATGGCTGCACGAAGATCCTGGCCGAAATTCTTTTATTCGGACAACGGAACAAATCTAAGAGGAGCAGCCACTGAATTGAAACGAGCAGCACAGGAATTGGATCAAGAGATGCTGAAGAACGAGGCCGTGAACTACGGCACCACGTGGGTTTTCCAGCCACCCCTGAGCCCACATTGGGGTGGGGCATTTGAACGCCTAATCCGAAGCGTAAAGACGACACTCAAGGTTGTACTGAAGGAACGCACACCGAGAGAAGAGGTGCTGATGACACTGATGGCAGAGGTGGAACAGATAGTCAACAGCCGTCCCCTCACTCATGTCTCTGTGGAACCTACAACCGCAGAGGCCATCACTCCTAACCATTTTCTTTTAGGTACTTCTTCGAACCTTCCAGTACCCGGGGTCTTCGATGACTCCGGCCAGTTCCTGAGGAAGCAGTGGCGCATCTCGCAGCTCCTGGCCGATCAATTCTGGCGGCGCTGGGTGAAAGAGGTCCTGCCGCAGATGTTACCGAGGAGGAAGTGGCAACATGAATCCCAACCCCTGCAGGTCGGCGACGTCGTCGTGATCGTCGATCCCAACATGCCGAGAGGAGTTTGGCCCAGAGGCGTTATCGAAGCGGTCCTGCCAGGCAGAGACGGGCGCGTGCGCGTGGTGGACGTGCGGACGAAGTCGGGGCTGCTGAGACGATCTACAGCTCGCGTCGCCAAGCTGCCAGTTGGAGAAGAGTGCTGAGCCCAGCCCAGCACTGGGGTGGGCTATGTAAACGACGCGAATAATTATTTAATTTATAATTTTCGTTACTTAAAATATTCAATTATTAATCTGTGCAAATGTAAATAATTTTGAACGTTGCAATAAAGAATGCAAACAAAACGTTTGGCAGAGGGCGCTAGGCGATTACGTCAGAGGATAGACACCGCGCATTTCGAAAAGGACGCCGCCGTTAACGAATTTTAAAACCGAAAAGCCGCAAATCTCTCTGCACAGCGTTTTGAAGCTGAAAAAGTTCATAAAGGCGTTTTTATTTAGCTCCACCGTTTACAGATGTAATCTGTCACTATTTGACATCCTTCCTCGATGGCACAGTTGGTTTGTGTTCGGTTTTGATCGGGACATATTGGAACACACAAGGACACTTTGGAATTTAATAACTTCTCAATTAGCTCAGGCGTGGTAATTATCATAAGAAGCCTCCCACTGGATCAACCAGTGGGAGGCTTCTTATGATAATTACCACCCTAACGACAAAGACCCACCGCCTAGTGATTGAACATTCCCGTGCAGTGTAGAAACCACTGGATGTTAGTATAATAACATTGAAGGGGTGCTTACCCCTTCAATACATCGTCACCAACCATTTTTTTTTTTTAAATAAATAAATATATACGGGACATTTTTACACATCGCAATCTAGCCCCAAAGTAAGCGATAGCTTGTGTTATGGGTGCTAGATGGCTGATAAATATACATACATACTAATATACATGAATATAATATATTGAACACCCAGACACTGGAAAACATTCATGCTCATCACACAAACATTTACCAGTAGTGGGAATCGAACCCACGACCTCCGGCGCAGACGGCAGGTTCGCTACCATTACGCCATTCAGTCGTCATTGGGTGAGATTGCAGTCAAGTACTAACTTGTAGTTAGTTCTTTAACACTAATTTCTAACTAACTAATAGCTGACATCTAGGTTTTACAGGTAGATTAATCTAACTATCCACAGCTTAGCATCCAGCCAGTGAGAGAAGAGTGGCCGAGCCTGGTGAAGGAAGCCCCTGCCCCTGTAGCCAACCAGCCAGAGACCATACCTGCTAAGCCGGCGGAGGCTGACCGGCAGCCGGCCGAGCTGGACTCACAACCCGACGAGGCTGAAGTAAATGAGGAGTTAAACGAATCCTGTGCCACAGGTACTTTAAGATTGCCCAACACAGTCACATTTAATACAAAATTATTGTTCTGAAGCCTAAATTATTGGCATCGCTTCATCTAGTACTTAGGCTCGAAATTAAAATCAAAATCAAAGGCCTCACTTACAGGCACTGATGAAATGTCAGACTCTTCCACCACACAGAAATCTGTGTGGCACCAAGTAGAACGGCCTTGTTACTAACTGTCAACTTAAAACTAAGTTTACGAGGATTCCCACAAGCTGTGCACTGAGAAGAAGCCCACAAAAAGTCAGCCATTGATCATTAATTGAAACGAAAATTTAATGATTTTGCAGACAGTTCAGAAACAGAGAACCAGATCCCAGACGACATGGATGGGTTGCTTCGGTGGTGCCTGCTGTCTTTCCTCAAGACACAAGGCAAGCAGGTGGAGCTGCCACTCAAGACCAACCTACTGTATAAGTGAGTACCACACTCATCGGCTTACCCTACCATCACAGATTATATATTAGTCCCTAGGGACATATTATAGACAGTGTAAAAGTTGAGCATTAGCTTCAGTCCTTTCACTAAGCGCTAGTATCGCAAGTTCGTATCACTTCTCTGTTTTGAATTGAGATACCATAGATTACAAACACACACACACACCCTACTTTTTATCCCGGAAAAATCTATGGTTTCCACAGGATTGGTGAAAATCCGAACTTCAATACAATGACCTCGTCAATATTTACGTTTCAGAAACCACCTAATGCCGTTCTGTCCAGAGGATAGAACTCTAGAAGTAAAGAAGTCTAGTTTTAAGAAGATGGGCAAGTTCCTTGAAGCCATGCAGAGGGTAATGTCAAATTAAAGTTATATTTAAATAAGTGGAAGCCTCTTAGGATTCTGTAGCACACAATATCACACTTTTTTTTACTTATCTTAAAATAATTGCTATATTTTTCATAACAGTTAATGTGATAAGGCACTTTCTGTGTGAAATAAATAAGCCAAACAGAAAACGTCTGCAAAAAGTCTCTAACATATTCTGTCTAGATTCTACTACAATCCAGACAGATAGCTTCTTCAACCGATTGAGCTGAACTTTTGTTGTTTAAATTGGATGACAATACATTGTTAGTTATACATATACCGTTATTTTAAAACCAATATGACGATAACAAGGCAGGCGAGGTGCAGTCTATCTGAAAAATTAATATCTGCACTATGGGTATCAAATGGAAGGGTTGCTGAGAAGAATACAGAGAAATTGCCTGATAAAGTGTTGTTTTTGAAAATATTTTTGAATAATAACATAATCCCCACAGTATACTGTATAGGGACAACCCTCTACCACCCATGGCCCAATCAACCTCGCGGTTATGGGGGCCGAAACTCGGGAGGGCGCCCGTTCGCTACTTGCTCTTGGCGTGTTCCCGGGGCGCCTTCTTGACTCCCTACAAGTTGTTTCCTCTCGCTCCTTGTCCCTATGAATTCACTCTCCCCATTCTGGCGCAGGACGATACAAAAGACGGACTCGCCGCGCCGTCGCTGTCCGCAGCATAAATTCTCTGTGTCACTCCAAGCCGCTTCGCTTCTTATGCCACGCGTGCGCGAACTCCCGTAGCTTTCCGAAGTTGGCCGCCGAACCCACGAGATCCTGATAATAAACTGGGCCAGAAACTTCGCGAACGATCCCGTCCAGCAGCAAGCACCGGAGGTCCTCGTATATGGAGCACTCCCACAAGACATGGTGGAGGTTCTCCTCCGCCAGTCCGCAGAAGCACTCGCCACTCTCGACCAGACATATCATGCAGGCAGTATACTGTATAACTCCCACACTTCGTATTGTTCAAGGAAGGCCTGGTCGAAGTGCGCGAGATAGACAAGGGCGTGGACGCGCTGGTGGCGGTGAACGCGGCGCACCCGCTGGTGCGCGCCCACCGCGCGCGCGCGCCGCCCAGCGCGCCGCACGAGCAGCGCGACGAGCGCGAGTACGTGCCGCCGCAGATCCGCGAGCTGTACTGCGTCACCGCCAGCGTGCTCGAGCTGTTCGCGCCGCTCAAGTGAGTGCACCAGCCACCATGTCACGCAGTGATAGCTACAATAGGTGAACGCGGTGCACCCGCTGCTCAGCGCGCCGCACGAGCAGCGCGACGAGCGCGAGTACGTGCCGCCGCAGATCCGCGAGCTGTACTGCGTCACCGCCAGCGTGCTCGAGCTGTTCGCGCCGCTCAAGTGAGTGCACCAGCCACCATGTCACGCAGTGATAGCTACAATAGGTGAACGCGGTGCACCCGCTGCTCAGCGCGCCGCACGAGCAGCGCGACGAGCGCGAGTACGTGCCGCCGCAGATCCGCGAGCTGTACTGCGTCACCGCCAGCGTGCTCGAGCTGTTCGCGCCGCTCAAGTGAGTGCACCAGCCACCATGTCACGCAGTGATAGCTACAATAGGTGAACGCGGTGCACCCGCTGCTCAGCGCGCCGCACGAGCAGCGCGACGAGCGCGAGTACGTGCCGCCGCAGATCCGCGAGCTGTACTGCGTCACCGCCAGCGTGCTCGAGCTGTTCGCGCCGCTCAAGTGAGTGCACCAGCCACCATGTCACGCAGTGATAGCTACAATAGGTGAACGCGGTGCACCCGCTGCTCAGCGCGCCGCACGAGCAGCGCGACGAGCGCGAGTACGTGCCGCCGCAGATCCGCGAGCTGTACTGCGTCACCGCCAGCGTGCTCGAGCTGTTCGCGCCGCTCAAGTGAGTGCACCAGCCACCATGTCACGCAGTGATAGCTACAATAGGTGAACGCGGTGCACCCGCTGCTCAGCGCGCCGCACGAGCAGCGCGACGAGCGCGAGTACGTGCCGCCGCAGATCCGCGAGCTGTACTGCGTCACCGCCAGCGTGCTCGAGCTGTTCGCGCCGCTCAAGTGAGTGCACCAGCCACCATGTCACGCAGTGATAGCTACAATAGGTGAACGCGGTGCACCCGCTGCTCAGCGCGCCGCACGAGCAGCGCGACGAGCGCGAGTACGTGCCGCCGCAGATCCGCGAGCTGTACTGCGTCACCGCCAGCGTGCTCGAGCTGTTCGCGCCGCTCAAGTGAGTGCACCAGCCACCATGTCACGCAGTGATAGCTACAATAGGTGAACGCGGTGCACCCGCTGCTCAGCGCGCCGCACGAGCAGCGCGACGAGCGCGAGTACGTGCCGCCGCAGATCCGCGAGCTGTACTGCGTCACCGCCAGCGTGCTCGAGCTGTTCGCGCCGCTCAAGTGAGTGCACCAGCCACCATGTCACGCAGTGATAGCTACAATAGGTGAACGCGGTGCACCCGCTGCTCAGCGCGCCGCACGAGCAGCGCGACGAGCGCGAGTACGTGCCGCCGCAGATCCGCGAGCTGTACTGCGTCACCGCCAGCGTGCTCGAGCTGTTCGCGCCGCTCAAGTGAGTGCACCAGCCACCATGTCACGCAGTGATAGCTACAATAGGTGAACGCGGTGCACCCGCTGCTCAGCGCGCCGCACGAGCAGCGCGACGAGCGCGAGTACGTGCCGCCGCAGATCCGCGAGCTGTACTGCGTCACCGCCAGCGTGCTCGAGCTGTTCGCGCCGCTCAAGTGAGTGCACCAGCCACCATGTCACGCAGTGATAGCTACAATAGGTGAACGCGGTGCACCCGCTGCTCAGCGCGCCGCACGAGCAGCGCGACGAGCGCGAGTACGTGCCGCCGCAGATCCGCGAGCTGTACTGCGTCACCGCCAGCGTGCTCGAGCTGTTCGCGCCGCTCAAGTGAGTGCACCAGCCACCATGTCACGCAGTGATAGCTACAATAGGTGAACGCGGTGCACCCGCTGCTCAGCGCGCCGCACGAGCAGCGCGACGAGCGCGAGTACGTGCCGCCGCAGATCCGCGAGCTGTACTGCGTCACCGCCAGCGTGCTCGAGCTGTTCGCGCCGCTCAAGTGAGTGCACCAGCCACCATGTCACGCAGTGATAGCTACAATAGGTGAACGCGGTGCACCCGCTGCTCAGCGCGCCGCACGAGCAGCGCGACGAGCGCGAGTACGTGCCGCCGCAGATCCGCGAGCTGTACTGCGTCACCGCCAGCGTGCTCGAGCTGTTCGCGCCGCTCAAGTGAGTGCACCAGCCACCATGTCACGCAGTGATAGCTACAATAGGTGAACGCGGTGCACCCGCTGCTCAGCGCGCCGCACGAGCAGCGCGACGAGCGCGAGTACGTGCCGCCGCAGATCCGCGAGCTGTACTGCGTCACCGCCAGCGTGCTCGAGCTGTTCGCGCCGCTCAAGTGAGTGCACCAGCCACCATGTCACGCAGTGATAGCTACAATAGGTGAACGCGGTGCACCCGCTGCTCAGCGCGCCGCACGAGCAGCGCGACGAGCGCGAGTACGTGCCGCCGCAGATCCGCGAGCTGTACTGCGTCACCGCCAGCGTGCTCGAGCTGTTCGCGCCGCTCAAGTGAGTGCACCAGCCACCATGTCACGCAGTGATAGCTACAATAGGTGAACGCGGTGCACCCGCTGCTCAGCGCGCCGCACGAGCAGCGCGACGAGCGCGAGTACGTGCCGCCGCAGATCCGCGAGCTGTACTGCGTCACCGCCAGCGTGCTCGAGCTGTTCGCGCCGCTCAAGTGAGTGCACCAGCCACCATGTCACGCAGTGATAGCTACAATAGGTGAACGCGGTGCACCCGCTGCTCAGCGCGCCGCACGAGCAGCGCGACGAGCGCGAGTACGTGCCGCCGCAGATCCGCGAGCTGTACTGCGTCACCGCCAGCGTGCTCGAGCTGTTCGCGCCGCTCAAGTGAGTGCACCAGCCACCATGTCACGCAGTGATAGCTACAATAGGTGAACGCGGTGCACCCGCTGCTCAGCGCGCCGCACGAGCAGCGCGACGAGCGCGAGTACGTGCCGCCGCAGATCCGCGAGCTGTACTGCGTCACCGCCAGCGTGCTCGAGCTGTTCGCGCCGCTCAAGTGAGTGCACCAGCCACCATGTCACGCAGTGATAGCTACAATAGGTGAACGCGGTGCACCCGCTGCTCAGCGCGCCGCACGAGCAGCGCGACGAGCGCGAGTACGTGCCGCCGCAGATCCGCGAGCTGTACTGCGTCACCGCCAGCGTGCTCGAGCTGTTCGCGCCGCTCAAGTGAGTGCACCAGCCACCATGTCACGCAGTGATAGCTACAATAGGTGAACGCGGTGCACCCGCTGCTCAGCGCGCCGCACGAGCAGCGCGACGAGCGCGAGTACGTGCCGCCGCAGATCCGCGAGCTGTACTGCGTCACCGCCAGCGTGCTCGAGCTGTTCGCGCCGCTCAAGTGAGTGCACCAGCCACCATGTCACGCAGTGATAGCTACAATAGGTGAACGCGGTGCACCCGCTGCTCAGCGCGCCGCACGAGCAGCGCGACGAGCGCGAGTACGTGCCGCCGCAGATCCGCGAGCTGTACTGCGTCACCGCCAGCGTGCTCGAGCTGTTCGCGCCGCTCAAGTGAGTGCACCAGCCACCATGTCACGCAGTGATAGCTACAATAGGTGAACGCGGTGCACCCGCTGCTCAGCGCGCCGCACGAGCAGCGCGACGAGCGCGAGTACGTGCCGCCGCAGATCCGCGAGCTGTACTGCGTCACCGCCAGCGTGCTCGAGCTGTTCGCGCCGCTCAAGTGAGTGCACCAGCCACCATGTCACGCAGTGATAGCTACAATAGGTGAACGCGGTGCACCCGCTGCTCAGCGCGCCGCACGAGCAGCGCGACGAGCGCGAGTACGTGCCGCCGCAGATCCGCGAGCTGTACTGCGTCACCGCCAGCGTGCTCGAGCTGTTCGCGCCGCTCAAGTGAGTGCACCAGCCACCATGTCACGCAGTGATAGCTACAATAGGTGAACGCGGTGCACCCGCTGCTCAGCGCGCCGCACGAGCAGCGCGACGAGCGCGAGTACGTGCCGCCGCAGATCCGCGAGCTGTACTGCGTCACCGCCAGCGTGCTCGAGCTGTTCGCGCCGCTCAAGTGAGTGCACCAGCCACCATGTCACGCAGTGATAGCTACAATAGGTGAACGCGGTGCACCCGCTGCTCAGCGCGCCGCACGAGCAGCGCGACGAGCGCGAGTACGTGCCGCCGCAGATCCGCGAGCTGTACTGCGTCACCGCCAGCGTGCTCGAGCTGTTCGCGCCGCTCAAGTGAGTGCACCAGCCACCATGTCACGCAGTGATAGCTACAATAGGTGAACGCGGTGCACCCGCTGCTCAGCGCGCCGCACGAGCAGCGCGACGAGCGCGAGTACGTGCCGCCGCAGATCCGCGAGCTGTACTGCGTCACCGCCAGCGTGCTCGAGCTGTTCGCGCCGCTCAAGTGAGTGCACCAGCCACCATGTCACGCAGTGATAGCTACAATAGGTGAACGCGGTGCACCCGCTGCTCAGCGCGCCGCACGAGCAGCGCGACGAGCGCGAGTACGTGCCGCCGCAGATCCGCGAGCTGTACTGCGTCACCGCCAGCGTGCTCGAGCTGTTCGCGCCGCTCAAGTGAGTGCACCAGCCACCATGTCACGCAGTGATAGCTACAATAGGTGAACGCGGTGCACCCGCTGCTCAGCGCGCCGCACGAGCAGCGCGACGAGCGCGAGTACGTGCCGCCGCAGATCCGCGAGCTGTACTGCGTCACCGCCAGCGTGCTCGAGCTGTTCGCGCCGCTCAAGTGAGTGCACCAGCCACCATGTCACGCAGTGATAGCTACAATAGGTGAACGCGGTGCACCCGCTGCTCAGCGCGCCGCACGAGCAGCGCGACGAGCGCGAGTACGTGCCGCCGCAGATCCGCGAGCTGTACTGCGTCACCGCCAGCGTGCTCGAGCTGTTCGCGCCGCTCAAGTGAGTGCACCAGCCACCATGTCACGCAGTGATAGCTACAATAGGTGAACGCGGTGCACCCGCTGCTCAGCGCGCCGCACGAGCAGCGCGACGAGCGCGAGTACGTGCCGCCGCAGATCCGCGAGCTGTACTGCGTCACCGCCAGCGTGCTCGAGCTGTTCGCGCCGCTCAAGTGAGTGCACCAGCCACCATGTCACGCAGTGATAGCTACAATAGGTGAACGCGGTGCACCCGCTGCTCAGCGCGCCGCACGAGCAGCGCGACGAGCGCGAGTACGTGCCGCCGCAGATCCGCGAGCTGTACTGCGTCACCGCCAGCGTGCTCGAGCTGTTCGCGCCGCTCAAGTGAGTGCACCAGCCACCATGTCACGCAGTGATAGCTACAATAGGTGAACGCGGTGCACCCGCTGCTCAGCGCGCCGCACGAGCAGCGCGACGAGCGCGAGTACGTGCCGCCGCAGATCCGCGAGCTGTACTGCGTCACCGCCAGCGTGCTCGAGCTGTTCGCGCCGCTCAAGTGAGTGCACCAGCCACCATGTCACGCAGTGATAGCTACAATAGGTGAACGCGGTGCACCCGCTGCTCAGCGCGCCGCACGAGCAGCGCGACGAGCGCGAGTACGTGCCGCCGCAGATCCGCGAGCTGTACTGCGTCACCGCCAGCGTGCTCGAGCTGTTCGCGCCGCTCAAGTGAGTGCACCAGCCACCATGTCACGCAGTGATAGCTACAATAGGTGAACGCGGTGCACCCGCTGCTCAGCGCGCCGCACGAGCAGCGCGACGAGCGCGAGTACGTGCCGCCGCAGATCCGCGAGCTGTACTGCGTCACCGCCAGCGTGCTCGAGCTGTTCGCGCCGCTCAAGTGAGTGCACCAGCCACCATGTCACGCAGTGATAGCTACAATAGGTGAACGCGGTGCACCCGCTGCTCAGCGCGCCGCACGAGCAGCGCGACGAGCGCGAGTACGTGCCGCCGCAGATCCGCGAGCTGTACTGCGTCACCGCCAGCGTGCTCGAGCTGTTCGCGCCGCTCAAGTGAGTGCACCAGCCACCATGTCACGCAGTGATAGCTACAATAGGTGAACGCGGTGCACCCGCTGCTCAGCGCGCCGCACGAGCAGCGCGACGAGCGCGAGTACGTGCCGCCGCAGATCCGCGAGCTGTACTGCGTCACCGCCAGCGTGCTCGAGCTGTTCGCGCCGCTCAAGTGAGTGCACCAGCCACCATGTCACGCAGTGATAGCTACAATAGGTGAACGCGGTGCACCCGCTGCTCAGCGCGCCGCACGAGCAGCGCGACGAGCGCGAGTACGTGCCGCCGCAGATCCGCGAGCTGTACTGCGTCACCGCCAGCGTGCTCGAGCTGTTCGCGCCGCTCAAGTGAGTGCACCAGCCACCATGTCACGCAGTGATAGCTACAATAGGTGAACGCGGTGCACCCGCTGCTCAGCGCGCCGCACGAGCAGCGCGACGAGCGCGAGTACGTGCCGCCGCAGATCCGCGAGCTGTACTGCGTCACCGCCAGCGTGCTCGAGCTGTTCGCGCCGCTCAAGTGAGTGCACCAGCCACCATGTCACGCAGTGATAGCTACAATAGGTGAACGCGGTGCACCCGCTGCTCAGCGCGCCGCACGAGCAGCGCGACGAGCGCGAGTACGTGCCGCCGCAGATCCGCGAGCTGTACTGCGTCACCGCCAGCGTGCTCGAGCTGTTCGCGCCGCTCAAGTGAGTGCACCAGCCACCATGTCACGCAGTGATAGCTACAATAGGTGGATAGGTTGGATAAATCGTTTGGATGCCCATATCGTGATAAGCTGCTAGAGATCCTGATAAGCGTTGGTTAGCGATGGTGACCGTTGTTGTTGTGTTCAGGAAGGGCACGGCGCTGTCGGCGGCGGAGGTGCGGCAGGCGGTGGTGCAGCACGTGACGGCGCGCGGCCTGGCGCACCCGCAGCGCCGCGGCTGCGTGCAGCTGGACGCCGTGCTCGCCGGCGTCACCGGCCAGCAGCCGCAGGTCAGCTCCGACTGCTGGACAACGGCCAGTCAGACCGCGCCAAATCTATGCTTTCACTGAGATAGGGTGCCAATGCACCGGAGCGGAGATACTGAGAAATATTAACCAATAGGATTGCACAAAATCTCCGCTCCTCTGATTATTATTAGTCTTTTCTCAGTTTCCGCTCCGCTGCCTCACTCCACTCTGGTGGATCGGCTGCCAATCTTCTAATAAATAAAATTCTCTCGATTTTCTTAGTAACCAAACTTCTCCGAAACGGCTGGACCGATCGTTATGAAATTTTCAGGGTATGATCTCTGGGTCCGAGAGCGGGTTGTTATCTATATTTTATGTCCCTAAGTGAGAAAAAAAATTCATATGGCAAAACAACGTTTGCCGGGTCAGCTAGTTATTTATAATATTTGAAACTTATGATTCTCGAATCTGTCACCAGGAGCTCATGAAGTGGGAGGAGCTGACGGCGGGCGTGCTGAGCCGCATGACGCCCAGCACGGAGATGCGCTTCGCAGACGGCTCCGTCAAGCTGACCAAGTCCAGGCTCGAGCCTGTCAAGATGCAGGTGGTCACGCGCAGCGGCAACAAGAAGGTACTTCATGTTAGGACTTCCAATGAAAGCACATATAGATTGTAGACTCTTTAATTAAGTTTTAGGTTTAGGCACATTACATAGTACACACAATGATACCGCAGTCCGCAGCCATTACACACAGAACGGTGTTGCCATATCAACTATGGGGTTGCCACAGATATAATTTCAAATTATCCTATTGCTACGTTCACACCTCCCCTCAATAGATTATTTGAAACTTATTCTTTACACCAAACCAAATAAATTATTCCTCAATCTTTTAAACACAATCCCTCCTACAGCTTTAGTGAGTATGTCAGCCAGTTGGTCACTGGTATTGATATATTGTAACTCAATAATTTTCTTTTGAAGTTTCTCTTTTATAAAAGCCTGCTTTATTTCCAAATGCTTAACTCTAGAATTACCAGTGGCCATCTGAGCCATCTTGATAGTGGACTGATTGTCTTCATAAATGGTTATCTTTACCTCAAATCCAAATGTAATCATAATTTCTCTTAGCCAACAAGCCTCACTTGTGGCTGCACACAGAGCAATATACTCCGCCTCTGTTGAAGACAACGCTACCGTAGACTGTTTTTTAGAAAACCAAATTACTGAACAACCAAATACTTTAAAAACACACCCCGATGTTGACTTACAGTCTTTACATCCACCCCAGTCACTATCAACATAGCTAACAACATCATTATTACATTCTCTATTATATTTTAAACATAAGTCTAAAGTGCCCTTAACATATCTTAAAACATTTAATAGCAGCTTGTAAAGAAGTTCTGATGCACAACTTTGGTACCGACTCAAAATGTTAACAACTGCACAAATGTCGGGTCTTGTTCCCATTGCTGCATACATTAAGCTCCCAATTAATTTTCTGCACTTCTTTTCAATCTCAATACTTTCCGACCCTTCCCTCTTTAAAATATGAAAATTAAAATTTTTATCAATAGGCAATTGCAAAGTTTTACAATCCAACATGTTATAATTTGATAACAAGCTAATCAAATACTCTTTTTGTGAAATAATAGTAATTCCCTTCTCAATATCCTGCTTTACATCAATTCCTAAAAATTTACTGATTACACCCATAACTTTCATCTTAAAGGTTTTACACAGTACATCCCTCAACTCACACAAAGATTGCTCATTATTTCCAAAATACAAAATGTCATCGACATACAATAACAAAAATGTTTTCTTTTCCCCTTCATATTTAGAATACAAGCAAAAATCCTTATCACATTGTTTATACCCCAAAGATAACATTACATTATTAAATGTTTCATTCCAGTACTTAGGAGACCTTTTTAAACCATAAATTGACTTGTTAAGTTTTACAAACTTAGTATCAGTTCCCTCTGGCAAGATCAAATACAACTCTTCGTCAAGTTTTGCATTTAAAAAAGCTCCACAAACATCCATTTGATTTATCTCTAAACCTAGCTTATTGGCTACAGCCACAAAAATCCTAAATGTGTTTAACTTTGCGACAGGGGCATATAAGTTCTCATCACACTCTTGTTCGAAGCCCCTGGCCACCAATCTAGCTTTGTAACCGTCCAACTTTTTCTTTAAAACCCATTTAGAGCTGATCACTTCTTTTCCTTCTGGTATCGCATCTACTTCTGTCCAAGTATTATTCTCTCTCAGTTGTGTAAGCTCTTTTTTAATAGCCTCTTTCCAGTTTTTAGCCTCGGATGACAACATGGCTTCCTTGTAACTTTTAGGCTCGGCGACATACAGGTGATAGTCATCTAAATACTTTGGTTTTTCTACTCTTCTTCTTGGTCTACTTTCTTGGCTCTCAGTTTCTCTTGTCTCTACCGTGTCATGTCTCATCTCTTGACTTAATTCTGGTGTATTGCCATGTGTCACATCCGGTACTCTTTCTTCATTCTGCCCTTGATCTGTATCATAGAATTCTTCTTGACTTTCATTGAGTGACTCTTCCTCACTAATATTCTCCACAGGAACATCAAGTAAAACCACCTCTTCCTTTTCCTGTATGTTGTCTATTTGTTGTTCATTTTTCCTTGCTTGATTGGTGAATACGACGTCCCTTTGATGAACTTGCTTTACATGGTCGACACTCTGGTGACACAGTCTCTCATGGCACTCAGTTGATGTTGCAACAGCTGCAACACTTTCATGAACACAGTTTGACACCTTTAGAACATAATAATTGCCTTTACAGTTCCCTAAAGCACACAGTACATTGTCTTTGTAAATTAAACACTGACCATCTGACATTGTGACAGAATAACCCTTTTTGGTGACACTCGGTATTGAGAACAAGTTGATTTTAATGTCCGGAACATGTAAAACACTATTTAACGTTGATTCAACATAGTTTTCCCCATTATACACACTTAGTTTAACAACACCAACTCCTGCAATGGGTAAACGCCTTCCATCTCCGACAACAACAAACTGATCTGACACTGACAGTGATGTATAGGTGGTAAACACAGCACGATCTGCTGTCATGTGGCTCGAGGCCCCACTGTCGACCACCCAGCACAGATTATATCCTCTATTGTCTATGTAGTTCGAAAAACTCACTCCCTAACTCAGTTGTCATAGCCATTGTGAATGCGTTGCCCGGATTCCCTTTCTTTGATGAATGTCCACCTTGTTTTTCTGTGTTTGCACGTCTAGGACAGGAAAATTTCAAATGCTCCACAGATCCGCACTCAAAGCACTTCCGATTTTCAGTCTCACTCTTACAATTTTTGGCAAAATGCGATGGATTTCCACATTTATAACATTTTTTGATAACTCCACGACTATCTCCCCTCTTGGTGTACAAAGCCATGTTATTCTCCTCTTTTTCTTTGTCCCTGGCTTTTAATCTTTCCTCTTCCACCAATAATCGTGCCACTAAATCATCATACTTCTGTTTACTTGTTTCTACGGACTCCCAGGCCGAAATGAAATGACTGTATGTTGCTGGCAACGACAACAAAACTTTGGTAATCATGAATTTCTCAGACATCTCCTCACCAGCTTGTTTCAGTTGACACGCCATTTCTTGTATTTTGGCCAGAAACACAGAAAGATCTCCATTCTCAAACTTTGTTTGTAAAAACCTTTGTTGCAACATCATTGTACTCGTTGCCGATGTCGCTTCGAAAACACTGTGCAACTTGTTCCACATATCAGCCGCCGTTTCACAGGTTAAAACATGTACCATAGCTGCCTCACTCAACCTGGAAACTATTATGGTTTGCGCTTTGATGTCTTTCTTCGCCCACTCTGCAGTATTCTTTTCGTCACGTTTTTCTGTTCCATCAACTACAGAGAACACATCCGCCCCTCTCAAGGTAACCGCCACCTGGAATTTCCAGACATTCCAGTTTTTCTGGCCCTCCAGTTTGATTACGTTTGACGTAGACGCCACCGCCATTGTGTGTATATCCATTTTTCACGTTTGCGAAACCCCACGCGCTCTTCGCAGCCGTACCTCGTAAGCCTCCCGCGTGTGCCCGATGTCGTACTTGCCTCTTGCCTCCGTACGACCTCCTTCAGGCGCCGCTTGCTTGCTTTTTTTTTTTCGCTACGTCGCGTTTGCACTCGCAATCCCCTGCGATCTCCACCTTCACCTAAAACAGAATTATGAGCCTGTCTGGGCCCATAACCTGTTAGGACTTCCAATGAAAGCACATATAGATTGTAGACTCTTTAATTAAGTTTTAGGTTTAGGCACATTACATAGTACACACAATGATACCGCAGTCCGCAGCCATTACACACAGAACGGTGTTGCCATATCAACTATGGGGTTGCCACAGATATAATTTCAAATTATCCTATTGCTACGTTCACACTTCACGCCACTACTAGAACATTGACGATCTCCCTGGCGCAGTGGCGGCGCGCTCGGATTCGAGTGGAGCACTTAGCTAAACGTTGCACTCCTTGCAGGTGACGCTGGTGTCCAATTTAGAGTCGTTCGGCTTCAGCCTGCGGCCGCTCGCGCACGCGTGCCAGCTGCGCGCGGGCGCGGCGTGCGGCGTGACGCGCAGCGCCGCCGCCACCGCCGACCAGCTCATGCTGCAGGGGGACCAGGTAACTGTGTCCAACCTGGAGTCGTTCGGCGGCCGCTCGCGCACGCGTGCCAGCTGCGCGCGGGCGCGGCGTGCGGCGTGACGCGCAGCGCCGCCGCCACCGCCGACCAGCTCATGCTGCAGGGGGACCAGGTAACTGTGTCCAACCTGGAGTCGTTCGGCGGCCGCTCGCGCACGCGTGCCAGCTGCGCGCGGGCGCGGCGTGCGGCGTGACGCGCAGCGCCGCCGCCACCGCCGACCAGCTCATGCTGCAGGGGGACCAGGTAACTGTGTCCAACCTGGAGTCGTTCGGCGGCCGCTCGCGCACGCGTGCCAGCTGCGCGCGGGCGCGGCGTGCGGCGTGACGCGCAGCGCCGCCGCCACCGCCGACCAGCTCATGCTGCAGGGGGACCAGGTAACTGTGTCCAACCTGGAGTCGTTCGGCGGCCGCTCGCGCACGCGTGCCAGCTGCGCGCGGGCGCGGCGTGCGGCGTGACGCGCAGCGCCGCCGCCACCGCCGACCAGCTCATGCTGCAGGGGGACCAGGTAACTGTGTCCAACCTGGAGTCGTTCGGCGGCCGCTCGCGCACGCGTGCCAGCTGCGCGCGGGCGCGGCGTGCGGCGTGACGCGCAGCGCCGCCGCCACCGCCGACCAGCTCATGCTGCAGGGGGACCAGGTAACTGTGTCCAACCTGGAGTCGTTCGGCGGCCGCTCGCGCACGCGTGCCAGCTGCGCGCGGGCGCGGCGTGCGGCGTGACGCGCAGCGCCGCCGCCACCGCCGACCAGCTCATGCTGCAGGGGGACCAGGTAACTGTGTCCAACCTGGAGTCGTTCGGCGGCCGCTCGCGCACGCGTGCCAGCTGCGCGCGGGCGCGGCGTGCGGCGTGACGCGCAGCGCCGCCGCCACCGCCGACCAGCTCATGCTGCAGGGGGACCAGGTAACTGTGTCCAACCTGGAGTCGTTCGGCGGCCGCTCGCGCACGCGTGCCAGCTGCGCGCGGGCGCGGCGTGCGGCGTGACGCGCAGCGCCGCCGCCACCGCCGACCAGCTCATGCTGCAGGGGGACCAGGTAACTGTGTCCAACCTGGAGTCGTTCGGCGGCCGCTCGCGCACGCGTGCCAGCTGCGCGCGGGCGCGGCGTGCGGCGTGACGCGCAGCGCCGCCGCCACCGCCGACCAGCTCATGCTGCAGGGGGACCAGGTAACTGTGTCCAACCTGGAGTCGTTCGGCGGCCGCTCGCGCACGCGTGCCAGCTGCGCGCGGGCGCGGCGTGCGGCGTGACGCGCAGCGCCGCCGCCACCGCCGACCAGCTCATGCTGCAGGGGGACCAGGTAACTGTGTCCAACCTGGAGTCGTTCGGCGGCCGCTCGCGCACGCGTGCCAGCTGCGCGCGGGCGCGGCGTGCGGCGTGACGCGCAGCGCCGCCGCCACCGCCGACCAGCTCATGCTGCAGGGGGACCAGGTAACTGTGTCCAACCTGGAGTCGTTCGGCGGCCGCTCGCGCACGCGTGCCAGCTGCGCGCGGGCGCGGCGTGCGGCGTGACGCGCAGCGCCGCCGCCACCGCCGACCAGCTCATGCTGCAGGGGGACCAGGTAACTGCAGTGCACTCATACTCATCTATCTACATGACTTGGGTCGTCCCAGATTATCAGACCTCGCAGATGCTGACGGGGCACGGTCGCTTTCGGAAGCGCCTGCATGACATGTGTCTGGTCGAGAGTGCCGAGTGCTTATGCGGACTGGCGGAGGAGAACCTCCACCATGTCTTGTGGGAGTGCTGCTTATACGAGGACCTCCGGTGCTTGCTGCTGGATGGGATCGTTCGCGAAGTTTCTGGCCCAGTTTATTATCACGATCTCGTGGGTTCGGCGGCCAACTTCGGAAAGCTACAGGCGTTCGCGCACGCGTGGCATAAGAGGCGAAGCGGCTTGGAATGACACAGAGAATTTTTGCTGCGGACAGCGACGGCGCGAGGTGAATCCGTCATCGTATCGTCCTGCCCCAGAATGGGGAGAGTGAGCCCATAGGGACAAGGAGCCAGAGGAAACAACTTGTAGGGAGTCAAAAAGGCGCCCCGGGAACACGCCAAGAGCAAGTACCGAACGGGCGCCCTCCCGCGTTTCGGCCCCCATAACCGCGAGGTTGATTGGGCCATGGGTGGTGGAGGGTTGTCCCTACTCTCATCTATCAAGTCAATATTGTTTTGACATTTTCATACAGTGACAGTAGAAAATTTTAAATTAATATTACATTATTACTGCTACAAGAGATAGTGGTACAGCCCCTGGACTCTTTTAGCACCGGTACTTTTTGATCATTGTGCTTATGATCTAAATATGTGCTGCAATATATTCAAGTGGTCCAGAATACAAAGATAAAAATTATTCCCCACTTAAACAAAATGTGTGGACACCACAGTCATTCACCCCAACCACATCTCCTAAGCTGAGCTCAGGATCTGTTGTTTAAAGTTAATACTTAATAGGTAAAAAAAACTTAAAATACACTGCAGATTGGTTTCTATTAAAGAATAATGGATCAGCAAAAAGGGTTGATTGTACAGATATGTGGTAATTATACTCACCAGTAAGATTACTAGAGGTCTCTTACTCTACCTGAGGTCATTGCCCTCCTAATTTATACTCTGAAATTATTCATAATCAAGTAACATTAATCTTTACAGACACATTTTGTGGCCAAATTGCTGATAGAGAAGTACGGGCTGCCCAAGAAGTTTGTAGAGGGAGCAGACAAGGCCCTCAACAAGAAGAAATAACTAACACAGAAGTATATTATTTGTGTACTACAATTTTAAGTTGTGTTGAAATAAAACTGCCCAATGTTTTCCATAACCATTTACTGTTTTTATTGAACCCTATTTATTTCACATTATTTCTGCTTATTATAATTTAAATTCCACAATATTGCATTGCACATTAATTTTATAATTCAAAATTACAATAAGGTTTTTAAAATTAAACTTAAAACTAGGATTAGGTACTATTTGTTTACATACGAAGAAAAGCTTGGAAGACTAAAGACTAAGAATTGTTATTTATTAATTATTTAAATGACATTTCACACACATAAAACATAATTACTATAAAGATTTAATAATCTCATAAAATTTGTTTAATATTTCAATAATACTATACAAATATAATAATCATTGAGACAAATATTCACTAATCGCTACAGTTCAGGTGGGCTGTGTCCGTATTCATCTTATACACAACATAAAATTAAAATCATAATATAAAATTCACAACTGGATTGTTCCAAAATTTTTTTGGAACAGCAAAATATAAGAAGCTCACTAGAGTAAGAAATAGAAGCACAATAAACCACAACCAAAAAGTTACAACTTAAAACTAATATGACACCAATATTTAATACTATATTAGAAGTTACTTTGTATAAAAATTTTGATTGACAATATGTTAAGAATCTTTACACTTTAGTAGAAGTTTTAAACTTGAATGGAGTTTTAAATGGTAGAAGAGACTTTCTTTTAGACTTCTTTTCTGGGGGCCCCTTAGGTGTCTGAGGGTAAGGTTTGCTGTTTGCATTGGTTGTTTCTTTAGAACTATTCCCACAAACTTTCAAGTCACTGCCCCACTGGCTTTTAGTACACATCATAGATTTCCGAGAACTGTTGGAAGAGAGGCTGGTTTTAGGAGTCTGTCTCAAATTCTTGTTTGTAATGTCTGTAAACACTTTACCTGAAATCTTTGCTTGTTTGGAAGGCGAGGATTGGCTCCAGTTCATGGCAGCTCTTTTCTCTGAAGTCACCTTTTCCAAATCCAAGTACTTGAACTTGCTGATGTCATTGAGCTTTCCTTCAGTTTTAAGCACTTTGTTATCACTTTTCACATTCTCTAACTCATAAAATGTTAGAGTAACACTTTCATCACTCTCTGTGAAGGGGTTAGTGGATGTGAAATGCACTTTTCTGGAAGAAGTCTCAGGGAATATGTTTCTGCGAGGCATGTTGTCCTTTGTGATCTTTGCAGCTGTTATGATCATGCTGCTGTCCCCGTTGTCGGCTGAGAGGGAGCTGTCCAGGTCCTCATAAGCGTAGCTCTTCCTCCGGGGTCTGCTCCTCACGGAGCTGGACCTTCTGTGGTGACGCCGCGACACCCACTTGTTGGTCTCGTCGCTGGCTTGATTCAACACTTGTGGCAATGTTATGCCGTTTACTTTACTACCACTTTGCTCTGTGTTCGAGTCGTCTAGAGAAAGAACATCTACAGCAGGGCTGTTAAGGATCTCCTTAGCTATCAAGTCTCTCTCCCTTCTGTTGAGCGATTCTTCCCTCTGCCTCAAAGCGATGAGGCGAGACATCCATTGGTGGCTCAGAGTCTCTTCTGACACCTTCTGTGGGCCGTTGTATCTCTCCAGTGCTTCGCTGTAAGGTTTCCTGCTGCGAGGCACGTAGCCCGGCAGCTCTAGAGCCAATGCAGCAATGACCGGAGACACCGGCTGCCATGGAGAGTTACTCTCTTCGATGTACTCTTTCATTTGTCGTTTTGGGCTGATGTTGCAGTAAATAGGACTGTCGACTGTGACGTGTTTTCTCGGCAAAGGTTCTATGCTCCTGCATTGCTCCACCGCCTTCTCTGAATCGCACTTGTTGGCGTCTGAAGTCAGTATTTTGCTTTCGGTTGAAGCGAGTATGTTTGAAGAGCGAAACGGTCCAGACAGGCTGCCCGTGTTAGCGAGGACCGTGGGGTGGTAGATCACGACGTCGGCTCGGAGGTTGTCGGCTCTAGCGTCTGCGAGGAAGCCGATGACGTCGCGCAGGTCGTCGCTGTAGAGGAACTCCTTGATCTTGTCGTCGCACGCACCGGGCAGGTAGGCGAGCGTGCAGATCACTTCGCCGAGCTGCTGAAGCAGATCTGTCGTATCCGAGACTTCCGCGCTCAGCGTGAAACAGTTGACGCGGAGCTCGCCGCTCGGGCTTACGAAAATCGCTTCCGGAGCGAGACATTTCTTCAGAGCGACGAAGTTTAGCGCTTCCACGGCCTTGCAGACGCGCGCGAGCTCCAGAAGAATGTACCAGATGAACTCCTCCGTGAAATGCTTGTCGCTGGCTTTACACAGCGCGATCAACTCCTGCACGCTCTGCCAAGACACGTACTCGAGAACAAAGTACAGCGTCTTCGTCGGACCGTGCAGTATCGTGTCGTAGTAGCGCAGGAAGCTCCCAGATAACGCCGCGCTCAACGTTTTCACTTCATTGTCGACGTTTTGTATTTGTTCGTCGGAGAACGCGGAGCAGTCGTACGCCTTCCACGCAAATATGCTGTTTGTGACCTTGTGCCTCACTTTGTACAGCGTGCCGCCGCAAAACACGTCGAGAACTTGATAGGCCTTCAATTTTTCCGTCATTGCGGCGTTGATAAAGATTTTCTTTCGTGAACTTTACATTTTGCAACCGAAACAAAGCGCCCAAACTTTTAAAATCAAACGACCGTTACGCGCCTAGTGTTGTGCGTAAGCCGACTCACAGACTATATAATTTGGTAATACATCGGTAAATTCAATATTCGATACTTACTTACTAACTTAATAATTTTATATTGAAATGAATTGTTCCTTATCGCGCGTTACGAAAGGGGGCTAGACGGAAAAAATTAAGACGAAAAGTTGTAACGACACTTTTCGCTACTTATACTCTTAAGCTATTGTAAGACGTGCGGCGTGCGCATGTTTCTCTGTCTGTCTGTCTCTCTCTCTCTCTCTCTCTCTTAAGAAAACCACTTGTGTTAAGCTCATTGATTATAATAAATAGTAGTTCACCATTGGTTTAGCTGCAGTTTGAATTTAACCATCTATTTTTTATGTAACAGTTGAATGAAGCATTATCTATCAACACAATGTGGGCACAAAAATATTTAAGCAGTAAAAATCTGTTCCTACGATATTTAATTAACAAGATATAGCCATATCTTGTTAATTTGATTGGGCAAAAATGTTTTGAAACGAAGCAATTTTTTATAATTATTGTTACTAGTTCAATGGATCTTATACAGATAGAGGCCCCTTCATAGTTTCCTACTCTTTTTGAAAAACTATAGTTTCTTTTTTGAAAATCGATATAAGGGACTTCACTAAACCTTAAGTTAATTAATATTCCAATATCCTTAAAAAATATTTTTCTTAGTTTCCTAATAAATCATATTTATTAAATTAAATTAGTTGGTATTTCCTTATTTTAGATTTTTTTAATTATATTGTTCAAATATTATGACCGTTAAAAATATACCTTTACATTTACATTTCAGAACGTTTCCACCGTACTTTATTCTTCTTTTTAGCGTTTTAGCTCCGCGCGCTAAGTAATTGAGCCATTGTCAATTTTTTAACACTGTAGCAATGAATAGTCCAACATAATATTCTGTAAGCCAACTTTTCTCGTCATAATCATACAACTATATTTGAAACTACAGGATAAAATGGTAATTGTTGCACACTGACATTGCTAGATTGTAGTGTGAAATTATTTTTAAAGCAAGTAACTAATAACATTGGCTTTGAAGTTGGACACTTCACCTAATCCATACCCAGAATAGTAATCGTGTTGTCTGTACGCGGTTTTACTGATTTGTGTAATATCCATAGACAACTTTTTCCCTTTTTTAGGGCGCGGGCGGGCCGCAAAATTCAAAAGTACCTACAGTTTTTTGCGAATAGACAACTCCACAGTAGCAATAAATTTTGCAAAAACTCAGTGCCTACGACTACCTACGAGTTATGTACGACATAAGTATACTTTTAACTCAGATAGGTACTATTTTCGAAAAACTAAATATAATACCAGAATTTTGGCGGGTGAATGTTACCCATCCACGTGTATTTTTAATCGTCCAGATCCAGACTCCATCGTAACATCTTAAAACCTAAATGTTTTTATTTTTCTGAAACTAGTGAGTCAATAAAACAGTATAAGGTTCAGGTTAAGGGATGTCTTTCTATAGGTACTCGACATTGCGTCATTTGTTTTCTATCAATATAGGGATGGAAATTACTGTAAAATAAAACAAAGGTAAAAAATTAAAAATGTTTATTTAGTGAGTATAAGCGTGTACGCGGCACAGCTGACTAGCGGTTTCCAAAATACATATCACATGATTGCTGTCTCCAACGGAACGATCCCTTTACAAAAATCAACACCTCGCGGCTTGGCGCGTTTAATTAATACAATACTCGTGTTTATTTCATTTTTTATTAAAAAAAACACAAACAAAACACGGACCTTTGCGTATAAATAAATAATCTGAAATATCAAACAACACTTCACTGGGGCCATCAGTTTCAGAGCGGCGTCGGCGTTGTGCGAACAAGCCCTACTTACATAACTATGTCTATTTACTTTAAATACCTACAATAAAATATTTATTTACAGTTTATTTTGTAAAGAATCATTGACTAGAAACCGTGTCTTGGAAATAAAACATTAACAAATACTATATTAATATACCGACAATAATGAAATTTACAAGTTGAGGAACCTGAGGAAGGCTAGCATAACAGCTGCGACTAATGGAATGGACAGTTCCCGTCTTTGGTAACACATTTGAACTCGCATCGCATCGCGACCTACCGCACCCGCGACGCGACGGTCGCAACACGCGACGCGACAGTCGCAGCGACACAATCTAATATCACGCGCTTCGAACGGACGCAGCGTAAGAAGCCAAAATAAAATTTACTAAAAAACAACAACCGTAAAATATAATATACGCATACAAAACAAAATGACAACTAAACAAACGGAAATTCGGATAAAACAATCGCGTAAACTTATAAATTCATGCTTATATCAATATTTTCACATGATCTAGAACAATTTCATTATGAAAGTGTTATTATCTCGCTGCAGACTCGGTCATAAATCATTCGAGTGTTTCGCTTTTGTTGTTCTGCAGTAATGCACAACTCAACAAAGAACAACAAAAGCGAAACACTCGAATGGTTTATGACCGAGTCTGCAGCGAGATAATAACACTACTATGGTACAATGGCTGTAAAAACAAAAAGAATACTTGTAAATACAGCGTTTGCTTTGACGGCGTTATAATACTGAGATCATTTGCGTCCACCGCCAGCTTGCTTCCCGACGATGGACGCTAACATTCACTAATCTCCCAAATAGTTGCGAAATACTGGTCGGAATCTTCGATTTTTGAAATATTGCGTTATTGGAAAAAAAAATCGGACAGATTTCTCCAAATGTACAAAGTAGGCATAATTTAACTTTTACTAAAATTTCGACAGAATTTCACAACTAGGTACTAAGGACAATTTGACCGTATACAGGGTTATATAAAAAATACCAAAACGCTCTGGGCCTGTATTTGTTTACATTAAAACTAAGAACTTTTGTTCTACGACTTCTTTTTTTACTCGATATTTTGAGAAATATCAATATTCAAAATTTTATAGAGATACTCTACTTGTTCCTACTCTGTAATGTAACGTCGGCAAGTGGCAACGGCGTGTCGGCTGGCGCGCAAACTCGCGGCGCGTAACCGCAACAGTGTAATGTCACTTTACAGAAATAACATTTTTTTGTATGAAATAAATTAATACTGAATTTCAAAAAGTCGTTGAACAAAAGTTGTTAGTGTTAAAGTAAACAACTACTGGCCGAAAGCGTTTTTGGTATTTTTTATATAACCCTGTATAAAGTAGGTACATTTATTACATACCTTTTAATATTACAGCTCAATATTTAATTTAGATACATCAACATAACGACACTGAGCGAAGCGAGCAGCGTAGCACTGGTAGAGAGTCTAAATTTAGCGCGTCTAAAAATCTCCTTTTCACAACGGTACCTGTGGTGTAATTGTGAAATAGTACTTGTATTTTTAGACGCGCTAAATGTAAAGCCTCTAAAAGCGAAATGCTACCAGTGTAAATATATGTACGAGCTTGAACTAATCTGGGCCATCACATTTTATTTGGTATAAAATTCGTAAAACACAAAATTCTTGTAACAAAGGATTTGAAACTCATGACGAATATGAGGACTATGACGTCATAACTTCTTGCCATTCAATGTGCCTGTAAATTATGGTCAGTTCAAACATATCCATACGTTAACAAACGTTAAATAATCGTACCGGAGTATGGATATGTGTGAACAGACCCTAAGGGCCCAGCAAGTGTACAAAGCGTAATAAGCTATCGCGCTTAACAATAACATCTTTTACCTTCATGACGTATAAAAATATTTTAATAATAAATTAATGCGTCGCACTTTACCGGGACGTTTGAGTCTGTTTTGAAACTGCAACTGACTCAACATTAAATGCAACTAAGTATGTAGAGCGCATCTTAATTTACACATTATGTAATGGATAAATTTGATTTGATTTACCTGAATGTAATATAATAAATGTGAGAAATCTCACTCAACCCGTCAACCCCTACTTATGATGGACAAGACTTGTCATCTTTTAAGAGACCCATGCCCAACATTGGGACAAACGTTGGTTATACGTAGACTAGTTGCAGTTTCAAAACGAGCGTCAGTAGTGAAGTATAAACACGCAAATAGCCAACGGAGTCGACTTACAGTTTGTAAATCGTATGTAGTTGTAACTACTGACACTTCAATATATTACGCGAATTAACATTTCAAATTTACAACTTTGTAACATTATTTGCTATGGACAATGGTATTAGACGTTAAATATTCATTATTACTCTGTTTTTGTTTGAGTTTGTTTATTTTTGTTTCGACGCTCGGCTTCCTCGCAATCCGGTCGCTAGTAATATCTACATGTTTTATTTATTCATAGAATGTTTAAGTTAAGTGGTATGTATGAGACAACTTCAACCGAGGACCTCCCATCACTGCAAGACAGGAAAAAACAGACCTTGGGAGCATTACTTCTTGTTTTGGATAAAAATATTTTGATAGAACATTAATTGTTCGCTTAATTGTATTGAACATAATTAAGTAGATATATCTTACCGCTATCATTATAGCGTTTCAAATGTCTCCGAAGTAATAACGTTACACTGATTCGATAACTGACGAAGTTACTGGACATGAGACTTAACAACAGTGGGGCTAACACGAAATTAAATTACTTTCGAAAAGTTAACGCTAACTAAGAACGTATAAGAAAAACTGAGCAGTGCAACATGTAATCTCTCATTAGCGTTTATTATTCGAAAGTCATTTGTGTCTGATGGATGACGACCGCATTGCAGTGCTTCGTATGACACTGCAATTGAATCTTGGGACATCTGCATCTGACATAGGCAAGTGTATCACTCAACATCAGGTGAAAGTGTTTGCCGTTAAAGTAAAATCGCGAGCGCGGTCCGGTGTTGCAGTGAGGCGAGGCGCGGTGGCGGGCGCGGGGCGCAGGCCTACCGCACGCCGGCGGTGCCGAGGCGGTGGTGCGCGGAGGGCGCGCGGGTGCGTGCACTCATGCGCCGGTTCTCTGCGGGCAGCTCCTTCTTCACTGGGACTGGGGCCGGCTCTATTGCCTGGAAGAACACAACAGTCGATTAATTTTTAACCGACTTCAAAAAAAGGAGGGGGTTCTCAATTCGTCGGAATCTTTTTTTTTATGTATGTTCCCCGATTACTCGAAGATGCGTGGAACAATTTAGAATTTTTTTTTTGTTTGAAAGGGTTATAGTTCACAGATAGTCCCATAGTCATCAAGTCAGGATCTGATGATGGGATCCTGGAGAAATCAAGGAAACTCTTCAAATTTTATCAGCACACTTGAAGTGATTTGGGTATTGTTTGAAAGAATAATGTTTTCCACGTTGTCTTATGGTCATCAGGTCGGGATCTGATGGGATCTTGGTAAAATCAAGGGAACTCTTCAAATTTTGCTGGTATACTTGTAGTGATTTGGGTATTTTTATAGTTACTATTGCATTTCTTTGCAGTCATCAAGTAACGACTGTATTCATCAAGTCAGGATCTGATGATGGGATCTTGAAGAAATTGAGGGAACTCTTCAGATTTTAGAAGCATACTTCAAGCGATTTGGGCATTTTTTCCAATGCCTTGCGCATTAGTTGTTTTCCACTAAAAAGTAAAAAATAAAATGGATTATAAAACTTATATTAATGTGCAAAGAAACGACAAAATTATCGACAATACGAAGGACTATTAATGATTGAACGAAACATTGCCAGACTTCAAATTGGTGTACTTACATTAAAATTATTTCACTTTTTGTAGTGGCATTTGAAGTTGGTTTTTTGGAAAGAATTTTCCATTTTATAATTCAATCATTTTAACTATGTTACTATGCCTTAATAGTAAAATGATTGGTTCCAAACTAACTCTCGGCGTATGAACATCTTAAAAGAAAGTTCAGCTACGTGTCACCAGAAGACTACTGTAGTGGTGGGCACTTTAATGTAACCGCAAAATGTTTATCATTGACATTTTAGAATGTGTGAAACGCACTTCAAGCGTCACTTGTAGTGGCCTCCGTCCTCATCATCAAGCATGGTTTTCGTCAAGCGTAGGCCTATTATGAAATTAAAAACCCATGAACCTTGGCCCTGACGGGCGGCGGCGGCGGCGGCACGTAGCGGCGCGCGGTGGGCGGCAGCGGCAGCGGGCGCAGGTCCAGCAGCTGGTGCGAGCGGCGGCGCGGCTCCGCGCTGTGCAGCGCCAGCGCGCACGTCGGCCGCCGCGTGCCCGCGTGCGCTAACGGTCGCGTCGTCAGCGGTTCCGCACCACTGAAACATACAGTTCATACGCGTAAATATATATTTTAAGGCACAAAAAGTCGCTAGTTACAGCAGAAAGCAGCTGACGAAATTGCTAGTATTGTATCCCACCGTATTGTCCAAAATGCGGTGAGTTATGGGAGACTGCAATCAGCAATCGCTATCAACCAGTAATTGTCAGCTCAAACTGGTCATAGTACAGCACGCAACTCCTCGCCAGCGCTCACCTGTGCTCGGGCAGCTCCCACGTGTCGGTGTCGTCGTTGTACCGCAGCCGCAGCACCGTGGAGCGGCCGGCCTCGGGCACGAAGCTGTCCGCCACCAGCAGCCGCCGCCGCAGCTCGGCGATGAGCGCGGCCTGCAGCGCCTCGTTCAGCGCTCACCTGTGCTCGGGCAGCTCCCACGTGTCGGTGTCGTCGTTGTACCGCAGCCGCAGCACCGTGGAGCGGCCGGCCTCGGGCACGAAGCTGTCCGCCACCAGCAGCCGCCGCCGCAGCTCGGCGATGAGCGCGGCCTGCAGCGCCTCGTTCAGCGCTCACCTGTGCTCGGGCAGCTCCCACGTGTCGGTGTCGTCGTTGTACCGCAGCCGCAGCACCGTGGAGCGGCCGGCCTCGGGCACGAAGCTGTCCGCCACCAGCAGCCGCCGCCGCAGCTCGGCGATGAGCGCGGCCTGCAGCGCCTCGTTCAGCGCTCACCTGTGCTCGGGCAGCTCCCACGTGTCGGTGTCGTCGTTGTACCGCAGCCGCAGCACCGTGGAGCGGCCGGCCTCGGGCACGAAGCTGTCCGCCACCAGCAGCCGCCGCCGCAGCTCGGCGATGAGCGCGGCCTGCAGCGCCTCGTTCAGCGCTCACCTGTGCTCGGGCAGCTCCCACGTGTCGGTGTCGTCGTTGTACCGCAGCCGCAGCACCGTGGAGCGGCCGGCCTCGGGCACGAAGCTGTCCGCCACCAGCAGCCGCCGCCGCAGCTCGGCGATGAGCGCGGCCTGCAGCGCCTCGTTCAGCGCTCACCTGTGCTCGGGCAGCTCCCACGTGTCGGTGTCGTCGTTGTACCGCAGCCGCAGCACCGTGGAGCGGCCGGCCTCGGGCACGAAGCTGTCCGCCACCAGCAGCCGCCGCCGCAGCTCGGCGATGAGCGCGGCCTGCAGCGCCTCGTTCAGCGCTCACCTGTGCTCGGGCAGCTCCCACGTGTCGGTGTCGTCGTTGTACCGCAGCCGCAGCACCGTGGAGCGGCCGGCCTCGGGCACGAAGCTGTCCGCCACCAGCAGCCGCCGCCGCAGCTCGGCGATGAGCGCGGCCTGCAGCGCCTCGTTCAGCGCTCACCTGTGCTCGGGCAGCTCCCACGTGTCGGTGTCGTCGTTGTACCGCAGCCGCAGCACCGTGGAGCGGCCGGCCTCGGGCACGAAGCTGTCCGCCACCAGCAGCCGCCGCCGCAGCTCGGCGATGAGCGCGGCCTGCAGCGCCTCGTTCAGCGCTCACCTGTGCTCGGGCAGCTCCCACGTGTCGGTGTCGTCGTTGTACCGCAGCCGCAGCACCGTGGAGCGGCCGGCCTCGGGCACGAAGCTGTCCGCCACCAGCAGCCGCCGCCGCAGCTCGGCGATGAGCGCGGCCTGCAGCGCCTCGTTCAGCGCTCACCTGTGCTCGGGCAGCTCCCACGTGTCGGTGTCGTCGTTGTACCGCAGCCGCAGCACCGTGGAGCGGCCGGCCTCGGGCACGAAGCTGTCCGCCACCAGCAGCCGCCGCCGCAGCTCGGCGATGAGCGCGGCCTGCAGCGCCTCGTTCAGCGCTCACCTGTGCTCGGGCAGCTCCCACGTGTCGGTGTCGTCGTTGTACCGCAGCCGCAGCACCGTGGAGCGGCCGGCCTCGGGCACGAAGCTGTCCGCCACCAGCAGCCGCCGCCGCAGCTCGGCGATGAGCGCGGCCTGCAGCGCCTCGTTCAGCGCTCACCTGTGCTCGGGCAGCTCCCACGTGTCGGTGTCGTCGTTGTACCGCAGCCGCAGCACCGTGGAGCGGCCGGCCTCGGGCACGAAGCTGTCCGCCACCAGCAGCCGCCGCCGCAGCTCGGCGATGAGCGCGGCCTGCAGCGCCTCGTTCTCGCGCCTCTCCGCGTCGTGCGCCTCGCGCTGTTCCACCATCTCCTCGCGGAGACACGCGTACTTCGACAGGCACTTCTTTAACCTGCAAGCCAAATTATTTTATTACTACTAGTTCAGTCACTTATTCAATAAGGCTAAAAGTGTTGGTCTGCGTCTCTGCGTCTTGTGGTCGACCTCCTGCTGTAGCGTCGCGAACGTGTTGGTGACGATGGTGGTCGTCTCCTCCTCCAGGTCTATCTTCTGCTGCATCTCCACCTCCCTCTTCTTCCTCTCCATGTTCCTGTGCCCTGGCACGTGTAGCTCGTCGCTGACTCACCTCTGCGTCTTGTGGTCGACCTCCTGCTGCAGCGTCGCGAACGTGTTGGTGACGATGGTGGTCGTCTCCTCCTCCAGGTCTATCTTCTGCTGCATCTCCACCTCCCTCTTCTTCCTCTCCATGTTCCTGTGCCCCAGCATGAATAGCTCGTCGCTGACTCACCTCTGCGTCTTGTGGTCGACCTCCTGCTGCAGCGTCGCGAACGTGTTGGTGACGATGGTGGTCGTCTCCTCCTCCAGGTCTATCTTCTGCTGCATCTCCACCTCCCTCTTCTTCCTCTCCATGTTCCTGTGCCCTGGCACGTGTAGCTCGTCGCTGACTCACCTCTGCGTCTTGTGGTCGACCTCCTGCTGCAGCGTCGCGAACGTGTTGGTGACGATGGTGGTGGTCTCCTCCTCCAGGTCTATCTTCTGCTGCATCTCCACCTCCCTCTTCTTCCTCTCCATGTTCCTGTGCCCTGGCACGTGTAGCTCGTCGCTGACTCACCTCTGCGTCTTGTGGTCGACCTCCTGCTGCAGCGTCGCGAACGTGTTGGTGACGATGGTGGTGGTCTCCTCCTCCAGGTCTATCTTCTGCTGCATCTCCACCTCCCTCTTCTTCTTCTCCATGTTCCTGTGCCCCAGCATGAATAGCTCGTCGCTGACTCACCTCTGCGTCTTGTGGTCGACCTCCTGCTGCAGCGTCGCGAACGTGTTGGTGACGATGGTGGTCGTCTCCTCCTCCAGGTCTATCTTCTGCTGCATCTCCACCTCCCTCTTCTTCCTCTCCATGTTCCTGTGCCCCAGCATGAAAAGCTCGTCGCTGACTCACCTCTGCGTCTTGTGGTCGACCTCCTGCTGCAGCGTCGCGAACGTGTTGGTGACGATGGTGGTCGTCTCCTCCTCCAGGTCTATCTTCTGCTGCATCTCCACCTCCCTCTTCTTCCTCTCCATGTTCCTGTGCCCCAGCATGAAAAGCTCGTCGCTGACTCACCTCTGCGTCTTGTGGTCGACCTCCTGCTGCAGCGTCGCGAACGTGTTGGTGACGATGGTGGTGGTCTCCTCCTCCAGGTCTATCTTCTGCTGCATCTCCACCTCCCTCTTCTTCCTCTCCGCGATCTCCGTGTTCCGCTGCTCCAGGATGAGCTGGCTCTCGTTCAGGTTGTTGATGAGGTCCTTCCCGCCGCCGCCCTGCACCAGCCGCTCCTCTAGGGATTTGATCTGTTGTTCTAGTTCTTCAGTCTTAGTTTTCTCTTGCACTATCGTGGATTCTGCTAAGATGTGCTCGCTCTCGATGCTTGCCGTCTCTTCTTCCGCTGCAATAATATCATTCAAAATGTATTAAACAAATTCTTATTTATTGCAAGTTACATTTATTAATATCTCGTAGACGTTTCATTTGTTCAGAGAATAAACACTGTATGTTAACCGATGTCTGGTTGGGAAGGAACTCGATATGGTTATTGATATTGTGTCAAGTTACAGTCGTGTACTTCCCGAGCATGTCGGAAGCGTGACGTAAACATTTTTCATATCAATATTACACGCATTTAAGTTTACGAGAATGACAAAGACAAGACAAATGGTGATTGTGAACCAGTAACACATTGACAGTTCAGAGCGTTACAGGGGTGTTATTCTCGAAACTATAAAATTGTACATCGGCTAACCATCGACGGTAACCATAGCAACGCAGCCCTCAGCAGCCAATTGTCGCCTTGGCTGTATAACTGACGCAAGCATTAACTAATCAGCGCATAGGTGTCAGCTCGTCACTGCTATAAATGTTGCAGAATGACGAAGGCAGTGTATTCTTGTCGCTCATCTCCCTCTCTCCAATGTGAGAGCCCCGCGTGCGTGTCGTCAGGCCAGTCTCACTTATACCCGTACTTGTAGCCGGGACGGCCACGTCCCGGCTACAAGTACGGGTCCGGACCTCAATATTTCAGATGGTTGCCGCTCGCGGACCGAGTTGCACGCGCTAGTTCTGTACGGTCTATTTTACGCGCCGTCTGACTACGGCAGCCCTAGTACGTCGTAAGAGATAAAGTTAGGCGATAGAAAGAGACCACAACATTGCGTTTGTTGCGTGTCGATTTCGAGGGCGGGGCCAAGCGCTATTGCGAACTGAATTGCACTTTTTGTGTCAGCGCTAGAGTCGCTATTTCTTTAAATAATCGTAGGGAGTGGACCTTCTGGTACTATTAAGTGTTCTGTGGTGTCGTGTCGGTGGTGGGGTATGTAGTACGTACGCTGGTCGGGTAGCGGCGCGCGCGGCTTGGGTCGCGGCGCGCGCTTGCGTCGCTCGTGCGCGCGCCGCATCTCGATGAGCGCGCGCAGGCGTTCGATCTCCGCCTGGTACTCGCGCAGCTTGGCGTCCTTCGGGTCTTCGTTGCGCACCGGCTTGTTCTTTATCGCTGGAATCGTACAGGCAAACGGTTTACAAATTGTACCTTCGTAGAATGAAAAATTAATAGAGAAATGTGTTCTGTATAAAAACATCCAAATTTTCTACTTATATCGATTGTCAATTGTTGTTAAAAGCTTTCTATCATCAATCAGTCAAACACATTATTGTTGAGAATTATTTTAGAGATTTCCTTCCTCTTTATTTTTCCACTGACACACATACTTAGCTCCGGAAAGTCCGAGGTTTCTTTAGGTTCAAAATTAAGGTTAAGTAAAGAGCTGAATTTCTGCAGTATTGTTTTTTAATCTAATATTTAATTTTCTGCATTTTAATACAAATATAGTATGCTATAAGAGATGGCGGTGCGGCCCCTGGAGGCCGCGGGCTCACCTTTCGCCCGGTGCGCGTACCGCAGCGTGGTGATGGTCTCGTCGTAGTTGTAGGAGGCGGGGCCGATGTTCGCGATCATGATGGTCTTGCTGTTGCCGCCCAGCGAGTCCTGCAGGATGCGCGTCAGCTTGGAGTCTCTGCAACACGCGCACACAGTCAGCGACAGCTCACAGGTGGAGTGGAGTGGAGCGGCGTTCAGGCGCGCTAGGTACCAGTAGGGCACGTGCGGGCTGTTCTCGGCGAGCGCGGAGATGACGTTGCCGAGCGAGGACAGCGCCTGGTTGATGCGCGCCGCCTCGCGCAGCCGCTCGCCGCCCGCGCCCGTCTTGCGCTGCCGCTCGCTGCCCGCCAGGTCCACGAGGTTCAGCTTGCCCACGCTGCCGACACAGCTCGCAGCTCACGGGGCGGAGCGGCGTTCAGGCGCGCTAGGTACCTGTAGGGCACGTGCGGGCTGTTCTCGGCGAGCGCGGAGATGACGTTGCCGAGCGAGGACAGCGCCTGGTTGATGCGCGCCGCCTCGCGCAGCCGCTCGCCGCCCGCGCCCGTCTTGCGCTGCCGCTCGCTGCCCGCCAGGTCCACGAGGTTCAGCTTGCCCACGCTGCCGACACAGCTCGCAGCTCACGGGGCGGAGCGGCGTTCAGGCGCGCTAGGTACCTGTAGGGCACGTGCGGGCTGTTCTCGGCGAGCGCGGAGATGACGTTGCCGAGCGAGGACAGCGCCTGGTTGATGCGCGCCGCCTCGCGCAGCCGCTCGCCGCCCGCGCCCGTCTTGCGCTGCCGCTCGCTGCCCGCCAGGTCCACGAGGTTCAGCTTGCCCACGCTGCCGACACAGCTCGCAGCTCACGGGGCGGAGCGGCGTTCAGGCGCGCTAGGTACCTGTAGGGCACGTGCGGGCTGTTCTCGGCGAGCGCGGAGATGACGTTGCCGAGCGAGGACAGCGCCTGGTTGATGCGCGCCGCCTCGCGCAGCCGCTCGCCGCCCGCGCCCGTCTTGCGCTGCCGCTCGCTGCCCGCCAGGTCCACGAGGTTCAGCTTGCCCACGCTGCCGACACAGCTCGCAGCTCACGGGGCGGAGCGGCGTTCAGGCGCGCTAGGTACCTGTAGGGCACGTGCGGGCTGTTCTCGGCGAGCGCGGAGATGACGTTGCCGAGCGAGGACAGCGCCTGGTTGATGCGCGCCGCCTCGCGCAGCCGCTCGCCGCCCGCGCCCGTCTTGCGCTGCCGCTCGCTGCCCGCCAGGTCCACGAGGTTCAGCTTGCCCACGCTGCCGACACAGCTCGCAGCTCACGGGGCGGAGCGGCGTTCAGGCGCGCTAGGTACCTGTAGGGCACGTGCGGGCTGTTCTCGGCGAGCGCGGAGATGACGTTGCCGAGCGAGGACAGCGCCTGGTTGATGCGCGCCGCCTCGCGCAGCCGCTCGCCGCCCGCGCCCGTCTTGCGCTGCCGCTCGCTGCCCGCCAGGTCCACGAGGTTCAGCTTGCCCACGCTGCCGACACAGCTCGCAGCTCACGGGGCGGAGCGGCGTTCAGGCGCGCTAGGTACCTGTAGGGCACGTGCGGGCTGTTCTCGGCGAGCGCGGAGATGACGTTGCCGAGCGAGGACAGCGCCTGGTTGATGCGCGCCGCCTCGCGCAGCCGCTCGCCGCCCGCGCCCGTCTTGCGCTGCCGCTCGCTGCCCGCCAGGTCCACGAGGTTCAGCTTGCCCACGCTGCCGACACAGCTCGCAGCTCACGGGGCGGAGCGGCGTTCAGGCGCGCTAGGTACCTGTAGGGCACGTGCGGGCTGTTCTCGGCGAGCGCGGAGATGACGTTGCCGAGCGAGGACAGCGCCTGGTTGATGCGCGCCGCCTCGCGCAGCCGCTCGCCGCCCGCGCCCGTCTTGCGCTGCCGCTCGCTGCCCGCCAGGTCCACGAGGTTCAGCTTGCCCACGCTGCCGACACAAAAAATATTGTTAAGCATAAAAAAAATATATTGGTTGCCTGTAAAATCGGTTTACGGACGATAGATTTACGTGATAACGTCATAATCATTATGGTTATCATAATCGTAATCATAATCATAATCGTTATCGTAATCATAGTCATAGTCATAATCATGATTTTATGTAATTTTATCGTGCCTCTCTATCACTTGGTAACGCGGTACCTACTTGGTACGCGGAACGGTAGGTACTATTTTTCATGAGTGCTATCAATTTATTAAACGTTATCACGTCAATAATCGAGTGTGACAGGTCGTTTCAAAATAAGGTTCTATTTTCACCATTTTGGTATGGAACCCTAAAAAGACGCGAGTGTCGTAGAACACTTAGTAGAAACAAAGTTTTGAATAGAAATTAAAACAAAACCCAATTTTACGTTTTCATGTATGGGATTTCACCCATCGCTCGATAGATGGGTGAAATCTGTCTTCAGTTAGCGAGTTCATCATACCCATCTGTATACGTGATTACATACATGTCTAGTTTATTGAGTAGAAGAGAGAGACTTTAATTCTAGATTTTCCATAGATTTTCTTCGTGATGGAGTCGCGTCACACAAAAAAATCTTTTTTTTCGCCGCCTTCTGCGCGGTATCACCCGAAAAGAAACTTCGTTTCAAAAATGACAGGTTTTTGACCGTGTAGGGGATTGTTGATGATGATACCTAATCAAAAAAACAATTAATCCGTTATTCTATTCCAGTGTAATTCCAAAGAAATTAAACAGTTTTGCGCATCGGATGCAACACGCACGCAACGGACCCGAGAGCGAATTATTACTATTAGTGCTTCCGGCGCAGCACGGAGCACCCAGTACCCACAGACCCCAGCACTCGGCAGGCCCTCACATTCAGAGCAGAACGCACGCATTAGCTCACTTGCCGCAATAATAGCCTGCCACTCCACCGGATATCATTTCCCTGCACATCCGGTATGCTGACACTTAGATACCCACGAGATTCATATCCGTTGCAGTTGCATGATTTAACATTGCAATGTTGCTAACGCATTGCAGTGTGCTCGCCATCTTGAGACATGGCCATCGCAATATGTCATATAACGTGGCCATATGACATATTGCGATTGTGAAAATGATGATGATTGATGAATGAGAATTATCGCTGAACTTATCATGTAACAATATATCAATCGGATAATTCTCATCAGGCCCTAGTTCCCAAAATACTGAATAATCCTTCATCATACCTAATAATCGTACTTAATAATGGAGAATGTTAATAGGTATGCCAAATCCTGTATGTATATAAATACACTAGTTTTTGTTGCAGTCAAAAATACCTAGTAATTTGGATTTTATAGGCATTATATCGAGTCCCGCTACCGGTCACGTGACCGCTTGTGACGTCATGTCACAACACAATGCGCCGCGGCCCGCTTGCTTCAAGTCGCCAGAGCGGTTATAGTAGGCTTGCGCAGCATTTTGTTGTGTTTTCGTCCGCGTATTTAAGTTAATAGTCTATAGTGAATATTATTCGATTAATGAAATGGATGAAGGATTCGAAAAAGGGCAATCGGATAGGTAGATTCATCTGGACATCGGATGAAGGTGGAAAGTATACAAGTGATTTAAGAACAGATGCTATAACCGGAACAGTAACCCTTATGATTTTAGTAACAGAACTAGTCGACAAACCAAAATCCAAGGCCAGAATAGTATTAGGTTGATACAAGCGTATTTTTTTTTAAGTTATCATTATATTTCGCGGAGTACAGTTTGTTGTTTCAGATAACATATTAATACAAAAATAGGTAAACCTTTCTTTTCTTAGGTACCTTTCTTTTCTCGTTCTTTAGGTAAACCTAACAACACTTGTGGTTCTCTAGATATGGATAAAAGAGCAGCCTTTTGCATATAGTTTCTAAAAAAAAGTGTTTCGCATTCCGGTTCCGAATCTTAATCTTCATTAGGGTTCTTTGATTCTTGATCAAGGTTAAATATTTCACGTGAAGAGGCGTTTGAAGATGTGTCGTGTTTACTAACAAAAGATACTGCATCTGGTGAAAATATTATTTTCCTCTTTTTTGACGTGACAACGTCTTATAATTCGATAAAGCCGGTTGCACGCACGAAAAAACATGACTCATCCGGCGTTACCTCGCTCATGCGGCGTTACCGGCGTTACCTCGCGAGCGCGGAACGAGCGACAAAGAAGACGTTGTCACGTTCAAATATCGTCAGTAAACCGACTTTACAGACAACCAATTTTTTAAACATTTGTTAACAGTCATGGTTGATTTATGGACACCTTTAGCTTTCAGGTTTACTTGCATTCCCTTACTTTTTTCTGATATTTCTAAACACTGATCATTATTTCCAAAACTTAATGGATCTTCTATTACTATTTCGTCTTCACAGCTAACAACAAATATCTCTTCAGGTTTTTCTAACGTCGAAGTTTCATCTTTATTTAATAGTTTCCCAAAATACTCTATACGATTACGTTCCCAAAATACTCTATACGATTACGTTTTTGGACTGCAGATCTCTGAGGTTTATCTTCCTTTTGTTGTCGACATTTGAATTTGTGTGGAACTATACCCTGTTTTACTTTAATTCTTCCTTCGACCAACTTATATTTAGTATAGTTCTCCATATCATTTTCAATGTCAAAATGATCTTCACAACAATAAACTGTACTTTTATCTCCAAATGGATCTAACCGCTTCATAGCTTTTATCAATTTTTTTCGCATTTTAACGTCCTTTGGAACTATAAAAAACAACTTTTCCGGCGAATTGGTAGTTGTATTTTTACATTTAGGCACAACACGTCATGATTTCCTAGTATTTGGATTGGACATTTTAGTGTAATTTCGACGGCAAGGGCGCGCGACCGCCAGCGGACTGAGTGAGCCAGACAGCGTGTTGTGCGATGACGTCACACCTCACCGGCAGCCCGCGTTTTGCCGTTACAACTTGTTTTACTTCTAAATCGGAAACTAATTGACGTATCGAAGTAATTCTTTCACTAGTATTTTTTATTTTTGACAGAGAATATGGAGTGCTAATAATCAAAACAAGTTAACATTCTTCATTGCAAAGAATAAAAAAATCAATGAATGAGTTAGTTCAATCTTTTTGCTCTTTCTTATAACTGCAGAACTTTCAAAAGTTAACTATCAATAGCTTATGATCTATTATACCTACCTATAATAATATATCAGTTTACGTATAACATCAAAATTCATCGTACGAAACGTATTTAGAAGACTGTCGTAGAGTGCAGTAGAGTAGTAAGTACGATGCTTACGTTCCATGTCTGAGCATGGGGACATCCATAATTGCCGTGGCACGTCAACCAACGTATTGATTATGAGTTATGACGTTATTGATCCATGCCATTTAAGTGGCCATGGCGTAAATACACTGTGCGAGCGATGTTCTAGTAGCCAAGTCTTATACATTTTATATTATACAAGTCTTTGTATGTATGACATATGACATATATGTCATAATCATAATTTTGGATTGTAGATAACGATCTGTTAATGCCTATTTGACCCTTGCCTTCTAGTCTGGATCAACTTTATCCACCCCTACAAGATAAATCAATGATAGTTGTGATGAAATTTTGGGTATAGGTTACATTAGTAATGAATTAATTAAATACTATCGACGGTTTTTACAAGATGCGCGCGCATTGATTTGAAGATTAAACATAGTAACACAGACCTAGGGAACAATATGGACTAGCCCCGTCTGCAAAAATTAGCGTCTGTCAAGTGGTGTATAAGATAGCGTCACCTAGGGTAGTAATTTAGTACATGAACAGACAACAAACCTTAGCGCTCACAGAGCACATTTTTCTTTTTTCTGTGTTAGCGCTCATCATGGCGCTGTAAGGCTAGGCTAGAACGAATGAATGGGGCATCTCCATAGTTTTGTTATCTCTGTGCATATTAACAAGCAGCAGAGAACAAACTGATCGCTCGATGAGCGAAGGCCGCGGTGACATAAATCAAAGTGCAAACATCAATATTGACACGCGCGGCGACCAAACAAACTCCCGCCTCCGGTACAGTCGCCCGGGAAAGCTGCTGCGGTTAACTTGGCGACGAAAAAAAAAGACGTGTGGCACTCGAAGACTGCCGTGGTAAAGCTATTGCATAGCTGTGGAGTGGGGGGTGTTAGGTTATTTTCGTTACGGAATTTCTGGATTCGGTCTCCACGCTCAAGGCCCGCGATAGAAGCTATGCTTATAATACTCCTATAATCAAAACGTATCAATGTTACACTCCCGTGGGCACTTGCCAGTTGTGGGTGACTCAGAATTGTAGAGCGAGGAGGCCCAACGTAGGTACTTACTAGGCAAGACCCCCCTGTCGGTTGCTACACAGCATCGCACAGGAACGTAAATAAACTTAAATAAATACTAGTCCTTTTTATAAGGTTTTCTTTAGGCGTTTAGGTATCTATTTTTAGGGATTCTGCATCAAAATTCAATTCAAAACTCGTAAAATTCTCACGACAACCTTAACATTAATACATTAAATAAAGTCGTGAGTTGTCATCCACTTTACGATTTTATTATTTACATGTTTAATGTTTATATTTTTGCTCAATCACCTTACGCCTCGCCGGCCTCTGCAGTCAATTTATGAAGTTCACCCAAATGAATTTATTTAGTTCACCCAAATGTTTAGAAGTCGATATTGGTAGTGCAGTAGACCCTGATATAATTATTACAACATCGTTTTATATTAAGCAAAAATTTAAAAACAGCAAGCTTTTTATAACCCATTTAACCTTTAATTAGCAATTGAACCGCTCCAATTAACTTGACTGAAGAATTAATTATTTTGAAAAATACTATAGTGCTCATTCCATTTAATTTTATAATTCTAGCCTCAGTGGATCGGTCTACGTTTGTTGTCAGTCAGTCAGTCAGTTATTAAAGAGGTTAATAAATCAATAATAATTTATCAAAATCAATTTTCAGTAAGTAGTAGGCAATAGGTACTTGTGTGCTCGCGTATACGACAACAGATGTTAAAATCTAGTTTTGGAGGAAGTATCGGCATTATGTCATCTTGATCATTTTCACACTCGTCGCAAGTGGGCGATGTTCTATAGTCGCTGTTAAACTAGCTATTACCCACGCCGTTCAGTCGCTTGAAATTGTTATAATAACCCTACGTTTTCCCACAAAAATACCACTGGTTAGGATAGGGACCGGGGACTATATTCCCATGTTTTCAACTCCTAAAACTATAGGTTCATGCAATCTGGGGAATACTAGCCGATAAAGAATAATATTATACCCTGTCAGAGTGTATAATCGGGGAATAAATTTTTTATCCCCTGCCCGTATCTACAAGGGGCTGAACTCTTTTACTGATTCGTGCGGATGGAGGACTCTACATTTCCAGATATTCAGCCGTGAAGCAATATTGCATTACTGTGTTTTGGTTTGGAAGGCACTGCGTAGCGGGCGAGATTACAGAGCATAATGAGACTTCAAAACGAATGTCTTAGGACGACCAGTGGAGTGCAGCGCGTCGTATGGCATTGCAATGCAAACTCCTCGGGACGCACTGCAACGGGAATGGGTACTGTACAAGTATATCACCTAACATCAGGTCTATGCTACAAAAAAGGTAGTAAGTTCTTGTCGCACTCCTTCATGTGTTTGACTAACAGTCCGTTACTGCATTGGAACTAGTGAAGAACAAACACACGCAGTTTCGCATTTTCTTTAATATGAGCGAAGAGTGATATTATGAGTAGAATGACGCACGGCGCTCCCACGCACGTGAGTGATTACTAACTGCATGTGTAGTGGCAGTGGCCATGGTGCTAGCCACGGTCAATGAAGCGTCGGCCCACGCGCCATCGAAATACTCCTAGATTTGCTGACCGAGACAGATTTATCTCTGCGGTCATCGACAGACTCAAATTAGATTACGACGATAGAGCGCTTCTGTAGTAGACAGCGGGGTACTTTAATAATAAAAAAAAACTTGAGGTGTCAAGGGACACCCGGATGGAACGAAGTATATCTGGCTTGCTTTCTATAAGAGAGAGAGAGTCAGACAGAGAAACATGCGCACGCCGCACGACTTACAATAGCTTACTATAGTCTCAATTTTTTCCGTCTAGCCCCCTTTCGCAACGCGCGATAAGGAACTTGGTTCCAATAACGTGTATGCGAAAGCCTGGGCGGTGGACAGGAGGAAGGCAAGAAGGGTTATAAATTGCAAGTCGCAGACAATGCAAAATCAGTTGCGTAGAAACTAGAAAATTGTTGGAAGATTTCAGAAACGCTGAAAGGCCGAGGCAATATTGGAAATGCTTTTCCGGTAAAGGAAAATAATTTCCAAGTTTATTGAAGAGACAGTCCAATATTTTACGTCATTCAAGAAACCAAATCATCTCGTCAAACCTTATATGTATAATGTATGCTAGGAAAAATTACGAATAGTTGTTTATATTTATGAATACAGATTTCTTCAATTTAACGTTTGATCCAAATTGTGGAAAAACACCGAAACAAAATGGTATCAATAAAATTAATGAGTTGTAATTTGTATCACTGATTACTACAACAATAAGCTTATCTATTTTATAATGACCTTACATAAAAAGTAAGTACCTATTGGCGGTTTTATCGACGACAAAATTCTCATATCTGATAAAGTTCAGTTTTATATCACTTAATAATCTAGGGTATTTATATGTATATTTTATAGAAGTAATCATGTGCCTTAAGGGCAACAATCTATGAATCTCTCCGGGATCTTAAATAAAAAAAAAAAAAAAAAAAAAAAATGACGTTATTAGTGTGTTTTGCCGGACAACTCGCGAAGTAAAGTTAAGAAGATCGAGGAGGAGGGTAGACCGATACGGTCTTTGACAGCTCCAGCTTCGTGTCTCGCCACTCTGCAGTCCTGCCGCGACCACGGCCTATGTAACTAGGTCGAAATATCGGCATAACAACATCATGTTTTAATCGTGGTATGTACCCGTTAAATACATAATTATGATCTTAAATATACCTTGAAATTCTAAAAAAAATGACAATTGGATTAAAAATCAACATTGCTATGGAACCTCATGAAAACAGTTGCAAATAGGTAAACAACATAAATTAATGACTGCGACGGAGTATCTTGTGGTATCAGTGAAACGAGTGCAAATCAGTAACCCGGCTGTAACTTAGTATTCATAAAAACTGTAAGAGCATCTCGACGTGTTTTCAGTAACATTAACTAACTTTCCACACTCGTATAATAATAAGTAATTGCAACAATAACTTACAGAGGTACTCGAAAATTGAAAGTTTTGAGGCCATAACATGTATATAATTTGTAATACTATGTGAGTGTATGTTTAAATATAATTAGTTACAAAGGCAGTAATGTAGTATGGTGATTAATTAAATGCCCCTAGACTGTGCTGCAGGGAGAACTAAGACAAGGGCAACTTCAGTCGGGTTGATTTTGGGTGATACTTACAGGAAGTTAGTAAAAGTCAGAAATACTTTTTTATGACTTAAAAAATACTTCAAATGATTTTTGGATAATTCTTCACCATATTACGATCATGTATGTCACTGGCATATCAGATATCTGCACGTTCAAAAATATTTATGGCACATATACGTATACGTATACATTTCTCGATTCCGAAGCCTACTTTATATAGATAGAAATAGAAATTGTGAAATGTTTTTAGAAGAAACTATCTGCACTAAGATAATGATTCACAAACCAAAACAACTACCTAATTGCATTACTTATCCACTAACTATAAGAACGCTTGTAAATATAATAAAGTCGCGTGTCCAATTTACTTATTTCTTGGAAATAGTAATTTAGCTGTAAAAGTATAAAAACCTAAACCAAATGGACTGTTCTAGAACCAGTCACTGACTCACTGTGGTGTATAGATTAATTTTGGAACTGTTGTTAGTTTCAGTATAACATCTTTTAAAACAATTTCTAAGATAAACAAATTCAAATGAAATAGATTTTTCTCCAGAAGGCATATTTTGTACATCAAAATTTTTTTGGTAAAGTGCGGCAGCGTCGTTACTTCCGCGGCCAGCAAAAGAAGCATTGATGGACGAACTTGTTAATATAGGCCAAAGCGAAGACGACCAAAAACTGATGAATTCTATGATGTGCAAGTAAAAAGCAAATGAAGAAAGTATATAAAAAGACCAGCAGCCTATGTTTATAAATTTAAAATTGCTAACAATAAGTGTTCATCGACATTCAAATCGGTAAATGCGGACCCGGACACCTCAACACCGAGTCAAATAGAAAATGGTACAGTCACAGTGGTACAGTTGTGTAGGCTTCATGAAAAACATCAGCCTTCACGCTCGGCCGCCTGCGAGTGAGGCTGAAAAACTGCGGCACAACTTTCCACTTCTATTATAGGGCTATTCTATAAAATGACCACTCGACAATCGATATCGATACTCCACATAGGTGCATGAACTACTCAGCCGTCGCAGCGGATAGTAAAATGGATAAGACACGAATAAGATGAACAGGCTCGGAGACACAGAATTTAACTGTGAAATGTACCTTTAGCGTCAGGGACAATTGGCAGACTTCTTTTGCCAAATCCCTCAACTCCATCCCATCAGAAAGTGATCCATTCCTCATCGGCCGCAACATCGGCTAACGGCTGAAATTAATAACCTATCTTACCCAGGATTGTTCTATCAAAGATAGAAATTTGTTAAGGCTCCATACAATTTATGTCTAGTCTCTATCCCACTCAGGCTATACGAATCTGGGCAGGATCAATTTCAGCCGTAAGTGTTTGAAGATAAGGTGAGACATATTTTGAAACAGTTACCCAGTTGGTAAAACAATCGAATTCAAAACTGTTGAATTACAAAAACATTGTTTCAGAATAGCTGCAGTGGAGCACGGCTCGCTGACCGCGCTGGCCAATGAGTGAATTGCAGAGTTATGTTATGATATGAGCATAACGACGTAATGCACAGACACACTGACATACATCGAAGCACGCGCAGACGCGGCCTCTACCACGAACCACATAATGCCTTAAAGTTCCTGCGACCTCCGCCTAAGAATACTTATAGTACACTCAGGCCGTTTGTCCATTATTTGCAGCTGTGACAGGCACAAGTATTTATCGCTTCGAAGTGGCGGTCACTATGCCTGTATGTGAACAGCGCATCTGTTATTTCGCATAGATTTCAGCCAGAAACAATCTCGTTTTCGGCAAAGTTCTGGCGACGACTGCAGTGGACAAACGTCCTTTCCTTAATGCCTTAGTAAGTTATTCTTCTCGCAACTTGATTTATATTTATACCATTGTACACAATGAAATATATTAGTATAAAGTTGAAAAGAATAACGCTAATACGAGTATGTACTATGTACATTGTCAAGTCATACGACGGTCGCTCCACGAAATACTTGTAGTATCAAACGTTAAATTCCCTGCTTCAGTTTATTTGCTGGTAGGGTGGTATCCAGCCATTGCCACCAGATCAAAACTAAATCCCAAAAACGAAAAAACTTCAATTAAGGCCTGCAATCCGAAGCTTTCCATTTTAAAGTACTCAACTCCATGAGCAAGTATGCAAGGGGTATCATCAAAACTGTACAATTGAAACTTCATTCAAATCGCAGAATTTATTCCTTATACTATAATCTTTTTAGTATCATGCACCGAACGCGTAAGGTCAGCTAACCACGATTAACCTAGTTTAGGTAAACCACTCCAACCTCGGCTTTAATATTAAAATAGGTTGGTCATCACTGCTTATAGAATAAATGGCTAAGTGTGTTTGTATGTCCTTCATATTCTTAGGAAAAGCAACGGCTGTGTCCACCGCGCGAAATCGAACCATTTTGGGATTCTCAAACAACTACAGACTTAAGGTCTGGATTCTAAAACAGCAACAAATCACTAAAACAAATGGCAAACTAACCTCTAACCCAAATTAGGATCGCAACGAGCCTGTCGCTGACATTGAGACCTCGTTACACCGAATGTGTCAGCAGCTTCCTTCATTAGATTAGAATCTGGATGACCACATCGGCCTGGCCACCGCAAGCTCTTTATAAACTCGTCTGTGTTCGTCGACAGTGTATATTATGTTAGACCAATACACATCTCACGATGTCAAGTTTTTTTACAGAGAAGAATGATGAGACGGGCGAATTAGAGAAGAAACAAGACGTTCACCTGATGATAAGTTATATGGCTGCCCATGCAGTCGCATGCAGTATATCCTAAGGCTTTGTTTTGCTTTGCAATATCATACGACACCCTAAACTGCCTTTCAAACCGAAACACAGTAGTTACTGCTTCACGATAGACTTCTAGCTTGCCGGGACCTACTACACAAAAAGTTTGGTAGGACTTTTCTTGCGAAGCTAATAGGATAGCTCTACTGTACTGCGGTGTGCGGTCAGAATGGTGGTGACGTCAGTTGCTGGGCGTGGGACGGCGCGGCTGTGGCTAGTGGAGGCAGTGGGCCAGTGGGCAGGGCGCTGGGTCAAGTATGAGCCCAAGGGCAAGGGTCAAGCTATAGTCGCTTTTATTAGAGTACGACATGCTAGCTGCCTAGCTCACAGGAGGTCGGTTCTCACGTTTCTGTAACTCGACATCATTTCGAATTCATTTTTAGATGTATCTGCCTATAGCATAACACAGAAACAAAATCTATTGATATTGATACAAAATTGTCCTCTGAAATAGAGCTATTTCTATACTTTAAAGAGCCTAATCATTGTTTTCGCTTTCTGTAAAAACTGAACGATGGAGCAATTTATAGAAATTTAAATACTAAATAAATGGCAGAAAAATAAATTACCTCGTCCAGAGATCGTGGTCCAGCCAGCAATTCGAATAAGAGTCCATTTTAGAGATTTACTGCTCACTGAACTAACCGAAAACTGACTACGTTATTGCAAGATCACTTGCAAACTTTTCAATAGACACATTACTTGCTTTTCGTTTCGAGGCAATTTTGACTATTAATTATGCGCTTGGAAACTACAAGGATGTTCACGTACTGTGAGTCGGAAGGTCGCGAGAGCATTGCGAGACTCTAAGACGCCGGGCTCGGAGGCTGCGATGCGTCACCGACTTAATGGGGTCAGGAATTCAGGAGCAGATTTCGCCCACGCGCACTACATCACTTCACTTTACTAGGAACACAGGAATGCTGAGGGATCGACATCAAAAATCAGATAGATCAACTGTTTGGCATCAAAACTGGACCACGTGAGCAAAAGTACACATTGAGAGCAGAGTTGTAAGGCTTTACGTAAACAAACGTTTAGCGTCTGCGTACAGCGCGACCTTGAGGGTGACCTTGAGGCGTCTAACCGAAGACGACGGATTTTTCCTCAGCAGATGATAATTACGAGGCCCAAATCAACTTCAGTGGAAGTTCAATTTCACAGTACTGAAGTGAAGAGCATTTTGAAGAAGAAGGAAACAACACATAAGAAGTATTTAATTTTCACTTCTTATCCGGTATTTAATTTGAATCGATAGTTAAAATGTTCAAATTATTAACATCAATAGTAGTGTGCTGCTTTTTTCGAAAAACTTTTTACTTAAAGCAAAAATAAAGTTGGTACAGTACACGAATACTATTAAAAGTTCGAAGCTTGTTTTCTTATACCCAAAGTGTTTTTAAAAACTTCACAAATTTGACTAAAAACATCTGCAAACTACGATTTAGGGATTGTAAACAATCCATGTTACGCGCACATTAACTTTAATTTCGCCACCAAATTGTAAGGAAGTGACATTCGCCGTCACGCAAGTTGCCAGGCGAATCACAAGGAACAATTTAACAACTTTATGTTGGTACGATTTGCTAAGGGATTGGGACCCGGATTAGGTCGATCTGATCCCAATGTAGAGCCGCGCTGTAAAATAATTTCCACACATGCGCCTTCAGCAACGCTTACTATCGACTTTCATATTCCCTGCACAGGAAGCTTTTAAACTACTCGAAGTCTAGTGCCTAAGGCCTTCAATGTTGACGATTGCTGCCAAATAGTGAAATTATGGCACCAATTATAGTAGTGTTATTATCTCAGTAAGGCACAACTCAACAAAGAACAACAAAAACGAAACACTCGAATGATTTATGACCGAGTCTGCAGCGAGATAATAATACTACTATAGTCTCCCTGCCTAGTGCCACAGTTAGCACAATGTAGCGAGAAGTCCCATGTTTGATTTCCGACGAAGTAGAAAACTTACGCGCGACCCTACCGGCAAAGACCAAGCGATATAGCTTTCAGTCAGTCAGTTGAGATTGCAGCCAAGTAACTGGGAACGCAAATTAATAGTAACTCAGAAGTAACTTACTATTAAATTGCAAATTGAAATGCAGCCAAGACGATAAACAAAGAAAACAATAGTAAAAAATAAATGTTTGTCATACTTTATCGAACCTTATGATTTAATTATGTTGCCTCGGGCACTGAGGCAGTGTGTGATAATACAATATTGTGTCTCTTTTCATTACAACAAAGTACTGCAAAAAGCCTATTTGTTAAAGCATTATCATAATATGAATAATTATAGTTTTTAACGACGACAACATCGACGTAGGAAGCTAACACATCACGTACAGAGGAAACATTATTAGTTTAAAACGCCACAACAAAAGATTACATGAATATTATACAAGTAGCCACCCTTTGTTTTGCTGTAGTCCGATATTTGTACTCTTGTACACATTTCTATACAGCTAGCAGTATAGAAATGGCAAGAGGAGGGCCTGTAGAAAATACACTCATTTGAATGATAACGCAGAGGTTACCGACTGCTTTAAATGTGATCTATCATTTATAGATGCAATTGAAAGTAACACATAACTGTTTGAGTTTGTTGTGGGCTTGTCAGAGCAGGCTGCGTAGGAACCCTTGTAAACTTAGTTTGAAAGCTAATAGATATCAGTCAACATGGGCCTCTCCATAAACAGATCTAAGACGAAAGTTATGGTTGTAGATCGTGGTAAAAAACTGGAACTCACTGGTTCACTAAATCTTGAAACAGTAGAGAACTTTATTTACCTGGGTTCCAACATCAGCAACACTGGGTCGTGTTAGGCCGAAATTCGAAGGCGCATCGGAATGGCCAAGAGTGCTATGTCTCAGCTGCATAAGACTTGGAGGGACAGGCATATTTCTATTAACACCAAAATGCGTCTTGTCCGTGCGCTGGTCTTCCCGATTTTCCTGTATGCTGCAACAATGGACAATTAGGGCAGCTGATCGGCAACGCATTGACGCTTTCGAGATGTGGTGCTGGAGAAGGATGCTCCGGATCCCATGGACAGCACATACAACCAACGCATCGATCTTGAGTCAACTCAAAATAACAAAAAGGCTCCAGAATCCTCTGTAGGCAGGTGGTTGATACACCTGCCTACAGAGGATTCTGGAGTACTTCGGTCACATTGCCCGAAGGGAAGGTGGCAACCTGGAGAAGTTGGTTGTCACCGGCAAAGTGGAAGGAAAGTGGGAGGGGTCACGACCCTCAGTAATGAGGAATACGACGGAGAGAGAGATATCAGTCAAATACCTTATTAACAAAACTGCCTAGAAGTTTGGTATATGTGAAATACAGAAGTTTTGATTTTCGAGATGATAGGGATTCCTGCAAGACTCGTAAGAGTATTAGAAATTAAGTATGCGAAAAAAATAATTTATTAATGCTCATAATTAAAAACTTCAAATTTTAGCCTTACCACAATACAAAGACATAAGTGAGCTCAAATTTGATTTCATATCATTGAACACTAATTTTAATACCTAATTGAACGGCTCTACCTTTTCTACCAAAAAAGTGACAGAATCACATTTAACTATGTATATAATCTATCCGTGATTTGCCCTACTAAAGATAAGTATAAAGATATAACTTTATAATGTATCTGTAAGGCGAATGGTGGATAGGAAAGTTGGTCGGGGATGGAGGGGAGTTTATGCCAGCGGCACTGCGCCTAGCATGATACAATTGCTTTGACAAGGGGTATGCTTAAACCGTTTCCCATTTCACAATGAAATGACACAAGGAAGTGGGTCAGAGTTCAGCCGCGACGACCTGTTAGATAACAGCCGATGCCGACCCGTGACACGCCGATCTATAATTCCCATCGAGATTGATCACGACACGATAAACTGAACAAAAGGGGATCGCGAACAAATCGTTCAAAATTACGATGGAACTCCATTTACAGATATGATAAACGGTGCACCCAAATAGCTGTGGCATTTGAATCAATAACAAATGCTTTCTTGTAGGAACTTTAGATTCGGGGAATAAAAATTAATATATTATATACAAGTGGTTATCCCCATCTAATGTATTCCCGGGTATCTCTTTAAAAAGCTGAAAGAACTTTTAAAATTAAAAAAAGACTTGATCTCATAATGAAAAACTTTTTTGAGATTGGTAGTTTGTAGGAATGTTCTTCGCATACTCGTTGCTTCTGCGGCTCATAGGAATTGAAAAGACAACCTCTCTTGCCCGTCATAGTGAAATAGATTGTCTGTAAACATCGATCTTTCTATAGCCTCAAAGGCCCTTTGACCTAATTCCTCCTGTGTACGACATGACACGACTGTTTTAGTCTTTAACAACTATTCTTTATTCATCCGATATAACTTAATGTGAATTATATCCAGAGCTGACTTCCTATCCAATTGATTGCCTATGCGTATGGGGATTGTGGTCAAGTAAGAAAAAAAATTGTATCATTTATGTCAGTAAAATCTAGAGACAAAGAATGGAGAGTATTACCCAGTGAAATGACGCACGACGCGAAATGTTTGTTCCAAGGCAGACAAAGGCAACGCGGGCATTGGCCGAATGAGCAACCCTCGTCGGGACAGTTTACCGCGTTAGACGAAAAGCTATGGAGAATATAGCCATCTCTATAACTAACATACTTGCCCTCATAATTAACAATTACGAGATATTAATAAATAAATGAGGATATACATGATTTTATGTCACCAAGAAAAATATCATGTTGGCATGATTTCCACATCTTCCCAGTCTGGTAACAGGTCCCTGCCTGCTATTTATTGTCACACGGCTACTACAAGGGTAAATTAACGTTAAAGGACCAACATAAATCTCCGTGACAACTGTCACTCTTCGAGTAGGCGCTGGGAAGTCTTTACGAAAATCTCTCCTAGTAACGTACACTTACAAGATATTAATGTCACCAAGAAAAATATCATGTTGACATGATTCCCACATTTTCCCGGTCTGCTATTTCTCCATGTCACCTGGCCACTGCGAGGGCAAACGTTGAAGGACCAACAGAAAAATTCTGGTGATGACTTGCGACTAAGTAAGTCGATCTCTTTAACAGTTAGACTCTTCAAGTAGAAACTGGGACGTCGTCTTTACGAAAATCTCTTCTTTCCTTAATATGATCTGATGTCCGAGTAAACATCTGCTGAGTAGCCACTGACGTCACTCGGGGGTGTACTCACCGTATGCGGTTGGTGTCGCGGTGCGCCGTCTCCACGGTGACGAGGAAGACGGCGTGGCTCCGGGAGGAGTGCTCGTTCATGTCGGTGCGGCCGGCCGCGCGGTTCCTGTTGCCCGCGCGCATGGCTCGCACCATGTCCGCCGCGGACTTGCACACCACCGACGTCATCTCCGGGATGTAGAAGCCGTTCAGCTCCTGCGCAAACATAATCCGTGATAGCGATCAACACACTTATTTCATGCCGGCCAGGTCTGGTCAAAATAGGCCGGATCCCGAGCGAGAGTACGGTTCAGTCTTGGCGATCGATATGACCGCGCAGAATGGAATCTGTGTTTTGGTCTCGTGTGTGACAGATGTGAATGACACAAAGCACACCTCGGCTTCTCCAACTACACTCCAGAAAGCGTCTGGTCCAGTGGAGTTTCATTAGGGCTCACACAAGGGGCAAGTCTCAGCGCGAAATTGGCCCACAAAAACATGAAGAAAAAGAATTTTATGTGTTTTCCTAAAGTGGTTTGTAATATTTGTTTGTCAATAATTTTGCTACGAAGTGAAAAGGTGTTTATCTTTTCGAGACTTCCTCTTCGCACACATTCTTTTTCACAAACGAGCCAAGATTTTTTTAAACACATTACAACACCACGAGTTATACTAGTAAGTACAATAATAATGTATTAACTTGTACAAAGAGCCCAAGGTTTTATAGCCAAGGACTGGTCTATAAACTTGATTGTGTAAACTGTATTGTACTCGTATAGTAATCAATGTGATGATATGAACTCTATTGAAGTGCGTTCGTCTGTAAGCGACCAGTTACCAACTCGTTCTGTTCAAGGAGACATAATCAAGTTAGGAGTTCATCCGTCTACAGTGCGTTAGTTATGGCCACACATCTCGCATTAGCTCCGTTTTAGTGTTTGTCCGTATATGGTCTATGAGGAATGTATTTACCTTGCCACGTAAATGTTCAATGAATAAACATGTCAAGCTTGTATATAGCATTCTATGTGTTTTTATTACTGGTCCACTATTGTTTAAGCCTTTAAGGTATGTTAATTCATGTGCACATAAACTTTTGATAATAGTCTAGCGGTTGATAGATACGAAGCTCGAAATCCAAGCGTCCATTTCGAATCTGCGTTTCAGGCGATAAAATATTTGCCTACATCCGTAAGGAAACCCAAATGCAAGAGAGTTTGATATCTTACATGACAAAGAGATGATTTTACTACCTTGGAATTAACCCCAAAGGTTAGCTACACATCATCCATATTATATCACACATCTCCCAGAGGTTTAAGAATTAAGAAATCCAGCGGGCAGGTGATAAAAATATTATTTATCCTCCGATTATATCCTGTAACCTGGGGGATAAAATAATTTTCTTCGCAGGCTTAAGCACGTCAGAAAGGGAAAATAGAAGACTTTTATTCATTTTATCAACTGCGTATATTGTTTCACCCGTGCGCCCATTGCTCAGACAGTGAAAAAAGTTGTGAGAGGGAAAAACATGTTATCCTGTTCCAGTGGAGAACTTGGCCACGGCCCTCAATCTAGCATTCGGCCTGGGCGGTTTTCTTATTCTGATTTCATTATTATATCATGCTCAATAGGTCCAGTCTTTAATTAAAGTTTAAAATCAGTGGTATGTAGTTTGCATTGTATTCACGCAAAAGCCGGCGCCAGGCATTTTTGCCTTACAAGGAGGACGGAAATTATTTCCTATTAAGAAAATCTGCTCGTACTAGTCGAAGCATAAATCAATGCTTAATGAGACACTGTATAATCAGTCAATACTAATCGTTCTATTATCGAGTCCATTAGCACTAGATGCAATACGATTGGGTATCATGTATCAAGATATTTATAATAGGCCTGTGTGTCAAAGTTATATCCCTGTGTGGTAATGGATGTGGATCTCAGATCGGTCTATAAAAGTGCGTCTGCGATGTTTGGTAAAACGACCTAGATGCCCTAAATATACCTATTATTATATGGACTGACACCGCAATACTGTAATGCAATCATAAATTCGTTTAGGAACGCGTAATGTTCTAATTTCTGCACTACACAAACATTACGCGGGAGCAATGGCAAAAGCTGCAGTTTTTAAACCTATCGAATTTGATAGATGTCTTTAAATTACAGGATCTGTATTGACCAAAAGTCCAACATTGAGAGTTGTTAATACACCCGTTGGATCCCACACCAGGGTTGTGACTTTTTAAGTCTGTATTGCTGGAACCCGTTTTAGGATTAACCGAGTGTTTGTTTACAGTTTACGCTCGTTTGTTTTGTTGTACATTAGAACTAAAGATTGGATTTCAAAAAACTGTAGGTACTAATTACAGGGATTTCGTGAAACAGTAATTTGGGATGATTTAGGCGAGGCTGCGAGCGTGAAATTGCGGCAGCGTCACACACAACACGCTGTACCAATCGTTGCACAATCAGATGGTTACCAACCGCCGGAACAGTTGCAACTTGCAACGTATCATCTATGTGCTCTTATACCTTTCCGGAGAGGAAATGGAAAAATGCAGCACCCGGAAAAGAGTTTTAAAGAAGAAATGAAAAAAGATGATCGATACAGTTATAGTAGTAGATAAGGTATCCACTTTGATACAGTTATAGGAAAGCTTTTTAGGAACGTTAAAATAGTTTTATACGAGTAAGTATGTCACGCTAGTAAGACGAGTGTAATAGGACAGTCTAATCTTAGCAATAATTCGTGGTAAGCCTACTCGTCCACACACAAGATAATTGTGTGTTGTAAATGCTCTCTCACTATTTGTTTTAAGTATACTTGTTGTAAGCGTATGTGATTGTACGTAATCCATTCTATTGCATACGTACATACATACATTTATTATCATATTTTTGAACAAGGAACTGACCATTAATAAATAATGCTATAACACTTCAATTATGTATTCTTTAACTAGGTACTACGTCCTATTCCTATATCACTCACAGCAATCTTTTTTAAAAAATCGTAAAAACCATATCGTCATAGTCATTTTTGCTTAGTACTCTAGGTATAGTTTTAGCATATTTACATTGACCAATAATTGCCAGCATATAAAGAGGGAAATATAAAGGTAAAGATCGCGAGAATACAGTGAGCTGGATATAAGAGGGAAAGCGTAGGATAGATGGAAGGGTAAATGGATGGTAGGATAGAATTCAAATGTATTATTTTTTACAATGATTCAAGACTAGCCTCCGATAGAACCCGGTGGAAGAATTTAATCCGCACGATGTTAAAACTGCAGGAACACGATCTTCAGCAATGAAGAAGCAACTGGAGACAAAGAGAGCACAAAGAACTGCTACTGATCATATTCTAGTTGGGGACAGCGTTGCGGAAGTTTGAATCACTGGGTTATCCCTGTGCCTAAATAAGGGAGAAATGACAGCCGGTGTATCGATCCGCGCGAAGCAAGTGGCCTGTGAAAAGTAGGATAGCAACTACGACAGGCGGACGCGCGGGGAAGTGTATCCCACAAGCACAACAAAGAGTTTTCAACCGCGATAGTACTAGTAGTATAGGAGATAGGTTTGGATCTAAACATAGAAGAACAGATGGGGCTATAAGAAAAAAAAAAACAGAATTTATTTAAAAACCGATTTCACAAACATCATAACAGAGAAAATAACTACATATTTATAAGTTACGTTAGTATTTTATATGACGTTATCACGGAAATCGTGCCAATTCAATTATCGCTTTGACTAAAAGTGGCCATAAGCGAAAAAAAAATCAATCCGAAAAATAAACCATGTTTCTTGTTTATTTGAGACCGCTTTATAGATCTAATTTTATAATTCTTTTGCTTTTATAGAGTTCCAAAGTTGATGCAAACAGGCATAGCTCATAAGGATTAATAAAGATCAGTATATCGGTATAGTACTCGGTGTTTGTGGAAAGTTCTACCTGCTACAATTAGCGCGTGTAATTTTCACGTTCGCAGTTTCCAATAGGTACCTAGTTCAAGACAGAAGGTCATTATCACATTTACTTAGCTACCACCCGGCCATTCGACCACTCGACTGCTAGATTGCCACTCGCAAACACTATTCTATTCTCCTAAAAACTATTGCCAAGCTGCAGTTTTTCCACCATTACTAAACTTAATAACGTTGAGAAATCGAGCTATTTTAACCTTTTAATTAGGTCCCATAAATGTAACGAATTGCTAAGTTGCAAAAAGGAAGAAAATAATGGCCACGTATCATGCGGTAATGTGACAAACGGGTTGATAGCCATTATAAGTACAATATAAGAGTACATACGAGTACATCATACTTATTACATAATTTTTATACCTGCCAAAAAGTCCATAGAACAAGGTCGGACAAGGGAATCGAAAAAGAATTTTGTAATTAACAGTTGAACATGTCATTAGGATCAATAGACTAAGGCAGAAAGTAAAGGGGTCAACTTAGATAGGTGTAGGAAACAGTATTAAAAGCTAAATCAATATCCTCGAACAAACGAAAGACCAGAATAACCAATAATCGTTAAACCAGTGGAGTCAATAAATATTTCAGGGCTGATTTTTAGGGTTCCGTACCAAAATGGTAAAATGGAACCCTTATGGTGCGACTTTCTCCGTCTGTCTGTCCGTCTGTCTGCCTGTCTGTCCGTCACACTCGATTATTTCAGTAACTACCGGAGCTATCGATATGAAATTTGGAATAGTTTTGTATATTAGTGGCCCAATGACACTGAAATAAAAATTAATGGAAATTATTTTTGTTCTTATTTAAAAAGGGTTGCAAATCGGAGGGTTGAAATTTAAAAGTGAGATAACTGTACTGTGTGGGGTATCATATTATGAAAGGGTTTACTTTGTACATTCTAAAACCGATTATTAATTATTTTTAGTCATGATAGTTTTTGATTTATCGGGGCAAATGTCTAAAAAAATACCGTTCCCCCCCCTATCTCCGGAGTTTATCAATCGAAAAATCTCAAATAATTATGGTCAATAGGAATTTACGTATATTTTACAGGAAAACTATAGCCAATGCTCTAACTAGCATAGTTTTTTTGATATTAACAATAAACCTCTACAAACAAAGTTAGTTTTGCGGTTCATTAACAAAGGTAATTAAAATGCAAGTTCTTCTAGGTAGGTACTCGTCGTCAAATAAACATATTGGTTTTTGCCTGATTGTTTTGCTTCAGTACTTCTTGAGTACGGAACCCTCGGTGCGCGAGTCCGACTCGCACTTTTTCAACAGTAGTTACTTATTTATATCCGTTTTATGATCAAACACTTGAAGTGTGAGCTATAACAGTTTGTTTATCATCAAATCAAGTATTGACGTAGTTTTGCCTGACTACGAATAGACCGTGCTAGGTACTTCATCCTTTTATTTACGTTGCATAAATAAAATAAGCCATTGCTTGGTTACGTAGTTTTACAATAACCAATAAATATAATGTTACAATATATTTTGTAATTTTATTGTAGTTCATAGTGAAGCTAGGACGCGCGACAATTATAGTAGGTACAATATATTTCTGATACCCAAAACCCTGATCTTGTTAACGGTTAGAGGATGAAACAAAGTGCTGCTTATAAATAAGTGGAATTTACGAGCGAAGCCGGGCGCTTATCAGTCACGCAACATTGGAGTATGAATGAAGCTAAGTACCCAATAATAACTGCATTGTTTGTAAATTAATTAATTCGTGCATTGAAGCCCGAATTCTCTATCAAGTTGCGAGTTGGATGAGAGCCAATAATAAGGCTGAGTGTCCAATGTCGCGGCGGAGCGGAGAAGATACGCGGGTCGCGGAGCCTGGAGGCAAGCGGAATGGCAGAGCTGTGGCAAAGGGTGGGTACTTTCACTACTTTTAGTGAAAGTTTATAACATACTCATTTTTTCACAAATACCGAGGGTGTTGTGGATTTCCCATTCCCGTTCCTACTCCCTTTTCCAAACTCTTGAACCTACTTTCAAGGAATTATATTATAGCAATGAACATAATAGATTAATAGGAAAAACTGCGATATTTTGTACCTCGCTCTTTTTCACCACACTAACGCTACGGTAAAGATACGCTACTACGGTGCTACGTGAGAAGGAACCATAGATAGTAGACACTAGACATTATAGAGTAATTTAGTGTAGTAGAGTAGCAGTATATTGGTTTTTATTTGACTTCCAAAAAACACGTGAACTACAAGTCGAACTTTTTGTTCAGTGGAAACGTGACCTTATTGTTGTCGTCATTATGAATACGTTCTCGTATTTACTTTAGCTACGATTTGAAGTGTTACCTTCGATATCTTATCGGCTTACTAAATTATTATCAAACCGTTAGATTTATGATGTACCATTACTATAGTACAGAAATTCCATTATAATAAAAAAATCTTATTTTTGTGTCTGTCTGTTTTTTTTTATTCTATACAAGATAGTACTTGACTGCGATCTAACCTGGTGGTAAGAGATGATGCAGCCTAAGATGTTATCGCACTAACCTGGAAGGGTAAGTAAATTTACCCACACGGTTTCTACACAGCATCGCACCGGAACGCTAAATCGCTTGGCTGTGCGTCTTTGCTGGTAGGGTGGCAACTAGCCACGGCCGAAGCCTCCCACCAGACCAGACCTGAGCCAATTTAGAAATTATAAATTTCCAAAGTGGCCCGTGGCGAGAATCGAACCCGCGCTCTCCCTCGAATCCGAGCGCGCCGCCACTGCGCCAGGGAGGTCGTCAAAATCGTCGTCTCAAAGTCGGCACAAAGTCTTATGTCACAGAGGACCAATAGAGCTTAAAAAGTCGGGGAGCAGATGTGGGTCAGAACCAAGAACCCTTTATCATAATTGATGAGGGACCGACAAATACCAAAGACGGAGTAATGAAAGAACAAGTACTGGGAATTCGGAACTTCAAAGGAATGATCTCATACAGATTTGATAACAATAACAAAGATTGTTTGCGTTATTATTGGTAGAAGAACTTTGTTTTAAATCATAAATTAGCGCCATTCAATCTACCAAATATCTTATTGATATAAGTGGCTGTAAGTTGAAAGAATGTTTGAATCCAGAACCAGAGGGATAGGGAGGCAAAAGGTAGTAAGTAAACAGAAACAGTATAATAATTGTCAGACTGAACACAATTTATTGGACGAATATGCGCGATCAGCAATATGCGTTGTTAAGACTGGCCGTGTTATTAGATCGATAAAAGGCAAATATTCCCATAATGACATGGTGTGATGGTAATGACATGACATATGTTTCGAGGGGAAGAAGCGAAAGCACTCAAAAGTCTGCTATAAAGAGGGGCTTTTACCCAATGAAGTATCTAATCTAAAATGAAGTTTGCAAAATTCGACAACCGATAGACATCCACAGATGGACGTGACTGTAGTTTATTATCTTTGACAAAAGGCCTTCTCGTGGTATTCATTTTGTAATCCTTGTTCTCATGTTCTTCAGCCCGTAGATAAATTAAAAAAAAACCTCAGACACGACACGACTAAAAATGTATAGAAGTTTTGCCGTGTTTGAGAAATTACTGGAGCCTAAGACCTTTTACAAATCTAGAGCTAGGAAGGACCTATCATCTCAGTGCTGCCATATTTTAAAAACCTTCAAAGTCCTTTTGTCTTCCCTTGATTTCATTCGTCCACCTGTAATGAAAGATCTAGCAACACTGCGCTTGCTGATCCCGGTATCCCGGATTTCTAACAACTGTTAGGGATGTAATCTTCCACTACTCAAATCCAGGAATCATCAATACGAACATTCATAGGGAGAATGCTTTAGACCTTTTAATGTGGTTGCGAAGGAGTAGGAAAGATGAACCCAGGGGCCCTACCACCAAGGCTTATAGCAGTATTATAGTAATATTGTTTTGACATTTTCATACAATGTCAGTATGAAAATTTTAAAACAATATTACAATAATACTGCTATAAGCCTTGGTGGTAGGGCCCCTGGGCCTGGTGTATGTCGGATAAAACTTCGGAGGAAGAAGTGGCAAATTGGTCGAAGACTGGTCATTTACCACAAATTTTAAGGCGAATATAAATGTCTCTCACAATATCATGTTTTTGAGTTTGAGTAGATTAGTTGGCAAGCTACCAAAATGCTAGAAAAAAATTGAAATCACGTGAAACCTAATTTGCTACCAAGAATAACTCCGTAAATCTAGGCAGACTTTTTTCTTTGCCAATCACCAACTTTCTATAAATAATAACAACCTAATACAATCCCAGAAATCTTCGTAAAGTCCAATAATAATAAAGTTTTATGTCATAGGTACTCGACTATCCTTTGACTGTAACTATGTTTATCATGTTTGGGTATAGTTCGAAAATATTGTGTCACACAGTGCTGCGAAGTACCAACACAATGCTCGTACACAGTAGAGACAAACTTTATTAAATCGCCATTCGAAACGCAAATAAATGGAAACTGTATTAAATGACAGAAGTTATACAAAATAACTACTACTCACAACGACGAACCAAATACTATACTAACACAGTTAGCAAATAAATACCTCGACCTTAGCCCTAAGGATTCACACAATAGTAAACACAATTGAATAAATTCCCATTCCACAATCTTACGACGTTTGAAATGAAAATAGCAAAAGCCAAAGTTTTCGATAACCCTTGTTTCTTAACAGAACCAAGATGAACCTGTGGTTGTTTAAGCAACCCTGTGATTGAATGATCTTTCGGATGTGCCCATTATTATTCGGTCGTCAGTGACTCAATGTTTTTTGCGACTGTAGTCTGTCCCATGAGCGTCCGGCAAATTGCCACCCTACTAGAACAGTACAATCAGTCGTAAGTACGACCACAGGCGCAGGTTTGAGCGCAAACAGCATCTCAGCTATAGTGTGGAGGACGTAGTGTTATGTCACTGTTGACACTTATTGTTTGCCTTCGCTTTGGCGAGGAAGTGGCTATAGTTGTTTAAGTAGGTACATGATTGCATTATTTGCATTTGCAATCAGTGAGGCTATTTAAAGAAACGTTTCGCTTTTTAGGAATTTAGAAATCTTAGGGGTGTTGTGTAGACATTCAGGCCTCCATTCAGTGGGTAGAATTGATTATTGACTAAGAATGTTAAACGACGCCAAACATATAGCAAACTTCTATCATGCATATAATATCTTCAATTTAAAACTTCACATAAGAGCAAAAGACTTCGTGAGGGTCTAGGGCCTAGGCGATATTCTTTTTGTTTACTTACCAATATTAATGAAAGATTAAGCTCCCAATGAAAACCTCAGGTGGTATCTTTAAGCGTTATCTACATTACCTTCCATATCATATAACCACTTTCAACACATACTGGGAAACTTTAGAGTTTTCTAAGATCTCTACAGATTTTAGGGTTCTGTACCTAGAGGGGAATACGGGACGCTATTGCGACTCCGCTGTCCGTTCATATGTCTGTCAGTTACCAGGCTCATGGAGCATGAATCATGATAGACAGTTGAAATTTTCACATGATGTATTTCTGTTACCGCTATAACAACAAGTCTTGTTATAGTTTTGATGGACACTGCTGCTAATGGTAGTAGTGGTGGTGGCGTTTACCTGTCCCCTGATGGTGAGCTTCTTGGGGTCCTTGGAGAGCAGGTCGCGCACGTCCTCGAGGTACAGCTCCACGTAGGAGCAGGACACGAGGTGCGTGACGTCCGGCGAGGCGCTGTTCTCGATGTGTGCCCAGATGTGGCGGAAGGCGCGCGGGATGATGCCCTCGTGCTCCGGTGTGCCCTCCATGGTGTGCGTCTTGCCGGTGCCCGTCTGCCCGTACGCGAACACGCAGCCGTTGAACCCGTCCAGCACCGACGCGACCAGCGGCCGCACCTGCCGACACAACCGACAGTTTGTAACGCCATTAGCTGCATCGACGTGGCGTGAGCGGGAGCATTTGTGATGCTACTACTTTATACAACGTGCAGGTCACTTGCCATAACTAGCCGAAAGCCTTAAGTAGGGGACGATGTATAGATGCATGAAAAATATCACAAAAAGTCTAGCTCATAACCTGAGACAACTATAGGGAGTTCAAAAATGTACCACAAATTTTAAGTGATATCCCTAAAAAACAGCTCATTCAATAATTATGAATGAACTAGGAATAATGAAAAGTGCATTACGCTTTGGGTTGCCAAAAAATAATAATTGGGTCTTCTTATCTCCATTAATGTGTTTCTTGAATCAAGTAAAAAGGTTAGCTGTCGGCACACTATACAAATTAACCCACACCTCATATATGGAAGAAGCCACACAGCCTGGCGCATCGCGTCCTGACAGGCAGGGCGGTAGTTTTACATTACAACTGCTCTCATCGACGTCACTTTAATACTCTTCCCATGTGTGAGAATATAACACCACAGGTCGTTTAGAGATTGGTTTACCGAATAGATATACCGATACCGCACTCGGGAAAAGGTTCTGACTAAATTGTTGAGAGTCAAGCCGGCAGGTGGAAAATATTAAGTATATCAAAGGCAAGCATTAACTTAGACTGCTCTAGGATACGATTGCGTCAGAAAGACGTATTCATCGGTATCGCAATCGTTAGCAAATTCTGTCCCCTGATTGGCTGACGTAAATCAAGGAACCAATCAGCGGGCAGAACTTGCAAGCGTCACGATAACGATGAAGACGGTTTCCTTACACAATCTAGGGGCTGGTACTAACAAACAAGTAAACACACTGAATTGTAATAATATAAATTGGGCTCCAAATTATGTTGGCGGGATAGTCCTCATACCGTCCAAAATCAGTTCAGGCTCGTTTCAAAATGATATGCCACGAGTCAAGGCCCATAATCACGCTTTACGAAAAGAAAACGAAATCACGTAAACGAAAACTAAGTCGGTAAGTTTGAAGAGACTCGTCAAACTTTGTTTTCCATCGTAGTACGAATGTTGTAGTTAAATTAATTAGAAGTTAGTCACAAGTTGTTGTACTTAACTATAAAAGTACGAAACCAGGGCAAGGCTCATTAAAAAGCTGCCCTACAATCGAAATGGTAGAATCTGTTGAGCAATGATCAGTATTTAGGATAACGTGAAACATCGGCTCGTTCAAGATCGGCACTTGTAAACAAACTCAAGCAAATGGAACGTTTCCACTGGGTCGATCGTCTACACTTCATTACAGCTTCAGTAGAGAGGCACCTTATGAAAGATATAAATAGTTAATCTTATAGTACCACCAATTTGCTACATCGAGTAGTTGATTGGAGAGTAGATACGGATTTGGTGCTGACTTCGGACCACAGAGCTATCCGGTTTGACATCGAGCTAAATGGGCAAACTAGCGGAGATGTGATCAGACAATCGACACGTAAATATAATACCTCTAAGGCAGACTGGGCGGCCTTTGCGACCCACCTCACAGAAAATCTGAGGACCAGTGGATTAACGGCTGAAGCTATTAATGAAATCGACTACCTTGAAGACATCGAGGAAGCAGTCGTCAAATTCGTAAGGTGTATTACTGACACCTGCGACAGCACAATTGCAAAAATTTCCAAAAGGGTTGCACTGGCAAGTCAGAGTGGTGGACCAAGGAGCTGTCTCTCGCCAGGAAAGAGGTTATAAGAAGACGAAACAGGATTCGGAATGCGAACCCACAAAGGAAACCATTCGTGGTAAATGACTACCTTACAGAACTGGCAGCCTATAAGGCCCTGATTCAGAGCAGTATAACCTCCAGTTGGAGGCAGTTCTGTGAAAGGGAAGACCGAGAGTCTTTCTGGGACGGCATTTACAGGATTATACGAAAGAAAACGAAAGTAGAAGGAGAACGTTTGCTGCGATCACCAACAAGCCAGCGGATTATGTCACCAAAAGAATCAGCAGAACTGTTGGCACAAACATTTTACCCGCATGACGATCCTACTACGGATACAGCTGAACACAGAGAATTAAGGAACTCAATAGAAGAAGAGATAGCAAAACTCGACAATACCCCAGCAGTTCCTTTCACCAGGGATGAACTCGAGTCGGTGTTAACCAACATGAGCCCTAAAAAATCGCCTGGCGAAGATGGACTGACTGCGGACATATGTACGAGAGTCTTCCAAGCACATCCGGACGTATATTGAGCTTGTATAACAAATGCCTGGAAAAGGCCTACTTTCCCCAGGTATGGAAAGAAGCTACCATAAAAGTCATTCCCAAGCCGCAAAAGGAGGACTACTCGGTACCAAAGGCATATAGACCCATCGGTCTTCTCCCTATACTAGGAAAAACCCTGGAGAAGATGTTCGCTAACCGGGAGGCATTGCGACTAGGAAGCAGTAAGGCTCTAAGTCCTCGCCAGTATGGGTTTACTCCGCAAAAAAACACAGAGGATGCTCTTTACGACGCAGTGGAGATAATTGAAGCCGCAGTACTGGGACGGGAAATAGCTGTAGCGGTCTCTCTGGATATTGAAGGGACGTTCGATAACGCATGGTGGCCAGCCATATTGCGCCAACTTATCCGCAAGCAACTGGACAGCTCCCTTATAAAACTGACGAAAAGTTATTTATCATCTCGCAGAGTTACGGTCAGGTATTCTGGAGAGCAAATCATAAGAGATACGAACAAAGGGTGCATTCAGGGATCCACGTGTGGCCCGCTTTTATGGAATGTTATGATGGACACAATATTCCAAGAAACTCTTCCGACGGGGGTACACGTCCAAGCTTTCGCCGATGACATCTTAATAATTATAACCGGCAAAAGCGGGGAAGAGGTCGAAGAAAAAACAAACAGAACTCTTGAGACCGCGGCCAGTTGGGGCAACAAAAATAAGTTAAGGTTTGCGCCCCATAAAACCCAAGTAACGCTTTACACGAGGAAACTACGGCATTACAAACCAAGGATTGTCATGTGTAACGTGGAGATCCCCCTGACAGATAGCATAAAGATTTTGGGTTTAACAATAGATAAAAATCTGAACTTTGTGGAACATATCCGAGAGATAACCAGCAAGGCAATCAATATTTATAACGGAGTGTCCAGAACGGCGAGAGCACACTGGGGCCTGAATCCGGATATTCTCCGCACAATTTATCGGGCTGTGATTGAACCTATCATTTTATATGTGGCGAACGTCTGGGCGGCAAGGGCAAACACCGTCCAGATCAAGACCAAACTGGACCGCATAACAAGGATATTCGCCATTCTGATTATTAAAGGACATAGAACAGTATCCTTTCCGGCAAGCACAATTTTGGCAGGAATATTACCCCTGGACCTACGTGCCCTGGAACGACGACAGCTGTACGTTGTGGTGAGAAGGGCCGGACAACTGGACCAATTGCCCGGAAGGAAACCTGAATTGCCGGTTAGCCCGTTCGACCGTCGCCGTAAGGTTGCATCATTTTGTATTAAATTTATTAATTTTTTATTCTAATCAAAATATAGTAATGAAAATTAGAGAAAATTTAAACTATAAAGAGAAATAAAGGGTAAATACCTGTGCGATATTCATCAGTGTTACCTCGGAGCTGGCTAAGAACGGTCGAATCAAGTTGTGCAGTAACCGGAATAAAGCTTAACCGTGGTGACAAATCGGTGACTTTCTGGTTACATATCAGTGACAATCTGGTGACTAAGTGTTTAAAACAAAACTATAAGGATTAATCCAGCTACGTTTCAATCTACGAACACGCGGGTTACTTAGTGAAAGGTGACTCCGATCTATGTAAGTGATTAGTAAAAATATTGTTACCTATACCTTATTTATCGAGTCAATTAGGGTCGGACGGGGCTGTTCGGCGGTTTACATAATCAGGAATCAATCGCTTGGGTTCCGCGCGGCTGGGGTGGACAATTTGTAGAACGGGCAACGAGAAACCACGAGCGATTGACTGCTCTTGTCGGAGGAAAATTGTGCGACATTGTGGTAGCAATCCGGTGACAATCCGGTGACTGCTACCCGCTATAATATCTTATTCAGTGTTTGATTGAATTGTGAGAGAATTGCACAATGGGCAACGAGACAGGAATGATTAACTGCTCTTGCCGGAAGGGCAGCGGAGCCTGCGAGCTCGCGCGGAGCCTTATGGCCAGGATTAAAGAACTGGAGGAGGAGAGCAGAAGGAAAGGAAACAGCCGCCAAGCAGGCTGACGCTCTGGCGAGAGACAGACACGCTACTCGGGAAATGTTGAGAGAGAAACCCATTGCGGTGGTGACGGCGCGACAGGCTGAGGCTACTGACAACCACGAGGACCCACAGACGGCATAGAGCAACATGGGAACCACAGCGGCTGCCAACTTGGAGGGCCCTGCGAGGGCGAGGTCGTCATCCAATTTGATTGGGTAGACTTGAGGCTTGAATTATTTATACCTCCATTACCTACCTACCTACCTACCTAGGGGCCTATTTAGGGGCCATATTTTTCGATTTACATTTGATAGCCCGAACAGTTTGTGAGAAAATGGCCAATAAAGTGACGTGGCGGACAGACTGACAAAAAGGTTCTGTTCATTTTAAGGGTTCCTTTTACATTTGAGGTACGGAATCATTATTTGTAACACAGCGAACTCGTTGAAACAGTATATAGCATCGGGTTGAGTGCAGTAGCCGTCAGCTGTCACACACCGACCTCTCCTGCGGCGACCTTCACCGCGACTCGCGAGCGCCGAATGTGGAGAAACACTTAACCACTGAAGCGTGCTCGGTGACCACTCAGCAAAGCTACTAGCTTACAATCCGTTTACTGACGATCCTGCACTTGTACTTGGATATAATGCAATTTTGATTATTACAAATACATAACGGGATACATAAAAATACTGATTAATTGTTTAATCAAAGCTTTTGGGCGTAGAAAGCTGAATTTTCCCGTTCATAATTTGCGCTACAGGTAAAAAGAAAACTTGAGAGGTGTCAAGGGATACCCGGATGGAACGAAGTATATCTGGCTTGCTTTCTATAAAAGAGAGAGAGACAGACAGAGAAACATGCGCACGCCGCACGGCTTACAATAGCTTACTATAGCAAAAAGTGTCGTTACAACTTTTCGTATGATTTTTTTCCGTCTAGCCCCCTTTCACAACGCGCAATAAATAATTTCGTTCCAAAAAATCAATATTCCAGATGAATCGAACTTAGGACATTTGAAATATTTTCCTCTTTCAATCCACCCAGTAAAGAAACAAATAAAATAGCTTTTTAAAAACTGCAATCAAAGTAAAAACTTGCAAAACTTTCTGAAAATGTTCCATTTTCTTATGTAAACTTTTTTAATATTTAATAAGTGAACTTTTTTAAAATCAGCATTTGTTAAATTCCAACAATTTCCATTTCAATTAAAAAAATGTGAAATTTTACGCTGCCAAAAGTTTTTAACCAGAATAACTTTGTGATATTATAGCTTTTTTGACTTCAGCAGTATATTCTACCGTTTTAACATTACAACTGGGGATCCCTAAACCATGGCGCGTGCCGAACGTTCGGAACAAAGCTACAGCCGAATGCCGACTGCAAACAATGAGCAAAACAGCCTTTTGTTCACGGTAACACAGTTTACGTAGGTACAAGTAAACAAGCAGCTAAACTGCGTCTGTAGTTGACATTCTACAGCATACTGCTGCGCTGGATATAGTCCACTTACATAACGAGGACCGCCGAAGAAAGATTAACACATAAATCCTCTGACGACGGGTTGAGTAAATGGGGAAGGCAGTGGAACAGCTTCTGCCCGACTAACTGATCCAAAAACGGCAATTGGTAGTGGTTGACGGAAGACATAAGCGTGTGTGACAAGCCCCTATAGGAAATGTCTATGTCGTCGTGGCTCGTGCCCTAGAAAGCGGTCGTCTAGGGGGGATAAGCTGATTGTAATGATAATTATCTGATAAAGAGGACAACCAGTCGACCACTGCATTAATGACTTAAAAACGTACTTAGCAAAGAAACAAAATTAAGTTACTTGCAGGCTAATATGAATTCACGTGATATTGTTCAACATTAAAAGGAAACAGACCTTGAAACGTCCATTATAAGAAGTGAACACTGAACGATGACTCGACGTTATTTGGTGTTTAAGCGTAGGCCATGTTCTGAAAGCCATCGCCCACCCTGCACTTGGCACTGGCAGTGAGTCAGAACAGAGGCAGCGAGTCAAGGAGCCTCGGTCGCCGGCAATTCGCCATTGAATCGGAGGCGGATGTTGTTTTTACAGCTGGTAGCTTCTGCGCGTAGGCAGCATGAGCTCTGCCAGCTGCAGCGTGCTTACCACCTTTTTTTTTTACTATAATTATGTATAGGCTAGCGCTTGACTGTGATCACACCTGATGGAAAGTGCTGATACAGTCTAAGGTGGGGCGCGCTTGCCTAGGAAATGCCTATTCACTGTTGATTTGAATGCGCCCAGGTTGTCGATAGTGGGAAAGGCAGTGCTTGGTAGGGTATTCCAGACCATTGCAGTGCGTATCAGGAACGAGGAATGAAACCTGCGCGAGATCCAATGATGTGTCATGATCATTGCCAAGTCGGCGATTGTGACACGCAGGGTTTAGAAGGGAGGTATTCATCTTTCAATGCTTACTATTAGCAAGCTGTCAAGAGGGTTAGTAACGACTTTAAATCTCGAATTGGCCATGATACCTAGATGCGAACTTGACAATGGACGCCACTCTTCGAAGATAGGTCCGGTTTTAAAATAGCAGGTAGTTGTTGTACGTGAGTAATTACAAGATAGGGTAAATCATGATAACATAAGGCTTTTCTAGGAGACGCTTTTTAGAAGAAGCAAGAATTTCAAATTCAAATTCTTTCAAATTTTTTTCTTTATAATTTAAGTTGACATACGGAGAAGTTAAAGGCAAAGATACAGAGAAGAAAGACACTTTTGGGAGAATAATCGGTAGGTATGGGATATTTTATTAATATTTACGTACCTACACAGATTACAACACTGAAGAAGCGAAGAGATTATCATTCCCCATATTTTTGAAAAATCAGAAACACTCGGAGCCACCATCGCGGACTAGCTAGCTAGTTCAAATAATAAATAACAATATTCGTAAACAATATGCAAAAAAAGCATGAATAAGTAATTGATCATAAGGAAGATAGATTCGCTAAGTCATTCGTGTGATTCGGAATGACCTTCGAACACCAATATTGTGCCTACATTGCAATGAGTCGGAGCAAAAGTAAAAAACAAAAAGTAAATAACAGCTAAGTGCGAGTCAGTCGGATTCACGGACTAAGGGTTCCATACCACCAAAATACCTATAAGTTTATATCTTCCCACCTATAAAGTATCGCCACCGTCTTAAATCCGCCATTTTGGACTCTTTTTCAACTTACTGGCCAATTGTATTATAATTCTGTAATTTTGACTGCCTAGTAATTGCGGTTTATAAACAACAGCCCTGAGACAAATTCTTATACTTACTTTATATACATTCAAATAAAGATGTTTTCTTTGCCGTTTCCTTGCTTCCTGACAAACATTATTGTTGATAGTTTAGTTGTACGCCTCTAAGAAACCATAGACATTAGTCTCTCTCTCTAAGTCTCTACCCATTCCAGAGAAAATATGGCGGGTAGACAGACAAATGGACGCCAAAGTGATTCTAGTATAATGTTTTCGTTTTTCCTCTCGAGGTACGTAACCCTAAAACGAGATTTCCACACATTTGCGACGTGAGTCGCGGTGTCGGATGTTTTGGTGCGTTCAATGCTATTTGTAGTTCTATACAATGAACGCGAAATCGAAACCGAAAAAAAGTTAAAACCATGATACATGATGCGCACACTTCGCGCTTTGTTAACATTGAGCGCACCTGTGTTTGCAAAATCACTTGTGCACTGCGACTCCCAATCGATCCTCGGGTCTTTGCCGGTAGTGTAGGGAAATATGAATAATCACTAGGGAAATTTCCCTTCAGGCAAGTGTTATGTCTGGGGACCGCTTACGCTCCGAGCGTATAACGTCAGAACTTCTATTTATAGAACGCTCCCTCGAAAGCTCCGTCAGCGTGTGCTATTGCTCTGATTACGCCATCTATCGTCAGCTATCGAAGACCGCTACAGGTCCAAGAAAAAAGTCAGGTACGGGGCTATTCTAATAGCCCGAAATTCTAATGCATTTGAGGCAATAGAGCAGTTACTATGGCTACCAGTTCCTGATAAAATCGTTAACGCCCCGACTCATAATTGTTCGAATATTGCAGAAGGAAGCTTGTTCCACAATTTACAGATATAAACGCGGAATTCAGTACCGGGTGGTGGAGGAATGTCACCATCTAGATTGTAAGAAATAACGATCAAAGATGATGATTGAAGAGAAAAATTGAGAATTTCGAAAGTCAGTATGTAGAGCAATCATTCAATAAAAACCAATTCTCAAACTGAGTTGCATACCCAGATTAAAATAGCACATTAATAGTTTCACGCTTGTGCCAACAATTTTAATCATACTCGGATTTTGGTTCTACTCCTAATATTTGTTTGTCTTATCCGATGATGCAACTGTTCGGAAACTGGAAACAACATGTTTTTAATATATTCGCCTTATTCGGTTGTATGTTTTGGCAGATGCAACGAGCGTTAAAAACGTTCTAATTTATATCATCCTATTTAGCGACCTTGACTCGATATTTAAAGGTTAATTCTTGTTTAAATTACCTACCAATTATTTTATCATATATATTGTATATTGTAAATTATTATTTCCATTCTCCATCAAGTCTTAATTTTCCTCTTGTGATGCAATTTGAATCTTATGAACGCATCAGATTAAAATTGCAGTTATTGAAATTCGACTTGTAAAAAGTTCTAGCTGGTGCATTAGGTTTGCCCGCCTAAATTAGGAAACAAATTACAAAAATGTTACTTAACATGAGATTTTCCAGTTCCCCTATCAAAGAACAGTTGAACACTGCCAATATCAGTTTCACTATTACACATTTTGAAACTTCGAGTGTTGAGCGCCCCGCATGGTTCTCTATGATAACAAATTACGGTGAACGAGAAACGGAAACAATTATATTGTTTTTGCACAATCACACAAACCGTAATAGAGTTCTACGTCTACGAGTTTATGCTTGCTTCAAAACTGAACTAAGTATTCTAAAATTAATATAATATTGTAGACTCCACAAATCAAGCTCAATTTATTTATTTATTTTCTTTATTTACTGCAATCAACAGCGTTATTAACAATTAACTTAGACTATAAATAAGGCCAAATAAGATTACATTTTGATAAAATAATAAAAGTATAACCATATAGCAAGAACAGAGAAGTTACAACTTACAAGTACAGTACTAGTTACAATCTGTATAGAGTCCAAAAAACTAAGCAGAATATTTCTTTAAGACCAATTAAGACATGTTCAACGGTACAAGGATCGAGATGGATCTGCCAGCTATGATAGAAGGGTTCCTCTGTCAACTTACAGAGAAAGAGTCAAGTGACTATTACACTCTGCTAATTAATCTTAGAGACTGTCTTGATATCGCGTAGTGTAATAACCAATACGCCTTTTAGTTCAGAGTTTACTTAGAGTTATAGGTCCATTCTGAGAATATTTTATGTCACACACTAATAGTTAGTGTAATTAAATTACCTAGGGTTACTGATAAGGAACCTGAGGATATGGTAATCAGAACATTTTAATTCTGTCCTCCGCCTGTCAAAATTTCTCAGTAATACTCTACAATAACGGCGGAAACCGTCGCCATGGAAACATGTGTGTAGACTATTGACAAGGTAAGTTATCTGTGGTGGGGACCGCGGTCTAGAATACGGCTGTCGCCTTATTACTGACGCTATCGGTGACAAAACAAACATCTTTGGCACGGGTAAACTGGCGACAATTTTCTTAGGTTCTAGGGTAGGTAGTATCAGTAAAGGTGTTCACTCACCATCTCATCGTAGATGGTCTGCGTGTCGGCCGTGCAGTCGTAGGCGGCGTCGTATGTGAACAGCTTGTCTTGGCCCTTGGGGTTGTAGACCTGGACAGCGCCGCGCTCCGCCCACACCTTCACCACCTGCGCAGCACCAGGGCGTCAGCGAGCAGTAGGAGCTGTGGAGCTTACCTATCGCATGATCTAACTACAGTAGCAAAACGTTAAAGGCTCTATGATGTCAACGAGAACGAAGTTATTTCTGACTGAAATGGCCGTAAATGTATCACCGCTACTATAGCGACATCTGCCCCTTGATTCTGCAAAAATACTCATAGCAGCGACGAGCTTACATCTATGCAGCTGATTGGTTAATGCTTGCATCAATTATGCAGCCAAGACACCAATTGGCTGGTGATTGCAGCGTTGCTATAAGGTTACCGGCGATGGTCGGCCGATGTACAATTTTATATTTCCGAGAATTATAACCCTACTCGCTCTCGGTGACAGTAACAGCTACGGTGGGCAAACTTCTTAACGTTGCAAAAAAGACGGTCGTTTTGGTTCATACTGCTCATTACAGGTTTAGCGCTGTTAAACGTTTTGCTACTTAAATCATTAGATAGGAAAGCCGCCGTAAAAGGTTTTTAACACTGCTTTTTCCAGCAGAATTTAAACTAAGTAAAATCACCAAATGTAACGTTAAAAATTCCATCACCAAGTTAGTCTAATTTACACGTACATATTATTTTCAATTCTATTCTATCCCTGTTTTCCATGTACAAGCATATACAAGCAAAATTGATAGTAAATATTATGTTTACTGTTGCAACTAAGATGTGTTTTGCCTATAAGACTCGTCTCAAATTTATTTGGACTTTCGTTAGCCTGTGAAAAGATCTCATTATCCAGAGTTTTGCGACACCCACATAATAAGTACAAAACACATTATTCAAAGTTCATAAACTAATTGGTTTTGTGTCGCTGCTAATAAACTAATTTTGTTACAATTTGCAATTTACTCGATTAAAGATTACAATGCTCGATCCTGTGCCAATAAAAGTATCTGACATAGCTGCAGGGCTAGACAATGTCACATAAGCGTTAAGCGTAGTCGCTAGTAGAAAAACCACGTGACCGAATGAAAACAAATGAAAGCAGAATCTACCTAGTCTATGCTTAGCGTTGTTGTCGGCTGTCAATTGGAATTGTCATGTGACGTATCTGTCATTTGCTGAGCGCCGATGCTTGTGTAGTTTCGTTCGCGGTTTTTTTGAACAAGTTTTAGTTAAAACATATAAGTAAGTTAAATTGTTGGTGTAGTATTTAGTTGTAAAACATAATATTTGTGAATTTCGTATAAAACACCACACACAAAAGCAAAACAAAATGGAGTCTTGTTATTATCTCAATGAGTCTTGTAGTTGTTGTACCAAAGACTAAAGAGTATTATAAAATCCCTACAATTCCGCCATTTTGTAGCGTACAATGACGAAGTACGCTAAAAGTTAACTACAAGGTCTGAGCGAACGCCAAATAGTCGTAGTCGAATTTCAAAAACAGCGTGATTTCCTCTATTCTATCACTTGGTTTTTCTACAGTCACGTGATGGTCACGTGGTTTGTCCATACATTTTGTCGACTAGCGTTAACGCCAAACGCTTGTGACTTTGTCTAGCCCCGCTGGTTACCATAGCCTTACTGTAACTCCAACCGCGATTAAAATAAATATTCATCATGTTGCTATGGCATCAAACGATGTTTAACCGATGTAAATAATTTGTACTTGAGAGAATCACCCACACCAGTGGGTCGGATTTCGCGCTCCGTGTGAACGGCACGCAATAATCGATTTGTCGCATGATCGATAAACCTCGCGGAGCGTGGATAAACATCGATTTATGCCCGATTACCTCAACTCGATACTTAATCAGTAGCAAATTGATCGGCATTCAAATAAATAAACTTGTTGCTTTCACGAACATAGCGGAAATTTTCGGTAACTCCGAGTCTTATTTGGGGCTAACGCAAACTGGGGACGGCATTAGAAGCATAGCAATATGAATGTCCTTTGGTAAACTCTTGAAATCCCTTGCCATGCCCCGCCCAGTATGCGGTAGCCCTTACAACTGAATTTTACTCAATTAGAGTAAAAAGATTTGCGCGTATGGAGTTTTGTTATAGTTACCTTTACCCCGAATGGTTACTGTTATGTTTGTTAGTTACTGTTTGTTCTACTAATACCTACATAGATCCTGCGGCTTCATGAGTGTTTATCATAATTTTGGATGTTAAAGCTTAAAATAAGTGCGAAATTCCGGCAGGAATAGGAGGATACAATCTCTCTCACTTAAGATGTTTTTCTACACTTTCACTGAATTGAGTTGTACCATGATAATTGCATGTTATTATTGGAAGTGTTTACCATCTGTAGACTTTTAAGTCAACTAGAATTTCGCACTTATTTGTAGAATGCATGAAAGCTCACGCTACGAAAGTTGAAAGTTTAAATACATTAAAGTTATAGACTGCAGGATTTTTTGAAGAATGTTCATTTGTATAGTAGTTTGTCGCTGCAGACTCGGTCATAAATCATTCGAGTGTTTCGCTTTTGTTGTTCTTTGTTGAGTTGTGCATTACTGCAGAACAACAAAAGCGAAACACTCGAATGATTTATGACCGAGTCTGCAGCGAGATAATTACACTACTATAGTGTCTATCACGCCGCGATCGAAAGACAAATTCGTGCCAATTCAAACTGTGGAAAATCGGCTCTTTTCAACTTTCGTGTCGTGCACTACAATGTTATTGTTAATGGTAAGTGTACAATGACTGATGATAGTCCTCCGACACCGGTTACAAGTCGCGGTCGCGGTTGCGGTTGTGGATTGCGGTTTGCGGTTGTGGTTAGTGCGGCGCCGGCACCCGTGCTGGAGTCACCTGCAAGGGAGCGTTTATCGTCTTGGTGTCGGGCTTGGCGGACAGTCGCTCGTACCACTTCTGCTCCGGGCTAGCCTTCGCCTTCTTCCTCACCTAGGGACGCGCACAAATGTCAAACGAAACAAACTTAAAACATTAACTTCACGTGAAAAGAAAGCAAATAAAAATCAATAGCATAGCAGTTTAGGTAACACTATATATCCTTAAACAAGAATTTGAAAGATATAGATAGGAATAAAACGGCGCAGTGGGCAATCTCAACGGATATCAGCCATTTATACAGGACTTATGAATTAAATGTAGTACTAGTACACAATTCTGCGAGTAAAAATATGTTACAGATATTTCAATCCACGATGACGCGCCCCACTCTGTCAAACTTCATGTGTATTGAATGAAACATAAGCGATTTTGACAGAGTGGGGCGCGTCTTCATGGATTGAAATATCTAATGTACTTGTGGTTGCGACTTATGTACCTGTACATTTGTGCATAATATTGTTATTCATTGCGCAGTTGGCTGATCTCTGTCGAGGTAGGGTAGAAGTCGAAATCCGTAAAAAATATAAGTATCAATTAGCCGTAGCCAAAAAAATAACAACTATTGAGTACATGCCTTGAAAATAAAAAGAAATAATTATCTCCGTTATCGAATTTACTTGATAAATTAATGATATTGCAAAGGTGAACGTCATAAATAGATGATGCTATCTTCATATAAACCCGCGACAAATTGCGTGTAGTCCGCATGTAATATCTCGTTAGGCTCGCAACTAACACAAATCACAGTAATCTCTATCTATCTCTAGCTCCATCTAGTTCCACCGAGAGCCAGGCACGAGCCGCGCCGCCTATCAGACGCATCGGTGTATACAAATGCGTGCGCTTTTCAATTTACTGTTCACCTGCGCTGAACGGGTTATGTTATCAGTTATCACACAGTTTAAACATAAACAAGATGCGTCACTGCATCTCCGAGTGAACAGATAAACTCGCCATTACAAAATAGGAATAACAAGTGAGAAGGTGAATCAAACTTCACGTGTTCATCTTTTTCAGAAAACCACAACTACTGTAACTACCCTATTATTAGCACCCAGATATGGGTCTTATTATATTCTTTGAACTTTTATAATATTATGCTCCACAAGTGAGTACTTGACTGTAATCTCATCGGATGATAAATTACAATGCAGCCGAAGATTTTACGTTAGTAGTTTGAAACGAGTAAGTAACCCCTAATTCAGATTTACACAGCATCGCGCCGGAACGCAAAATCACTTGGCGGTGCGTTTCAGCTGTTAGGGTGGTAATTAGTGGTTAATTCCGACCGAAGCCTCCAAGCCAGACAAGACCAAGAGCCAATTGAGAAATTATAAAATTCCAAAGAACCCAAGACCTCCCGCTCCAATCCGAGCGTGTCAGGAAGGTCGTGGAATCTGTGGAAGCCTTTTTTTATTCAACATTACCGCTCAGTCAAGCAGTTTAAAGAAAGTCACTATTTTGCTTGATTCAGCACACGATAGAACGGTTTGTCAGTCTGTAACTGTAACCGCAACTCATCTATTTGCTTTGCTTCAGTTTCGTACAATGCTCGCGAAGAATTGAGAATTCTATACAAATTGGCAACTCAATACAACGCATTCAACGTACAGTGAAAAAAGTTGAATCGGCATCTCGGCGTCGCAAAAACGATTTCCGGATCATTTGCTTTGATACAATTTGTTGAGCATACACCGTGTACACTCAAATATTTAACTCGATATCGAGACTTTATTATGTACTGGTTGCAATATCTCGCTGCACGCGTGGCAATAAAATAGGGAACCAGTTCTGTTTCCCATTTTACTGCACCGCAGGCAACGAGTGTTGCTTTTTTGCGACCAGACATAGTGGTGGTTATGATATCATATCTTGAATTTGTTGTTCCAAGATGAGCAGTAGATAGTCTAAGCTAGTTTGTGTGACGCTTAAGGCAAAAATCTTTAGACAAAAAGTTGAGTGAGACAGTAGATTTAAATATTACCTCCTGAATATATACCTATTTATGTTATAAACCAACCAACTCAAGTGGCAATGGGCGGGACACATAGCTCGTAGGACCGATGAACGTTGGGGACCCTGCAAGGTGCTGGAACGGCGGCCACGCACTGGAAAGCGAAGCGCAGTTCGGCAGACCCCTCACCAGATGGACGGACAACCTAAAGAAAGTCGCGGGAAGTCACCGGGCGGTGCAAGATCGTGGTTTTTGGCGCTAATTTCAGGAGGCCTATGTCCAGCAGTGGACGTCCGTCGGCTGAAACCACGACGACGACGATAAACCAACCAACAAAATATTTGATAACTGGACCTTGGATTATGTATCCAACTGTTATGGAGAAATAAACTCTCGAGCATCGAGATAACAAGACTTTAAAGAATAGTTGAACAGCATCAGAAATGATGAACGCCTCTCCACGGCGAGTTCAGGTCAATCCAATTGAGCAGGTCAACGATCCCGCGTGTCGGCCGAACAAAGTCGGGGCGCGATGCGATCGTCTGAATTTTTTTTTTTGCTAAGTGCTTATTCAGCTCAATTTGACTTGCAAATTGGTTAAACCGATCATAAAGCGCTGCTCATATTGTTAATGAAGGTATACTTGCTAACTGATCAACAGAGCATTATCAGGATATAAACACAACGACCGCTGCATTGCGCTGTCTACCAACTAATCACCATGACATGAGGCCAATTTTAAGTTAATCACTTCTAAGGCGACTTTTAGAATTAACAAAAATTTTGAGAAAATTAATTCTGAATTGAATTGAAGACAACGTTTCAACTGTTCCCGAGAGATATCTGACTGAAGACTGATGGTAATGGCGTTATGGGATTGAAATCCATCTCCAATGACAAAAGATATTGTGTAGGTAACTAATAACTATCGTTTTTCCTTCTTCATGTATGAGTTAAAAATAAATCGAGTAACTTAGAATTTACAATGTATGAAGTTAGGCCTGAGGCCTCCCCAATGACCTCCGCGGCAGATTTATGCCGTGAGTGGCTTCCTGCAGCCTTCCTCAATTTGCATAGTTACTAATTACTAGGTAATTATCACAGCGAATATAGTAAATGAGGTAATTAGCAATTACACATCGTTCGAGTCAAACATGTAGGTAATTTAACTAGTCATTTTCCTGGCATCTACGAGTAAGGTGTAAGAGTGTCAGAGAATACAAATTTAAAATCAATGAGGTTGGCTAAACGATATCCATGTGATGTGGCTATTCTATTATCTGTGGTAGGAAGGTGGACGACCGTCCACCAACCATGGCCCAATCAACCTCGCGGTTATGGGGGCCGATTCCCGAGAGGGCACCCGCGTTCGGTACTTGCTTTTGGCGTGTTCCCGGGGCGCCTTCTTGACTGTCTATAAATTGTTTCTTCTCGCTTCTTGTCCCTATGTGCTCACTCTCCACATTCAGGGGCAGGACGATACAATGACGGACTCGCCTCGCGCCGTAGCTGTCCGCAGCAAAAATTCTCGGTCCTGTCACTCCTAGCCGCTCCGCCTCTTATGTCATGCGTGCTCGAACTCCCGTAGCTTTCTGAAGTTGGCCGCCGAACCCACGAGATCCTGATAATAAACTGGCCAACTTCGCGGACGAATCCATCTAGCAGTATGCGTCAAGGTCCTCGTATAAAGAAAGTAGAGGTGGAATAAGTTTTTAGACTTCTTCAATCGTATCATACGATCTGACCTCACATGGCCCAGTCCCGAAAATTCGGTCAATAGCAATAAAAGGGAGACAATAGTCTAATGAAGCTGTTGTCTGAGTCACCGCGATCCCGATTGCGCCACGGCGGCGGCGATGCGGGCGCCGCGTAATGTTCGAGATAAAGTAATGTTATAGCTATTATTGCGCGACGATCATCCGACTGCGAGTTTCACCGCCGAAACTCGGATGCTGCAAGGTCGCGAATTGGAGAATTCTTCACGCTTATTAAATTCAACTGAGATTCGACTTTGTTGAACCGACTACTGGTACTACTGAACTGTTATGAATCCGAGAAAATATGACATTAGAGAATTATGTCCACTATACCCGGCGTCTGGACATATCCAATACTGGATTTAGGGTCTCATCTCGTAAAGAAGATTTTGGCTATATGTAGCTAAGATTGCCGCCCAAATGTGGCTTCACGAATTCTACACCAAGCAGGTTTCATTAAAGCACGATTTAGTAAGTTTTACAAGCTTGTCGTTAATAACAATGCCTAGTGAGCACCAGATGGTGTCCATGTGATCACACTCAGGACGAAAATGGATCTAAGTCTCACAGTGAGACATTTAGTAGGTAAGTATTTCACTTATGTACTTAATTAATGTTGACATGTAACTATTAGCGGAGAGGTGACTGCGTGTGCCGTCCAGATGATCTATGCCTAAATATGGGATTGCCGCGTATGGACAATAGCTCCGGTGCGAATTGCGCTCGTTTCCAACTCATAAAGGTACAATACTTGACCGACTTTAAGTGATTTATTAATTGAACCCCGTACTTCGTCGGACGCGTAGGTACTTACGACGGATATTTGAACCTAAGATGTCTGAATATAAGTACCCTGATTAATTTGTATGATGGAATATCAGTGCCATCAGAAAAAGAGCTTAGGTATTTTATTAGCAGCACTTGGTGATCCCTCCAGATAGTCACTGAGACAGGTGACAGACACTAGCAGCAACTTTTTAACTGCTTTCCATGAACCTAGGCATTCCAACCATCTTACTTATATGGAAAATATAATTCACTTTCTATATAGTCAGACAGGTATTTAACAAGAACTAAGTAAGAGTTGTCCTAACTCTTTATGGCAGAAAATAAAAATCTGTAGTAATTTCTCAAACTACAAATCACTAACAATTTTATAATCATCAAATTGTGTGTAGGCATCCTTCTTCCTTCAACTAGCTATGGATCTAGTCTAGACTTTTTGTTGAAAATTGGAATTATTACAAAATTGAAATGAATAAAAACTAGATTTCAAAGTATACTGTTAAAGTAAAAATATTCAAATAATTGAATTTGTTTTGCCTGCTTTGACAGTACCTAATTACAATGGAATTGTAATTTATTCTAATCTTTGTATCAGGTACTTGAGTACAATCATATAAGATTATCTGGCATGCTTATCAGCGTCAAGTGCGCACAGCGAGCTCACAGCCAGTCGTTGCGGCTGTAAACATGAATCACAGAACCAATAACATCCACCACGGCTGCGGCTTGCACTGTCTCATGCTACTGGAAACAATCCACGATACATATTATATGTGAATCACAATTTAATACTAAACAGTGTCACACTTTTATGAATGAATACTGTTTAAATAACTTTAACACTATTCTTTTATAGGTACAAATTCTTCGCAAATTTAAATTTGATTTATACAATAAAACAAGGAACATATGTATATAGATTACATTCAAAGTTCAAACAAATATTGTCAGACTGTGACATATTTCTGTGCTAATTGACGACCTCCTTCGCGCAGTGGCGGCGCGCTCGGATTCGAGTGGGAGGTGGCGGGTTCGATTCCCGCCATGGGCTACTTTGGAATTTTATAATTTCTAAATTGGCTCAGGACTGGTCTGATGAGAAGCTTCGGCCGTAGCTTGTCACCACCCTTCTTGCAAAGACGCATTGCCAAGCCATTTAGAGTTCCCGTGTGATGCTTGTAGAAGCCGTTGGGGTAAATTTACTTACCCTTTCAAGTTAGTATACACTTAAGCTGTACAATAACATCTTAAGCTGCATCATCACGACACTTACCATCAGGTGAGATCGCAGTCAAGTACCAACTTGTACTTATATGAGTAAAAAAAAAATTTATAATTTTTCTATTATCAATGTGTTGTATTTGATTTTCATTGAATCTAGTTTGAATGTGGTATAGATACCAGTTCCAGAGGAAATACTTTAAGTTTGCGTACAGCAACTAATTATATTCGCGCGCTCAACTGCAAGGGCGTCTCAAATAATTCACGAAGTATTACTCGCGCTTCCCACTCGCGTGAATCACGACCGAAATCTGAATTCCCTAACAATAATCACAATAGAACTACGGCCAATTTTGTTTTCCTACTTCCTAGCTTGTTTCGCAAAAAAAAAAACAAAAAAAAAGCGAAAATTCGCGTGAGTATCGTAAGTTGAAAAATAAACAATATCGAAATTAAAGTAATGAATTGGTCAAAAATTGTCGTGATTCGGTTGATTCCCTGCTACAGCAAGTGTAGCAACCGACGCACCAGGTCTGCGCACCCTGGCTCCTATCAACAACAGCGTCAAGCGACCACGGCTCACCTCGTCGAAACCCTCGTTTTTCTCCCGGTCCGAGAGCGGCCTGCATCGCACCACCACCTTGACACACTCGTTCAGAGCCGTCCGTGGCCGCGCCGACTTCTCCATCTTCAACCACCCTCCGGTGACGCAAATAAAAAGCGAACTCCGAGTCACCGATATCGATCCATTCGGGGTGAACCTTTCGTCGACATCACCTTTTCGAATCGATCTCAACTAATATTTCACACCACTAGAAATCACACGAGTGCAAAATAAAAATGAAACCGTATAAAAATTGTTTCGCACGATTTAACGTCGATACAAAATAAATAAAAATCATAAAATTATATTACACACCGATTCACATACCACAGTCACATACAACCGCCACAAGCGGGCATTGTTGATTATCTGTCAATTTTCATAATTTTTTTAATTCGTAACTAAACCACAGATAAAAGATCTGAAATAGGGAAGTGAAAACCAAGGCCAACAATAATTCAATAGTCCGAATTTAAATGCTTACTACACCTCCCGATCACCATACAATCGATGTGTAGTAGGTATTTTTGGTAGGTATTTAGGATATATTTTATTGTCTATGGTTCGACTATTGACAGAATTTTGAAGTTGACGTTGGCAGTTGGCTGTGACAAGGCTGTGGCACAATGACACTTGACGTGAATAATCGTTTAGTAGGTATCTCTGCTGTGGGTTGTTTAATGTCTATGCCTACCTGTGCCTACCTAGTACTTCAGCAAAACAAATTCAAAATTGTTTACATTTTGCTCCTTGTATTTTTTTACTAGTTTCATTAAAAAACCAATTCTGGAATACCATTGTTTGAAAAACTAGGTGTAAATGCAATGATTTTTTAATTTGAAAACTAAGTACGAATTCAAGAAGTAAACAAAACAGTGACAGAAATGTCGGCCTCCCTTACCATCACTTTGAAAAGGGCAAGCAAAGTTTACCATGAAGGTGTAAGTAGTTTTAGTAGCCGGTCAATTTTCCAAACTTTTTGACTTGTAATTTATAGTTTGCTATGTTGTGTGCAGGAGGTCATTGCGGGGGTTGTGGCGGTGGACACCGCGGCAGACCTGCGCCACGAGGGCCTCACCCTCATTATGGAGGGTTCAGTCAATCTGCAACTAAGCTCGAAGAACACTGGTATCTTTGATGCCTTCTCCAACACCATTAGGGTAATAATAATAATACGTTTTGAACTTTTTTTTCTTTATTCAAGGTTTACACTTGATCATAATCTCACCTGACTTACTTCTCAACAGCTTTTTTTCAGGATTCTGTACCCAAAGGGTAAAACGGGACTCTGTTAATAAGGCTGCTGTCCATCTGTCTGTCACCAAGCTCAACGCTTGAACCGATACTTAGTTGAAATTTTCACAGATGAGGTATTATTTTATTGATGCCAACCTTTTCCGTATCAGAATGGATTTTCAACACAGGGTAATCTTTCTTTCTCCCAAGAGATTGATGAGCACGAGACAAATAATGTCTATTCACCTAATGTTAAGTGATATGCCTGCCTTCCATACCAAGATAAATCACCAATATAATAAAACTTATGGAGAATAATAATTGGTAAGTGGTTTCTGACCACTTGTGTTTCTGTGTTTTAGCCTATAAATCTAATAAACACAGCAATGGAGTTGGCTCCAGCGGGCAAGATCCCCGTAGGAGTGACGGAAATCCCGTTTGAGATGCCGCTAGTGGGGCGGCAGGGCGGCTCGGCGCCCGGGCTGCTGGAGACCTACCACGGCGTGTTCGTGAACGTGATGTACTCGCTCAAGTGTGGTATGAAGCGCTCCTTCCTCAACAAGCCGCTCAACGCCAGCTGCCAGTTCTTTGTGCAGTACAGACATGTGAGTGGACTGCTGGACTTTAAGAGTCCACACAGTGGTGTAATGGAATGGAAGCGACTTTTGTTTATATAGCATAATGAACTTTCTGTTAATTGCATAAGATACAAAATAAATAGGAGAAGGAGAATGTAAAAAAAAATTTGCTCCCATTCCAACCACATTTTGCCACAGTGTAAATTGATCTCATCAGCCTCTTTCAATCATGAAAGGGTCACTTAGCATACTGGTTGCTAGCAAGCACTCAAACTCGTGAAACAATCACAACATACTGGAATCTGGGATTAATCTGGGATCAGTCAATCTGTAGTAGACACTATCATTAAGAAAACAAATTCACAGTGAGAAAAGAGTTAAAATTCATTCATCATTAGAAATAAGTACCTATATCAATTTATTTCATAGCCAAAAACAAAAGAATGAGGTAATTAATTAGGTTAAAGCTTTTTTACAGCAAATGTTTCGTGTGGTGGTTGCAGCAAGAGCGCGCGCCCGCCAAGCCTGTGCGCTGCGAGATCACGCCGGCGACGCTGCGCGCGGCGGGCGGGGGCGGCGGGGGCGGCGGCGGCGGCGGCGGCGGCGGCGGCGGCGGCGGCGGCGGCGGCGCGCGCGCCAGCATGCCGCACTTCCAGCTCTACGCCGAGATCGACTCCACCGTGTGCGCGCTCGACGCGCCGCTCACGGGCAAGGTGACTTGTTACTACACATTTCCAGGCCATGTTCACTTGATCGAGGAAACTACGTCACGACAAACTAATGTCCGACAAACTAATGTTATAGATCCGCGTGGACGAGTGTTCGGTGCCGATCAAGTCGATTGAGCTGCAGCTGGTGCGCGTGGAGACGTGCGGCTACACCGAAGGATACTCCAAAGACGGTACATTGTCATCACCACTAAACCAGTGCAATAAGTTTGATGCATGCTCCATACTTTAACATAAAGTAACTCTCGGATGTAGTTTCGGGCGATGTGCTGATATACTACCACCCATCTTTTATTGACCTTCTAAGTCTTTGAATCTAAGATTTTTGATGCCCTCCCTGGCGTAGTACCGTGCTTGGTTCGCGTGGAAAGTCACGGATTCGATTCCTGTTATGGGCTAGTTTTGAATTTTATGATTTTTAGATTGGCTAAGTCTGGTCTGGAGACAGGCTTTAGCCGTGATTAGCTACCAAGTACCACCTACCAGCAAAGAAGCACCGCCAAGCGATTTAGCGTTCCGCCGCGATGCTGTGTAAAAACTTTCTTCTTGTACCATCACTTACCGTCCTGCACACGTATTCTGGCATATAATTTCTATCCATTGAAGGCTTGTTATTAAATAAAATATCATTTTAGTAGCAAATCTTCAATGGATGAATGATGGAGAGAGGAGTCAGGTTCTGTTAATTGTTAAGAGTACTCGAGAGATGTAGGAGATGGTAAAAGGTACCTACGCGTATATTTTCAGCGACGGAGATCCAGAACATCCAGGTGGGCGACGGGGACGTGTGCCGCGGCCGCGACGTGCCGCTGCACATGGTGCTGCCGCGCCTCTTCACCTGCCCCACCACCGCCACGCCGCACTTCAAGATAGGTGCGGCGCTCTACACACAATCCTCATGTAGCGACGGAGATCCAGAACATCCAGGTGGGCGACGGGGACGTGTGCCGCGACCGCGACGTGCCGCTGCACATGGTGCTGCCGCGCCTCTTCACCTGCCCCACCACCGCCACGCCGCACTTCAAGATAGGTGCGGCGCTCTACACACAATCCTCATGTAGCGACGGAGATCCAGAACATCCAGGTGGGCGACGGGGACGTGTGCCGCGGCCGCGACGTGCCGCTGCACATGGTGCTGCCGCGCCTCTTCACCTGCCCCACCACCGCCACGCCGCACTTCAAGATAGGTGCGGCGCTCTACACACAATCCTCATGTAGCGACGGAGATCCAGAACATCCAGGTGGGCGACGGGGACGTGTGCCGCGACCGCGACGTGCCGCTGCACATGGTGCTGCCGCGCCTCTTCACCTGCCCCACCACCGCCACGCCGCACTTCAAGATAGGTGCGGCGCTCTACACACAATCCTCATGTAGCGACGGAGATCCAGAACATCCAGGTGGGCGACGGGGACGTGTGCCGCGACCGCGACGTGCCGCTGCACATGGTGCTGCCGCGCCTCTTCACCTGCCCCACCACCGCCACGCCGCACTTCAAGATAGGTGCGGCGCTCTACACACAATCCTCATGTAGCGACGGAGATCCAGAACATCCAGGTGGGCGACGGGGACGTGTGCCGCGACCGCGACGTGCCGCTGCACATGGTGCTGCCGCGCCTCTTCACCTGCCCCACCACCGCCACGCCGCACTTCAAGATAGGTGCGGCGCTCTACACACAATCCTCATGTAGCGACGGAGATCCAGAACATCCAGGTGGGCGACGGGGACGTGTGCCGCGACCGCGACGTGCCGCTGCACATGGTGCTGCCGCGCCTCTTCACCTGCCCCACCACCGCCACGCCGCACTTCAAGATAGGTGCGGCGCTCTACACACAATCCTCATGTAGCGACGGAGATCCAGAACATCCAGGTGGGCGACGGGGACGTGTGCCGCGGCCGCGACGTGCCGCTGCACATGGTGCTGCCGCGCCTCTTCACCTGCCCCACCACCGCCACGCCGCACTTCAAGATAGGTGCGGCGCTCTACACACAATCCTCATGTAGCGACGGAGATCCAGAACATCCAGGTGGGCGACGGGGACGTGTGCCGCGACCGCGACGTGCCGCTGCACATGGTGCTGCCGCGCCTCTTCACCTGCCCCACCACCGCCACGCCGCACTTCAAGATAGGTGCGGCGCTCTACACACAATCCTCATGTAGCGACGGAGATCCAGAACATCCAGGTGGGCGACGGGGACGTGTGCCGCGACCGCGACGTGCCGCTGCACATGGTGCTGCCGCGCCTCTTCACCTGCCCCACCACCGCCACGCCGCACTTCAAGATAGGTGCGGCGCTCTACACACAATCCTCATGTAGCGACGGAGATCCAGAACATCCAGGTGGGCGACGGGGACGTGTGCCGCGGCCGCGACGTGCCGCTGCACATGGTGCTGCCGCGCCTCTTCACCTGCCCCACCACCGCCACGCCGCACTTCAAGATAGGTGCGGCGCTCTACACACAATCCTCATGTAGCGACGGAGATCCAGAACATCCAGGTGGGCGACGGGGACGTGTGCCGCGACCGCGACGTGCCGCTGCACATGGTGCTGCCGCGCCTCTTCACCTGCCCCACCACCGCCACGCCGCACTTCAAGATAGGTGCGGCGCTCTACACACAATCCTCATGTAGCGACGGAGATCCAGAACATCCAGGTGGGCGACGGGGACGTGTGCCGCGGCCGCGACGTGCCGCTGCACATGGTGCTGCCGCGCCTCTTCACCTGCCCCACCACCGCCACGCCGCACTTCAAGATAGGTGCGGCGCTCTACACACAATCCTCATGTAGCGACGGAGATCCAGAACATCCAGGTGGGCGACGGGGACGTGTGCCGCGGCCGCGACGTGCCGCTGCACATGGTGCTGCCGCGCCTCTTCACCTGCCCCACCACCGCCACGCCGCACTTCAAGATAGGTGCGGCGCTCTACACACAATCCTCATGTAGCGACGGAGATCCAGAACATCCAGGTGGGCGACGGGGACGTGTGCCGCGGCCGCGACGTGCCGCTGCACATGGTGCTGCCGCGCCTCTTCACCTGCCCCACCACCGCCACGCCGCACTTCAAGATAGGTGCGGCCACAGATTACTACAGATTAACACTTCTGAAGCATCAAGTGACGCACGGTATTTACGTATGTGTGCGTGCACACACACAGCTATCGGTCCGAACACTGTCTATCGCAAGCCTGATAATGTTAAGCGTGGCTGCCATTTTGAACTTTTTTGTTATTGGACCGAATTCTTTCAAAACTGATATTTGACAATTATTTCAATTTTGACACCAGATTCTTACTCAATGCTTGCTGCCACGGTCAGACTTCGATTTTGAAAGAATTCGGTCCAAAAACAAAAAAGTTCAAAATAGCGGCCAACTTTTTCAATTTTGACACCAGATTCTTACTCAATGCTTTCTGCCACGGTCAGATTTCGATTTTGAAAGAATTCGGTCTAATAACAAAAAAGTTCAAAATGGCGGCCACATTTTTCAATTTTAATACTATATCAAATGAAGTGAAAGACCGTCACTCACCATCAAAGAAAATTACCGTATTCAATATACAGAGCAACAGGCGACGCCGTTTCTCATTTTATTTCATCGCGGGCAGCAAGATGTTTGACCGATTAATCTTGGGTCTTATAATTTATTATACTTTTTCCGCTAAGCCCCGTTCGCGATATCGTCCGAAAAGAAACTTTGTTTCAACAAGAGGCCAGTCATTAAGGTTTATTTTAATCTCAAATGCCCTGTTACTAACATACAATTTATACCTTACATCTAGGGAAAATAATTTCAATGTAGACTGGTCACACTGATGGACTCTCGCTGAGGTTTGGTGTTTCGAATTTAAATCAATTGCCAGTTCTGAACGTCACATACAAATTACGCAGCAGTGACTCGGTCAGCGGTTCGCTACGTACTAACCATGTACGAACTCAAATGGGATACGGCTTTTTGTTTTGTATCCCATTTGCGTGCCTCACTCCCGAAGTACTGTGCGCTGGATCTGTAGTAATCTGTGGGTGCGGCGCTCTACCACACTCAACCATTATGTAGCTCGTGAAACCACCATTACATCATCAGAAAATAGGGGTCACCTTTTATGGCTAGTACTGTATTTTCTTATGGTGTGTCTTCAAGGCTTGTCCTTGACTCCCTGCAAGTTTTTAGGGTTCCGTACCCAAATGGTAAAACCGGGACATAGGATCCTGGTTTTACTAAGACTTCGCTGTTCGTTCGTCCGCCTGTCACTTGAACCGTGATAGCTACGGACTTGAAATTTTCACAGATGATGTATTTCTGTTGCCGCTATAACAGCAAATACTCCCATATAGAATAAGATAAATATTTAAGCGAGCTCTCTAAATAAATAGAAGGCATTATGTAATTCATGGCTTCTATTAATTACAAAGTGCTCACCAGTCCTAATGGGAAACGACAGCACTAAATAAATAGCTAATTATAATTTTGGGGACATTTTTAACGATAATGAACACTAAAATCACTAAATTAAAATGTGCATGTATTTGTTACAGAGTTTGAATTGAACATCGCTGTTATATTCGAAGATGACTACTTGGTGACAGAAAACTTTCCTATTCTGTTATTGCGAAGTAGGTAGTTATTATTAGTATAGCATAGTATAAAAGTGATAATTATACTGTAAAATAAAATGTATTCTTATTATATTTAATTAATTATTAATAAAAGGACTTGGTTTATTCACTTCATTATTTGAATAACTTGGTAACACTTTGTTACAGCATACCCCAAATATTTAAACCCAGAATTGGAGATGCGTAAATGAAACAAAATATAATTATGTATTGAATAGGAATCTATTGTTTCTAGTTGTTCTTAAAAAAATACTTAACTACACATATTGTAGGAACCAATTGTGAGCACAAGCTATCGAGTACGCTATCGAGTACGGACAAAATTATTTAGAAATTCCTTTGCCTCTCCTACCACTAAAAACTACTTAACACTCCAAAGTAGGTTTTCAGCAACTACTCTAAAACAACAATTACAATAAAACATATTTAAAGTAACCAATACTTAATTATTTACTAGTAACAACAGAACGGCTGACGGACGCTCTGTGCTCACGATTCGCCCAAATACATGTTATGTAACACCTATTATATATTTGTAATCGCTATACAACAATATATTATATATATTACAAAAGTTGAATTGGCCCAAAACTTCTGGTTTTGTTTGGAAATGTAATTTTAATATGACATTCATTTTCGGTAAATAAAAAACAAAAACCATTAAGTTTTGGGTCAACTCTTACCATAATTATGTTAAAATGAACAAAACACTAAATATACAGAAACAGATGTGGATAAATAAAAGAAATATTTTTTGTATGAATCTCACAAAGTCACCCTAAACAATTGTTTGATTTGAAACATTTCACTAGTTTACTTCTCCCTATTTAGTTAGTAGTATTTTTATTTTCATACAAAAATGTATTGAAATAAAAATTATTAACATATTTATAACTTAAATTTTATTCACTCGATTTTAAAATCCTTGACAGACAAAGTGCAGAAAACCAATATTGCTTATGCTGTTTTATAAACTGAAATATATGCTTTATAGACTGAGACACGGTTCTTGTGAGAAGGTATTCTTCTCGCAAGTATCGTTGTGAAAGGAAAAGACTAAAGTAGAATAAACACCGATGTGCGTCCACCTTAAAACATTTTGTTCGGGTAAACTCAAGGATATGGGCATCCAAACAATTTACGTAAACCTTTTTCGTAAAAGTAAACAGTAGCGCCATCTGCCAAAAATCTATAGGTGGCTGCTGAGCTAACGACGGCATGGTCTTACTGTCGGTATTATTGGCACCAATAAATTTTTGAAATTTTTTCACGCTATCCGCCCTGTCCAGGGTCAGTTTATTGTTATAGGTCTATTGTTCGCGCCGAGAGAATCTCGCCTGGTTATGAATCGCTAAGCTTAGGGTGTATATAAATCTTCTGTAAATCGTCTTTCGCCACTGCACAGTGCTCTGTTGCAGATCCCGCCGCAGCTCCCATGTGGCGACCGACGAACCTACTAGGTGTAACTGTCCAACACGTAGGGACCTAGATCCCATAATTCGTGTTGGTCAGCTCCCTCCTCTCGGCGCGTTGACGCACCGGGCAACTCGCCACCGTCGCGGCGTCGCCCCTCCCGAAGCGTCTGCAGGTGCCGCAGCACTGTGCCTCTGACTTGCACCGTTCCTTTCCGTGTCCTGAGGCGCCGCACCTCTCGCAGTATACCTCCGAGGATCTGCAATATTTCTCTGGGTGGCCGTACTGGTGACACTTTCGACAACAGCTGTGACGGAGATGAAGTCACACATTTCTATTACTTGCCAACAACAGGTGACGGAGATGTAAACGATGTAAACTTTGCTCCTGTTCAGGAGCGCCTCTCTAAGCTGTGGCGAGCATTCTAGCACCACCGTGGTCGAGCCCCGACCTCTCTTCTCGAATGCTACTTTGCTCTGCGTTTGAGGCGCTCCAGGGTCCACTCCGTGTCTTTGAAGTTTAGCTAATGTGGAACCATCAACTTCCTGACCAGCGGCAAGCTTTGCTCGTGTAGCGCGGTCTACCTGCACATTCATGGATGCCGGATCTATGCTGGCTGCGTGTTCGGGCGCCGGATAGAAGGCCAGCACCGGCCCCTGCATCGCCGGGATCGGGACCGGATCCGCCTTTCTCGATAGGCACAATGCTGCAGCATAACTTCCCGCCGAGGAGGAAGGAGGAGAAGTTGCGGCTCCAGTGGGTGCTGCCGCGGAGGCCTTCAACATGCTGCACTCCATTTGTGCCACTCTAAGTTTAGCCGCTTGCAATTTTACTTCCATGTCGGCTAGGCGCACCGTTAGCGCGGCAACTGCCGCCTGGCTGGAACGCGTGCACAAGCCGATATATTCGTGGCTACCTTATTTAATTTTGATATCGGTCCCGTATACCATATGTATGTATACCAGGACATTCGACGTCCTGGTATACACCATTGATGAGGTCCATCTTGGTTGCTTTGCTCATGCTGTCAGTGCCGGTATGCCTCCTGAGGAATAGCCTCGCTGCGTGGTGGTGGCAGCGGTGTCACCTGTGGGGGAGGCGAGCGCGGTGGCGGGGGCGTCGCAACGACTTCCGTGCCAACTCTGGCCGCCGTTACTGGGCGAAGGAAGGAGCTGTCGTAACTCCACTGGATGCTGCCGCGGAGGCCTTTAGCATGCTGCATTCCATTTTCGCCACTCTGCGGTTTGCCTCTTGCCGCCGCCGCCTGGATAGATCGCGTGTACGACCCGATTTTGTTCGTTACCCCTCGTTCAATTTTGATGTCGGCCCCGTGCGACTGCTGCCATGATCGCCTCCACGTCGCGCTGCACTAAGGTCGATCTTCGTCGCCTCGTTCATGCCGTCCTCGGTGACTTCACAGTCCTCGTAGTTCTCCTCGCATTCCGCTTGAGAAATGGACTCACTGCGTGGTGGCGGCGGTGGTGTGACCTGTGCGGGAGGCGGGGTCCCCGACTCTGGGCGCCGTGACTGGGCCCGCTGCGGTAGGCGTCGCAGGAGCTGCGGCCTTTGGATGCGATATAGGGCGGCACAAGGGTAGAGCGCGGCCTCGTTCATTCGGCGACGATATAACGGTCTCTTCACTCCCGAGGGAGCCACCGATGTGCTAGGGATCTTCTTCACGTTTGCACAATGGCTCTCAAAGGCGCCGTAGGTGCTACCGATGCTGTTCTTTCTGGCCGAAGGTCTTGCTCCTTGCAGTGTGGGAAAAGCCGCTAGGTGGAGTTCGAACAGCGCGGGGTGTATAATATCCATATCGCCTTCGCCGTCGATGTAACCAACGCGCGGACTAACCAACGGATTTCCAATTTTCATTGTGCATGGGTTTATGGTCTTCATGAGTGCTGCCTTGGTATCTTCTGCTGATTTAAAGTTGTCTGCAGCGTGTTCAGGGGCCGGGTAGAAGGTCAGTACAGGCCCTTGCGCCGCCGGAATGGGCACTGATTCTGCGTTCCTCGAGAGGCGCAGGGAAGACGCGCCGACGCGTATATTACCCACTGTCGAGGAGGGGGTGCCACAACACCACTTGATGCAGCCGCAGAGGCTTTCATCTGGCGCTCCATTCTTGACGCTTTGAGGTTCGCCACCTGCAGCCTCACCTCCATATCGACAAGACGCACCGCTAGTGTTCGTTGCCGATGTTGTTAGCCGCTTCGAGCTCTGACTGCCCATGATTGCCGCCATGACCTGATAAATAGGGTACATGTACCCTAGTTATCAGGTCAATCCTGGTCCTTGGCTAGGCCTTCTTGGATTGGCGTAAAATGTCATTTCAGTACAAATTTATCTTCTTTGAATGGCCCCATGGATAAAAAAAAACGGGAAAAACTCTGTAATATGCCTCCTTGATCTCTAGAATAATGGGGCCACGGGTGGAAATAATATTCTATTATTTTTTTTTATTTTTTTCTCTAGTTTTATCTTTCTATCTGAGATCAGTCTTTTAACCATAATCAGATTTGGGGTCTACAATGTTAAATCATATTCTATTATTTAACGGTAGGGATTAAATAGTTAAGTCTACTAGTGATGTCAAACGGGGATAAATTTGCATTGAGCTAACCAAAATAAACCGGCGAAGACGAAAACTTTCTCGGTCGCAGCGCTGGGTTGGAGACCGCCACGGTGATTGTTCATACTTGACATTTCAGCAGTGCGTACCAGACGAGTTCAGTTGTGGCTGAGACGCGTCCTAGTCGAAGCGCGGCGGGTTCTGCCTCCTCTGCAGCGTGGAGTAGGCCGCGCGCAACTCGGCGAGAGACCTGCACGATATTAAGGGGATTTATTGAATTTATTTGTCTTTCTCACTCTCACGGAGATTTGGTAGGTGCGACAAAAACTAAGCTGGCTATCAAAAATCTATTTCTAAGAAATAGATTTGACGTTTTTGGATATTTTTATTACCGACACTTTAAAACAAAAATTATAATTACATCCAATGTAGTGTCCGATAAAAACTCGAAAAACTGAGATTTTGGAGCAACTTTTGGGAGAATTTTGTATCGAGAAAATTTTATCCAATCGTGTTTCTGCTTCTTAGCGATTTTAGATTAAAGACCCAAAACTTTTTGCATAAAACTTAATTCAAAATCGCTTAAATACGGCTTCTACACCGTTAATGTTAGGCCTCACAAACTCCGCTCCGAGGGCGCTACCGTCGCATCATGTCTACTACCGGGAATATAAGCAAAAGAAAGAAAGAAAAACTTTATTCCACAAGAATATGCCACATGTAACAAAACAATACACCTTACGTACTAAAACGATGCCTGAAGATTCCCCCACTCGGGCAACAAAAACCAATAATTGCCCAAGTGACGGAAGCACCAGACACCGCCTGTCACATGTGGCACAACCCGGTAAAACAACAATGCACTGCACTAAGCACTGGTACCTACTCAAATCTGTGGACTTCTTTTAGTCTAACTGATCTTGTATAATACAAGTTTCCACAAGTTCCCTCGTAAAATGGATACTAATAATTTTATAGAAGCGCTGAATATTAAGGCTTGAAGAGATGGCAAACTGGCTCTCTTTTATGATGTTTAAGTCAAATTGTTTAAATAACCGATCATCGAATCCTTTCAGAAAAAATATGTAACGGAAAAGAAGGGTTTAATGAACAATCGTTATTGACAAGAAAATGAATTTTCTCAAACCATCTTTCAGAAAAAAATCCCAAAAAGCAACTAATTTTGTCATGCTTTCAAAGTAGGTACATTAAAATTACAATAACTTTGATTGAGATTTTTATTTTTAGGCCTTGTAACAATCGTGTAATAATAATAATTTCCCCGAAATTTAAGTAAATCAGCGTGAACGCGGCTGCTCCGTCCCCCTGTAAACTGTCCCTTCTGTGTGGCCTTCTCAAAGCCTTAAAAGACTAAAACTAAATCGTCACCGACACCCGACGCTTTAAGCACAATCGCCTTGGACGGTTGCACTGCAACCATCGGGTCCAAGTCTACCGCTGAGCATTCAAAGTCAAGGCCAAAGTATGTCATCAGCCGTACAGCGGGGCTAGACAAAAAAAAATTTTTGAAAATCGACTACGACAATTTGAACGCTCCCTGGCGTTCTCGCGGACCTTGTAGATAACTTTAGCGTGCTTCGCATGACAATTGACAGCCGACAGTGAACAACCGCTAAGCATAAAGTAGATTCTGCTTTCATTCGGCAGTTTTTCTACAGTCACTTGTTTTGTCCATACATATTTTTATCTACTGTCGTCAACGCTAAACGACTGCTACTAGCCGCAGACGTACCTCTCGGCGGCGGGCAGCGCGTCGTAGAGGTGCTCGTACTCGGGCAGGCGCGGCGGGTGCGTCGCCGGCGGGCGCTCGTCGTCGCGGCGCGGCGTCACGTAGTTGCGTACTGACTCACCTCTCAGCGGCGGGCAGCGCGTCGTAGAGGTGCTCGTACTCGGGCAGGCGCGGCGGGTGCGTCGCCGGCGGGCGCTCGTCGTCGCGGCGCGGCGTCACGTAGTTGCGTACTGACTCACCTCTCAGCGGCGGGCAGCGCGTCGTAGAGGTGCTCGTACTCGGGCAGGCGCGGCGGGTGCGTCGCCGGCGGGCGCTCGTCGTCGCGGCGCGGCGTCACGTAGTTGCGGCACAGCCCGTAGAACGTCTGCGGCCGCAGGTTGCGGCGCTGCGCGTCGAACCTGGCCGCGACCACAACGAGAGTTACACAGTCGTACTGACTCACCTCTCAGCGGCGGGCAGCGCGTCGTAGAGGTGCTCGTACTCGGGCAGGCGCGGCGGGTGCGTCGCCGGCGGGCGCTCGTCGTCGCGGCGCGGCGTCACGTAGTTGCGTACTGACTCACCTCTCAGCGGCGGGCAGCGCGTCGTAGAGGTGCTCGTACTCGGGCAGGCGCGGCGGGTGCGTCGCCGGCGGGCGCTCGTCGTCGCGGCGCGGCGTCACGTAGTTGCGGCACAGCCCGTAGAACGTCTGCGGCCGCAGGTTGCGGCGCTGCGCGTCGAACCTGGCCGCGACCACAACGAGAGTTACACAGTCGTACTGACTCACCTCTCAGCGGCGGGCAGCGCGTCGTAGAGGTGCTCGTACTCGGGCAGGCGCGGCGGGTGCGTCGCCGGCGGGCGCTCGTCGTCGCGGCGCGGCGTCACGTAGTTGCGGCACAGCCCGTAGAACGTCTGCGGCCGCAGGTTGCGGCGCTGCGCGTCGAACCTGGCCGCGACCACAACGAGAGTTACACAGTCGTACTGACTCACCTCTCAGCGGCGGGCAGCGCGTCGTAGAGGTGCTCGTACTCGGGCAGGCGCGGCGGGTGCGTCGCCGGCGGGCGCTCGTCGTCGCGGCGCGGCGTCACGTAGTTGCGGCACAGCCCGTAGAACGTCTGCGGCCGCAGGTTGCGGCGCTGCGCGTCGAACCTGGCCGCGACCACAACGAGAGTTACACAGTCGTACTGACTCACCTCTCAGCGGCGGGCAGCGCGTCGTAGAGGTGCTCGTACTCGGGCAGGCGCGGCGGGTGCGTCGCCGGCGGGCGCTCGTCGTCGCGGCGCGGCGTCACGTAGTTGCGGCACAGCCCGTAGAACGTCTGCGGCCGCAGGTTGCGGCGCTGCGCGTCGAACCTGGCCGCGACCACAACGAGAGTTACACAGTCGTACTGACTCACCTCTCAGCGGCGGGCAGCGCGTCGTAGAGGTGCTCGTACTCGGGCAGGCGCGGCGGGTGCGTCGCCGGCGGGCGCTCGTCGTCGCGGCGCGGCGTCACGTAGTTGCGGCACAGCCCGTAGAACGTCTGCGGCCGCAGGTTGCGGCGCTGCGCGTCGAACCTGGCCGCGACCACAACGAGAGTTACACAGTCGTACTGACTCACCTCTCAGCGGCGGGCAGCGCGTCGTAGAGGTGCTCGTACTCGGGCAGGCGCGGCGGGTGCGTCGCCGGCGGGCGCTCGTCGTCGCGGCGCGGCGTCACGTAGTTGCGGCACAGCCCGTAGAACGTCTGCGGCCGCAGGTTGCGGCGCTGCGCGTCGAACCTGGCCGCGACCACAACGAGAGTTACACAGTCGTACTGACTCACCTCTCAGCGGCGGGCAGCGCGTCGTAGAGGTGCTCGTACTCGGGCAGGCGCGGCGGGTGCGTCGCCGGCGGGCGCTCGTCGTCGCGGCGCGGCGTCACGTAGTTGCGGCACAGCCCGTAGAACGTCTGCGGCCGCAGGTTGCGGCGCTGCGCGTCGAACCTGGCCGCGACCACAACGAGAGTTACACAGTCGTACTGACTCACCTCTCAGCGGCGGGCAGCGCGTCGTAGAGGTGCTCGTACTCGGGCAGGCGCGGCGGGTGCGTCGCCGGCGGTCGCTCGTCGTCGCGGCGCGGCGTCACGTAGTTGCGGCACAGCCCGTAGAACGTCTGCGGCCGCAGGTTGCGGCGCTGCGCGTCGAACCTGGCCGCGACCATAACGAGAGCCGTAAGCTTCAACTGTACGTCTAGCCATAATATGTCTCAGCGTCGATCGGTGAACAAACGCAGACGATAGCTTGAGCAGAAAGAAACTAAAGTCCGGTCGCGGAATAGGAGGAATTTCGTACATTAACCTGTTACTACCTGTCTCCGCACTCCCGCGTCAAAATAATGCGTCACGCTCGCACAGATGCAATGACCGCCGTCCTGTGCGAGCGTGACGCATTATTTTGACGCGGGAGTGACAGAGACAGGTAGTAACAGGTTAATGTACGTAATTCCTCCTATTCCGCGACCGGACTTTAATAATTCTCTATTTTAAGCGATCGCAAATGTCAAAATTGCGATAATTCTCACACTTTTTTTGAACTTCGTTCGAAAGCGATGTAAAATCGATGTTATGAAACTCAGATGCGACATAATTGCTAGCGGCTGAGCGGTTCTTTAGCGAGAGCGAGCGTGCGCATGGGCCGAGTCAGTGTACCACGAGTCTTGTGAACTTGTGATAATGGACTAATATCTTGTAATAGTGGATTTGAGTCTCGTGATGTTGTGAAATGGATTCGAGTCTTGTAACGGGTCCGGCTCTTAAAATAATGGATTTGTGTCTTGAGATAGTAGGTCCAGGGCCTTCATTCTGTATCTCAGTTATTTTGATATATTGTTTCCATTGAAAATTTGCCACAAACTACAAAGTCATGTTTTAGTTGATGATGTCGTGCATGAACCCGCTTGCCGACAAGCGCACCCTGTATACGTGACCGTGGCCACGGAACACTAATATAGTACAGATACAGAAGGCTTATTCCGCACGATGATTTAAAGAAATAGCGACTCTAGCGCTGACACAAAAAGTGCAATTCAGTTCGCAATAGCGCCTGGCCCCGCCCTCAAGATCGACACGCAACCAACGCAATGTTGTGGTCTCTTTCTATCGCTTAACTTTATCTCTTACGACGTACTAGGGCTGCCGTACAGACGGCGCGTAAAATAGACCGTACAGAACTAGCGCGTACAACTCGGCCCGCGAGCGGCAACCATCTGAAATATTGGCATCCGGACCCATACTTGTAGCCGGGACGGTCAATTCAATTCAATTCAATTCAATTATCTTTATTTGCGAATTTGGGTACAATATATAGATGTCACAAATATAACAGATCTTATCCAAATTCAGCCTTACGGCATGCAATGTTACATTACAAAATAAAAGTCAAAAGTAATTAAAGTCAAAAATAATGAACAAAACAATAAAAATAACGTCAATTAATCTTTATCAACTAAATTTATCCGTTAGGTAATCATTTATAGAATAATATGCCTTATCATACAATAATTTTTTTAACTTATTGTTAAATATTGGAATTGCACTTATTGATATTATATGTTTTGGTAAATGATTATATAGAATAGGACTGCAGAAAAAGCTCTTTGAGAACTGTGCAGTTTTGCTATACGGATGGCGTAGTTTAAGCATGCGCCTGCTACTACTGCAATTGTCAAATAAATGTATGTTGATTTTAATGAAAATGATCGCCTCATAGATATACATGCAAGGAAATGTCATGATGTTATAATGCTTAAAGTAATGTTTACAACTGTCAATGCTCTTAAGTTTGAAAATAGCTCTTACACACTTTTTCTGCGCTTTAAACACTGCGTCCTTCTCTGTAGAATTACCCCAGAAAACGACGCAATATCTCAACACCGAAGCAACATAACCATGATAAAGAGTTAACAGTGCTGAGACATTAACGGTTTTGGCTAACATATAGAGTGCAAAAGAAAATTGACTTAGCTTCGTACAAACGTGCTCAACATGCTTTTTCCAGTTCAGATTACAATTTATATGAAGTCCCAAAAATTTTGTAACATTAACTTCATTTATCTACGCTCATTGCTTAAAGTTCGAATTATGAAATCGAAATGTGTCAAATAATTACCTACTTTATTCACAGACTTCTATAATTATTAAAAAGTTATTCATTATAACATCGCTCTACTATGGAAATATTTAAAGAAAGTTGTTTAATTTCCATTACGATACACGGCTCTGGATTCCTGTATTTGTATCTGGGGTGATATTTTTTATGTAATATTTTTTTAAGTGAATCCACAGACAACATATAGTTGGTAGTCATTGCCGAGAGTATGGATGGGCCATGATTGACCATAGACAACAACACAATGTCTAACGTTCCGCGTAACGTTCCACCTGGGCCTGTGATTATGATTACGATTACGATTACGAATACGATTACGATAACGATTACGATTATGACGTTATCTCGTAAATCTATCGTCCGTAAACCGACTTTACAGACAACTAATTTTTTTGTTACTTAGTCAAAACTGCGCTGAAAAATGTCTAGCAGTGAAACCCATAGATCGTAATAGAAAGGTGAAACCTACTAAAGAAAATTTCACTGCACCTGACATCTTAGTAGTCCAAATGATTTACGACAAACGTTAGCAAGATTTTATGATTTGCGATTTTATGATTTGCATTTATGATAATAATATGAGCGTAGATAAAGTAGTGTATGAAACTCTACATAATTAGGTATTAAAAAACTCGTGTGATTCTATTAAAAAACTCGCCTGCGGCTCGTTTTTTAAACTCACACTCGTGTTTTAATACCCCCCATTATGTAACCGTTACATAAACTACTATAATATTTTTATCTTCATAATACGTCACGTGATAAGTGAGACTGGCCTGCCGTGGCTCACCTCCAGCCCACGTGCGCCATACACGAGACGCACACGATGATGGTCCACGTGTAGCCGGGGAACCACGAGAACTCCGCCGACGGCCGCCCGCTGTCCCGCGTGTGACACCGTGATGATGTCGTGCATGAACCCGCCTGCCGACAAGCGCACCCTGTATACGTGACCGTGGCTCACCTCCAGCCCACGTGCGCCATGCACGAGACGCACACGATGATGGTCCACGTGTAGCCGGGGAACCACGAGAACTCCGCCGACGGCCGCCCGCTGTCCCGCGTGTGACACCGTGATGATGTCGTGCATGAACCCGCCTGCCGACAAGCGCACCCTGTATACGTGACCGTGGCTCACCTCCAGCCCACGTGCGCCATGCACGAGACGCACACGATGATGGTCCACGTGTAGCCGGGGAACCACGAGAACTCCGCCGACGGCCGCCCGCTGTCCCGCGTGTGACGCACGCGCGATACCGTAATGATGTCGTGCATGAACCCGCCTGCCGACAAGCACACCCTGTATAGCTGGTAAATCTACCAACACGCGCCCCACTCCTTCACTATTGCTTACGTTTCGTAAGGAGTTCGGAAGGAATGTGGTACGTCTTCGAAGATCGAACACCGAGTATATGCATTCTAAGGTACATTTGAACCTATTAGTGGAGCAGACAAATTCGTCTCTAAACGTCAACAAGAGCAAAGAATAAGTATAAATGGAGCTACTCAGGTCAGGTCTTGGTGAAAAATTTTCTGCATTTTCTATTTTTGCGTTTGCGGAATTTTGCAAATGTATGTCGCGTTGGGGACTCGCCTTTCGATAAATCTTGATAACATAATATGACTGAATATTGTGTAGAACTAGCGTCATTGTTTCTACGCCTTGGAAGCTTTCTTCTTTATTTTATGACTAGCTGACCCGGCAAACGTTGTTTTGCCTTATTAATTATGTCTCACTTATTAAGCTTTCTGCGAAGAACCAATTCATTGTGACAATTATATATAAAAATATTTCGAGTTTTTTGATATGATAAACTTACCTACCTATGATTTCAGCTATCTCAATGGCCCCCAGTATCAATGAAACAAATTAATAAAGTAGAATCTCTCCATCGTCTACAATCGTTAAAAAATGGTCAGAAGAATTGACGCACTGAAGATCAGAGAAGCTAAACATATGGCATTGAAGCAATGAAATGTATCCCCTTTCTAACAAAAAAAGAATGAATGAAATCGGACCACGCGTTAATGATTTACAACTCAGTATACATTTTAACTTTTATCCCCTCTCCTAAGGGAACCATACTGAATTTCGGGATAAAAAGTATCCTATGTCCTTCCTCGTAGTATGAACTCAAGACATACCAAGTTTCATTGGAATTCATTCAGTAGTTTCAGCGTGATGCGCGGCCGTGATACAGAAAGACAGACAGACAGACAGACAGACAAAAATGAAAAAAAATACAGTTTTGGGTTCAGAACCGATTTTAGAGTGCCCTTGAAAAAAAATTTTCAAAATATCTTTAATGTACAGAATTTGACCTGTTACAGATTTATTATAAGTATAGATGATATCTACAAGAAGCTAGGATGATCGCCGCCTCACCCAGGTTGGTGTAGTTGGCGTGCACGCCCTCGCTGGACATGGCGAAGATGTGCTCGCGTCGCGCGATGTCCGCCGCGCACGACGCGCAGCACAGCACGCTCTTCTGGTCACAAATACAAACACCCATAATGAACTTTTATTTATAATTTTCTGACCGGCTTCAGCCGGATTCAGACCGGATTAGCAAGCTGAAGTGGCAGTGGGCGGGCCATATCTGTCGCAGAACCGACGGTCGTTGGGGCAGACGTTTTCTGAAGTGGAGACCGCGTACCGGTAAGCGCAGCGTAGGACGACCTCCTGCCCGCTGGACCGACGACCTAAAGAAGGTCGCTGGTAGCGGGTGGATGAGGAAGGCGGAGGACCGCGTGTGGTGGAGTGTGCGCTCTCGGAAAGGCCTATGTCCAGCAGTGGATGTCAATAGGCTGATTAAGTAAGTAAGTACCGGCTTCGGCACTGCGAAATGTTTACAGCAATTTTTGTAGCAGTGCCCAATCACGGAATACTTATTAAGCACAGGTACAGAAGGTTCACTCCCCAAGATGATATTTTAAAGAAGTGGCGACTCTAGGTCTGACACAAAAAGTGCAATTCAGTTCACAATAGCGCCTGGCTCCGCCTCCGAAAACAACACGCAACAAACGCTAAGTTGTGGTCTCTTTCTATCGCGTAACTTTATCTCTTACGACGTACTAGGGCTGCCTCGTTATGGTATTCCGTGGCTGAACAGACGGCGCACGCCGCGCGTAAAATAGACCGTACAGAACTGGCGCGTGCAACTTGGCCGGCGCGCGGCAGCCGTCTGAAATATTGGCGTCTTGACGGCTACCTGTAGTCGTCTCGATTACGTGACAAGTGAGCCTGGCCTGGGTTACGTACGGGCGGTCTAGCCTGGCCGCGATCATGCTCACAATGCTATTGGAGCTGCTCCTAGAGCCTGCTGCCACGAGGACATAACGAACACATACCTTCGCGATAAACCGCACCTCCATGTGCAGCCGCAGCAGCGCGTCGTCGACCACGAACAGCGCGAGGCGGTCGCGCGGCGACAGCGCCAGGTTGGACGCCGTCCAGAACGACAGCGACACCGGCTCCTCGGGGACGTTCTCTGGAAAACATCACGAGGATATAGGACATCACAAGATACTATAAAGTAACTATTTTTAACACATTTGCTCAAATAGTGGACTTTTCCATGTATGTTTAGCGTGCGCAAAGTACTTCTTTTCCGCACTAGTACTTTTTGTTTTCCTTCTACACGGAGGTTTTCATCATAAAGTTTGTAGTACAAAATGTTTGTATTAAATTACTATTTTATAGCGTAAACACTATTAATACTTGAATTAAAGGACATAACTTTTTAAATTGTTAAATCTGAAATAAAAATATAATTTTCAACAAAGTTTCATTGTTATTTGTTTCAGAGTTACTTTTTTGTAAAATAAAAGGACTTTCATAACTTCATTCTGACCCCAGGTCACAGAGTGCATCAGTTGACCATAGACAATTCTTGTCCACTTTTTTGTTAATTTTTTTTTTGTGCGTGAGTGGTCTGAATTCATGATAAAAAATTACATACCTTTAAGTAGCTATTATAATATTTTTATTTTTGGCCCCAACTTTATGTATTTTCGCAAATGTCGTTCAATTGCACGTGCGGAATTGTCATTTCCACTCGTCTCTATTGTTGACACGCGCCTACGGTTTGTGGCCACAAACCGAGACTCGTAAAGAAATGACATACTTTCCGCACTTATATTGTAATGTGCTATTGCCAAAGCTTCTACACGGGATCCCCGAGGACCAACTTTACACAGGCCTCACTGAACGCAATTCGGGTTCAGTACAATAACGCCTTCAGAATGTTGTTGGGCTTGCCGCGCTATTGCAGTGCGTCAGAAATGTTTGCGTCTGCTTAATCAGACGATTTTTACGCTTTAAGGATTAAGGGTATAGCATCTCTGATGCGAAGAGTGTGGGCAAGTGGCAACAGCATTCTGAGGGCGTTAGGACAAATACATGACTCTCCAGTATATCCCGTATTTGAAATTTCATGTGGATCAAATGATTTTATGTAATTTGTATGGGAGGCATAGTTGCCACAAATAATTTAAAAAAATCTGTGTATGTTCGGTAGCTTTGAGAGTAAGTAAGCTTTTTTACGGTTCCGTACCCAAAGGGCCAAAACGGGTCCCTATTACTACGACCTCGCTGTCCGTCCGTCCGTCTGTCAAGAGGCTGTATCTAATTGTTGAACCGTGATAGCTACAGACTTGAAATTTTCACAGATGATGTATTTCTGTTGCCGCTATAACAAGAAATACTAAAAAATAGAATAAAATAAACATTTAAGGAGGCTCCCATACAACGTTAAAAATAAAAATAAAACAAATATTTAAGGGGCTCTCCCATCAAAAAATGTCTCAACAAACGTGATTTTTCGCTTGATTTGAATTTGTTGGGCTTATTTGTAGGTGTTTAGTTTACTTTAATACTATTGAGTACTGGTCTTGATGGTACAGAACCGAGTCCGACTCGCACTTGACCAATTATTTTATATCCCTTATGGCAACGTTTCTGATTCAATATATTAGGTCCTTACATATGAAATTGGCGTTTTGTATGGGAGGAACATAAAGTCGTTTTTTTTTAAATATAATATATATATTTAATCAAAGTATGTACCATTGCTATCTATGCACTTTTGCCACCTTATAGGTAGTTCATTGATCCCTTTACTAAAAAAGCCATTCGGACGGGAATCAATAAAATCTTTGAAAGCGCTTTGGACTGCCTCATCGGAGTTAATTTTTGTCCTTTGTAAGAAGTTATCCAAATTTCGAAAAAAATGGTAATCTGTTGGAGCAAGGTTCGGGGAGTAAGGTGGATGTCTTAGGCATTCCAATTGAAGCTCCTCTAATTTGGTAGCCGTCTGTTGTGCAGTGTGTGGTCTAGCGTTGTTCTGAAGCAGCAGTGGCCTAGAACGATTGACCAGCCTCGGTTGTTTAGCAGCTAGCGTTTCCATCATGGATTGCAGTTGCTGACAATAGATATCCGCCGTAATCGTCTGGCCAGATTAAAGAAAGCTGTAGTGAACGACGCCGGCGCTAGTCCACCAAACGCTCACAAGTAATTTATTTTGAGTCAATTTTCGTTTGGGGCAGGATTTGGCTGGTTCGCCAGGGTGCAACCATTGCGATGAGCGTTTCCGATTATCATCAGGATCCATTTTTCATCACAGGTAATGATTCGATTTAAAATCCCTTCATTACTGTGCCGGTTGAGTAATGTAAAACAGCAGTCTACGCTCGTTTGTCGGTTTGCTGCACTCAATTCATGAGGTACCCACCTTTCAAGCTTTTTCACCTTCCCAATTTGCTTCAAGTGAACTAAAACAGTTTTATCACTAACACCGCAGCCTGCAGCTAGCTCGGACGTGGTTTGCGATGGATCCGCTTCCATAATAACCTTCAATTCTTCATTGTCAACTTTGGTCTCCGGCCGTCCACGGGGCTTGTTCTGCAGGTCGAAATTTCCAGAACGAAAACGTTGGAACCAAAAACGCACTGTGTTTTCTTTTGCGACACCCTCGCCGTACACATCATTAATCCTTCGAGCCGTTTCTGCAGCACTGGTGCCACGATGGAACTCGTACTCGTAAATAACGCGATATTTCAAGATTTCCATTTTGTAAACAAAGTGGCGCAAAAAAAAACCAAAAGAGAAAAAAACAAATGAATAACGATTTTCAAAACACAAAAGCATGAGTAAATAGCTGTAAAATTTTGAAATTGGAATTTCTAACCAAAGAAGAGATATTTGAGATCAAAGTGGCCAGTACGACAAAACGCCAATTTCATATGTAAGGACCTAATATTTATTATACTCGTTCCATTCGTTTATTTTCTCTTTGACACATGAAACAGATACTTTACATTTATCTCTCTTCGGCCCCTCGCTATAGCTATATCTGTTTCGTGTGCCAAAGAGAATATAAAAGAATGAAAAGGCAATAGTGACAACTCACTCAGCGCCATGGACTTGAAGTAGTCGTGTATGACGGCGCGCATGCGGCCGAAGTCGAAGATGTCGTACACGAACAGCGGCCACGGCGTCAGCGTCGCGTCCATGCTGCGCACGCGCCGCGCCAGCCTGCAGACACATACACCACAGATATACACTTGAAGTAGTCGTGTATGACGAAGTCGAACATGTCGTACACGAACAGCGGCCACGGCGTCAGCGTCGCGTCCATGCTGCGCACGCGCCGCGCCAGCCTGCAGACACATACACCACAGATATACACTTGAAGTAGTCGTGTATGACGAAGTCGAACATGTCGTACACGAACAGCGGCCACGGCGTCAGCGTCGCGTCCATGCTGCGCACGCGCCGCGCCAGCCTGCAGACACATACACCACAGATATACACTTGAAGTAGTCGTGTATGACGAAGTCGAACATGTCGTACACGAACAGCGGCCACGGCGTCAGCGTCGCGTCCATGCTGCGCACGCGCCGCGCCAGCCTGCAGACACATACACCACAGATATACACTTGAAGTAGTCGTGTATGACGAAGTCGAACATGTCGTACACGAACAGCGGCCACGGCGTCAGCGTCGCGTCCATGCTGCGCACGCGCCGCGCCAGCCTGCAGACACATACACCACAGATATACACTTGAAGTAGTCGTGTATGACGAAGTCGAACATGTCGTACACGAACAGCGGCCACGGCGTCAGCGTCGCGTCCATGCTGCGCACGCGCCGCGCCAGCCTGCAGACACATACACCACAGATATACACTTGAAGTAGTCGTGTATGACGAAGTCGAACATGTCGTACACGAACAGCGGCCACGGCGTCAGCGTCGCGTCCATGCTGCGCACGCGCCGCGCCAGCCTGCAGACACATACACCACAGATATACACTTGAAGTAGTCGTGTATGACGAAGTCGAACATGTCGTACACGAACAGCGGCCACGGCGTCAGCGTCGCGTCCATGCTGCGCACGCGCCGCGCCAGCCTGCAGACACATACACCACAGATATACACTTGAAGTAGTCGTGTATGACGAAGTCGAACATGTCGTACACGAACAGCGGCCACGGCGTCAGCGTCGCGTCCATGCTGCGCACGCGCCGCGCCAGCCTGCAGACACATACACCACAGATATACACTTGAAGTAGTCGTGTATGACGAAGTCGAACATGTCGTACACGAACAGCGGCCACGGCGTCAGCGTCGCGTCCATGCTGCGCACGCGCCGCGCCAGCCTGCAGACACATACACCACAGATATACACTTGAAGTAGTCGTGTATGACGAAGTCGAACATGTCGTACACGAACAGCGGCCACGGCGTCAGCGTCGCGTCCATGCTGCGCACGCGCCGCGCCAGCCTGCAGACACATACACCACAGATATACACTTGAAGTAGTCGTGTATGACGAAGTCGAACATGTCGTACACGAACAGCGGCCACGGCGTCAGCGTCGCGTCCATGCTGCGCACGCGCCGCGCCAGCCTGCAGACACATACACCACAGATATACACTTGAAGTAGTCGTGTATGACGAAGTCGAACATGTCGTACACGAACAGCGGCCACGGCGTCAGCGTCGCGTCCATGCTGCGCACGCGCCGCGCCAGCCTGCAGACACATACACCACAGATATACACTTGAAGTAGTCGTGTATGACGAAGTCGAACATGTCGTACACGAACAGCGGCCACGGCGTCAGCGTCGCGTCCATGCTGCGCACGCGCCGCGCCAGCCTGCAGACACATACACCACAGATATACACTTGAAGTAGTCGTGTATGACGAAGTCGAACATGTCGTACACGAACAGCGGCCACGGCGTCAGCGTCGCGTCCATGCTGCGCACGCGCCGCGCCAGCCTGCAGACACATACACCACAGATATACACTTGAAGTAGTCGTGTATGACGAAGTCGAACATGTCGTACACGAACAGCGGCCACGGCGTCAGCGTCGCGTCCATGCTGCGCACGCGCCGCGCCAGCCTGCAGACACATACACCACAGATATACACTTGAAGTAGTCGTGTATGACGAAGTCGAACATGTCGTACACGAACAGCGGCCACGGCGTCAGCGTCGCGTCCATGCTGCGCACGCGCCGCGCCAGCCTGCAGACACATACACCACAGATATACACTTGAAGTAGTCGTGTATGACGAAGTCGAACATGTCGTACACGAACAGCGGCCACGGCGTCAGCGTCGCGTCCATGCTGCGCACGCGCCGCGCCAGCCTGCAGACACATACACCACAGATATACACTTGAAGTAGTCGTGTATGACGAAGTCGAACATGTCGTACACGAACAGCGGCCACGGCGTCAGCGTCGCGTCCATGCTGCGCACGCGCCGCGCCAGCCTGCAGACACATACACCACAGATATACACTTGAAGTAGTCGTGTATGACGAAGTCGAACATGTCGTACACGAACAGCGGCCACGGCGTCAGCGTCGCGTCCATGCTGCGCACGCGCCGCGCCAGCCTGCAGACACATACACCACAGATATACACTTGAAGTAGTCGTGTATGACGAAGTCGAACATGTCGTACACGAACAGCGACCACGGCGTCAGCGTCGCGTCCATGCTGCGCACGCGCCGCGCCAGCCTGCAGACACATACACCACAGATATACACTTGAAGTAGTCGTGTATGACGAAGTCGAACATGTCGTACACGAACAGCGGCCACGGCGTCAGCGTCGCGTCCATGCTGCGCACGCGCCGCGCCAGCCTGCAGACACATACACCACAGATATACACTTGAAGTAGTCGTGTATGACGGCGCGCATGCGGCACTCACTGCGTGTGGGGCGCGCGCAGCGGGTCGAGGCTGGCGAGGCGCACGTGCCGCAGCGGGTCCCGCAGCCGCACCTCCGCCAGCACGCGGATCTCCACCATGCGCAGACTGTAATGCTATCACAAGCACTTCAGAGTCCACTCACTGCGTGTGGGGCGCGCGCAGCGGGTCGAGGCTGGCGAGGCGCACGTGCCGCAGCGGGTCCCGCAGCCGCACCTCCGCCAGCACGCGGATCTCCACCATGCGCAGACTGTAATGCTATCACAAGCACTTCAGAGTCCACTCACTGCGTGTGGGGCGCGCGCAGCGGGTCGAGGCTGGCGAGGCGCACGTGCCGCAGCGGGTCCCGCAGCCGCACCTCCGCCAGCACGCGGATCTCCACCATGCGCAGACTGTAATGCTATCACAAGCACTTCAGAGTCCACTCACTGCGTGTGGGGCGCGCGCAGCGGGTCGAGGCTGGCGAGGCGCACGTGCCGCAGCGGGTCCCGCAGCCGCACCTCCGCCAGCACGCGGATCTCCACCATGCGCAGACTGTAATGCTATCACAAGCACTTCAGAGTCCACTCACTGCGTGTGGGGCGCGCGCAGCGGGTCGAGGCTGGCGAGGCGCACGTGCCGCAGCGGGTCCCGCAGCCGCACCTCCGCCAGAACGCGGATCTCCACCATGCGCAGACTGTAATGCTATCACAAGCACTTCAGAGTCCACTCACTGCGTGTGGGGCGCGCGCAGCGGGTCGAGGCTGGCGAGGCGCACGTGCCGCAGCGGGTCCCGCAGCCGCACCTCCGCCAGCACGCGGATCTCCACCATGCGCAGACTGTAATGCTATCACAAGCACTTCAGAGTCCACTCACTGCGTGTGGGGCGCGCGCAGCGGGTCGAGGCTGGCGAGGCGCACGTGCCGCAGCGGGTCCCGCAGCCGCACCTCCGCCAGCACGCGGATCTCCACCATGCGCAGACTGTAATGCTATCACAAGCACTTCAGAGTCCACTCACTGCGTGTGGGGCGCGCGCAGCGGGTCGAGGCTGGCGAGGCGCACGTGCCGCAGCGGGTCCCGCAGCCGCACCTCCGCCAGCACGCGGATCTCCACCATGCGCAGACTGTAATGCTATCACAAGCACTTCAGAGTCCACTCACTGCGTGTGGGGCGCGCGCAGCGGGTCGAGGCTGGCGAGGCGCACGTGCCGCAGCGGGTCCCGCAGCCGCACCTCCGCCAGCACGCGGATCTCCACCATGCGCAGACTGTAATGCTATCACAAGCACTTCAGAGTCCACTCACTGCGTGTGGGGCGCGCGCAGCGGGTCGAGGCTGGCGAGGCGCACGTGCCGCAGCGGGTCCCGCAGCCGCACCTCCGCCAGCACGCGGATCTCCACCATGCGCAGACTGTAATGCTATCACAAGCACTTCAGAGTCCACTCACTGCGTGTGGGGCGCGCGCAGCGGGTCGAGGCTGGCGAGGCGCACGTGCCGCAGCGGGTCCCGCAGCCGCACCTCCGCCAGCACGCGGATCTCCACCATGCGCAGACTGTAATGCTATCACAAGCACTTCAGAGTCCACTCACTGCGTGTGGGGCGCGCGCAGCGGGTCGAGGCTGGCGAGGCGCACGTGCCGCAGCGGGTCCCGCAGCCGCACCTCCGCCAGCACGCGGATCTCCACCATGCGCAGACTGTAATGCTATCACAAGCACTTCAGAGTCCACTCACTGCGTGTGGGGCGCGCGCAGCGGGTCGAGGCTGGCGAGGCGCACGTGCCGCAGCGGGTCCCGCAGCCGCACCTCCGCCAGCACGCGGATCTCCACCATGCGCAGACTGTAATGCTATCACAAGCACTTCAGAGTCCACTCACTGCGTGTGGGGCGCGCGCAGCGGGTCGAGGCTGGCGAGGCGCACGTGCCGCAGCGGGTCCCGCAGCCGCACCTCCGCCAGCACGCGGATCTCCACCATGCGCAGACTGTAATGCTATCACAAGCACTTCAGAGTCCACTCACTGCGTGTGGGGCGCGCGCAGCGGGTCGAGGCTGGCGAGGCGCACGTGCCGCAGCGGGTCCCGCAGCCGCACCTCCGCCAGAACGCGGATCTCCACCATGCGCAGACTGTAATGCTATCACAAGCACTTCAGAGTCCACTCACTGCGTGTGGGGCGCGCGCAGCGGGTCGAGGCTGGCGAGGCGCACGTGCCGCAGCGGGTCCCGCAGCCGCACCTCCGCCAGCACGCGGATCTCCACCATGCGCAGACTGTAATGCTATCACAAGCACTTCAGAGTCCACTCACTGCGTGTGGGGCGCGCGCAGCGGGTCGAGGCTGGCGAGGCGCACGTGCCGCAGCGGGTCCCGCAGCCGCACCTCCGCCAGCACGCGGATCTCCACCATGCGCAGACTGTAATGCTATCACAAGCACTTCAGAGTCCACTCACTGCGTGTGGGGCGCGCGCAGCGGGTCGAGGCTGGCGAGGCGCACGTGCCGCAGCGGGTCCCGCAGCCGCACCTCCGCCAGCACGCGGATCTCCACCATGCGCAGACTGTAATGCTATCACAAGCACTTCAGAGTCCACTCACTGCGTGTGGGGCGCGCGCAGCGGGTCGAGGCTGGCGAGGCGCACGTGCCGCAGCGGGTCCCGCAGCCGCACCTCCGCCAGCACGCGGATCTCCACCATGCGCAGACTGTAATGCTATCACAAGCACTTCAGAGTCCACTCACTGCGTGTGGGGCGCGCGCAGCGGGTCGAGGCTGGCGAGGCGCACGTGCCGCAGCGGGTCCCGCAGCCGCACCTCCGCCAGCACGCGGATCTCCACCATGCGCAGACTGTAATGCTATCACAAGCACTTCAGAGTCCACTCACTGCGTGTGGGGCGCGCGCAGCGGGTCGAGGCTGGCGAGGCGCACGTGCCGCAGCGGGTCCCGCAGCCGCACCTCCGCCAGCACGCGGATCTCCACCATGCGCAGACTGTAATGCTATCACAAGCACTTCAGAGTCCACTCACTGCGTGTGGGGCGCGCGCAGCGGGTCGAGGCTGGCGAGGCGCACGTGCCGCAGCGGGTCCCGCAGCCGCACCTCCGCCAGCACGCGGATCTCCACCATGCGCAGACTGTAATGCTATCACAAGCACTTCAGAGTCCACTCACTGCGTGTGGGGCGCGCGCAGCGGGTCGAGGCTGGCGAGGCGCACGTGCCGCAGCGGGTCCCGCAGCCGCACCTCCGCCAGCACGCGGATCTCCACCATGCGCAGACTGTAATGCTATCACAAGCACTTCAGAGTCCACTCACTGCGTGTGGGGCGCGCGCAGCGGGTCGAGGCTGGCGAGGCGCACGTGCCGCAGCGGGTCCCGCAGCCGCACCTCCGCCAGCACGCGGATCTCCACCATGCGCAGACTGTAATGCTATCACAAGCACTTCAGAGTCCACTCACTGCGTGTGGGGCGCGCGCAGCGGGTCGAGGCTGGCGAGGCGCACGTGCCGCAGCGGGTCCCGCAGCCGCACCTCCGCCAGCACGCGGATCTCCACCATGCGCAGACTGTAATGCTATCACAAGCACTTCAGAGTCCACTCACTGCGTGTGGGGCGCGCGCAGCGGGTCGAGGCTGGCGAGGCGCACGTGCCGCAGCGGGTCCCGCAGCCGCACCTCCGCCAGCACGCGGATCTCCACCATGCGCAGACTGTAATGCTATCACAAGCACTTCAGAGTCCACTCACTGCGTGTGGGGCGCGCGCAGCGGGTCGAGGCTGGCGAGGCGCACGTGCCGCAGCGGGTCCCGCAGCCGCACCTCCGCCAGCACGCGGATCTCCACCATGCGCAGACTGTAATGCTATCACAAGCACTTCAGAGTCCACTCACTGCGTGTGGGGCGCGCGCAGCGGGTCGAGGCTGGCGAGGCGCACGTGCCGCAGCGGGTCCCGCAGCCGCACCTCCGCCAGCACGCGGATCTCCACCATGCGCAGACTGTAATGCTATCACAAGCACTTCAGAGTCCACTCACTGCGTGTGGGGCGCGCGCAGCGGGTCGAGGCTGGCGAGGCGCACGTGCCGCAGCGGGTCCCGCAGCCGCACCTCCGCCAGCACGCGGATCTCCACCATGCGCAGACTGTAATGCTATCACAAGCACTTCAGAGTCCACTCACTGCGTGTGGGGCGCGCGCAGCGGGTCGAGGCTGGCGAGGCGCACGTGCCGCAGCGGGTCCCGCAGCCGCACCTCCGCCAGCACGCGGATCTCCACCATGCGCAGACTGTAATGCTATCACAAGCACTTCAGAGTCCACTCACTGCGTGTGGGGCGCGCGCAGCGGGTCGAGGCTGGCGAGGCGCACGTGCCGCAGCGGGTCCCGCAGCCGCACCTCCGCCAGCACGCGGATCTCCACCATGCGCAGACTGTAATGCTATCACAAGCACTTCAGAGTCCACTCACTGCGTGTGGGGCGCGCGCAGCGGGTCGAGGCTGGCGAGGCGCACGTGCCGCAGCGGGTCCCGCAGCCGCACCTCCGCCAGCACGCGGATCTCCACCATGCGCAGACTGTAATGCTATCACAAGCACTTCAGAGTCCACTCACTGCGTGTGGGGCGCGCGCAGCGGGTCGAGGCTGGCGAGGCGCACGTGCCGCAGCGGGTCCCGCAGCCGCACCTCCGCCAGCACGCGGATCTCCACCATGCGCAGACTGTAATGCTATCACAAGCACTTCAGAGTCCACTCACTGCGTGTGGGGCGCGCGCAGCGGGTCGAGGCTGGCGAGGCGCACGTGCCGCAGCGGGTCCCGCAGCCGCACCTCCGCCAGCACGCGGATCTCCACCATGCGCAGACTGTAATGCTATCACAAGCACTTCAGAGTCCACTCACTGCGTGTGGGGCGCGCGCAGCGGGTCGAGGCTGGCGAGGCGCACGTGCCGCAGCGGGTCCCGCAGCCGCACCTCCGCCAGCACGCGGATCTCCACCATGCGCAGACTGTAATGCTATCACAAGCACTTCAGAGTCCACTCACTGCGTGTGGGGCGCGCGCAGCGGGTCGAGGCTGGCGAGGCGCACGTGCCGCAGCGGGTCCCGCAGCCGCACCTCCGCCAGCACGCGGATCTCCACCATGCGCAGACTGTAATGCTATCACAAGCACTTCAGAGTCCACTCACTGCGTGTGGGGCGCGCGCAGCGGGTCGAGGCTGGCGAGGCGCACGTGCCGCAGCGGGTCCCGCAGCCGCACCTCCGCCAGCACGCGGATCTCCACCATGCGCAGACTGTAATGCTATCACAAGCACTTCAGAGTCCACTCACTGCGTGTGGGGCGCGCGCAGCGGGTCGAGGCTGGCGAGGCGCACGTGCCGCAGCGGGTCCCGCAGCCGCACCTCCGCCAGCACGCGGATCTCCACCATGCGCAGACTGTAATGCTATCACAAGCACTTCAGAGTCCACTCACTGCGTGTGGGGCGCGCGCAGCGGGTCGAGGCTGGCGAGGCGCACGTGCCGCAGCGGGTCCCGCAGCCGCACCTCCGCCAGCACGCGGATCTCCACCATGCGCAGACTGTAATGCTATCACAAGCACTTCAGAGTCCACTCACTGCGTGTGGGGCGCGCGCAGCGGGTCGAGGCTGGCGAGGCGCACGTGCCGCAGCGGGTCCCGCAGCCGCACCTCCGCCAGCACGCGGATCTCCACCATGCGCAGACTGTAATGCTATCACAAGCACTTCAGAGTCCACTCACTGCGTGTGGGGCGCGCGCAGCGGGTCGAGGCTGGCGAGGCGCACGTGCCGCAGCGGGTCCCGCAGCCGCACCTCCGCCAGCACGCGGATCTCCACCATGCGCAGACTGTAATGCTATCACAAGCACTTCAGAGTCCACTCACTGCGTGTGGGGCGCGCGCAGCGGGTCGAGGCTGGCGAGGCGCACGTGCCGCAGCGGGTCCCGCAGCCGCACCTCCGCCAGCACGCGGATCTCCACCATGCGCAGACTGTAATGCTATCACAAGCACTTCAGAGTCCACTCACTGCGTGTGGGGCGCGCGCAGCGGGTCGAGGCTGGCGAGGCGCACGTGCCGCAGCGGGTCCCGCAGCCGCACCTCCGCCAGCACGCGGATCTCCACCATGCGCAGACTGTAATGCTATCACAAGCACTTCAGAGTCCACTCACTGCGTGTGGGGCGCGCGCAGCGGGTCGAGGCTGGCGAGGCGCACGTGCCGCAGCGGGTCCCGCAGCCGCACCTCCGCCAGCACGCGGATCTCCACCATGCGCAGACTGTAATGCTATCACAAGCACTTCAGAGTCCACTCACTGCGTGTGGGGCGCGCGCAGCGGGTCGAGGCTGGCGAGGCGCACGTGCCGCAGCGGGTCCCGCAGCCGCACCTCCGCCAGCACGCGGATCTCCACCATGCGCAGACTGTAATGTTATCACAAGCACTTCAGAGTCCACTCACTGCGTGTGGGGCGCGCGCAGCGGGTCGAGGCTGGCGAGGCGCACGTGCCGCAGCGGGTCCCGCAGCCGCACCTCCGCCAGCACGCGGATCTCCACCATGCGCAGACTGTAATGCTATCACAAGCACTTCAGAGTCCACTCACTGCGTGTGGGGCGCGCGCAGCGGGTCGAGGCTGGCGAGGCGCACGTGCCGCAGCGGGTCCCGCAGCCGCACCTCCGCCAGCACGCGGATCTCCACCATGCGCAGACTGTAATGCTATCACAAGCACTTCAGAGTCCACTCACTGCGTGTGGGGCGCACGCAGCGGGTCGAGGCTGGCGAGGCGCACGTGCCGCAGCGGGTCCCGCAGCCGCACCTCCGCCAGCACGCGGATCTCCACCATGCGCAGACTGTAATGCTATCACAAGCACTTCAGAGTCCACTCACTGCGTGTGGGGCGCGCGCAGCGGGTCGAGGCTGGCGAGGCGCACGTGCCGCAGCGGGTCCCGCAGCCGCACCTCCGCCAGCACGCGGATCTCCACCATGCGCAGACTGTAATGCTATCACAAGCACTTCAGAGTCCACTCACTGCGTGTGGGGCGCGCGCAGCGGGTCGAGGCTGGCGAGGCGCACGTGCCGCAGCGGGTCCCGCAGCCGCACCTCCGCCAGCACGCGGATCTCCACCATGCGCAGACTGTAATGCTATCACAAGCACTTCAGAGTCCACTCACTGCGTGTGGGGCGCGCGCAGCGGGTCGAGGCTGGCGAGGCGCACGTGCCGCAGCGGGTCCCGCAGCCGCACCTCCGCCAGCACGCGGATCTCCACCATGCGCAGACTGTAATGCTATCACAAGCACTTCAGAGTCCACTCACTGCGTGTGGGGCGCGCGCAGCGGGTCGAGGCTGGCGAGGCGCACGTGCCGCAGCGGGTCCCGCAGCCGCACCTCCGCCAGCACGCGGATCTCCACCATGCGCAGACTGTAATGCTATCACAAGCACTTCAGAGTCCACTCACTGCGTGTGGGGGCGCGCGCAGCGGGTCGAGGCTGGCGAGGCGCACGTGCCGCAGCGGGTCCCGCAGCCGCACCTCCGCCAGCACGCGGATCTCCACCATGCGCAGACTGTAATGCTATCACAAGCACTTCAGAGTCCACTCACTGCGTGTGGGGCGCGCGCAGCGGGTCGAGGCTGGCGAGGCGCACGTGCCGCAGCGGGTCCCGCAGCCGCACCTCCGCCAGCACGCGGATCTCCACCATGCGCAGACTGTAATGCTATCACAAGCACTTCAGAGTCCACTCACTGCGTGTGGGGCGCGCGCAGCGGGTCGAGGCTGGCGAGGCGCACGTGCCGCAGCGGGTCCCGCAGCCGCACCTCCGCCAGCACGCGGATCTCCACCATGCGCAGACTGTGATGCTATCACAAGCACTTCAGAGTCCACTCACTGCGTGTGGGGCGCGCGCAGCGGGTCGAGGCTGGCGAGGCGCACGTGCCGCAGCGGGTCCCGCAGCCGCACCTCCGCCAGCACGCGGATCTCCACCATGCGCAGACTATAATGCTATCACAAGCACTTCAGAGTCCACTCACTGCGTGTGGGGCGCGCGCAGCGGGTCGAGGCTGGCGAGGCGCACGTGCCGCAGCGGGTCCCGCAGCCGCACCTCCGCCAGCACGCGGATCTCCACCATGCGCAGACTGTAATGCTATCACAAGCACTTCAGAGTCCACTCACTGCGTGTGGGGCGCGCGCAGCGGGTCGAGGCTGGCGAGGCGCACGTGCCGCAGCGGGTCCCGCAGCCGCACCTCCGCCAGCACGCGGATCTCCACCATGCGCAGACTGTAATGCTATCACAAGCACTTCAGAGTCCACTCACTGCGTGTGGGGCGCGCGCAGCGGGTCGAGGCTGGCGAGGCGCACGTGCCGCAGCGGGTCCCGCAGCCGCACCTCCGCCAGCACGCGGATCTCCACCATGCGCAGACTGTAATGCTATCACAAGCACTTCAGAGTCCACTCACTGCGTGTGGGGCGCGCGCAGCGGGTCGAGGCTGGCGAGGCGCACGTGCCGCAGCGGGTCCCGCAGCCGCACCTCCGCCAGCACGCGGATCTCCACCATGCGCAGACTGTAATGCTATCACAAGCACTTCAGAGTCCACTCACTGCGTGTGGGGCGCGCGCAGCGGGTCGAGGCTGGCGAGGCGCACGTGCCGCAGCGGGTCCCGCAGCCGCACCTCCGCCAGCACGCGGATCTCCACCATGCGCAGACTGTAATGCTATCACAAGCACTTCAGAGTCCACTCACTGCGTGTGGGGCGCGCGCAGCGGGTCGAGGCTGGCGAGGCGCACGTGCCGCAGCGGGTCCCGCAGCCGCACCTCCGCCAGCACGCGGATCTCCACCATGCGCAGACTGTAATGCTATCACAAGCACTTCAGAGTCCACTCACTGCGTGTGGGGCGCGCGCAGCGGGTCGAGGCTGGCGAGGCGCACGTGCCGCAGCGGGTCCCGCAGCCGCACCTCCGCCAGCACGCGGATCTCCACCATGCGCAGACTATAATGCTATCACAAGCACTTCAGAGTCCACTCACTGCGTGTGGGGCGCGCGCAGCGGGTCGAGGCTGGCGAGGCGCACGTGCCGCAGCGGGTCCCGCAGCCGCACCTCCGCCAGCACGCGGATCTCCACCATGCGCAGACTGTAATGCTATCACAAGCACTTCAGAGTCCACTCACTGCGTGTGGGGCGCGCGCAGCGGGTCGAGGCTGGCGAGGCGCACGTGCCGCAGCGGGTCCCGCAGCCGCACCTCCGCCAGCACGCGGATCTCCACCATGCGCAGACTGTAATGCTATCACAAGCACTTCAGAGTCCACTCACTGCGTGTGGGGCGCGCGCAGCGGGTCGAGGCTGGCGAGGCGCACGTGCCGCAGCGGGTCCCGCAGCCGCACCTCCGCCAGCACGCGGATCTCCACCATGCGCAGACTGTAATGCTATCACAAGCACTTCAGAGTCCACTCACTGCGTGTGGGGCGCGCGCAGCGGGTCGAGGCTGGCGAGGCGCACGTGCCGCAGCGGGTCCCGCAGCCGCACCTCCGCCAGCACGCGGATCTCCACCATGCGCAGACTGTAATGCTATCACAAGCACTTCAGAGTCCACTCACTGCGTGTGGGGCGCGCGCAGCGGGTCGAGGCTGGCGAGGCGCACGTGCCGCAGCGGGTCCCGCAGCCGCACCTCCGCCAGCACGCGGATCTCCACCATGCGCAGACTGTAATGCTATCACAAGCACTTCAGAGTCCACTCACTGCGTGTGGGGCGCGCGCAGCGGGTCGAGGCTGGCGAGGCGCACGTGCCGCAGCGGGTCCCGCAGCCGCACCTCCGCCAGCACGCGGATCTCCACCATGCGCAGGCTGAACCAAAATAATATTCATCTCTAGATGTTTCACATACGCCTCACTACACTTAGCAGCAGTTGCTACTTATAATTATTATATAGGTATTATTAATGGTAATGTTACAACTTTAAAACTATGTTTAAGTGAGGGTTCTAACATGCCCTGAACTGATAAGAAGTCAACAACAAGCTCAACTAGGTATTGTTTTATTGTTATCACTATTTTACAATAATTAGAGATTGAGGAAACAATCCGTTAAGGATGTACCACCTGCCACGTCACCTCAGCAACTTACCCGCCAGTATTCTCACAATCCTACAGATTTAAGCCTAAGTAAAGCAAGAATTAAAGTTTGACTCACGCATCGGCAGCGTCGCGCGCTCGTAAATCTCACACTCAGGTATCAACTCACGTGTCGTAGGCGTGTAAAGGCACCGCGTGCTTCGGCATCTGCTTGCAGCGGAAGCGGTGCGTGGCGCGCGCGTTGTACGTTTCTACGTTTCTGATACGAACCGCTAAGGTGAACCTTCCAGCTTCCGTGTTCCCAGCCAAACACAATCTGGGTGCCTTCAAGAGAAGAGTGAATATGCATTTTCTAGGCAAGCACGCTCCATCCTAGACCTCATCATTTCTGTTCATCAGACTTGATTGTTGTCAAGCGCAAGCCTATCAATTATAAAAAAAACTCACGTGTCGTAGGCATGTAAAGGCACCGCATGCTTCGGCATCTGCTTGCAGCGGAAGCGGTGCGTGGCGCGCGCCTTGAACGACATCCTGGGCGGCGACAGCCCGCGCTGTCGTTCAAGTTCCGCCTCGTCGTCGGGCAGCGCCGGGCGCTCGTACACCTGACACAGCACGCCGTAGCCCGACACCATGGAGCCGCTCTCGCTGCAACGAGACACGACACTAAGCGACAGAGATGGCGCACCCCACCATCTACCTTAATCATACAGATGTGTATGCAGCTGGAAGTCCTGGCAAAACTGAAAGGCTTCCTACAAAGTAAATAAACTGCAAAATTAAAACTAAGCCCTAAGTGAAAACACCCACAACTCTTGCAATCTTGTAATTGAAAAAGGATTTTATAATTTCTTTTTAAAACTTCCCAACTAAAAGAAAGTAAGACCCGATGAATATTACCATGCCTCAGCCATGGATTACAGATGTGATTAAAATTATGATGAAATCAAGGGATCTAGCGCTAAGGAAAGCGCTCAAGCACAATAATAATTCTAGCTGGTCTTATTATAGAACCCTAAAAAACTACACAAATGCTAGCATAAAGCGAGAACAAGCAGCGTACTTTGCTTTTTACATAAATAATAATGTAAAAAACCCAACAAAAATGTGGCATCACTTCAAGAGGATTTCCCCTTTTGGTAATAATAGCAATCATAGTATACCAAATCATCTAAAAAATCCAGATAAGATAAACGAGTACTTTTTGACGTTACCTAATAGTCGGCCACCGTCTTTAGACCTAATTAATAAATTCAAAGGAAGCAGACACACAGATAGCTCGTTCTCCATTCCATTGTGTTCGCAGGAAGATGTTAATAAGATCATTAAATCTATAAAAAGCAATGCAGAAGGGCACGATAACATTTCTATTTCTATGCTAAAATTATCACTTTCTAGGACATTACCTATTATTACCTACATTATTAATACATCAATTTCTGAAAGTGTATTTCCTGACTTGTGGAAACGGGCTAAGGTTGTTCCGTTACCCAAGACCTCTGATGTAACTGACTACAAAGAGTTAAGGCCTATTAGCATTCTCCCTGCCATCTCAAAGATCATTGAAAAATGGGTGTGTAGCCAGCTTTCAATCCTTTTAGAGTCTAATAAATTGCTCCCAGCTGTTCAGTCGGGGTTTAGAAAATGCCATGGAACGGCGACAGCGCTAACAGCAGTAACAGATGATATATTTGCGGCATCTGATAGGGGCGAGGGTACTATCCTGACTCTTCTTGACTTCTCTAGAGCATTTGACTGTGTAGATGTAGAACTAATGGTAGCAAAGTTACATTACTTTGGGTTAGATTCAAAAGCATGCAATTGGTTTGAGTCATTCTTAAATGGTAGGAAGCAATATGTTGTTATGGAGGAAGATGGGTTGAGTCCCCTTCTGTCCCGAGTAGCATCGGTTCCACGCGGCACTCCTCAAGGATCAAGCCTCAGCCCGTTGTTATTTATAATCTATACTTCGGACATCATGCAGAGTATTCGACACTGCAGCGCTCATCTCTATGCTGATGACACGCAAGTGTATTATCACTTTAACCCGGACTGTACAGAGCAAGCAGTGGAGGCAGTCAACCATGACTTGGCTTCAATTTTGGAGTGGTCAAAGGAGAATAGGCTTACTCTTAACCCTAAAAAGACCAAATTCATGGTTCTTGGTAGCAAGCATCAAAGGGCAAAGATAAATGGAAGAAGCATCAAATTAGAGTTAAATGGCGAACCTATTGAAAGCGTATCCAAAGTTAAAAATCTTGGTCTTTATTTAGATGAAGACTTAAGATACATAGAACACATAAATATAAAAATAAGAAATGCGTTCTACAAATTAAAGGTACTGTATGGTATTAGACGCTTCCTAACGGAGAAAATTCGCCTAGTACTTGTGGAATCTCTCGTTTTGTCATCATTTAATTATTGTGATTCCGTGTATGGCCCAAGACTTTTTAAAAAAACAGAAAGTGCAATACAACGAGTACAAAATGCCTGCATTAGATTTTGCTTTGACCTTCCGAGACGAAGCCACATTACTCCGGTTATAAGTAGTCACAATATTTTGGATATGACATCACGGAGAAAATTACACCTCACTATGCTGGTACATAGAATATTATGTACAGGAAAACCACCTTATCTCCATGAGAGATTGGTTTGGCGTACAGACAAAAACACGACGCGACCACAGTACAGAAGAAGGCTCGCAATACCAATTCACGAAAAGGCTGGTTTCAGAGGTTCCTTCCGATTTGCTGCTGCAAAAATATGGAATGACCTCCCTCCTCCTTTTCGTGAATTGAATCAAAAAAGTCACATAGCAATTAAATTTAAATTCAGAGATTTTTATTTATATGTTCAAAAAGAGGCAGCAAAATCTAAATTTATTGGGGTAAGTTAACTGTCATCCGTTAGGTATTTACTTTTAATTATTTTTTGTTTTGTTTTTCTGTTCTGTATGTATTACTAATTATTTTAATTTTATAATTCCCTAATAGCAATATCCTTTTTAATTCTTTCATTTTTAAATAAATTTAATTTAATCTAGCTCTTATAATCAATTATAGTTAGCGCAACGGGCGACGCGACGCGTTTTTTTATAGAATTCATTCGAGAAAGGCGCAAACTGAAAATCAGCGTTGGGCATTGTTGCCTATGCCTGACATTGCTGAGTTTGTGACCTATTGTTTATTGCTAGTTTTAAAGTAGTTGTAATGCAAATGTATTGTTCCTTGTTATTATTTCTACCTATGTATAATTTTTTATGTCTAGCAATAATGTTAACAATAAAGTCATTTGAATTTGAATTTGAATTTGAATATTATTGTTACATGCTGGGTTCGAGGATTTTAAGTACAACAGCTGATGACCCTAGATGTTACTTTATTTTTCTTCCAGTATCCAATATCCTTGGTCTTTCTTTGTCTTTCTTCTTCTCCACTCTTGATTATGCTAGTTTCAATTTTTTTATAAATCCACTGATCCAGTTCAGAATACTCAATTCTGAATTAGGCAGGTAGATCCGCGTATTTTGTCTGATCATTAGAGCTCCTGTCCTCAAATTTTGTGTACTTTAAAGGCCACTTGTTCACCACGTCATGTACCTATACTGTAAACTGTAATTATTATTAGGATCTCGTGGGTTCGGCGGCCAACTTCGGAAAGCTACGGGAGTTCGCGCACGCGTGGCATAAGAGGCGAAGCGGCTTGGAGTGACACTGAGAATTTATATGCTGTGGACAGCGACGGCGCGGCGAGTCCGTCATTTGTTTCGTCCTGCCCCAGAATGGGTAGAGTGAGCACATAGGGACAAGGAGCGAGAGCAAACAACTTGTAGGGAGTCAAGAAGGCGCCCCGGGAACACGCCAAGCGCAAGTACCGAACGGGCGCCCTCCCGCGTTTCGGCGGTGGGTGGGTGGTGGAGGGTTGTCCCTATACTGTAACCTGGGAAAAGGAGCAGTAGATGATGTTTCCAGTGGCGATGGGAGCATCAGTTGTAATAACACTCACTCGGGGCACAGCAGACCGAACAGCCGGTCGCGGTACACGGTGTGCGTGATCATGTCCATGTTGGGCTCATACGCGAACAGCAAGGGCACGGTCTCGCCGGGGAACACCGTACCGTGGTGCGCCATGACGGGCACGCTGCCCTCCCAGCCCGCCTCCACCGGGCGCACACCCTCCGAGCTCACCGACTCCAGCCCGGGGCCCATGTACTGCAACAGACACCCATCCTCTCATCATAAACTCACTGGGCATAGTTATAAAGTGTGTCATATCTAATAGCAAAGTTCTGGGACACGCTTTATCTGGTCTATCACTTAATATTAGGTGTGACTAACTTGTCTCATCATTCTTCTATACCAATATTATAAAGAGGTAACACATTTGTGAGTTTGTGATGTTGTAAGGGGGTAATCTCTGGATCTACTGAACCGATTTTAACAATTCTTTCACCAATAAAAAGCTATGTTATTGTGGAGTCTCATAGGCTATAATAATTTTCAAAATTAATTACACATCTTTACTTAATCCTGAATAATGTAATCCATGTTGTAAAAAAGATTGTTTTCATCACATGCGCTGTGGAAACTATTGAGACCAAAACAATGTACTACAATATTAAAGAACTTATCAAAATATGTAAAAAAAGTCTGCGATAGCATAATGTCTATCTCCTACGGATAATTCACAATAACTGCTTTTACTGTTAAAATTGTGGATGGAAAATAATAATTTTTGTGAAGTTTAATTAGCCCATATGGCATTAATTTATACCGTTATAAATATGTTCATTAGAACGGAAATTTAATGTAGAATATATATGCCCTTTACTCTGTACAGTTCAAATAAATATCTTCAAAGATATTAGCAAAATCAAAACGCGTGCTGCCCCGGCCATTGCTTGGCGACATTATATAGGCAGATTTTTATTTTATTTTCGTGATTGCGTCGCGTCCAGCGCTGTGACGGAACGGGCTAACGGAAGTATTACGCGGGACAAACGGGCCGGGACGAAAATATTTCTAACGCGGAACATAGTCAGCAGGCACTGATAGTTGTAATAATCACCCTCTCACATCACCTTCCACAATGTAAGAGCTAGTAGATTGGGTGTAAAGTAAAACTGAGGACATGATTGCTCAGCTCGAGTTTTTATCGTGAAATGTTTCTCCTCCTCTTCCGCAGCTCTCGGGGCTGTCTGCTTTTGCTCCCAGCAAGAAGATGGAGATAGTTCAGTGCTCACCGAGTGTGAAGCAGCCAGTGAAATATCGAACTGTTGCTCTTCCTCGTCGGTCTCGTCGTTGCCGCCGTCACCGGTTGCAGCGCCGCCTTCCGACTCCTCCTGCATTTCATCTTCGTCACTCGATCCTGAAAATGAGCAAGTAACAAACATACGAATGTATTTTTGTCTTTCACGTCACTTTCACGCTTGTTTATTATGGTACACTTTTAGTGATCTCGAAGTTTAATTTTCATGAATTTATTAGCGCTTGCGGTCGCTTGCTACTTTTTAAATCAGCTACCAAGCGAAAAGATCACAAAAAAACAAATACCTAAAACTCTTTCAATCAATATTGCGTTTGCATTGCACTCACCGTTGTCTTCCATTATCCGTCTCAGTAAGGCCCTTAAAAGAGAAATTTTTCCTTTATAAGCGTTTATCTGTTGCAGATGATCGTTTCAATGTGGTCGAATATTTTAGATCAAAATTTTGAAAACAACAAAAACAATAAACATCACAATCACAGAACACTTAAACTCTGATCACAATATTGTTCTCAAGTTTTTTTTTAATATTTCGTTTTCTATTGCCACAGACTATAATGGAAGATTTACCACAGATTTTGCATTTTTTATGTAGATAATGAATAGTCCAATGCAATGATGAGGTCTAGTTTGGAGCGCATTTGCTTAGAAAATGTCCATAGCCTTGGTAGCTATATAAAGTTGCGGTTTTATGGAAAAATAATTATTTTTTATAGAATTTTTTTTTTATAGAAAAGGAATGAGAATGGAGAAGGAGACTACGGCCGATATTACACTATCATATATATAGGATCATAGAAATGTGAGTCATTTTTATATGAGGAACATATTATGACAGTGTAATATGTAGATTTGTCTATAATCATAGTTCTAGGATCCTATTTGATAGCATGCGCACAAAATATAGGATCATATGTCTCTACTCTCTACTCTCGTCTGTGTAACCAAAAAAATGGCGTCTTTCAAAACGAATTTCGACTGGAATACTGAAAGTACAAAAAAGCTAATTAGCTTTTACGAAGAAAATGAGTTTTTGTACAATAATCTGGTTCCAGATTATAAAAATCGTGACAAACGATTGGCAATAATGGTAGTCATTGCAGAAACATTATCGGATTTATCGGGAAGAGTATACCTCGTTGCAGATGTACGAAAAATAAATAGCCTCAGATCTCAATATCAACGAATACACGGCTAAATCGTTATCCATCTTGATAGTATATGACGTTTATATGATCATTGTAGTGTAATATGTAAAAATGAAGAAGATATAAAAATGATCATAGACTTTGACAGATATGACATCATTTATATATCATGAATATATGATAGTGTAATATCGGCCTATTATACGAGTAGTTTGGTCACGAACACAGAGCAAGGAATAACTTTATATATTCTTGGTCTTAGCTTTATATGGTCAGTGCTCTGTGGTAATTTTGTACCTATCGACTCGTGCTGCTTGAATCTTGGATTCGTGATCTTGTGCATTGTGCTGTGTGGTCCACCGTCCAGAGTCCAGACCATGTCCAGACTCTAGTGGTCTGTGATCTTGTGTGCACATCTTGTGAATTCATCAATTCACTTCAATTCAGTGGAGAATTTGTGAAACTGAGTGCTATCATTTATTTGCGTCGAAATGTGAATAAACAGTTCAAATATTAAAGTCCGTGAAAATGTTTCGAAATATGTTAGGGTGCTATGTTTTCTTACTGACTTTTCTGGATTTATCACTAAATAGTAAGCTGTCAGCCCAGGGAGAGAGCCATGGTAAAATCGATTTCCCCGTATTATTATTTGCTAAACTACATCAAGTAAATGTCGATGCTATTGCAATAGTTATGTAGAAAATATTATAAATAGTATAATGGCAGCGCCGTCGTGAGGGAATATAAATATTTGGCTTGTCGCTCGGCGAGTGGTCGAGAGCGGCGCGATGTTATTTTTGATCCCGAGTTGAGTCCCGAGTGGCAGCGTCGTTTTTATTTTTTTACTGGAAGTGCGAGTAATTCCGTCGTAAGTAGAGATGTTCGGAATGCGTTGGCGGCAAACTTGAAAGGCCCAGTGCACTGTGATCTGCAATTCTGCACTCCAGGCGCAAGCAGCGGGTTGCAGGGGTCAGCCGCTAGTGCATGCTGCTGTTTCTCGCTTCTGCCAGTGTGGATCAATAACTGCTTCACACAACTGATTAAATTGCACTGTAATCTTGTTATGTTACACACCATTGTTTCAGCCGACGGACATCCACTTCTGGACAAAGGCCTCCTGCATTTCTAGCCCGTATGGTCTTACGAGACTTGTATCCAGCGCCTTCCTGTAACTCTTTTAATGTTGACAGCCCATTTGGTTGGAGGTCAGCCAACACTGCGCTTTCCCCTGTGGGGTCACCATTCCAGCACTTTGGGTCACAAACACCATACACTTTACCAAATACAAAAATTGAAGATTATGACTGCAATTCCAAAATAAGTAATAATTTAAACACAAACTAAAGTTGATGGTTGAGATATGCCAGTTGCATCTTGGAGAGATTTAATATGTAATATTTTTATTTGCAGGTGTGTCAATTCATGATTCTCTCGTAGAAGGCATCACATTTCAGGTAATTACTATTATATAAAGTATTGGTGGTAGGATTCTTCTTGCAGATTCTGTCCTGGTAGGTTCTCAGTGTCAGGTATTTTACCATGAAGTTGTAATGCATACATACATACTGTGTTTTGGTTTGAAAGGCACTGATTACTGCAGTGCAGTGCAAGATTGTTAAGACTAATTGGTATACCTACACTTTATTATGATATGCAGTTTCTTAACCACACTTATCTTCTAAAAATATTTTCTCTATGTTAGTTTTCATGAGATGTCAAAATGTGTTCAATTCAATTTTGGGGTTATTATAAAATGTGTTCAAGGAGAATACATTTTACAGGATTAATCACTATAGCAAAATGATTTGTTGGATTCAAAGTCCTTTATTTCACACTGGCCTAACTTTATCAGGCGCTTATGAAAAGTCAGTTTCATATTTAATGATAAGTATTGGCAAACATAAAACTAAGTTTATGTGGGTTCCAACTTCCAAAATGTCCAACACTGAGAAAAGACCTACAAACAACTCAGTTGGGTTTTGTTTGGGTTCCGTACCCAAATGGTAAAAACGGCACCCTATTACTGAGACTTTGTGTCCATCTGTCCGTCCACACAATCGTCCGTCTGTCACCAGTTTGTATCTCTTGAACCATGATAGACACCTGAAATTTTCACATATGATGTATTTCTGTTGCTGCTATAACAACAAATACTATAAAAATCTGAATAAAATATATATAAATGGGGCCTGTCTCCTCTCCCATACTACTTTTAAAAACTACTGGCTTTTAAAAATAGATTATTATTACTATCGAGTGACACACCAGTTTATCACTTAAGAACATGCGCAATGAGTATTGTGCTTGTTTTAACCGTCTTCAAAAAAGAAGGAGGTTCTTAATGCAACTGTATGTTTTTTTTATGTTTGTTACCTCATAACATTTGATTGGGTGAATCTATTTTGATGATTCTTTTTTTATTGAAAGCTGATGTTTCCCGTGTGGTTCCATTTCAATTTAGTCCAGATCTTATAGTGGTATCCATTAGAGAACCATATAAGAGAGTAGAAGTCGGTTTTTTACACAACTGCCCAAGAACAGGTGTTTAATGCTTTCAGGGTTCATATTATGTATGTAAGTTTCTTTATTCCACTGTAACTTTTGAACGACTGAAATTATTTGGACATATGGGGTATTGTTAGAATCCTTACATTATTTTGACGACCGAATGGCGTAGCGGTAGCGAACCTGCCGTCTGTGCCGGAGGTCGTGGGTTCGATTCCCACTACTGGTAAATGTTTGTGTGATGAGCATGAATGTTTTCCAGTGTCTGGGTGTTTTCAATATATTATATTTATGTATATTAGTATGTAATGTATATATATTTATCAGTTGTCTAGTACCCATAACACAAGCTATCGCTTACTTTGGGGCTAGATTGCGATGTGTAAAATGTCCCATATATATTTATTTATTTATTTATTTATTCCGAGTAACATAGGCTATTTTTTTATTTGAAAAAAGTTTTACCACATGGTAGTCATGTTGTTAAAATTATTTACTTGTTAATTAATTAAAGTGTACATAGTGAACGTAAGTGTATAGGGAAAACCCTCCACCACCCATGGCCCTATCAACCTCGCGGTTATGTGGGCCGTACTTGCTCTTGGCGTGTTCCCAGGGCGCCTTCTTGCGCAACAATATGTATATTGTTTCCTCTCGCTCCTTGTCCCTATGGGCTCACTCTCCCCATTCTGGGGCATCACGATACAAAAGACGGACTCGCCGCGCCGTCGCTGTCCGCAGCATAAATTCTCTGTGTCACTCCAAGCCGCTTCGCCTCTTATGCCACGCGTGATAACGTAAGTGTATAGTGAGGGATGCACGCGTTGCAGGAATGGGAGGCAGACCTCGACGGCGCGGTGGAGACGGAGGAGGAGGCGGACGGCGTGGAGGGCGTGCACCTGTCGCCGCGCGCGCTGCGCTTCGGGCGCGCGGCGCTGTGCGCGGCGCACGCGCGCTTCGTTACGCTCACCAACCGCGCCAACACCACGCTGCACCTCGCCTCCGTGGCCGGCACCACGCCCGACTTCCACGCCTCCTTCTTTGAGTCCAAGGTAACGCGTTCCTCGCGCGCCCCGCACTAGCTGGCCGTGTTCGGGTGTGATTGTATCTATGTTCTTGGATGAAACAACATAAAAGCAACAAACTGGAAGATATTAATGCTTAATAATATTATACTATTTCCATTTATTTATTTTCTCTTTGACACATGAAACAGATATAGCAATAGCGAGAGACCAGAACGAAACCAATTTACCTTTATCTCTCTCAGGTCCCTCGCTATTGCTATATCTGTTTCATATGGTGTCATGTGTCAAATAGAAAATAAAAAATATTAAAATCTCAATAAAGTTACTAGTACAAAGATCTCATGTCTGTCTTTGCTCTTGAACCTTTTATATTAAAGTCCTGTGCGGAGGAATATTGTGCATGGAACTACTGATATAGCTTCATATCACACGTCAAAGGGATGTTTGAACTGTGTATTTCTGTATCACATAAAATGTCCTATCCTAAAGGTAACCTATTTGTATTTGTCCAGTCCAGTGGCCAGAGACTAATCATCGCAAGGTCTCGTTGCACGCCGCAAAAGGAGAAACAGAAGACCACCTCTTGACATCTCTGTCTTACTTATTGGCTTTACTTCAAGCCTGCCACGAAAATTATAATGAAAATCTTTATTTTTCACATAGGCCTAATTTACAGGGCCATTTTATTGCACCGCGTGCAGCGACATGTTTTGTTGACTACTGGGCACTATAGTAGTGTTATTATCTCGCTGCAGACTCTTTGTTGAGTTGTGCATTACAACAAAGAACAGCAAAAGCGAAACACTCGAATGATTTATGACCGAGTCTGCAGCGAGATAATAACACTACTGTAATAGCTATCATATTACACTATCACTGTGGGAGTGCGTCTGTTATCAGTGTGACGTAACGACACTGACCACGGACCACACCGCCGGCCACGTGACCGCGATAACCAATCAGAGCAATGGGTTCACTCGACATTAGGTACAGTTCAATGACATGTTCAGGGTATTTGACTAGGGCAGTTAAATAGCTTGAAATAGGTTTACCTTTTAATTTTGGATGGCTAATTAAATAAGTTTATTTCGTAAATCTGAATAGGCACCATCACAAGTAGGTATCCTTGTTGACTATTTAAAAAGTTTCACTAAAATTGTCTATGCCAAAACCATGAAATTTTGAATGGAAGCAGGCGTTATTTTGTGGAAATCCAGAATTAGCAGGACAGATTAATTTGTTTTGCTATATGAAATCACAATGCGAAGTCAACATCTCCTGAGAATGTCCTGGTGTCAGGACGAAACGTACGTCGAAGAAGGTGTTGGAAAATTGTGTGTGGTGTTTCATGTGGGCAGTGTTCCTGCATATTGTACCATACAGAATCTTTTCAAGTAGCGGATTATAGCAAAACAAATTAATCTGTCCTGCTAAGTTAAAAATTGTTGATTAACAATGTCTATATTATAAGGAGTGGATAGAACACTGGATAATGTTATATCAAAAGCCTCAAAACAAAACTGACTGATTCCTGTTTAACACGTGAACGGAACTCATTGTTTTAGAGTTCGCGAGTTTATATGCATCTTATATGTGCAGCAACAAGTCAGCATGTTGCGTCATACAGTATCGATATCGAGTGTGACACAATAAAGCTCTGGCGCAGTTTTGTCCGCGTGCTTATCGCCGGAACCAGTTCCGCGCTCCCTCGTCCGGGAAGTGGGTCAAAGCTGTCCGAAGAAAGGGCTGTTGTTATTATTTTGTAATAACCGGTACTCATTTTAGCATTGCAAACGTACTTATGTTATCGAGCTGTTGCAACCCTGTGCAGGGAGCTTCCCTCCGCGGGGTTTCTAAAAATTACAACAAGAATGTACCATGCAGTGTATGGTATTAATTCAAATTACATTAATTGGGATTTGTGAACTTCTATAACTCCTTATTGACTCTCTCTAGGGCTGACTTCTTTTTATTACAAACCACGGCAAAAAAAAAAAGTCATTTGTACTACTGGTCATTAATTGTACTACTGCTTCGATCCTACGAACTAAAGTTATAGTTGGTGTCAAAATAAACACGCAAGCTCGCAATGCAATAAACAAGCACGCAAGCTCGCTTACACACAAACGCACACACTCACACCCACTCGCTCACACACCCTCACACATGATCACTCACGCAAACACACAAACGCACACACGCAAACGCACTCACACAAACGCACACACTCAAGTAATTTATAAGCTAAGCAAGTTTTTTTTTTAAATTGTAAGAGTAAGTGTAATTATTAGGTTTAAAATAGGAATAAACAATGTCTAAATATTAACATCCTGGAAGGATCTACCCTCTGCAACACAGGTTCTCCTTCCGCAGAGGGTAGAGCATTCATATGTTTGTAATAATGCCATGTGTTAAAAGCAATAAATAAAATTTATATTTATTTATTTATATCTCTCTCCCCCGATTCATTAAAATGTAAAGCCCGTAAGTGTGACATAGGGCGCATAAGGCGGCCTGTTTCCCGCTTTATTGCACCGTGGGTAGCGAGATATTGCGCCGACTATACTCGTTACAGTGGTGAATTTTATTGCAGGCAGCAATTTAAGTAATCCACTGATAACTGATTATGGTACTCAATACAAGAGTGACGCTGCAGTAAATGTATTGAATCATTTTATAGCCCCGATAAACCCGAAACATTACGATAATATTACGAGTATGTATCGTATACAATTTAATTTTCATCTCATCCGCTCGAAAATGGTCATTTTGTTGTAGATTTTAATACCCCTATTGTTTGACTTATGCTTAGATCAGTATGACCGCCTAACTAATAAACGTGGAATATCGGTGGAATAGCTGTTATACTCTTTATCCTTCTCTGTCATCAATCATTTGACTTTCGAAGGAAAAAGACAAAACAGAGTATAACTATACCACGTTTATTTGTAACGGGGACAGTGTTTATTGTAATTAGTGATTTGAGGCCGCTCGCAATCAGAACAGCAAGAAGTGGTGGAGTATCAGTAACGGAAGAAGTGAGGAGCACAGAGCGGGCTGCGGCGCGGGAAAAGTTCGCTTTTTGACTTGGCGTGGAGGGAGTCAAGCTCGAACTTTTCCTGCGTCGCCGCGCGCTCGCGAACACCGCGCACCGCGAACGCACGGCGGACGAACATCGCGGACCAGAGGAACAATGAGTCACAAGTGCATTCTTCACATTACGCCTGCTATGACATTCTCGTAACGTTTTCACACACTCAGTGATGTGATACAAGAAAAAGAAATAAATATTGTCACTAAAAAATTAACCTACAACTATTGGCTTAGTGTTAGGTTTTATTAGACATGACTGCTGAATCACCAGCGCTTTTATTTGCAAATTTATAAATTAGCCAGGACATTCATATTTTTATTAATTGTCAACATTGGGTAACAGGAATTGAAGCCTTTACTTAATTATAATTTGTGAGTTTGACTTCCGTTCACGACGTCAACCAATGATAGCGATGCAAACGTCGACCAATCACGGCGCCTGGCGCTAAGGGGGAAAAATGGTGGTGGTTGTTGTAAGATTAAATAAAAGGCGAGCGTGTATCAGGAATTGGGTAATCTAGTATTAACCGGTATATTGGAAGGATATCAAAATTGTGTAACAAATGTGCTGGAAGTGAATAAGTTGTTACAAGTGGTATATCAAGTGGAAGGCTATGTGTTATTACGCGGGAATCTGACCCAATATTAGAGTGTAAAATTGAATGTATTTCATCATAGGAAATACAATGCTCAACTTTGACGCGCTTAAATAATTTCAATCTCGGAACTGTCGACCAACATGGCGTTTTGAACTACATTCAATTTTACGCTCTACTTTTATGTCAATTGTATTCAAATTAATTTTTCAGTGTTCGCAAAAAATGTTTTAAATTCAATATTGTCTGCTTAAGTACGTAAATACCATCACCTTTCACGAAATGTAGCCGACACGTAACGTGAATAACCCCATCAAATTGCCAACATGTTATTGTATTTACTCGATGTGTATTTTTCGTAGTGTTTTTAGGTATACAGGTTATAGGAGTACTTTAATGTGCATGCTATTTAACTCATATGAGACCCACCCCCAACAATATCATTGCCTAAATGCCTACTCCACATTATTATATCAAAATAATTTCTTGTTGTTTTGTCTCAATTATAAGAGGAACCCTACGTGCACAATTGTAGCTCTGTAGGTCCATAGCTTTTATGTTGTAATTTTAACAGCTTTAATGCTGCTTTAGTGAGTAAAATAAAAAATTACTATTTGTAGCAAAATTTTTTTAGTAGTACAGGTATATTATAAGAATTGCTCTTAAGTAACAGTTTAATTTTGTTATGATTGTGATTCCCCGATGTCAGCTCGTGTGATGTCAGTGAGACAGTAAAGGTGCGTGTGCGCAGACGCTGCCGCCGGCCGGCAACACGACGTTCAGCGTGGTGTACCTGGGGCGGCGCGAGGGCCCGGTGGGCGCGCACCTCTACATCCACACCTCGCTCGGCGTGCACAAGTACCCGGTACGACCGCCTTCTCATACTTACGCCTACACTATGAACATATTGATGGGTGCCTTACAAGTTACAGCATCTGTTACCAAGAATTGGTCTTGATAATGCAGAACTCGCACCAACAAAGACATAGGAAACAACACGGACTGGCCACATCTGCAAAAATTATCGTGATTATTGTTAACCAGTCAGTGACGTATGAGATGGCTTCACCTAGACTAGTAACTCTGTAGGTACATGAACGTTTGACAACAAATGTTGGGGTTTATGATAGCGCATGTCACGTAAGGGTAATCTAGGTCTACCCTTATATCTAGTCTACCCTTCCTGCGATCGGGAAGGGTAAACCAGATATACAACTAGTTTGATAAAAATGATTTGTCGATGGCAGGTGTCGGCGGTGGGCGTGGCGAGCGAGTTCGGCGTGTGGCCGCTGGTGGGGCTGCGCGTGCCGCTCAACGCCAGCGTGGAGCCCGAGCTCACGCTCTACAACCCCACCGACTCCACCGTGCAAGTCAGCGAGGTGAGCCAGCATCAGTGCAGCTCGCACTGACCACTGCAGTACAGTGTCGATGGCAGGTGTCGGCGGTGGGCGTGGCGAGCGAGTTCGGCGTGTGGCCGCTGGTGGGGCTGCGCGTGCCGCTCAACGCCAGCGTGGAGCCCGAGCTCACGCTCTACAACCCCACCGACTCCACCGTGCAAGTCAGCGAGGTGAGCCAGCATCAGTGCAGCTCGCACTGACCACTGCAGTACAGTGTCGATGGCAGGTGTCGGCGGTGGGCGTGGCGAGCGAGTTCGGCGTGTGGCCGCTGGTGGGGCTGCGCGTGCCGCTCAACGCCAGCGTGGAGCCCGAGCTCACGCTCTACAACCCCACCGACTCCACCGTGCAAGTCAGCGAGGTGAGCCAGCATCAGTGCAGCTCGCACTGACCACTGCAGTACAGTGTCGATGGCAGGTGTCGGCGGTGGGCGTGGCGAGCGAGTTCGGCGTGTGGCCGCTGGTGGGGCTGCGCGTGCCGCTCAACGCCAGCGTGGAGCCCGAGCTCACGCTCTACAACCCCACCGACTCCACCGTGCAAGTCAGCGAGGTGAGCCAGCATCAGTGCAGCTCGCACTGACCACTGCAGTACAGTGTCGATGGCAGGTGTCGGCGGTGGGCGTGGCGAGCGAGTTCGGCGTGTGGCCGCTGGTGGGGCTGCGCGTGCCGCTCAACGCCAGCGTGGAGCCCGAGCTCACGCTCTACAACCCCACCGACTCCACCGTGCAAGTCAGCGAGGTGAGCCAGCATCAGTGCAGCTCGCACTGACCACTGCAGTACAGTGTCGATGGCAGGTGTCGGCGGTGGGCGTGGCGAGCGAGTTCGGCGTGTGGCCGCTGGTGGGGCTGCGCGTGCCGCTCAACGCCAGCGTGGAGCCCGAGCTCACGCTCTACAACCCCACCGACTCCACCGTGCAAGTCAGCGAGGTGAGCCAGCATCAGTGCAGCTCGCACTGACCACTGCAGTACAGTGTCGATGGCAGGTGTCGGCGGTGGGCGTGGCGAGCGAGTTCGGCGTGTGGCCGCTGGTGGGGCTGCGCGTGCCGCTCAACGCCAGCGTGGAGCCCGAGCTCACGCTCTACAACCCCACCGACTCCACCGTGCAAGTCAGCGAGGTGAGCCAGCATCAGTGCAGCTCGCACTGACCACTGCAGTACAGTGTCGATGGCAGGTGTCGGCGGTGGGCGTGGCGAGCGAGTTCGGCGTGTGGCCGCTGGTGGGGCTGCGCGTGCCGCTCAACGCCAGCGTGGAGCCCGAGCTCACGCTCTACAACCCCACCGACTCCACCGTGCAAGTCAGCGAGGTGAGCCAGCATCAGTGCAGCTCGCACTGACCACTGCAGTACAGTGTCGATGGCAGGTGTCGGCGGTGGGCGTGGCGAGCGAGTTCGGCGTGTGGCCGCTGGTGGGGCTGCGCGTGCCGCTCAACGCCAGCGTGGAGCCCGAGCTCACGCTCTACAACCCCACCGACTCCACCGTGCAAGTCAGCGAGGTGAGCCAGCATCAGTGCAGCTCGCACTGACCACTGCAGTACAGTGTCGATGGCAGGTGTCGGCGGTGGGCGTGGCGAGCGAGTTCGGCGTGTGGCCGCTGGTGGGGCTGCGCGTGCCGCTCAACGCCAGCGTGGAGCCCGAGCTCACGCTCTACAACCCCACCGACTCCACCGTGCAAGTCAGCGAGGTGAGCCAGCATCAGTGCAGCTCGCACTGACCACTGCAGTACAGTGTCGATGGCAGGTGTCGGCGGTGGGCGTGGCGAGCGAGTTCGGCGTGTGGCCGCTGGTGGGGCTGCGCGTGCCGCTCAACGCCAGCGTGGAGCCCGAGCTCACGCTCTACAACCCCACCGACTCCACCGTGCAAGTCAGCGAGGTGAGCCAGCATCAGTGCAGCTCGCACTGACCACTGCAGTACAGTGTCGATGGCAGGTGTCGGCGGTGGGCGTGGCGAGCGAGTTCGGCGTGTGGCCGCTGGTGGGGCTGCGCGTGCCGCTCAACGCCAGCGTGGAGCCCGAGCTCACGCTCTACAACCCCACCGACTCCACCGTGCAAGTCAGCGAGGTGAGCCAGCATCAGTGCAGCTCGCACTGACCACTGCAGTACAGTGTCGATGGCAGGTGTCGGCGGTGGGCGTGGCGAGCGAGTTCGGCGTGTGGCCGCTGGTGGGGCTGCGCGTGCCGCTCAACGCCAGCGTGGAGCCCGAGCTCACGCTCTACAACCCCACCGACTCCACCGTGCAAGTCAGCGAGGTGAGCCAGCATCAGTGCAGCTCGCACTGACCACTGCAGTACAGTGTCGATGGCAGGTGTCGGCGGTGGGCGTGGCGAGCGAGTTCGGCGTGTGGCCGCAGGTGGGGCTGCGCGTGCCGCTCAACGCCAGCGTGGAGCCCGAGCTCACGCTCTACAACCCCACCGACTCCACCGTGCAAGTCAGCGAGGTGAGCCAGCATCAGTGCAGCTCGCACTGACCACTGCAGTACAGTGTCGATGGCAGGTGTCGGCGGTGGGCGTGGCGAGCGAGTTCGGCGTGTGGCCGCTGGTGGGGCTGCGCGTGCCGCTCAACGCCAGCGTGGAGCCCGAGCTCACGCTCTACAACCCCACCGACTCCACCGTGCAAGTCAGCGAGGTGAGCCAGCATCAGTGCAGCTCGCACTGACCACTGCAGTACAGTGCTCACTCAGGATCAGCAGCTTAGTGTTGGCTCTCTATAGTGGTTCGAGGCTCTATTAACTCTTCACTCGCTAAGTGACCTGAAATGGATTTAACATTTCGGATCGTACGTCGTGACTTGCTCATGATCGCACGTGACGTGATTTACTCGTCTACCATCGACCTGCAGAACAATTCCTTAGTAGACTCGATCAGTGAGAAGTGGCTTCTCACTGATCGAGTCTACCGAGGACTTGTTCCGCAGGTCGATGGTAGACGAGTCGTCTACATCGATCTCACGAGAGGCCGGTGTAGACGACAGTGGCGGTGCGCTCGGTACAGGAGGGCTCGTGTCGGCAGGTGTACTCGACGGGCGCGTGGCTGGGGCTGCAGCTGCCGGCGGGCGGCGAGCGCGCGCCGCGCGCCGCGTGGTCCGTGCCGCCGCGCGCCACGCGCACGCTGGTGCGCCTGCGCGTGGCGCCGCCGCCGCACGCGCAGCAGTCGCTCACCGCATACGTGAGGTGCGCTCGCCCTGCTGTATTTAATGGTTACGTGTCTGTACAGTTAGTTGTGGAATTTTTGACATATGAAATGAATATGTTGTATGCTCTCTTGGACAATCGTTAACAGTACATTTTAAGGCACACGGCGAAGATCTGCCGGCTAAATTCAAATTTTATTTGGTTTTTCGCAGTTTGTAAACTAGTAACACATTGTAGTCTTGCGACAGTAAAGTTGCGGGAATAGCAGCATCATCTTAAACAGGTTTATATAAAAATCTTTGCTTAAAATTGTTTAGTAAAGGAAATTAGTATGACAATTTTGTGTTTCACACTCGATACTCGGGCTAATTTCTGAGAATAGGCATTTTTAAACCAAGATGTGGAGAAGTGCACTGGGAGTGTGAGTGTAGCGTGTACTGAGGGCGGGCTGTGCGCAGGGTGAAGGCGAACGTGCCGGGCGGCGGGCTGCTGGTGGCGGTGGAGGCGCGCGCGGTGCCGGCGGGCGAGTACGCGCGCCCCGCGCACGTGCGCCTCGGCGCGCGCGGCGCCGCGGACCCCGCGCACACCGTGCGTACCTCGTACCCACACATACCTACACCATCGCAGGGTGAAGGCGAACGTGCCGGGCGGCGGGCTGCTGGTGGCGGTGGAGGCGCGCGCGGTGCCGGCGGGCGAGTACGCGCGCCCCGCGCACGTGCGCCTCGGCGCGCGCGGCGCCGCGGACCCCGCGCACACCGTGCGTACCTCGTACCCACACATACCTACACCATCGCCTGTCGCTCTCGAGTAAAACAATTGTGTCTCTCATACTATTTACCTTTGTTTGACTCGTGATAAAAAAGCCGTCGGACTCCGTGTAAGGGCACCCTCAAATTAGCCGCAAAGTGCCGCGCGGTGGCAGCGCGTCAGCAGCGCTGCGGCCGCGCTACCTTTGTAAATCCATGTAAATTAACAACGCGCAGTTGTAACGTACACCCGCGTTGCATCCATGCGTCAGATCATCGATAAATCATACGATTTATCGATGATCTGACCCATACGGGACCCATGGGGTTTTTCCCATACGGGAAAAACCGCTATAAACTTGACCCTCCTGATGGTCTGCGGGACATGGGTCGGCAGCTATTTAACCGATCAGCAATTCTGTCGCTGTCCGCCGGTAGCGCTGACGTATCGTTACCGCCAATCGTATCACCCGCCCCGCGTCCCGCAGACCATCTAGAAGGGGTCTAGTTTATAGCGGTTTACCTACAGTGACTGTGCGCACGTATTTTTTAGTAAAAGTCCAAACATCGAGTCTATCGTGAAACTACCTTACGATTCTCAAATTCGAAGGCGCCTTAACAGTACGGGCTCTCACCCCTGCGTCACGTGCGCGTTGCAGATAGAACTGGAGCTGGCCAACAGCGGCGGCGCGGAGGTGTCGCTGGAGGGCGCGGTGAGCGGCGCGGGCTGCTGGCGCGGCGCGCCGCCCGACCCCTGCGCCGCGCCGCCCGCCGCGCGCGCCAACGGTACGACGCACCCTCGCCTCGCACTCGCCGTGTTGCCCGGCCCGTTACTGCGACAGTGAACACATGAGTAGGGACCAAGTGCCAGAAGAAAACTTGCACACAATGTAGATGTACCCCGGAACACATCAGGAGCCAGTTCTCCCACACCTCCCAACCGCCCCACAACCGAAACGAGTACTGAGCTATAGGCGGTGGGTGGTGTGGGTTTATAGTGGGAAAGGATGTTACTAAAATTTAAACATTCTAGAATTTAATAGATATTATTATGACATGTTATTTTATGCCTAATAAATAATTGATTTAAGCATATAGGTTGGACGACGATGTATTAGAATTTTCTAATGCGTGCGTGTAACGTGTGTGTGTGCAGGCGGCGGCGCGGCGGCGGGCGCGCACGTGTCGCTGCTGCGCGCCGCGCTGGCGCCGCACCAGAGCTTCGTGAAGGCGGCGCGCCTCACGCTCGACTGTAAGCACCTCGACTCACTCCTCACCGCACTCCTGGGGGCCTACCACCAACGCTTAATAGTACATTTCAATATAAGTGCGGAAAGTATGTCATTTCTTTACGAGTCTCGGTTTGTTGACACAAGCCGTAGGCGCGTGTCAACAATGGAGACGAGTGGAAATGACAATTCCGCACGTGCATTGAACGACATTTTTTAACACATTGCGATAATACATAAAGTTGGGACCAAAAATAAAAATATTATAAAAGTAGTTTAAGGTTTGTAATTAACCATGAACTCAGAGCACTCACGCACAAAAAAATAAACAAAAAGAGAACAAGAATTGTCAATGGTCACTCTGTGACCTGGGGTCAGTATCCGGCAGTTATGAAAGTCCTTTTATTTTACAAAAAAGTAACTCTGAAACAAATAACAATGAAACTTTGTTGAAAAATTATATTTTTATTTCAGATTTAACAATTTAAAAAGTTAAGTCCTTTAATTCAAGTATTAATAGTGTTTACGCTATAAAATAGTCATTTAATAAAAATGACTATTTTATAAAAGAGTTATGCATGAGTATTTAGAATTGGAACATATGGAACTTGTAAGACCAGAACAGATGCAAAACAAAGCAGTGTACCTCCCGCATCACGCCGTGATAAGGGAAGATAAAAAGACAAGCAAGGTACGTGTCGTGTTTGATGCATCTTGCAAAGGAACTAATAGAATTTCCTTGAATGACGAGTTATTGATAGGCCCATCGTTACAGGAAGAGTTGAGAAATATAATAATCCAATGGAGATTACACAAGATATGCTTCGTGGCAGATATCGTAAAAATGTATCGCCAAATAAGAGTGCGTCCAGAAGACTGTGATTATCAGAGAATTTTGTACAGATTTAATCCAAAAGATGAAATACAAGATTACTTACCGTTACGTTTGGTACAGCATGTGCATCATACCCAGCGATGATATCCAATTGGATTATGTGGAATTTTTTACCCACTAAAACCCCCCTCGCACATCCTCAGCACTCATGTTGGAAGCCTCCGGGATTTTTTTTCTCTTTATCTTCTACGAACTATGATCTATGATCTTATACGAACGCACCGGAGGCTCCGTCGGGCTCACCTCTGGCTGACCCTTAACATTAGCCACTTCGCGGCAAGCCTACCTGAGTCCGTTGCGACAGCTCTCTGTAACACCCTCGTGCTCGGCTCAGTCGCGGAGCTGTGGGCTGCGGCGCTGGTGAACGGCGCGCGCGCGGCGGCGGAGGCGTGGTGCGCGGGCTGCGTGCGCCTCGGCCGCGCGCACGTGCCCTACAGCGTGCGCCTGCTGCCCGGCGCGCTGCGCTTCACGCCCGAGCACCTCGAGTGAGTATCAGCTGGCCATGTTCACTTGTCACGTGATCGTGAACGGCGCGCGCGCGGCGGCGGAGGCGTGGTGCGCGGGCTGCGTGCGCCTCGGCCGCGCGCACGTGCCCTACAGCGTGCGCCTGCTGCCCGGCGCGCTGCGCTTCACGCCCGAGCACCTCGAGTGAGTATCAGCAGGCCATGTTCACTTGTCACGTGATCGTGAACGGCGCGCGCGCGGCGGCGGAGGCGTGGTGCGCGGGCTGCGTGCGCCTCGGCCGCGCGCACGTGCCCTACAGCGTGCGCCTGCTGCCCGGCGCGCTGCGCTTCACGCCCGAGCACCTCGAGTGAGTATCAGCAGGCCATGTTCACTTGTCACGTGATCGTGAACGGCGCGCGCGCGGCGGCGGAGGCGTGGTGCGCGGGCTGCGTGCGCCTCGGCCGCGCGCACGTGCCCTACAGCGTGCGCCTGCTGCCCGGCGCGCTGCGCTTCACGCCCGAGCACCTCGAGTGAGTATCAGCAGGCCATGTTCACTTGTCACGTGATCGTGAACGGCGCGCGCGCGGCGGCGGAGGCGTGGTGCGCGGGCTGCGTGCGCCTCGGCCGCGCGCACGTGCCCTACAGCGTGCGCCTGCTGCCCGGCGCGCTGCGCTTCACGCCCGAGCACCTCGAGTGAGTATCAGCAGGCCATGTTCACTTGTCACGTGATCGTGAACGGCGCGCGCGCGGCGGCGGAGGCGTGGTGCGCGGGCTGCGTGCGCCTCGGCCGCGCGCACGTGCCCTACAGCGTGCGCCTGCTGCCCGGCGCGCTGCGCTTCACGCCCGAGCACCTCGAGTGAGTATCAGCAGGCCATGTTCACTTGTCACGTGATCGTGAACGGCGCGCGCGCGGCGGCGGAGGCGTGGTGCGCGGGCTGCGTGCGCCTCGGCCGCGCGCACGTGCCCTACAGCGTGCGCCTGCTGCCCGGCGCGCTGCGCTTCACGCCCGAGCACCTCGAGTGAGTATCAGCAGGCCATGTTCACTTGTCACGTGATCGTGAACGGCGCGCGCGCGGCGGCGGAGGCGTGGTGCGCGGGCTGCGTGCGCCTCGGCCGCGCGCACGTGCCCTACAGCGTGCGCCTGCTGCCCGGCGCGCTGCGCTTCACGCCCGAGCACCTCGAGTGAGTATCAGCAGGCCATGTTCACTTGTCACGTGATCGTGAACGGCGCGCGCGCGGCGGCGGAGGCGTGGTGCGCGGGCTGCGTGCGCCTCGGCCGCGCGCACGTGCCCTACAGCGTGCGCCTGCTGCCCGGCGCGCTGCGCTTCACGCCCGAGCACCTCGAGTGAGTATCAGCAGGCCATGTTCACTTGTCACGTGATCGTGAACGGCGCGCGCGCGGCGGCGGAGGCGTGGTGCGCGGGCTGCGTGCGCCTCGGCCGCGCGCACGTGCCCTACAGCGTGCGCCTGCTGCCCGGCGCGCTGCGCTTCACGCCCGAGCACCTCGAGTGAGTATCAGCAGGCCATGTTCACTTGTCACGTGATCGTGAACGGCGCGCGCGCGGCGGCGGAGGCGTGGTGCGCGGGCTGCGTGCGCCTCGGCCGCGCGCACGTGCCCTACAGCGTGCGCCTGCTGCCCGGCGCGCTGCGCTTCACGCCCGAGCACCTCGAGTGAGTATCAGCAGGCCATGTTCACTTGTCACGTGATCGTGAACGGCGCGCGCGCGGCGGCGGAGGCGTGGTGCGCGGGCTGCGTGCGCCTCGGCCGCGCGCACGTGCCCTACAGCGTGCGCCTGCTGCCCGGCGCGCTGCGCTTCACGCCCGAGCACCTCGAGTGAGTATCAGCAGGCCATGTTCACTTGTCACGTGATCGTGAACGGCGCGCGCGCGGCGGCGGAGGCGTGGTGCGCGGGCTGCGTGCGCCTCGGCCGCGCGCACGTGCCCTACAGCGTGCGCCTGCTGCCCGGCGCGCTGCGCTTCACGCCCGAGCACCTCGAGTGAGTATCAGCAGGCCATGTTCACTTGTCACGTGATCGTGAACGGCGCGCGCGCGGCGGCGGAGGCGTGGTGCGCGGGCTGCGTGCGCCTCGGCCGCGCGCACGTGCCCTACAGCGTGCGCCTGCTGCCCGGCGCGCTGCGCTTCACGCCCGAGCACCTCGAGTGAGTATCAGCAGGCCATGTTCACTTGTCACGTGATCGTGAACGGCGCGCGCGCGGCGGCGGAGGCGTGGTGCGCGGGCTGCGTGCGCCTCGGCCGCGCGCACGTGCCCTACAGCGTGCGCCTGCTGCCCGGCGCGCTGCGCTTCACGCCCGAGCACCTCGAGTGAGTATCAGCAGGCCATGTTCACTTGTCACGTGATCGGTGATCGGCCGCCGCGCGCCGGCTAGGTTGCACGTGTTATTTCTTGTACGGGCTATCTACGTTATTCTTGTACGGTTGCCTCGTAATCGGGCGCACGCAGCGCGTGGCTGCGTGCGCCCGATTACGAGGCAACCCTAGTACGTCGAAAGAGATAAAGTTACGCTATAGAAAGAGACCATAACTTTAGGTGTATAGCGGAGGCGGAGCCGGGTGCTATGGCGAACTGAATCACACTTTGTGTCAGCGTAGTGAACCTTCTGTATCATTAAGTATAAGTACTATGTAATCCGTGGTATTATTTCTTTTCGATCTTACGATATTTCTCCTCTCCCTGACGCTTGCTGCCGTAAAAAGGTCAGAATTAGCAAAATGACTTGTGGTCATATTCTGTAAAATTAACACTTGCAATTGATGATCATTGTTGTCTATAAAATATAACCGTTCCCACAAAGAAAACCTTTAAGGTCCTGTCAAATGTGTCTGGTGAAGATCTTACAGACTTAAATACAGATTAAGAGCCCCGTATAGTACGATAGCTTGAGGTTGAGAAGGATTGTCCGTCGCCGTATTCCCGCGGTGCCGCTGACGCTACTCTGTCCGCAGCGTGGTGAGTGGGGGCGCGGACGCGCTGGCGGAGCGCGAGCTGCGCGCGCACAACGAGTACGAGCGTCCGCTGCGCGTGCTCGCCGTGCACCTGCCCGACCACGTCGCGCACTACTTCCACGTGGCGGTGCACGCGCCGCTGACGCTGGCGGCGGGCGCGTCGGGCGCGCTGCTGCACCTGCGCCTGCGCGACCCCGCGCTGCCCGCCGACCTGTCCGTGGACGCCGCGCTGGCCGTGCACACCGACCTCGCGCACTACGCCGTGCCGCTGCGCCTCTACAGCGGCAAGATCCTGTTTGTACGTGTCGCCGCATCGCCCGCCCGCCAACCGTGAACCGTGCAGCTCTCTAACAGTGCGGTCGATGTGTGCGCAGGACTGGGAGTGGGCGAACGCGACGGAGACGCACCTGGAGCTGGGCGCCGTGGGCACGTCGGCGACGCGGCGCGTGGGCGTGCGGCTGCGCAACCCCGCGCCCGTGCCGCTGTGCGTGGGCGCGCTGACCGCCACGCTGCCCGGCGGCGCCGCCTCGTTCGCGCGCGCGCAGCCCGCCAGCGTGAGTAGCGTGTGTAGCGCCGGACGCGGCGACTCGACGCGCGTGTCGTAGCGAACTGACCGGCGCGTCTGTCGCAGGACTGCATCCCGGGCGGCGCGTGGGCGCAGGCGTGGCTGACGGTGGTGGCGCCGGCGCGCGAGGGCGCGCTGCTGGGCGCGCTGCAACTCAACACGAGCGCGCCGCACGCCGCCAGCACCGCAGTGCAGCTGTCGCTGCGCGTGCGCGCCGGACACGTGCGCCTGCTGCCGCTGCGCCTGCCGCCCGCCGCGCCGGTACCTGCAACACCCACCACACGACACGATACATATTGTTTACGCGAGAGTAGCTGGCGCGAGCGCCGAGCCGATTGTATTGTGTTGAATCGTGTTCTCTCTCTCTAACCCGCGGAAGCCCTCATCGGCGCGTCTCGCTCACGCTTTGGTTACGGCGAGTTTTTTGCTGCATGCGTTTTGTATCGAATCGTGCGCTCCCGCTCCAACTCGCGGAAACGCCAATCTTCCTATCCCGCTCGCGCATCGGTCGCCGAGATTTTTTTATGCCTGCAATGACGCGGCGACTTCGGTGCGCGCCAGTATTAAGCACCATTCGTCTGCTGTCGACCGACGAACTTAGCGGTCCCCCGCGCGTGGCTGACGTAATTTTGATCACGTGTCGTCCTTGAAACGCGTAGTCGCGAGACGCAAATTACTACGTTTGAGTAGCCACGTTTCTATTTGCGCGGGTGTTTAGTCGTCGAATAACATCGCAACGGGACGTCCGTTTTTTGATGCGCCTGACTTGTTTTTCGCACTGCGTTTTTTGTCTGTTGCCGCGCCCCCTCTCTCGCGCGCTGGGGCGCTGGTGCGGTCCCTTTCGCACTTCGAACCGGTAGCCGACGGAAAGTGGGTTCCTGCGCGTGTGGTCTTCGTGTTTGGAGGCTGATTTGAAGCGGAGGTCAGACGGCTCTGCCAGTCCCATACACACACGCACCCTTGTACATACCCTTAACACTTTCACGTCACACACTGTCACACATCTACTACAGAGGACTCCGTATCAAGGCCGACGCTTCGGGATCAAGGTCAGTCAATAAGTACCTACTAATTTTAAACTATTTTTATTGTTGGCCGAGTCCGGTGGCGTACTGTATCAGCCGTAGTGGCCGACCTGTTGTCTAGTAAAAGTCGCTGATTACTATTTCCACTGATCGACTAGTGAGACTCGATTACTATCCGACTCGGATTGGATGCCGTCATCTGACCCGAGACTGATCGTACACTAGTGATCCCGTGTAGTCTCACTAGTCGGTCCCCCCTCGACCTGTCCGGGCTCGTTCCTCTATGGGCCCGGGAACTGAGCCCTCATCTGGACAGGCGAGGGGCCGTAACATTTGGTAGCAGAGCGTGGTTTCGCGCCTTTTGGTTAAGCGGCTTTTACACGTTCGGCGCGTCGATATCGATATTTGTTGCGCGTATTTAATTCGTCGCGTATCTCTGTCGGTCACACGTTTGTAGGCGCGGTACGCCACGTGTCGGACCGATACGCCGCGTTAACGGCCACAGATTATTGTACCGCTACACCACGCGTTTTTGTAGCAACGCCGCGTTATTTACCGCGTGCCGCGCGTTTGTTAACCGCGACCTTGATTAGCGTTCTGCACGTGTTGGTGTTTGCATCTGTGCTTGTTCTACTTCCTTGTAATTATCCTCGCGCAGTCTCGCCATGCCTTCGCATAAGCCTCCGGTGCGCCGTATGCAGGATGAGCTGCGGTGGGCAGCTAGCGCGCATGCGCTTATTACTCGTCCAGACAGGACGGCTAGCTTGCTCCACCGCCTTGAGCAGCTCCCAGCCAGACGAGCCCATTTTGAAGAGGCCTATTCGGAATTCCTTGCTACAGTGGAGGACGACGAGGCGCGAGAATCGGCCCAGAAGGACTACGAGCAGTTCTTCGAGTTCACAGACGATGTGCTCGAGGCTGGGGCCAAAATGAATCGTGAGGCTCGAAAGAGCATTCTGTGCGAGTCGCCTCGCCCGCAGCAGCAGCCCGCCCTATTGGGTCGGCTGCCTACTTTGGACCTTCCACACTTTGGTGGGCGGCTTCAAGACTGGATGGGGTTCATCTCCATCTTCGACAGTCTAGTCCATACCCGCCGCGACCTATCCCCAGGCCAAAAAATGGCCTATTTGCGGACCTCCCTTCAAGGGGAGGCACTTGGGGTAGTCTGCCATTTGAAGTTGTCTGACGCCAGCTACTCCACGGCCAGAGAACTCCTCGAGAGGCGCTACGCCAATGTGCGCCGCCTTGCTGACGCGCACATGATGGAGTTAATATCCCTCCCGGTTTTGAAAGACCTAGCGCGTCTCCGGGAGGTGATCATTGACCCAGTCGTGGTTGCTTGCAACGCCCTTCGACAACTTGACTTACCGGTGGATCAGTGGTCCTTCTGGCTTCTTCACCTGGTTCTGTCCCGCCTGCCTCTCGATCTGCGGATCCGATTTGAAGAGAGGTACGGCGGGGACGGGGCTAATTATATACCCCCGTTCAGTGACCTCTTAAAGTTCCTTGAGGAACAGAGCCGCCAGGTGGAGAATGCCGTGGCCTCGGGAACACCGGCAAAGGAGCCGGCGCGACCGACGCCCGCTTCTAAACCCACGACTTCCACCAGGGGTTTCAAGCAGCCAGTAGTGGCGCAGCAGACTGGTCGCCGCACAATCCCCAACTTTAGTGGCCTTGCTGCGACCGAGGCAACCCCCTGCAACTATTGCCGTGCTTCCACGCACACAACGGCCGATTGCCCTAAATTTTTGGAGAGACCGCCCAAGTACCGTAGGGCCATCGCGAGGGAGCGCCGTTGGTGCTACTCTTGCTTAGGTCGGCACTTGCAACGCAATTGCCAGCACCAACGGCCTTGCACACACTGTCAGGGCAACCACCTTCCTATTCTTTGTCTCGACCGCAATGGTGCCGGCAGGCAGGAGGTGGTTGAACAAACACCCGGCAGGAGTGGAGGCTCCTCCTCGGTCACGTGCCCAGCCGATGGACGGCGTGGGGCGAACACTGTTCGTCCGGCCCCTGGTTTTGATAGGGCTTCACCCCCCCCTCGGGCGGGGGTGCAGCCCTCCAGGGGCGGGGGCGTTCCGCCCTCTGTCAACCCTGAGGGAGGTTTTGCCGTCGCTCAGTCTGAACCAAGGAGGTACTCCCCTCCTCTGGCTGAATACCCCAGGCTGGAGCGATACCCCCCTCGATGGTCTGGACACCCCCCTCCGCACTACGTCGTCCCGCGGCTGTCGTGCGTGACCAGACCCCCTCAGCCCATGAGGGACGCTTGGGTGTACCCTGGGGGAACCCCACCTATTGGTGTGGTAGAAGTTCCGCAAGCTGGCCCCTACGAGCGCCCGAGGCTGGAGGAGTCGCCCGAAAGGGGCAACTCCCGTTGACTAGTTGCTGCCCTGGCTCCCACCACCGCCACCTCACCCGACAATTTGAGCGAGCATAAGACGGTCTGCCAGACCGTACTTTTGCCCACGGCTTTGGTCAGGGTGTTTAACCCGAACGGTGAGTGGCTAATGGTACGCGCGCTGCTAGATCTCGGTTCACAGCGCTGCATTGCATCGTCGTGGTTGGTGAGGACGCTGGGGCTCCCCTGGAGTCCGGACAATCGTCCAATGTTAGGAATAGGAGGATCGGTTCCTCCGACTCCCAGGGGTCGGGCAGAACTTATGTTTGGTCCAGCCGAAGGTCCCCTTCGTATCCTAGTCGATGTGAACGTTCTTGACGATATTGTGGGACACCTCCCGAACGTTCCTATCCATAACTCGGCGGTTCATTGCGCGTCGGGTTTAACCCCGGCGGACCCTTCATGGTCTGAACCTGGCCCCACTGATTTGCTCTTGGGCGCCGATGTGCTGGGCTTGATCATGTCAGGAGAGATTAGGACATTGCAGAAAAATGGTTTGTCGGCCATGTCCACTATCTTTGGGTTTAGTTTTTTCGGTCCGGTTTTATGGACCAACCTGCCTCCTGACGTGGACCATCTCCAAACTATTGGAGTGGCACTTTCCGATGTAGTCCAAAAATTTTGGGAAATTGAAGAGCCCCCTCAAGCGGCTCGGGTAGACCCCCTCCATCAGGAATGCGAGTTATTCTACCAGAATAACACAGGTCGTCGCGTCGATGGCAGGTTTGTAACTCGGCTACCCTTCCTTGCCTCACGCCCCCCCCTTGGTCATTCAAGGGCGTTAGCTGAAAAAAGACTTCTGTCCATGGAACGCCGCATGAAGCGAGACCCTGCATTTCGAGAGAAATATATTGAGTTCATGAGGGAGTACGAGGCGTTGGGGCACATGTCCCCTTCCTCATTTGACTGGCGCTCTCACGAGCACTATTTTCTCCCTCACCACGCGGTCTTGAAGTCTCCAGGCGGTAAAATTCGTGTGGTCTTCGACGGGTCAGCGGCCACGTCTAATGGGGTTTCCTTGAACCAGTGTCTCCACACTGGCCCCAAACTTCTTAAGGATCTATCTGACATCCTCACCAACTTCCGTAGGCACCAGGTGGTTTTTGTGGCCGACATACGAATGATGTTCAGGCAATCGGTAGTGCATCGCGATGATCGTCGTTACCAGCTGATTTTGTGGCGCGAGAATCCCAGTGATCCTGTGCGCGTGTTCGAGCTGAACACTACAACTTATGGCCTTAGGTCTAGTCCTTATATTGCAATGAGGACGCTCTTGGAGCTGGCCAACCGGGAACGACTGAATTATTCGCGAGCAGCGGATGTCCTAGAAACTTCTGTCTATATGGACGACATCTGCGCCGGAGCATCCAGTGTTGAGGAAGCTCGCATCCTGAGGGACGAGTTGATCGCCATCTTGAAATCCGGAGGGTACGAGTTACGTAAATGGCTATCCAACTCACCTCAGGTTTTGCAGGACTTACCTGGAGAGGATCAACAGGATCCTCACCTGTTTGAACACCCGGAGGATCCCAATTTGCTGACGGTGCTTGGTATCCAGTATCAGCCCGTTCAGGATTCTTTTACGTACCGGGTCAAGTTAGATGATCCTCCGAAGTCTTGGACCAAACGACTGGTCCTGTCCACTGTGGCGCGCACCTTTGATCCAAACGGTTGGATAACTCCGGTTGTTTTTCTGGCCAAGTGCTTTCTTCAAAAGCTTTGGGTGTCTGGGTTAGGCTGGGATGAGCCTCTTCTTGGTGCTCTCTTAAGAGAGTGGCTCTCTTTGGTGTCCTCCCTTCCCGACATCAACCAAATCTCTTTACCCAGATGCTTCTTGCCTCCGGGCAAATGTCGTGCAAGCTTACACGGGTTCTGCGATGCCTCTGAGAAGGGATATGCAGCTGTGGTATATCTGCGAACCGTGAGTGCTTCTGGGCAAGTCTCGTTGCACCTTGTCCTAGCTAAGAGCAAGGTTGCACCTATTAGGTCTCGTCTAACAATTCCTAAGTTAGAACTTTCGGGAGCCGCACTCTTGAACCGGTTATTAAACCACGTCCACGCTTCTTTGAAGTCCTTCGTAAACATTTTGGACGTTTTTGCATGGTCGGACAGCGAGATTGTCCTGTGTTGGCTTCGGGCTTCGGTCCATAATCTTGAAGTTTTCGTGGCGAATAGAGTGTCACAAATACAAAGTTCTGTCACACCCTTGAAATGGAGACATGTACCCGGGGAACTAAACCCAGCTGACTGCGCTTCTCGCGGTTGCGAGGCTTCTTTGCTAGTCTACCACCCACTCTGGTGGGGACCGGGCTGGCTATCTGGCCCAGAATCCTCCTGGCCCCCGGACAAATTTGAGGCTCCAGCCGAATTACCCGGCTTGCGATTGAGGGTTGGCGTGGTCAACGATAGGCCCATTTATGACCGCGCCCTCTTGGAGCGGTATAGCTCGTTTGACAAGCTGATCGGCGTAACCGCTTGGCTGCGTCGATTCATGCATAATGTCAGGGATCCCCTCAATAAAAACTTAGACTCGGCGCTCTCGCCCTTGGAACGGCGAGAGGCGTTGATGTACTGGATACGTGTGATCCAAGTGGAACACTTTGAGTCAGCGATTGAGTCTTTGAAACGAGGCTCGCCACTGAAGGGCCACCTTGCTCGCCTGAGTCTATTCTTGGACAGTTCCGGATTACTACGTGTTGGGGGACGCCTTAAAAACTCCAACCTCCCTTATGGAGCGCGACATCCTTTGCTGCTCCCAAAGGATGGCACCTTTGTCAATCTGTTGATAACTCATTATCATATTAAAAATGCTCATGCGGGTTGCAATACCCTCTCAGCCATTTTGCAGCGTGAGTTTTGGATTTTGGCAGGCCGACGAACCATTCGAAGCGTGATCTTCAAATGTATTCCTTGCTATCGTTTGAAGGCATCCATTGCACAGCCTGTGATGGGTGACCTGCCTGCGGACCGCGTAAGGGCTGCTCGACCTTTCGCCGGTGTCGGAACCGATTTTGCCGGTCCTTTTCTAGTTAAGAGCTCTAACCTTAAGAATGCTCGGTCTTTTAAGGCCTACTTGTGCGTCTTTGTTTGCCTCGCAACCAAGTCAGTTCACTTGGAGCTTGTCAGTGCCCTCAGCACGGAGGCGTTCGTGGCCACTCTGGGCCGCTTCGTGAGCCGTCGCGGCCTACCCGACTTGGTTCGGACAGACTGCGGGACCAATTATAAGGGAACCGATCGTTATTTGAAGGAGGTCGTTGACTTCCTTGTTAAGAACAGGCACTGTGTAGGCACCGCCATGTCTAGAATGGGAGTTACTTGGAAATTTGACCCTCCGGCGTGTCCTCACTGGGGCGGAATCTTCGAAGCTGTTGTTAAGGTCGCTAAAACGCATTTGCGTCGCGTTATTGGGGAAACCATCTTAACCTTCGAGGAACTGTCCACGGTATTTTGCAAGATTGAGGCGGTTCTTAACTCTCGGCCTCTCGGTCCCGTCTCCTCCGATCCAAATGATTTGGAGGCTTTAACGCCGGGTCACTTCTTGATTGGTCAGCCTCTTAACGCGCTGCCCGAGTATCCCTATCGGGAGGTCAAGACCTCACGGTTGTCTCGGTTTGAAATGTTGCAGCAAATGACTCAAAATTTTTGGCACCGTTGGTCTCTTGAGTATTTGCACTTGCTGCAGCAGCGCGTCAAGTGGACTGACAAAACTAACCCTCCCCAGGTGGGAGATCTTGTTCTGCTTAAAGAACCTAATCTACTCCCACTATTTTGGCGTCGTGGACGCATTGTTAAACTGCTATTTGGATCGGATGGCGTTCCCCGGGTGGCCGAGGTATTTGTGGGGGACTCAGTATTGCAACGTGCCGTGGCCACGTTGTCCCGACTGCCTATTGATTAGCGAATCTACATTCTTAGATTCGGAGCGGGGGATTGTTTACGCGAGAGTAGCTGGCGCGAGCGCCGAGCCGATTGTATTGTGTTGAATCGTGTTCTCTCTCTCTAACCCGCGGAAGCCCTCATCGGCGCGTCTCGCTCACGCTTTGGTTACGGCGAGTTTTTTGCTGCATGCGTTTTGTATCGAATCGTGCGCTCCCGCTCCAACTCGCGGAAACGCCAATCTTCCTATCCCGCTCGCGCATCGGTCGCCGAGATTTTTTTATGCCTGCAATGACGCGGCGACTTCGGTGCGCGCCAGTATTAAGCACCATTCGTCTGCTGTCGACCGACGAACTTAGCGGTCCCCCGCGCGTGGCTGACGTAATTTTGATCACGTGTCGTCCTTGAAACGCGTAGTCGCGAGACGCAAATTACTACGTTTGAGTAGCCACGTTTCTATTTGCGCGGGTGTTTAGTCGTCGAATAACATCGCAACGGGACGTCCGTTTTTTGATGCGCCTGACTTGTTTTTCGCACTGCGTTTTTTGTCTGTTGCCGCGCCCCCTCTCTCGCGCGCTGGGGCGCTGGTGCGGTCCCTTTCGCACTTCGAACCGGTAGCCGACGGAAAGTGGGTTCCTGCGCGTGTGGTCTTCGTGTTTGGAGGCTGATTTGAAGCGGAGGTCAGACGGCTCTGCCAGTCCCATACACACACGCACCCTTGTACATACCCTTAACACTTTCACGTCACACACTGTCACACATCTACTACAGAGGACTCCGTATCAAGGCCGACGCTTCGGGATCAAGGTCAGTCAATAAGTACCTACTAATTTTAAACTATTTTTATTGTTGGCCGAGTCCGGTGGCGTACTGTATCAGCCGTAGTGGCCGACCTGTTGTCTAGTAAAAGTCGCTGATTACTATTTCCACTGATCGACTAGTGAGACTCGATTACTATCCGACTCGGATTGGATGCCGTCATCTGACCCGAGACTGATCGTACACTAGTGATCCCGTGTAGTCTCACTAGTCGGTCCCCCCTCGACCTGTCCGGGCTCGTTCCTCTATGGGCCCGGGAACTGAGCCCTCATCTGGACAGGCGAGGGGCCGTAACACATATACTGCACCAACCCCACCACACGACACGATACGTATACTGCAACACCCCTCGCTGTGATACTGTTAAACTTAGAATCAGATTTTATAAATGCATCCATTAAAATTTGTCGGTTGTTCACCGGTGAAGAGTTGCTAGCGTGATTCGGGTCACACCGGGCCGATACGATACATCGCAGCAGTGACTGACTCGATATGTGTGTGCGCAGTACGCGGGCTCGTGGGCGGAGCTGCACGCGGACAGCACCATGGCGGCGCGCATGCGCGTCACGCGCCTCGCGCTGTCGCCGCGCGCGCCCGACCCCGCGCTCTCCTTCCAGTGAGTACACGCGCAGCTGCGGTTTGTAGCTCGGTACCGTGTGCGCAGTACGCGGGCTCGTGGGCGGAGCTGCACGCGGACAGCACCATGGCGGCGCGCATGCGCGTCACGCGCCTCGCGCTGTCGCCGCGCGCGCCCGACCCCGCGCTCTCCTTCCAGTGAGTACACGCGCAGCTGCGGTTTGTAGCTCGGTACCGTGTGCGCAGTACGCGGGCTCGTGGGCGGAGCTGCACGCGGACAGCACCATGGCGGCGCGCATGCGCGTCACGCGCCTCGCGCTGTCGCCGCGCGCGCCCGACCCCGCGCTCTCCTTCCAGTGAGTACACGCGCAGCTGCGGTTTGTAGCTCGGTACCGTGTGCGCAGTACGCGGGCTCGTGGGCGGAGCTGCACGCGGACAGCACCATGGCGGCGCGCATGCGCGTCACGCGCCTCGCGCTGTCGCCGCGCGCGCCCGACCCCGCGCTCTCCTTCCAGTGAGTACACGCGCAGCTGCGGTTTGTAGCTCGGTACCGTGTGCGCAGTACGCGGGCTCGTGGGCGGAGCTGCACGCGGACAGCACCATGGCGGCGCGCATGCGCGTCACGCGCCTCGCGCTGTCGCCGCGCGCGCCCGACCCCGCGCTCTCCTTCCAGTGAGTACACGCGCAGCTGCGGTTTGTAGCTCGGTACCGTGTGCGCAGTACGCGGGCTCGTGGGCGGAGCTGCACGCGGACAAGACCATGGCGGCGCGCAACGGAAACCAAAAAACATCACTCATTACAATAAAAAACGCAATCTTTAATTTAAAATTAGTGTAATTTTGGCAGTCAACGTCCGGATCCGATGTACTGTGATAGGGTCGCTAACGTCGACAGGTGGGAGGGCGCGGGCTACGGCGAGGTGCGGGCGGGGCGCGCGCGCGTGGCCCGCGTGCGGCACGCGCCCGAGCGGCGCTGCGAGCCCGCGTGCTACAGCGGGCTGGCGCTGGACGGCGCGGAGGGCGCGGCGTGGCTGCGGCGCGGCGCGGCGGCGGACGAGGCGGCGCTGCGCGAGGACGTGCGCCTGCTGCGCGCGCGCCTGGCGCTGTTCGAGCGGCAGCGCGGCGCCGTGCCCGCCGACTTCACGCTGCACATGCACACCAGCGAGGTGGTGCAGGTGGCGGGCGCGGGCTCGCTGGCGCTGCAGTGGCCGCGGCTGGCGGCGCCGGGCGCGGGCCGCGCGCCGCTGGCCGCCGTGCGCCGCGTGGCCACGCTGCGCCTGCCGCTGCGCAGCGCCGCGCACACGCCGCTGCTGCTGCACGCGCTGCTGGCGCCGCCGCTGGAGCTGCCGGCGCGCGCGGGCGGCGACGCGCCCTTCTGCGCCGACGCCGCGTGCGCGCGCGACGACGCGGCCTTCTGGCTGGCGGGCTGGCGCGTGACGCGCGGCGCGGCGGCTCCGTGGGAGGGGGCGGACGCGCCGCGCAACTCGACGCGCGCGCTGCCGCCGCTGCTGCTGGCGCCGCACACGGAGCTGGAGCTCAGCGTCTCGTTCGCGCCGCAGCGCGCCGGCGCCTTCACCGCCTACCTATACTTGAGGTGAGCCCCGGAATCATTTTTATATTTTAATATAAATTTTTCAAATAATCTTATACTACCCGTTCGTAGAAATTTGCCGATAACTTCTCCTCCCACCACACACTGACGCGCCCCGCGAACGCCTGATAAATAATTTAGTAGACCACTACACAAGATATGCATTTATTGCGTCTTTAAAAACCCAGAACGCAAGTGACTATATCTAACAAAGAAAGTACTAGTGACAGATGAGATTAGAACTATCCTGACAGATCAATATCCGGGCAATAATTCAAGAGAGTTTTATTTTTTTTTGATACTGATTGATAATGGTAACTGATATTGATACTGATATAATGATAATGAGTACGCGTCGCGAAACCGCTCGTAACGTGCCGATGATATGTACGTACTGATTCAAAACCTTTTAGGCACGCGTTTCGACGACGCTGGCGTAAGGTGCTGACAGAGCAGTGTTAGGTTACACGCAGTGTACCGAACAAAGGGTACCTATTTAATTTTTCAATGACAAGAATTCTTGGAATGATAGGAATATATTTCCATCTCCTCATGAGATCTCTTAAAAATTATATAATAATTTTTGATATTATTTAAGAAAATGTATTTTTTTTTTGGCCAGGCTGTATCTCTTGAACCGTAACAGTTATAATAATAACCTTATCTGTTGCACAAAATAAAATTTTGCATACCAAAATTAAATATACGTAAATCACGTAAAAACAATGTATTTGATCTCGCAATTACCAAAACTAATTATAGCCGTAACAGATTTATAGTACGCTCATGCGACACTTACAATAAAAAATATAAAAACATAGATCATTTTCAATATAAGTACGCAGGGTTCATTTCTGCCATTAAGAAAAGTTACTAATTTTCTTAGTGGCAGATGATCTCACTTCTATAATATATTATCAATGTAACATCTAGTACAACTCCCAGTAAAACATAAAATTGTAATCCAGAGAGTGGAAACTTTACTGGCTTATGTACTAAATATATTTAGATTAAGATTATGTATTATGTTTAAGCTGTTTGTTTCCCAAATAAAGAGAAAAAATAAAAAATAAAAATAATAATAATAAATTTCGTCACAATCAGTTTCGTCAAATGTGCCATTTATCTACTATATAAAAATAAGTCGGGTTTTCCTTCCTGACGCTATAACTCCAGAACGCACGAACCGATTTCCACGGTTTTGCATTCGTTGGAAAGGTCTCCGGCTCTGTGAGGTTTATAGCAAAGAAAATTCAGGAAAAATTTCAACAGAAAAGCGGGAAAATCTTTTTAGCGGGAAAGCCATCTAGTGGGGAAACGGAGTTCGCCGGGTTTGCTAGTTTTTTCATAATAATGTATCGAAAAATCCTGTCAGCACAAGTTGGAAAATAAAATGCCACAGTTCATACAACAACGCACTCTCAACGGTGACCGGTGCCCTGCGCAGGAACAACCTGACCGTACTGGAGGGCGTGCAGCTGTACGGCGAGGCCGAGCATCCCAGCTTCGACGTGGCGGGGCGGCGCCCCGGGTCCGCCGCGCCCATCGCCTTCGACGTGCAGGAGTGCCTGTGGGGCGACGCCGTGTCGCGCCGCGTGCTGGCGCGCAACTCCGGCCGCGTGCCCGTCGCGCTCGCGCGCTGGAGCGTCGCGGGCTCGGCGTGCGCGGCGCGCGGGTTCGCCGTGCGGCCCTGCGCGCCGCTCGCGCTGCCGCCCAACGCCTCGCAGCCGCTCACGCTCGCCTTCGCGCCCGACTACACGCTGGCGCTCGTCGCCGCGCCGCTCGCGCTCGCGCTCGACCCCGCCCACCCCGCCGACCCGCCCGCCGAGTTCGCGCTGCTCGCCTCCGTGCCCGCCGCCGTGCTCGCCGCCTGCGCCGCGCGCGCGCCGCGCCCGCCCTGGGACGGCGCCGCGCGCGCCGCCGGCGTCTGCTGCGCCGCGCTCGCGCTCGCCGCCGTGCTCGCCGTCGCCGCGCTCGACGCCGAGCGCCTGCTGCGCCGAGCGCGCGCCGCCCGCGCGCACCACGCGCCCCGCGCGCCGCTCGACCTGCGCGCGCTGGCCGCCGCGCCGCCGCCCGCGCTTGCCGCGCCGCGCGCGCCCCCGCGCCGCCGCCGCGCGCCGCGCCGCCCGCTGCCGCCGCTCGACCCGCGCGCTGAGCGCCGCGCGTTCGAACGCTGGCGCGCCGAGGTGCTGCGCCGCGACGGCGCCGACGACTCGTCGCGCTCCAGCGACGACGACGAGCGGGCGCCGCGCGCCGCGCCGCCCGCCGCCGACGAGGACGGCGCGTCCACCGGCTCCGACGAGTCGGCCGCCGCCGACGAGCGCGACGACGAGCCGTACGGCGGGGACGTGGAGCCCGACGCGCACGACGACGCGCCGCCCGACGACGACGCGCCCATCGCGCCGCCCGCCGTTCCGCCGGCCGCGCGCCCGCCGCCCGCCACGCCGCCGCCGACGCGCGCGCGCCGCGACGCCGGGGACGCGCCGCGCCGGTCGGACCGCGTGCGCCTCGACTCCGAGCGCCGCGCCGCGCCCCGCCACCACGTGCGCAAGGTGCGACACGATGTGTGTAATGTAACGAAGGATTCCTCGTTCCTTTTTTTTTTCATAAAGTATTCATTCATTCGTTTGAGATCCGCGAGGAGAGCGAACGTGTTTGGATACTTGTCATGATACTACTTAATGATGAGAAATTGGGCGTAACAGATGAGGCAGTATTCCTGAGCTTCATATAGTATTGCAAATACTGCTGTAAATATCTATATTATAATAGTAGTTTATGAAACGGTTGCATAAATGGTGGTATTAAAACATGAGTGTGAGTTTAAAATACGAGCCGCAGGCGAATTTTTTAATAGTATCACACGAGTGTTTTAATACCTAGTTATGTAGAGTTTCATACACTACTTTATCTACGCTCATATTATTATCATAAATTCAAACCATAAAATCTTGCTAACGTTTGTCGTAAATCATTCACTTTGTTTCATTTTTGTTGCAACTACTAAAATGTGGAGTTAAATTTTCTTTTGTAGGTTTCACTGCTAGACATTTTTCAGCGCAAAGTTTTGACTAAGTAACAAAAATAACACATTAAAATGTTAAAAATTAGTATGTATGGCGCCAAAATTCTGCAAATGTGGCGCAGAACCATACACAATAGACATTGTTGTTGTCTATGGTCAATCATAACCCATCCATACTCTCGGCAATGACTACCAACTAATGTTGTCTTCGGATTCACTTGAAAAATAATATTACATAAAAAATATTACCCCAGATAAAAATACAGGAACCCAGAGCCGCGTATCGTAATGGAAATTATACAACTTTCTTGAAATACTTCCATAGTAGATCGATGTTATAATGAATAACTTTTTAATAATTATAGAAGTCTGTGAATAAAGTAGGTCATTATGTGATACATTTTGATTTCATAATTCGAACTTTAAGCAATGAGCATAGATAAAAAAAAAATTGGTTGCCTGTAAAGTCGGTATACGGGCGAAAGTTTTACGTGACAACGACTTTGAGTGGTAAAATAATTTTAATGTGAATATTCATTTGTATAGTAGGAAGAAGGATGAAATGCCTTTCACTTTTTATGTCTGTCTCTCTCGCTCTTAGGCGGGCTAACCATGCCCGAGTGAAAGGGACGCGTGCCTCTCACTCGCTCTCATTGTGAGCGCATAACGTGAGCGGAGCGTAAGGCAGTTTCTTGAAGTGTCACCCGGCAAACCAATTTATAAGACGTTGTCACGTCAAAATGTTACGTTAGTGATCGGATAAGTCATCAGGAAGTTGGTATTCGGTAGTAAAGATCTCTCGGTCGCGTTGCAGGAGCGCTCGGGCAAGCGGCGCGTGGCGCCCACGCCGCCGCCGCGCTCGCCGCCGCCCGCCAGCGCGGCCGTGGAGCCGGGCGCGGAGGCGGGCGGGGAGGCGAGCGCGGAGCCGGGCGCGGAGGCGGGCGCGCGCGGCGCCGTGCGCTGGGGCACGCCGTGGAGCTCGGTGGTGGCGGCGCGCGCGGGCAGCGTGGCCGCGCCCGCGCCGCCGCTGGCGCCCATCGGCTCGGACGTGCGGCGCCGCGAGCGCGAGCCCGAGCGCGCCGGCGACAACTCGCTCTTCTACTTCAACGGCTCGGCCGCCGCGCGCGCCAACGACGACTTCGCGTGGCGCGCGCAGCCCGCCGAGCGCGCGCCCGCCGACCGAGCGCCCGCCTTCGCCGCGCCCGCTGAGCGCGCGCCCGCCTTCGCCGCGCCTGCCGCGCCCGCCGAGCGCGCGCCCAGCTTCGCCGCGCCGGCCGCGCCCGCCACGCGCTACCTCGGTGAGTGGCTCTCCCTTCCCTTGTGATAGTGGCGGCTCGGGTGTAGTCGTACGGCCCTAGCGATAGAGGATTAGCCCCTAACCTGTTGAAACTTAATAGCAATTGTGAAGCTGGTCCTACGAGTTGATCCAACCTAAGAAAGACCGCTTCGGCGTTTCATCGAATGCAAGTGAATTACATAAACTCGTCCAAACGACTTGCAGAAATATCTTTGATCAGTCGTTTAGGTAACAAAACCAAACCGATCAAGCCTCTAGTCTCTACCGACGCTCTTTGCGGCCGCCGTGATTGTACATCGCTCGCCATCGACGGCATTAATTTCAATCTACCAATAATTATTTATTCCTACCAATGAGGGCTGGTTTCTACCAATAATGATTAGTTCCTACCAATATCATTAGCACTATAGGAGTGTTATTATATCGCTGCAGACTCGGCCATAAATCATCCGAGTGTTTCGCTTTTGTATTTCACTGCTGAGCTTCACTGCTGCTTTTGTATTCTAGTGAACAACAAAAGCGAAACACTCGAATGATTTATGGCCGAGTCTGCAGCGAGATAATAACACTACTTTAGTCACTCATCTCCACACCCCTGTTTGCAGAGGGCGTGCGCGGCGCGGCGCCGTTCGGCGCAACGCCGTCGGTGTGGGGCTCGTGGGGCGCGTGGACGGCGCCGGTGCGGCCGCCGCCCGGCTTCACCGCGCCCGCGCCCGCGCCGCCGCCGCCCGCCGCGCCGCTCGAGCCGCGCACCTACGACCCCTTCCGCTCGCTCGCCTCCATCTGGGCGCCCGCGCCCAACGACTGGCGCGCCGCACCCGCCGCGCCCGCCGCGCCCGCCGCGCCCAACAACAGCGACGAGCGCCGCGACTAGACGACCACCGCCACCGACGACCACCGCCACGACTTGTACTTAAATTATAGTCTCGCGCTCCCTTCAGTGACTTACAGATGCTGTGTGACCTCAGGCGCCCTGCACGCACCTGTCCGCCAAATTCTATATTTGGTTTTTGGTGTACTGCATACAGAATACAGATAACACATTGTAAGCTTGTGACAGTAACATTGCCGAATGGCAGTATCGTCTTCACATGTTGAAATAATGTTTGCAAATATTTACATAGTATAACATTCACTTATAAGTTACTAAAAGTCAATGAATTTTGTAAAATGGGAAACGATTTGTTAATTTCCAGAATATTGTAAAATTGATACTGTAAGTGATACTATGATTCCGCAATTTTACTACCTAAATACTGCAAGTTTTAGGTTCCAAATTTACGAAAAACCAAAGAAAAATGTAGTGTCGTGCAATTCGAAAAAAGAAACGAGTTCTCAAATCTAATTATTTTTGTGACCATGTTTCTTGTTAATGTAACTTGTAACCACAATTCAAGCAAACGTCGTTTTAAAACTTATTTTGTATGTACTACAATTTTAATTATATAAAATTTTGTTTGAACAGAGAGTTAAATTTTCTTAAAATCAACGGGTCTGTGTGTTGCCTGATGCTGGTCATTTGTATGTTTTTCTTCCCAATTTTGTAATATTTTATTTCAACTTAACTTAACAATTATTGTAGCTTGAGTCAAGATATACAGTCGAACCTGAGTAAATGAGAACTGGGTAAGCGAGAAAACTATTAATGAGAGTATTTGCCAGACCCCATCAATTAGCCCTTGTCACTCTGAAACTCGGGTATGTGAGAAACCTCTATATGAGAAAAAAAGACGTCGGTCCCTCGTGCTCTCACTTATTCAGCTTTGACTGTAAATCATTTTGAAACTATGCCATGAAGATTGTAGAATAATCCCTTTTTTATTATTAATTTCCTTCAGTTCGGTTTCCAGACCCATGATGCTGTAATATTGACATTAGCAGTGGTGATTACCGTTGAAACAAAATCATTTTGTAACAAACTCAATTAAGTAATCAATGAAATGTGTATTTTGCCCTTTTTTTAGTGACTTCCGTTTAAAAGAGCCACTGAATTACAGCATATGGGCTCAGTACTGAGACGAAAATGCGTCCAGAATTATGCAATAGCTGTGACGATGTTAATGTAACTTATTTCATTGATCATTCAACGTGTTGTGATTTAAGGTTGACGCAAGCGTCTGCCCGCCAAATTCGAATGTAATTTGGTTTTTCGAAAATTTTCAGCTACTCTCACATGTAGATTTATGTAGGTATTAATGACTACGAGCAAACAATATTCTGTCATTTCTTGTCGCTATTCCTCGATTATGCAAATTTATGTTTAAATTCCGCAATTTTACTACCATAACATTACTGTAATTAATTCGCAGAAGCTTTGCCGTTGACTTCCTCTCCCATTTCATACTCCTTCCACCCGCATTAGTCTGATGAAGAACGAACGTGGGTTGCGTTAGAATGAAGTGGGGAGGGGAAGTCATCGGCAAAGCTTCTTCGGCGAGCGATACTATGTATTGCCAAATAAGATTGTAATTTGGCGGGTAGCCTCGTTTACTTGTGAACTGTGGACAGCGACAAAGCCGCGGCGCGCGCTAGTCACGTCCCCCCGCCCCGCGGCGCTCCCCCGCTCCGATCCACACGTGTGGATACTCTAAGCTTAAGTTTTAAGTCCTTGTGTTTGAACATCGGTCAAAGTAACCGCATTAAAGCCTACTTTGTTGTACGAGATCTGAAGTTAAAGTAATGAAACAACTGAACATTGCCTTTTATTCTCATATTTTATTATAGATAAATAATAATCAATTATTTGTAAATACATATTTAGGTACATAATCCAAACCAGTAGTGGAAACCATTTTAATTTTCAAAATTATTCGCTATTTAAACTCTCTGCAAAAGTTTCTTAGTTTGTATGTTTTCTACTCAATCACACCACAACTACTGAACTGATTTAACTGGAATGGCAGCTTACACCCTGGATTGACACTTTTCCTACCAGAAAATCCAGTTCTCTGAAGATTTTGAAAAAACCCTTGCTATCTATAGCTGTCAACATAGATACAGGGCGCGTTTAACCCTCGTAAACTTAGTTTAAAGCTGACTTGTAGTTATCACCATATACATAAGTCACAATTAATAACATATTGACCTTTTACAAGAGCCTGTATGTTAGGCCTATGTGAAATATTTTGATTTTTATAGCAAACTTCCTCAAAAGAGGTTTGAACAGGAAAATATTTATTTTGGGAAAATTTAGTCAGAGCTGTGAGAAAACCTTATATTAAATAGTAAAACTCAATCCATATCCTGACATTGTACTTAATAACTAAAGTTTATTTTGCACCCATAGGACAATAATTTACAGATTTGAAGTTCCTGCGTTCCCTACATTAACTACGTCAAATCCCACACTCCTATGAGCGCGCAGTATGCTGACAAAGGCATACAAAGCCTCTTCATGTATTTAACATTGCTCCAGCCGCACCGGAGGGACATCAGAGGGTCGAGGGTGGCTCAGTATCTGTACTTAGTGGAGTAGTCTTTAGGCGACACGACGAGACCGCGGCCCTTGCGCGCGCCGCGGTACACGGTCTCGATGATGTCGATCATCTCCTGCTTGTCCTCGAGTGGCCAGTTGATCTTGTTGTTGTTGCCGGTGCCCAGGTCAATCATGATGTGCTTGTTGCGGAAGAAAAACATCACCGTGCACGGGTCGTACAGCTCGTACCTATAACAAGCAAATGTGCAAATGTTATGAGTGTCAAATATTACAAGTCATTCCAAAAATGACTGTGGTACTGTTTCTATAAGTTGTATTGTGTGAAGCCCGTGTCAGAGAAATCTACCATGTCCTCCTGTGCCATTCATAAAATTAATAAAAGTGTCTTACATTTTATTGAAATCAGGAACTTCTGTGATGTCCACCAGGTAAATGACGGCAAAGTTCTTGACTTTCTCAGCAATGCTGTACAGCACCTCGTCCATCTTCATGCAGGTGGGGTCCCAGTCGTGGCCGAACCTGATCACCTGCAACATTATGTTCAGCTGCAATTCAATTCAATTTATTTGCTGATATAGGTATTTACATATTACATCCCTCATACATCATACATCCCTCACCATTTTGCACCATTTCTGTGGTGATGTTCTTTTGAATGCAGATTCAATGGAGAGGTGCTGCATCATATGGTAGTTATTTTAATGCTGCCCTGTATAATAAGGTATGTCTATGGAGTGTCATTTATAAAACTTGGTTTTGTGTAACAACCTCATTATTCCTTTCTTGAAGAGAAACTTTCACATTTGAAGCTAATTTTGGCCATTTACTAATGGTATGAGAGTTCTAAATAAGATATCTTGTTTTCTTCATTCCAATTATTACTGAAGAAGGTTAAATAGTTCATACATAAGTATAATATCCTGGAACATTCTAGAAGAACTGATTAGATAAACATAAGCCCCACGCGATTTGGTAAAAGCATTGTTTAAGTATAACTCATAAACCCTGAGGTAATTAGTTATTTACATTGGAAGGGAAGCTCTCCTAGAAGTGTAAATGGTAAGTACGAACCACAACTCTGTCCTCCTCGGACAGTATGGCCTGATCCACTTGCCAGCCGTTGTGGAGGTGACCCAGCATGTAACTCATCTTGTCTAACTGCTGCTTGCCTTCTTGTAGATACAGAAAATTTCGCAACGACACGAAAGTATTTAATAAAATTGGTAAGTAAAGGAAAGCCAGGCTTTTAAGCTTTAATCTTTTTGTATAATTTAAAACTGTTCTCTCAACTCTCAATTATTTTGATTGAAGTTCTCAAACACAGACCACACAGCAGTCAAAGATCATTTGTTGACATTTGAAAATTGACAGCACTTATCAGTTGCTCTGGTTGCTCTCAACCCTCAGACCAATAATCTGAGATCTCAATGGTTGCAATGCATTGACAGGAATAGGCACAGATTATAACCTATATAGAACCAAGGACTAAGGAAGCAATAGACCGATCACCGACAGGAAACAACATGAGAGTCAAAAATGTTTTTATTGAAGTGGCATTATTATATTTCGATTTATAATTGAAAAGATAATTATAATCAATAAAATAAATTATTTTTGAATCTGAGGCAAAAATACCACAGTTATATTATGTTTGTGAAAAATACGAGGAGTTTGGCAACCTCGTCCTCAGGTGGCAACGGCGGCCAAACAGCGGAGGTGACGTACATATTCGTATATCTGAGATTCCGGTAATCACTTTTTGAAATACATTGGACTGTATCACAGACTTATATGGACTGTATACCTACTACTCAGGTCTCAGGTATACAAGTAAAGAAGCAGCCAGCCATACTTTGACAAGAGAAACCGAATGTTGACGAAGTGTGACGTCACAGATACGACAGCTTTCTTCAGATCAAGGAAGACAACATTTTTCATGACCGCCTACAAATTTTGAAACAGATACCTAATATGGCCTACATTTAGGCCATATCTGTGACGTCAAACTTCGTCAACATCCGGTTTCTCATAAGTCAAGGTATTGCTACTTCTCGTCACCATAAATATGCCGAACCACTAAGAACAATCCATCTTTAGATCCTTGCTTACTATGTACCTGCTAGGAAAGAGCAAATCTTCGACTGATTTTATGTAATAGGCTGTTGAAATAGATAGTTACTCTCTTCACTTTTCCACTTTTCGTTTGGTCTTGGTCTGGTCGATCAAAAGGTCGCCGTGTGCTAGCTGACTATGATCCTCATAATTAAGAAGGCACGGAGTAGGTATCTTTTCGTGATCGAAGCGGAAACGAATTACGACTTGAGGAGGTCCACAAAGACCCAAAGTTACCGACATAATTATGTACTTATCTTAGCTCAACCTATCATTTAACTGAAGTGGCAATAGGCGGTCCATAACCCCTATGGATGTTTGGGGACCTAAGGTTATTTCCATAAGGTAGGAGGCCATGTCTATCTGTGGACGCCCATCTGCTGATTACGACGACGACGATTAGAAGGCATGTACCTACCTACTACCTATAACCTACCCGTTCGCAAAGATTTGCCGATGACCTCCCCTTCCACATCATACTACCGCGATCCGCGCTCGACCCTCATCAGACGAATGGGAAGTCATTGGCAAGGTTTCTGCGAAAGGGTTATAACTTTTGAGTATAACCTCATACGATTTTAGTTTTGTTAAAAGTAGATAGTGTTCCTGCGCAAATGTTGTTCGGAAACTCTAACAATGATTCGGTATGCCGTATGCCGTATGTCCATCGAAGCTTGAAGGCCATCACAGACATGCACGATAGCTGATAGTTGTACTTGTACCTAGGTACATCGCGTACTCGTACTCGCAGTGTGTTACGCATCACGCGGCGAGTAGCGCCAAGATCTGCTGACTGGCCTGCTTGTTTTGTTTATCATCATTCCGTTTGTTGATGCCGCGGAGAGGGGCAGCGGAGCGCGGGGTTCGACGGCGAGTTGGCAGCGCGCCACCGGATCGCGGTCACACACCAAAACATGCAGATTTCTCGGGAAAAATTAAAAAGAGTTTAGCGAGCCGACCGAACACCCGGCGTCGGCGTACGTATAAACAATTCGCACATGAATTTAATGATTTCATGAGTTCAAGTATTTAATGTGAAGCGCAGAAGTATCAATGCCGGGCCGGTGCGTCATGTTATAAAATTATTACTAAGGCCGATCGACCGTAGAGGACGAGCGTGCGCGCACCACATACTGCTCGCTGTACTCAACGCCCATTGTTTTGGAGTTTGAAGTCCGCTCATCGCGCATTGCTGCAGCCGGCGCGCGTGCCTTGCTGCAGGCAGTGACTAACCAGATCGATTAGCGACATTCTCTACGCCAAATACCTAAATATGGGGTAAGTTAACTAGCCTGGTAATTAAGTGTGATTTATATAACGTTCATAGGCCGCCCGCAAGACTTTACAATAATATTAAGCATAAGTACCTAAGTATGTAGTCGCAATGTTTACTAGGCCCGCACTCATGTCCATTTCAATAAGACCAGTGACCAAGTCCCCAAGGAACCGTAATAGTTCCCTTTGTGAGATCCCTCCAAGAGACGCAGTAGACTAAAGTGCATCAGTTTGGATGGATGGACTTTGGAGGATGACTAAGCAGTAAATACCATAGTGATCTGCATTCGGTTTCCGATCGTTTGAACCGATTAGATCGTCCAGCAGTGGTATCATGTGCGGTTGCGCTTGCAGCGAGTGCGGCGGCAGCATGGACGCGGTGTACCCGGCGGCCGCGTCGGCGCTGCAGCGCGGGCGGCGGCGGCGGCGCGCCGGCCCGCTGCAGCGCTACCGCACCACGCCCGTCACCTTCGCCGAGATCAAGGTGAGGCGAGGCCGAGTAATAAATTGTCGTGTCAACAAATCGCGATGTCTTTACATGCTAAGTTTCACTCGCATCGCGCATCGTGGTTTCATAAAACACACAGTAATTTTATTTCAACGATTGGTCTGTCGACGTTTTAGGAGGTGGACGAGGACACGCCCGGCGAAGATGCTTGCGCGACGAGCAAAACTAGCGTCGCTAGCGTCGCGGAGGAGCGCCGCCGCCGCCCCGACTTGCTGGACGAGCGGCTCGGCGCGCAGCTCGCCGAGAGCCGCCGGCGGAGAGCGCGACGCGCGGCGCTCCGCGAGCCGGACGAGGCCGCGCCTGTGCCGCGCGCCACCAGCGAGCCGCGCCCCGACGCGCCCTCCTGAGGCGAGCGCGGCGGCCGCGAAGTCGACGACCCTGTGGCTGATGTCTCTGGTCGCTGGTCGCTGGTCACTAGTCACTGGTCACTGGTCGTGATGTCCGAGTGATGTTATGACGTAGCGCTGCTCGGCTGCAGTCAGCGGTGCCTCTGAATACGCTGAGCGGTTACATTTTGAAGATTTTTCTTTTAGGTTGGATTTGATGTTAAACACCGCACTTTTGATATTTCGACTTTGTTAATACTTAGTCGACTAATTAGGTACCTATTTGTTGTACTTACCTTTGTCTATGTGACAACATAGCGAAATTTTACCTAACTATGCCTACCCACCTAGAAAATTATTTCGAGAATCGATTATTTTGTAAGGATTTGTGTTTATATTATATAATAGGTACCTACTCACGCAGTCGATTTTCCGATTATCGGTTAAAATGACTAGGTATGTAATTTTAAGCTTTATTGTTAAAATACCTTATTAACATTATTATGTATTAATGATACCTAGGTACTTAAATGCTGTCATTCACGCACTTATTATTTTCATAACATAGGTACCAGTGTAATAAGTTATAACTAGTAGGTAATTGTTAGGTACTTATGCATATTGTATATCATAGGTCTAGGCCTTTACATAAATGTGAAATGTGAAGGTATCTATATTTACTTCATCATACGATTATCGAATCGATTTAGCTCAATCCTAATATCAACATTACAATTTTTGGGTCCTGTTTTACGCTTAAACTACGGCAAAGGGTAAAATGGGACTCTACTACTAAGACTTCGCCGCCCGTCTGTCCGTCCATGCGTCATCATCTCTTGAACCGTAATAGTTAGACAGTTGAAATTTTCAAAGATTAAGTATGTGTTTATGTTGCCGCTATCAGCAAATAATAAAAAAGCAGAATAAAATACTTATTGTGTTTGTATCGATGTAAATAAAAATAAACTTTATAATATAATAAACTTGTTTTATTTTCTTAAATAATATAATAAATACATCACACTTTTCAGCACTCATCAATAAATAGACATTACATCTAGCATGAAGCATGCCACTCGCAAACATCGCTTAGGTACTATCTATTACTATCAACGAACGAAATATCTAACGGGATAATTTTTATTTTTACACTTTATTTATTTAATATTAATTACGTAGGTACCTACGTAGGTAATAATTTTCATATATTTAAATTAGGCCATTTGTTAAAAATATCTAGCTAAGTAAATAACAAATACCGCAGTAACTCTTACCTAGTAGGAGATCTAAAAATCTATAGGCAGGATAACGTAACAATTAGGCTTTCCAAAAAAAATTGCGTTTTTAATTAGGTATTTTAAAACTACGCCATCAATATTATCGGATGATCTACGTCTTTCATTAAAAAGTATTGTAAATCTCGTAAAATAAAACATTTTAATTTTTTAAAAAATTCACGTGGTTTCAAAACGCCATAAATGTAGGCAGCCATATCTGTGATATGACGTCACACTTAGTCAATATCCGGTTCCTCATAAGTCAAAGTATGGCTACTTCTTACTACAAATGTATTAATTCAAAAAGTGAGCCGGAAAATCCAAACGTACGTCACATCAGCGGATGTGTCGCGGTCGCCCCACTCTGTCAAAAGGTCAACATCGCGTATGTTTAATTCGATTCGCGCGAGATTTCGCGAGATTAGACAGTGTCCAATCTCGCGAAATCTCGAAATCGGCGAGATCTCACAGTATTGTTGTTCATAAATTCGCGGGATCTCGCTTGAGCCCCAATCTCGCGAGATTTGCGTTCCCTAGTTACAGTCTATGTCTGTGCTATATATTTTATCAAAATTAGTTCAGTGGCTAAGGCGTGACAAACAAGCTTACATTTACATTTATAGTATTCGTAGAGATTATAATTAGTTGTTGTAAAAAAGTAACCTTTTAGACTTACTTAACATTATTATAATTGTTATAAAAGCTTATCTGTAATACCCACATGTAATACCTATTTAAACAAATGCAATTCTTGTCTAATAATAATTTACATAATATGTTAAATTTTAGACTTTAGATTAGACGGATTTAATTATTCGTAATATCACTTGTCGCTTGGGGTTATTTACCTATTTAGCGTTTAAATATGTTCGACAGTGGAGTGTGGCGCCCACTACATCTGTAATAGTAGTTTATGTAACGGTTACATAATGGGGGGTATTAAAACACGAGTGTGAGTTTAAGAAACGAGCCGCAGGCGAGTTTTTTAATAGTATCACACGAGTGTTTTAATACCTAATTATGTAGAGTTTCATACACTACTTTATCTACGCTCATATTATTATCATAAATCCAAATCATAAAATCTTGCTAACGTTTGTCGTAAATCATTGCAACTACTAAGATGTCAGGTGGAGTGAAATTTTCTTTAGTAGGTTTCACTGCTAGACATTTTTCAGCGCAAAGTTTTGACTAAGTAACAAATAAAATTGGTTGTCTGTAAAGTCGGTTTACGGACGATAGATTTACGAGATAACGTCATAATCGTAATCGTTATCGTAATCGTAATCGTAATCATAATCGTTATCGTAATCGTAATCATAATCACAGGCCCAGGTGGAACGTTACGCGGAACGTTAGACATTGTGTTGTTGTCTATGGTCAATCATGGCCCATCCATACTCTCGGCAATGACTACCAACTATAAGTTGTCTGTGGATTCACTTAAAAAAATATTACATAAAAATATTACCCCATAGCCATTGTGTTGTTGTCTATGGTCAATCATGGCCCATCCATACTCTCGGCAATGACTACCAACTATAAGTTGTCTGTGGATTCACTTAAAAAAATATTACATAAAAAATATTACCCCATAGACATTGTGTTGTTGTCTATGGTCAATCATGGCCCATCCATACTCTCGGCAATGACTGTACCAACTATAAGTTGTCTGTGGATTCACTTAAAAAATATTACTAAAATATTACCCCAGATACAAATACAGGAGTCCAGAGCCGTGTATCGTTATGGATTTTATACAACTTTCTTTAAATATTTCCATAGTAGAGCGATTTTATTATGAATAACTTTTTAATAATTATAGAAGTCTGTGAATAAAGTAGGTAATTATTTGACACATTTCGATTTTATAATTCGAACTTTAAGCAATGAGCGTAGATAAAAGACTATTTTAGTAGGCTAGTGGGTACTATTAATTTATTTCCTAAAACTACCAAACAAAACGTGATTAGATATTATCAAGAGGCATCTCACGATACAACAGGGAATACTATTTATATCTTTTAATAACATATAATATTTATATAGGTAACATAGGTATTTACAGATTCACTTCGATTTAATAATTTTATTGTCAGAATAATGATCAGATTTACTAATTTAATTTGTCTTTATATTCCGGCGCATTCACTTTTATGTTTACAGCGTCGATACATAATAATAGTAAAATGAATTTATTAATTTATTTAACAACACCATACAAGAATTAAATTATAAATTGAGCACAGACGAAATTTCGTCTCTAGCGCTTTTTATTAACTCTACTTATAATAATTTTATATAAAATCTAGCTTAACATTTAGTACGACATCTATCATACAATTAAGGGTTGGTATAGTGTATACTTAACATTATAAAGAAGTTCAGTAATAATAAATTTGAGTATCAGTAGGTATATTATTATACTGTAGTCGAATACTGCTTCAGTGCCGGCGCTCAGCGCCCTCCTTGTTCATCTGTAGGACCGCTCAATACATGTAAATTTTATACACAAATTAAATAACGCGCAACACGTAGTAAATTTTACTAAATAAATAATCTCCTCTCGCGGCACTCGGCGAATCACCTTCACCGGTCGCTACCTCTATACTCGTCACGGCACGTAATACTGTACGAAACTAAACTAGGGTCGACGCTAATGGACGGCGGCGCGGACGGCGCGCGTCAGCGGGCCTCCACGTCGTCGGGCGGCGGCTCGGCCTCCGCCGCCGACGGGATGGTGTGCAGCGTGCGCGGCGCGCCCGGCGGCAGCAGCGCGCCCGGCGACGGCGGCGGCTCGTCCGCGGACACGGCCGGCTGGCGCGCGAGGCGAGGGCGCGCGCCCGCCGCCGCGCTGCCGCCCGAGCGCGACGTGCGCCACGTGCCCGTGGACGCCGTGGCGTTGGAGCCCGACGAGTCGTTGCGCGACGACGACAGGTTGGAGTCCTGCGACGTCTTGCGCGCCACCAGCCACGACGCGGCGCGGCGCGGCGGCGGCGGCGCGCGCGCGTACGTGCGCCACGAGTCGGAGCGCGACGACGAGAACTCGGCCGACGACGACACGGAGCCGGCGCGGCGCGGCGGCGCGCGCGGCGCGGGCGGCGCGGGCGGCGGCGGCGCGGCGCGGCGGCGCACGGCGCGCAGCCAGCGCAGCAGGCGCTCGCCGCCGGGCGCGGGCGCGGGCGCGGGCAGCAGGCGGCGGCAGGCGCAGGCGGGCGCGCCGCGCGACGAGCGCTCGGCCAGGCTGTTGGTGTTGGCGGGCGTCTGGCGGTTGCTGAAGTTGGACGAATGGCGGCAGCGCCCGATGCCGCGCGTGACGCGCGACTCCTCGATGGCCTTGCACACGAGCGCGCAGTCCTTCTTGAACTGCTTGGTGAGGATGGCGTAGAGGAAGGGGTTGCAGCACGAGTTGAGCGGCAGCACGAACACCGTGAACACCTTGGCCTGCTCCAGCGACACGAGGCGCGCGCCCAGCGCCGCCGCCAGCGCGCTCACGGCCACGGGCGACCAGCACAGGAAGTCGGTGAACACGAGCAGCGCCATGCGCTTGGCGATGCGCGAGTCGTTGCTGTTCCAGGCCTGCGAGCCGCGGATGGCGCAGTACATCTTGAGGTAGCAGCCCAGCAGCACGAGGAAGGCCAGCCCGTTGGCCGCCAGCAGCGCCGCCACGTAGCCGCGCGCGGCCGGCGAGCCCGTCTCGAAGGGCAGGCACACGGCGAACTTGCGGTAGTCGGACACGCCCAGCAGCGGCAGCGCGGCCGCCGCCAGCGCCAGCGCCCAGCCGCCCGCCATGACCGCTGCGGCGTGGCGCAGCGACAGCCGCTTGTTGAGGTGCATGGCGTGCGTGATGGCGTAGTTGCGCTCCAGCGTGATCACGGCCAGCGTGAACACGCTCAGCTCGCTCGACAGCACGCCCAGGAAGCCGGCCAGGCGGCAGCCCGCCGACGCCTGCCACGCCACGGCGTGCGCGCGGAACTCGCCCAGCGTGCCCGCGTCCACCACGGCCAGCAGCCCCAGGTACACGCCCATGCAGAAGTCGGCCGCCGCCAGGTTGGTGACGAGGAAGCGCGGCACGTCCAGGCGGCTGCGGCTGAACAGCAGCACGAACACCACGGTGCCGTTGCCGAGCAGCGCCAGCAGGAACACGGCCCACACGCCGCAGCGCAGCGTCCACCAGTCGAACAGGTCCACGCACGGCAGGAAGGGGCCGGGCCGCGGCGCGCACCGCACGCGCCGCGCCGCACGCAGCGCGCTGGCCGGCCCGCCCGCCAGCGCCGTCGCGTTCACGTAGTGCGGCCACACGTCCGACGCGTTGGCCCACGCCGCCAGGTCCACGTGCGCGGGCGGCAGCAGCACCAGGTCGCTGAGCCGCTCCGCCTCGTCGTCCTCCGCCGCGCCCGCCGCGCCCGCCGCCAGCTCCTCGTCGCCCACGCCGCCCTCCGACGGCGGCATGAATTCGCAGCAGTGGTACGCGTACGACAGCACCAGCGTCTGCGGCAGGCACAGGAGGATCTCGTCATTCACAAACATGACTTGTAATGAAAAGGACTTGTAATCTACATATTGTACCTATTAGGATAGCTTTTATGACTTATATGCTTAGAAATAAAGTTTGATACCTTTTGACGTGACAACGTCTTATAATTCGATAGAGCCGGCTGCACGCACAAAAAAACATGACTCATTTGCCATTACCTCGCTCTGAGGCGTTCCATGCAAGGCTTGAAGTGCAAGCGAGAGTTGTCACGTTCAACTATCGTCAGTGAACCGATTTTACAGACAACCAATTTTTAGGAAGAAAAACAGGGGAACCGGAAACCGGTTGTTGCCCAATGTCCACGTTCCTGGAACACGTTACCAGTATCCTGGGGAAGAGCTCCGGGGGGTGGAAGCGGCGCAGCGCGGGGTTGTTGTGCGCCTTGAGGTGCAGCAGGCGCTGCAGCCCGGCGGCCGGCAGCACCGGGAACCGGTTGTTGCCCACGTTCCTGCAACACGTTACCTGTATCCTGGGGAAGAGCTCCGGAGGGTGGTGGAAGCGGCGCAGCGCGGGGTTGTTGTGCGCCTTGAGGTGCAGCAGGCGCTGCAGCCCGGCGGCCGGCAGCACCGGGAACCGGTTGTTGCCCACGTTCCTGCAACACGTTACCTGTATCCTGGGGAAGAGCTCCGGGGGGTGGAAGCGGCGCAGCGCGGGGTTGTTGTGCGCCTTGAGGTGCAGCAGGCGCTGCAGCCCGGCGGCCGGCAGCACCGGGAACCGGTTGTTGCCCACGTTCCTGCAACACGTTACCTGTATCCTGGGGAAGAGCTCCGGAGGGTGGTGGAAGCGGCGCAGCGCGGGGTTGTTGTGCGCCTTGAGGTGCAGCAGGCGCTGCAGCCCGGCGGCCGGCAGCACCGGGAACCGGTTGTTGCCCACGTTCCTGCAACACGTTACCTGTATCCTGGGGAAGAGCTCCGGGGGGTGGAAGCGGCGCAGCGCGGGGTTGTTGTGCGCCTTGAGGTGCAGCAGGCGCTGCAGCCCGGCGGCCGGCAGCACCGGGAACCGGTTGTTGCCCACGTTCCTGCAACACGTTACCTGTATCCTGGGGAAGAGCTCCGGAGGGTGGTGGAAGCGGCGCAGCGCGGGGTTGTTGTGCGCCTTGAGGTGCAGCAGGCGCTGCAGCCCGGCGGCCGGCAGCACCGGGAACCGGTTGTTGCCCACGTTCCTGCAACACGTTACCTGTATCCTGGGGAAGAGCTCCGGGGGGTGGAAGCGGCGCAGCGCGGGGTTGTTGTGCGCCTTGAGGTGCAGCAGGCGCTGCAGCCCGGCGGCCGGCAGCACCGGGAACCGGTTGTTGCCCACGTTCCTGCAACACGTTACCTGTATCCTGGGGAAGAGCTCCGGGGGGTGGAAGCGGCGCAGCGCGGGGTTGTTGTGCGCCTTGAGGTGCAGCAGGCGCTGCAGCCCGGCGGCCGGCAGCACCGGGAACCGGTTGTTGCCCACGTTCCTGCAACACGTTACCTGTATCCTGGGGAAGAGCTCCGGAGGGTGGTGGAAGCGGCGCAGCGCGGGGTTGTTGTGCGCCTTGAGGTGCAGCAGGCGCTGCAGCCCGGCGGCCGGCAGCACCGGGAACCGGTTGTTGCCCACGTTCCTGCAACACGTTACCTGTATCCTGGGGAAGAGCTCCGGGGGGTGGAAGCGGCGCAGCGCGGGGTTGTTGTGCGCCTTGAGGTGCAGCAGGCGCTGCAGCCCGGCGGCCGGCAGCACCGGGAACCGGTTGTTGCCCACGTTCCTGCAACACGTTACCTGTATCCTGGGGAAGAGCTCCGGGGGGTGGAAGCGGCGCAGCGCGGGGTTGTTGTGCGCCTTGAGGTGCAGCAGGCGCTGCAGCCCGGCGGCCGGCAGCACCGGGAACCGGTTGTTGCCCACGTTCCTGCAATACGAAGCGCACGCTTGTCACTCGTCTGGGACCGGACAAATATATTAACTAGTTTCTCATAATTAAACTTTACTAAAATGATTAACAGAAACACCAATATGGGATTTTTATACGAGTCGAAAAGGTCAATAATGAATCAGTTTGCAAACTTTTCTCAAATTATATTATTTTGAAGGATACTTACAAGTCTTCCAGTTTGGAGACGGGGACGAAGGTTTCCATGTCAATGTGCTCTATCTGGTTGTCCTCCAGATCTCTGTAACAAACACAAGTTATGCTACTCGTTACTTGTAATGATGCTTAAACAGGAACTCGGGAATTTCTCAAAATACTTCTCTTTTCGCCTCGTATTTGTGTTCTTAACAAGCAATGGTTTTTTTCTGTTTGAAGCACAGAAAACAAAAGACACAATATAAAAGTCATTCCTTGCTCTGTGGTTTGAAGTTATCTGAGGCTTTTGTGTACGTAACACATAATTTATTACTCGTAGTAACCGTTGAATATATCAGTGTCAATCAATGAGCGGCGAGCGCGCGGCCTCGCCTCGCCACTGCTCAATAAGTCAACTGTGAGTTGATAGCTTTATTTGGCGTCCGAGGGTCACCTCTCGGAGTCTCGCCACATTCGGCTCGCAGTTTACTACACAACGTGCGACGCTCCTGACTCTTCATTCGGTACTTGGCAGTCAAAATATGAGTATGCTATTGAAGATTCTTAGTAAATCTTTCGTAAACTTGCCTGCAAATACATCGTTAGGTCGTAGTTCTTTTATAATCTAAACACTTTTCCAAGCAATTGGATAGGTAACCTGTAACAGGGCGGTGAAGATGGCTATGTTAGGCTGAAGGATAAAATCAGAACTGAATAATCTCGCAGGGGAACCAAAGTGGAGTAGGCTCCACACCAGAAGTTTCTGCTAGAAGAACTCTAGTGCAACAAAAAATAAGAGTGAGCGTAGTAAGTATGGGGCGCCCTTTATTAGGAACAAACAGTGCATGAGGATGACCTGACCCTGATCAGGATGACCTACAGGGTGTCGTGGCGCTTGCGGCTTGACTCGCTTGCTGTGGTGGATAGTTTCGATAGATAGTTCGACGGTGAGGAGTGGTGCCGGTACTCACAGCAGCTGCAGCTGGGGCGTGTGGCGGAAGGTGTCGGCGGAGAGGCGCCGCAGCCGGTTGCGCGCCAGCAGCAGGTCGTGCAGGTGCCGGAGCCCGCGCAGCGTACCACCGTCCAGCGACTCGACAGTTCGACGGTGAGGAGTGGTGCCGGTACTCACAGCAGCTGCAGCTGGGGCGTGTGGCGGAAGGTGTCGGCGGAGAGGCGCCGCAGCCGGTTGCGCGCCAGCAGCAGGTCGTGCAGGTGCCGCAGCCCGCGCAGCGTACCACCGTCCAGCAACTCGACAGTTCGACGGTGAGGAGTGGTGCCGGTACTCACAGCAGCTGCAGCTGGGGCGTGTGGCGGAAGGTGTCGGCGGAGAGGCGCCGCAGCCGGTTGCGCGCCAGCAGCAGGTCGTGCAGGTGCCGCAGCCCGCGCAGCGTACCACCGTCCAGCAACTCGACAGTTCGACGGTGAGGAGTGGTGCCGGTACTCACAGCAGCTGCAGCTGGGGCGTGTGGCGGAAGGTGTCGGCGGAGAGGCGCCGCAGCCGGTTGCGCGACAGCAGCAGGTCGTGCAGGTGCCGCAGCCCGCGCAGCGTACCACCGTCCAGCAACTCGACAGTTCGACGGTGAGGAGTGGTGCCGGTACTCACAGCAGCTGCAGCTGGGGCGTGTGGCGGAAGGTGTCGGCGGAGAGGCGCCGCAGCCGGTTGCGCGCCAGCAGCAGGTCGTGCAGGTGCCGCAGCCCGCGCAGCGTACCACCGTCCAGCAACTCGACAGTTCGACGGTGAGGAGTGGTGCCGGTACTCACAGCAGCTGCAGCTGGGGCGTGTGGCGGAAGGTGTCGGCGGAGAGGCGCCGCAGCCGGTTGCGCGCCAGCAGCAGGTCGTGCAGGTGCCGCAGCCCGCGCAGCGTACCACCGTCCAGCAACTCGACAGTTCGACGGTGAGGAGTGGTGCCGGTACTCACAGCAGCTGCAGCTGGGGCGTGTGGCGGAAGGTGTCGGCGGAGAGGCGCCGCAGCCGGTTGCGCGCCAGCAGCAGGTCGTGCAGGTGCCGCAGCCCGCGCAGCGTACCACCGTCCAGCGACTCGACAGTTCGACGGTGAGGAGTGGTGCCGGTACTCACAGCAGCTGCAGCTGGGGCGTGTGGCGGAAGGTGTCGGCGGAGAGGCGCCGCAGCCGGTTGCGCGCCAGCAGCAGGTCGTGCAGGTGCCGCAGCCCGCGCAGCGTACCACCGTCCAGCAACTCGACAGTTCGACGGTGAGGAGTGGTGCCGGTACTCACAGCAGCTGCAGCTGGGGCGTGTGGCGGAAGGTGTCGGCGGAGAGGCGCCGCAGCCGGTTGCGCGCCAGCAGCAGGTCGTGCAGGTGCCTCAGCCTGCGCAGCGTACCACCGTCCAGCGACTCGACAGTTCGACGGTGAGGAGTGGTGCCGGTACTCACAGCAGCTGCAGCTGGGGCGTGTGGCGGAAGGTGTCGGCGGAGAGGCGCCGCAGCCGGTTGCGCGCCAGCAGCAGGTCGTGCAGGTGCCGCAGCCCGCGCAGCGTACCACCGTCCAGCGACTCGACAGTTCGACGGTGAGGAGTGGTGCCGGTACTCACAGCAGCTGCAGCTGGGGCGTGTGGCGGAAGGTGTCGGCGGAGAGGCGCCGCAGCCGGTTGCGCGCCAGCAGCAGGTCGTGCAGGTGCCGCAGCCCGCGCAGCGTACCACCGTCCAGCGACTCGACAGTTCGACGGTGAGGAGTGGTGCCGGTACTCACAGCAGCTGCAGCTGGGGCGTGTGGCGGAAGGTGTCGGCGGAGAGGCGCCGCAGCCGGTTGCGCGCCAGCAGCAGGTCGTGCAGGTGCCGCAGCCCGCGCAGCGTACCACCGTCCAGCGACTCGACAGTTCGACGGTGAGGAGTGGTGCCGGTACTCACAGCAGCTGCAGCTGGGGCGTGTGGCGGAAGGTGTCGGCGGAGAGGCGCCGCAGCCGGTTGCGCGCCAGCAGCAGGTCGTGCAGGTGCCGCAGCCCGCGCAGCGTACCACCGTCCAGCGACTCGACAGTTCGACGGTGAGGAGTGGTGCCGGTACTCACAGCAGCTGCAGCTGGGGCGTGTGGCGGAAGGTGTCGGCGGAGAGGCGCCGCAGCCGGTTGCGCGCCAGCAGCAGGTCGTGCAGGTGCCGCAGCCCGCGCAGCGTACCACCGTCCAGCGACTCGACAGTTCGACGGTGAGGAGTGGTGCCGGTACTCACAGCAGCTGCAGCTGGGGCGTGTGGCGGAAGGTGTCGGCGGAGAGGCGCCGCAGCCGGTTGCGCGCCAGCAGCAGGTCGTGCAGGTGCCGCAGCCCGCGCAGCGTACCACCGTCCAGCGACTCGACAGTTCGACGGTGAGGAGTGGTGCCGGTACTCACAGCAGCTGCAGCTGGGGCGTGTGGCGGAAGGTGTCGGCGGAGAGGCGCCGCAGCCGGTTGCGCGCCAGCAGCAGGTCGTGCAGGTGCCGCAGCCCGCGCAGCGTACCACCGTCCAGCAACTCGACAGTTCGACGGTGAGGAGTGGTGCCGGTACTCACAGCAGCTGCAGCTGGGGCGTGTGGCGGAAGGTGTCGGCGGAGAGGCGCCGCAGCCGGTTGCGCGCCAGCAGCAGGTCGTGCAGGTGCCGCAGCCCGCGCAGCGTACCACCGTCCAGCAACTCGACAGTTCGACGGTGAGGAGTGGTGCCGGTACTCACAGCAGCTGCAGCTGGGGCGTGTGGCGGAAGGTGTCGGCGGAGAGGCGCCGCAGCCGGTTGCGCGCCAGCAGCAGGTCGTGCAGGTGCCGCAGCCCGCGCAGCGTACCACCGTCCAGCGACTCGACAGTTCGACGGTGAGGAGTGGTGCCGGTACTCACAGCAGCTGCAGCTGGGGCGTGTGGCGGAAGGTGTCGGCGGAGAGGCGCCGCAGCCGGTTGCGCGCCAGCAGCAGGTCGTGCAGGTGCCGCAGCCCGCGCAGCGTACCACCGTCCAGCGACTCGACAGTTCGACGGTGAGGAGTGGTGCCGGTACTCACAGCAGCTGCAGCTGGGGCGTGTGGCGGAAGGTGTCGGCGGAGAGGCGCCGCAGCCGGTTGCGCGCCAGCAGCAGGTCGTGCAGGTGCCGCAGCCCGCGCAGCGTACCACCGTCCAGCGACTCGACAGTTCGACGGTGAGGAGTGGTGCCGGTACTCACAGCAGCTGCAGCTGGGGCGTGTGGCGGAAGGTGTCGGCGGAGAGGCGCCGCAGCCGGTTGCGCGCCAGCAGCAGGTCGTGCAGGTGCCGCAGCCCGCGCAGCGTACCACCGTCCAGCGACTCGACAGTTCGACGGTGAGGAGTGGTGCCGGTACTCACAGCAGCTGCAGCTGGGGCGTGTGGCGGAAGGTGTCGGCGGAGAGGCGCCGCAGCCGGTTGCGCGCCAGCAGCAGGTCGTGCAGGTGCCGCAGCCCGCGCAGCGTACCACCGTCCAGCGACTCGACAGTTCGACGGTGAGGAGTGGTGCCGGTACTCACAGCAGCTGCAGCTGGGGCGTGTGGCGGAAGGTGTCGGCGGAGAGGCGCCGCAGCCGGTTGCGCGCCAGCAGCAGGTCGTGCAGGTGCCGCAGCCCGCGCAGCGTACCACCGTCCAGCGACTCGACAGTTCGACGGTGAGGAGTGGTGCCGGTACTCACAGCAGCTGCAGCTGGGGCGTGTGGCGGAAGGTGTCGGCGGAGAGGCGCCGCAGCCGGTTGCGCGCCAGCAGCAGGTCGTGCAGGTGCCGCAGCCCGCGCAGCGTACCACCGTCCAGCGACTCGACAGTTCGACGGTGAGGAGTGGTGCCGGTACTCACAGCAGCTGCAGCTGGGGCGTGTGGCGGAAGGTGTCGGCGGAGAGGCGCCGCAGCCGGTTGCGCGCCAGCAGCAGGTCGTGCAGGTGCCGCAGCCCGCGCAGCGTACCACCGTCCAGCGACTCGACAGTTCGACGGTGAGGAGTGGTGCCGGTACTCACAGCAGCTGCAGCTGGGGCGTGTGGCGGAAGGTGTCGGCGGAGAGGCGCCGCAGCCGGTTGCGCGCCAGCAGCAGGTCGTGCAGGTGCCGCAGCCCGCGCAGCGTACCACCGTCCAGCGACTCGACAGTTCGACGGTGAGGAGTGGTGCCGGTACTCACAGCAGCTGCAGCTGGGGCGTGTGGCGGAAGGTGTCGGCGGAGAGGCGCCGCAGCCGGTTGCGCGCCAGCAGCAGGTCGTGCAGGTGCCGCAGCCCGCGCAGCGTACCACCGTCCAGCGACTCGATCTCGTTGTCTGACAGCTCGCTGCAACCAACAATACTGCTATATTGAACAAAAAACCCGGCCGACCCAATCTCTCACCTCGGCCTTTTCGACTAACGAGCAGTGGCCAAATATTAAGGTCTTCGAGTCATAGACCTACCATTCTGAATATGAACTTTATAGATCATCCTTACGACTAAAATATAATGTCCGCCAAATTCAAAATTTATGACACCGCATCTACGAAATTGGTGGACAGACTAATTCACGATAGGATCGGAGTACTCATGGTCTGCATCTAGACATTTATTGCCACATCTGCCATCTTGGATTTTATCCAAGAGGCGTGCATTTTATAAAAAAAATTGGTTGCCTGTAAAGTCGGATTACTGACAATAGTTGAACGTGACAACGTCTTCTTTGTCGCTCGTTCCGCGCTCGCGAGGTAACGCCGGTAACGCCGCATGAGCGAGGTAACGCCGGATGAGTCATGTTTTTTCGTGCGTGCAACCGGCTCTATCGATTTATAAGACGTTGTCACGTCAAAAAAATTGGTTGTCTATAAAGTCGGTTTACTGATGATAGTTGAACGTGACAACTCTCGCTTGCACTTCAAGCCTTACATGGAACGCCTCAGAGCGAGGTAACGGCAAATGAGTCATGTTTTTTTGTGTGTGCAGCCGGCTCTATCGAATTATAAGATGTTGTCACGTCAAAAACTCTATTATTTATAGGTGAACGTTTTATTTCTTAAGATTTGCGAGTTTATATGGATGAATTTTTAGGTCCAAGATCGCGGACATGCCTTTTGATATAGTGAGACGCTGATTACGAATAAGTATCAGTTTTATTTGTCGTCATACTCACAGCACGCGCAGCTCGGCACACTGCTGCAGCTCGGGCACGTTGCGCAGGCGGTTGGAGCGCAGGTCGCTGCGAACAGAGGCCGGCACTGAGACATGCACTAGCTCAAACCCTACGAACATTGTGATGAAGGAGCAGAAGTACTGGCCTCTATTATACGAGTACGCAGAACCTCAGACTGTTAACGTAATTGATTTTTGCCATTTTGGCGCTGATCGTTCCGTAACCTGGCGTGAACGTCCATGGAACTAAAATAAAATGACATTCAAAACGACGGCCACTAGCAACAAAATTTGTCAAGTTAGTACCGTGGACCTTCGAAAGGGGCGCTTCAAATCGGTACAAAAAATGAACCGTCAGTTGTATAGAAAGTTTGATCCAGCGTATGATAGAGACCAGTGAGCAGAAGGCATCGGAAGGCAGGTAGGTGCCGGTGAGCGGTGACGAGGGTACTCACAGCGCGCGCAGCTGCGGCGCCTGCGCGCAGAGGTCGTGCGGCGCGTGCGCGAGGCGCGCGCGGTCCATGCGCAGCGTGCGCAGCCGCAGCGCGCCGTGCAGCGCGGGCACGCCGCCCGCGCCGCCGCACTCCGACAGCACGCTGCACACACGCAACACACGCGTCACACGCTACACGCAACAAACTTCGCGCCCACACATGCTGATCGCTGGTTGACTTGTCTGACAGAATCATCTAATAATATGGGTTGTGATCAACAATCAACTAGGCGAGGCTAGGGTGCCGATTTCTGGGTTTTTCAAGAAAACAAAATACTTAATGTGATTTTAGAGAAAGATGCACATTGTTTAAGGTGTACTCAAAGGGCAAAAGAGGGTACTCTATTACTCAGACTCCGCCGTCCGTCTGTTCGTCTTGCACCAGAATATATCTCTTAAACAGAGATAGTGTGATACTTATTAATTTCATATTAATGGTGTAAGTATTTATTTCTTAATAAAGAGTAAAAATGGAAAATTCTTTCCAAAAAACCAACTTCAAATGCCACTACAAAGAGTGAAATAATTTTTACTTAACTTACTTACTTACTTAATCAGCCTATTGCTATCCACTGCTGGACATAGGCCTTTCCGAGAGCGCGCCACCACACACGGTCCTCCGCCTTCCTCATCCACCCGCTACCAGCGACCTTCTTCAGGTCATCGGTCCAGCGGGCAGGAGGTCGTCCTACGCTGCGCTTACCGGTACGCGGTCTCCACTCCAGAACACGTCTGCCCCAACGGCCGTCGGTTCTGCGACAGATATGGCCCGCCCACTGCCACTTCAACTTGCTAATCCGTTGGGCTATGTCGGTAACCTTGGTTCTCCTACGGATGTCCTCGTTGCGGATTCTATCCTTCAGAGAAACACCCAACATAGCCCTCTCCATAGCACGCTGAGCGACTTTGAACTTGTGGACATGGCCTACTGAGAGTGTCCACGTTTCTGCTCCGTATGTCATGACCGGCAAGACGCAGGCGTTGAAGACTTTTGTCTTTAGGCATTGGGGTATCGGCGAGTTGAAGACTTGACGCAGTTTTCCAAATGCTGCCCATCCCAGCTGAATTCTTCTGTCAGCTTCCTTGTCGAAGTTGTTTCTACCTAACTGTATTACCTGTCCTAGGTAGTTATATTCTCGAACAACTTCGATGCTGGCAATCTCGACAATGATGGGCCTTGCGATGACGTAATCATTGAACATGATCTTCGTTTTGTCCACATTTATCTTAAGACCCAATCGTCTGGAAGAAGTGCTAAGGTCGGTCAGCATTTGCTCAAGTTCCTGCGGCGTTTCTGCCAATATTACTATGTCGTCTGCAAACCGTAAGTGTGAGATGTATTCGCCATTTACGTTTATGCCACAACCTTTCCAGTCCAAAACCTTGAACACATCCTCGAGAGCGGAAGTAAACAGTTTCGGAGAAATGACGTCCCCCTGCCTTACTCCCCTTCGAATTGGTATCGGATGTGTTGCATGGTTCTGCACCTGAACGGTCATTGTGGCGGCGTCGTAGAGACATCTCAGCACTTCGATGTATCGCCAATCGACTTGGTATCGCTGCAGTGAGTCCAAAACCGCCCAGGTTTCGATGGAGTCGAAGGCTTTCTCGTAGTCCACAAATGCAAGACACAGAGGAAGATTATACTCCTGGGTCTTCTGCATAATCTGCCTCAAAGTGTGGATGTGGTCTACGGTGCTGTAGCCTTTTCGAAACCCGGCTTGTTCCGGAGGTTGGAACTCGTCAAGTCTTCGGGCAAGTCGGTTCGTAATAACCCTAGAGAACAGCTTGTAAATATGGCTCAGAAGTGAGATGGGCCTATAATTCTTTAGCAAGTTCTTGTCACCTTTTTTGAAGAAGAGCACGGTAACACTTTTGCTCCATTCTTTTGGCGTTGTTCCGGTCGTGATGACGGCATTAAAGAGACACTTCAGTTCATTCAGGATTGGTGTACCTCCTGCTTTCAGAAGATCCGCTGTAATACCGTCATCACCCGGTGCTTTATTATTACGAAGCTGTTCCAGGGCTATACGAATCTCGCCAACGTCGATATCCGGGAGGTCATCGGTGTAGTGGCGAGCAAGTCTCGCTCGCTTGTCATTCGTGATTTGGTGAGGGACGGGTTTAGGGGCATGCGAAGAGTATAGTTGCCCATAGAAGTTCTCGATCTCAGCTAACACCTCTGGAATCGAGGTAACGGTTCTACCGTCTGAAGTCCTCAGCTGTGTTAGATGGCTTCTCCCAAGACTTTTAGCGAATACTTTGGTCTCCTTGTTGCGTTCAATCGCTTCTTCCATTTTACGGGTACTCGCGTCTCGCAAGTCGGAGCGTACCCGCTTTTTAATGAGCTTGTTCAGAGTATGCCGATCTACAACAGCTGCGGAATTCTCCCGTCTTTGCCTCATTAAATCCAGGGTCTCGCTAGAGATTTTGGACGTTGACCTTCTCCCGTCTTTTCTGCAATATTTACCTCCCACTTCACGAATGACCTTCACCAAATCGCCGTATTTCTGTTCAACTTCGTCGAACGAACAACGAAGGATTATTAATGATTGAACGAAACATTGCCCGACTTCGAATTGGTGTACTTACATTAAAAATTATTTCACTCTTTGTAGTGGCATTTGAAGTTGGTTTTTTGGAAAGAATTTTCCATTTTATTTTTTACTTTTTAGTGGAAAACAAGTAATGTGCAAGGCATTGGAAAAAATGCCCAAATTGCTGGACGTATGCTCCTAAAATCTGAAGAGTTCCCTCAATTTCTCCAAGAACCCATCATCAGATTCTGACTTGATGAATACAGTCCTTACTTGATGACTGCATGGAAATGCAATAGTAACTATAAAAAATACCTAAATCGCTTCAAGTATACTAGCAAAATTTGAAGAGTTCCCTCGATTTTACCAAGATCCCATCATCAGATCCCGACTTGATGACTATAATACAACCTGGAAAAAATTACTCTTTCAAACAATACCCAAATCACTTCAAGTGTGCTTATAAAATTTGAAGAGTTCCCTCGATTTCTCCAGGATCCCATCATCAGATCCTGACTTGGTGACTATGGGACCATCTGTAAACTATACCCTTTCAAACAAAAAAAGAATTTTCTAAATTGGTCCACGCATCTTCAAGTAATCGGGGAACATACATAAAAAAAAAATAAAAAAAAAAAAAAGATTCCGACGAATTGAGAACCTCTCCTTTTTTTTGAAGTCGGTTAAAAATAAGCTTCGTAGTGTTTTTAAATAAAGGTCTCCTGTCTTCCCAAACAGCACTGTGTGTTTTCCTAAAACAATTGTATGTTATTAGTCAACGTCATTTGATAAAGTTCCGCTGACGCAACACCACGCCCTTATGCCTCCTTGAGACCATAATGAAGCAGGTAAAAAATTTTCTTATTATCTCAGAAACTTGATTTAAGATGATGCTGTCAGCGGGCAGCGGTCAGACGAGTAATACTTAATAACTAGACCTTGTGCCTGTTTTGTTTTGGGACGACAAGAATGGACACTGTGCTCATTAAAAGTGGCAGATGCTAGTTTTAGTGGCTCGTTGAATCGTGTCGCACACTGGACCAGGCGGTCGGCGGACTACACAAAAAATGTCACCAGAAAATGTTTGTTTTGACGCCAACAGCGTCAGTAGTAAGCCTACCGCAGCATTGTCTGGAATGCGGTCCACGTCACCGATATACCTACTTGTTATTAGTCCATACGTGCGTTTGCAAAGGGACAATTTAGTTCTTTCTTGTATGAAGAAGGTTTGCGTGAAAAATTCAGATGACCTTATCCTGAGGTTTAGTCGCTTTATCTGTGGTCGTGCCCTAATCGAGCGCGTTTCTCGCTCGCCAGGCTGCAGTCCCGGCTCCCAGGCAAGTCGGCTCGCTTGACACTATCTATAATGAGGATCAGTAACGTTTTTAACTGACAATGCAGATTTATAGAGCTAAGAAATCCTTAACATACAGTGCAAAAATTTTTTTTCTACGACAAAAACTGAGGAAGTTATGTACAAATTCCTAGCGAAGTTCACTGACGGGCTGACGCGGTAGGCTGTGACGTCACACCAACGGTCGAAGCTAGTTAGCAGTTGGCAGCGATAAGGCGCGCGAGTGTTTCATTGTTGAATTGTGTCTTTAAAACAAATTAAGTGTTCGATTTGTATCTAATTCACTTTTCTAACTATGTATAAATATTGTATAGTGCCAAAATGTACAAATACTTCTTTTAAAACGCCCGAAAAACTCTTTTTAAAGGATAAAATAGATAGGTATCAAATCGCACTATTACATACGCACAAAGCTGCCTCGAAATGAGTGAATCAACGCGATTTTGATACTTTGATATCACAGATTACAATCTGTGTTTGATATAAAATTTTATATTTTGCCATTTATTTTATTAGAACGAAATAACTTAGTCGTTCTAAGATCCTTTTCGGAGGATATCAGACAGGGGGCTAATCGAAAAAAAGTGTTACTGATAATTATAACTTGATCATTATTGTTAGTCCGCCATATTCATTTAGTTGGTCGCAATTTCAAAGGTAATAAGACTTATAAGCAATATCTCGCTGCTCGCGATGCAATAAAACGGGGAAACAGGGCGTCGCCTGTTGGCCCTGTTGCCCTGTTACGGTAACAGCGTGCGGTGTTGGTTACGGTAACATAACAGTGCGCGGTGTCGGTGACGGTAACAGTGTGCGGTGTCGGTTACGGTAACAACGTGCGGTGTCGGTTACAGTAACATAACCGTGCGCGGTGTAGGTAACGGTAACAGTGTGCGGTGTCGGTTACGGTAACAGTGTGCGGTATCTATTACGGTAACAGTGTGCGGTGTCGGTTACGGTTACAACGTGCGGTGTCGGTTACGGTAACATTACAGTGTGCGTGTCGGTTACGGTAACAGTGTGCGGTGTCGGTTACGGTAACAACGTGCGGTGTCGGTTACGGTAACATAACAGTGCGCGGTGTAGGTAACGGTAACAGTGTGCGGTGTCGGTTATGGTAACAGTGTGCGGTATCTATTACGGTAACAGTGTGCGTGTCGGTTACGGTGGCAGTGTGAGGTGTCGGTTACGGTAACAGAAAACACCGACACCTCACACTGCCACCGTAACCGAAACCGCACACTGTTACTGTAACCGACACCACATCCTGTTACCGTAACCGACACTGCACACTGTTATGTTACCGTAACCGATACCGCACGTTGTAACCGTAATCGACACCGCACTGATACCGTAATAGATACCGCACACTGTTACCGTAACCGACACCGCACACTGTTATGTTACCGTAACCGACACCACACACTGTTACCGTAACCGACACCGCACACTGTTACCGTAACCGACACCGCACACTGTTACCGTCACCGAAATCGCGCACTGTTATGTTACCGTAACCAACACCGCACGCTGTTACCGTAACAGGGCAACAGGGCCAACAGGCGACGCCCTGTTTCCCCGTTTTATTGCATCGCGAGCAGCGAGATATTGCTCATAAGTCTTATTACCTTTGAAATTGCGACCAACTAAATGAATATGGCGGACTAACAATAATGATCAAGTTATAATTATCAGTAACACTTTTTTTCGCCTAGCCCCCTGCCTGATATCCTCCGAAAAGGATCTTAGAACGACTAAGTTATTTCGTTCTAATAAAATAAATGACAAAATATAAAATTTTATATCAAACACAGATTGTAATCTGTGATATCAAAGTATCAAAATCGCGTTGATTCACTCATTTCGAGGCAGCTTTGTGCTTATGTAATAGTGCGATTTGATACCTATCTATTTTATCCTTTAAAAAGAGTTTTTCGGGCGTTTTAAAAGAAGTATTTGTACATTTTGGCACTATACAATATTTATACATAGTTAGAAAAGTGAATTAGATACAAATCGAACACTTAATTTGTTTTAAAGACACAATTCAACAATGAAACACTCGCGCGCCTTATCGCTGCCAACTGTAGCTTCGACCGTTGGTGTGACGTCACACGCATTCGCGCGCCTTGAATTTAGGCAGCAGAAACCGCGTATGTTTAATACTTAATATCTTCGTAAGTAATTGTCCGATTTGGATAATTCAAAAAGGAATATCATTATTATGTCATAGAGAATAACGTAGATACTAGCTATATTGAATTTGCTATAACGTTACTGATCCTCATTGGGCACTGGGCGCGAGCTTGTGCGTCTACTTGATAACCGCTGCCTCATGCCTGCTTCGCCGCGGACCGCATCCCGCGCTGACCTCGTTCCAGTAGCTCACCGCAGTGTTGCCATGTTAACCAATTTTCCGCCTTTTAGGCTATTTTAAAGGAGTCGGTGCAACCAGAAAATGCGATGGCAAAATGTCATCGCATCGTATAAGGTGATTAATTAACATCGCCTAAGTAGGCAGCTTTGTTTGCAGCTTCTGAATCACGGTTGAATGCATGCACAACTCACGACTACAATTAAAGTCTGTGATGCTCAACTATATAATAGGTAGTTCAATCCACGAAGACTCCACTCCTTCACAACGCTTATGTTCCATACGATTCATAAGGAGTTAGGAAGGAGTGGGGCGCGTCTAGTGGGTACCTACTTAAACTTGCATTACCCACGCAGTGTCATAAGAGACATAATTGCGTCACGTACTTCAGTCTGCGGGCGCGTCGTTGTAGTGGGTTATATTATGTAGCTCACAGACAACAGTACGTATGTGTAATGCATTGCACCACTGACATTTCACGCAATACTCCTTATACCTACCTCGCTAAAGCATAACTACCACACACTACCTACACTTATGTGACGTCTTGTGAACTGACTTGCAGTTTATTGGAGTGATAAGTTGAAAAGCATACCTAAGTACCTACTTAATTTTAGATGTAATTCATACATACCTACCTACCTCACAAGGAATCTGACTTATTACTTAATTAATTTCAAGACTTTAAGGTTTGTTTAGAATGTAAATTATTTATTATTGCAAAAATTATCGCTGCTGACAGGATTAAAACCCGCGCCCCCAGTTATCGCGGCTAGGTGCTCTACTACTGAGCTACGGGAGCAACTGCCGTGGAGACGATGATTTCGATACGTAGGTACATTCTATTTAGTCCTTAGACACATTCAGTTTAGAATGTATTTTGGTCTATCAAAGACGTTCAGTTACCGAATTGCATGCAGACAGTGGACCATTGTCGAATTATTAATATATATATAGCTACTCGTGCTGATTCACTCACTCATTGATCACCTCTCCTGAACAATTTTGTATGAAAAAATTTTTTTTGACGTATACTGTCATATAGAGGGGAAAAAATCATTAAGAACAAAAATATGGAGAGAGCTGATGATTGAGGATTTTGGAGACGGGTGAAGAGCACAGCCAGGGTATTGAAGATAGGTGGGGGGTGCTCGACCAAATGTCATTCGAAACGTCATCCAACTGGCAGTGAGCTGAAAAAAATTTCAAAATGGCGGATTCAAAATGGCCGCCAAACGAATTTCGCCGATATCTCGGAAAGTATAAAAGATGGAAGAACGGTTTCTTGACAAGAAGTGATCAGGACCCGAAGGTCTATTCGATGGACAGAAAAAAAATTCAAAATGGCGGAATTTATTTTTCCATAGAAAATATATGGGGAAATTTGAAAGGATTTTTTATGGGCGGGAAGACAGCACGCGGGCCACATGTGGCCCGCGCCCCCACGCGTTCTACTAGTTAATATATATATAGCTCTTTGTGCTGATTCACTCACTGACTCATTGATCACCTCTCCTGAACAATTTTGTATGAAAATTTTTTTTTTCAATGACCATTTCGTGTAGAAGTGAAAAAATGATTAAGAACAAAAATATGGAGAGAGCTGATGATTGAGGATTCGGAGACGGATGAAGAGCACAGCCAAGGGTATTGCAGATAGGTGGGGGGTGCTCGACCAAATGTTACTCGAAACGTCATCCAATTGGCAGTGAGCTGAAAAAATTTTTAAAATGGCGGATTCAAAATGGCCGCCATACGAATTTCGTCAATATCTCTGAAAGTATAAAAGATGGAAAAATAATTTCTTGACAACAAGTGATCAAGACTCGAAGGTCTATTCGATGACCCGAAAAAAAATTCAAAATGGCGGAATTTATTTTTTCATCGAAAATGTATGGGGAATGTTGAAGAGACTGAAAGTTGGAAGGCAAATAGGGGGAAGACAGCACGCGGGCCACATGTGGCCCGCGCCCCCACGCACCCTACTAGTTATAGATATTTAAATCCACGACGTCGACCACTCTGTCAAAATCGATTATGTTTCATTCGATTTATATGAAGTTTGACAGAGTGGGACGCACCGTCGTGGATTGCAATATGTATAACAAGCGGTAGCTAGACGGGATATTCAGTAAAGAGCAAGGAATTTGTGACTGTCTCCAGTAAGACTGTAGCTTGTGCTCGTGTGCGTAGAGAACGATACTTGGAGGTCGCTCTGAGCGGTGGACGTGACTCGTTCAGCTTCCGATGAGCGCGATAACAATTCAATTCAATTCAATTCAATTCAATTCAATTTATTTATTTGCTGATATAGGTACATTATTACAATGATGGTACACAATACAATACAAGTTCTCGCTATATCATACCATATTATTGGCATGCAAATTTATACAAAGAAAAAACAAATAAAATTATCAGTTTACAAAATATGATTAGGTATCTGCATCGCTCAGTATTTTATGAAAAAAAAAAACATCAGAACTAAAAATTGCCTCAAAGATTACAATAAATATCGAACATAATAATAATTATTGTTATATTATTGTCAGTATCGCCCAATACAATGAAATGTCAAACCTAATAAAAAATTTCATAATAATGTCAAATACCTAACTATACCTACTATTAAAAAAGAACTGTGTATATGTAAATAAATTACGCCGGTTTGTCATTAATAAAATCACTAACTGTATAGTATAACTTATCCATAAGCATGTCAAACAACCTTTTTTTAAATCTTGTCATTGGCAAATCTTTAAATGAGTCCGGTATGCGGTTATAAATCAGGACAGCCATACAGTATGCATTTTTGCTGGTTACACTCAGCTTCTGCAAAGGGACACATAACTTATTCTTGTTTCGAGTATTAAGGTTTCTTATTTCATTAAAGGTTTTAAATAAGCGTGGATTTTTTTAACGAATACACATATTTCGTATATGTATAAGCTAGGTAATGGCAATATTTTCAATGATTTAAACAAAGGTTTACAACTGTGGAACATATCAACACCACAAAGTGCCCTGATGCATTTCTTTTGCACTTTAAATGCTCTCTCCCAGTCTACAGAGTTGCCCCAAAGTACAATGGCGTATCTTAAAATGGAAGAAACATACCCGTGATATGCCATCAGAGCGGCTTCACGGGTGGTAGTTTGCTGAAGACGTCTCAGCACATATACAAATCTGTCCAGCCTATTACACACTCCGTCTATATGGGCTTTCCAGTTACACAACCTATCTATCGTTATACCCAAAAATTTAACTGTTTCAGCACTCTTAATTTTGGATTCATTATATTTAATGTTAAGGTCAAAATTTCTAGCATTATGTGTCATAAATTGTAAATAGTTAGTTTTCTCTAAGTTAATTTTTAAATTGTTAGTTTCCAGCCATTCAATTATTTTATTCAAAGAGTTATTTGTTTCCTTTTCAATGTCATTTTTGTTTTTACATTTAATAATCATAGTAGTGTCATCAGCAAATAGGATACAGTCATGTGTAATTACATCTGGCATGTCGTTGATGTAGATTAGGAATAGTAAAGGTCCTAACACGCTGCCTTGAGGAACTCCGAATGAATTGTGCCTAAATTTAGATTGGAAATGTCTCTTATGGTTGCCCACTATTTTAGTTAATTCAACACACTGTTCACGGTCGTTTAGATAGCTTTGTATCCAATCTAGTGGTTTACCTCTTATGCCATAACTATATAATTTTTCTAAAAGTGTTTTATGGCACACAAAGTCAAATGCCTTGCTCATGTCTAAAAAAACTGCAAGAGGATAAATCTTTTTACTGAGGCATTCCGTTATAGTTCTTATAAGAGAGAAGCAGGCTAAGGTAGTTGAGCTACCCTTTCTAAATCCATATTGAGCACTTTTTAGCAAATTAAACTTAGTTAAGAATGTATATATTTTGTCATTCATTATCTTTTCAAATATTTTAGATATTATTGGTATCAAGGTAATTGGTCTATAGTTGTTAAGTAAACGTGTGTCACCCTTTTTATGTATTGGTTTAACAATTGATTTTTTTAAAATTGTCGGAAATTTACCTTGCTCAAATGATAGGTTCACTAAATGGGTCAGTGGGCTAGCTATAGCTGATGCAGTTTCTTTTATAACCGTAGTATTAATCATATCCAATATACAAGTTCTATTAGCTGTGAGATGGCGGGTCGCGACACGAGCTGCATCTCAGCTGTATAACGAGCGGGGACTGCAGCTGCACCCGCCACCGCCTGACGCGACGAGATAGCGCGCTTAGCCGCTCACAGTTTCAGAGATGGTAAATATGTCATCATTATTAATGACCTACTTAATTGTAATCACAACCACAGACTGGCTACACGAGAAATAATAGAAAATTATCAATATCAAAGCCAATAAATCTTTGGTCAGTGGTCACCGAATGTGACTACTCTTTCGTTGAAATTCATTAAACTGAAATAATGAAATAGAATGGGGATTCCGTTTCTTCGATCCGTTGATCGATGATTAAATTGGCTCATGAAAAGAGAAAGATGAATCTGCAATTATAAGTACGGTTAAAATAATCTCGTGTTTACTGTTTGCCGGTTCTGAGGGCATTAGGGAAATTTCTCTACATGCAGGTGTAATGTTTCGAGACCACTTGTGATCCGAGAGTATACGTCAGAAGTCAGAACTTGTATTTATTGAACGCTCGTCGACAACTCCGTCAGCGTATGCTAAGGAACTGCGGGGCTAGACAAAGTAACAGTCGTTTAGCGTTCACGACAGTCGATAAAAATGTATGGACAAAACAAGTGACTGTAGAAAAACCACGTGACCGTTTAGAGGAAACACGCTTTTTTCGAAAATCGACTACGACAATTTGAACGCTTCCTAGCGTTCTCGCAGACGTTGTAGATTATTTTAGCGTAGTTCGCATGACAATTGACAGCCGACAGTGAACAACGCTATTAACACAAAGTAGATTCTGCTTTCATTTGTTTTCAATTGTCACATGGTTTGTCCATACACTTTTATCTACTGTCGTGAACGCTAAACGACTGTTACTTTGTCTAGCCCCGCTGGTTACGCTATCTTTTGTCAGCTATCGAAGACCGCTACAAAGGTAACTTGAGGTGTGTGGAGCTAGAGCGAACAGAGTACAGTCAAAAGGTTGCGCCACACAGCGGCGGCGACTCACAGCGTGGTGAGGCGCGGCAGGCGCGTGAGCGCGCGCGGGTGCAGCCGCGTGAGCGGGTTGGCGCGCAGCTCCAGGCGAGTGAGGCGCGCGCACGCCTGCAGGCCCTCGTCCACGAGCTCCACGCGGTTGTTGGCCAGCGACCTGCGGCGCGAACGATGCTTTACACGCTATACAACCTATACTAACAATCTACGAAGACGCGCCCCATTCCTTCACAATCTTTTGTCTCATGCGATTAGTAAAGAGTTAGGAAGAGTCTTCGTGGATTGAACTTCAAATACATGATGATGATAGTTCAGTAATAACACAGTACCGAGGTACTGAGAATATGGATTCGAAGAGAACCCTCAAACTTCGAGAATGCGGAATGAATGTTCAAGATCAAAAGCGACTTATGAAGGTAGGTAAATAGCTAATACTCGTGAAATAATTGCGAGCTTTTCTAGCTAGTTCTTACAAACTACTCACAGGTCTTCAAGCATCGGCAGCAGGTGCACGGCGCGCGGCAGCTCTCTCAGCAGGTTGTCCTCGAGCCGCCTGCGAACGAAGACACAATCACATCAACAACTGAAGGTACAGAGCTGAACTGAAGGAACACACAGAGGACGGGTATGACCGCGCCGCAGGCAGGATGCACTTTGAGCCAATTGTTAGATATACTAGTTTTAACGACGACACAATACACATAGCCCGGGCCCGGCTCACCCCGCTGGGCAAGGCAGTGCTGTACTGGCATCTTCCAATTTAAAAATCGCTTCTAATGACGTCACGCCCACCCCCACCCGCTGTTTGGCAAGACCTTTAAATATGGCGCTGCAAAAAAAATTAATATTTGTTGATTCTGTTGTGCAAAATCTCGAAACTAAACTAGTTGAAATAGTGCTATTCTTTTCCATAAGGAACAGTTTGAATAGGATAGCACTATTTTAAATTAGTTTACAGATTGTGTACAACAGAATAAGCACCAATTTTCATACTAAATTTACCCTTATTTCGTATACTGAACTAAATGCCTTACTACTATAGTAGTGTTATTACCTCGCTGCAGACTCGGTCATAAATAATTCGAGTGTTTCGCTTTTGTTGTTCTTTGTTGAGTTGTGCATTACTGCAGAACAACAAAAGCGAAACACTCGAATGATTTATGACCGAGTCTGCAGCGAGATAATAACACTACTAAGTATACTTACCTAACTTAAAATATTTTACTGCTTCTTCATAAATTCCTAAGTAATAATTATGTACCTACTTGTACTTGTCATGGCTGAGTGAAATATAGCCTACTTTTGATTCATAGAAAGCGCCATGTTTATGTTTAAGTTTGTGGAAACAACCTGCAATATCAATGAGTAAATCGACCTTGAGCTAGTAGTGGTGTGTTTAGTGCGTGGTGGAGGTCGGAACATGTGTCGTCTAGTGATGGTCGAGGTCGACTGCAGGAAGGAACCCCGAAATTTGCGAAACACTGCAATGTTGAAGGTCAGTGGAATGTTACCACTTTAAAGATTTCGTTAATGAATTTTCCTTCATCCGGCGTGTTCAAGAATACCTATGACCTGCGCGGCTAATAGTGTAAGAGCAATTGTAAGAGTCATTAAGCGATGTGACCACGCTACTAGAACACACATTGATTTATAGATATTAGACTGCAGGTTACTTATCATGTACCTATTAGATTTCTTATAAGTATGACTAAAGACATTGTATCTGTTAAGAGTTAGTGAAATCAACAGTGAGGTTAGTAGGTACAAGCTGTGATACCGAAACATTTAGCGATATCGAATTCTTATTATTGCATCTTGTACCTATTATGTCTAACTTGTACTAACACTGATGGCCAGTAAAACATGTCAGAAAGTAAATTATAGTTTTTGATTTGTAAATCATGGTTTTTTATGATCAAACTCAAATGCATTGGAACTTGGAACCAAAATTCGCGAAACACTGTAACGTGAAAAGAATGAAATGTTACTAAGTATTGTTAAAGTGATGTTATGTAATGATCAAACACATTGGGTCTGTAACCTTTACAGTTTACGCTATAGGAAAACATGATTCAGCATTCGTCACGTTTAACAAAAAGTGCGCCGCCTCAGACAAATCGTCTCATTACGAGCACAACAGAGCGAGAGCGTTATTGATGCCTCGCTGTAAGGTCGAGGACTTTAATTAATGGCCGCTGAGCGTACTTCGAGGCGAATTAAATTTTTGGAGCTTAATCAAACTCCTTGAGCTTATATTGCCAATGAAGTATGGGTTGGGGAAAACAGAGGTGTAGATGACCTTAGCACTCGAAACAAGGTCAAATTTCGATGAGTTCCAGTGCTCACAGCACAGAGACCGTCGGCAACAAGAGGGTGCCATGATAAAGCTTGAACCCTTCTATAGAATATCTTTGAGTGCTGAACTCACCCTGTCTACTGCTTAACCTAAATAAAATTGGTTGCCTGTAAAGTCGGTTTACGGACGATAGAATTACGTGATAACGTCATAATCATAATAATCATAATCGTAATCGTAATCATAATCGTAATTGTTATCATAATCGTAATCGTAATCATAATCGTAATCATAATCATGTTACTATTTTTCATGAGTGCTGCTGGTGTTCATCATTATCACGTCAAAAATAGAAAACAGAGGTCGACATCACTTAAAAGCGCTAATAAGGGCCATCAACAAGAAAACGGCCTCTGAGGCCGAAGTGAAAGAAGAATCTAGGTACCTTGTTAAGGTCGTTTAAGCTCAAGCTCCGGGACACAGGCATGTGCAGATTCTGTATATCGAGGCGGAGGAAACTCCTATACACATACTTCGTTGGTGGCCAGCCCTATACATACGAGGAGCCGGATGCTGGAATTCTCTACTCAGAGGAGGTCAAATATATCCCTCTCAGGGAGGTGCTGTTGTTCCTTACGTAAACTGGACTTGAAGGGAGTATTTAGACAGGGAGATTATTTATTTTAAGTGCCCTAAAAAAGAAGATGAATGCAGATTTGAGGTGCAGAAATTACTCTGAGTTTGAATTTCGGAGAAACTGTGAAGTAAGAATTAACTGCAAGCTGTTCTACTTTCCGACTCGTTAATTACAGAGGACTGACCCTTGTACAGCGAGCAGCTACGGAAAAGGACATGGATTAGTGATGCACGCAACGATTAGAACGTATTCGATAGATCGTATCTACAAAAGGTATAGACAGTCTTTGGTACCTACGAGTAAATATTCTCAACATATTTTCTATTTACTAAGAAAATAGTAGGTACAATCAGCATAGGTAATATAGCATTAAAGGCTACAAAAAGGATCGCAGACAACAGCATTAGGTTCAAAATATTTCTATGTAAATTGCATTACACTATTTATGTATACCTACTGACGCGCCGACTACATGCAAGGGATTTTGTTCGAAAATTCTATGTATGCACTTTTGATCCTGACCGTACTTCATGTTAAATACATATTGACATTGTTGCCTACAATGTAGCAGTAGATACTAATAAACATTAACAGTGACCTGTTTGAAAATATTTCGGATTTATTCGCAAGAGAGGAGAGTGTCATGATGAGATGAGACATAATCCAATTGTGACCAAGATTGTGATTGCGATATTATAATCACAATTTTCGTCATTCTGTGATCTTATCGCGACCGTTCAGTGGCATTCGTCCAGCCAAGTTATTGTTTATGATGAATAAATCTCAGAAAGGCCAATCCTTACTGCCAGAAAATAAGACACTCAACTTTGTGTCAACAATTAACTACTTTAAGTAGGTACATCCGATAACTGTAGCGATAAGAGCTTATTGCATTTAAAATACTTAATGTACTGGTAGAGGTACGTTCAACTTCACAAACCGATACATAGCTTAAAGGCTGAAACGGTCAACAATATCAACCATAAGATAACAGCATTAGGTTCAAAATATTTCTAAGTAACTTCCTGTAGCTAGTCAAACGTCGAGCATGCAAGGGATCTTGTTTGCAAATTCTAAAAGAACTTTTGATGTTGACTGTACAAACTACATGTACCTACATTCATTCCACCAATCGCGAGTCGCATCATGTATACAATGCTGTACCATACATCGCGATCGCGAGGTGGTTTAATTTCGGTCAGACAATGCGGAGTTATTTCACTGTTTGTTGTCTGACGTAGGTACGTGATACGTCAGCGTTGATTGAGTGCAGTAACGGCAGCTGCGGTCATCACATTAACAGTTGTACAGTGCAGTTGCAGTGCAGTGCGAATGCTACACGTACAGTACAGTGCAATCAATTATAAGTAACGATCCATCTCCCGGCATTGTTCTGGCGCGTCTGGAGACTGTGATGTAGCTATTGTGAGTCGTGACTTGTGCACGAATCCTTGTCATTATAATAATTACTATTGTCTATATTATACACTTGTGCTTCATCTATTTTGAAAATTACCCAGATAATATTAGGTATGTACACGGTTAATTTTAATCAAAATTTGATGAAAAAAAATGTGACAATGAGGATAGTTAGCCCAGGCCCCAGCGATTTAAAATAAAAATTTGCTATTAGAGTTTTTGATTTAACATCAAAATTTCATTCCCAAGAATGACTGAAAAACATCAGTATCAGTTTGATCGATAGTTGACTTTGTGATCTACAGATCATCCCAATTTCACTGAGTACTTCAAGGTACTTCATGACTTGCATCTATTTGTATCTGTCACGTTATCCCATTACAGCAAAAGTGTCGACCTACACCAAACTTCACATACTTAGTTTCATCTGAAAAACATTACATCTCTAAAGAACTAGACTCTAAATAGGTACCTACCCCAATAACTCAAAAACGATAAGCAAAGGAAAGTTTTAGTACTTATTTACTACGATTTATTGGAATAAGTAATTTTATCATTGAGCCCAGCATTGAAGTTTGCTCTACATAGTCAATAGCGTGTAGATAACTTATTGTAAGTAGGTACTCGTAAGAAACTTTCAAAGGGCTGTGGAGTTTTTTAAACAAGGGGCCTGAGGGGATTACTTTTTTGTGTGTCATAGAACGCAGGAATCTTTGTAGTAATACCACAGGTAATACGAGTAAGTAGGTACCTATTCCTAGAGGGGAAAGAGTAGATATCGTCCGTGACGATAGAACTATACCTACCCGCGGGATACGCACGAGATAGTAATGCTTTTGTAATTGGCCCCTCGCCTTATCCACAGTGAATCCTTATCGGCGCGTATAAATCTCCAGTAACTGACCCAAATTGCTATAGGTACAGCCGTTTGAAATTAGACGAAAACATGAAAGCATTGTAAATATTGTCATGTGGGACCTTGGGGTCGTGGGACTCGTGAGGCGAGGATGCGGTTTTTTTCAAGGAATCTTTAGATAGGTATCTTGCCGTATGGTCGGTAGGCTGGCAGTTAATTCGACCAGTGTGGGTACATCAGTACATCAGTACTTGTAGGTAGGTACTCGCAGGCAGACGTACTTACCTAGGTATGGAGGATGATTTTCGTCAACTTATTAAATTAATCCTTCTATATTAGGTACTTCTAATACTCATGTGCATTTAATACATAATTAAATTGAATAGTAATTTGTGGATGGCGAACTAGGTGCCTCTGTGTAAACAACGTAAGTAGGTCAATTGTTCCTGATCATTTTGTTCCAAGAATAAACGCAATCTAAATATTAATCCAGCCTTTGATTCGTGGAGTGAAACATTTGCAAGTTGTATTCCTTACAAATAGCCCGCTCAGCTGTGGGTGTGGGGTCAACGCCCGGCTGCTTTGATATTACGAGATTATTGACTGGCGCTAAAATAGCAGCGAGCGACGCGGTGTGCGCTAAATATAGGAGTAGAACCAAACCGAAGATCACTTCCGAGCGACTAGCGACAAAAGGGGAGGACAGAAGTAAGAACCATTTATTATATTGAAAGAAAGAAAGAAAACTTTATTTCACAAGAAAATTCCACATGTAACAAAACAATACACCTTACGTACTAAAACGATGCCTGGAGGTTCCCCCACTCGGGCAACAAAAACCAATAATTGCTCCAAGTGAGGGAAGCACCAGACACCGCCTGTCACATGTGGCACAACCCGGAAAAAGGCCCCAACTCAGCATGGTGCTGTGTGCCCCATATAAGCATGGGAGCACACAGCGCTGATTTTCACTCGGAGCCTCGGAGTCGGAGTCATTGAAAATACTATAGGTCGAATAACGAATAACAACTTCATGAGGTGAAATAAACTACCGAAATGATATGGCAGAATTGTATGCGAGCGGAGCCGGTGGCAATAGTTACTCTTCTTTCTTTCTTCATCCTTCTCCGCACTTATAATCTACTTCTGTTGTGCATGAGGCCCTGGCCTCGGATATGGCTCCCAGGATCATTCGAGTTAACTCCCTCCAGAACTTAAAGAGGTCGTCCAGGTATGTAAGTTAGTATGATATAACAATCTCAGCTGTATGCAAGAGCTTACACTGAGGCTTACACAGCGGATTTATTGAAGTCTTTCTCACTCTCACGGAGATTTGGTAGGTGCGACATCACAGAAATGGTAATAATATGCGACATGCAGCGTCGCGGAAGAATAGTAACAGAAAAACGACCTTTTACCTAATTACTCAAAAACTAAGCTGGTTATCAAAATCTGTTTCTTAGCGTTTTTGGATATTATTATTAACAACACTTTAAAACAAAAATTACAATTACATCCAATGTAGTGTCCGATAAAAACTCGAAAAACTGAGATTTTGGAGCAACTTTTGGGAGAACTTTCTATCGAGAAAATTTTATCCAATCGTGTTTCTGCTTCTTAGCAATTTTAGATTAAAGACCCAAAATACATGACGTGTACATTTGAAATGAATTGTTTTTATAGTTTTTGCATAAAACTTCATTCAAAATCGCTTATATACGGCTACAGTGCTTCGCGTCGCCGACGGCACTGTTGCTTTAGATGCGATCTGCCAATAGCGAGCCTCAGTCGAGGCTGGCAGCAAGATAATGTTATGTTCAAGAGCCAAGATTTGTCATAATATGTGTGGCGTAATATGGCGTGGCGTGGTGTGCCATGGTGTGGTGTGGTGTGCCATGGTGTGGTGTGGTGTGCGGTGGCGTGGTGTGGCGTGGCACTACTTACAGCACGCGCAGCGCGGGCGCGGCGAGGAAGGCGCGCTCCTCGATCACGGTGATGCGGTTCCGCTTCAAGACCCTGCGCACACAAACACACACATTACCGTCATGTAACACAACTATATTCTTACGCTAATTGGTGTACAGTCGCGGAATGAAAAGGTTCGTCAATTTTCAAAGTGATTCGTTTGCACTAGTCGATTGTTTTAGTATGTTGACATTATGGACTCTAGCAATACTAGTGCAAGGGAAAATCGACACTAAGGTGGCGAACCTTTTCATTCCGCGACTGTACTTTTTGCACAAACTTTGGGGTCAGGACTAAATTACTAGGCTCAATAATTCCTTCCCGATGATACATAAAGTTCCTATTGTAATTTAGTAGCGGACACAAGATTGGCGATGGGTAAAATATTTACACAAACTCCCTTTCATCTTGCCGTGGAAGCGGAGTTAACCCAACAAAACTTTCCGCGCACCTTTAAATTTAACTATGTAAGTAAATTATACGATGACACAGTTTCTAAATGCCAGCGGGAGATGTGACTTGGCGAAGTTTTCTCGATCCCTCCAGTTTAATAAAAGCGACAAAAACAAACTTGGGCCGGGATGATGGGGAATTGATTTTTACGAGTGGAGGGGTCCTGCGTCGTTTTCTGTAACGACCGGGGTCCGCTCGCGGCCTACGGCTGAAGGTCGTGACCACACTAGCGGAGTTTCGAGCGTTAGTAGAGCACAACTGCTCCCAGGGGAGCTCCGAAGTCGGGATTTGCTTTAAATATACTGACAGAGGAGGATTTGCGTTCTAATATTTGCGTTCTAATATTTGACGACCGAATGGCGTAGTGGTAGCGAACCTGCCGTCTGCGTCGGAGGTCGTGGGTTCGATTCCCACTACTGGTAAATGTTTGTGTGATGAGCATGAATGTTTTCCAGTGTCTGGGTGTTCAATATATTATATTTATGTATATTAGTATGTATGTATATTTATCAGTTATCTAGTACCCATAACACAAGCTATCGCTTACTTTGGGGCTAGATTGCGATGTGTTAAATGTCTCGTATATAATATATTTATTTAAAAAAAAAAATAAGTATGCATAATATTCACAATCAGAAGAATAGTCGCGAAACCTATTCATAATATCGATGTGATAGTATCGTGTGATGCTGTTTAAGGCATAAGAGAAAAGTTTGGATTGGGTAAATTTGGACACAGCATCGCACAGGAACGCTAAGTGGTCTTAGCCGGTAATAATCGGCCGCCGCCGAGTCCTGAACCAATTTAGACAATGGTGCTAATTCTGTCGTGCAAAAACTTTAAACTAAACTAATTTTAAGCGTCATAAAATAGTGCTGTCCCTTTCCAATAGGAGCATTTATGTATATTATATAACTATTTATGTATATTAGTATAACATTTTAAGGAGGAATGTGTAGCGCCCCGACAAGCCGCCAAGAGGTTTATGGGTGCCAAGCAAACAATGTGTAATTATGTATTTTTATTTGATTAAATAAATAAAAATTTTGAAAAGCTATAGTACTATTTTAAGACGCGTAGAACAAGGAGCTCTTATGGATTCGCCATGTCTGTCCATCCGTCCGTCTGCGGTTTGGCTCAGAGACTATGAGGTCTACTAGAAATCGGTAAAATAACTAATTTGGCGATCATTTCCATCTTTTTAGCGTATCGCAAAATGTTATATGGTTCGTCTTGCATTTGTGGCACTTTGCTTTTGTCGTCGAATGCTGACGGGACTTCCACTGCGAGAACTATAGTAGTGTTATTATCTCGCTGCAGACTCGGTCATAAATCATCCGAGTGTTTCGCTTTTGTTTTTCACTGCTGAGCTTCACTACTACTTTTGTATTTTAGTGAACAACAAAAGCAAACAAACAACTCGAATGATTTATGGCCGAGTCTGCAGCGAGATAATAACACTACTATAGTGAACGTCATACACGGCAAAACCGATATACAAACTGTTACACGGCCGTGTTATCCTGTGGGAGGCTGCGCTGTGGGGTGGGAGAGGGACCTGACAGGATCGTATATCACGGGCAGCCGCGCGCCTCATCGCCGCGGTGAGGAGGGTCGCCGATGCACAGATTACTAACTATGCTTTTCCCTCTCTGCTATTAGAGCAGTGATGGCTGCGTGGTTCATATTTCTACCTCCATCTCCTGGTCCGACGTTCGATTCCCAGGCGAGTGATTCCGATTTCTGATTTTACGTATTTCGATTGGAGCAGGCACGCACCACTGACTTTCCTGAGTAGTGAGTAATATGCGTTGCGTATGCGTAATGTTCTTATGGGTTCTTAAAATAGACGTTTAAATTAAACACGAACTGGTAAGACGCCATGATGATTTAGGTATTGCAAAATGGAACGAACTGGGATGCGATAGTCAAAACATAGAATACAATGTTGCCAAAGACTGGACTAGATAATAAAGATACGATCCATAGACTAATGATATAAGACCACTACTTCTATAACAGTGCAAACTAAATATTACTTGCTTGTGCCCAGTGTAGTGAGACACTAAAGGGAATAATAGGGATTGATGAAAACATAAAATTCACACAAATATTTGCTTGACGTTGGAGTGTCTTATATGGTTCGGTATAAGTTAGGGACTAGCTACAAAATAAACACTAATTTAGATTTTTGGTTTACCTAGTGGGAATTTACAAAAACTACCGGTAAAGTCACATCAATCCTGAGTTTATGACACTTTCTCACGCCACGGCCGATAACCTCAAATACCCGCTTAAGTACTTTCTTTCTTTCTTAAAATGTAGAGATTCTGTTGTAGCATTAAGGGAATTAATTGAATTAATTTTTGTCTTTCTCATTCTCACGGAGATTTGGTAGGTGCGACATGCAGCGTCGCGGAAGAATATGAGTATGGCCGCCAAATATTGTACAATAACAGTCGTGAAATCGTAACACACCGTAACATACGTGAATGAAAGTAACATACGTGATTTTGTTAAGCCTAGTGTACATTACACTAATAATGCAGGGTTTTTTTTAGATTTCTGTAATTTATTTTATTTTATTGTTTTATTGTATTATTTGATTAAATTACTTTAAACCTCAAAATTTAATTTAAAACAAATTTAAATTTAAAGAAAAAGTTTTATTTTTTAAGTGAAATTGCTTTTTTTTGAAATTGTTTTTGTATTTCTGTAATAATTACAAATGCGAGAATCAAGTTCAGTTCTAATTATAAAAAAAATGGAATTATCAGTCTTCATTAAATATAATTTTATTTCGCGCAGCGTTTATACGTTTAGCTTCTCCAAAATTTTCTGGGTTTTTAGCTCGCATTCGCTCTTTGTATCGTTTTTGCTTTTCTGCCGCCGTCAAAACCATCTAAAAATAAAATATTTTCTATAATAGTCTTGTAAACAACGCCTATTGTATTAATGTCTGTTTTTTGTCCCCTGGGATTTGAACGCAGGATCTCTGGTTCGTAAGCTAATGCGGACACCAATACACGACAATGCTTATTTCTTACAAAAATTATATTTTGTAAGAAATACGCTTTAAATAAGTAATGAAGCTTTTTAACTGACTTCAAAAAGAGAGGTTTTGTATTCAACCCGCATGTGTGTATGTAGAAACTAGAAAGCTTCAAATATATATTTTTTTCTCCCAAAAAGGAAATAGACTTCATAAACTACAAAGTGAAAAATAACTTTAAAATTTCGGAAGTCGGTGGCAAGGCACTACAAAATATCAACACAACCAAAGCACCAACTTCCGAAACATGATAGTTTTTGAAGTGGGTTCTTTTTGTAAAAAAGTTAATTTTACTTTAGATACTCTAGTGAGTACTACCCCTAACAGCCGATCACGAATGTTACGTAACACAATAGTAACACATGGTATCATTCGTGAATCAAAATATGGTTGGACATAACGTAAAAAGCCTTTATTCGTCAAAGTTTTGTAGTAATAAGACGCCACATAGTTTTATTTGTTACTAGAACACTAAAGCTACACACATAATTTTAATAGTAAAGTAAATTTGTATTCTTACCTTGCATAATTCTCACTTTAAATTATTAAAATGTTCCGAGACAAAAATGCCGACTACCCTAACGATCAACTTTGACAGAAAGAAAATGGCGATTTTTTGCTATAAGTTGGCCAACGTGGAATTGGCGTTGCTATGACTTAAAAATATTTTTGTGGCTCGGATATCTAGTTATTTAGGGTATTATTTTATGGTAACTAGCGTGAAGTAACATTCGTGAAAAAAAGTGTGACTATGTTTTAAAGTGAATTTTTATATTCATTTGATATGTTGTTTTTATTAGAACTTGTTAAAAGTATCCACAAGTTTACAGAATGATTTAGAAATACCAAAGTTTTATAGGTTACAATAGATTTGTACATAATTTTGTGACTTCAAAGTGTGAGATAACCAAGTGGGACACATGACTCTTGTATGAAAACTAAAATAAGCATTTACAAAAAAAATACATTGAGCTTGTTAAATGCACTCAAAATGAATTTAAACTATTAATATAATAATAAACATAACACAGTTAACCTGAAACTATTTAAAAACTGCCATATCTACTATATAAAAAAATATATGGTGTTATATAAAATGACAAGGACATATTTTTTTTCTAAAATGTACAATTTTTGGCGGCCATACTCATATAACAGAAAAACGACGTTTTACTCAAAAACTAAGCTGGTTATTAAAAATCTGTTTCTAAGCGTTTTTCGATATTATTATTACCGAAACATTAAAACAAAAATTACAATTATATCCATTGTAGTTTCCGATAAAAATAGAAAAACTGAGATTTTGGAGCAACTCTTGGGACAACTTTCTATAGAGAAAATTTCATCCAACCGTGTTTCTGCTTCTAAGCAATTATAGATTAAAGACCCAAAATACATGACGTTTAAATTCAAAAGTAATTATCTTTATAGTTTTCAAATAAAACTTCATTCAAAATCGCTTAAATACGGCTTCTACGCCGTTAACTCGCTTCAAAGAAAACTTTCATAAGTAGCAGACAACAATGGGACCCGTTTTCTCGATACGGAACCCTAAAAATCTGTCTAGTTGTATCCAAGCTGATCATATCGTGTTCCACGCAAAGGGTGGGGCACTAACAAACAAACCAACAACCGTGCGACATCCACACTGTCTGGTCTGATGTCTGGTGGCGAGGTCACCGGCCCGTGTTTGTGTCGACCCGATGCCTATCGCAGGAGCGTCGTCTCAGCGGTAAATTAGCTATATCTCATTCAAAACAGAATGGTGTGTCCCGTAGCCATCGATGTGAACCTAAGGATAAGACGGAGCACTCAGATGCTCTCATGAGTGTTGCTCACAAACCAAGTAAAAAAGGTAACAGTAACCAGTTCACCACCATCGTGAGTTGGCACTCTTTCAGAGCAAAGTTCACATTAAAAAGGTCTCTGCTATAGCAAAGAATAACTGAGTGCGATACATTAAAAAAAACCTATGGATGAGCCCATCGGAACATTTTACGTCAACCTTCTTCATACAAGAAATAATACGTTAATTAATTAACAAAAAACCCGACTTCAACTCTCATCAAACTACTGTTGAATACATCCTTTACAATTAAAATTTTAGACTTTATCTATATACGGTTTTATCATAGATACCACTATCAGAACTGGACTAAATTGAAAAGGAACCACACACAAAGCGTCAGCTTTCTAATAAAAAAAGAATCATCAAAATCGATTCACCCAGTCAAAATATATGAGGTAACAAACATGAAAAAAACATACAGTCGAATCCTCCTTGTTTGAAGACGGTTGAAAAGTAGCGCCTTTTTCTCAAAATGTCCGCTAAACATGGCGGAAATCGTCCCGTGCGGACCAATAACAATTATAGGATCTGTGGCGTAGACCGCGGTCCATAGACAATACTGCGGTCGGCTTACAACTGACGCTATTGGTGTCAAAACAAATATTATTGACACCAGAAAACTGGCGACAATTTTTCGCGCGGACCGCCGGGTCCTGCGTATACTATTCCCGTAGCGATGTTACGAATGCCCACGAGGGCGCACCGTACACCGTGGGCGGGCGGCGCCGGCGGGGCGGGCGGGGCGGGGCGGGCGGCGTGACGTCACGCGCCGCGCTCTGCACTCGCTAGCATAATCTGCGGGGCTAGACAAAGTCACAAGCGTTTGGCGTTAAGGGGATTTATTGAATTTATTTTTGTCTTTCTCACTCTCACGGAGATTTGGTAGGTGCGACATGCAGCGTCGCGGAAGAATATAGCAGAAAAACGACGTTTTACCTAATTACTCAAAAACTAAGCCAGTTATCAAAAATCTGTTCTAAGCGTTTTAGGATATTATTATTACCGATACATTAAAACAAAAATTACAATTACATCCATTGTAGTTTCCGATAAAACATAGAAAAACTGAGATTTTGGAGCAACTTTTGGGAGAACTTTCTATCGAGAAAATTGTATCCAATCGTGTTTCTGCTTTGTAGCGTGCGGTGCACTATCCGGCGTATGCGACCTAGGTCGGCGAAGATGATTGTTCACCGCCACTTAACAACGCTGTTTGTCGAATAGAAAGAAAGGAGGTAGCTCGTGCCGGCTTTTGGCTTGAACCTTTATGGATCAAGGGCCGTTCTGGAATCCGTCACTCGTCGAGGCTGCGACTCCAGGGTTGTCGGGAATTAAATTAAACTAAGAGATTGATCGGAAAATCATTTACAATTGTATTCGGAATTTAAATTAGGTTAGTAATACATGCGCTTGGCTTAATGGCTAAAGTACTAGGCGACTAGTCTAGAAATCAAGGCCGAATTATTCCCGTTTTCGACGGTAATTGTGTGGCGAATTACGCTAGCGGGAAGCGCTCGCGAAAATGGGGTAGATGAAAGTCCACAGAGAAAGGAAGAGTTTACGATACGGATTGTCCAGGATCCCGAGGCGCGCGTCGTGGAGGGTTGGCGGCGGCGGCCGGCCAACCAGCAGGGAGCGTACTGGGGTACGCGCTGGCGTCTCACTGCTGTACCATGGGGAGCAGGGCTGATGGTCTAGCTCCCGACCACGTGTCCGTCTAGGTGCGGCGCGTTCGTTCGCCTGGAGGCATCACTTATTTTCGACGATCACTTCACTTCACTGCACTGTGTTACTTATAGTTACTTTACATTGGCGGTAGGATCTCAAGAGCTAAACAAACGTCCACCAAAGCGCCGATTACGAAAAAGTACGGCCATTACGCGGCGTGGTCCGCCATGTTGGGATAAGTCGCTGGCACCTGTCGCGAAGTGCGAGCGAGTGGGGTTTAGACACCCGTTTTGAGGTGGTCGCGAAGCGACCGATGAACTTGTGCTCACTCCAGGGGGAATCTGGAGCCCTGATGCGGCTTCACATATCGAGCTAGCGAGCCGTTTTTAAGTTGGAGGGACTAGACGCGTCCGAAAGCGTCGGTTGTCCGTGTGCGACTAGCTGACCGAATCTACGTCCGGCTAGTGATGTACCTTTTTCCGTTTTACTATCTAGTGACGTGCCTTGGGTTTGAAGGTGGGCGTAAGCCACAGACGAGGCAACTGGTTGCCAACTTCTAGGTTGGGGTTACCGGAGGGTTGATTGAGTGAGATGGTAGTGTATAACACTACAATACCCCGTTTTTTGGAGAAAGATAGCAAGGCTATCGGACAGGCCGGTCAGTTGTAAAAAGAGGATGACTCTATAGTAGAGTCTGTAGTTGGGTGTGTTATGTGAGTAGTGTGTGATTTAACTGTAATTTGTTTTATTTATTAGTTTTTGTTTTTAGATATTGTTAGGTTTCCTATGTGATTATCTAAACTAAATGGAACTGTTCCTTTCGTGCTAATCTACTCATGCATTCTTGTAATTTATTTAAATTTGATTGTGGCGCCTTTTAATTTTGAATAAGACTCTATCACTCTATTTTATCATTCATTCTATCTAGCATACTTGTTAAGTTCTAAATGGTTGAGGTACCTCATAGGATTGGAACAAAATTAGTTTTAATATTTGGTGTTAGTGTTTGAATTAGGGAAAAAAAAACTTAATTTTAATTTTAATTTGAATAGTATATTATATATTAATATTATATTGATATATTATGATTCAGTGTTATATGTAGTTACTGAATGTGTAATTTGTTTTTGGAAATTCTGAGTTTTCCAAAATCATGTACTTCATAACTTGTGGGAAAGAGATGTGTGTAGAGTCGATCACCTCTCTTTCTTGCTTATTTTACTGAATAGAATTAAGTAGACTAAGATATTTTTTTTTTAATTATTGTTATTACCTACGGCATGCATTGTAGTTTGAAGAAAAGGTCGTTATTTAGTTAACTATGTCGACGCTTCTCGTTGAACTATAATTAAGTGTTGTGTGTTGCATATGCTTAAATTAATGTTATATTTACATTATAGATAGGGAATGTATATTTACAGTAGCCAGGGAAAGTATATTTGTAGTGGGAGGTTATGATTACTGTGGACAGGGGGGATGTATCCACAGTGGATAGGGAAGTTCCCTTTAATAAATGTTTGTAAATTGTAAAAACTTGGTTTTAATTTTTACCCGAAAAGTATTCATGTTTTTGTTATGAGTTTTACTGAGTGTAAACTCTACAATGTGTAGTTACTATTTATTAAAAGATAGGCAGTGGCTTTTGACTGCAAGAACGAAAGTGACTCTTTTCTAAGTGGTCAGTTTTTATTAAAAGGAAGCGGTCACGAATGATTGCAAAAGAGGAGTGAATCTCTCGGATTGCTCCAAAATTAACCGGGATATTTTTTGGTTTTGGTAAGAGTTAAGTTGAAGTTGGGTGTATTACCTAAATTATGTTTTGTTTAAGAAAATTTGATAATGTCTTTTATGTGATATTTCCCTTGTGTTTTAGTGTTTAAGTCTTGTAGTATGTACACTAAATCTGAGAGTTTTTCTAGAACTCTGCATTTAACAAATCTTGGGGCCAATTTGGCTGAAAAGAAGTTAGTGGCATTAGACTGCACGAAATTTCTGCGCCAGACTATGTCGTTTGGTTGACATACTACGTGTTTCCTTCTCAAGTTGTATCTTGTAGCGTTTCTTTTGTAGGCTTCTGTTAATGCTGATTGTACGTTGTTGAAGATGTTTGACAGCTCGTTTAGTGCTGCTGCCGAGTCTGTTCTGTCAGCGATTTGTAGGTCGTCTAACTGAGAGGGTAATGTGGAGTGAAACTTGTGCAGGTTGCCGTCTATTATTATGTCTCGACCTGTGGCGAGGAAATGTGGGGTGTAACCTGTTGCTACGTTAATGGAGCTGTTTAATGCTAGTTGTATTCTGGGTAAGTGCTTTGACCAAGTCCTTTGGTCTTGTTCTACCAATATAGATAGGCATGTCAGCACTGTTTGGTTGTATCTTTCTACTGTGTTCGATTGTGGTGAATAGTAGGCATTATAGAAGATTCTTGGTATGTTAAAATTTTCACAAAATTTTGTGAATTCTTTACTTTTGAATATTTTTGCGTTATCGCAGATTACTACATATGGAGTACCCGATTTTAAAATTATTTCATTTTCTAGAAATGTGGTTACGGTTTTAGTGGTTGCTGTCCTAAGTGGGTGCAGCCAACAGTATTTGGTGAAAATATCCACTACTGATAGGATGTGTATGTGGCCAGAATAGGATTTTGTTAAAGGGCCTATAAGGTCTATTGAAAGGGTGTGCATTGGGTATTTTACTATTTTTTGATTCTTCATAAGACCATGTGGTTGTGTGTTTGAATGTTTGTATGCTTTACATGTTTCACAGGTTTTGATATAATTTTTTATGTCTTGATGCATATCCTTCCAATAGTAGTACTTTCTTAGTTTGTGGTATGTTTTGTATATCCCTGGGTGTATGGATTCTAAGCTATCATGGCCTTCCTTTATACAGTTCTGTACTTGCTCTCTTGGGAGTACTATTTTCCAGTTGGTTTTGTCTAGTTTATGGACTGGTTTACTGTAGCGGTACAGGATATTATTTTCTATGAAATAATTTTTGAAGTTTTGGGGGTGTTTTAGGCAACCGTCATATATTTTTATGTACCAGTTGTCTTTGGTGTTTTCTGTGCCTCCTGCGTAGGATATTAAACTTACGGCTGCTCTAGATAGAGCGTCAGGGACTACATTTAGTGTGCCTTTCCTATGACATATGTCGAAGTTAAATTGGGATATTTGCATAGCCCAACGTGCTAAGCGGCCAGAGGGGTTGTTCAAAGATTTTAGCCATTTCAGGCTCATGTGGTCTGTTATTACTGTGAATTTTGATCCTTCTATGTAGGGTCTGAAGTGGTTTATGGAGTCTACGACTGACAGAAGTTCTCTTTCTGTTGTGGAGACTAGGCGTTCATTTTTTGAAAGGAGCCTCGAGAAAAAAGCTATAGGGTGTTCGATTCCGTCGATTTCTTGTGTAATTGTGCTTCCTATGCCGACTGAGGATGCGTCGCAGTGGATTGTGAACCTCTTGGTGTAGTCTGGAGAAGCTAGGACTGGGGCAGTTGTTAATGCCTTTTTTAATTGGTTGAATGCTAACAAGGCTTCTTCTGACCAGATGATGCCATCTTTTCCCTTGCGTTTTCCTAACATGGAGGTCTCTGGGTTACCGGTGGAATCATTGTTTTGACTCATTTTTCGGTCTTTGAATTCGGAAAAAGATTTGAATAAAATTTTGTAAATAATAGAATAGGGGTTACCTTAAATGTATTTGTTTTTCGAAGAGACGCGGTGGGCCTGGTGGTCGTTCGTTGCTATCACAAATATGGGTTGGGATCCACTGTTATCACTAATTTAGTCTATTATTGTCTAGTATTAATATTAAATTGTCACTCAGGCGTTTCACTCGGTTGCTATATTAAGTAATTGGAATTAGCAAAGACTTAAGTGTTTGTTTATTAATTGAACATCGAAGAAATCGATAAGATTTAAGTTTTAATTTAATAGAATAAACAATTGAAAACTTGATTGACGTATTGTCAGAAATAATAACGATGTCAAATTCAATTGACGTTTGCTTGTCATTAGAGTGAATGGAGCTGAAACGTCAGTGTGACTTAAGCATAGACATGGCATAGACATAGAATGACATTAGGTTACACAGATTAATATTTTCGCAGATTTTAGTTGTATGAAGTTCGACTAACCTCTGAAGTTGCCAGACAAGCGAGTGACAGATGATACTTATCGTTCGGGCGCCATCTGTGTAGCGTGCGGTGCACTATCCGGCGTATGCGACCTAGGTCGGCGAAGATGATTGTTCACCGCCACTTAACAACGCTGTTTGTCGAATAGAAAGAAAGGAGGTAGCTCGTGCCGGCTTTTGGCTTGAACCTTTATGGATCAAGGGCCGTTCTGGAATCCGTCACTCGTCGAGGCTGCGACTCCAGGGTTGTCGGGAATTAAATTAAACTAAGAGATTGATCGGAAAATCATTTACAATTGTATTCGGAATTTAAATTAGGTTAGTAATACATGCGCTTGGCTTAATGGCTAAAGTACTAGGCGACTAGTCTAGAAATCAAGGCCGAATTATTCCCGTTTTCGACGGTAATTGTGTGGCGAATTACGCTAGCGGGAAGCGCTCGCGAAAATGGGGTAGATGAAAGTCCACAGAGAAAGGAAGAGTTTACGATACGGATTGTCCAGGATCCCGAGGCGCGCGTCGTGGAGGGTTGGCGGCGGCGGCCGGCCAACCAGCAGGGAGCGTACTGGGGTACGCGCTGGCGTCTCACTGCTGTACCATGGGGAGCAGGGCTGATGGTCTAGCTCCCGACCACGTGTCCGTCTAGGTGCGGCGCGTTCGTTCGCCTGGAGGCATCACTTATTTTCGACGATCACTTCACTTCACTGCACTGTGTTACTTATAGTTACTTTACATTGGCGGTAGGATCTCAAGAGCTAAACAAACGTCCACCAAAGCGCCGATTACGAAAAAGTACGGCCATTACGCGGCGTGGTCCGCCATGTTGGGATAAGTCGCTGGCACCTGTCGCGAAGTGCGAGCGAGTGGGGTTTAGACACCCGTTTTGAGGTGGTCGCGAAGCGACCGATGAACTTGTGCTCACTCCAGGGGGAATCTGGAGCCCTGATGCGGCTTCACATATCGAGCTAGCGAGCCGTTTTTAAGTTGGAGGGACTAGACGCGTCCGAAAGCGTCGGTTGTCCGTGTGCGACTAGCTGACCGAATCTACGTCCGGCTAGTGATGTACCTTTTTCCGTTTTACTATCTAGTGACGTGCCTTGGGTTTGAAGGTGGGCGTAAGCCACAGACGAGGCAACTGGTTGCCAACTTCTAGGTTGGGGTTACCGGAGGGTTGATTGAGTGAGATGGTAGTGTATAACACTACAGCTTCTAAGCGATTTTAGATTAAAGACCCAAAATACATGACGTGTAAATTTGAAAGTAATTGTCTTTATAGTTTTTGCATAAAACTTCATTCAAAATCACCTAAATATGGCTTGTAGGCCGTTAACGCTAGTCGACAAAAATGTATGGACAAAACAAATTTGAATAGTTAACTACGACAACTTGAACGCTCGCTGGCGTTCTCGCGGACCTTGTAGATAACTTTAGCGTACTTCGCTTGACAATTGACAGCCGACAGTATCAAACACAGCGTGTTTAGTAATTATTATCGTGGTTTTTCTACAGTCATTTGTTTTGTCCATACATTTTTGTCGACTAGCGTTAACGCCAAACGCTTGTGACTTTGTCTAGCCCCGCTGAATAGTTCGCTGTGACATTCAGATTAATTGAATTCAGTCGGATTTCAATTAAATGTTTCATCTCGATTGATTTACATTAGTTAGAGTCGCTGTCTGGCGCGAGTCACAGAATGAAGGTTGTACCTAATGTGTGACAATACCTTTGACCTTTGCGAAGGTTTTGACGACCTCATTGACTTAGTAGCGCGATTCGAGAGTTCACGGGTTCGATCCCCGCCACGACCACTACTTTGGAATTTTAACATTTCTAAATTGGCTCAGATCTGGTCTTGTGAGAGCTTAGGCCGAGTTCAATTACCATCCTACCTGCAAAGATGCACCGCGATCTAACATTCCAATTTCCAGCACAAAATACAATAAATAGGTTTCGGAGCGATGCTCTGTAGAAACCATAAAGGCTTTACGCCAACCAAGTTAGTAGCATCGTCAATTACCATCAGGTGGAATCGCAGTCAAGAACAAAAAATTTGCTTGCTTTCGTTTATTTACCTCTTTATTGAGGTATGTACATACTCTTCTATAAATAACTATTATTTGTTCATGCTATCAAGATTTGTATAGTGTTACTATCTATATTTATATTATATCAATCTTATCTAAAGGGTTAAACAGGCATTTTACTTTAATCATCATCATTATTATCAGCCTTCTTTATGTTATGACATGGGTCTGGTTTGGTCATAGCCCCGTACGTCTAGCCATGTGCGGATTAGCAGTCTTCACATACCTTTGAGGACACTATTTTCAGCATAATGTATGTTTCAGGAGTGTAGGTTTCCTCACATGTTTCGTCAAAGCTAAGCAAGTGATCACTTCAGAGCCCAGGATTCAAACCCTGCTCTGACGAGAGACTGATATCTGAACCAATGGGCTGACACTGATTGATATTTTATTTCATTTGGCAAATTAGATAAAACTGTAGTTTTTGGAACGAATTTCTTTATCGCGCGTTGCGAAAAGGGGCTACACGGAAAAAATTAAGATGAAAATTTGTAACGACACTTTTTGCTATAGTTAGCTATTGTAAATCGTGCGGCGTGCGCACGTTTCTCTGTCTGTCTCTCTCTTATAGAAAGTAAGCCAATATACTTCGTTCCATCCGGAGTGTCCCTTGACACCTCTCAAGTTTTAACACAAACACAGTAAACATATTAAACTTACAGGTACATCCAGCTGACCTGCCAGGATAATAGCTGAGAATAAGAAATGAAGATACAGGTACATCCAACTACTGGAAAACTGGCGAGTTTCACAGAGCAAAAATGCGAGTTATCAAGTCTACAATCTACGAACATTATTCCAGTTTATTAGAACCCTATTTGCGTCAGGAAGTAGCAAGTAATAGGTACTCCGCGTTTTAATGTACACAATAACATTCAATTCGCCGCCAACAACTCTCGGCAATCAATAAAGTCAATATGAACCCATCAAAGCGCTGTTTCGCGTTCGACACCACTCAATGTTAAGTGCTGTCAGAGGTATCAGTGAGGGAGTCGAAAGAGGAGGCTGCGGCGATGGCGCCAGTCGGCTGAAAACCTGTGGGGGTCAACGACTCGCGGCGAACAGTTTGCACTTTCCACAAGGGCTTTTTTTTATTCTGTACAAGTTAGTACTTGACTGCGATCTCACCTGATGGTAAGTGATGATGCAGTCTAAGATGTTATCGTACTAACTTGGAAGGGTAAGTAAATTTACCCCAACGGTTTCTACACAGCATCGCACCGGAACGCTAAATCGCTTGGCGGTGCGTCTTTGCTGGTAGGGTGGTAACTAGCCACGGCCGGAGCCTCACACCAGACCAGACCTGAGCCAATTTAGAAATTATAAAATCCCAAAGTGGCCCGTGGCGGGAATCGAACCCGCTACCTCCCACTCGAATCCGAGCGCGCCGCCACTGCGCCAGGGAAGTCGTGTACGACAAAGTGATTAAATAACAGAAACGCGCTTCGAACTTCATCCCAAACACAGAACAATCTCTAAATTAATAGTTTTATCAATACGAAACCTTCTCAGCTTATAATATCTTACATTTTTATATTGTTGAAGGTTCGCTATTAATTTTCCTTCGCCTATTATAGCGTTAATGTATGTCGAACTACATTCGTGATTTTCTAAATGAATAGACAGTAGGTATACCAAATGACCAGACATTATACAGGGGGTAATGTTCACCTACATTCGCGATAATCACTGGCGGAATCCACCTATAGGAGTTGTTTTGTCTTGATTGCGTTACGCGAAGAAAGCCCAACATTAATTTAATTTAAAAGACGAGAAACGTCGCGATACACAGTGATACGATGTATACTTTTAACAATTCAATATAATAATAATAATAATAATAATAATGGACAGACAAGTTCGTGCGCTGCTGACCGCATATCGGATGCATCACCCGCGCTCCTCGGTGATGAGGCTGTACATTCCGCGGAAGTGTGGGGGAAGAGGCCTTTTGAATGCCAAAACCCTCCACAACCGCGAGGTGTGCAGTCTCAGGGAGTACTTTCTCCACGCCGAGACGGAGATGCACCGCGATGTGGTCGCAGTGGACAGGGGTCTGACACCGCTCTCCTTGGCTAATGAGAACTGGCGCATACCTGTGGTGCTTAGTACCAATGACCGCAGGGTTGTATGGCAAGGTAAGGAGCTTCACGGACGCTTTTATCGGGCCCTCCACGGGCCTGATGTTGACTTTGAAGCGTCCGTGGCCTGGCTGCGCTTTGGTGACCTCTTTGGGGAAACCGAAGGGTTTGTATGTGCAATTATGGACGAGGTCATGATGACGAACAATTACAGAAAATACATTGTGAAGGATGGAACGGTAGACATATGTCGGGCATGTCGCCGCCCTGGAGAAACTATCCGTCACATTGTTTCTGGTTGTTCTCATCTAGCTAACGGCGAATACTTACACAGACATAACCAAGTGGCCAGGATTATCCACCAACAACTTGCCTTGAAATACAATCTTGTGGAATCGGAGGTACCGTACTACAAGTATGTGCCCGACCCAGTTCTTGAAAATGGTCATATCACACTGTACTGGGATCGGTCTATCATTACAGACAGGACTATTGTAGCCAATAAGCCTGATATAGTGGTGATAGATCGATCAGAGCGCCGTGCAATGATTGTTGATGTTGCTGTTCCACATGACGAGAACCTCGTGAAAGCTGAGAAAGAGAAACTCACCAAGTATCTCGACTTGGCGCACGAGGTTGTCGCTATGTGGAATGTAGACTCAGCAATCATTGTACCGATAGTAATTTCCGCTAATGGTCTTATAGCCAAGAGCCTCGACCAACATCTTTCGAGGCTCTCGTTGGGTAGCTGGGTCAAGGGCCAGATCCAGAAGGCTGTACTCCTGGACACGGCTCGCATCGTCAGGAGGTTCCTCTCTCTGGGGCCCTGACCGCCGGTTGCTTGGACCCTGTTCCCGAAGCCGGTGGACCGCTATTTTTTATATTTTTAAATGTTTTTTTTTTTTTTTTTTTTTTTTTTAATGAAATATTTAAAAATGTAAAAACTATGAATCCATAATAAATGTAAAGAATAATAATAAATACACTTTATTTGCACCACACAAGAAATTGTACAAAACAGAAATACATAATAAACTAATTTAAGGCACAAAAGGCGGCCTTATCGCTTAGCAGCGATCTCTGCCAGGCAACCTTGAGAAAAGGAAAACAAAGGAACTAGATTTTGCAGGTGGTGTAGATTTATAAACTATATACATACAAATAGCTACAAACTAATACATAAACTAGGTTAAACAAATAAACAAAGATATTCAATACATAATCATCAAACTATAAACTAATATATACAATATAATAATATAATGTCCACTAATAAGGACAAGATAATATGAATAAATAACAGTCATCATTTGCATCAACTATGTACTCAAATAACTCAAATATATAATTCCACAATCGTAAAGAAGCTATCGAAGCACCTAATAAAACGTCGACAACGCGTGGGAGCCGCGTGAAGCGCAGCATCTGCTGACCCTACACCCCCCCCCCCTACCCCTTACCCCCTACACCCCCGGGGCACTGGCCGGGAACATTAACAACTACTTTATACCAAGAGGAATGCAGAGTCATCATCTAGCAAGCCTACTTTTTAAACCGACGTCAAAAAACGGAGGAGATTCACAGTTTTACAGAGTAAGTAGTCCGATTTTTTAAATTCTTTTGTTGTTTGAAAGGGTATACTCCCGAGGTGATCTCAAATGAATTTGGTTACAATGTGACCTCAGATAACGGAGCTAAGGCAAAAAGATTGACGTCCGTTGCAATCTTTACCATTGAAAATTTTACAATGGCTAACTTTACAAGTCCTGACCCCGTGAAATGATGCCAAGAATATTGGCTGCATTTTCTTGCTGAAGAGCGAAGTTCTGATTCTTTGCGCAAGAAATGACCCAAAAGTTCTGCCACTGAGGAGCCGCGGGGAAATGTTTCGGCACTATGTGCCTCCATGCTTTGACTGATTGAGTAGTCATGTGATTTGTGCATACAGATTCAGAATAATGCCAGCAACTACAGTTAGTTAGAGAATTTATGCTGTGGACAGCGACGGCGCGGCGAGTCCGTCTTTTTTGTATCGTCCTGCCCCAGAATGGGGAGAGTGAGCCCATAGGGACAAGGAGCTAGAGGAAACAACTTGTAGGGAGTCAAGAAGGCGCCCCGGGAACACGCCAAGAGCAAGTACCGAACGGGCGCCCTCCCGCGTTTCGGCCCCCATAACCGCGAGGTCGATTGGGCCATGGGTGGTGGAGGGTAGTCCCTAACTACAGTTAGTCTTTAATGATACTCACAGCGTATGCAGCGCCGGCAGCGATGGCAGCGACGTGGCGGTGAGCTCAGCGAGCTGGTTGTCAGCCAGGTTGCTGCAACACACACACACAATTACACACTGCTATGCATGTAGCTAACATTCGCCGCGGGGTAATAACAAACACTTTAAATCGCGTGTGCGTCAGAAAACAGGCGGTCTGTACTCCCGTTTTACTGACCCACGGGCAGCCACAATGTCATTTTTAAAGGCAGCGATAAGATCTCTATCAATCGCCGAATGGTCGGTCGGAAAACCGGGCAGGCACGCAGCTTTGGGTTCTCGGAGTTACCTAAGTGCGTTCCTGCACTAAAATTACCAAATGATGAAAACAAACATCCTGAGAAAATTTGAAGGGACTTGAGCAATAAAACGCAACTATGGATAATGGACGTAACTTGATTTACTTTCGTGCTAGAATTACCTACTATAAAGTACAAATGGTGACAGTGTCATAAAATTATGTAGGGCAAACATCGCCATGAAGTTAGTACACGAGGTGGAGTTAGCAGCCGAATGACGAGTGAAGCAATCTTGAATTTCCAGTATCGAGTGCTCGTGAATGATGTCAACGGTGCAATCGCACACGTGGTGACAGAGTAGAGAGTGCGAAACAACTCCGTCAATGACGACTTGTTTGAGCGCTGCGCGCCGCCGCCGCTCGTAAAAACTTCGCTAATTATTTATTACAACGCTCCGAGCACCATTGATTCATATTTAAGAAAACTATTCGAGTGGGTGTAGAAGTTATGAATCGGCTCCACGTAAAAGAGAATTCGTGGAGCGCAGACACATTTAAGAGGTTTTGCTAAAGGATTTATGGTTTACGAGCGTAGCCACGGCCGCCGCGGCGCACCCATGATAATAGTTCCTGGACTTAGTATTTTACATTTACCAACGTGAATCACGACTTTTAAAAAAGCAGAACCCTTGCTTTTAAGCAAAATGCCAAATTGTTTCATCATTATATTTCAAGAATATAATAGGACTCAAAATGTTACCCTGTGGGAACCCTCTTTTAAAAAGTTCATCATCATGAAAGTTCATGCAACTACCGTTTAAGTCGTACCTACCCCCGAAAAAGACACGACGGAACTAAGTGATGGAGTCCCGATATCAGTTCTTATCATCATTACGACTGAAAGATTTGTGTTCAACGCAATCAAATGTCTTTGAAAGGTCACTGAGGCCTCGTTGTGAATGGCCGTTGTAGTAGGAACTCACAGCGCCTGCAGCTCGGTGAGGAGCGCGAGCGCGGGCGGCACGGTCTGCAGGCGGTTGTGCGCCAGCCGCAGCACGCGGAGCGCGCGCAGCTCCGACAGCGACTCCTCCTCCAGAGACTCTAGCGCGTTGTACTCCAGCGACCTGTACACACACACAGATGAATCAAATCCTTGGGAGTGAATGAACTGCTGTAATTAAACTAGTTCACTTAGTTTTTAAGAGCCTTTGTGAAGTGGTGATAACAGAAAACAAAACGACGATATAAAGCGGGTGGTGGGTACGGCTGGATGAGAAGGCTGAGGACGGGGTGTGGGGACGACTGACGTGCGCTTGGGAAGGCCTATGTCCAACAGTGGACGTCCGCAGGCTAAGATGACGATGGTGGTGATGATTTCTGAATTATGCAAGTGGGCCGCGGCGTGGTGGCAGCGACTGAAACAATTATGTCGCACGTCGCAAGTCCCTTGTAAATCAGATGTCGGAATGAGCGCGCCCCCCTCCTCGCGTGGCGCTCGTGAATGGCCGCAATTCCGCGCAAACATTAACACTAAATTCCTGGAACATTTTCAACGTTTACAGCTGTAGCAATTTCAGCAAATACTTTTTCATATGTACGAGAGTAAAGAGTTGAATTCTATGCGTTTGTGATGGCTCAGTTTTAGCTTTCTCGTTTGGGTAGTGAACTGAATTCATTGGGAGGGATATAATCTTTGCGATTTATCATATTTTCTATACAGTAATGTATGAATCCCGGAATATTTCAAGTTTGTGTGCCGGGGGCGGGCGTCTGTCGACGACGCTGGGGCTCATTTATCACGTTTAGCGCCTCTTGTTCGCGCTGTAATCTGAACAAATTCCAACTTTTTACCGCACCAGCCGAGTTCAAGGACGGGCGGTGCGTTTGTCTTTCTAGTAGCTTGGAATGAGTTATTAGGGTTCCGTAGCCGAATGGCATAAAACGGAACCCTTATAAATTCGTCATGTCTGTCTGTCCGTCTGTCCGTCTGTCCGTCTGTCCGTCTGTCCGTCCGTATGTCACAGCCACTTTTTTCCGAAACTATAAGAGCTATACTGTTAAAACTTGGTAAGTAGATGTATTCTGTGAACCGCATTAAGGTTTTCACACAAAATTTAAAAAAAAGTAATAAATTTTGGGGGTGCCCCATACTTAGAACTGAAACTGAAAAATTTTTTTTTCATCAAACCCATATGTGTGGGGTATCTATGGATAGGTCTTCAAAAATGATACTAAGGTTTCTAATATCATTTTTTTCTAAAATGAATAGCTTGCGCGAGAGACACTTCCAAATTGGTAAAATGTGTGTCCCCCCCCTGTAACTTCTAAAATAAGAGTATGATAAAACTAAAAAAAATATATGATGTACATAACCATGCAAACTTCCACCGAAAATTGGTTTGAACGAGATCTAGTGAGTAGTTTTTTTTAATACTTGTTGAATTGATATTCAACAAGTCTAATATTTTGTTTAACTTTGATGACGACAGATGGCGTTGCACGTCCGATTCGCACTTGTACGGTTTTTAAATTCTATGGGCAGGGGTGCTTAGTTTACTTTATACGTACTATTGAGAATGAGTCTTGATAGTACGGAACCCTTAGTGCGCGAGCCCGACTCGCACTTGTTTTTTATATAATTGATAGGCTTGCGCTTGATTACAATCAAGTCTGATGAACAGAAATGATGAGGTCTAGGATGGAGCGCGCTTGCCTAGAAAATGCCTATTCACTTTTCTCTTGAAGGCACCCAGATTGTATTTGGCTAGGAACACGGAAGCTGGAAGGGTGTTCCACACCTTAGCGTAGCGTAGGTTATTGTACCTCATTATTGATTCTTTCAAATGGGTCGAAAGGGGTAGGCGATAAAAAACTTACAATATCGATTTAGAAAAAGTTCTTCCATTAACAGAATACCTGCGCCGGTAATCTAGTATCGCCTTCAATCGGAAGAGCCTTTTCTTTACCTTCGTAGGTAGTAGGTACTACCTATTAGATATTAACACGTATCCTGTGCCTTACTTATTTTCACTATTTTAAATACGAAAGACTATTTAATTTCGATAATGAACTTTTAGGTTCAGAGATGATCGGTGAGGCTCATTCTGTCTACAGACGTCTTTTTTATACTATATAGGCTAACGCTTGATTGTGATCACACCTGATGGAAAGTGATGATACAGTCTAAGGTGGACGCGCTTGCCTAGAAGATGCCTATTCACTCTTGATTTGAAGGCACCCGGGTTATAAGTGGCAGGAAAGACACTGCTTGGGAGGGTATTCCAGACCTTTGCAGTGCGTATCAGGAACGAGGAAACGCCGAAGAAGTGGAAGCTCGAATCTACTCCTAATCATATTGTATTTGATTGCGGATTTTTTCCATCCATAGTAGGTAACGAGGTGCACCGGTTTGAATGCTCGCTCGCTGCACGCTGAAGGGAAGGTCGCGTGCGTGGCGCGTGTCGGCGACCTCGCGCTATCATCAGGATTGCATCCGCGTCGCGTCGTGCGCGCGCGCAGACAAATGTTTGCCTCAGAGAAAGCTCGTCGCGTACACACACATGTTACTTATACAAATACATACACATATACGTCTATGTAAAGCATTCGTGTATTAATGTGGGTCGCAGCCAGATCTTAGAACTTGATGAAAATGAAAATGAAAATGAAAAATCTTTATTTTCACATAGGCCCAATTAATAGGCTCTTATGAAAAGTCAAAATTCTACGGCCAGGTTCGGAAAGCAGGTTTGCACCGAGAAGAACTGGCAAGAAACTCGGCACTTGCTCTTTTCAAAAAAATGTTATTATATACCTACTTACAATTTCTTATTAACTAAAATTATTACATAATTTTTAAGATATCTCGTGAGGAGATGGAAATATATCATCATGATGATGATTTTCATGAAATATCAGTTGTGTTTCATGAAAGCTGATGTTTCGGCATGTTAAAATCTTGCGACTACATGTCTGCACTAGATGTTACTTCAGTTTTTCTCGACGAAGACTGGTCGGAGTAGGTTTGACTGTAAGTCACGCGTTCTATACTGTAACTCATGACCTATTACAGTACACGGTAAAGTGAGTGCAAACTTCTTGGGTATGTGACCACAAGCGAATTTGAGATTCTTTTGGTGGTAAATGCAGGACGCGTTTGCGAGTCGCGTGCGTTAACTTGCCCCCATTACGTCATTTGATGCTTCAAGAAGTTTGCCGGCACCTGTTCAGGTCAGTGGCTTTCACTTAGGTAATCATCCGTAATTAAGAGTTAGCGCATAACCGACATTACTGGGGAGTCCCGGGATCCAAACCACCACCACCACAGAACTGACTTACATACTGTCATAAAAATCGTCAGCCATGCAAATGGACATTCATGAGCTGTTTTAAGCGCGTGCGATACACATGTTAGGGTACCTAAAGAGCCATTTAATGAAAAGATAAATTCTAAAATCTGTCCGCGACATCGAAGCCAGTGCAATCATTAGGTAATGTAATAGAGTCGTGTAGTACGCACTATGTAGCGCTGTACGGTGTACCGGTGGATCAAGGAGAACCACAACTGCTGTCGTGTGTGATACTTCTATATCGGAATGCGAGCGTACTGGTGAGTTGCAACGGAATGGTTTTGTGTAGGTGTAGACAATTTTTTCGAAAAAAGTTCTTATCGCGCTGTGAAAGGGGGCTAGACGGAAAAAATTAAGACGAAAAGTTGTAACGACACTTTTGGCTATAGTAAGCTATTGTAAGTCGTGCGGCGTGCGCATGTTTCTCTGTTTATCTCTCTCTCTTATAGAAAGCAAGCCAGATATACTTCGTTCCATCCGGGTGTCCCTTGACACCTCTCAAATTTTTTGTTTTCTTAATATTAGGGTTCCATACCCAAACAGTAAAAACCCTATTACTTCGCCGACCGACCGTACGTCTGTCACCAGGCTTAACTCTTGAATCGTGATAGTTACAAATTGTAACTACAATATATTTCAACTTTTCACAGATGATAAGGGTAGGGAACCCTTCGTGCGCACGTCCGATTCGCACTTGGCTGATTATTTTAACTGCGAGTTAGTTATCTACCTCGCTATAGGTGCTAGACTGCTAGCGCGAACACGCTGCTAAAGGTCACGCTATACACATGTTACTATTACGCGTAAACTTGTCGACTCACCGACGATAAAATAATCAGCTAGCAAGTAACACTTCCCGTTCGATAGCGGGAACTCGTTTGTTATTTACGATTCGTACTTCAATAAATCATACCTCTTTGTGTCTACCAGGCTTATGACTTGTTCAAATATTTATTGGTAAACAGTATGTAGAATTTTAGATTCGGAAACAGTGACTTCCTATCGGTTCAGAGTTCTGACTTCTCAACAGGGATTCAGAGACATGAGTTGTGTGCGTTTCTGAGGAATTATAAAAACTTTCTTTTGGCGGTGAAGGAAAAACATTGTGAGGAAACTTTGTGAGAAGAAATTTTAAATTTTTTCCAGATGTCAATCGGGTTCTCTGCAACCCTTTCCGTGCTCATCCCAATCAATGATAAATACTCATCCCAACGAATTCATTATTATTGTTAACGACGTCCGTGTACACGTGTATGTACCTACTGGAGCACTAAGTAGCGATTAACGTTTTATTACTACTTATCTTATCTAAAATAAGCGTATCTCAGAGATAAGTAGTTGATAGTTGAAAGGAATTTCAATGTCCATCTGTTTAATTATTATTTGTTGAGCTGTTATGAAGGCGGAGGGCGGAGGGCAGAGGTCACGCGAGAGTCGCGCGGTGTCGGCTGGAGGACGCTACATAACGCAGAGGACAGCGTGACGTGCGATTTGCGAACTGGATACGTGAGTGCAGCCGCCGCGTCCGATCGATGCACTCAACCGAACATTTTGTACTCGCTAAATGAAGGCTCTACCCACGTACTATTCTGTAACTCAGCACGGCTAGCGTAGGCACGGAGTCAACAATTAATTCGGCAAAAGGGGAAAGGACAATTGTTCCATTACTAATAAGGGATATCTCCATTCTCCACGCGTGTTCTTTTGCTTGTATGAATAAAACTGTAAGAGGACAGCATTTCCTATCACCGTGGATTAATGTTCCCCGGTCCATGCTAGCCGTGGAGAAGAATGGACCATTGAAAGCGTAGAGCCTTTATCTATGCTAAAGGGTTTCGTTATAGGTGCACGAAGTAATTAAAAGCCTATTCCGCTAAAATTTATGTGAATAAGTTTTACAGTAAATTTTATGATCGTGCGTCACGTCGTCTTAATTAAGACCACCGCGGCCACTGCTGCCGACAGGACGCTGATAAATCACCCCCTCTCCCCCCCCCCCTCCCCCCACACCCCCGCACAGACTCGCGATACGCCTCGACTGTCGAGTCATTAAAACTTTTTCAAAGTCTTTAATTACTTAACTGTTGGCAACATTTCACTGCCTAACGACTAACGAGCAATGATCTCTAGAAGCTAGAACTCGGGACAGCAAATAGCACTTGTCGATGGAGCTTGTAACCGTGACTCCAAGTCAAAAGACCATAAATATCATAAATTATGTACAATGAAACGTTTGAAAAAATTAAAAATGGCGGATTCAAAATGGCTTCATTCGAATTTCGTGGATATCTCGAAAAAGTATAAAAGATGGAAGCGTGTTTTTTTGACAAGAGTTTATCAGGACCTAAAGATCTTGATCTGGAATCAAACCTCTTTCGATAGTCCCTCGGCGTCGGGACTTATTAGTAGTACCTACCTACTTCGGAGTGTGGAGTGAACGACCTCATGCCGTGAGCGGATTGAGGCCGGATTAGTACCGGACTGACACTTGACAGCTGACAGCTGACACTCGCCTCCGGGTCCACTTTGACGCGGGGCCACGCCACCACGACGGCGGGTCCCCCCCCTCAACCCCTCGTTCGACTCAACGAAGGCTCTACAATCTACATCTTGCAATTACCGATGTCTAACGTTTCCTGGATTCTCTGCGAGAGTTTCTTATAACGATAAACTTTATGATTATGACGTGTAAACGGCGACACAAGGCGTCATCTCCTGCTACTGGTAGAGATGAACTCGGTGCTACAGGTCTAATACAGTGACCACTGCTGGTAGAGAAGTTATAACTCATCGCAGTGTGCTATGAATTAACCTTCATTGCACTCAATGTTACTAAATATATGGCACTTGTACATTTTTAAACTATACAGTGACCACTGCTGGTGGAGAAGTTAAAACTCATCGCAGTGTAGGTACTAAAGAGGTGATCTTCATTGCACTCAATGTTACCAAACATATGCCACTTGAACGTTCGTTGTTTCAAACCTTTCATCGGGGGTCAGACTTCAGAGGTTCCAATACTAGACTTTTCAAATGAAACGAAACACGTGAAATTGCGGCAAAAGGAAGCATCGTGTTAAATACTGCACGCCTGAGAATTTACTATCAAAGGTGTGCGAAGCCCGCCAACCCTAGACCAGCATGATTGCTATGGCCAAATCCCTCTTAAGCTGACAGAATGCCGAGCCCAGCAGTGGGATCTGAAATGGGTGTGCTTGAGACGATGTTTCTCAATGTATACTATTCAGTTTAGCTCGGTAAGCGGTCCGGCGGACGAGACGCGCGTCTCACACCACACACGATCTGCGACGCGACGACCTCTCGACCGGACGGAGTGCGGACCCTCGGGAGCGTTCACCCGTTCAGACTGACTTCACTGCTCCCATTACTCGACCAGTACCTCGACCTACCGCCTGGCCACGCGAACACGCGCTGCAGCAATTGGTTGTGCCGACATCAGCTCGAAGAGTAAACAAAATATTGTTTTTTTTTAACTATATAGGCTAGCGCTTGACTGTGATCACACCTGATGGAAAGTGATGTACAGTCTAAGGTGGAATGCACTTGCCTAGGAGATGGCTATTCACTCTTGATTTGAAGGCGCCCGGGTTGTAAGTGGCAGGAAAGAAAGTGCCTGGGGGGTAAAACAGGTCTGTATTTTACAAGATTTTATTTAGTTTCCGTTCCGCGTGCCATTCTGCAAACGTGGTCTTTATATGTAGCATCAACGAGATTTAACATCTATGCAGCTCAATAGCTGTTGATGCTTGCATCGGTCGAGCCGCTAGACACTGATTGGTTAATATTTTCATCAATTATGCAGCCAAGTCACCGATTGGTTGGTAACAATTGCGTTCCTATGGTTACCAGTGATATTTGGACGATGTTCAATTTTACAAGCTTTGATTTAGTTTCCCGGTGTCTATTTGTTTGTAATCAAATCTCGCAAACTAAATTGATACACTTCCCTGTTACCGATTGAGCTTAAAATTTGCATGCACGTGTAAGCTGGAAGAGAATGAAAAATTATTATGACTTGGAGCTGATCTGATGATAGAACCAACATGGCAGGTGACGATAGGAACTCGGTAACTTTATACTACAAAACCCACTCAAGTTTGGACTCGTTCGATCTGCTTTGACGAGTACTTAGTTGCTAGATGGTAGCCAGAGTCTGGTGCTCAGAAGATAGCGGATAAAAGCTTGTTTTTAGGGTTCCGTTCTTCAATAGGAAATAAAGGAACCCTTGTTTGGAATACTTGTGCCGCTGATCGCTTTGCGCGTTCCCGTGGCCAGGCGTGAGTCGTTATACCGTGCGTCACCTCGCTGTATGATTGTAAACTGTCGACCCTCAGGTACCCGTAAGCGATTGAAGCGCGTCTCCCTGTCCCACTTACGAATATGGAAGATAAACAGAAAACATAATCCTATACCTTTACACGAGCAATTCTTGTATATATGTATATATATATATATATATATATATATATATATATATATTTATCCCGCAAGCAATCTGACACCCGCTGAAGAAAAAAGTGCATTCAAAGTGGCGTCCACCGACTTTTGACGTCCGCATACCGGACGCCACTTTGTTTTACGCTTGCACTTGCGTCCTTGTGGTTCTAAGACACTGTAGTACGAAAGTCGATGGTAGCCAAAATGTCGATCCCATGACTGCAAAAGTATACTGAAAAGTTCGCGACAAATTCTCAACAGAGGCGTGGCGCTGCTGCAGCGCGTATATTTGTAGAGTCGTATACCTCAATGTTTCGCGTTTTTGGCTTCCGTGTGCGACGTTGCCAGTTTTGTTGATTTCTTGTAGGTACCTACCTTGGTCCTAGCGACTCTGTCTACCACTGCCAGTGCCCAACTGCCCAGTGCTAAATTCTATCATTTGGAAATATATATCATTGTTGAACACGTACGCGTGACGTATTATTCGGCGCTCGCTCGATCACACACATACACATTAAAATTCGCCTGTGTGATAGTATTCTACTACTCAAGCCTTTTCATTTGATACCTACCCATATCCCATATTGAGGAAGTTGTGAAAAATGTCTTACATAATTTTGGAAAAGATCTGATACTCTTACTTACACTGCTGGACCGATATTAACCAAACATAGATTTTACAATACGGTATTTTACTCAATTATAGGGTTCCGTACCCAAAGGGTAACAACTAAAAAAGGAACCCTATTACTGAGACTTCGCTGTCAGTCTGTCCGTCCGTCCGTCCGTCCGTCTGTCACCAGGCTGTATCTCTGGAACCGTGATAGCTACAGACTTGCACGCGGGTTTTATACTACAGAAGAAGTACCTAAAACGTTAAGAATCACATTTTTAACGAACCGCAAACCTAAATTTGATTTTAGAGGATAAAACCTACTAGTTACTTAATTTACTTTGTTGATTTTAATTTTCCTCTAAAGTATAAGTATATTAAATTGATGTAGGATGTACCTACTTTAAAAATCGTGCCAGGAATATCTTATTTCTCTTTTCCTTCACTGATGTGGTGGACCACTCTGGGTGGGGATAGCTTGAGCATATTTTGGTATGGAACCCTAAAAGAGTGGGACATAAGACGAGGTGCGCATTACCTACATTACATGGCACCTGGCTCGAATGAAGACATTTAAAGTACCTAACTACCTACCTAGTACCTACTGATGATTATGATGATGATATTTTTGAATATCAACATTTATTTTGCACTAAGTAGATAGTTTCTCATAAAATATATACCTAGTTTTGTTATTTATGAGAAGATATTACCACTTGACTTGGTGGAATGACCTGAAGCCTCCTGAAGGTATACTGCGAAGACTACTACTGGATCTCCTAGACATATAGAGCTAGCCGTGTCGAGTTTGGGCTCGTTTTGTTAGTTATGAAGAGACCTTGTCACTTGACTTGGTGGAGTGACCTGAAGGTATACTTCGAAGACTACTACTGGATCTCCTAGACGTATAGAGCTAGCCGTGTGGAGTTTGGGCTCGTTTTGTAAGTTATGATAAGACCTTTCCACTTGACTTGGTGAAATGACCTGAAGGTATACTTCGAAGACTGCTACTGGATCTCCTAGTCGCATAGAGCTAGCCGTGTCGAGTTTGGGCTCGTTTTGTTAGTTATGAAAGGACCTTTCCACTTGACTTGGTGGAGTGACCTGAAGGTATACTTCGAAGGCTACTACTGGATCTCCTAGACGTGTAGAGCTAGCCGTGTCGAGTTTGGGCTCGTTTTGTTAGTTATGAGAAGATATTACCACTTGACTTGATGGAGTAACCTGAAGGTATACTTCGAAGACTACTACTGGATCTCCTAGACGTATAGATCTAGCCGTGTCGAGTTTGGGCTCGTTTTGTTAGTTATGAAGAGACCTTTCCACTTGACTTGGTGGAGTGACCTGAAGGTATACTTCGAAGACTACTACTGGATCTCCTAGACGTATAGAGTTAGCCGTGTAGAGTTTGGGCTCGTTTTTTTAGTTATGAGAAGATATTACCACTTGACTTGGTGAAATGACCTGAAGGTATACTGCGAAGACTACTACTGGATCTCCTAGACGTATAAAGCTAGCCGTGTAGAGTTTGGGCTCGTTTTGTTAGTTATGAGAAGATATTACCACTTGACTTGGTGAAATGACCTGAAGGTATACTGCATAGACTACTACTGAATCTCCTATACGTATAGAGCTAGCCGTGTCAAGTTTGGGCTCGTTTTGTTAGTTATGAAAAGACCTTTTCGCTTGACTTGGTGGAGTGACCTGAAGGTATACTTCGAAGACTACTACTGGATCTCCTAGACGTATAGAGCTAGCCGTGTCGAGTTGGGGCTCGTTTTGTTAGTTATGAAAAGACCTTTTCACTTGACTTGGTGAAGAGACCTGGAGGTATACTTCGAAGACTACTACTGGATCTCCTAGACGTATAGAGCTAGCCGTGTCGAGTTTGGGCTCGTTTTGTTAGTTATGAAGAGACCTTTCCACTAGACTTGGTGGAGTGACCTGAAGGTATACTTCGAAGACTACTACTGGATCTCCTAGACGTATAGAGCTTGCCGTGTCAAGTTTGGGCTCGTTTTGTTAGTTATGAAAAGGCCTTTTCGCTTGACTTGGTGGAGTGACCTGAAGGTATACTTCGAAGACTACTACTGGATCTCCTAGACGTATAGAGCTAGCCGTGTCGAGTTGGGGCTCGTTTTGTTAGTTATGAAAAGACCTTTCCACTTGACTTGGTGAAGAGACCTGGAGGTATACTTCGAAGACTACTACTGGATCTCCTAGACGTATAGAGCTAGCCGTGTCGAGTTTGGGCTCGTTTTGTTAGTTATGAAGAGACCTTTCCACTAGACTTGGTGGAGTGACCTGAAGGTATACTTCGAAGACTACTACTGGATCTCCTAGACGTATACCTAGAGCTAGCCGTGTCGAGATTGGGCTCGTTTTGTTAGTTATGAAGAGACCTTTCCACTTGACTTGGTGGAGTGACCTGAAGGTATACTTCGAAGACTACTACTGGATCTCCTAGACGTATAGAGCTAGCCGTGTCGAGTTTGGGCTCGTTTTGTAAGTTATGAAAAGACCTTTCCACTTGACTTGGTGGAGTGACCTGAAGGTATACTTCGAAGACTACTACTGGATCTCCGAGACGTATAAAGCTAGCCGTGTCGAGCTTGGGCTCGTTTTGTTAGTTATGAAAAGACCTTTCCACTTGACTTGGTGTAGTGACCTGGAGGTATACTTAGAAGACTACTACTGGATCTTCTAGACGTATAGAGCTAGCCGTGTCGAGTTTGGGCTCGTTTTGTTAGTTATGAAGAGACCTTTCCACTTGACTTGGTGGAGTGACCTGAAGGTATACTTCGAAGACTACTACTGGACCTCCTAGACGTATAGAGCTAGCCGTGTCGAGTTGGGGCTCGTTTTGTTAGTTATGAAAATACCTTTCCACTTGACTTGGTGAAGAGACCTGGAGGTAAACTTCGAAGACTACTACTGGATCTCCTAGACGTATAGAGCTAGCCGTGTCGAGTTTGGGCTCGTTTTGTTAGTTATGTGAAGATATTACCACTTGACTTGGTGGAGTGACCTGAAGGTATACTGCGAAGACTACTACTGGATCTCCTAGACGTATAGAGCTAGCCGTGTCGAGTTTGGATTCGTTTTGTTAGTTATGAAAAGACTTTTCCACTTGACTTGGTGGTGTGACCTGAAGGTATACTTCGAAGACTACTACTGGATCTGCTATGTCTCGGATCTGTATGTCATCACTGGCAACACACACTGTTCGAAGACCTTAGTCTTCAGGCACTGCGGGATCTTAGACGTAATGACATCACAACATCCTTTCCTTACTAATATTATAAATGGGAAAGTGACTTTGTTTGTATGTTTGTTCCGCTTTCCCGCCGCTACTACTGAACCGATTTAACTGAAATTTGGAACATAGATAGCTTATAACCCGGATTAACACATAGGCTACTTTTTATTCCGGGAAATTCCATAGTTCCCGTGGGAAATTTTTACAGCAATCTATAGCTACATCTATAGGTACGTAGCTAAAGCAAACATCTTTGAAAGTAGGTATAAGGTTGTAATATTGAATGGGGACGGGAAATTTATGTTTCCCTCAGGATTTGTTAAAAAGCGAATTTGACACAGGCAGGGCGGTGGGCAAAAGCTAATGATACTACAGATCTGATACTACTACTACTGATCACTACAGCTGTGATAATGGGCACCATATAGGTTCTGAACTTAGCACTGTACGCTTTTAACAATGTGTGTTTGCAATGGGTTATGGGTTAATAACATTATAACTGAGAAAATGGGTACCAATACAGACCCTAAACTTACAACTTTTTCGCTATTAACAATGTGTGTTTTAGTTGAAAAATGGGATATGGGATTATAATGCTATAAATGTGAAAATGGGTACATAAATAGGTTTCTATTTACATTGTGTGTTTTAGTTGAGCAATGGGATTTTGGGTTAGTAATATTGTAACTGTAATATTAAATACCTATATCAATTCTGACTTACCATTGTTTCACTATAAGTTTTTTTGTTTTAGTTGAGATAAATGAGTTTAGATGAGTCAATGAGATACAGGTTAAAAATATTATATTTGTGAAAACGGGTACCCATATAACATAGGTTTTAAACTAATAACTGTTTTGCTACTGAAAATTTTTGTTTTAGTTGACAAGGGATATGGGAAAGTAATACGATAAATGTGAAAATGGGTACACAGCTGCTGAAATTGCAAGAACTCCAGGTTAGCTTAGGTAAGAATAGGTTGGTATGCAGCGTTGCGGAAGAATATATCAGTAAAACGACGTTTTACCGCATTACTAAAAAACTAAGCCAGTTATCAAAAATTCGTTATGAATATATTATGTTTTAGATGAGCAATGTGATACGGGATAGTAATGCTGTAAATGTGAAAATGGGTAGATACATTGAGCCCCGTAGTTGAACCTATATTGATTAAGGACGGAAGCGGGAAGAGCAGTAAAACAACTAAGCCGATGTTTCTTTTAGTTGTTGTAGTAGTTGACTGTTTGTCTATCCCGTAGGTATGCTACTTTTTATCCCAGAAAATCGTTGGCTCCCACGGTATTTGTAACAGCCCGAAATTAACGCGGGCGAAGCCGCGGGCAAAAGCTAGTTTATAATAATTTGTATCGTAAAGTAGGTAGGTACAAGTAACATGTTACGGTTTATAGGTAACGTTATTAAGTACGTATAGTTCAGGATAATAATAATTTGTATCGTCAAATAGGTACAAGAGAACTGGCAACGTCGCATCTACGCACAAATCCCAAAGGACGCAAAAAAGTTGGCACGTTAGATAAACCTTCAATAATATATCCAGGAAGCCAAGAAGTTATCAACATAAATCGGGGTTCAAAAATGCTTGGGCATGACTGAAAGAAGAATATTGCGGATAATAAAGCTAAAGGAAAATGAAATACCTCACTGACTAGGATATCATTAAATTAAGCAATATTCGCAGAGAGATGGGGAAAAAAGTAAGCAGAACAGGGGGACGTCATAATGATGCACAACGTGCATGACGCCAAAAGTGTTCCTGGATGTAAATATATATATATTTCTATATAATCTGAATCTCGGAAACGGCTCGAACGATTTTAATGAAATTTAGTATACAGGGGGTTTTGGGGGCGATAAATCGATCTAGCTAGGATTCACTTTTAGAAAATGTCGAATTTACCAAAAAATATGAACCCTGCTGCCATCTATTGGCAACCGAGCAAAGCTCGGTCACCCAGATATTTATTTCGGACTTATACCCAGATAACTGATATTTATAACGGACTGGCTACCGAGCGGCAATGTACCGTGAGTTTCTGCTGCTTGAGCCGCAACTAGCTGTCACGGAGCAAAACCTGGCAGATCGGGCTCGGTACATTATGCGCTCTAACATCTTCAGCGCTGCCGAGCTCGAACGATTACGACGTGAGGCTGTTCCCGACGTGACAACCTCAATCGCGCCGCAAATCGTGTCTCCTGCGCCACCTAGCCGCGAAGAGACCGAGACCGTGACCGTGTCTCAGGATTTGCTCGTGGAGGAGACCACTGAGGAAACAGTCTCCCTGGATTTAGAGCGGATGAGAAGGATTTTAGAAGAGACGATTGCTGAAATCCGAGTTGCTCCTCCAGAGGAACGTCCGCGGCTCTCCCGGCTCTCGCTAAATGTAGCGACGCGGGATGTCATTGAGGCCATTAACCAAGTGCTGCCACAACATCTAGAGAGCAGCACTGGTCTGGATGATACGGCTTCTATTCTCTTCGGTGCAGCCTTAGCCGTCCATCGTTTTATTGGCGTCAAAGCCAAGAAACCTGGACGGTGTGCCGCTAGATCCAGTGCAGAACCTGCCTGGAAGAAGAGAATAGAACGACGTATCACCCTCGCCAGAGGCCTCATTGGCAGACTGCAAAGCTTCAGGTCGGGCAACACGAGGCCAAGGATTGTGCGCTCCGTTAGAATAGCTTTTAACGGGCTGGGGGTTTGCCTAAACCAGCCCGACATAGCTCAAAAACTAACGGAGCGCATCGACGACCTGAAGCAGAAAATCGCTGCATGGGGGAACCGCATTCGGCGGTACTCGGAAAGAGTTGAGCGATTTCAGCAAAATCGCCTCTTCGTGAGTGATCAGAAAAGGTTCTACAAAAAGCTGGAGTGCCCAGCGGTCTGCTCCACCCCTCAGCGACCAGACACGGCTGACCTAGTTGCTTTCTGGCGTAGTGTCTGGTCGACAGAGGTGGAGCATGAAGAGGGCCCTTGGATTGCGGCGGTAGAGGAAGCATGTGCCTCGATAGAGCCGATGAACCCGGTTGCCATCTCCGCGGAGGATGTAGCTGGTGCGGTAAGGCGGGCCCCGAACTGGAAAAGTCCGGGGCCTGACGGACTGCATCACTACTGGCTAAAGGGTTTCTCGGCTTGCCATGCGACCTTGGCTCGACAATTCCAAGGCGCTCTTGAGCAAAGGGCGCTCCCAAACCTTTTCACCACCGGGATCACTCACTTAGCTCCAAAGACCACAGATAACGCTGACCCGTCTAATTACCGCCCCATTACGTGTCTTACTACCATCTATAAGACACTTACATCTGTTCTGAGCTCCAAAATTACCCGTCATGTTGACAGACACGGGATCATGTCTGGGGCTCAGAACGGGTGTAGGGGTGGTAGTCGCGGTACCAAGGAGCTCCTTCTCATCGACTCCGTCGCAGGCCATTTGGTCAAACGCAGCCGCCGGAACTTTTCCGCCGCCTGGATTGACTATAAAAAGGCGTTCGACTCGGTGCCTCATTCATGGCTCCTGAGGGTCCTCGAGCTGTATAAAGTTGATAGTGCAGTTCGAGACTTCCTCGGAGAATGTATAGGGCAATGGAGCACGATCCTTTGTCTCCATGGCGAGCGGCTGGCGGCTGCGGATGACCGAATCAGGATAAGGCGGGGTATCTTTCAGGGCGATTGTTTGAGTCCACTTTGGTTTTGCCTGGCTTTGAACCCCCTTAGCACATTGCTGGAGGGTTCCGGGACAGGCTTTCAGTTTCGGAGAGGGGGGCCGAAGGTACCTCACCTTCTCTACATGGATGACCTCAAGCTGATGGCACCCAGCGCTTCCCGTCTGCAGGAATTGTTGAACATAACCACTGAGTTCAGCAATTCCATCAGAATGGAACTTGGGGTGGACAAGTGTGCGGTCCTGCATGTGGAGAGGGGACAGGTCGCTCGCTCGGCCGAGATCAGTCTCGAGCCTTCGAACATCAAGACCCTCTCCGGGGCTGAATCGTACCGGTATCTGGGCATGTCACAATCTTTAGGGATTCAGGAGGCGGACGTGAAACAGTCAGTTTGCGAGGTCTTTTTTAGGCGCCTGGCAAAGATCTGTAAGAGTTATTTGTCGGGTGCCAATAAAGTCCGAGCCTATAACGGCTGGGTCATGCCCGTCCTCATGTACACCTTTGGCGTGCTCAGATGGACTCAAACCGAGCTAGATGCCCTGGATAGGAAAGTCCGCACAACTATGACTACCCATCGTATGCACCACCCGAAGTCTTCTGTGATGAGGCTGTATGTCCCCCGGAAGTGTGGTGGTCAAGGCATGCTCAACGTCAAGACCATGCACAACCGGGAGATATCCAGCCTCAGAACTTACTTTAGGGCGAAAATGGAGTCTCCGGTGCATCGGGAAGTCATAGAATGTGATAAAGGACTGACCCCCCTATCTTTGGCCAACGCCGAGTGGCAGGGACCGGTTGTGCTTAGCACCTCTGACCGGGAGTCCGTATGGAAGGAGAAGGAGCTGCACGGGCGCTTTTTTAAAGCTCTTCATGAGCCCCACGTAGATAAAAAAGCGTCCGTGCAGTGGCTGCGTTTCGGTGACCTCTTTGGGGAAACCGAGGGTTTTGTCTGTGCAATACAAGATCAGGTGGTTAAGACGCGGAACTACCGAAAGTACATTCTGAAGGATGGCACTCAGGACATTTGCCGAGCTTGTCGCCATCCCGGTGAGTCACTCAGACATGTGCTTTCGGGGTGTTCTGCGCTTGCCAACACTGAGTATTTGCACAGGCACAACCAAGCAGCCAAAATCCTACACCAAGAGCTTGCTCTGAAGTACGGACTCTTGGATGAGAGGGTGGCCTATTATAGGTACACGCCGGTTCCTGTCCTCGAGCGCGGCGGCGTCCGGCTCTATTGGGACCGGTCAGTCATCACGGACAGGACTATCTTGGCTAACAAGCCTGATATCGTGGTGATGGACCGGGCACAGTCGCGGGTGTTTTTAGTGGACATCACGATCCCGTATGACGAGAACCTCGTGAGAGCTGAGACAGAGAAAAAACGAAAGTATCTGGATCTCGCTCACGAGGTTTCCGCCATGTGGCACGTGGAGTCCACTGAAATCATACCAATCGTGATATCTGCCAACGGTTTAATACCAGTCAGCCTCGCTCACCATCTGCGGCGACTGGGTTTCTGTGGCAGTTCACTTGCGGCCAAGATGCAGAGGGCGGTGGTGCTCGACTCGGCTAGGATAGTCCGTCGGTTTCTTAGCCTGTCGCCCTGATCCCCGGCCGTTTGGTCTCCCCTGCCGGGGTGTAGTCCTCCGCCCGGTACATATATGTATGTGTGTAACGTTTATGTAAGTTTATAAAGTTTTTTGCGTATTTAAGTAAGTTTATTGTATGTCTTTGGTTTTTATATATATTTATCGTGTGCCGGGTGTGAGAGTAAAATTTAATGTGGAAATAATAATAATATGTTTATTAAAAGGTATAGACCCAGTTAAAAAATTACAATAAAAGTATACAATTAAATACAATAAAATATTAAAATAAAATGAAAATTAAATAATATTTTAAGATAATAACCTAAAATAACTTAAAATACAATCTGTATTTAGGTCTATTTCCTATTAGCCTCCCGGTGCACCGAACGCCAATGCTTGAGGATTGAGCAATCCAAACACCTGGTCAGCGTGCTCAGGATCTCATTTTTGGAGTCTCGCAACCGGCTCCAGAATGTTGCGATTCGCGATCTCATAATCGCAAAGAAATCCGGTACTCTGGCCTTGGCGAACATGTCTGACGCACTGCAGTACCGAGGCAACTTCATCAGGATACGATAAGCATCATTGTATTGCACCCTGATGTTGTTGATGGCACGCCTGGTGTACTTCGCCCAAAGTTGACATGTATAGAAGCATAAACAGTATGCTCTAAACAATGTCACCTTCACTGGGTCAGAACACCTGGCAAAGCGACGCGACAGCATGTTACACCTCACGGACAGAGCACGTCTTTCCCGTTCAATGTCCTCGTCGTCCTTGAGATCCTCAGTTACAATGTGACCGAGATATCTGAACCGCTCAACCCTCTCGAGTTTCTCACCGTCCAGGAAAACATCGGGAATAGAATCCGGACCTTTGCCTGAACGGAACACCATCGCAACTGTCTTCTTAACATTATACTTTAAGCCGTGTTCTGCAGCGTAACGCTCGCAGATCGCTAACATTTTGCGGAGACCACTGATTGAGGGACTCAGAAGCACCATGTCATCGGCATAGCTAAAGTTATTCAAACATGTGGATCCTATGTGACAGCCGACCCTGGCGCCTCTCAGTCCCCCAATCAGGTCGTTCACGTACAGGCTGAAGAGGTCCGGAGAGGTCAAACCTCCTTGGCGCACGCCGCATTCTAGCCTGTATTCGCTAGAGGTCGCGTCGCCCCATCTTACACTGTTCGTTTGGTTTCCGTACCAGTATCTCAACAGATTCACCGTTTTTGTAGGTACATTCGAGCCGTACAATTTCTCCCACAGTAAATTATAATTTACGAGGTCGAAGGCACAATCAATGGAGGAGGCCATTTGTGAACTATATCAAGCGTATATCGACGACATATTATTGTGAGCGATTGAAAGAAGCTGCTGTTGTAGCTCTATTTATTTATACGTATTTTACATGTTTAGCTATAATGTATGAAGGAAAGGCTGCAGTGTACTCACAGGAAATGTAGTCTGGGCAGCTTGAGAGGCGGCAGTCGCGCGAGCGCGCAACCGTCGAGCCACAGCCGCGCGAGCGACGCGCTGCTCAGCGCGCTCGCCGGCACCGACACCAGGCGGTTGGCGGAGAGGTTCCTGCACCACACCGACATGTCATGACTAAATAAATAGCTGTCAAGCCTCTGCACGGCAACGTTTAGGCACCTAAGAAATGATCCTCAAGCCCATTCGTAGTGATAATTATGTCCTTGTGCACGTCCCTTCAATGTTTACTTTATATCTGTCTTTAGTTTTTTTTCTGTAATATAAAATATAAATATAAATATACACGGGACATTTGACACATCGCAATCTAGCCCCAAAGTAAGCGATAGTTTGTGTTATGGGTACTAGATGACTGATAATATACATACATACTAATGTACATAAATATAATATATTGAAAAACACCCAGACACTGGAAAATATTCATGCTCATCACACAAACATTAACCAGTAGTGGGAATCGAACCCACGACTTCCGGCGCAGACGGCAGGTTCGCTACCACTACGCCATTTGGTCGTCAAGTAGGGCAATAGATACATAACTAAACAGATGTAGGTATAATACCACGCGAAAACTTGTAAAATCTGTAGCCTGCATACCTAGGTCGCAAGACGCAAACAATTGTACAAATTGTAATGTGGATAACCGAACACAAAACGAGCATTTATCGCGCGCGTGTTCCCGTGGCCAGGCGGTAGAAAGCGCAGTTTTATTAATCCCATCGACAGGGCAGTAAATTTTTCGTAAAGCCACTTAGCATTTTATGAGGCAATAACAAATTATTAACAACCTTACTTTATCAGCGGGGAAAGTAATTTTTATTAGCGAATTCCGAAACAAGATTTTGCGCGAAATATATTTTCACAACACGAATAATAATTAGAAAATTTAACTTCTCTTAGAATTGCCGTTGCGCTGCGGGAAGCGGCCGCGTTCGTAATAATGTGAATTAATTCCTGAACTCAAAATCCTCAGACAATTTCCGGCGAAACAATTTCCAACGAGACGACTACCTAAGTGGAGATTTTTTCCTTTATTAGATTGTTGTGCTTGACGCCAAGTGCCATTATGAATTCTTTGATGTGATTCGTGAAACATCTATCACGCATTTTTGTTTCGGAGTGTTTTAATAGAAATACTAGCACTGCTGAATACCGATTGTTCGGCAGAGCCATTAATACAATCTCAATGAGCACACTGTACAGTATTGGTTTCCCATCTATCACCCGGGCTGTATATTTCTCCCGCTTTGTAAAGTGTTAATGTCAATACATTCATGCGTTTCCATCTCGCGGATTACAATGATAAAGAAACTCACATAAATCTCCTTCCCCGCCGCGTATTATCTCGCCTGTCCGAATTGACAGCACAGCGCGAGATATTTTATCACGCGAGACCCGTCATTCAGTTTAGGGTCACACAAAATTTAACTTAACCATTTAAATTCAAAGCCGGGAGCCGCAGCTGAAACTGCTGAATCAGGTACCTACTTAAGCGTCGCAAATATGCCTCTCTATTAGAGAGTTACATATTTGTCCCGTTTGCCGTGGAGACCCTGGGGCCATGGAGTCATAGTGCCAAAAAATTCATTCGAAAGCTTTCCCCGCGTTCAATAACCTCAACTGGTGACAGAAGGGCTGGCTCATTTTTAGGGTTCCGAATGGTAGGGTTTAGGGTAGCCGAATGGCAAAAAACGCAACCCTTATAAATTCGTCATGTCTGTCTGTCCGTCTGTCCGTCTGTCCGTCTGTCCGTCTGTCCGTCTGTCCGTCTGTCCGTCTGTCCGTCCGTATGTCACAGCCACTTTTTTCCGAAACTATAAGAACTATACTGTTGAAACTTGGTAAGTAGATGTATTCTGTGAACCGCATTAAGGTTTTCACACAAAATTTTAAAAAAAGTAATAAATTTTGAGGGTGTCCCATACTTAGAACTGAAACTCAAAATTTTTTTTTTCATCAAACCCTATGTGTGGGGTATCTATGGATAGGTCTTCAAAAATGATACTAAGCTTTCTAATATAATTTTTTTCTAAAATGAATAGCTTGCGCGAGAGACACTTCCAAAGTGGTAAAATGTGTGTCCCAGACGAGCATATGTCTCACACTGTCAAAAAGTTATCAGATCTCATGTAGGGCAAGACTTCTGACTTTATACACCCTTAAATACAAGCTCTAACTTCACAAACTCTACACTTTAGTTACAATAATGTCTTGACCGTTTGGCTACCGTCACATGGGCGTAAAGTGAAAAATATATCCCACCAAAATCATTTTCCTGATTTCAAATTTTGATTTAACAGAACTTACAGAGTACTGAAAAGTGAATAAATTTTTGATTTTACGCCCAATGTAACGGTAGCCAAACGGTCAAGACATTATTGTAACTAAAGTGTAGAGTTTGTGAAGTTAGAGCTAGACATATGCTCGTCTGGCAACATTATACATGATAATGTTTTTGTTGGGATTTCATTTCTTTTTGTAAGTTTTTTAAAACAATGTTTTTTATTAACTTAATTTTTCTTTTTTTTGTGTATTTCTTGCACTTCAGGTGCTCCTCTTTTCACAGCCCACTCTCTAATATGTTTGTATTACGAGTAGATATGTACTTTGCTTAGAAGTATATTCTGAAAATTTAATAAACTTATAGTGGATTTAAAGTTAGTAGTTTTGGCCTACCGAAAGTGAAACTAATTTTACATTTATCAAGATAAAATGATAATTAAACGTAATGTATAGATCCAAATTTCAATTTCTAACTTAAAATTTTACCTATTAAAACACAAAGTCAGATACAAATGAAAGTTTGGATGTTTGTTACTTAATCACAAAACAACCACTGAATTGATTTGGTTGAAATTTAAAATGTAGACTGATTATATCCTGGACTAACACAGACTACTTGTTATCCATTAACAATCTACGGAAGGTATCGGTGAGATTTGTGTGTTTATTAGTTTTTAACTATTGTTTTATTTATACTTAGTCTTTATTTTCGTTGGGCGCTGAGGCGCTCTTGAAATTCAAATTTGACGCTTGACACGCTTGACAACTCATTTTGGTCACAGAGCACTGGACTCTGGGCAATAAATACGCGGAGCTCGGTACGGGAATTCGGGCTTGCCGCCTGTACTATGGTACTGGGCACACTGACGTTGGGGCGCTGTTAAAATCCACATAATTTACGCTTGGCATGCCCGACGGCTAACTGTGGGTACTGGGCACTGGGCCTTGGGCACTCATCTTACCCTGGGCACTGGGAACTGAGAGCTGGGCTCGTTGGACGGGGCCTGTATGTAACTTGGGCTTGACGCGTCCGTTTGGGCACTGAGCAGGTATTTATGCGCTAAACACTCTTCCAAATCAGAGAGATTTGACGCTTGGCACGTTCGACAGCTCAAGCTGGGCACTGGGCACTCGGCTCAATGTGGGTTCTTGTCATTGAGCGCTGGATCCTGGTCACTCGACATGCAGTGAAACTCGGCTTGTTAAACATGACATGCATGGAACTTGGGCTTGAAACGTGCGATATTACTGGGCACGGGGCACTGGGCACTTGGGCGCTTGGCCACTTGGGCACTGGAATCGCGCTTATAATTACCAAAAAAAAAATTACGTGTTTTTCCAGATGTATACTAGCAGATATCTAACATGAAATTAAGTTTGTACCTATCTATATACGTATGGGAAACCCCATACGAAATTCCAACCCCCTAATTTGATGGATGTGGGGTGATTTACTAAAAATCCTGAAACACGTATTTAATTGTTTATTACAAAGAGTCCTTATATCAATTTTGAGACCTCTAGCATCAATATTTGCCGTAGTTTCATACAAACTTCCATCCCCTCATACGAACTTCCAACCCCCTAATTTGATGGATGTGGGGTGATTTACTAAAAATCCTGAAACACGTATTTAATTGTTTATTACGAAGAGTCCCTACATCAATTTTGAGACCTCTAGCATCAATATTTGCCGTAGTTTCATACAAACTTCCATCCCCTATTTTAAGGGGTTGGGGGGTTAAATTTCCAACTTTTGGAATTTTTTTATTGGTTGTGTACTAATTCTAGCTTACATACCAAATTTCAGCTTTCTAGGACTTCAGGAAGTACCTAGGAATTTTGATGATCATCAGTGAGTCAGTCAGTCAGTGACGAAATCTGGGTTTTTCAGATGTCAATAAAATCTAAAGTATAAGACCTGTGATATTGAAACTTTATACGTTTAATAAGTTCACCGGCGACATCATTTCCCGAGAATTTTGATTATCTGGAATAATTCTGGCCTAAGTTACAAGGGTTTAAAAATACGGCGAAACACTTCGAGAAAAGATAGGTAGTGCCCTCGCGCTTCGCTTGACTCGTCTGGCGGGGACACTACCGTGTCCCCAGATAAGCTAGTGATAAGTTTTATTGTACTTTAATAAAAAAAAAAAAAACTAAACCATTAGCAGACAGATAGAGCTCTACGCTTCGCATTGGTCGTATGCTCTACGATTTCGCATTGTAAAGTCAACATCTCCTGAGGATGTCCCCGTGTCGGGACGAAACGTGCGTCGAAGACAGTGTTGGAAAATTGTGTGTGGTGTTTCATGTGGGCAGTTTACCTGCATATTGTACCATACAGAATCTTTTCAAGTATCTACTTAGCGGATTATAGCAAAATAAATTTATCTGTCCTGCCAATTATAGATTTCCGCAAAATAACGCCTGCTTCACTTCAATTCAATAATAGTAAGTACCATGTTAGATATCCAGTTCTATAATCGGTGGTAGGGACAAGGGTCGAATAAGAGGATTGTACCTATAAGCGTGCTATAAGCACTAATGCCGGTTCCCAATATTCTATCTATCTTATATTTGCCCTACTAGAGATATCAATGTGACATAAGCTCCATACAAGTTGTGTCTTTCTATCTCTAGTAAACTATGGATAGATTGTATATTGGGAACCGTCAACCGCCACCAGTAACCATTCAGTATCCAATGCCGAGTGACGTAGTGCAAGTACCTACTATGTGAGTATAGAGCAGAAATGTATCAACTACAAGTGGAATATATGGATGAGCCGTAGATTCGGATCACGATAGATGTCGCGCTACATATAACGCAAGTAGGCGGTGTGCGGCGTGGAGCAGCAATGTATCGCTAACGGCAAGTATACTCACAGGTCGCGCAGCGCGGCGGCGCCCTGCAGCGCGTCGGGCGGCAACGCGCTGATGTTGTTGTGCGACACGTCGCTGCAACAAAAGTATTACAAGTTATAACTCTCTCCGTTCGTTTATTTTCTTTATCTACGCTCATTGCTTAAAGTTCGAATTATGAAATCGAAATGTGTCAAATAATTACCTACTTTATTCACAGACTTCTATAATTATTAAAAAGTTATTCATTATAACATCGCTCTACTATGGAAATATTTAAAGAAAGTTGTTTAATTTCCATTACGATACACGGCTCTGGATTCCTGTATTTGTATCTGGGGTACTATTTTTTATGTAATATTTTTTTAAGTGAATCCACAGACAACACATACTTAGTTGGTAGTCAAGTGAAACCTACTAAAGAAAGTTTACTCCACCTGACATTTTAGTAGTTGCAACAAAAATGAAACAAAGTGAATGATTTACGACAAACGTTAGCAAGATTTTATGATTTGGATTTATGATAATAATATGAGCGTAGATAAAGTAGTGTATGAAACTCTACATAATTAGGTATTATGTAACCGTTACATAAACTACTATTTTGACACATGAAACAGATATAGCAATAGTGAGGGACAAGAAAGAGAACACTTTACCTTTATCTCTCTCTGGTCTCTCGCTTTGCTATATCTGTTTCATGAGTCAAAGAGAAAATAAACGAATGGAAAGAGTACAAGAGAAATAAAGAGTGTACCAGTAGTGGAGGCAATAGGGAATATTCCTCCAGGCATGTGTTATGCATGGGGATCGCTGGGGGTCCGAGCGTATGACGTCACAAGTTTATTTATAGAACGCTCGTCGAAAACTCAGTAAGTGTGTAGTGAAGTGCTTGTTACGCATTTTATTGCACATCGCTACAAAGTACAAGTGGATCATTTGTTCATCACCTACAACTGTTCGTAACAAAGCATCGATGAAGTTACAACTTTGAACTGGGGGGCTATTCACGTTACGTGTCGTCACGTTCTTTTCGTGATGTGATATGTTTAAAAAGGTGATGGTATTTACGTACATAAGCAGACGATATTGAATTCAAAACATTTTTTGCGAACACTGAAAAATTAATTTTAATACAATTGACATAGCGTAAATTTGAATGTATTTCAAAACGCCATATTGGTCGACAGTCCCGAGATTGAAATTACTTAAGTGCGTCAAAGTTGAGTATTGTATTTCCTATGATGAAATACATTCAATTTTATACTCTAAGCCAATAGGTGTAAAGTTCATTTTTCAGTGTTAATATTTTTTCTTTTTCTTGTAGGTATCACATCACTGAGTGTGTGAAAACGTTACGAGAATGTTATAGCTGATCGGTTGAAGTATGCACCGGTAGGCAATAGGCACTGACTAGTTGCGATGGTTATTGGTTGCGTTGCTAAGGTTCCCAGCGATGTATTGGCGACGTAAAATTTTATAAAATGCACAAAAACGATTCATAACAGCACAATTTCGAAATTAATTTCACACGTAAGTAGGTTAAGAAATTGTTATATAAACAGTACTGCCAAGAACACCATCCCAATTTATCACTTCACCTACTTATTATATCTTTGACAGCGGCATGATTCACGACAGCGGTCCCCGAGGACATCCCGCTCCGACAGTCGCACGGTGCTTAGGGAATGGCATCGTAAATTTCACTTCACTTCGCAGGAATCTGTGAAACTAGGACACCGGGCACAGTGCGTCACAACTCAACTCACAGCGCAAATAAATGAACGGCAGCGAGTCTCCTCGTCGCCGCTGGAACACTCAACTTGTTTGCATTCCGACCTCCAGTGCTAGTATGGACAGAGGACTATTTTCTCCCCGGGGAAAGGACAAAACTTTGTGCCTTTCTACGTTTTTATCACTCTCCCAGAGCTTGGGTGAAGACTGGAGATATGATGGGTGCAGACCTTGGTGATGTCAGGTATAAAATTCACTTGTAATACTTACAATTAAAGTTTAAACACACCTATAATAATTGATGTCAAAACTTCCTGATTTTTAGGGTTCCGTAGCCGAATGGCAAAAAACGGAACCCTTATAGATTCGTCATGTCTGTCTGTCCGTCTGTCCGTCTGTCCGTCTGTCCGTCCGTATGTCACAGCCACTTTTTTCCGAAACTATAAGAGCTATACTGTTGAAACTTGGTAAGTAGATGTATTCTGTGAACCGCATTAAGGTTTTCACACAAAATTAAAAAAAAAGTAATAAATTTTGGGGGTGCCCCATACTTAGAACTGAAACTCAAAATATTTTTTTTCATCAAACCCATATGTGTGGGGTATCTATGGATAGGTCTTCAAAAATGATACTAAGGTTTCTAATATCATTTTTTTCTAAAATGAATAGTTTGCGCGAGAGACACTTTCAAAGTGGTAAAATGTGTGTCCCCCCCCTGTAACTTCTAAAATAAGAGTATGATAAAACTAAAAAAAATACATGATGTACCTACATTACCATGCAAACTTCCACCGAAAATTGGTTTGAACGAGATCTAATAAGTAGTTTTTTGATATTTACAACAAAACCTCTAAAAACAAAGTTAGTTTTGCGGTTCGATAAGAAAAGTGGTTTTTATGGTTTTATTCCTCCGGTTGTACTTAGTACGGAACCCTCAGTGCGCGAGTCCGACTCGCACTTGACAGGTTTTATTAGTTCTGAGAGGTTTATTTAAATTTAAAAAAATACTCGAGCAAGTTTTTAGGTCAAAAATATGGATATTTAGAGTCTATTAACTTTTAACCCTTTATTAATGTAGTCTGAAGCTTTTAAACATTTTGGAACGGAGTTCCTTATCGCGCGTTGTAAAAGGGGGCTAGACGGAAAAAATTCATACGAAAAGTTGTAACGACGTTTTTGCTAAGCTATTGTAAACCGTGCGGCGTGCGCATGTATCTCTGTCTGTCTCTCTCTCTCTTTTATAGAAAGCAAACCAGATATACTTCGTTCCATCCGGGTGTCCCTTGACACCTCTCAAGTTTTTTATATTTATTTATTTATTTAACTCTTATTTAAAATCCGACTACATTTACAAGTAGGAAAACTTAATCGCTTCTTGCATGAAAGCTTACAGCTAGACGTAGACGGTTCTCATCACTGAAGCGCGGCGGCGATAACATAAACTTGCCTCGAGTTCGCCTCGAGAAGTTGGTACATCGAACACTTCGCCGAGATACCGTGTCTGCTAACTTGTGCCGAGTTGCTGTTTAAACTTTAAACTATAAACGAAACTCGACGCGACACAAAGACACAATAACATCGTGTTTTTGCAGACTCCAGCGAGACAGGACTATAGAAAACAAGTTGTTTGTGTTACTTCGTATTGAGAAACAATCAAATAATTTAATCAAGTTAGAGACATGCTGCCGAAATCAACGAAATAAGTTATTACAGCGGGAACATTACATGCAATTGTGGCAACTTTCGGCTCTGGTTTAACTAGATTGAAAAAAAAATTGGTTGCCTGTAAAGTCGGTTTACTGACGATAGTTGAACGTGACAACGTTTTCTTTGTCACTCGTTCCGCGCTCGCGAGGTAGCGCCGGTAACGCCGCATGAGCGAGGTAACGCCGGATGAGTCATGTTTTTTCGTGCGTGCAACCGGCTCTATCGATTTATAAGACGTTGTCACGTCAAAAATTGGTTGTCTGTAAGGTCGGTTTACTGACGATAGTTGAACGTGACAACGTCTTCTTTGTCGCTCGTTCCGCGCTCGCGAGGTAACGCCGGTAACGCCGCATGAGCGAGGTAACGCCGGATGAGTCATGTTTTTTCGTGCGTGCAACCGGCTCTATCGAATTATAAGACGTTGTCACGTCAAAAATCAAAGTCCTCGATATCTGACATTTATTTCGACTTACTTTCATCTGACACTCGTTACTTCCGATTATACCTAGATTCAGCAGTGTTTTCACTTTATTTAAATAATAGAGCGTTAAGCCCGTATGTAATTACTTAACGTATGTTTAATTTAAATGGGAGGTAAATATACAGTAAGTAGGTAAGGTGAGTAAGTATCTAATGCAGTTGCACTTAGGAGTTGGTAACCCAATGAAAATCTTCCAACATTTCTTTACTAAGGTATTGGCTAAAAGGGAATGCAAAATTGCAAATACGTGTTGCGATTTCAACATCTTCTGAGAATGTTCCGGTGTCAAAGCGAAACGTAGGTACCTTTACTATGTACTAGGTTTTGCTGATTTGTATGTTTTCTGTTTCTACGGCTTTTTGTTATAATAACAACTAGTTGTGGCCTGCGGCTATTTGCGGCGCTTGACAGTCCAACACGCTGGCCAAGTGCGGGTTTGCGGGCCTCACACACCTAAGAGAACATCGCGGTGAATTCTCAGGCATGCAGTTTTTCTCAATTTTTCACAAATCAAACATTAATTTTTCCGCGATAAAAAGTATCTTGTGCGTTAATTCAGGATATGATTAACCTCCATTCCAAATTTCATCCAAATCCGTTCAGTAATTGCGGCCTGATGGAGTATTTCTCCTGAAGAGTTCTGGAAAATCCTTTCTCAGTGCACCCCAAGACCTCAGGAGCTTAAGTCCCAGAGTCTCTAGACCCAGCTGCGGTTTGGGCTGTGGTAATATGTCAGTCAGTCTTTTATATATTTTCATTGTTGTCGCGCCTGTGTTGATGCTGATGATGCTCACAGTAACCTTCAAGCCGGCACGTCTCCTACGTCATAGCACAGTTAGCGTTCTGCGCTCCTGATCAGCTGATTACGGGTCAATGCACTGTGGCGCGGGCGGGCGGTGGGGGAGGGTGTGTAGGGGGTGCGGGGGTGGGGCGGTGATAACGAGCGCGCGTTATTGCCGTCATCCATCATCGCGATTCGCACGTCACCGCCGCCGGCAGCCCACGACCCTTCGCAACCCACGACAACATAGTTTTTATACACTTCTGATTCGGTGGTTGAGCGCTGAAAATAATGATGAGTCCAAAATTTTAAACTAAGTGATACGCTTGCCCACGTCAGATGCAGCGGGTGCCATTTTGCACTGTACTGTGTACATCGCACAGACACGTTTTCTTAATTTTTGTCGGCCATAGAAGAAAGACGTGCTCTGTTCTATAGCCGAAAAATAATAAAATTAGCAAAAGAGGAAGCATTATAGCTTCGCGTTAGAATAACTCACATTGCATCAGCCCAGATTGAATCCGCGAGAAGAGCCCTACCAGTTAGGTACCACCAGTAACGTAATTGTTTCCAATGACGGTGATAACTGATAACTCGCATACTGTGTGTTGTATTTTGAGACCTTGTGTGTACAATGAATCTTGTTCTAGGTATAGTTGCTACGGCTACATGCAGGCGACATATTGAAGAATTTTTCAATGACAAGAATTCTTGGAATGATAGGGATATATTTCCATCTCCTCACGAGATATCTTAAAAATTATGTAATAATTTTTGTTATTATTTAAGAAATAGTATATACATAATAACATTTTTTTGAAAAGAGCAAGTGCCGAGATTCTTGCCAGTTCTTCTCGGTGCAATCCTGCTTTCCGAACCTGGCGGTAGAGTTTTGACTTTTCATAAGAGCCTATTAATTGGGCCTATGTCAAAATAAAGATTTTTCATTTTCATTTTTCATATCTATTAAATAAGTTTTCCCTAGACTCCTCAAGTCGTCGGAAATTCATAATCCGAAATAAATTGAACCGATAATCCTAAAACCATAAATTATCCGCCGACACTAAAAATTATTATCGGTTGTCGGACTTCTTGTCTTCTTGTTATAAAAGTCGGTAATCATGTGGACGCGAGTACTCAAATGCGTAAGGCGCCACATCGGACCGACATGTCGGCTGTCGGATGTCGGTCAGCACATCGCCTATGACCTTGCACGCTATCGCAGGCTGCAATTTTGCAATAGTGGTCAGTTATTGGCAATTCAGCAATTGTTTTGGCAGCAGCATCCAGTCTGCGATGGCCATGTCCGTCGCTATCGCCAGGTGTGGCCGCTGCCTCGCCTGGCCGCACGCCAATACTGAATGCTGTAGCAGCATCATTTGTACCATCTGCGCCCACTAGTTTAGCGGTTAGTAGTTTAGTCGGGGGAAATTCAGCGCTTCTTGCGATGGAGGCCACCAACCGCCCTAACGACAGTGTGAGTAGTTATTAACATATTTAAATTGTTTGTCCTGTGTCCACCTATTGATCTAAGCCAAAAATTATCTTGTTATTCAGTGTTTGTTCAGTGGACAAACGGCCTAAACGTCTTTAAGTGCCCGATTCATCTTCAAATTCGCGGCGAATTCTTTGTCGCGGAACAATGTTGTTCGCGACGGGCCGGCTTCGCGCGCGATTTGCGCGTGAGTGTAGAGAACCCATAAGTTCGAGCTCGGTATAAACTATCTTCATGTTTTATTATAAAATCCGAGAGAAATGTAAAGCATTAAGTTTTAGGATGTTGTTTACCAGAGATGTGCTACGTTGCCAAACTACTATAGTTACTAAGTAAGTATATCATTGAAGAATTTCTCAACGACAAAGATTCTTGGAATGATAGAAATATGCTTCCATCTCCTCACGAGATATCTTAAAAATATGTTATAATTTGTCGTACTTTATAAGAAATCTTGTATTATAACAATGAGATTTTTTAAAAGAGAAAGTGTCGAGTTTCTTGCCAGTTCTTCTCGGTGCAAACCTGCTTTACTAACCTGGCGGTATTATTCGGGCCTATTATCAGGCCTATTTTCACTTTTATGTCAAATGCATTATGCACTAATAGAACAGCTTTATGGTACAGATACACCTCAGACTACATTAATGAGATACACATGCTAAGTAGCACGTTAGTGTGCTAGTTTTGAGCATTTGCTACTAACTAGCATGTGTATAAAGTGTCTGCTAGTAATTAGCATGCTTATTCCTCTTGCAAAAATCTTTTTAAGCATTCTCCAATAGCATGCTTTGTATAAGTATGGGTATCTGTACCTTTATTCCGTTAACTATGAAATCAAATGACAATGATGCGATCCATTGGCGTCGCTTGACATGAAACGTAGTTACTATTTAGTACTGAGGTATATGGTGGACAAGCATGAAGCGCCTCAATGGCTAATTCCATCCTCATTACTTCTGCGAGAATACCATTACCGTATATAGTACTCATCTCCTACCTACCTATCTCATGAAATTAACATCTGGGTACAACTCTAATATCTTGGGACGATTCTAGTGTGATGTGTGATGTGTAGACGATATAGATGCGCCGCGACTTGCGCCTCGCGGGTCGCAAGAGAGCTTGTGTCAAACTCGATTAATTTAGCTAAGTAGGTATATTGAGGGTTTTGTGACGTCGCATCAATGACACCGCACGTGTACGCCGCGCTCCTATGTCGTAGACACAGAGCACATAATAACTGTAGAACTCGCAGATGGTCGCAGTCTGCTGTGAAGGCCGCTCGCAGTTACACATGCACATTCACAACTCACGCATTCGCTCGCTTGGGAAGTGACACAGCGACGCAACTCCAATCTAACTACATATTATTACATACAACATACCGTTATTATATTTCTCACTGCAGGCATAGGTATTATTATGATATTCTGTGCTGCAGGAACTACATCTCACCACTGGTGGTAGGACTTCTCGCGGAGTGCATCCGGGGTTATTCTACCGTGAAGCTTCTGTTTTTCGGTTTGTAGGGCACTGTAGCTGACGAGATCACTGAGCAATATGAGACCTAAGAACTGTTGTCTTAGGCTGATAAGCGCAGTGCGTCGTGTGATATTGTAATGCAAAATTTTGAGCTAATTTTTATTTTGGATAAATCTATAGCTCCTGTGGGATACTTACTACAGTGATCTTAAGCGACAGCTGACAGCTCTAAGTTCCTTAAAAGTGGGTAAAAGGTCGGATTGGGAAACGCCAACGGGAAATTCACATTTGCATCGAGTTTCGTGAAAAATCGAATTTCACGCGGGCGGATCCGCGGGCAAAGCTAGTCTTATGTAAGACGGTGTATCATGTAATATCAGGCTGATGTCTAGTTCGTCTCATTATTCTTTCGTATACATATAAATTCTAAGTCAGTGAAAGGAATGTTATACTATAGTAGTGTTATTATCTCGCTACAGACTCGGTCATAAATCATTCGAGTGTTTCGCTTTTGTTGTTCTTTGTTGAGTTGTGCATTACTGCAGAACAACAAAAGCGAAACACTCGAATGATTCATGACCGAGTCTGCAGCGAGATAATAACACTACTAAGTATAATAATTAGTCCTTGCGAGTATTCCTATTTATCTCGACGGATCGTGTTGGCGCGCGGGAGCGAGGCGCGCGTCTCCTTGAGCTAGTTCCACCTTCCGGCGTAACTTACAGCTAAGTGGGGTTTTCAAACGCAATGCCAATATTATTGTGGAACATTCGCGCTGCTTCCTGAATAGATACCCTCGATCGCGCGAGCGGCGAGAGGGTGAGAGGGAGCGGGAGGGGGATCCGGGTCACACGGCCACTGCGATTTGCGGATAATGGATTCTGTCGGCCGCGATCCCAGCGGCTTTATCCTTTCCTGCCGCCGTCACCGCTGGCCGCCGATGACTGCGCCCTCTACGAACGAGTATGGACTTAACCCGTGGTCTGTGGATTTAACTATACGATGCTAAAAACACCACCCAATTAACAAGTGGAAAATTAAAAATATTTAAAACACCCACGAATTTTGCAGACTTGTAATAATTGAAAAAGGATTAATTTATAATTTTTTTGAAACTCCCCGACTAAAGGAAAGTAAGAACTAAGAACCTATAATTAAATACAAATCCAAGAAAATCCGCCGGAGCTGCTGTGTTTTAACCATTGCCAATGAATACCAAACATTATACAGAAAACTGTATCTAAATCGGTCAAGCCGTTTTTGAAATAAATGGGAACATTGATGTGCACAAATGAACACACAAAGAAACAAAAATATTTTTGCATTAAGTATTGGTTTTTGTAAACAATTTAACATACAAACAAACATAAAATCTCATTAATAAAGTACCTATTATGTACAAACGGTCTCTCACCCTAAACGCATATAATCGTACTCCGTTCCGTCGTGGGTAAAAAGCTAAGTTTGTAGTTTGTAGATAGATGAAAGATGATGATGATAGATGAAAGGAAGGCGAAGAGCGCAGAAATCGTTTCCGAGCTAGAGCAGGTAGGTAGGTATGTACGCTTTTAGTGTGATCCCGAAGCCACTTCTGAAATTTAACTTTGCCTAAGTTCAAACAATCTCAATAAAATACTAGCAATACTATAATATGTATTTTGTACTTGTTAGTTGTTTGTAAATAACAAAGAACCTTCGAAGTAGGTAAGTGTATCTTAGAGCTTCCGTCTGCTCACAAGTCACAAGGTACCTACTAGGTATAATAAAATCTCAAGGTACTTATTACGTAGTTAAAAGATAATTGTATAAAACAGAATTTTTTTCGAAACAGCAATTGCCAAGTTACTTGTCCGTTCTTCTCAGTGAAAACGGTTTTCAGAACGAAGCGGTAGGGGTAGTCCTGACATTGCATAAATACTTACCTATACCTATGTAAACGAAAATGAAAATGAAAAATCTTTATTTTCACATAGGCCCAATTAATAGGCTCTCATGAAAAGTAAAAACTCTACCGCCAGGTTCGGGAAGCAGGTTTGCACCGAGAAGAACTGGCAAGAAACTCGGCACTTGCTCTTTTCAAAAAAATGTCATTACATACAATTTCTTAAATAATATCAAAACTTATTGCATAATTTTTAAGATATCTCGTGAGGAGATGGAAATATATCCCTTTCATTCCAAGAATTCTTGTCATTGAAAAATTCTTCAATAGTATAGTAACCCCGATTTATTAGATGCTTTTTGACAGTGACTAAAGGTAAGTCCATTTTAATTTTGTACTTCAAAACGTGACTGTCAATGTGAGACTGTTGAGGTTAAGTACCTACTTGTCATTGTAGTGTTGTAGAAAATACTCAGCCAAAACCCTACTAAAATAAAACCTAATGTACTGAAGTCAAAGTAACTGCTCCGGAAACCATGAAACGCAGCGACTTAACCCCAGCGTGCCGCTAAGGAATAAGAATAATTTTATTTCACAGAGTATCACATTTCGCGTAATTTCAGTGTGGCGAAGGATGGTAGTCCCTGTCCCTATTACTTGCCAATTAGTTGTGGAACGAAATTCAAAACATAATGGGAACGTATCCAAACGACAAACTGATTATGTGATTTATCGATGACAATTTCTGTAAATCAATGTGTAAGTAGGTAGTTCTTTTTATTTAATTTTTTTGAATTTGACAAATGTCTAAAAATAATTGCAGAAATAATAATATCCTTTAGCACCGATCTGGCCAAACTGGTTAATCTTTGTTGAGATATTCCACAGGCGCGGAACGTATTGCACAAGTGTTTGCGCTTACACACTATTGCACTCTCTATTCCCTCTCTCTCTCTTTCTCTCTCATAGTCCGATGGGACGGCAGCTCCTACAAGACCGGAGAGAGATCAAGCACAGGGCCGATGTCTTAACGTGCTCTCCGAGGCATGGAGCTGATTCACAATTTCCAAACTCTGGACTAGTACCTATACTACGAATTTCCTGATAGGAACCCCAATACTAAATTCCACTGGCCCGACCCGGGAATCGAACCCAGAGCCTCGTGATCTGCAGTCGAACATGCTCAGCACTGGACCAACGAGTACAACGAGGAGAGAAGATAACATGGCTACAGTAGACTGCTGCACCCCTAGCATGGGCAGGAGGATAAAATCGTATTTCCCTCGATTTTGTTCTCTGAAACCGGAGAAAATAGTCGCCTTAGCATGGCCAAAGGGGAAAGGGAGAATTTTATCACTATTTGATATTTCACCAAGACATAAACCCCCCGAGAGTAGCAAGGGAGTATTTTTTCGACCTCTGTGCCGATGCTAGGTGGATAAACAAAAACATGGAAAGGGATAAAATCTTATCCTTTCCCTGGGGACAAAATAGTCCCCTGCCCATGCTCGCACTGCTGACCGCGGACGTGCATGGGGCACGGTCGTTACTGATAAGTGATAAGGTAAGCACGCAGTCCTCTGAGCCGCTTATCGGCTCGCGTGCGCCCGGCGTCGGCTCTCAGATACCGCGGGGTCAGGGGTCAGGGGTCAGGGGTCGGGGGGCGGGGCTGCAGCTGATAGCGCTATAAATAGCCGGCCTAGAGCTGCAGCCTGCGACGCCTGATAGCGCGATGGCAATGGGTACCATCCAGACGCGAGAATTCAATTTTTTTTTAGTTTTTCGTTAATAGTGGGCTAATTATACATCATAGGCTTATGGCAATGACCTTTGCGAGCACATAATAATTCTTGCATCTACACGTTTTGAATAAAAACTCTGCTCACCAATACTCATCTGCTTGATATTGGTTCCCGATAGCCCGAAATCTGGGAAACTGCAAAAAATTATCTCTCGGGAACCAATATGACGTGAGTGGGAATTTCCGAGCAAAGTTTCTATTAAAGACATGTAGATGCATAAAGCCCTTCGCACACGGCGCGTAAGCGTAAGCGTATCTTTACGACGCTACGCATAGCCCACTATTAACGAAAAACTAAAAAAAAGACGTGTTGCACTCGGAGACTGCCGAGGTAAAGCATAGCTGTTTCAGTGGGTGGTGATAGGTTATTTTCGTTTCGCATAACAATATGACAGTTACGTCTCCTACGATTCGCTGCTACAACGCTTCGTCTGTGGACATGTTTGAAAATATTCGTGCTCGCTCGTCGGACACGATGATTACGCTACGCTTACGCTTACGAACCGTGTGGGAAGGGGCTTAGTTCTTTATAATACTTAAGTATAAATTGTACTGATTAATCCGCGAAATCAACTCTCGTGGCAATAACTGAACGTTCTCGTCCTGCGTCGCACGTACAAAACTGTCGGTAAATTCTAAATAATCGGCTGTACCTCTTATCTTATCAGACAGCGAGGGGACTCGCAATTATTTACTCATTTCCTTTACAGTAAGTAAATCATGCTCGTAACGAGTAAGGGGAGACGCGAGGGGGAGACGCGGGGGTGGGAGGGCAGTAACGAAATTATCGTACCGCTACGACGGAGGGTCAACACACTTCGCTGAATCAATTAGCTGCTTCAAGAGTATAATGGTGATCGTGTTCTGTTCACTGTTAAGGTTTTGTAATATGATGAATTGCACACCCGAAATTAAATTATTTATCTAGTTTAGAGCTTAACAACAAGGGTTTGATGACCTTCCTGGCGAGTCAGCGCGTATCTAGATGTGTATGGAAGGCGTATTTCCATTAATATACAAGGCCACTAGGCAGCCATTAGAAACTGCTCACATATAAGTACATTGTAATGCAATCTTCAAATCTGTGCTTACGTTATTAAATAATTGTAGTGCATTCAAACCTAGTAAGTGAGAGCTCAAGGGACCGAGATCTCTTTTTTCTTAGGTGTAGAGTTTTCTCACTAACCAGAGTTTCAGAGTTGGAACGGCAAAAGGGCTTGGCAAATACTCTCACTAAAATAGGGTTTTCTCGTTTTCCCAGTCCTCTCTTACCTACTCAGGTTAATGAAAATGAAAATGAAAAATCTTTATTTTCACATAGGCCCAATTAATAGGCTCTTATGAAAAGTCAAAACTCTACCGCCAGGTTCGGAAAGCAGGTTTGCACCGAGAAGAACTGGCAAGAAACTCGGCACTTGCTCTTTTCAAAAAAAAAATGTCATTATATGTATACAATTTCTTAAATAATATCAATAATTAATACATAATTTTTAAGATATCTCGTGAAGAGATGGAAATATATCCCTATCATTCCAACAATTCTTGTCATTGAAAAATTCTTCAATAGTATAGTAACCCCGACTTATTAGATGTTTTTTGACAGTGACTTTAAACCTGTGTAAAGGTAAGTCCAAAAGTTAGACTGTATTGTGTTGCAGTGGCAGTAGTTATAGAAGGTACATGTGTGTACCAAGTACAGCAATACACTCTGTACCGTGTAGTACCTCGTACCGGTCTACTACATAATAAGTATTACTATAACAGCTTTCACCGGAGCGCTGCGGTCACCCATTGACCTAGTGTTGATCCAAGATCGACCTATTGATTATTGTAACGTACGAAAATGCAGAGTTATTTTTTTTACACGATACAAGTTAGTACTTGTACCTCTTAGTTCTTATGAGGATCTTCAATTTGCGCTGGTCTCTTCAGCTGGCGAGCAGTTCGTGTAGATTTTTGTATTTCGCATGATTTTATTTGAATTTGAATATGAAAGAAGTATTTTTTCCTGTGTCATTGTTATGTCAGCTGTCATTGTCATTGCGTTGCCGCCATTCGTAAATTGAATGACCACAGATAAAGGTTGTGGTGATCTGTGGTCGTTTGTTGTGACTTGGATTCAGAACAGTACTTGACTGCGACCTCATCTGATGGGAAGTGATAATGCAGCCGAAGATCCACAACTGCGAATAAAATCTGAATTCATCAATCCACCATCCAGACATCTTTGTGGCATAATTTGCGCCTCCTTAGTAACTCTATACGAGCGAGGGGCAGAGGCGTCAAAATTACTAATCGATTTAAACTAGACTTTAAAATCATCGCCAACGTTGAAGACCCAAGCAAATCGAATAAAAAAAGTAATCCGAAACATGATGATGATCTACATATTCTAGGGTTAGCAATTACAAAGAGCTGTATAACTAGGTATACCTAAGTATGGTTTCATGATTAAATATACTTTATACCTAAAGTAAATTCATGTTGCAACCTTAATAATCTGTTAATCATCTGATTAGCAAAAATTGGTCAAGTGTGAGTCGCGCTCGCGCACTCGCACGGTTCCGTACTATCCAGACCGATTTTCACGGTTCAAGAGATACAGTCTGGTGACAGACGAACGGACCCACAGAAAAAAGATGTGCTCTGTGGACGGACCCGTTTTTACCCTTTGGGTACGGAATCCTAGAAAGCAATGCGCCCTAGGGCAATTTGTCCATAGAAACTTTCACCACCGGGGCCAACACTCACCACGAGAAAAAAATTCCAGAATTTAGTCAATCTGTCGTTAATCCCGGACATAAAACTAGGGGCGTTATAAGTTTGACGTCGATATCTACTATCTGTGGCACCGTAGTTTATAAACGGATGGACTGATTTCGATGCCGCTTTTTTCTTTTGATAGTCAGTTTTCTTGCGGTTGTTCTTAGCTATGTTTGGTAAATATCGGTCCAGCGGTGTAAGAGTATCAGTCTTTTCTCCAAAACGATGTAAGGCATTTTTGGCGTATGATTACTTGACTAAAGTAGATACCTGGATACCTATGTGCTTCAAGCGGTAGTTGCCATTTCATCGATAAATGGCAAGCGTTGGGTTTATTACATTTTAAATTTAATTATAAGCCATATATATAGTTATATACACAGAGAATAGGGATCGACAAAATTTGACTTCGCTTGTGGTGCGAATCCTTGTCCTCGAGAGAATAGATCGAGAATATTTCTGGCTGAGATACTCGACCTAAGTATGAAGTGACCCTTCAATGGACAAATTAATATGGCTTAGGAACTACAGCGATTAATAACTAATTTCTAGAAAGAGTTTATGCACGCCGTGTGTCTATAGAACTAGCACGAATCAATGTATTGGCGAGAAATATGAGATCTTTGACAGTTGATTGATGGGTGTAAAAGCTTTCATAGAGAAGACATCAACGCGCTCTACGTCGCTACGAACATCGACCGATTGATTGATCGTGCCGCGTTGCACGCTCTACGAGTCAGCGTAGCCGCACCTATAGTAGTGTTATTATCTCGCTGCAGACTCGGTCATAAATCATTCGAGTGTTTCGCTTTTGTTGTTCTTTGTTGAGTTGTGTTACTGCAAAACAACAAAAGCGTAACACTCGAATGATTTATGACTGCGTCTGCAGCGAGATAATAACACTACCTACTATAGCAGACGCTACCTCCGGCGCAGCGGTGTTGGACAGTGGAGAGTAACAATGAATTCCGATGCAAAAGTTATAGCCCTCATTATAGCCGGCGAGACAGCCCAATATTATCGGTAACCGCTCACTGACTGGTTTAGTGGGGCGGCAGTCAGATGTCGGTCAGAATAACCGTAATCAGTTGTCGGTCGTCGGTTGCACCTTGCGATGGACGCACAGTACGGTACAGGTGGACGGTACTCACACTGCGTGCAGGCGGTCGTGCAGCGGCGGCAGCGCGGTGAGGCGCGCGGCGCGGCACGCCAGGCGCGCGCCCGCCTCGCAGCAGCGCGCGTCGCACGCCGCCAGCGCGCCGCCCAGCGCCGCCAGCGCGCCCAGCGCCAGCGCCAGCGCCGCCGCCATGCCTCACCTGCCGCGCGCGCCCGCCGCGCCGCCCGCGCGCGCTGCCCCCATCGCGCACTGCACTGCACCGCACTGCACTGTCGACTGCACGCACACTCGCGCGACGCACCGGGTACGACTACACGCACGGTGTGAGTAGTTGGAGATCGTGTCTGAAACGCGTGTGTAGCTATGAAGAGAGCGGCGCGTACTGAGTCGGCGGCGTCGCGGCACACACTGACTGTAGTCTCTACTCTCTATACTAGCCGCGATCGCGAGAGGCGATGGATGTGAACGGCCGGAGCGAGGGCGGCGGGCGGCGCGCGGTGCCGCGGAGTCTGCACCGGAGCTTACTAAGCTTTTGAATGGAGCGACAATAACATCGTTGTCGTGTCCACCTTCAGTGTGGTCCACCGCTGGGCCGACCGAACACCGGAAGGGTTTAACCTCGGTTTACACTTGACACGCTCCACAAACATTTGAAACGTGGGCCAAAATAATGAGCAGCAATTTTCAAACGAAGTTTCTTATCAGGCCGTGCAGCAGGGTGCTAGACGAAAGAAAAAATTTCGTACGTCACGCAAACCAGCGGGGCTAGACAAAGTAACAGTCGTTTAGCGTTGACAACAGTAGATAAAAATGTACGGACAAACCACGTGACGAATGAAAACAAATGAAAGCAGAATCTACAACGTCCGCGAGAACGCCAGGAAGCGTTCAAATAGTCGTAGTCGATTTCCAAAAAAAACGTGTTTTCCTCTATACGGTCACGTGGTTTTTCTACAGTCACTTGGTTTGTCCATACATTTTTTATCTACTGTCGTCAACGCTAAACGACTGATATTTTGTCTAGCTTCGCTGATATGAAGAAAATCCATCCAGGAAAATCCTAATCTAAACTTCTAAACTTATAAAATATGAATCTGTAATTTTGGTAAACATACAATCAGCTCTATGATTTGGCATGATAAGTCATTAACGCGAGCTATCTGTACATAGCGCCATCTATCAAGCAGTGGGTGAACTTCGTTTCAACCGAGTTTTCCGCGACACTCACGCTATTTGGTTTCAATAGTGTTCGTATTTTTTTTTTTAAATAAAATAATATAAATATATACTTACAGGGCATTTGACACATCGCAATCTAGCCCCAAAGTAAGCGATTAGCTTACGTGTTATGGGTACTAGATGACTGATAATATACATACATACTAATATACATAAATATAATATATTGAAAAACACCCAGACACTGGAAAATATTCATGGTCATCACAAAAACATTTACCAGTAGTGGGAATCGAACCCACGACCTCCGGCGCAGACGGCAGGTTCGCTACCACTACGCCATCCGGTCGTCTAAATGAAAGCCACGAGTCACTATAGGTACTTACTTAAGCAAGCCTTAATATAATACTTAGTCACTTTTACGTTCGCTATCATATTTAGTCACTTTTATGATCGCAAATTGCACGTCTCTCATCACGTTGATGCATTCAATGTATACCCACGCCGAAATAATATACTACTTGTATTGCACTAGCTGCTAGCATTGAATACCTGCTTGTATACCTATTTGGTTTACTTACTTTGCTATTTCCAAGCTGGCACGAAAAAGGGACAAGTCAAGGGACACTCGACAGAACACACCTAAAACAGAACTCCATGTGTGTAATTTACATGTGTGATTTCACCTATCGCTTGATAGATGCCGCTGTCTTCAGTTACCTCGCGCTGACGAGTTCAATATCAAAGCTATGTACGTGATTGCATGCGTGCCCATCGTTTTGACTGGTATGAGAAACTTTCTTTCTAGATTTTCGAAAATTTCGTCCCTAACAAGGTTTTCGTCACGCAAAAAAACATTTTCTATCGCCTACGGCCTAGCCTCCTGCGCGATACCTTCCGGAAACAAACTTTGTTTTAACAAGCGATAAACGATTATTACTTACTTATACCACCATGCGAGCTAGTCATGTTTGGTACTTAGGTACTAGTAAACTACAGGAGTCTCACTTATATCCAAAGGTGCAGATAACGGTATCGCGAGTTCAACGGTTTTCCCCATCTCAATAAATTCCCAACGCTTTAAACAAGTTTTCACTTTAAAAATCTTTAAGATGTTTCAGACTGGACGTCTCAGCCAGATAGTTGGACTACACGATATGAATAAAACTGATAGAGAACAAGTTACAAAGTAAAAATGTTAAAAACAAGCTTTTATACATTTTATACGTATTCTACTCAGCACAAGACCCTGGTTATCATCTAGCACCAAAGTACCCGTCAAGACGAATCAAACGAGTCCAAACTCGATGAAATTTCATCGCTTTACTTCAGATTTCTTTTGGCCACCTTCAAGTTCCATCATGAGATCAGCTCCATGATGTAATTATTGTACATTGTCATCAGATTTACTCAATCGGTAACCGAGAAGTGGATCAAATTAAACTTGCAAGATTTGATTACAACAAACAAGCATCGGGATCCTTAGATGAAACTAAATAAAATTTTGGACATACCAGGCTGCACTAATCATAGTTGCAATTTGCAACAGTTTAAAGTCCACCCTGCATGTATGTAATTTGTATTAATTTCGTGAGAATGGCGTATGCCGCGCCGAGTGAGGCCGAACTTATCGGGCTGTTGACGATTGTGGTGGTGATGTTTCGCACATCACTTCTTATTGCCTCAGGCTTTATTTATAAAGACACAACAACACAACTGACTGTGAATGACTTTTATGTGGTAAGCAACAACAGCAGTGTTGAACAAATAAAGGCCTGAATAATAGGCTCTCATGAAAAGTCAAAACTCTACCGCCAGGTTCGGAAAGCAGGTTTGCACCGAGAAGAACTGGCAAGAAACTCGGCACTTGCTCTTTTCAAAAATGTCATTGATTATACTAATACAAAATTTTCTTATAAAGTATGAAAAATTACAACATATTTTTAAGATATCTCGTCAGGAGATGGAAGGATATTTCTATCATTCCAAGAATATTTTTCTATTCTTCAATGGTAATTTAATTAAATATTTTTTGACAGTGTCTTTAAACCTGTGCAAAGGTAAGTCCAAAACAGACTTCGGGATCATATTGTAGAACTGCAATGGGTGAAAAAAAAAACAAGCTGTTAGAAATTATTAACAAAATATAATCTTTCGTTCAACAATCACAGCAGCTGAATAAATTCTAAAATCACAATTGTTTTCACATTTATTATTTATTTAAATCTTTTCATTTAAAAATTTTAAATGAAAAGATAAATCTTTTCATTAAAAAATTTATCTTTTCATTTAAAATCATAGATCAGTGGAGGTAGTCTTGCACCCAGGGCGTCATGCCCGGGGCGTACTTGGTGGGCGGCAGGTCGTAGGGGATCACCAGGCGGTTCTTGGCGCCCGCCCGCAGCGGGAACAAGTCTTCGTTGATCTAGACGAGAAAGAAAAACAATCCGTGAGTGTCATCTTCATCTAACGCTCGATAGATGGCTATAACAAACGAGTTTTTACTAATGTGTTAGTCCGAAAAGAAATTGTTTTAAAAACACTACTTAGATTATATTGTGAAAAGTTTTATATTAATAAATATTGTATGAATTTTTATATACTAGACTAGCGACCCGGCAAACTTCGTTTTGCCATTAGGGATATAAAAAATAGATAACAAGCTGCTCTCAGACCTAGAAGAGATCGTTTATAATGAAAATTTCATAACGATCGGTCGAGTCGTTTAGGAGGAGTTTTGTAACAAAGAAACAAGAAAAGCGAGAGAATTTTATGTATTAGACTAGTACGGGAACCCGAGTTACGCTATGTTGATTTCTGTACACACAAGACCCCAAATAAAACAAGTATGGATCAATGGACGCGCAGCGCGCGGTTGCCCTTGTTGACGCTGCCCCACGCCGCCTCGCTCACGTCGGCGGCACCAGGCTAACAGCGGGCGCGAGGAGCTCACCACTAGCGCGGGCAGGAACAGCACGCCCGCCTCGTAGCTCATGACGCGCAGCGCGCGGTTGCCCTTGTTGACGCTGCCCCACGCCGCCTCGCTCACGTCGGCGGCACCAGGCTAACAGCGGGCGCGAGGAGCTCACCACTAGCGCGGGCAGGAACAGCACGCCCGCCTCGTAGCTCATGACGCGCAGCGCGCGGTTGCCCTTGTTGACGCTGCCCCACGCCGCCTCGCTCACGTCGGCGGCACCAGGCTAACAGCGGGCGCGAGGAGCTCACCACTAGCGCGGGCAGGAACAGCACGCCCGCCTCGTAGCTCATGACGCGCAGCGCGCGGTTGCCCTTGTTGACGCTGCCCCACGCCGCCTCGCTCACGTCGGCGGCACCAGGCTAACAGCGGGCGCGAGGAGCTCACCACTAGCGCGGGCAGGAACAGCACGCCCGCCTCGTAGCTCATGACGCGCAGCGCGCGGTTGCCCTTGTTGACGCTGCCCCACGCCGCCTCGCTCACGTCGGCGGCACCAGGCTAACAGCGGGCGCGAGGAGCTCACCACTAGCGCGGGCAGGAACAGCACGCCCGCCTCGTAGCTCATGACGCGCAGCGCGCGGTTGCCCTTGTTGACGCTGCCCCACGCCGCCTCGCTCACGTCGGCGGCACCAGGCTAACAGCGGGCGCGAGGAGCTCACCACTAGCGCGGGCAGGAACAGCACGCCCGCCTCGTAGCTCATGACGCGCAGCGCGCGGTTGCCCTTGTTGACGCTGCCCCACGCCGCCTCGCTCACGTCGGCGGCACCAGGCTAACAGCGGGCGCGAGGAGCTCACCACTAGCGCGGGCAGGAACAGCACGCCCGCCTCGTAGCTCATGACGCGCAGCGCGCGGTTGCCCTTGTTGACGCTGCCCCACGCCGCCTCGCTCACGTCGGCGGCACCAGGCTAACAGCGGGCGCGAGGAGCTCACCACTAGCGCGGGCAGGAACAGCACGCCCGCCTCGTAGCTCATGACGCGCAGCGCGCGGTTGCCCTTGTTGACGCTGCCCCACGCCGCCTTGCTCACGTTGGCGGACGTCAGCAGGAAGAAGGCGGCCATGTCGTCCCTCACGCGCGTGTACGACTTGATGTGCGGCATGGCGCGCGAGCGCCGCGTGTGCTCCGCGCGCCATTGGCTGCAGGGCAGAGAGAGCGTCGCTTATGTACCACAATATATAGCGTGCAGGCACGGAACACTGAATAGGTACAGAAGGCTTACTCCGCACGATGATTTAAAGAAATAGCGACTCTAGCGCTGACACAAAAAGTGCAATTCAGTTGAATAGCGCCTAGCCCTGCTCTCAAAATCGACACGCAACAAACGCAATGTTGTGGTCTCTTTCTATCGCCTAACTTTATCTCTTACAACGTACTAGGACTGCCGTAGCAAGACGGCGCGTAAAATAGACCGTACAGAATTAGCGCGTGCAACTAGGCTCGGCTCGCTCGCGAGCGGCAACCATCTGAAATATTGAGGTCCGGACCCCTACTTGTAGCCGGGACGAACTGGGAATAATGAAAAGCGTACTACGCTTTATTGACATCACAGTTAGGGTTGCCAAAAATATTTTTTCTAAATTAAATATTAAGAGTAAGCCCCTTCGCACACGGCTCGTAAGCATATGCGTATCGTTATGACGCTACGCATAACAATATGACAATTACGCCTTCTACGATTCGCCATGTTCGTGCTCGTACTGCTCTCGTCGTACGCGAGGATTACGTCACGCTTACGCTTACGAGCTGTGTGTGAAGGGGCTCACCAAGGCAGTAGCGACTAGCGACTCACTAGAGGTAGTCGTTGAGCCAGCGCTGCTTGGCGTGGACGGCGCCCCCGTACGGCAGGCAGCCGCCGCCCAGCAGCCCGTCGTGCGACGCCCGCACGTTCTCCAGCGAGGGGTACACGAGCTGCAGCGGCGGAGGCTGCGTCAGCGCTTGCGGCGGCTCCTTGACCTTCGTGAAGTGGTGTAGGAAGTCGCCCGTCAGCCACAACTGTCGGTGGCCCCATAATATTTTACTGTTTTGAAATTCTCTTCGTCGATGATCACTTGTTATTACGAGTAGCAACCATGCAAGCAGAAGTTTTAGAGAGTAAAGCCTCCCCACACAGGCGCGTTATTATCGGTCGATAATATCGCAAGCGTTATTGCGATATCTGTTTTCAGTACATTTTGTATTAGGATGGTCATGTAGTTATACACACTGCTGAGATAATAACGCCGCAATGGAAGTATATCGGTCGATAATATCGCAAGCGTTATTGCGTTATTTGTTTTCAGTACATTTTGTATTAGGATGATCAAGTAGTTACACACTACTGCGATAATAACGACCGATAATAACGCGGGACGCTGCGTCCGTCTGCGCGTTATTATCGCGTGATGAAAACGCAGCTGTGTGCAAGGAATCGGGACGCATTATCGCAATAACGCTTGCGATTTTATCGCGCGATAATAACGCGCCTGTGTAGGGGAGGCTTAATTGTACGAGTATGTCTTTACAGTTCTGTACAGTTGCGTGCGCATCATCAAGTGGTTTGAATCATTGGACAACATTTAGGACAGAACCACGTGGCGGTACTAAAGTACCAGGCGAGCAGAAGCTCCCGGGAGTTCGCACCTGCGGGTCCGCGCCGTAGCTGCCGAGGCTGCTGGCCTGCGCCACGAGCGGCCACGAGCGCGCCTGGTCGGGCGGCACGGCGCAGTGCTGGCGCAGCAGCGCGCCCACGCGGGCCAGCCCCCACTCCGGGTCGAAGTGCGAGCCGGGCACCGACGCCACCAGGAACACGCTGCGACATCGACGCGGCGGATATTAATGGTGCTTATGTTACTCCAGATACACTAGATGTGTGGACACCGCAGTAGGTATACGCACTTGATGTGGCTGAAGTCGCACCGCTTGACGCGCTCCGCGTAGTGCACGAGGTTGGGCAGGCGGTAGTGCGCCAGGTAGCGCAGCAGGCCGCGCTTGAACATGGTGGGCGACTCGCCGTCGTACGGCGCCGCGTCGCGCGGCAGCGGCGCGCAGCGCGGGCTCAGCCACAGCCTGCACACCGCACACTCTCAACCCTGAGTCCTGACCGCCTGGTACCCGCGCGACCGAGTACCAGGGAACTAGAAACTATAGAAAGTCTTTTAAAACCAGTAAGGCAACATAGATTTCACGTGGTCGACACAGCGACATGGACCTCGTTCACGACATTCTACTACAGTTTTCTAAGAAGCTACAGTCTGGAATCTGAGATAACCGCTAAGGTGTGGAACGCCCTTCCAGCCTCCGTGTTTCCAGCCAAATACATTCTGGGTGCCTTCAAGAGAAGAGTGAATAGACATTTTCTAGGCAAGCGCGCTCCAACCTAGACCTCGTCATTGCTTTCCATCTGGCATGATTGTCGTCAAGCGCAAGCCTATCTTCAATAAAAAAAAAAGATGTTTTGGTTTATAATTCTGGCAACTGTTGTATTGTAGTTGTAAAGTTGGTGTGATTTGTCTGATGTTGGAGTTTTTATTGTGGAGACTAAGGCAAGCTGGAAGACTTGATTTAAAAAGCTGCTCCGTGTCCTACTCTTCTCGTCTGGTATCCAATTTCAACCTGAATAACAACTAAATTTGAAACCGCCGTTTTTAGCTTCCTAGAATGATACGCGGTGATTTTTAAAAAGCTTCTATTTTGTAAAGTACTCGTAAGTTGATCTTGATATTTAAGTGTCGTTTCAATAACAAAAGATGCGAGTGATGTAGTGTGCGCCTCACCCCTGAGTCCTGTTGTCCCAGTCGTCCTGGTAGAGGTTGGCGGTGGACACCACCACGCGCAGCGAGCCGTCCTCGTAGCACAGCAGCATCATCTTCCTGCAACAAGCCGGACCCGTCAGCGCCAGCGCGCTGCCGCGTGCACGACGTGCGACGCGCGTGACTCACGTGTGGTGCGTGCCGAAGGGCGTGGGCATGGCGACGCGCACGGCGTCCACGTTGCGCTTCTGCTTGACCTGCTGCATGTCGTCGCACTCCTCGCCGTACAGGATCGTCAGCTTCTTGGCGCTGCAACGTCAAGTTAGCGCTGTACCGCAATGAGATAAGGACATAACTCGGTCCCACGTACGCTATGTATGCGATGCAACGCGGAAGATCGGCGTCACGTCCCATGTATGCGACGTAAATTGCCATCAGACGCTGTTGTAATTTCTCAGATGGTGCACTAGGTAATCTTATGTCATGTTTTCTGATTCTGATAGCGATGATTTATTGAGTTTACTATGTCTATTTCAATAATTTCAAGCCAAAAAACTCGCCAAAGAACTGCGAATTAGAGTTAAGAGCGCACCTGTAGCCAGCGAAGTAGTAGTGCGCCAGCAGCCAGCCCGGCTCCACCATGAAGTTGATCTGCAGGGAGCTCTCCAGTTCGCCCAGGCTCGCGTCCAGCAGCTCTGCGGGACAGGGGGTGCGTTACTGGCGAGTCCGACGACTTCTCGCCTCGTTCACAACAGACATGGCCACTACCGCTGATTCCTGGTACCCTAGTAGCAATTGGCTGCATGGCGCCACTAAATATTTCAACTGAGCCAAATCCGTCAACTTAGGTATATAGGATTACTAAAATATCCACACTGGTCAGCGGGGCTAGACAAAGTCCAGACACGCTGTGTTTGATACTGTCGGCTGTCAATTGTCAAGCGAAGTACGCTAAACTTATCTACAAGGTCTGCGAGAACGCCAGCGAGTGTTCAAGTTAGCGTAGTTAATTATTCAAACAGCGTGTTTAGTACTATTATTATCGTGGGTTTTCTACAGTCATTTGTTTTGTCCATACATTTTTGTCGACTAGCGTTAACGCCAAACGCTTGTGACTTTGTCTAGCCCCGCTGGTCAGGTCTGCGTATGGCTAAGGAAATGTGAAGCTGATGCCGCTCACCCAGCAGGGTGACGGAGTAGGGCTGCGCGTGGGTCTCCGCGGCCGCAGTGATGGTGGTATAGAACAAGTAGTAGGGCGCCGCCGCCGCGTGCTTGGCGGCCATCTGCCCGCGCGGCCGCACCACCTTCAGGAAGTCCTCCGCGCGCCGGCTCGGCGGCACCACGGGCCGGTACGACGAGTCTGTGCACCGTACGACGATACATTGTAACTATAGTGAAAGTCTTTATTAATTCTTCACATGAAAAGTCCAAAAACCACCGTCAAGTTCCGTTAATAGGTTTGCACTCAGAGGACTCCAATAAACATGTTCATTAAATGCATACTATAACATAAAAGACTATATTAGCGACACAAGCCCTTGGGAGTGATACTGAATTGCTCTGAATTTACTAGCCTATTTAGTATTTAAACACAAGTATACCCAAATGTGTTTGTTGTGAACTTTTTGGGGGCCAATGTTGCTCACGTCCGTAGGGCTCACCAAAGGCAGGTTTCATTCCTCGTTACCCTACACGTGGCCCCTGGGTGGTGCTAAATGAGCAACCTATTCATGGTGGTAGGCTTCGGCCGCCGGCAAATACACCACCCTGCGAACAAAGCCGCGCCGCCAAATGAGTTGTCGTGCGACTGATTTTATCACGTCACACGGCGGGTCGTGTTCCGGTGCGATGTTCGCAGTAGCCGACAATGGGGGATTGGGTCTGTACAGTTGTGCTGCATTTGGTGACGGGTTCTGACCGTAGTGGCTTCGGCGCCGGGCGGCTCAGTTTGGAGGCCAGCGGGATCCGAAGCACGGTGCGCCGCTGGCCGACCGCAGTTAGTAGGGGGCCCAAGTAGTAGACCAGCCATCTATGAAAGGCTGCCCCGCCAACTAGCGAAAAATCCTGGGATGGCATCCACCGTGCTGGTTGGCGACCAGAGAGAGGTCCCGGTGGCGATTTCCAGGGGGGTTCGGGCGTCCCCGCGGTCTCCAGCTGAGTCTACCATTTGCGTCGATGTGACGAAGGTTACGGTGTCCAGAATGCAGCACCTCGTACAACTACCACTACCCCATAACTATTCACTCTTACACAACATGAAAAATAAGAAAAGGAAGAAGGTACCACAGCGGCTGCACGACCTCTCACTCTCGGTGCACCTCACTAACATACGGGGTTTGCACTCAAACCTCTTTGCGGTCCATCACCACCTTGAAACCGCTAAGCCGCACTTGCTCTTCCTTACGGAGACGCAAATTGTGAGTCCAGCAGACGTAGCGTATCTACAGTACCCTGGGTATTCGCTTGAGCATAAATTTAAACCTCGCGCTGGGGTCTGTTTGTACGCTCGTGACAACATCTGCTGCCAGCGTCTCCGTAATTTGGAGGTATCTTCTCTCTCCGTCTTGTGGTGCTTGGTAGATACTGGTCTTGAGCAAACCGTCTATGCGTGCGTTTACCGTTCGCACAGCGGTGACCAGGAGACGACTCGGTTGTTCAATTATCTCAGTGAAACGGCTGATACTGTTCAACGCCGATATCCGTCCGCTCGGCTGGTATTTCTGGGGGACTTCAATGCTCACCATCAAGAATGGCTGTTCCCATACCAGAAAACTGATCACGCTGGGAGAGAGGCGCGCAAATTTGCACTTTCGTTAGATCTCTCTCAGTTAGTTCAGGAAGCCACACGGATACCGGATGTCGACGGACACACGCCCAATTGTTTGGACCTTCTGCTGACAAATGATCCGGACAGTTTTTCCGTGTCAGTCGCACCACCTTTGGGCACGTCCGATCACTGTCCCTTGCAAAGTCGGTTGAAATGAATTTCTGCCGCCCTTCGTTGCCGCCTCTGCAGAAGCCCGATGGATCACTGGCAATGTCTGCAACGGACAAAGCAAACCTATTGGCGTCTCTGTTTGCAGAAAACTCCCGTCTCGACGCTGGTAGTGCTACACCTCCTACCCTCACACCATGCGGCTCTGTTATGCCGGAGATCCGCATTCACCAGCACGAGGTCCTTAAAACTCTTCGTGACCTAGACGTGAGCAAGGCCAGTGGCCCAGACGGCATACCTGCAATTGTCCTGCGTAATTGTGCTCCCGAGTTGTCTCCTGTACTAACACGCTTGTTCCGCCTCTCTCTCTCCACCGCTCGAATCCCACTTTCTTGGAAGGTTGCCAACGTGCAGCCGGTGCCCAAGAAGGGTTGTCGTGCCGACCCGGCCAACTATAGACCGATTGCCATCACGTCCATCCTTTGTAAAAGTATGGAACGTGTACTCAATCACAAGCTCCTAGCATACCTTGAAGAAAATGACCTTTTGTCGGACCGTCAGTACGGCTTCCGTTCCAACCGGAGCACTGGCGATCTTCTTGTGTATGCCACGCATACATGGGGCGAAGCCATAGAGAAATACGGTGAGGCGCTCGCCGTCTCACTCGACATCTCTAAGGCTTTTGACCGAGTCTGGCACGGCAGCCTACTCAGCAAACTCCCAGCTTATGGAATACCCGCTGGCTTTTGTAACTGGATATCTGATTTCCTGAGAGAACGGTCTTTTCGAGTGGTCGTTGACGGTCACTCTTCAGACCTAATGGCTGTCAATGCCGGTGTACCTCAGGGATCTGTTCTATCCGCGACATTATTCCTGCTGCACATCAACGATTTGCTTAAACCAGGTTTATTTGGTTACGCTGATGACAGCACTGTTTCGGAGAGATACATGTCTAGTCCAAAAGCCAGCGGTGCTGAGATACTAGAGCTAAGAGAGGCATTGGTAGATCGCGTTAACTTGACTCTAAAAGAAGTGTCTGAGTGGGGTGACGCTAATCTAGTCAAGTTTAACGCTACCAAAACGCAAGCGTGCTTATTCACCGCAAAAAAGAGCCCCTTCACCTTGGCTCCCACTTTTCAAAATGTATCCGTTCCGATTAGCGATCATATCGACCTCCTGGGTATTAACATCTCACCCAATCTCAATTTTGGGAAATGCATCGAGGAAAAGGCAAAAACAGCGGCCAAAAAACTTGGCATCCTGAACAAGGTTAAGCGGTACTTCAAGCCCGAACAGCTTTTGACGCTATATGAAGCTCAAGTTCGCTCCGGCATGGAGTACTGCAGTCACCTATGGGATGGATCTGCCAAATACCAGCTCGATGCATTGGACTCGGTTGATCGCCGCGCACGCAGAATAATCGGCAAGGAATCGCTAACACGGGCGAAACTGCTCAGTTTAGAACACCGACGCAGTGTTGCCTGTTTAGCGGTTTTTTACAGGATATATTTTGGAGAGTGTGCTCAAGAACTCCACAACCTTGTGCCACCTTCACCTTTCTACCATAGAACCGCGAGACGTCGAGAGAATTGGCATCCTTATGTGGTTGATGTCCAGCGTACTCGGACGAAACGCTTTTCTTCTACGTTTCTGATTCGAACCGCTAAGGTGTGGAACACCCTTCCAGCTTCCGTGTTCCCAGCCAAATACAATCTGGGTGCCTTCAAGAGAAGAGTGAATAGGCATTTTCTAGGCAAGCGCGCTCCATCCTAGACCTCATCATTTCTGTACATCGGACTTGATTGTAGTCAAGCGCAAGCCTATCAATTATAAAAAAAAAAAAAAAAAAGAACTTCCTTTACCCTCTTACCTAAATTTTGAACTAACTCGGCTCTTACTCTTATCAAAATGTCATTATGTACAATTTTTTCTTACTTAATATGAAAGCAAATTATTTTTTTTATGATTGGGATCATAGATAGAGCGAATTGTAAAAGTGTACGTAGTAAACCCCACAAAGGACATTGGTACCCTACACAAACTGTATGGCACTATATCAAACTTATGTCGCATGTAATAGATAGATTACTTATTCTATTCTTTGCTTGTGAGTACGAATACAAAAGTTTTGACGTACAAAGAGATGTTATTACACACTCTTAGTACAATGTATAATGAGAATAGAGAAATTGAGCTTAGGCATAACTTTTTAGTCCAAAGAAAAGCAAAGTACAGTGGCCAGTCCCAGAAAGAGATAGTGCTACAGAACACATGGTGAGAACTGAACACTAGAGCTCGCACAATCAACCCCTACAAGAGCGAGACTAAGAAGTCCAGGCAAAACATAAACTATCAATTAAAGACAGATTTTTTCTCTTGATTAACTTTGTTGAGTCACGAACCTCTGATCTGTGTCCCCAGGCCCACAGCAGCAGTGGGAGATTTACTCTTTTCTCTTCTGGAACTTACTGCATTTAGTTTATCACTTTTGCTGTTGTGAGAAGATTCAGTCTTTTGGTCAGATTCACTATTGTTCACTAGTTCACTATTGTTCACTAGTTCACTTTTGTTCACCGTTTCACTTTTGGACACTAGTTCAGATTTGCTAGTGCTGGTGGCCTGTGCCACAGATGCTCGTGTTGCAGTAGTTGTGGTAGCTTGGTGCTCTTGTGCGCTGGATCCCTGCTCCTGTTGGCTCGTGCTACTGACACTAAAATGAAACAATCGTTAGGTTTAGTGGCGTCACTAAATAGCAGCAGCATAATATGGGCTATATATTCCTCAAGTTACATCTTTGCCTGCAATTGTTATTTATAAATAATCAAGTGTACAACCAGGCCAGTCTCACTTATCACGTGGCCGTCCCGGCTACAAGTACGGGTCCGGACCTCAATATTTCAGATGGTTGCCGCTAGCGGGCCGAGTTGCACGCGCTAGTTCTGTACGGTCTATTTTACGCACCGTCTGACTACGGCAGCCCTAGTACGTCGTAAGAGATAAAGTTAGGCGATAGAAAGAGACCACAACATTGCGTTTGTTGCGTGTCGATTTTGTGGGCGGGGCCAGGCGCTATTGCAAACTGAATTGCACTTTTTTGTGTCAGCGCTAGAGTCGCTATTTCTTTAAATAATCGTGCCGAGTGGACCTTCTGGTACTATTTAGTGTTCTGTGGTACAACAGAATTGCAGTCAAGGAAGAAGTGAATGATTTCCATCAGGGACCCTGAACTGTTTCAGTGATCACTTGCCTGTCTGCAGCGTGGCTGGCCGTGTGGGGCTGATGTATCTGTTTTTCTACCAGCATGCTGAGCTGGTCCGTGAGCATGCTGCGCTGCAGGCTCAACTGTGGTGGGATAGGGAACTCTCCGGACCCACTCCACGCATCCAGGATGGACTCTACTGCAACACAACCAAAAACAGTATACAATTATAGTTGTCTGCGATACACAGCATCACCAGTCCTTAAGAACATGAATACAAAGTTTCTGACGTGCTTTCTACTACTAAATTGTCCAGGATCCACTGGTCTTCCTGTACCTTTAAAAAGGTTAAAACCAACTTCAAAAAAAGGAGGAGGTTCTCAATTCGTCAGTATGTTCCCGATTACTCAAAGATGCGTGGGTCAATTTAGAAAATTCTTTAGTTCACAGATGGTCCCATAGTCATCAAGTCAGGATCTGATGATGGGATCCTGGAGAAATCGAGGTAACTCTTCAAATTAATTTATAAGCACACTTGAAGTGATTTGGGTATTGTTTGAAAGAGTAATTTTTCCAGGTTGTTTTTTGGAAAGAATTTTCCATTTTTTAACTACAACACATCTTAAGAAAATCACAAAATTCACTTTAGCTATAGAGTTCTTGACGTCAATATTATCAAAAAATTTTACCTTTATCTGTTTTGTCACAATGCAGGTAGTGCAGGCTACCTGCATTGGTATAGTTATTCAGGCTATATATTGGTTGGTCTGATAATAAAACAGAAATAACATAGTATGCACGAGTGATTAGAGGTGTGGGTACGCACAGTGTGGGTGGCTGAACTCGCCGAAGTGAGCTGGGTTCATCCGATAGCACGACGAGCCGTAACTGCACTCCTTCTTTACTCGCTTGCACGCCTGCTCGCCTGTAATAACACATCTGTTTGTTACTACTGTTAACAGTGTTTATGTCATAAAGTTTTTTAGGGTTCCATACCAAAATGGTAAAAATGGATCCCGGGTATGGTGAAACTTTCTCCGTCCGTCTGTCACACTCGATTATTTTTCAGTAACTGTTAAAGCTATTGAGTAGAAGTTTGGAATAGTTTTAGGAAATAGTGACCCAACGTAGTTTTTTAACTTGTTTGATAGCTTGCATTTGACAACAATCATGTCTGATGGACAGCAATGACGATCAGGGTGAAGCATGTTTACCAAGAAAATACCTATTTTCTAAAAGGCACCCAGATGATACTTGACTGGAAACACAGAAGCTGGGTATTCCACAAAATGGCGTTCACAAATCTAAATACATAACTGAGAGATCAAAGCTAAAATAGGTCTCGCAAGATCATTGATTTCTGTTCATGAATTCCAAGAGACAACTCCGGCGACCACACACAAATCCAGTAATTGTGGCAGGAGTTTGAGTTTGATAGATTTGGTATCAAGCAACCTAATAACAATAAAAATGTATGTAAGGCTATTTTCTGAAAGTAAATAACTTTACCGAAACCTTTCGGTATCCAATACGCTCTGATATTACCAGCATAATACACGTGGCGGCCACTGGAATGAATACTCAGTGTCCCAGTCCCCAGTAGGCAGTAGACCAGTTCAACTTTTTAACTGTTTAGCTACGTCTTAATTCCTGTGAATCGCTGTGAAAACAGACTGCATCTGCATGATATATTAAAATCTGATAAATAAACAAGTCGAAGTTCTCAATGGGAAGGGAACCAGCGCCGAAGTACCAAACTGACCGTCCAGGCGATTCATCCTCTTGTTGCTATTCATCGTTCGCGCTCAGAGTACACTCCACTAGCCAGTCAGCGCCCCGCGCACTTGCATCTTAATATTAATTGCGTTTTAACACAACAAATGAATAACATTTGGTAAATTGTAGTTTAACTTTTGATTTCCGATTTAATTTGATCACCGATTTTAGATCGTTTCCAAGGAACGCAAGGAACATACTACTCTCTACCGAGAGATCGTTTCTTAGCGTAGATAGAGCACAGATCACTATATACCTATTAGTTACTACGTAGATAGAGAATGAACCATACTCTGTCTACGTTTCTTAGGTACCTACCATAGATTTCTTACTATGAAAAAGTTAAGATTCACAGCATTGTGGTCTGTGATTCACAGACCACAGAGCTAGAGCCATAGAGTAGGTTGGTAGCATAGAGTACATGGTTGGTTATACCTCAGACCAATAGGTTCTTCTTCTTTTTGAGGTATTGGCTCCGCGCGTTGAGCGATTGAGCCATTGTCAAATTTTTGTTATTTTCTTTCTTTCTTTATTAATAAAACGAGGAAACTTATTTATAAATTTAAACCAAAATTTTGAAATATACAACGGAATTTTGAAAAGGATCAGAAAAGGATAGATAAAAATATAATGGAATACTTATACTACATACTTACTTACAACTTAATATCATTTATTAGAATGAATGAAGAAAACAGTTTATATACACAGGATATATTATAGGAGGACAAGAGGATGTCAACGGAAGTAGGAAGTGGTATATTACACTGAATAAGACCCTGGTAAAATGAATCCCGGTTATATTTTGGGCAAGATAAAAATATATCATTCAGGTCACCCACCTCACCACACTCGCAAAAATCACTGTTCACAATACGAAATCTAGCCAGATGAACTGGAGAGGACCAATAGGGTAATAAAGTTAAAGTATAATGTCTTTGGTCCCGAATAGCTGTGTGGTCTGTGGCGAATAACGATTGAGCACAGAGCAAAAAATTTAGTCCTCATTTAGTCTTTATCGAAGAGTACAATAGGTAATTTAAATGGTCTCTATCATATACTACTAACACTATAGGGATTGAAAGGGATAGTCTCTTGATAGTCTCTATGTCTGTGGTCTCTATGTACCTACCTAATTGACAGTTGACACTTGACAGTTTTGTTTGTATTAACTCAGAATCAATATCCTTCGGACCTTCACTAACTCTTTTCCCTTCAATTACAGAATTGGGTGCTACCAAAAAAAATCGACCAAGTGCGAGTCAGACTCGCGCACCGAGGGTTCCATACTATAATTAATGGTTAAAATATTAGCGAATCAGCAGGACAGATTAATTTGTTTTGCTGTAATCCGCTACTTGAAAAGATTCTGTATGGTACAATATGCAGGAACACTGCCCACATGAAACACCACACACAATTTTCCAACACTTTCTTCGACGCACGTTTCGTCCCCAACCGGGACATCCTCAGGAGATGTTGACTTCACAATGCGAAATCGTAGAGTACTCTACGATTTCGCATTGTGAAGTCAACATCTCCTGTGTTCCTGCATATTGTACCATACAGAATCTTTTCAAGTAGCGGATTACAGCAAAACAAATTAATCTGTCCTGCTAATTATGGATTTCCGCAAAATAACGCCTGCTTCCATTCAATATTAGCGAATCACTTTTTACCCACGACGGAACGGAGTAGGTACGTAGGTATATGCGTTTAGGGTGAGAGACCGTTTGTATATTACTTTATCTACGCTCATTGCTTATAGTTCGAATTATGAAATCAAAATGTGTCACTTAATGACCTACTTTATTCACAGACTTCTATACTTATTATTAAAAAGTTATTCATTATAACATCGATCTAGGAAATATTTCAAGATAGTTGCTTAATTTCCATTACAATACGCGACTCTGGGTTCCTGTCTTTTTATGTGGCGTCATAGCCGAAAGAAGTGTAGAATCTCCTTAAATTCTGTCTTTTTAATTAAATGGAATCCACAAACATAGAGTATGGATGGGATGGGCCATGATTGACCATAGACAACAACAACAATGTCTGTTGTCTATGGTTCTGCGCCACATTTGCAGAATTTTGGCGCCAAACTAACTCGACACTATACCGAAGATATTCCGGACGTCAGCCTCGACGAGATTAGTATAGCTCTCGGTCAACTGAAGAACAGAAAGGCGCCAGGTGATGACGGAATCACAGCAGAACTCCTGAAAGCAGGTGGCAAACCAGTGCTGGAAGTTTTTCAGCGAATGTTCAATTCCGTCATCCACGGGGGTACAACGCCAAAGGCATGGCACAGGAGCGTGGTGGTCCTTTTCTTCAAAAAAGGTGACAATACCCTGTTGAAGAATTACAGGCCCATCTCGCTGCTGAGCCATATCTACAAGTTGTTCTCGAGAGTTATTACGAATCGTCTCGCTTGTAGGTTCGACGACTTCCAGCCTCCCGAACAAGCCGGGTTCCGAAAAGGCTATAGTACCATAGACCACATCTTCACGCTTCGGCAAGTTATACAAAAAACCGAGGAATTTAGCTTGCCACTATGCCTAGCGTTTGTGGACTATGAGAAAGCCTTCGATTCGGTGGAGACGTGGGCCGTGTTGAGGTCGCTGCAGAGATGCCGAATTGACTATCGATACATCGAAGTGTTGAAGTGCTTGTACGAAAGCGCCACCATGTCAGTCCGTATCCAAGATCAGACTACGAGACCAATTCAATTGCAGCGAGGAGTGCGACAGGGAGATGTAATCTCCCCGAAGCTGTTTACCGCTGCATTGGAAGACGTCTTTAAGCTTCTGAATTGGAACGGATATGGCATCAACGTCAATGGCGAGTACATCACTCACCTTCGGTTTGCCGACGATATCGTAGTCATAGCACAGACTCTGGGAGACCTCAACACGATGCTCAATGACCTCAGCAGAGTTTCCCAACAGGTGGGCCTTAAAATGAACATGAGCAAGACGAAAATCATGTCGAACTATCACGTTCCGCTCCACCCAGTAGTAGTTGAGAACTCTGCACTCGAAATTGTGGACGAATACATATACCTGGGACATACGGTCCAGCTAGGTAGGTCCAATTTCGAGAAAGAGGTGAACCGCCGAATCCAGCTCGGTTGGGCAGCGTTCGGGAAGCTTCGTGATGTCTTCTCGTCCAATATCCCTCAGTGCCTGAAGACTAAGGTCTTCGAACAGTGCGTGTTACCAGTGCTTTCATATGGATCCGAGACTTGGTCTTTCACTATGGGCCTCATAAGAAGGCTCAGAGTCACTCAGCGAGCGATGGAGAGAGCTATGCTCGGAGTTTCTCTGCGTGATCAAATCAGAAATGAGGAGATCCGTAGACGAACCAGAGTCACCGACATAGCTCAACGTATCGCGAAGCTGAAGTGGCAATGGGCGGGGCACATAGGTCGTAGAACCGACGGACGTTGGGGACCCAAAGTGCTGGAATGGCGACCCCGCACGGGAAAGCGCAGTGTTGGCAGACCTCCGACCAGGTGGAGCGACGACATTAAAAGAGTCGCGGGAAGGCGCTGGATACAAATGGCGCAGGACAGTGCGGGCTGGAAAGCATTGCAGGAGGCCTTTGTCCAGCAGTGGACGTCCGTCGGCTGAAACGAACATACTTATTTTTAACATTTTTAATGTGTTATTTTTGTTACTTAGTCAATACTTTGCGCTGAAAAATGTCTAGCAGTGAAACCTACTAAAGAAAATTTAACTCCACCGGACATTTTAGTAGTTGCAACAAAAATTAAACAAAGTGAATGATTTAGTTAACAAGATTTTAGGGTTTGGATTTATGATAATAATATGAGCGTAGATAAAGTAGTGTATGAAACTCTACATAATTAGGTATTAAAACACTCGTGTGATACTATTGTTGGAGCCATCCCATAATGCTCCAACAAATCTACACTTTTATGACCTCATGAGAAGCACTTGATTAATTTTATTATTATTTATAGTAGTGAATAGTGGAATAAAAGATAACTTACTCTTAGTATTTATTATATTCGATCATTCGATCTCCACCTTACCTCTCACTATACCATAGATAATACACATATACTTGCACTACACTCCTTCACAAAACACACTTCACTAACTACTTCACTTCACCTTATCGATTACAGTGTCAAAACGTAACTGACTCGGCCGGAGCGGACCGGCTGGACTCTCGACAAAACATCACCACTCTTGAAAATACCCCTTTTCCCGCAAAAGTTTCTCATTGGTTGAGAGCTGCCCCGCTCTGGCCGGATGTCAAATCAAGTACTAATTTAACGACAACTAATCCTAATTATGTTATTACTTTATTCTTAATTACGATATACAAAGTTGAATATTGATATTAATTAAGCCAGTGTTGCTGACAGTCGGCCATCCAATTGAATCGTTCGCCCTCGAGCGATTGACAACAACACGGCAGATTTACATCACTATTGTTATAATTCATATCACAATACAATGGCGCAATTGCATCAGTGCGAATTCTATTTTAATTTTTCATACAATCACGGACCAGGGTTGTCCTTAAAATAAGTATTTTAATACAATCATGGACCAGGGTTGTCCTTAAAAATAACTATTAGAATACAATCACGGACCAGGGTTGTCCTTAAAATAACTATTAGAATACAATCACGGACCAGGGTTGTCCTTAAAATAACTATTAGAATACAATCACGGACCAGGGTTGTCCTTAAAATAACTATTAGAATACAATCACGGACCAGGGTTGTCCTTAGAATAACTATTAGAATACAATCACGGACCAGGGTTGTCCGCAAAATAAGTATTAGAATATAATCAAGGACCAGGGTTGTCCTTGAACTAATCCTCAGACCAGGGTTGTCTAGGATAATAGCAGGACCAGGGTTGTCCTTGAACTAATCCTCAGACCAGTGTTGTCTAGGATAATACCAGGACCAGGGTTGTCCTTGAACTAATCCTCAGACCAGGGTTGTCTAGGATAATACATACAACTTTATACTGTACCTATAATCTGAAAAGAAAAGAGAAATGGGCCGCCCGCCTGCGACCTGGCTTCGTCGCTGATTGGCGCGACTGCGTGTGCGCCGGCTGCGCGAGCGTCGACTGCGCGAGTGCCGACCACGCGAGCGCCGGCTGGCGGGTGAGCGCCGGCTGGCACCGCTGCATGAGCGCCGGCTGGCGCTGCTGTGTGAGCGCCGGCTGCATATGCGTGGCTGGCGCCGCTGCATGAGCGCCGGCTGGCACCACTGCGTGAGCGCCGGCTGGCGCCGCTGCGTGAGCGCTGGCGCCGCCGGCTGGCGCCGCTGTGTGGGCGCCGGCTGGCACCACTGCGTGGGCGCCGGCTGGCACCGTTGCGTGAGTGCCGGCTGGCACCGCTGTGTGAGTGCCAGCTGGCACCGCTGCATGAGCGCCGGCCGGCACTGCTGTGTGAGCGCCGGCTGCATATGCGCGGCTGGCGCCGCTGCATGAGCGCCGGCTGGCACCACTGCGTGAGCGCCGGCTGGCGCCGCTGCGTGAGCGCTGGCGCCGCCGGCTGGCGCCGCTGTGTGGGCGCCGGCTGGCACCACTGCGTGGGCGCCGGCTGGCACCGTTGCGTGAGTGCCGGCTGGCACCGCTGTGTGAGTGCCAGCTGGCACCGCTGTGTGAGCGCCAGCTGGTGCCGCTGCATGAGCGCTGGCTGGCGCCGCTGCGTGGGCGCTGACAGGCGCGGATAAGGCTGGCACGGCTACGGCTGGCGCGGCTACGGCTGGCGCGGCCCTGGAGTTCTCCGCCGCCTTCCGCGAGCCAAGTTCCATCTCAGTGTAGACACCTTTTCCTTGTTCAGAAGGGTTCACTGTAAGCGATACAAGATACGCAAAAAAAAGTAAAAGTTCAACAAATATGCGAAGGGTGTTTTATGCAATGCACGCAGTGCCACACAAACCATAGTCGGTTTTACTAAGCACTTTGAACTGGATATGGTATAACAATATACACTCAAAGTATAACAATTTATTATATAACAAAACTAAAAGAAACTAGCATAACCGCAAATACGTGGGTAGATTAGAAGGATTTGCCGCAAAATTAAAGTTAGCAAAATTAAAGCAAAAGTAAATAAAGATTTTTCTATTCTATTCTATTCAAAATAATTAGCAGAAGTGAGAGAAAATTAATTGTAATGTTTATGCTATACGCACCAGGAGTCGATGCTGCCAAAGTGCCAATGATTTGCCCCTATGATGCATCGCTCCTACGTGAGCGTTGCCTTTGCGCTTTGAGGGAGTTGTAAGTACAAAAGAAAGAACGAATATCATGCAGTTTTCACTTGTCAGGAACTAGTTTTAATTTCGACATCCCAAATGGGGGTAGTTTTCAGAATAAAAAAAAAGTCAAGAAAAGAAAAAAAAATTAAACCAGTTTTAGTGGGCTTCACGTTTAAACTATCCCGCTGTCACGTTATCTTCTTGAGTTTGTAATAAGACAAACAAAGATAAGTGCCAAAAAACAAGTAATTTATTAACTAGAACCTAACCCTCAAAATTACACTAAACTAAACTTACTAAACACTAATTAAAACTAAGCTAAATTTAAGAAAAGACTCAGGGTCGAGGGTGGTCGAAGGCTTTTGGCTTGCAGGCAAGTATAAGATGGTACCGCACTCTCCTTAGGCTCTTAGACAGCGTTCGGCACACCGTGCAGAGCGAACCAATCCTGGAGCTGAGGATCCTCTTTATAACTCCCAAGGGAGCTCCCAGTATGGGATGGTATTTATATGTCACAAGTTTTTAATAGTTAATATCTCAAGTAAACTGAGTTTAAAGAGCACTAGAAAACAGAGATTCAGATTTTTCTTTTAGCACCGCTTCGCCGTTGAGGTCCAAGATCTTTTGAAATTTCTCCTCCCATTTGACGTCTGTCATATTTTGACGTTTATTCTCTACGACATTCGTTCAGGAACAAGATAAAGAAATAATTTAAAAGCATGTTACAGTACCGCCCTTCCTAAGTAGAATTTTGCCTGAGTAAAATTCTTAAATCTTTACTCAAAGCTATCGGTTATAATTTTTTATAAGCTTCAAGTCCTTGATATGCCACGCACCAAGGTTACGGCCAGTTAAATCTTCTAGTATATAGACTAAGGGGGATCGTTTTTCTAGTACTCTACATTTTTGATATTTGGGTGCAAGTTTTTTGCTAAAGTAATTATCCTTGTCACTTAAAAAATAGCATTTCTTCCAGACAATATCTCCGACACTAAAATCAATCTCTTTGCGACGAAGGTTATATCTACGGGTATTCTTTAAGTGACTTCGCCAAAGCTCAGTTTGCACTTTATCGAAAATGTTCGCAAGATGTCCTAGATTTTCAGCATACAGATCTCGCGGTAGGAGAATTAAATCGTTTGAGGTGTCATTTTCTACATAATGAGACCCGCATATAACAAGTTCTCTACCGTGAACGAGAAAGGATGGAGTGTAGCCAGTGGTCTCGTTCACTGAGTTGTTTATGGCGAATTGTATTTTAGCTATATTAACATCCCAAGCCCTGTGATCCTCGTCTACAAAAGTTGATAGAGCTGTAACTATGGTCTTGTTATATCGTTCTACTGTGTTTATTTGAGGGGTGTATTTAGGGGTGAAATGAATATTGGGTACTTTATATGTTGACAGCAACTTATTAAGCTCCCTGCTAATAAATTGACAGCCATTATCCAAGATAAGGGTCTGGGGCACACCATGTACCAGGAATACTCCACTCTCCAGGTGGTGGACAACCAGATCCGCAGTAGCTCTTCGTAGTGGAAAAATTAAACAGTACTTTGAGAAACAACATGTTACCACCAAAATGTAGCAATTTTGCTTTCTAGACTTAGGTAAAGGGCCAACTAGATCAATGGAAAGTACCTGGAATGGTCGAAAGCATTCTTTTGGTCTGCCCATTTTACCTAAAGTAGTGTGAGTAGGTAATTTATGAGCCAGGCATGTATCACAAGTTGAAATGAAATGGACAACGTCCTTGTGCATACCAGGCCAATAATAATTGAGACATAGACGTCTATAAGTTTTGAAAATACCAAAATGTCCTGAGACTGGTTCACAGTGGTTTTGAGCTATAACAGACAGACGCGATTCTTTTGGTATAACAAGTTTCCATTCAAATTCTGATTGCAAGGGATTATTTGACTTCATGAATCTGTACAGTTTATTATTTTTAATATTGTAATTGGGAAATTTTGATGGCGATTCGAGACAACCTTTATACATTTTAAGATACCACTCATCTTCAGTATTACTTGAGTCTGTTAAATTAATCTCGGCTACTGGAACAGTTCTAGACAAGGCATCAGGAATGATGTGGTCTTTCCCACGACGATGTTTAATTATGAAGTTAAAAGATGAAAGACGGACTCCCCACCTAGCTAGGCGGCCTGTAGGGTTGGAAAGAGAAAGGAACCATTTTAAAGCAGCATGATCTGTGAAAACGTTGCATGTCAAGCCATTTTCAACATAGCAACGCCAGTGTTCCAAAGCAGCTAAGACAGCAAGGGTCTCTTTTTCTGTGACACTATAGTTACGTTCAGGGCCCGTAAGTGATCTACTCATGTAAGCAATTGGGTGTTCTACACCATTTATTGTCTGGGAAAGCATTCCACCTATTCCATAACTACTTGCATCGGTATGAATGTCAAAAGAGTAGTCAAAATTTGGGCAGGCCAAAACAGGAGCTTGCACTAACATTGATTTTAAAGTTGAGAAGGATTTATCGGCTTCGTTAGACCATAGAAACGGCGGTGAATTTTTTTTTGTAGATGTAAGTTTATTAAGTGGACCAGCAATTGTACTAAAGTTTGGTATGAAGCGTCTGTACCAGGAGGCAGTACCTAGGAAACGTTTTACCTCTTTCTTTGTCTTAGGTGTAGGAAAGGCAAGTATAGCTTCAACTTTTGCCGGATCTGTTCGAAGTCCATCAGAGTCTACTATGTAACCTAAGTAGCATAATTGTTTTCTAAAAAACTGACACTTTTCCAGGTTTATACTTAAGTTTGCATTTTTTAATTTATCTAAGACACGTTCAAGAAGGGTGACATGCTCATCAAACGTTTTGCTGACTATTATAATATCATCAAGGTAAGCAAATACTTTTAGTTCAAACTCTGGACCGAATAACTTGTCTACTAGCCTTTGTTGTGTTGCGGGCGCGTTGGTTAATCCGAAAGGTGTTACTTTAAATCTAAAAGTGCCACGAACCGGAATGTAGAAGGCTGTTTTATCTCTATCTGACTCATGTAAAGGTATTTGCCAAAAGGCTTTAGAAAGGTCTACACTAGAAAGATACTTTGCATCCCTTAGGTTATCCAATATTTCTGACACATATGGTAGGCTATAAGCATCCTTTCTAGTGATGGAGTTCAGTTTGCGACTGTCTAAGCAAAATCGAGGTTTACCGTCTTTTTTACCCACTATTAATACAGGCGACGACCAAGGACTTTCTGTTGGTTCAATGACATCAAGGGAGAGCATTTCATCCACCAACTCAGTAATTATGCGACGTTTTTCTGGGGATAAACGGTAGCTACGCTGCCGAATAGGTTCCACATCTCCGGTGTCTATTTTGTGTGTAATTACAGATGTTCTACCCAGGCCTTTAGTTTCGAATGAGATTTCAGTAAATTTTTTAATTATGGTGTCTGAAATGTTTTTTTCTTTATCAGTGAGATTGTCGTAGCTGTTAATAAAAGCTTGAGGTTTAGTAATGCTATTAATTTTATTTGATGAAACTTCATGTGCTGACAAATAATGTATAGAAGTCAGATGTTTTGGAAGAATTTGGAATTCTTTCCAGAAATCTATGCCAAGGATTAAAGTGGTATCGATCTCAGGAATAACGTGGGTTTTAATAACCTTAAGTTGGCCTTCAAACAGTAAAGGTAATAGAATATATCCCTGAGAGGATATTTTTTGACCTCCTGCAGCAGTGACGGTGATTTTTTGATCAGTAATCAATGTAAGGTTGTGTTTTAAAAGTAATAGATTATGGGCGTTATTTCCTAAGATACTAACAACCGATCCAGAGTCTAAGAGCCCGTAAATACTTAGGCCATTTACTTTATCAATGGTAACTTTCAAGTAAGGTCTGGGATCACCGCTCGGTATTTTATTGAAAATTGAAGCAATATTATATGAAGAAAAAAAATTTTTTAAGGTTATTAACCAGCCAGTCCAATCCGAGCGATCAAAGTTTGGGCTAGACTTGGTGTTGCCACAATTTTCAATATTCAGTTTTTTGTTTCACTGACCTTTGAGTTGCACTTTGGGCAGTCGGGTGTGCGATAGTCTTTAAGCCCACATTTGAAACAAAATATTGTGCGTTCAGCGTCGCATTCAGCCATAGAGTGGGTATCAACCTTGCAGCGATAACAATATTTTGCACTTGTTCTAGGAGAAGCACAATTTATAGCGTAAGTTTTATCAGTACTATTTGCTATTTTATTTGTAGTATTATGGTTGATGTAAGTATTTTGTTTTGGGTTTGAGGAATTGAAGTATTTTTGTGAATAATTAGTCTTAATAGGTTCTTTAACAGGGCGATAGGCAAATTCAGGAGCTACAGAACTTGGACTCGAGCTTGGAGGTTCTTTAAAGTTATCGCAACGAATTTTAATACGTTCATAATTGCGACAAATTGCCCGCAGTTCATCCATGCTTTTTATTTCAGAACATGTAAACAAAGCGTTTGCATAGCAGGGCCTGATATTATGAATTAAAATTTCCAGTTTTTCCTCTTCAGTTAGTTGTTTATTAAGACGTGAAAACATACCCTTCATTATAGCAAAGTAAGTAATAATGTTTTCTGTAGCGCCCTGAGTGCGACTTCGAATTTCTGCGAGCATCCTGTAATCATAATCTACCAAGTCGAAGTCTTCCTTAAGAGAACATAGCAGATCCTTCCAAGTTTCGAATTGAGATTTAACACTTCTATACCAGTGAAGAGCATCTCCGGTAAATAAATCCGAAGCATAAGAAAACATTTTTTTGTCAGTCACATCCTTAGATATTCGAAACTCTTCAATACGCTCAATGAATGAGCGAACACACGTTTTCCCATCAAATTTTATCTTTGCCAGCTCTGTTGATAAGCTGCGTTCGCATGAAATAGAGAGTTTAGTTAGCTGGTCTAACGTACAGACTTGTTCGTTGTCGGTTGTCAAGGATTCAGCACGGGAACGAGAATCCATCTTGGTAAGTTTCTGGAACTGCAAGTATAATGAATCAAAAGATTCTCTGGAGTTATTAAGGGCCACAACACTCTCCGACTTCTTGGGTGTAACAACCCTCTGTAGTCTGTGATGTAAGTGATTGAACAAGTTTGCAGTGCGATCAATGAGTGACTTTTGTGGATCAGTTTTCAAAGTTTCAATGTTACATTTAATTTTTGCCAAAACCTCAATGATACCTGTGTGGTCATCAGCAAATTCTAAACAAGATTCTAGAATTTCCTCTGAAGGGTATTTCTGTGTTAACTTTGTAACCTGGCGGCGAAGCTCTGATACATTATCAGCGGGCGACTCACCTCTTATAATGACTTCATAGATTAATTCAGATTTTTGAAGTAAGAGAAACTTGATAGGGTAAGACATTTTAGTAATGGGTATGTTATGCAAACATATAAGTAATACTTAATAGTTAACTATCTTAACCTATAATTTAATAATAAGGCAGCACAATCAACTAACAATTGATATTATGACAAATGGTACGAAGAGTTATGGATATGATATAATGATCATTAATTATATTTTAAGAAGTATGTACTCACTATGTTTACTGGGCTACTGGCTATTATATGAGTCTTATTTTGTTCTTTTATATGTAGCACAGCGTAACTACTGTTTCTAATAATGAGTGTATGTACATACTTGTTAAATGAAGCGAAAAGTTGAATCACATTCAGTAACGTGCAACTATATGGTATAAATTACACTTCTAGACCTGAGCAACAACACCAGAAGCATGAGAATCACCACAAGCCTTAGACCACGAGGGATATTTACCCATGGGCGCCATTGTCACGTTATCTTCTTGAGTTTGTAATAAGACAAACAAAGATAAGTGCCAAAAAACAAGTAATTTATTAACTAGAACCTAACCCTCAAAATTACACTAAACTAAACTTACTAAACACTAATTAAAACTAAGCTAAATTTAAGAAAAGACTCAGGGTCGAGGGTGGTCGAAGGCTTTTGGCTTGCAGGCAAGTATAAGATGGTACCGCACTCTCCTTAGGCTCTTAGACAGCGTTCGGCACACCGTGCAGAGCGAACCAATCCTGGAGCTGAGGATCCTCTTTATAACTCCCAAGGGAGCTCCCAGTATGGGATGGTATTTATATGTCACAAGTTTTTAATAGTTAATATCTCAAGTAAACTGAGTTTAAAGAGCACTAGAAAACAGAGATTCAGATTTTTCTTTTAGCACCGCTTCGCCGTTGAGGTCCAAGATCTTTTGAAATTTCTCCTCCCATTTGACGTCTGTCATATTTTGACGTTTATTCTCTACGACATTCGTTCAGGAACAAGATAAAGAAATAATTTAAAAGCATGTTACACCGCTTCTGAAATGTTGGAGCCATCCCATATTGCTCCAACAAATCTACACTTTTATGACCTCATGAGAAGCACTTGATTAATTTTATTATTATTTATAGTAGTGAATAGTGGAATAAAAGATAACTTACTCTTAGTATTTATTATATTCAATCATTCGATCTCCACCTTACCTCTCACTATACCATAGATAATACACATATACTTGCACTACACTCCTTCACAAAACACACTTCACTAACTACTTCACTTCACCTTATCGATTACAGTGTCAAAACGTAACTGACTCGGCCGGAGCGGGCCGGCTGGACTCTCGACAAAACATCACCACTCTTGAAAATACCCCTTTTCCCGCAAAAGTTTCTCATTGGTCGTGAGAGCTGCCCCGCTCTGGCCGGATGTCAAATCAAGTACTAATTTAACGACAACTAATCCTAATTATGTTTTTACTTTATTCTTAATTACGATATACAAAGTTGAATATTGATATTAATTAAGCCAGTGTTGCTGACACTATTAAAAAACTCGCCTGCGGCTCGTTTTCTAAACTCACACTCATGTTTTAATACCCCACATTATCAGACTATGTCTGAAATAAAACATTTTTATTTTATTTTTATTTTATTTATTTATTACAGTAATTACCTTAGCGATAAATGATGGGGTAGAGTGTTTACATTAGTAAAACCGTTTTCTACCCTGAAGGGAGGAAAACGAATATTTCAGGTCTTGCCTAGGCTTGACCTTCCGGAGATAACACCACTACTACCTTTCATGTGCGTGCATACTACCTGTGTTAGTGAGAGCGAGAGAGCCTATGTAGAGCGGAGTCCGCGGGCGGTGGGCGGCCCTCGTCCCTTCTGCGAGTGCCGGCGGCGCGACGAGAGCGCGCGTATTCAGTACTAAACCGGATGAGTGGAGTTTCTTGGTGGCGGCAAGGGACTTACTCCAGGTCAAGCCTAGGCAAGACCTGAAATATTCGTTTTCCTCCCTTCAGGGTAGAAAACGGTTTTATTTCAGTTCTGTGCCGTCGGCTTGACCTTCCGTAGACTGATAGGTTAGGTTAGGTTAGGTTAGGTTAGGTTAGGTTAAGTTAGGTTTTTTTTTTTTTTTTTTTTTATTATAAATCCTCCATCTGTGGAGAAAAACTGCTGCACCTCCGACTGGGGACGGAGTCTTTGTTATCGGGCCGTTCATTTGTTAGTTATGAAAAAAAAAAGGTTTTATTTAAGTTTTATTCTTAGTTTATTACACATCACGCATATTTATCTATGTAGGTCAATATATTCTGTCATAATATATGAAGTACAATAGATCTTCATTGCTGGTGTGTAATATACAAACAATAATAATGTATTTTATTTTTATCTATCTTTGTTTTTCTTTATCACTTGTTTTGCTATCTTTTCGCAATATTCTATAAATGTTTTTCTAGTATTTTTATTTTCAATGAGAATATGCACCGTGTTCTTTTCAATTTCATGATCCATATATTGCGTCATTTCAAATCTTATTTTGCCGAATATCGGGCACTCTGTGATGATGTGCATCGCCGATTCTTCTGCATCAGGATCGCACCCGCATGCAGGGCTAGTTCTTAGTTTGAACCGATGGAGATATTGGTTAAAGCCTCCGTGTCCGGTTATAACTTGCACCATGATTGGAGACAGACTTATTTTCCGCAGAGTTGCATAAGCTCTTTTTACTTCCGGGAAGAACAGCTTAGTGACAGCGGCTGTCTCGCTCTTCAGGTACCTCTCCTGCCAAATTTGCAGCGACTCCGCTCTAAGACATTTTTTGATGTATGATACAGGGCACAAGTTGTAGTCGGGGGCGGTCTTTTTTGTTAAAGCCGCTTCTTTAGCAAGTTGGTCTGCTCTTTCGTTTCCCTCGACCCCAACGTGCGCCCTGATCCAGAATAAGTTAACTATTTTATTACTGGCTTTAAGTTTTGCTAAGTTTTGTTTTATTTCAACTGCTAACGGATGCAAGGAGTTAATGTTTTTGATCGTGTCTAGTGAGGACCTGGAGTCACTGTATATATTAATATTTGTGTACTTCGTCTTGGTAGCAAATTCAGTGGCTTGGTACAGCGCGTACATTTCAGCGTGGTATACTGAGCAAAACGGTTCCAATAGGAACTTTTTCTTATTAATCTCCTGGCCGCCCGCCCAGCATGTCAGAGCTGCGCCAACTTTGCCACCGATCTTGCTACCATCCGTGAATATTTGTAGACTTCCCAAGCTGTCCCCCCCGGTAACATTTTCAATGATGTCTTCGGTTTTTTCATAGCTGAATACCGTTCTATGCGCAGGATGCGGGGCGCTTAAAACGGTTTTCGGCTTTTCAGCTGTTCTGTCTCCAATCATGGGTAGTGGATACCCTCGCTTGGCCTTATATAGAGCTGTGTTTTCCCGGATCCTCAGATCTAGTGGGATAAGTCTAGCCAGGACTAGAGCTGCGGGAAGTGACACCGTGCGATACGCTTTAACTATCTTCTGTGCGAAACCTCTTTGCACGGCGTTAAGATGTTTTTGTACTGTCAACTTCTCCGCGGCTGGAGCCCAAGCGCTTGCTGCGTACAGCACTATCGGCTCTATCACCGAGACGTATATTGTTCTGACGATCTCCGAGCTCAGACCCCAATTTATCTTAGCTGACCTAGACAACGGCTTATAGATATTCAGTGCCTTTTTGCATACATTTTTCACGTGGCTATTAAATGTGAGTTTGTTGTCTATGGTCAGCCCTAAAATTTTGATTTCCTCGACGATGCCGATGGGCGCATCGGCCATGTGAATGCGTGGGGTGTCATATTTTAATTTCTTTGTAACAACCATTGCGCTGGTCTTGTGAGGCGCAAATTTTAGTTTATTTTGAACACCCCAGGCATACACATACCCGAGAACCCGATCGGCCTCTTCCTCAATTTTTCTGACTGAATGCCCGGAGAACACCAGGACGACGTCATCGGCGAACGCCTGGCAGTATGAGCCCCTCTGCTCAATCCCATTTAGCAGAGGATCCAGGAGCACGTTCCAAAAAGTAGGTCCCGCAATTGAGCCCTGCACGCATCCTTTCGACGTGCCAACAATGTGTTCGTGGTCGGCGTACCTGACTCGCACCATCCTATCCTCCAGGTAGCTAGAGACAAGTTTTCGTATGTTTTGCGGGCATCCTCTTTCCGCCAAGCGACACTTGATTGCAGGCCACCAAGCGCTGTCAAAGGCTCCCTCTATGTCCAGCGAAACAACAACATTAATCAGTTTGTTCACCAAATTGTTTTTAATGTGCTGAACCAAGTCATAGAGGGAGTCTTCGGTGCTGCGTTGGGGCGTGAAGCCATACTGTCTGGGGCTCGCATTTGGCAACAAGTGCCATCGGAGTCTACTCACCATCAACTTTTCCAGTATTTTGCCAAATATCGACAGAAGCCCTATGGGCCGATATGACTTCACGTGATTATAGTCAGATTTTCCTGGTTTCCGCAGTACTACTATAACAGCTTCCTTCCAAGATACTGGAAAGTGATGAATCTCGAGGCACTTGTTGACAATCGCTAGGAATACCTCCACGTTGGAAAGTATGGCTTCTGCACATGTGTCAGCAGTGAGCCCGTCTGGACCTGGGGCTTTCTTAGGATTAAATGAGCGAGTCACGTGCACGAGCTCCTCTCTCGTGAACAATGGGTCTAGTCTATCATTTTCCAACATCCTATCGGAATTTCGTGCTTTATTTCTAATCTCGGTGTGCTCAAGGCTATCTTCAGTTTCTGTATCTGGTGGAAAAAACGTGTCAGCCAGGAGTTTCACCGAGTCTTCAGGAGATAGTAATTCCCCACCATTTACAAGCGGTTGGTCCTCGTGTATGTTGGAGGTTCTATTTATGACGCGATATATTCCGTCCCATAAGGTCTCACGGTCTTGGGTGCAGCAGAACTCCTTCCAACTTTTGATTTGTGCCCTTGCAGCTTCGTCCTCATACTTTTCTTTTGCTTCCAGGTACATCTGGACTACGTGCTGTCTTCGACGGGGTGCAGCGCAACGGATTCGACGCTTCTTCGTCATCGTGTCCCTCTTCAACTTTTCCAGTTCCGGATTCCACCAAGGTAAGCGTATTTTCTTATTATTTTTTAATAGCGGTATTGCCTTTTTGCATGATGCTTTTACACTATCAATATATTTATTTACTATTTCATCTAGCTTTTCTTTTACTTTTATTAGCCATATACAAAATGAAGCCACGCGAATCTCTTCGCCAAAAATTTAAAGAAATAGGTATTCTTACAGTGGCATCTCAATACATTTATAATTGCTTACTATTTGTTCGTCAAAATATTAATAATTATAAGCAACGGATAGATATAAGTAATCGTCCAATTAGAAATGGAGGACATAAGTTGGTTATAGTGCCACACCGTTTGCGTAAGGTACAGAGGTCATTTGTGGGGTTGAGTGTACGCTTCTACAATATGATCCCGAAGTCTGTTTTGGACTTACCTTTGCACAGGTTTAAAGACACTGTCAAGAAACATTTAATTAATCATGGTTACTATACCATTGAAGAATTTCTTAACGACAATGATTCTTGGAATGATAGAATTATGCTTCCATCTCCTCACGAGATATCTTAAAAATATGTTATAATTTTTCATAATCTATAAGAAATCTTGTATTATAACAATGACATTTTTGAAAAGAGCAAGTGCCGAGTTTCTTGCCAGTTCTTCTCGGTGCAAACCTGCTTTCCGAACCTGGCGGTAGAGTTTTGACTTTTCATAAGAGCCTGTTATTTAGGCCTATGTGAAAAATAAATATTTTCATTTTCATTTTCATTTTCATTTTCATTAATTTTATTTCAAATGTTGAGATTCCGTTACTAATTAATTGTTTTTCTAGCTCTTCTTTAAATATTTTCCAGTTGGCTTTTCTTGTATTATAAATTCGTGTAGATTTTTGTGGACGCATGTATGTTGATTTTTTAATTTTTATTGTGAAAGTGATTGCATTGTGGTCCGAACTGGTTAATCCTTCATTAACTTTCCATCCTTCTATGAGCCCAATGAGGTCCTCGCTACAGGCCGTGATGTCTACGATGCTTTTAAACTCCCTTCCGTTTCTTATAGCGAAGAAAGTGGGAGTGTTGCCCTCATTCAACACGTGAAGATTCATCTCCACAAAAGCTCCCAGGACCTCTTTTCCTCGGTGATCCTCAGAATCACTCCCCCACCATGGACTCCATGAATTAAAGTCCCCCCCAACGATGACTTTTCTTAATTTTAATGTACTAACAATCGCTTTGAGTTCTTCTAAGTATGGGTCCACAGGTAGGCTGTCCTCGAAGTATGTGGAGATGATTCCCATTTCCCATGTACTCGACTTAAGAATCGCGACGGCAATATTTTCAGTGGTGACTGTAGGGCATTCAACGACCTGCATATCGTGATCGAAGACTATTATAGCAGCTTTGACAGGTCTTGTCCGGTTTTGCGATCGTTGAACGACCCTAAAGCCGTCCTTTTGCGTGATCTCTCCTTTGGCTCCAACATAGGGTTCCTGAACGAGGGCAAAACTGACCCTATCCTTCTGAGCTTCTAGTAGTAACTCCTGGAAGGCGAGTTTGCTCCTTTGTACGTTGGCTTGGACAACTTTAAGCTCACTACAACTCGGCTGTGGGACGCCCGGAGCGCCTTTAGCAGTACGCTACGTTTGACCTGGCTAGCCTGTCCCACTTCTTTCTTATGGGGCAGGTGTCATCGAAGCTGTTATGGTCGCTCTTTTCAAGCTTCGACAGGGTGCAGTTCTGACACTTTGGTGGGTCTCCTGCTCTCCAGTGCGGGCAGTCCTTGCGCAAGTGTGGCCCCGTGCAGTGACTGCACAGGTCTGCCGCTTCTGTGCAGGATTTCTTGCCGTGTCCATATGCGAGGCATTTTGAGCACTGGAGCAGCGGAGACTGGTCAGACACCTGCACCCTTTGCAGGTCTACGTGGACCCTGCCCGCTGTTGTGAGGCTTTGCCACACCCTCGGTGATACCCTGAGGACCACGTGGCACTCGTGGGGGTTTCGCGCTTTCCTGCGGTAACGCACGACCGCCCTGTAGTCCCCATCAGGTATCCCTCCGAGGATGTGGGAATTTTGCTTCCGCAAGGCGGCCGTTATGTCTTCGTCAGTGTTGACGCTCAAAACGTTTTTGAGGATGACGAGAGGATCCTTGTTTTCTTTTTCTTCAAGGTGCAGTGCTGGTTGCTCTAGTTTGAGCTTTTCGGCCACTCTAGCCAATTCTTCCCGCGACTGGCACCCCAGCACCACCTTTCCGTCGCGAGCCTTCCTCAATCTGTCCACCCTGATGCCCGATGTTTTCGCGCTCACGGCCTCGCGGATCTTTTCTATAACGTCTTCGCTAGTGTCGTGAGCGTCGTCAGAAGACACGACCATAGAGTGGACAGGCTGAGAATGGTAGATAGGGGAGGCTGCCTGTTTTGATGTCGTGGCCGTGTTATTTGCTGTCTCCGCGTAGGAAGCCTGCTGCTTAGCTCGATTGCTGAGGTCGCTTCTAAGGTCGGCTATAGATTTTGACAGCCTCGCGACCTCGGCGTACGATAGACGCTGCTCGCAATCGAGGGGCCTAGGGATCTGTTTAATATCCGCAGATAGAGCAATCGTGTGTTTTTTGCACTCTGCCAAAGCGTCACTGTGCTCTTTGATGTTTTTGATAAGATCTTTTATCAGCTCTATCTGTGGTGCTTCGCCCGCGACGCTGTCAGTGATCTGTTCCGCTTTTGCTTGCGTGTCCTTCAGGAGGCTGCTAACAGGCTGCTCCTTTGACCCTGCCGCTTCAATTACCAATCGGTAGAGCCTCTCCACCGCTTGCGTGACCCCCGCTTTGATGTCCGCCTTCAAGTTGCGCGACTCACCCAATAGGGTTTTTGCCCTTATTAGGCAAGCCTTCGCCTCTGCTGGTCTACTGCCGTACTTTGGTTTCGGCGGTGGGGATCTACAAAGCTCAAAAGAGGCCTTACGAACTGCGATTGAGCTCTCTTGAATGAGTAAGGGCTTATCTTTAAGTAGAGCGACAGTCTTTTCGGAGGGGACCGCCTTAGCTTTTGCCTTGGGAGGGTTCTCAGTGGTCACCTCCGGTAGCACGAAGGTCACATCGTTTGGGGTCCTGGAAAAAGCGTTTTTCCTGATTTTCTCGGAAACGGCTGAGCCGATTTTCGCGCGCGAGGGCTCGTTGCACGCGTCTAGACGGGCGCCGTCCGGCCCCCCCAGTGCGAGGAAAATCGGCTTATTCCCGGAGTCAGAATCCGGGGAAAACCGATTTTTCCGGGCGAGACTGGGTGGAATTCGCACAACGGCGCGCGCAACGGCGCTGTCGGCAGCGGACTCGCTCGTCGCCGAGAAAGTCAGGAGAAATTTTCCTTTCCCGGAAAATCCTCCGGAAAATTCACCACTTTTCGGCAGTTATAGGGCCGCAGGAGACGTGTACTGCACGCGGGAGCGTCGATGTAGCTGTAGCACTCGACCGCGGTGTATCAGGTGAGTGAATTTTCCTCTCCCGGAAAATTTTCCGTGAAAATCTAATTAAACTTTTCGTGTTACAGGTCCCGAGATGTGTATCCTGAGCGCGGGAGCTTAAAAAGCAGCGAAAAGTAGTGAAAAACTCGACCGCGGCGTCAAAATATTACACTTTTGCATAGAATTCTATGTACCGGTTAGGTTAGGTTAGGTTAGGTTAGGTTAGGTTAGGTTAGGTTAGGTTAGGTTAGGTTAGGTTAGGTTTTTTTTTTTTTTTTTTTAATAGTATCACCTTCCAGTTGGAGGAGAAGCCTGCATCCTCCGATTGAACGGAGACATTTTTAGCGACCGTTTTATATTTGTTATTCCATTTTTGATTAAAAAATGAAAATAAATAGATAAAAGTTATTATTTATATCATATTATATACTATGCAATATATACCCATGTAAGTTAATATATTCTATATTAATATATAAAATACATTGGGTCTTCATTACTTATATAATATCCTATAAATAGCTTTTCTAATGTGATATATTGTTAGTATCTTTGTTTGTCTTTATTGTTCTTTTTGCCACACTTTCGCAATATTCTATAAATTTTGTTCTTATATTTTTATTTTCTACAATTGTGTATAGTGAGTGCACGCCTAGTTCTTGTTCAATGTACTGAGTTAGTTCATGTCTCTTCTTGGAGAAGATCGGGCAATTTATAAGCAAGTGGGCAACGGATTGCTCTTCTGCGGGGTCGCATTCACAACCTGGATCTTCTCTTAATTTGAACCGGTGAAGGTATTGCTTAAAACCACCGTGCCCGGTAAAAATTTGAACCAGTGTTGGAGACAGCGCGATTTTACGGATGATGGCGTTTGCTCTCTCTACGCTCGGGAAGAACAGCTTGGTGACCTTTGCTTTTTCGCTTTTTTCGTATCTTTCTTGCCATATTTTAATTGTATTTTCTCTGATTGCTCTTTTTATAAATGATAAAGGGCAAGCGTTGTAGTCGGGGGCCGTCTTTTTGGTGAGCGCTGCCTCTTTCGCTAATTCATCTGCTCTTTCGTTGCCCTCGACTCCAACGTGTGCCCTTATCCAGAACAGCTGAACACTCTTTTTATTTGCTCTAGATTTCATTAAGTTTTCCCTAATCTCACAAGCCAATGGGTGATAGGAGTCAATATTTAGAAGCGTTTCCAAAGAAGATCTGGAGTCGCTGAAAATATTGACAACCTTTGCTTTGGATTTGACAGCAATATCGGTGGCTCGGTACAGCGCGTATAGTTCGGCTTGATACACTGAGCAGAACGGCTCTAGGAGAAACTTTTTCTTTTCTATCTCTCTGCCATCCTTCCAGCATGTCAAAGCTGCGCCGACTTTGCCACCGATCTTGCTGCCATCCGTGTATATTTGTAGGTCTTCCAAGCCGCTCTCCACGAGCGCGAGCTCGCTCATGTCATTGACTTTACCGAACCCAATATCCACATGATGAGCGGGATGCGGTGCGTTTAAGAAGCTCTTTTTGGTTTCGACCGATCTGTCTCCAATAAAAGTTTCCGCCTGCCCACGCTTTGCTATATAAAGTTGTGCGGCCTCCTGGATCCTCAGATCCAGTGGGATCAGTCTAGCCAAGACTAAAGCCGCGGGAAAGGACACCGTGCGATACGCTTTGACAATTTTTTGTGCGAATCCTCTTTGCACTGCGTGGAGATGTTTTTGTACGGTGAGCTTTTCCGCAGCTGGAGCCCAGGCGCTGGCGGCATAAAGCACGATCGGTTCTATCACCGAGACGTATATTGTTCGGACGATCTCCGAGCTAAGTCCCCAGTTGATTTTGGCTGATCGGGACAATGGCTTATAGACGTTAAGTGCCTTATTGCAGATATATTTAACATGACTGTTAAATGTCAGCTTATTGTCCAAGATCAAGCCTAAGATCCTGATTTCATCGACGAGGCCGACATTAGTACCTCCCATGCGTATGCTCGGGGCGTCAAATTTTAATTTTTTCGTAATCACCATTGCGTTGGTCTTTTGAGGTGCGAATTTGAGTTTATTTTGTACGCCCCATGCATACACATAGTCAAGCACCCTACCGGCCTCCTCTTCGATCTTTTTGACTGAGTGCCCGGAGAACACCAGAACGACGTCATCGGCGAACGCCTGGCAATATGTTCCGCCTTTTTCGATCCCATCTAGCAGAGGGTCCAGAAGTAAGTTCCAGAACGTGGGACCAGCAATCGACCCTTGTACACAACCTTTAGATGTTTCGGTTGTGTACTCGTGGTCGGCGTAGCGAACGCGAACCCGTCTGTCCCTTAAATAGCTTGTGACCAGCTTCCTTATGTTATATGGACAACCCTTCTCTGCCAGCCGACACTTAATCGCGGGCCACCATGCACTGTCGAAAGCTCCCTCTATGTCTAACGATACTACAACATTAATTAATTTGTTCACCAAATTATTTTTAATGTGCTTCAGGAGATCATAGAGGGAGTCTTCGGTGCTGCGCTGGGGTACGAAGCCATACTGTCTGGGGCTAGCTTTCGGTTGCAAGTGCCACCGAATCCTTCTCACCATCAGCTTCTCCAGTATCTTGCCGAACACTGATAGTAGCCCTATCGGACGATAGGATTTAACATGATTATAGTCGGATTTTCCCGGCTTCCGAAGGACTACCACCACCGCCTCCTTCCAACATACTGGAAAGTGATGCAACTCGAGGCACTTATTCACCAACGCCAAAAATACCTCCGTATTGGACAGTATGGCTTTAGCGCAGATGTCGGCTGTGAACCCATCTGGTCCTGGGGCTTTGGAAGGGTTAAAGGTGTGTGTCACATATATTAGTTCTTCCCTCGTGAAAGATGGATCGAGCCTGTCAGTGTTAAGGAAGAGATCTGTATTTTTAGATTTTTCTCTCGTCTCTATATGTTCAGGTATGTCATCAATTTCTAGGTCCGGAGGGAAAAATGTGTTTGCGAGAAGCTTTACAGACTCTTCCGGGGTTAGCAGGGTTCCATCGCTCACGAGCGGCTGATCTTCGTATGTATTTGAAGTTTTTCTTATGACGCGGTAAATTCCGTCCCACATACTTTCTCGATCTTGTGTGCAGCAAAACTCCTTCCAACTGTTTATTTGTGCTTTTGCAGCTTCTATTTCATATTTCTTTTTCGCTTCCAGGTACTCTTCTACAGCGTGGTTCTTCCGTCGAGGCGCGGCGCAGCGGATTCTATGTTTCTTTTTCCTCGTGTCTCTCATCAACGTATCTAGTTCGGCGTTCCACCATGGTAAATGTATCTTTTTATTACTTTTTATTAATGGTATTGATTCACTGCATGCTTTTTTAATTATATTTACATATTCACTAACCATATTTTCTAAATTTTCCTGTGAAGTTATTGTGTTTATTTCTTCCGTTGTTATATTTTTATCGTTTATTTCTTTGTTTAGTTCACTTCCAAATTTTTCCCAGTTTGCTTTTTTTGTATTATATACCCTAGTCGATTTATTCATGCGCTTTTCTTTTGTGCATTTCAGGTTGATAGTAAATTTTATCCCATTGTGGTCCGAGCTAGTCATTTCTTCATCAACACGCCAATTTTCTACAAATCTTATCATGTTTTCGCTGCATGCAGTGATATCAACTCTACTTTTAAACTCTCTTCCGTTTCTGATTGTAAAGAAAGTAGGTGTTTTTCCCTCATTCAGGACATGCAGATTCATCTCCACAAACGCGCCGAGGACTTTCTTTCCTCGGTGGTCTTCAGAGTCACTGCCCCACCATGGACTCCAGGCATTAAAGTCACCCCCTACGATAACATTTTTCATGTTTAATTTGTTTATTATATGTTTCAGTTGTTCTAAATATGGGTCCATGGGGAGGCTATCCTCGAAGTATGTGGAGATGATTCCCATTTCCCATTCGCTTGTTTTAAGGATGGCAACTGCAATGTTTTCTGAAGTGGCTGTAGGGCATTCAATGACCTGTATGTTATCGTCAAAAACAATGATTGCTGCTTTAACAGGTTTTGTTCTATTTTTAAGTCGCTGAATGACCCTAAAGCCAGGCTTTTGTGCTATTTCCCCTTGTGCTCCTACATACGGTTCCTGAACGAGGGCAAGAGCGGCACCACTTTCCTGGGCTTGTAACAGTAGCTCTTGGAAGGCGAGTTTACTTCTTTGGAGGTTAACTTGAACCACGCTATACTGTTGTTGGGTGACGTTGTTCGGCTGTGAGACGACTGGGGTGCCTTTAGCAGTACGCTACGTTTGACCTGGCTAGCCTGTCCCACTTCTTTCTTATGGGGCAGGTGTCATCGAAGCTGTTATGGTCGCTCTTTTCAAGCTTCGACAGGGTGCAGTTCTGACACTTTGGTGGGTCTCCTGCTCTCCAGTGCGGGCAGTCCTTGCGCAAGTGAGGCCCCGTGCAGTGACTGCACAGGTCTGCCGCTTCTGTGCAGGATTTCTTGCCGTGTCCATATGCGAGGCATTTTGAGCACTGGAGCAGCGGAGACTGGTCAGACACCTGCACCCTTTGCAGGTCTACGTGGACCCTGCCCGCTGTTGTGAGGCTTTGCCACACCCTCGGTGATACCCTGAGGACCACGTGGCACTCGTGGGGGTTTCGCGCTTTCCTGCGGTAACGCACGACCGCCCTGTAGTCCCCATCAGGTATCCCTCCGAGGATGTGGGAATTTTGCTTTCGCAAGGCGGCCATTATGTCTTCGTCAGTGTTGACGCTCAAAACGTTTTTGAGGATGACGAGAGGATCCTTGTTTTCTTTTTCTTCAAGGTGCAGTGCTGGTTGCTCTAGTTTGAGCTTTTCGGCCACTCTAGCCAATTCTTCCCGCGACTGGCACCCCAGCACCACCTTTCCGTCGCGAGCCTTCCTCAATCTGTCCACCCTGATGCCCGATGTTTTCGCGCTCACTGCCTCGCGGATCTTTTCTATAACGTCTTCGCTAGTGTCGTGAGCGTCGTCAGAAGACACAACCATAGAGTGGACAGGCCGAGAATGGTAGATAGGGGAGGCTGCCTGTTTTGATGTCGTAGCCGTGATATTTGCTGTCTCCGCGTAGGAAGCCTGCTGCTTAGCTCGATTGCTGAGGTCGCTTCTAAGGTCGGCTATAGATTTTGACAGCCTCGCGACCTCGGCGTACGATAGACGCTGCTCGCAATCGAGGGGCCTAGGGATCTGTTTAATATCCGCAGATAGAGCAATCGTGTGTTTTTTGCACTCTGCCAAAGCGTCACTGTGCTCTTTGATGTTTTTGAAGATCTTTTATCAGCTCTATCTGTGGTGCTTCGCCCGCGACGCTGTCAGTGATCTGTTAGGTTAGGTTAGGTTTTTTTTTTTTTTTTTTTTTTTTTTTTTATATGCATGATCGACCCCTGACGTAGTCAGAGCTTTTATTCTTGCTAGAAATGGAACTGTATATTATTCTTTGGATTTTTATCTCAAAATAAATAAAATAAATATCTCATATTATCTTTTACTTTATATCCTTCTTAAACGTCTATCCTCAGCAAGAGTGGTATAATTTTCTTATACTGTCTTGCAGCTAGTCTCTTTGTCTTTCGACCATTTCTTTTCTTTCCTTATCTATGATGTTACAATAATTTATATTATTTATTTCTGTTTATTACTATTTGAATAATTTTCTTACTTTGTTTCAGGAAAGTCGCTCTTATTTTCTTATTTACCATTATTTGTGCAACATTGGCTTCAGTGATGGGAGTTTCTATTTGCTGTTCTATGTTGAACCTCTGCATGCCAAAGACTGGGCATTCAAACAAGATGTGTCTCACGGTCTCGGATGTCTCAGGGTCACAGGTGCACGATGCACTTTCCTTACACTTGAATCTTGTTAAGTATTCAGAGAACCCTCCGTGCCCTGTTAACATTTGTGTGAGCAGACTGTCGATATCAATTTTTCTTACGGTCCTGTAGGCTTCAATGGCATCCGGGAAGAAGATCTTAGTGATTCCGGCCGTTTCCCCATTTTTATACCTCCGGTTCCATTCGTCGAGGGATTCCTTGCGGATTTGGCCCTTGACAAATGAAACAGGACACAGGTCATAATCGGGGCTCTTTTTTGAGTGAAGAGCGGCACTTTTCGCCAGTTCGTCGGCGCGCTCGTTTCCGGTCAGGCCAGCGTGGGCTTTTATCCAGAACAAGGTGACAACTTTGTTCTGGGTAAGTGCCAGCTCTAAGCTTTTTCTGGCCTTGACTGCCAAGGGGTGGTAAGACCGGTAGCTGACTAGGGTCTCCAGCGCGGATCTGGAATCGCTATAGATTCCAAAGCTGAGCTCGGTACTCTTGAGAATCTCCGTCGTTGCTCTGCATATGGCCAGAAGTTCAGCCTGGTATACCGTGCTGTAGGATGGCAGCTTCAGTTTTATGGCTTTGAACTCGGCCTCTCCTTTCCATAACGAAAGTGAGGCACCAACTTTGTTGTCAATTTTGCTGCCATCCGTGAAGATGCGCACAATTTGGTTGTTATAATTGTCAACATCCTCTTGGTCTACCAGGCTTACGAAATTAAGGCTCATATGAGTGGCCGGATGACCGTTCTCTACAAACCTGGCCCTTCGCTCGACCTCCCTGCCCGCTAGCTCCGGCCGGGGCACTCCCCTTTTTGCCTCATACAGAGCTGCTGCCTCTCGTATGCGAAGATCGAGTGGGAGTATCCCGGCCAGCAGCAATGCGGCATTCAGGGAGACCGTGCGGTATGCCTTGCTGAGCTTTTGCGCAAATCCGCGCTGAATACAATTCAGCTGCTTCACAACCCCCAGCTTTCTCGCCGCTGGTGCCCAGGCGCTCGCCGCATACAATATGATGGGTTCTACTACTGCAGTGTATATAGTTCGGATTATTTCCGGATGTAGGCCCCAGCTGATCTTGGCCGCTCTCGACAGCTGCCTGTAGATGTTTGATATTTTTTTGCAAGTGTTTGCTATATGTGTATTAAATGTCAGGGAGCTGTCAATAGTAAGGCCAAGGATTTTTATTTCCTTAGTCATGTTTATGGGGACTCCTCCCATGCTCAGGAATGGTGTGTCGTATTTCAACTTTCTTGTGACCACCATTGCATTTGTTTTGTGGGGTGCGAATCGAAGTTTATTTCGGACACCCCACTCCTGAACATGTGCCAAGGTTGCATTGGCTTGCCTTTGAACATCCTGTGCAGTGTCACCATCAAAAACCAACACAATATCATCGGCGAACGCCTGACAGTACTCGCCCCTTTCCTCTAGGCTTTTGAGCAGAGGGTCCAGAAGGAGATTCCATAATATGGGTCCCCCTATGGATCCCTGCACGCACCCTTTGTTGGTTGGCTTACTAAATTGCTCGCCAGCATACCGCACGGTGACGCTCCTGTCGTGCAGGTAATTGTTTAAGAGCCTACGTATGTTGACAGGGCAGCCCTCCTCCGCCAATCGTAGTTTGATGGCTGGCCACCAAGCGCTGTCGAAGGCTCCCTCTATATCCAGCGATATCATTATTACAAGTTTCTTCAAGTTCAGCTTGCTCCTAATGTATCGCATGAGGTCATAGAGGGAGTCCTCGGTGCTCCTCTGTGGCACGAAGCCATATTGGCGGGTGCTCATTTTTGGGAGCAGGTGCCATTTGAGTCTGCCGACCAACATTTTTTCGAGGATCTTCCCCATTACAGATAACAACCCAATCGGTCTGTATGATTTTGGGTTAGTTAGATCCTCCTTGGCCGGTTTCTTCAAAACAACAACTACCGCGCGTTTCCAGATAGTCGGAAAACTGCCCAGTTCGAGGCATTTATTAGCGAGTGCCAAAAATGTCTCCGGGTCTCGTCCTATTACCTGGCTACAGATGTCTGCAGTCAGTCCGTCTTCACCCGGGGCCTTCTTAGGGTTAAAGCTTTCCACGGAGTTTTTGAGTTCCTCCAGAGTAAATGGAGGGTCATGAGAACTATCATGGCTCGAGTCATTTATCTGGTTGGCTGCTCTTCTTATCTCTACGTGGTCGGCATTATCCTGGCATTCAAGGTCCTCCGGGTAGAATGTTTCGGCCAACAGTTTGACGGATTCCTTTGTACTGAGGGTGGCTCCGTTTGCGCTTAGAGGAAGGTCTTCTTTTCTTTTAGCTGTTCTACCTATCACCCTGTATATTCCTTCCCACATCCCTTCTTTGTCCTGCTTGCTACAAAACTCCTTCCAACTACGTATCTGTGCTTCCTTTTCCTTAATTTCATACTCTTCTTTCTTTTCCAGGTATTTCTCGACTACCAAAGCTCTACGGGTCGGCGCGGCGCTTCGTATTCTCCTCCTCCTCGTGTTGACTTCTCGCCTGAGCTTATCGAGTTCTTCGGACCACCACGGAAAGGTAAGTTTAGCGTTAGTTTTTATAAGAGGTATGTGTTTTTTACACATTGTTTGTATTATATGTATGTATGCCTCTATGGTATTTTCTAATTGTTCAGTATTGGTGATGTTTTGAATTTTTGTTTTATCTATATTTTGTTCATATTTTAATTGGATCATTTCCTCATGAAATTGACTCCAATTAGCTTTTTTTGTATTGTATACCCTAGTAGTTCTATTTATGTTAACCCCTTTCCCTTTTTTTAATTTAATTTTGAAATAGATGCCGTTGTGATCCGAGCTCGTCATGCTCTGATCTACCGTCCAGTCTTCCACCAGGTCGAGGATGTCTGCGGTACACACTGTTATGTCCACGTAGCTGCTGAATGATTTACCTCCCCTTATTGTGTCGAAAGTTGGAACAGAGCCGACGTTAAGAACATTAAGTCCCAACTGGTCCAGTGTCCCTGCTAGAGTATCTCCTCTTGCGTCAGTTATGCCACCACCCCACCAGATGCTTTTTGAATTACAGTCTCCTCCTATAACAAGCCTTGTGGACTGTGCTGTAGCCTCTATCTTCTTTAACTGCTCCAGGTAGGGCTCCAGGGGTTTGTCCGGTTCGAAATAGAAGGAGACGAATACTACCTCCCAGGCATCAGTACGGATCTTGACGACTATGATGTTATTTGTTGTCAGTTCTGGGCACTGTATTACGTCTATATCTTGATCAAAGACGGCAATTGCTGCCTTTACAGTGCCCTCTCCTGGAGTGGTATTCTGAAATATTCGCGTCCTCCCATATGCCTTCATGGTTGTTCCTCCACCCACATAGGGCTCCTGGAGTAACGCCAGAGCTGCTTTTCTCTCTGAGGCCTCTTTCATAATTTCCGTGGTTGCCAGCTGTTTCCGCTGCAAGTTGGCCTGCAGGAAGAGGTAGGCTTTATCTCTGATAAGGGGAGGCGTTATTGTCGGGCTGGTGTTTTGAGTGAAATAAGCTGAGTTGTGGACGCTGCAGGCCACCTTGGTGCCTTTAGCAATACGATACGCTGGACCGTGCTATTTTGTCCCATTTTCTGCGCGTAATACAGTCGGTGCTAAAGGCATTATGTTGGATATCATCCAGTTTTGCCTGATGACAGTTCCTGCAACTGGGAGGGTCACCAGCCCGCCAGGATGGACACTCGGCACGCAAATGATGGCCCCCACAATGCGAGCATGCATCTTTCTCCTCCGTGCACTGTTTCTTACCATGACCGAAGCGAAGGCATCTCGTACATTGCATGAGCGGTGTTTGGTCGAAGACCTTGACTCGCTGCATGTCAATATGTACGCGCCCCGCCTCGGTCAAGCGCTGCCATATTTGGGGAGAGACTTGCATCACCACGTGGTTTTCGTGTGGGTTTCTGGCTCGTTTCCTGTATCGTACTACCATCTTTGTGTTTTCTTTATCCAAGCCCTCCAGCAAGTGCGAATTCTGGTTTAGGATCGCCCTGGTAATGTCCTCATCCGTATTGTATGACAGTACGTCTTTGAGCACCACCAGGGGTAGCTTATTAACGGCCTCTTCAATTCTTAAACTTTCGTCGGATTCCTTTAGCCTTTTCGTAATGTGATCTAATTCCGTCTTAGAGTGGCATCCTAGGACTATTTTTTGATTTTTTACCTTACGCATCCTGTCTACTCTGAGTCCGGTGTCTATCGCGTTCACTGCAGCTCTTACCTTGTCCGTCACCGTCCCACTCGTGTCCTCCTTGTTTTCAGATGAGACAATGATGGAGTGCATCGGTGGGGGAACTGCGGCCATTTTTTTCGCAGCTGCTCCTGCATAAGTAACTCCTTCTGTGAGGTGGCTGTTTTGTGTAGAGTGTGATGTTTGTATTTCTTGCGTGAGTGCACGTGTAGAGTGCGTGCACTCAGCAGTGTTTTTATTACAGACTCTCATCGTCTCCATAAGTTCTGCGATTTGGGCGCTTAGCTCACCTCTTTCCGCGATGTTTCCTTCTTCCTTCTTCATTGATTTTCTTGGTCCGAACTGTACAAGGCAGGTTGATATGAGGGCAAAGTTTCCCAGCATAACATCCAGTTTTGTGAGGGTATCCGTAACCGAATCTTTGATGTCTTTTTTTAGGTTTCCGGATTTATTCATAAGTGCTTGGGATTCCCTTATCATGTCTTTTCCATGTTTTATCATTTTCGGTATGTCCTTTAAGAGGTCCATAGAGTCGTCAGTTGTCTGATCACATAGGGTTGCAGTTGGGGATGGTTAGGTTAGGTTAGGTTAGGTTAGGTTAGGTTAGGTTAGGTTAGGTTAGGTTTTTTTTTTTTTTTTTTTTTTTTTTTTTTAAATCCTCCATCTGTGGAGAAAAACTGCTGCACCTCCGACTGGGGACGGAGTCTTTGTTATCGGGCCGTTCATTCGTTAGTTATGAAAAAAAAGGTTTTATTTAAGTTTTATTCTTAGTTTATTACACATCACGCATATTTATCTATGTAGGTCAATATATTCTGTCATAATATATGAAGTACAATAGATCTTCATTGCTGGTGTGTAATATACAAACAATAATAATGTACTTTATCTTTATTTATCTTTGTTTTTCTTTATCACTTGTTTTGCTACCTTTTCGCAATATTCTATAAATATTTTTCTTGTATCTTTATTTTCAATGAGAATATGCACCGTGTTCTTTTCAATTTCGTGATCCATATATTGCGTCATTTCAAATCTTATTTTGCCGAATATCGGGCACTTTGTGATGATGTGCATCACCGATTCTTCTGCATCAGGATCACACTCGCATGCAGGGCTTGTTCTTAGTTTGAACCGATGGAGATATTGGTTAAAGCCTCCGTGTCCGGTTAGAACTTGCACCATGATTGGAGACAGACTTATTTTCCGCAGAGTTGCATAAGCTCTTTTGACTTCCGGGAAGAACAGCTTAGTGACAGCGGCTGTCTCGCTCTTCAGGTACCTCTCCTGCCAAATTTGCAGTGACTCCGCTCTAAGACATTTTTTGATGTATGATACAGGGCACAAGTTGTAGTCGGGGGCGGTCTTTTTTGTTAAAGCCGCTTCTTTAGCAAGTTGGTCTGCTCTTTCGTTTCCCTCGACCCCAACGTGTGCCCTGATCCAGAATAAGTTAACTATTTTATTACTGGCTTTAAGTTTTGTTAAATTTTGTTTTATTTCAACTGCTAACGGATGCAAGGAGTTAATGTTTTTGATCGTGTCTAGAGAGGACCTGGAGTCACTGTATATATTAATATTTGTGTACTTCGTCTTGGTAGCAATTTCAGTGGCTTGGTACAGCGCGTACATTTCGGCCTGGTATACTGAGCAAAACGGTTCCAATAGGAACTTTTTCTTATTAATCTCCTGGCCGCCCGCCCAGCATGTCAGAGCTGCGCCAACTTTGCCACCGATCTTGCTACCATCCGTGAATATTTGTAGACTTCCCAAGCTGTCCCCCCCGGTAACATTTTCAATGATTTCTTCGGTTTTTTCATAGCTGAATTCCGTTTTTTGTGCAGGATGCGGGGCGCTTAAAACGGTTTTCGGCTTTTCAGCTGTTCTGTCTCCAATCATGGGTAGCGGATACCCTCGCTTGGCTTTATACAGTGCTGTGTTTTCCCGGACCCTCAGATCTAGTGGGATAAGTCTAGCCAGGACTAGAGCCGCGGGAAGTGACACCGTGCGATACGCTTTAACTATCTTCTGTGCGAAACCTCTTTGCACGGCGCTTAGATGTTTTTGTACTGTCAACTTCTCCGCGGCTGGAGCCCAAGCGCTTGCTGCATACAGCACTATCGGCTCTATCACCGAGACGTATATTGTTCTGACGATCTCCGAGCTCAGACCCCAATTTATCTTAGCTGACCTAGACAACGGCTTATAGATATTCAGTGCCTTTTTGCATACGTTTTTCACGTGGCTATTAAATGTGAGTTTGTTGTCTATGGTCAGCCCTAAAATTTTGATTTCGTCGACGATGCCGATGGGCGCATCGGCCATGTGAATGCGTGGGGTGTCATATTTTAATTTCTTTGTAACAACCATTGCGCTGGTCTTATGAGGCGCAAATTTTAGTTTATTTTGAACACCCCAGGCATACACATACCCGAGAACCCGATCGGCCTCTTCCTCAATTTTTCTGACTGAATGCCCGGAGAACACCAGGACGACGTCATCAGCGAACGCCTGGCAGTATGAGCCATTCTGCTCAATCCCATTTAGCAGAGGATCCAGGAGCACGTTCCAAAAAGTAGGTCCCGCAATTGAGCCCTGCACGCATCCTTTCGACGTGCCAACAATGTGTTCGTGGTCGGCGTACCTAACTCGCACCATCCTATCCTCCAGGTAGCTAGAGACAAGTTTTCGTATGTTTTGCGGGCATCCTCTTTCCGCCAAGCGACACTTGATTGCAGGCCACCAAGCGCTGTCAAAGGCTCCCTCTATGTCCAGCGAAACAACTACATTAATCAGTTTGTTCACCAAATTGTTTTTAATGTGCTGAACCAAGTCATAGAGGGAGTCTTCGGTGCTGCGTTGGGGCATGAAGCCATACTGTCTGAGGCTCGCATTTGGCAACAAGTGCCATCGGAGTCTACTCACCATCAACTTTTCCAGTATTTTGCCAAATATCGACAGAAGCCCTATGGGCCGATATGACTTCACGTGATTATAGTCAGATTTTCCTGGTTTCCGCAGTACTACTATAACAGCTTCCTTCCAAGATACTGGAAAGTGATGAATCTCGAGGCACTTGTTGACAATCGCTAGGAATACCTCCACGTTGGAAAGTATGGCTTCTGCACATGTGTCAGCAGTGAGCCCGTCAGGACCTGGGGCTTTCTTAGGATTAAATGAGCGAGTCACGTGCACGAGCTCCTCTCTCGTGAACAATGGGTCTAGTCTATCATTTTCCAACATCCTATCGGAATTTCGTGCTTTATTTCTAATCTCGGTGTGCTCAAGGCTATCTTCAGTTTCTGTATCTGGTGGAAAAAACGTGTCAGCCAGGAGTTTCACCGAGTATTCAGGAGATAGTAATTCCCCACCATTTACAAGCGGTTGGTCCTCGTGGATGTTGGAGGTTCTATTTATGACGCGATATATTCCGTCCCATAAGGTCTCACGGTCTTGGGTGCAGCAGAACTCCTTCCAACTTTTGATTTGTGCCCTTGCAGCTTCGTCCTCATACTTTTCTTTTGCTTCCAGGTACATCTGGACTACGTGCTGTCTTCGACGGGGTGCAGCGCAACGGATTCGACGCTTCTTCGTCATCGTGTCCCTCTTAAACTTTTCCAGTTCCGGATTCCACCAAGGTAAGCGTATTTTCTTATTATTTTTTAATAGCGGTATTGCCTTTTTGCATGATGCTTTTACACTATCAATATATTTATTTACTATTTCATCTAGCTTTTCTTTTACTTTTATTAATTTTATTTCAAATGTTGAGATTCCGTTACTAATTAATTGTTTTTCTAGCTCTTCTTTAAATATTTTCCAGTTGGCTTTTCTTGTATTATAAATTCGTGTAGATTTTTGTGGACGTATGTATGTTGATTTTTTAATTTTTATTGTGAAAGTGATTGCATTGTGGTCCGAACTGGTTAATCCTTCATTAACTTTCCATCCTTCTATGAGCCCAATGAGGTCCTCGCTACAGGCCGTGATGTCTACGATGCTTTTAAACTCCCTTCCGTTTCTTATAGCGAAGAAAGTGGGAGTGTTGCCCTCGTTCAACACGTGAAGATTCATCTCCACAAAAGCTCCCAGGACCTCTTTTCCTCGGTGATCCTCAGAATCACTCCCCCACCATGGACTCCATGAATTAAAGTCCCCCCCAACGATGACTTTTCTTAATTTTAATGTACTAACAATCGCTTTGAGTTCTTCTAAGTATGGGTCCACAGGTAGGCTGTCCTCGAAGTATGTGGAGATGATTCCCATTTCCCATGTACTCGACTTAAGAATCGCGACGGCAATATTTTCTGTGGTGACTGTAGGGCATTCAACGACCTGCATATCGTGATCGAAGACTATTATAGCAGCTTTGACAGGTCTTGTCCGGTTTTGCGATCGTTGAACGACCCTAAAGCCATCCTTTTGCGTGATCTCTCCTTTGGCTCCAACATAGGGTTCCTGAACGAGGGCAAAACTGACCCTATCCTTCTGAGCTTCTAGTAGTAACTCCTGGAAGGCGAGTTTGCTCCTTTGTACGTTGGCTTGGACAACTTTAAGCTCACTACAACTCGGCTGTGGGACGCCCGGAGCGCCTTTAGCAGTACGCTACGTTAGACCTGGCTAGCCTGTCCCACTTCTTTCTTATGGGGCAGGTGTCATCGAAGCTGTTATGGTCGCTCTTTTCAAGCTTCGATAGGGTGCAGTTCTGACACTTTGGTGGGTCTCCTGCTCTCCAGTGCGGGCAGTCCTTGCGCAAGTGTGGCCCCGTGCAGTGACTGCACAGGTCTGCCGCTTCTGTGCAGGATTTCTTGCCGTGTCCATATGCGAGGCATTTTGAGCACTGGAGCAGCGGAGACTGGTCAGACACCTGCACCCTTTGCAGGTCTACGTGGACCCTGCCCGCTGTTGTGAGGCTTTGCCACACCCTCGGTGATACCCTGAGGACCACGTGGCACTCGTGGGGGTTCCGCGCTTTTCTGCGGTAACGCACGACCGCCCTGTAGTCCCCATCAGGTATCCCTCCGAGGATGTGGGAATTTTGCATTCGCAAGGCGGCCATTATGTCTTCGTCAGTGTTGACGCTCAAAACATTTTTGAGGATGACGAGAGGATCCTTGTTTTCTTTTTCTTCGAGGTGCAGTGCTGGTTGCTCTAGTTTGAGCTTTTCGGCCACTCTAGCCAATTCTTCCCGCGACTGGCACCCCAGCACCACCTTTCCGTCGCGAGCCTTCCTCAATCTGTCCACCCTGATGCCCGATGTTTTCGCACTCACGGCCTCGCGGATCTTTTCTATAACGTCTTCGCTGGTGTCGTGAGCGTCGTCAGAAGACACGACCATAGAGTGGACGGGCTGAGAATGGAAGATAGGGGAGGCTGCCTGTTTTGATGTCGTTATATTTGCTGTCTCCGCGTAGGAAGCCTGCTGCTTAGCTCGATTGCTGAGGTCGCTTCTAAGGTCGGCTATAGATTTTGACAGCCCCGCAACCTCGGCGTACGATAGACGCTGCTCGCAATCGAGGGGCCTAGGGATCTGTTTAATATCCGCAGATAGAGCAATCGTATGTTTTTTGCACTCTGCCAAAGCGTCACTGTGCTCTTTGATGTTTTTGATTAGATCTTTTATCAGCTCTATCTGTGGTGCTTCGCCCGCGACGCTGTCAGTGATCTGTTCCGCTTTTGCTTGCGGGTCCTTCAGGAGACTGCTAACAGGTTAGGTTAGGTTAGGTTAGGTTAGGTTAGGTTTTTTTTTTTTTTTTTTTTTTTTTTTTTTTATATAAAATATCGTGGTGTTCCCCTGACAAGCGTGCTCAGGGAGTTTTGTTTTCTGTCGTTTGGTGTTCCTTTGATGTTTTTACTTTTGTATGTTTATGTTACTTGCATATAATCAAAAGACATATACCATGTTAATTTGCTCAGTAGATGCCGAAAGAAATAAAGCGATGGGATCTTTATACCAGTAATTCTTTATATTCAATAATACAAGAGATACTATGTATCTATATTCCTCGCTTTATTCCTCTCGACAGCTACTTTTGCCACTTTGTGGCAAAATTTCAGAAATACCTCCCTGGTGGAGGTTTCGCCCATTATCACGGGTACGGAGCCCCTGCACAGAGTCATTTGCAGTTGTTGTTGCAGATCTTCGCGGGCTGCATCGTGCTGCGGACAGTCCATCACCAGATGGACTATCGTTTCGTCAATACTGTCGTCGCAAACGCAGCCCGCGCTATCCTTGCACCTGAATCTGTGCAGGTACCCCGCAAATCCTCCATGACCTGTCAACACCTGCGAGAGCACCATATTAAGTTCCAGCTTTTTTATCACCTTAAAGGCGAAACGCGCATCCGGCAAGAACATTTTCATTGTACCTGCGGTTTCACCGGACGTGTACCTCCGGTTCCACTCGTCAATCGACTCTCCACGGAGCTCTTGCCTGACAAATGAAACCGGGCATTGGTCGTAGTCCGGCTTTCTCTTTAATGTCAGAGCTGCCTCCCTCGCGAGCTCGTCGGCTCGTTCGTTTCCCTCCAGACCGGCGTGTGCCTTCACCCAGAACAGAGAAACTTCCTTGTTCTGGGTGCGACAGACCATCAGGTTGTCTTTTATTTTCGCAACTAACGGATGGCTGGAAACAGAGCCGACTACAGCCTCGAGAGAGGACCTTGAATCAGAATATATTCCAATGGTCCTCTCCCGGCGCTGCGCTGCGATTGAGGACGCTCTGCTCAGTGCAAGCAGCTCAGCCTGGTAGACCGAGCAGTGCGATCCCAGTTTAAGCTTGAGAGCTTTGGTTTCGGACTCGCTATCCCATATGGATAGCGCGGCCCCAACCTTGCCCTCAATTTTGCTGCCGTCTGTAAATATTCGCACTGCTTGGCTGTTGTGTGTTTCCACCTCAGCCTGGTCCACCAGACTGGTAAACCGCAGGTCCAACTGCTCCGCCGGATGGGGCTGCGCGGTGTATGATGCTCTCACCTCTATCTCCCTGTCCCCTAGTACTCGCTGGAGTACTCCCCTTTTCGCTTCATAAAGAGCGGCTGCCTCCTGGACTCTGAGGTCCAAGGGAAGTATTCCAGCCAGTATCAACGCTGAGTTCAGGGAGACAGTCCGGTATGACTTTGTTATTTTCTGGGCGAAACCTCTCTGTATTGCGTTAAGGCGCTTTTGAACGCCAATTTTCTTAGCTGCGGGTGCCCAGGCGCTTGCTGCGTACAGGACGATGGGCTCCACTACTGCTGTATAAATGGTCCTGATGACCTGGGGGTGGAGGCCCCAGCTTACCTTGGCGGCTCTCGACAATTGTTTGTACAAATTTTGCACTTTTAAGCAGGTGTTAGTGACGTGTGCATTAAAAGTTAGTTTATCGTCAATTGTGAGCCCCAAGATCTTTATTTCGCGTGACAGACCAATGTCTATCCCCCCCATGCACAGGCGTGGGGAGTCATACTTCAATTTGTTCGTCACCACCATAGCTTTAGTCTTCTGTGGTGCGAACTTAAGTTTATTTCGGACTCCCCAATCCCGAACATAGGCGAGAGCGGCATTGGCCCGTCTCGAGACCTCCAGTCCCGTGTCGCCATCCAGGAGGAGGACGACATCATCAGCAAAAGCTTGACAATAGTCGCCCCGCTCCTCCAGGCCCCGCAGCAGTGGATCCAATAGGAGATTCCACAGGATGGGACCACCAATCGATCCCTGGACGCATCCCTTGTTAGTTTGCTTAGAATATTCTGTTCCCGCATACCTCACCCTGACTTTTCTGTCCCGGAGATAGCTGTCCATCATACGGCGTATGTTTACGGGACACTTTTCCTCAGCCAGCCGGACTCTGATAGCGGGCCACCAGGCACTGTCGAAAGCTCCCTCTATGTCCAATGATATCATGGTAATAATCTTTTTCTCTTTCAGCTTGCTATATATGTGCTGCATCAGGGCATAGAGGGAGTCTTCGGTGCTTCTTTGGGGCATGAATCCGTACTGGCGAGTACTCATCCCGGGCAATATGTGCCACTTGATCCGGTTGACGAGCAGCTTCTCCAGGACCTTGCCCAGAACGGGTAACAAACCGATTGGTCGGTAGGCCTTGGGGTTGGTGTAGTCCTCCTTTGCTGGTTTTCGGAGGACTATCACAGTAGCCTCCTTCCAAACGGTCGGGAAGTGACCCAGTTCTAGGCATTTATTTGCCAGGCTGAGGTATACGTCGGCGTCCAGGGATATAGCGCGCTGGCATATATCGGCGGTGAGACCATCCGACCCGGGGGCTTTCTTGGGGTTGAAGCTCAAGGCCGCGCTCTTTAGTTCCACAGAAGTAAACGGTGGATCCAATACGTCATCCGGAGCCCAACCGTTTACCTGTTCTGCTGCCTGCCTTATTTGCTGGTGTTCGGCATTGTCACTATCCGCCCGATCCTCCGGATAGAAGGTCTCAGCCAGCATCTGCGCTGATTGGCTAGGGTCATAGGTAATACCACCTTTTACTAGAGGAAGATCTTCATGTCTTTTCATAGTTCGTCCAATGACCCTGTAGATCCCATCCCATAGACTCTCCTTGTCCTGTCTCTCGCAAAAAGCCTTCCAGCTTGTTATCTGCGCCTGTTTTGCTTGGGACTCATAGTTTTCTTTTGCTTGCAGGTACTCTCTTACGACTTTGTCTCTACGGACCGGAGCAGCGCAGCGGATTCGGCGTTTCTTCGTGTTCACTTCGCGCTTCAACGTGGCGAGCTCATCATTCCACCATGGTAAATTAAAAATTTGGACTGTTTTCTTAGAAGGTATGCTATCTTTGCATGCTATCGTTATTGTATTGATGTATCTCTGTATTATATTATCTAATTCTTCTCTATTATCTATTTGATCTATGTTCCTTTTATTTATATTTTCTTCTTTCATTAATTGGGCGAGTTTCTCATGAAATTCATCCCAATTAGCTTTTTTAGTGTTATAGATTCTTGTTGTTCTGTTGATAGCCATACCTTTAGCTTTGCGTAGTCTTATCTGAAAAACTATAGTATTGTGGTCCGAGCTCGTCACGCTGTCGCTCACGGTCCAATCATCCACCAAGGGCAACGTCTCTTCGGAACACGCCGTGATGTCGACACAGCTAGAGAAAAGCTTGTCGCCCCTAACTGTGTCGAAAGTCGGAGCGCTGCCCTGATTGAGCACCTGCAAGTCTAGTAGTCCCAGTGTTCCAAACATCGCTTCCCCTCTGCTGTCTGTTTTCTTACTGCCCCACCAGGTGTTCCATGCGTTTGCATCACCGCCCACCACAACGTATTTTGTTGCGAGGTTCTCGACTATACTCTGCAACTGATCCAGGTATGGCTCAATTGGTTTATCGGGTTCAAAATAATAAGAGACTACACCCATCTCCCACGCGCTTGTCTTTATTCGCACCACCACTATGTTAGTGGTGGTGAGTTTAGTGTCCAGTACAGCGGTCATGTCGCCGTCAAATATACCAATTGCGGCTTTGACCGTAGCACCGTCCCCGTTGTTGACATGCTGAAAGATACGCACTCCGGTGTAGTCCTTCATTCTTCCGATCCCGCCTACATATGGCTCCTGAATCAGTGCAATGGATACTTTTTGGTTGAGAGCCTCAAGCATAAGTTCTTGGGTGGCGAGCTCCTTTCTCTGCAGATTGGCTTGGAACACCCGGTAGGGCTTTTTCATGACCGCTGTGATGCTTGGGGCGCCCTTAGCAGTAGGCTATTGTAGCCCTGGCTAGGGCTTCCCACTTCTTCCTTACCGCGCATTCCAGACCAAAGGCGTTATGATTCACAACGTCCAGCCCGGCGCGCTTGCAGTTGCAGCAAGAGGGGGCAGTTCCAGACTGCCAGCTGTCGCACTCGGCTTTCAAGTGGGCACCTCCACAGTGGCTGCATTTCTCCTCTGTCTCCTTGCAAAACCTCCTGGAGTGCCCATAGCCAAGGCACATAGAGCACTGGATAAGCGGCGATTGATCTGCCACTTTTATCCTCTGCAGGTCTATGTGGACTGCACCCACAGTAGTCATCACCGCCCACACTTTTGGGGACACCCTTAAGACGATATGACAGGTGAGGGGGTTTCTGGTCTTCTTGCGGAACCTAATTTCTATTCTTCTGTCCTCTTCCTTTATTTCCTTGAGTAGACCGTGATTTTGGTTTTCTAATGCCTTGAGAACGTCCTCGTCGGTGTTATACTGAAGGACGTCTTTTAATATAATTAACGGGTCTTTGTTCTTGATCTCCTCTATGTGAAGATCATCACCTGCTTTCCTCAATCTGGTAATCACCTTTTCTCTCTCTTCCTTGGTACCGCACCCCACTATCACCTTCCTATCTTTGGCCTTCCTAACTCTATCCACCCTTATTCCTCCATCCTTTGCATTAATCGCTCCCCTTATTTTATTCAATATTTCCTCCCCGGAGTCCTCTTTGTCCTTGGACGTCACAATCACCGAATGCAGCGCAGCCTGCTCCGACGGGCGTCTTTTAGATTCACCTGCGGCCACACTTGCATAGGTGATTGCTCCCTCCTGAAGTACCTCTATTCGACTTTGCAATTTAAGTACCTCATCCGTGTTTCTTTTTAGCAGCTTGGCGTGCTCTTTAAGATGCTCTATTAGGTCGACTTGCCCCTCCACTTGTTGTATGCCGACCGCTTCGTTTTCCGCTGCTTTTGTGCTATCAGCTGTTCCAGCTGTGGTAGGGTTTGGATGCTTTGACGCCTCCGCCTCCTTCACCAGCTGGTACAGCCTATCCACGGCCTGAAGGACTTCAACCTTTATCTCCGTTTTGATATTACGGGAGTTATTTATTTGAAGTTTGGCCTTCATAACGCACGATTTGGCCTCCGCCAACCGTCCCTTGGGCCTGAGAATGCCTACATCTATCGCCGGCTCAGAAGAGTCAATGGTTGTTTTCGACTGGATCTTCTTTGTCCAAGTAGCAGTACCACCTTCCTGTGACGAGGCGGCTCTTGTTTTCTTTTTGGAGGGGCCAGCCGGAACTTTCTTTGGCGGAGACCTTGGAGAGGATGACTTCGAGGCGGTTCTAGCAGTCTCCAACACTGGCAGAGGACTAGCCTCGCCTGATCTGTTCGGGGGGGACTGCTCTGTCTCAATTTCCTCCTCCTGGAATAACGTCCTTTTGGGTGTTCTATAGCCAAACATGTTTCGTATGATCTAATTCAGTTAAAAGGGAAGATATTAACAGACCTCTCAGTCAATAATTGATGTTTAAAAACTTAACTTTATCTAACCAAAAAGGTTGGGAGGTGTAAAAGGTCTCCCTACAGTCAACAGTAACACCGTTATATGTTATATAGACGGTAATTTCAAATTTTGTAGAGAGGTGTAGAAGGCTTCTCCACGGTCAGTAAGTAATAAAATGCCTATATAATTATAAATATCATGAATATCTATGATCCTAACCTAACCTTAAAATAGACAATGATTAAATAGAACTAGAATCAACACAAACAACACATAATACGAATAAAATTTTTGAGAGGTGTAAAATGCCTCTCAAAGTCATTATAACCTAAAACTAATGACTAATTGACTTTGTTGGGGGTGTAGAAAGCCCCCAACGGTCAATGCGTAGTAATCCTATAACAAAAAACAATAAGTATTGAGAGGTGTAAGGCCTCCCGACGTAGATATCAACAAGGGACAGAAGTATTTCTATAGTCAATAAATATTATTTTCGGAGGGTGTAGAACGCCCCCGAGGTCAAAGTATTGACTTGAGAAGCGACTTGGAAAGTGTATATGGCCCCACAAGTCGCCCTAAAGCCGTCAACCACTTTTCCGCGGTCAAAAACGGGATTTTTGTTTCGCGGCTCTCCTTACGGTAGCGCTCGGCCCTACCTGCGTAGCCACAATAGGGCGGGTGGGGGGGCCCGTTTTTCGCGATTTCCTTTAGGTTGGCGTGGCGCGAGCGCGCCGGCGCGTCTGCGGGCGCACGTACGCGTGCCCTGGCAGCAGTTCGGGAGAGAATTCGCGGGAAATTCGCGAAGTTTTCCTCGAAATTTTCACGAATTTTCCGAGAACAATCAATTTTCCTTCGCTTTTCAGGGCACCGCAGGCAGCCGGGAGTGGACGACAGACGACACCAGCGCGAAAATCGCGGAAACTTTGAGGTAAGTGGTCGAAAATAGAAAAAATAGAAGAAATTTGTATCAAATTGATATCGAATATACTCAAAGTCCCTACGGCCTATGTAAACTCGGTTCGCTGAAGACGGCCGTTTTTCGCGATTTCCTTTAGGTTGGCGTGGCGCGAGCGCGCCGGCGCGTCTGCGGGCGCACGTACGCGTGCCCTGGCAGCAGTTCGGGAGAGAATTCGCGGGAAATTCGCGAAGTTTTCCTCGAAATTTTCACGAATTTTCCGAGAACAATCAATTTTCCTTCGCTTTTCAGGGCACCGCAGGCAGCCGGGAGTGGACGACAGACGACACCAGCGCGAAAATCGCGGAAACTTTGAGGTAAGTGGTCGAAAATAGAAAAAATAGAAGAAATTTGTATCAAATTGATATCGAATATACTCAAAGTCCCTACGGCCTATGTAAACTCGGTTCGCTGAAGACGGCCGTTTTTCGCGATTTCCTTTAGGTTGGCGTGGCGCGAGCGCGCCGGCGCGTCTGCGGGCGCACGTACGCGTGCCCTGGCAGCAGTTCGGGAGAGAATTCGCGGGAAATTCGCGAAGTTTTCCTCGAAATTTTCACGAATTTTCCGAGAACAATCAATTTTCCTTCGCTTTTCAGGGCACCGCAGGCAGCCGGGAGTGGACGACAGACGACACCAGCGCGAAAATCGCGGAAACTTTGAGGTAAGTGGTCGAAAATAGAAAAAATAGAAGAAATTTGTATCAAATTGATATCGAATATACTCAAAGTCCCTACGGCCTATGTAAACTCGGTTCGCTGAAGACGGCCGTTTTTCGCGATTTCCTTTAGGTTGGCGTGGCGCGAGCGCGCCGGCGCGTCTGCGGGCGCACGTACGCGTGCCCTGGCAGCAGTTCGGGAGAGAATTCGCGGGAAATTCGCGAAGTTTTCCTCGAAATTTTCACGAATTTTCCGAGAACAATCAATTTTCCTTCGCTTTTCAGGGCACCGCAGGCAGCCGGGAGTGGACGACAGACGACACCAGCGCGAAAATCGCGGAAACTTTGAGGTAAGTGGTCGAAAATAGAAAAAATAGAAGAAATTTGTATCAAATTGATATCGAATATACTCAAAGTCCCTACGGCCTATGTAAACTCGGTTCGCTGAAGACGGCCGTTTTTCGCGATTTCCTTTAGGTTGGCGTGGCGCGAGCGCGCCGGCGCGTCTGCGGGCGCACGTACGCGTGCCCTGGCAGCAGTTCGGGAGAGAATTCGCGGGAAATTCGCGAAGTTTTCCTCGAAATTTTCACGAATTTTCCGAGAACAATCAATTTTCCTTCGCTTTTCAGGGCACCGCAGGCAGCCGGGAGTGGACGACAGACGACACCAGCGCGAAAATCGCGGAAACTTTGAGGTAAGTGGTCGAAAATAGAAAAAATAGAAGAAATTTGTATCAAATTGATATCGAATATACTCAAAGTCCCTACGGCCTATGTAAACTCGGTTCGCTGAAGACGGCCGTTTTTCGCGATTTCCTTTAGGTTGGCGTGGCGCGAGCGCGCCGGCGCGTCTGCGGGCGCACGTACGCGTGCCCTGGCAGCAGTTCGGGAGAGAATTCGCGGGAAATTCGCGAAGTTTTCCTCGAAATTTTCACGAATTTTCCGAGAACAATCAATTTTCCTTCGCTTTTCAGGGCACCGCAGGCAGCCGGGAGTGGACGACAGACGACACCAGCGCGAAAATCGCGGAAACTTTGAGGTAAGTGGTCGAAAATAGAAAAAATAGAAGAAATTTGTATCAAATTGATATCGAATATACTCAAAGTCCCTACGGCCTATGTAAACTCGGTTCGCTGAAGACGGCCGTTTTTCGCGATTTCCTTTAGGTTGGCGTGGCGCGAGCGCGCCGGCGCGTCTGCGGGCGCACGTACGCGTGCCCTGGCAGCAGTTCGGGAGAGAATTCGCGGGAAATTCGCGAAGTTTTCCTCGAAATTTTCACGAATTTTCCGAGAACAATCAATTTTCCTTCGCTTTTCAGGGCACCGCAGGCAGCCGGGAGTGGACGACAGACGACACCAGCGCGAAAATCGCGGAAACTTTGAGGTAAGTGGTCGAAAATAGAAAAAATAGAAGAAATTTGTATCAAATTGATATCGAATATACTCAAAGTCCCTACGGCCTATGTAAACTCGGTTCGCTGAAGACGGCCGTTTTTCGCGATTTCCTTTAGGTTGGCGTGGCGCGAGCGCGCCGGCGCGTCTGCGGGCGCACGTACGCGTGCCCTGGCAGCAGTTCGGGAGAGAATTCGCGGGAAATTCGCGAAGTTTTCCTCGAAATTTTCACGAATTTTCCGAGAACAATCAATTTTCCTTCGCTTTTCAGGGCACCGCAGGCAGCCGGGAGTGGACGACAGACGACACCAGCGCGAAAATCGCGGAAACTTTGAGGTAAGTGGTCGAAAATAGAAAAAATAGAAGAAATTTGTATCAAATTGATATCGAATATACTCAAAGTCCCTACGGCCTATGTAAACTCGGTTCGCTGAAGACGGCCGTTTTTCGCGATTTCCTTTAGGTTGGCGTGGCGCGAGCGCGCCGGCGCGTCTGCGGGCGCACGTACGCGTGCCCTGGCAGCAGTTCGGGAGAGAATTCGCGGGAAATTCGCGAAGTTTTCCTCGAAATTTTCACGAATTTTCCGAGAACAATCAATTTTCCTTCGCTTTTCAGGGCACCGCAGGCAGCCGGGAGTGGACGACAGACGACACCAGCGCGAAAATCGCGGAAACTTTGAGGTAAGTGGTCGAAAATAGAAAAAATAGAAGAAATTTGTATCAAATTGATATCGAATATACTCAAAGTCCCTACGGCCTATGTAAACTCGGTTCGCTGAAGACGGCCGTTTTTCGCGATTTCCTTTAGGTTGGCGTGGCGCGAGCGCGCCGGCGCGTCTGCGGGCGCACGTACGCGTGCCCTGGCAGCAGTTCGGGAGAGAATTCGCGGGAAATTCGCGAAGTTTTCCTCGAAATTTTCACGAATTTTCCGAGAACAATCAATTTTCCTTCGCTTTTCAGGGCACCGCAGGCAGCCGGGAGTGGACGACAGACGACACCAGCGCGAAAATCGCGGAAACTTTGAGGTAAGTGGTCGAAAATAGAAAAAATAGAAGAAATTTGTATCAAATTGATATCGAATATACTCAAAGTCCCTACGGCCTATGTAAACTCGGTTCGCTGAAGACGGCCGTTTTTCGCGATTTCCTTTAGGTTGGCGTGGCGCGAGCGCGCCGGCGCGTCTGCGGGCGCACGTACGCGTGCCCTGGCAGCAGTTCGGGAGAGAATTCGCGGGAAATTCGCGAAGTTTTCCTCGAAATTTTCACGAATTTTCCGAGAACAATCAATTTTCCTTCGCTTTTCAGGGCACCGCAGGCAGCCGGGAGTGGACGACAGACGACACCAGCGCGAAAATCGCGGAAACTTTGAGGTAAGTGGTCGAAAATAGAAAAAATAGAAGAAATTTGTATCAAATTGATATCGAATATACTCAAAGTCCCTACGGCCTATGTAAACTCGGTTCGCTGAAGACGGCCGTTTTTCGCGATTTCCTTTAGGTTGGCGTGGCGCGAGCGCGCCGGCGCGTCTGCGGGCGCACGTACGCGTGCCCTGGCAGCAGTTCGGGAGAGAATTCGCGGGAAATTCGCGAAGTTTTCCTCGAAATTTTCACGAATTTTCCGAGAACAATCAATTTTCCTTCGCTTTTCAGGGCACCGCAGGCAGCCGGGAGTGGACGACAGACGACACCAGCGCGAAAATCGCGGAAACTTTGAGGTAAGTGGTCGAAAATAGAAAAAATAGAAGAAATTTGTATCAAATTGATATCGAATATACTCAAAGTCCCTACGGCCTATGTAAACTCGGTTCGCTGAAGACGGCCGTTTTTCGCGATTTCCTTTAGGTTGGCGTGGCGCGAGCGCGCCGGCGCGTCTGCGGGCGCACGTACGCGTGCCCTGGCAGCAGTTCGGGAGAGAATTCGCGGGAAATTCGCGAAGTTTTCCTCGAAATTTTCACGAATTTTCCGAGAACAATCAATTTTCCTTCGCTTTTCAGGGCACCGCAGGCAGCCGGGAGTGGACGACAGACGACACCAGCGCGAAAATCGCGGAAACTTTGAGGTAAGTGGTCGAAAATAGAAAAAATAGAAGAAATTTGTATCAAATTGATATCGAATATACTCAAAGTCCCTACGGCCTATGTAAACTCGGTTCGCTGAAGACGGCCGTTTTTCGCGATTTCCTTTAGGTTGGCGTGGCGCGAGCGCGCCGGCGCGTCTGCGGGCGCACGTACGCGTGCCCTGGCAGCAGTTCGGGAGAGAATTCGCGGGAAATTCGCGAAGTTTTCCTCGAAATTTTCACGAATTTTCCGAGAACAATCAATTTTCCTTCGCTTTTCAGGGCACCGCAGGCAGCCGGGAGTGGACGACAGACGACACCAGCGCGAAAATCGCGGAAACTTTGAGGTAAGTGGTCGAAAATAGAAAAAATAGAAGAAATTTGTATCAAATTGATATCGAATATACTCAAAGTCCCTACGGCCTATGTAAACTCGGTTCGCTGAAGACGGCCGTTTTTCGCGATTTCCTTTAGGTTGGCGTGGCGCGAGCGCGCCGGCGCGTCTGCGGGCGCACGTACGCGTGCCCTGGCAGCAGTTCGGGAGAGAATTCGCGGGAAATTCGCGAAGTTTTCCTCGAAATTTTCACGAATTTTCCGAGAACAATCAATTTTCCTTCGCTTTTCAGGGCACCGCAGGCAGCCGGGAGTGGACGACAGACGACACCAGCGCGAAAATCGCGGAAACTTTGAGGTAAGTGGTCGAAAATAGAAAAAATAGAAGAAATTTGTATCAAATTGATATCGAATATACTCAAAGTCCCTACGGCCTATGTAAACTCGGTTCGCTGAAGACGGCCGTTTTTCGCGATTTCCTTTAGGTTGGCGTGGCGCGAGCGCGCCGGCGCGTCTGCGGGCGCACGTACGCGTGCCCTGGCAGCAGTTCGGGAGAGAATTCGCGGGAAATTCGCGAAGTTTTCCTCGAAATTTTCACGAATTTTCCGAGAACAATCAATTTTCCTTCGCTTTTCAGGGCACCGCAGGCAGCCGGGAGTGGACGACAGACGACACCAGCGCGAAAATCGCGGAAACTTTGAGGTAAGTGGTCGAAAATAGAAAAAATAGAAGAAATTTGTATCAAATTGATATCGAATATACTCAAAGTCCCTACGGCCTATGTAAACTCGGTTCGCTGAAGACGGCCGTTTTTCGCGATTTCCTTTAGGTTGGCGTGGCGCGAGCGCGCCGGCGCGTCTGCGGGCGCACGTACGCGTGCCCTGGCAGCAGTTCGGGAGAGAATTCGCGGGAAATTCGCGAAGTTTTCCTCGAAATTTTCACGAATTTTCCGAGAACAATCAATTTTCCTTCGCTTTTCAGGGCACCGCAGGCAGCCGGGAGTGGACGACAGACGACACCAGCGCGAAAATCGCGGAAACTTTGAGGTAAGTGGTCGAAAATAGAAAAAATAGAAGAAATTTGTATCAAATTGATATCGAATATACTCAAAGTCCCTACGGCCTATGTAAACTCGGTTCGCTGAAGACGGCCGTTTTTCGCGATTTCCTTTAGGTTGGCGTGGCGCGAGCGCGCCGGCGCGTCTGCGGGCGCACGTACGCGTGCCCTGGCAGCAGTTCGGGAGAGAATTCGCGGGAAATTCGCGAAGTTTTCCTCGAAATTTTCACGAATTTTCCGAGAACAATCAATTTTCCTTCGCTTTTCAGGGCACCGCAGGCAGCCGGGAGTGGACGACAGACGACACCAGCGCGAAAATCGCGGAAACTTTGAGGTAAGTGGTCGAAAATAGAAAAAATAGAAGAAATTTGTATCAAATTGATATCGAATATACTCAAAGTCCCTACGGCCTATGTAAACTCGGTTCGCTGAAGACGGCCGTTTTTCGCGATTTCCTTTAGGTTGGCGTGGCGCGAGCGCGCCGGCGCGTCTGCGGGCGCACGTACGCGTGCCCTGGCAGCAGTTCGGGAGAGAATTCGCGGGAAATTCGCGAAGTTTTCCTCGAAATTTTCACGAATTTTCCGAGAACAATCAATTTTCCTTCGCTTTTCAGGGCACCGCAGGCAGCCGGGAGTGGACGACAGACGACACCAGCGCGAAAATCGCGGAAACTTTGAGGTAAGTGGTCGAAAATAGAAAAAATAGAAGAAATTTGTATCAAATTGATATCGAATATACTCAAAGTCCCTACGGCCTATGTAAACTCGGTTCGCTGAAGACGGCCGTTTTTCGCGATTTCCTTTAGGTTGGCGTGGCGCGAGCGCGCCGGCGCGTCTGCGGGCGCACGTACGCGTGCCCTGGCAGCAGTTCGGGAGAGAATTCGCGGGAAATTCGCGAAGTTTTCCTCGAAATTTTCACGAATTTTCCGAGAACAATCAATTTTCCTTCGCTTTTCAGGGCACCGCAGGCAGCCGGGAGTGGACGACAGACGACACCAGCGCGAAAATCGCGGAAACTTTGAGGTAAGTGGTCGAAAATAGAAAAAATAGAAGAAATTTGTATCAAATTGATATCGAATATACTCAAAGTCCCTACGGCCTATGTAAACTCGGTTCGCTGAAGACGGCCGTTTTTCGCGATTTCCTTTAGGTTGGCGTGGCGCGAGCGCGCCGGCGCGTCTGCGGGCGCACGTACGCGTGCCCTGGCAGCAGTTCGGGAGAGAATTCGCGGGAAATTCGCGAAGTTTTCCTCGAAATTTTCACGAATTTTCCGAGAACAATCAATTTTCCTTCGCTTTTCAGGGCACCGCAGGCAGCCGGGAGTGGACGACAGACGACACCAGCGCGAAAATCGCGGAAACTTTGAGGTAAGTGGTCGAAAATAGAAAAAATAGAAGAAATTTGTATCAAATTGATATCGAATATACTCAAAGTCCCTACGGCCTATGTAAACTCGGTTCGCTGAAGACGGCCGTTTTTCGCGATTTCCTTTAGGTTGGCGTGGCGCGAGCGCGCCGGCGCGTCTGCGGGCGCACGTACGCGTGCCCTGGCAGCAGTTCGGGAGAGAATTCGCGGGAAATTCGCGAAGTTTTCCTCGAAATTTTCACGAATTTTCCGAGAACAATCAATTTTCCTTCGCTTTTCAGGGCACCGCAGGCAGCCGGGAGTGGACGACAGACGACACCAGCGCGAAAATCGCGGAAACTTTGAGGTAAGTGGTCGAAAATAGAAAAAATAGAAGAAATTTGTATCAAATTGATATCGAATATACTCAAAGTCCCTACGGCCTATGTAAACTCGGTTCGCTGAAGACGGCCGTTTTTCGCGATTTCCTTTAGGTTGGCGTGGCGCGAGCGCGCCGGCGCGTCTGCGGGCGCACGTACGCGTGCCCTGGCAGCAGTTCGGGAGAGAATTCGCGGGAAATTCGCGAAGTTTTCCTCGAAATTTTCACGAATTTTCCGAGAACAATCAATTTTCCTTCGCTTTTCAGGGCACCGCAGGCAGCCGGGAGTGGACGACAGACGACACCAGCGCGAAAATCGCGGAAACTTTGAGGTAAGTGGTCGAAAATAGAAAAAATAGAAGAAATTTGTATCAAATTGATATCGAATATACTCAAAGTCCCTACGGCCTATGTAAACTCGGTTCGCTGAAGACGGCCGTTTTTCGCGATTTCCTTTAGGTTGGCGTGGCGCGAGCGCGCCGGCGCGTCTGCGGGCGCACGTACGCGTGCCCTGGCAGCAGTTCGGGAGAGAATTCGCGGGAAATTCGCGAAGTTTTCCTCGAAATTTTCACGAATTTTCCGAGAACAATCAATTTTCCTTCGCTTTTCAGGGCACCGCAGGCAGCCGGGAGTGGACGACAGACGACACCAGCGCGAAAATCGCGGAAACTTTGAGGTAAGTGGTCGAAAATAGAAAAAATAGAAGAAATTTGTATCAAATTGATATCGAATATACTCAAAGTCCCTACGGCCTATGTAAACTCGGTTCGCTGAAGACGGCCGTTTTTCGCGATTTCCTTTAGGTTGGCGTGGCGCGAGCGCGCCGGCGCGTCTGCGGGCGCACGTACGCGTGCCCTGGCAGCAGTTCGGGAGAGAATTCGCGGGAAATTCGCGAAGTTTTCCTCGAAATTTTCACGAATTTTCCGAGAACAATCAATTTTCCTTCGCTTTTCAGGGCACCGCAGGCAGCCGGGAGTGGACGACAGACGACACCAGCGCGAAAATCGCGGAAACTTTGAGGTAAGTGGTCGAAAATAGAAAAAATAGAAGAAATTTGTATCAAATTGATATCGAATATACTCAAAGTCCCTACGGCCTATGTAAACTCGGTTCGCTGAAGACGGCCGTTTTTCGCGATTTCCTTTAGGTTGGCGTGGCGCGAGCGCGCCGGCGCGTCTGCGGGCGCACGTACGCGTGCCCTGGCAGCAGTTCGGGAGAGAATTCGCGGGAAATTCGCGAAGTTTTCCTCGAAATTTTCACGAATTTTCCGAGAACAATCAATTTTCCTTCCGGTTAGGTTAGGTTAGGTTAGGTTAGGTTAGGTTAGGTTAGGTTAGGTTAGGTTAGGTTAGGTTAGGTTAGGTTAGGTTAGGTTAGGTTAGGTTAGGTTAGGTTAGGTTAGGTTAGGTTAGGTTAGGTTAGGTTAGGTTAGGTTAGGTTAGGTTAGGTTTTTTTTTTTTTTTTTTTTTTTTATAATGCTACCTGGTAGCAAGGCGGCTACCTCCGACTCAGGTCGGAGACTTTTTTAAGCTTATTTTTATTTAAAACTCTTTAAATTAATTTTAAGTAAATAATTTATAAAGAGGAACAAAACACGTGAAGCTTATATGCAAGTGAATTCATCTATTCTTATAATAGGCGAAACACTGTGCATCTCTGCTACCGTGTTTTGTTCCTCTTTATGGCCATCCTTGCTACCATGCAGCAGAATGCAAGAAACGGCTCACGGGTTGTAGGGTGAAGTAGTATGGCGGGGATGGAGTCCCTGCACAGATTCATTTGGATCTGCTGTTGCAGATCCTCCCGTGCCCGGCTGTGCTGCGGACATTCAATTATCATATGTAGAATAGTTTCTGCGACGCCGTCGTCGCAGACAGCCGGGACTATCCTTGCATTTGAATCTGTGCAAGTACTCCGCGAACCCGCCATGTCCCGTAAAAATTTGAACCAAAAGGGGAGTCAGCAACTGTTTCCTTAAAAATGCTCGAGCTTTTCCAACTGTCGGCAGGAAGGTCTTGGCCACGGAAGCGGTTCCTCCGCTCGCATACCGAGCAGACCACTTCACGACAGTTTCCTGTCTTATACTTCTCTTAATATAAGAGATGGGACAACTGTCGTAATGTGGTCTGGTCCTGAGCTTCATAACCGCCTCCCTGGCCAAGAAGTCAGCCCTCTCATTGCCCTCTAATCCAATATGGGCACGCACCCAGAAGAGGCTGATTGCCGTACCCTTAGCCCTTAAAAGAGACAAATTTCTTTTAGTGGCAAAGGCCAGCGGGTGGAAGGATTCGGTGCTGCCGAGCGTCTCCAGCGAAGACCTTGAATCACTGAAGATATTCACAGATGTCTCCTTTGCCTTAAGGGCTACAACAGTTGCTTGATAGAGTGCGTACAGCTCCGCCTGGTAGACGGTACAATAGGATTGGAGAAGAAACTTCCGATGGAAAGTCTCCTCTCCATCCATCCAGCAGGTCAGAGCCGCACCCACTCCCCGTTCCATTTTGCTACCATCTGTGAATATCCTCAGACCGGCTATCGCGTGAGACGCTACGGTTTCCGGCTCCAAGTCTTCCAGACACCGAAACTCCACCACAGCCTCCTCTGAGGGGTGCGGGGCTTCGAGAAAGCTGGTCCTCTTCTCGACCTCCCTGCCACGCAGTATGGCTTGTGGACGTCCCTTTTTGGCCTCGTACAGTTGAGCCGCTTCTTGCACTCTCAAGTCCAGCGGTATGAGACCGGCCAACAGAAGTGCAGCGTTGAGCGACACGGTGCGATACGATTTACAAATTTTTTGCGCGAAACCACGCTGCACCGTGTTTAGCTGCTTCTGGATCTTTATCTTCTGTGTGGCCGGTGCCCATACGCTGGACGCGTACATTATAATAGGCTCAATCACCGCAGCATAAATAGTTCTGATTGTCTCGGGGTTCAGCCCCCAGTTAATTTTTGCTGCCCTAGCTAGGGGCTTGTAGATATTTGTGGCCTTTTGGCAGACCGCCTTCACATGGTTGTTAAATGTCAGCTTGGAGTCTACCAAAAGGCCCAAAATCTTTATTTCTTGTACTAATTCTATCTGGGTACCGCCCATGCGTATGCGCGGGGTGTCGAACTTCAGCTTCTTGGTCACCACCATCGCGCTTGTTTTGTGAGGGGCAAACCTCAGCTTATTTGCGAGACCCCACTCATACACACAGGTCAGTACCTGGGCAGCTTCCCGTTCTATATTTACAATTTGGAACCCCGAGAAAACCAGAACTATATCGTCAGCGAACGCTTGGCAATATGTGCCGCGTTCGCTTAACAAATCAAGTAAGGGGTCCAAAAGCAGGTTCCAAAGTATGGGCCCGCTTATGGATCCCTGCACACATCCTTTGGTGGTTGAGGTACGGTGCTCCTCATCTCCGTACCTCACACACACCCTCCTGTCCTCAAGGTAGCTGGAGATTATCCTGCGCAGATTTAGGGGGCATTTCTTCTCGAGTAACCGGCACTTGATGGCCGGCCACCACGCGCTGTCAAATGCCCCCTCAATGTCTAACGAGACCACCACACTTATCTTTTTATCCTCTAGGTTGCCGCGGATGTGCTGAACGAGGTCGTAGAGAGCGTCCTCCGTCGAGCGTTGAGGGACGAACCCATACTGTCTAGTGTTCAGCTTGGGAAGCAGGTGCCACCGAAGCCTTTTTACTATCATCTTTTCCAGTATCTTCCCGAAGACCGATAGTAGTCCTATGGGCCTGTAGGATTTGGGCTTTGTATAATCATCTTTGCCTGGCTTCCGTAGGACCACTATCGTTGCCTCCTTCCACGATACTGGAAAGTATGATAAGGCGTAGCACCTGCTAACCAAGCCGAAAAATACGTGTTCGTCCCCGCTGATGGCGGCCAAGCAAATATCTGCCGTGAAGCCGTCGGCTCCAGGCGCTTTTTTAGGGTTGAAACTTTTGGCCGCCCTCAGCAGCTCGTCAATTGTGAAAGGCGGATCTTGGACGCCCCCTGGGCTGTCGTCCGTACATCGCTCAGCCATCCGCCGCGTCTCAGTGTGTGAAGGGTCATCGTCGGTCTCCGAGTCCCGCGGAAAAAACGTCTTCGCCAAGAGCTGGGCCGAACCTCTGGGACTCAGGACCGCGCCGTTGTCGATGAGGGGATGGTCTTCATATATTTTAGAAGTTCTTCTTATGACTCTGTATATCCCATCCCAAACGCTTTCGCGGTCCTGTTTCCCACAGAACTCTTTCCAGCTCTCGGTTTGTGCTTTTAATGCTGCTAATTCATATTTTTCTTTTGTCCGCAGGTACTCATCGACGACGAATTGCCTTCTGCGTGGTGCTGCGCAGGATATTCTCCGCTTCTTCGTCATCACCTCTCTCTTCAGGGCCTCAAGTTCGTCAGTCCACCATGGTAAATCAAACTTTGGTTTCCCAGAGACTGGAGGGATTGATTCGCGACACGCTTTTTCTACACTATCTGTATATTTTTTAATCGCTTGCTCTAGTTCTGCTGGTGTGCTTACGTCATTAACTTTAGACGTGGACAACTCATTTGTGCTTAATTCTTGTTTTAAAATCTTATTAAACTTTGTCCACTCCGCTTTCCTTGTATTATATTTTCGCGTCGTTTTTACGAGTCGCACACCAGTTGATTTACTAAAGCGTATCGCGAAGGTGATAGCATTATGATCCGAACTCGTAATACCTTGATCAACCCTCCAGTCGCTGATAAGCCCGAGCAGACCGTGGCTACATAACGTGACGTCAACCATGCTTTTGCAGACGACCCCGTTTCTGATGGTAAAGAAAGTCGGGACCGTCCCTTCGTTTAGTATGTGCATTTCCATCTCTTCGACAGCGCCCACAAGCGCCTCGCCCCTATGATCTTCGGAATCGCTACCCCACCATGTGCTCCAGGCATTGACGTCGCCTCCAATGATTATATGTTTCGGCTGGAGCTGGTCTTTGACCATTTTAACATGAGTGAGGTAGGGTTCGATGGGCAGGCTGTCTTCGAAGTAGACGGAAACGACACACACTTCCCAAGAGCGCGTTTTCAGGGTGGCCACCGCAACGTTCTCGGTTGTCAGTGTTGGATGCTCAATCACAGCGAGATCGTCATCCAACACCACGACCGCAGATTTGACCGGTTTGACCCTGTCGCGCGCCCTCTGGACGACCCGATAACCCCTCGCCTGAGCGAGCTCACCGTCCGCCCCCACATACGGCTCCTGCACCAACGCGAAGCTGACCTTCCTCTTATGACATTCTAATAACAGTTCCTTCGTGGCCAGCTTCGCTCGTTGCAGGTTGGCCTGAACGGCACGGTAAACTCGCTCAGTAGCAGCAGCAGCAGTGTCCTGAGTTTCGCCCGGTGCGCCCTTAGCAATACGCCACCCTCGCCCTTGCCAGTGCCTCCCATTTCCGTCTGACCGGACAGTTTTCTTCGAAGCAGTTATGGTCAGCACGGTCCTGCTTGGCATCCCGGCAATTGCGACAGGTGGCTGCGTCTCCGGCCTTCCACACTGGACATTCACTACGCAGGTGTGAGCCCGCGCAGTGGCTGCAGGTGTCTACGGACTCGGTGCAGGTCTTCCGACCATGTCCGTATCCGAGACACCTGGAGCATTGCACCAGTGGGGATTGGTCTTTGACCGTTACTCGCTGCAGGTCCACATGGACTTTGCCTGCCAGAGTGAGACTCCGCCACACCGGCGGCGACACCTGGAGAACGACATGGCTCTCGAGTGGGTTCCTAGCCCTCCTGCGGAACCGCACACTCGCCCGATACTCACTCTCCGGTATCGCCCCCAGTATGGCAGAGTTCTGCCTCCTTAAGGCACCCAGGACATCCTCGTCACTATTAATTTTTAATACGTTGTGTAAAATGACGAGAGGATCCCGATTTGCTTTCTCCTCCATGAGTAGTGTCGGGTTGCCTGCCCTGAGCCTCTCGGCAACCTTGGCCAGCTCTTCCCGAGACTGGCAGCCTAACACCACCTTCTGTTCGCGGGCCTTCCGCAGCCTGTCCACCCGTATGCCCGTCGTTTTGGCGCTCACGGCCGTGCGAATCTTGTTTATAACATCCTCGCTCGTGTCGTGAGCATCAACCGACGATACAACCATCGAGTGGACAGGCTGAGGAGGCGGGGAGACGCCAACCGGTCTGGCCGTCGCAGCCATCGCCGCGTACGTGATGCCCTCAGTGACCTTGTACTTTTCGTGAATATCTGTGAGTTTTTGAACTTGGTCCCTGACGACACCCATGTCGGCTCTGGCTGCGGCAACCAGTTCCTTCTGCTGCTGCAATTCCGCCATCACCTCCCTGGCGAAGTCGGCCGCCGTGACAGCCGGGACAGTCGTGGGTGACGGTGCACCGCCGCCGAGTCTCAACACAGCAGTGTAGAGACTTGACAGACATTCCATCACCGTCTCCTTTATGCTGGACTTTATATTTCCCGACTGCTCCAGCTGCATTTTTGCCTCCTGGAAGAGCCTGTTCGCAACCGAACCGAGCTCTCCCAGGGGGCCCTCCGCGGCCGACTTCGCCCAGGACGATAAGTCCGGTGACGGCGGTTTGGTAAGGGGTCTTTTGCGGGGCTCTGCATCCGCATGCTCCACGCTAACGTTTTTCACGTTTGGTCTGCCCAAGCTGGATGTCGTGGCCCTTGTTGCCATATTTAGGCGAAGAGAAAGGTGTCCTTAACAGTAAAAATAGAATAAGGTTTGTATTTAGTTGGGAGGTGTAAAAAGCCTCCCAACAGTCAACAGTTTAAATTAACAATAAATAATCTTATCTAGGACGACACAACAAATAATTTAAGACAATATATACTTAGGGACGGCACAACAAACAAATAAGGTCAATAATTAAGGTCTAAGAACAATGTAAATTGGGAGGTGTAAAATCCTCCCAAAGTCAACGGATTCAATTAATTTATACTTAAGATATTTTGTTGGAAGGTGTAAAGAGCCTTCCAACAGTCAATTTAAGCTGAGAGAGTATGCCCACCCTTGTCTTGTAAAATATTTATAAAAATCAAAGTCAGATAAATTCAATAATTTAACTAAAAAAGAGCCCCCGAGTCAAAGTTTGGACTTGAGAGCGACTTGCGAAGTGTAAAGGGCCCCACAAGGCGTCCTCAAGCCGTCAACAGCTTCCTCAATGTCAAACGAGATTTTGTTTTCGCGGCTTGTCCGGATTGTCACCCAGTGTCACTTGACTGTCGCCGATGTCACTTAGTGTCACTTATATTCACTTAAAGACTAAGTGCGACGTCACTGAAGTTGATTCGCGATAATACAGTGACACGCGATTTGCAGTGTTCGCAAACCTATCTTTCGCAGATCAGCTAACGGCGACAGAAGGTCACCGACGTTCACCAGACTCTAAAAGTCACTGTTCTTATCCAACGTCACTGGATTTTCAACGAAAGTCACTGAAGGTCACCAAGTGTCACTGAGATTGATTCACGACCACGACGCCGTTTTGATGGTTCACGTGGGCGTCGCCGGCGAACAAAACTAAAAGCCTGAAGACAGCACCGCAGCCAGAAGACCAGCCTTAAGGCTTGGAGCACCCACCGGCACCCTCAACAAGCACAGCGAGCCTGGAGCCAGGAGAGCTGGTAAGGGGACTCTCGACCACAAGTTGCCGAACCCACGTGGCGACCTCGCTTTTATTTTCTTGAGGTTTTTGAGCGAGCTTGCGGCGCATATAGGCATAAACTTGTGTGATCTCAGCGGTAAACGTAACACTCAGTGTATATTGATGTTTATTTTGGTGAACTGGAGCTAGGAAGGCTGGTAAGGGGACTCTCGACCACAAGTTGCTGAAACCACGTGGCGACCTCGCTTTTATTTCCTTTAGGTTTTTGGGCAAACTTGCGGCGTACGTAGGCTTAAACTTGTGTGATCTCAGCAGTGAACGTATCGCTCAGTGTACACGGATGTTTATTTTGGTGAACTAGGAGCCGAGTCCTCCCAGAGCGCGTTTTGAGTAATTGTGGGGTGACAGAATGTACCTTAAGTTTTCCACTGATGAAAAGAGACTATCTCCACAGCGCTTTGGCCGGCGATGCTTAGCGATGCGCAATAGCCACTGCTTGATGCTTCCTTGGCGAAGGCGAGCACAGCTTCGTCGAAAACAATGTATAATCGGCTAAGTGGTGCGAACGGTGACACACACCAGTGACTGTGGCTTTAAGTCTCCGCAGGTAACTTTTTGCCTCTATGTCGTCACTGTCCCGTTGCTCCCCGTCGCCAGGCCTGTTGCCGATACAAGGCCCGATGTTGCTTTGGGTCACTAACTCGTCACTTGCACATCACTCGCGTATCACTCACTGTAGCTAGACGTCACTTCAAGTCACCAAACGCGTCCCGTTGTCCCCGAAAAAGTCACCGAGCTAGTCACTTCGTCACTCAGGAGCTTAGCACGTCCGTTCGCCACGGCGGTTGGCGCGCAACTGGTTAGGTTAGGTTAGGTTAGGTTAGGTTAGGTTAGGTTAGGTTAGGTTAGGTTAGGTTTTTTTTTTTTTTTTTTTTTTTTTTTTTTTTTTTTTTTTTTTTTTTTTTATTTACAGTACTGTTGCTTCGGATGTGGCAACAACCTTAAATCTATAAAAGAAAAACTTAAATTAAGATACTCCTTTGAGTTGCGCGCCTGAAGGACGCAATTTTTTTTTTTTTTTTTTTTTTTTTTTTTTTTTTTTTTTTTTTTTAATTTTTTTTTTTTTTTTCCAATAAAATGTACAATTCCAAGAAAATTGACTACACCTAACTAACAATATTACCCAGAATGAACGAAGTAATACTATAATGCTATATAAAAATGCTAATTTTTTCTGAACCTAACTTAAGATAATACAACA